>CP139765.1:25834606-27201909 GCA_034370585.1 Fragaria x ananassa | reverse complement strand
GGCCACCTGCGGCAGATATGTTTACGGGATCCCGGTCGGTTTTAATGAGCTACGGTGTTTAAATTGAAGATCGGTTGTTCACCCTCCAATTTTATCATTTTAAAGTGTTTGTAGTGTAGACAGTCACCAAAACTTTCTTTCTTCCTAACATAAAATCAGTTAACATTTTAATCTAAAGTTGTTAACGTAAGAAAAGTAGTAATATATGTAGGAGAAGTTCCTATTATAAAGCTTGTGCCGAATCCGGCACACCTATCTGTCATGTCCCCATAAGTGGTTAAAAGCTCGACATCAAAAGAGGTTCATGCCATTAGTATCAACTATCGGGTCAAGCCAGTGGTTTATAATGGCTAATCGTTTACCCTCAAAATATCGTTATCATTTTGTCATGTCCAATATTCTGGGTGACAATATGCCCTGTATTGTGGGTTCTGCAACTCCTGCATGCATGAGTGCCTTACAGATACTAGGCACAATCAGTTGGCTCAATTGGTGAACAAGCTGTTGTTTCATTTTTAGGCAAAAGGGCACTACTTCTCACCAAAAAAAAAAAAAAAGGGGGGGGGGGGGGGGGGGGGGCAAAAGGGCACTACTTACTATACATCACAAGTTCACAACACGGAGAACAGTCATCCAAAATATACAAAACTTCTGCCCAACTTCGTGGCTATGGTTTCTGAGAATACTTGCTTTTAAGAAACCAAGCAACCTCAAAGGGGTTAAGTTGTCTGCCATCTTCTTCTAATTCATCAACAACGGCATCACATGAGATGAAACGTCAATAATTATATGAATTTTTCCTTGCGAGAAGATGGTCGAAGCAGAATTCAAAAGTATGGAGAATTATGATATGATTTACATGTTTATGTGTTTCATTTTCTACAATAAGTATAGTGACTATAATGTACGTTCTCCACAATATTTTTTTTTTTTAAAAATACGATGAAATTTTGATCTGTTGCTAGCTTATGTTCAAAGTTAACCCTGTAATCTAGCATATATACACAATATTCTGTAACAAACTTATCTATCTAGACAAACATGTCAAGGTCTTACGAACCATGTAAACCCTAGTGTTTGTACATTTCCCTAAGAAATTGATTAAAGTGGCCACACTTTGTTAGTACTGTCATGAGGTATATCCAACACAGAGTACGAATCTTTGACATGGCAGCTAAAGAAATCATCAGTCTTCTCTTTTTGAGAAGGTACAAACGATTGTTGCTGCACCACCAGCACTGAGACCTCGCAGTTCCCGTCGGAAGAGGCTAACATGTCTCCGAGGAACCCTAGTTCCGGAAACTCATTCCATTCAGTGAGTCCCATGAACAACTGCGAATCACAATCATGCCTTCTCCCCACCAGAATCAGGTCAAGAAAATTCTCCATCGATCTAATCACATTGATCATGTCAACGCTATCTTTAACATGCACCTCATTGTAAACATGCTGTTTCTTGTCAACAATGGCTTCCTGATACTTCGTTATAACTTCCGAATCGATCTCTTTCTGGGTGCTGCTTTGCTTCAGATCGGTTAATTTGGTTACGGTTAGGCTGACATTAGGGTTTCCAGCCATCCTCGTCGCTAATGCTAGTGCTTCGCGGTCATCAGGTCCCTCTATAAAGATTGTCCCAACGTTATAGAAATTTCTTCCTGATAGAGAAGCTTGTAAAGCTGTTGGTTTCTTATTCAACGTTCCTCGGTCTACAAGAATCCCAACGGAACATGGAGCATTTCGAATGATGTTTCTGTTGACGGACCTGATTGGATGTACTACTTCCTCAGTGCATCGGAGAGCACAGAACAACTTGTGAAATGGGATTATGATCATCGAAGTCCTTCTTTCGAAAGCAAGTGAGCATACGTCGTCGTGCATTGTGTCGAAAGGCGCAATTGCGGTGAATGCATTCATTAGGACTCTGCCGGCATTGTGTTCTTGGTACAATCTAAAGGCATTGATTATGTGATCGGACAAAGCGGCCGTGCTGTTACTTTTCCCGGGTCTGTGGGCTATGAGGACTGGAGCTGTTCGACCTGCGAGACGGATGAGGTGGACAAGGTAGAAGCAAATGGGGCTTTTTGGGGTTGGATTGAAAACTTCTATTAGGTTAATGATGGAGGGAGTGCTGTCTTGGTGGAACATGCAGACAAGAAGTCTGAGTTCCATGTTTGGCAAGGAATGCTCAATGGTTCGTCTTCGCTTTGCGGATTTGTATCTCTTGGAGGGGTTGTACAAGAATTTCACTATTGGGGTGATGATCCCAGTTAATAAAACAGAGGTTATAATCATGATGCTGTAGCATTCTAAGTCAATAAGCTGCAAAATTTATTAAGAACAAATTAGTATGTGTCCGAAACAATTCACATACAAAAATACACGGTTTATGGCCCTAATTTTAGAGTTCGACTCAAGTCTAAAAATTTCAAGTCTGTGCCTAGGTGTATGTAACATCAATAAAAAGATCATGGAGTATGGGAGAGTGTATTACCAAGAGTACCATTCCATGTTGCAAAATAAGAAGGTCAGTGATGCCTTGGGCACTCATGATGAGCCCTAATGCAAGTGCGTCGGTTGCGGGCAATTTGCAGTAGAGTGAAGGCACCATGGTTCCTAATAGCTTACCACAAAAGCTACTGAGAGCCAGAACCTCCACAATAACAAAGGTCTTCATTCTGATTCTACTCAGATTCATCCTTGCACCAGTTAACACAAAGTAGCTCGGCAACAGAATGTTGGAAACGTACGAGTCGAGTCTATCCACCAAAGCTGAACCCAAAGGCGGGCCGTCTGGCACGGCGAGGCCCAAAACCATAGGCCCAAGCATAAAATGCTGGCCCAAAATCTCACCGAGAAGGCAACAAAGCATGACCATAATGAAGATGGAGAATATGTAGCTCTCTTTGATGGCTTTGCGTTTAGCTGCTTGTGCAACCATCCACAGCAGTATTGGCCTCAATACGCAGAGAATTAGAACCAACAATCCGGCTAAACTCAAAATCATAAACGGCAAGTTTTGGTTATTTTTCATGGTGCCTTGCCGGAGTGTGAAGGATATGATGATATGTATCCAAGAGAGGGTTCCGCTAATCATCGAAGAAGACACAGCCAAACGACCAAGCTCCGAGTTTAGGAGCTTCAAATCTCCCAAGAGACAAGCAATGACGTGGAAACTACTTTGGCACTGAAGCACTGCTATGACTATAAGTGATTTGTGCAGCTGGGGTTCCATGGTAACCGTTCGTTGCAGTACGAAAGTTAAGCATACATTTAGGACCAAAGGGACGAAAAATGCCGACAGGCCTATGACCACAGCCTTCTTTCCCGACCGTTTGACTATACTCATATCCATTTTTACACCCACTAGGAATAGGAAAAGCATGCAACCAAAGAAAGCAAAGGTTTGGCTGATGTAGAAACTTTTTACTGGGTAAACTGTGTCTGCAAAATCATTTTCTCCTCCTAAGCATGACGGTCCCAATAGAATACCTGCCTGACAATAACAAATATGCTCATCACATTCAACAAATATATTCAATCAAACACATTTTGTAGCCGTGTATTATATGTTCAAGATCGGGTCATATATAAATCCTCGACTTGAAACCCTAATAAACGGCTAATTAACAAAGAAATTTGAAAAAGGGTACCGTATTGGATTAATTACCAGCATTTGTGAGATGAAAGCACTTTCTCCAAGAGGGTTGAGAACGGATTGGAAGAGCATGGTGACCAAGGCAGCTATAGAAAGCTGCATATAAAGTATTGGAGATGGGTATTTCAAAGGATTATCACCAAGAAAGACCCCTTTCGATCTCATGCTTTTCTGGGTCTCGCATATCCAGTTGTGTGTTCTATTCATTGCGAATCCTAGCTAGTAGCTCACCAATACAGCGGTTAGAAAAGAAAAATGAAACAACGGTGTTTCTCAGGTAGAGAGAGAATTGAGAAAGTCGAGGAGAGGAGCTAGACGTCTAGCCATGCATGCATGGATATGAGAGATGCATGAACAGAGTATGCCGAAGTATGGAAGTTACGGATAGGAGGATGAAGCGGGTTTGCCAAACGATGATAATAATGGTTGGTTTTTGATCGCTAGTTCAAGACAAGTTTAGGTCGATAGTTCACGACAAGTTTGGTTTCTTAATTTTGTGTTTAGAGGTGGAAATTCCAATGTTATGATTGTAGCTAGCCATTGTACCGATGGTTTCAAATTTCCAATAGCTTTTACTCTTCTAAGTTAAGAAAATTAATATTGTTATAAGTACATAAATCCTCCTTGAACAATTATCACACAAAAAGGTAAATAGGACCAAGTCCCGCACCTACTATATTACAATTTTAAAAGTAAGGATTTGTTTAAGAATATGTCTTTGTGCTTTGGTTTAATGCTGTGAGGAATGGGAATACATTGCAATGTTGTAATAGGTATCCTATATTGTGTAGGATTAGGTTTTTCTTCTACCTATTACTTTGTAATCATCTATATATATAGACTCTTATCAATGAATAATATACACATCTCAAAAACATCTTTGTTTTCTTCTCCACTTTATACGTTTCTCTAACACGTTACCAACACGCTTTTGAGCTGATAGTAACCATGCATTACTAAAAAAACCTTGTCCCTATTTCCTGCCTACCAATTTTTCTGGCGACCGAGCCCCTCCAATATGACAAGCCATTCCGGCCATCTTGATCAAATTTTGGCGTTGTTGCTGGAGATTGAAATCTCTTGCGAACTATATGTCATCAATTTACAATTAATGACATGTAGTTAGAAAGAGATATTTCAATCCCCGGCCACGGCGTCAAAATTTGATTGAGTCGAAACGTGCATCAAACGAAAACCCTTTTGACAATTAATATAGTGGAAAGTAGGGTATTGTTATTGGCTGGGGATGAGTGTATTTTGTAAAACAAAACGTTAGACGAAAATAAAACAAAATATATACAGATAGAATATATATATGTTGAACACACATGTATGCACGTTGTAACGAGGTTGAAATGCCAGAACACTCATATACAACGTGATCAGCTAAAGCCAGAAACATACTCTAGTCCTGCATATACTTGTTGTGACCATACAATTTCCCTCAATGAATATAAACACAATGTAAACTCAACACTTTCTCCTTTTCTTTTGTTCGATCTTTTCTATCTGCATACACTCATGAACCTTAATTGATTTATATCATGGTGTTCCTGGAGATGTAATACTACATTTTTCTTCGAAAAAAAAAAGGGAGAGGTGCTATATATCAGTGCTCAGGGTTATATTCTTAACCCATTAACGTACCCTATGTACAAAGTCAGCTAGCGTACACTAACTGATCCACCGTTGTTGTTGTATCACCATAATGGATGCCTTACAATCGAGATCAGGTGATGCAAGCAAATCTCCTAAAGTCCCCAACTCCTGAAATTCACTCCATTGCGAAAGCCCTACTGTCTGAGGTGACTCTACCTCATGCCTTCTCCCAACTATGATTATATCATACTCATCCACCATAGACCTTAAGAGAAAGGCCGTTTCCGGTCCATCCTTTACCATCTCTTCTACATATACTACAAGGCCCCCGCCCACATTGTTATATTTGAATTCCTTCAATGCCTCTGCATCAAGTATTTTATCCCATTCCCCACCATCATATTCCTTACCCATGGCTACTAAATGGATTACTGTTAACCTAATCGACGAGTCCTTGGCCATTCTTTTGGAAAAGGCCAATGCCTCCCTGTCATCTTTCCCTCCCAAGAAGACTACCGCAACCGAAAATGTTGATAATGCAGATACAACGGAGGTAGACCGGCCTAAATGTCCCCGATCCACTAGGATTCCGACGGAGCAAGGAGCTCTTTCGAGTACACTGAAGTTCAGTGACCTTATAGTATTGTCTTCCGACTCAATACTAGAACCATCAATTGACCATTCCTGATGAAAAGGGAGGATTATTAGGGTTGTGAGCTTGTCCATTGCAAGCGTGCAGATATCTTCTTGCATTAATTTCGGTGGAGAGATTGCCGTGAATACGCTTAAATTAACAGCACCACGATTTTCGCTCGCGAACTGATTGAAATAAAGGATGACATTTGCTGAAGATGTGCTAATATGGGAATCTGTTTTATCCTGCGCTTGGTGGGAGATAAAGATGGGAGTCACTCTACCGATTAATTCGATGAGATGGAGAACATAAACAGTGATGGGGTTTTCTTTAGATGGGCATGCTGCATCGAGTAGATTGATTACTGCAGGCATGTTAGATGATCTGTGGATGCAGGTAAGAACTTTGAGCTCTGCATTGGGTTTCAAATGCATAATGTCCCTTCTCTCGTAGCCTGCGTATTTTCTCGAAGGTTCGTAGAGGTGCTTCACTACAATAGGCACGAGTACTGAAGTCACCACAACGCTAGAAAACATCACAGCATACACCGAATCATTTACTATCTGTATCAGAAGGTCAGAAGAAAAATTAGTAACTAATTACTCATAGGCATGATTCAAAGGAATGAACGCACGTCAAATTACAGTACGTTGTATGCAAATTTTAAACTATTGGACCGTTAAAAAATAGTTCAAGTTTAGTTTCTCACAATTGAGGTACTAAAGTTATAAAAAGAAAAGGACAAGTTATTATTCAGAGTGTACGTACGTACCCGGAAATCTCTGAAACTAGTATAGGCTGAAAGGTGGACAATTCCTTTGCAGCTTAAAATGAGAGCAAGAACAAATGCATCCTTCAAGGGCATCCGGAAATACAATTGAGTACCCATGGTGGCTAAGATTTTGACCCCAAAAACGAAGATCATGAGGAAAGCAGTGGTTCTTGTTGCATCGTCTTTGTAGTCGATTAACCAAAAGTCCGGCCTCATTGCATTTATCGTCACATAAATAGGCAGAAACACTTCTGAAATGAAGAGTTGGAAGTTTTCTTGAATAGCAGATCCTAGAGGCCGTCCAGCTGGGACAGCCAGACCAAATACAAAAGGTCCAAAATGAAAAGACTGGCCGTAATAATGTGCAAGTATCCCAGAACCAAGCACCACCAGAATTAGGGCATTGAGATAGCTTTTCTTGACAGGCCTGTTTTCTGGGGTCTGCCTGACCATCCATAACATTATTGGTCTAAATATCACAGCAACAGAAATAACATAAGCAATGGCTGCTCCGAGGTTAATATTGTTAGTGTCAAGTTTACTACTCTTCGAAAATGATGAGCTGCCTATAAAATATTGGAGAACCACAGTAAAGACGTCACAGACTAATGTTGCAGACTGGCTTAACCGGCCAATTTCAGATGTGAGGAGCTGCAGGTCCTCGAGAAGAAGAAGAACAACCGGAAACGCAGTTATGCTATGCGTCGCGGTCACAACCTCAAGCCGAGTGGTGTCTCTCTTGTCAAGGTTATAGACATATTTCACAATAAGCCTTTGGACAACCTCACCGCTTGCCAAAGGGACCAACATGCCTGAAACCCCGGTGAGGATGGCTTTATATCCTGATCTTTTTATGATTCCCAAATCCACTGTCGTTCCTAGTACAAACAGGAAGAGGCTGTAACCAAGCTCACCCAGAAGACCAATAACTTCTTGACTCTTCACATGAAATGATTTCTCGCCGAATTGCCAATAGTGGAAAAAGACACCGAAGAGCATGCCTGTCTATTCAACACAAAAAATCATTTCAACGATTCAGTAAAATACAAGTAGTGATATCTAAGAGTACGTGCGCAACACTAGAGAATAATGTAGGTACTGCAAACAGGTAGATATAAGCAAATGGGTTTTCCATTTTTTTTTTCATTGAGAAATGTGATTGTATGAGCCAAAATATAAAAGAAGCAGTATCAGGCCCGGACCTGAGATTTTGAGGCCTGAGTCGAACTCTCAGAGTTGGGTCCCTAATTTTGTTTTAATATATATAAAATAACATATAACATCCAAAAATATATAGGATTTTTATGCAAAATACTTATTATGCAAATAGGATTCCAAAACCTTGATGGTTTAGTAATCTTAATTGTATTATAAATCATATCTATACAACAAATATCTTACATGTTTGGCTGCTTCTATTTAAGATTTTAACTTTTTTTATGGGTACAAATTTAAAGTAGTAATTGATGGTTTGGGCCCCTCATCACGTGTAATTATCTTTGTTTTAAGATAGTTGTCTTTAATTTATGTCAGATTGCACAGCCAAAAAACTATTAAAAAAAAATTTGAACAACTATAGAAAAATATTTTTTGGCCCCTTAGATTTTTGGGCCCTGAGTCCCAAGCCTCTTGTGCCTCTATTCAAATCCGGGCCTGAGCAGTACTGGATAAAAATAAAATATAAGAAAAAAAAAAAAGGAAGGAGAAAAAACATACAAAAAGATGGCTGGTGAACTTGGAGAAATGAAACCTCTTCAAAAGAAAATGGAAGACTTGGGTGGTGATGAAAATCACAGCCATCTGCAACTCCAGCATCGGAAGGGAAAATACCAGTCCAGAGAATTCTTGTGTCGGTTTTATTCCCTTCGAATGTACAGCGGGAGGCAACTGGATACACATGCGAAGACCCTCTGGAGTTGATGTAGTTGTCGACCCATCCATGGCGGTGGAATGATCGATTGATTCCTTGGATCGTTTTGAGCAATATATTCAAAGAAGATAAAGGAATGAAACAGGTCTCTTCTTTTTTTTTGTGGTCCGGAGGAATGAATGAACAAAGTTTGGGTTTTCACCCTCTGCGAGATTGAGCTTAATTGTAAGATTATTACTTGCCTTTACGAATGATCTAGCAAGGACCTTATATCGTCCACAAAGGTAATGAGGCTAATTTTCCATCTAGAATCCCGAGTTTGTTACATTCAAAGGGAACTAATTTGTTAGTTCACTATTTTTTTTGGGTCTGAAAGGTCACTAGAAACACGAATTAAAGTCAGTTAGGCAACTTAATCATAGGTGCATGTACTTAATTATCGTTTCTTTTCCTTTGAATTAACGTTTTTATCATGTACGACTGTATGAGTTCTTAAAAACTAACAAATGTTTTTATAATGCTTTGCAAGCTGTTATTGTAGAAGAAAAGGTTGAAATATATGCCACGTCAAGAAAAGGATACAGGTAATCTGTTTGAAATAATAGGGTTCACCGTAAGATTTCGAGAGTCTTATTCTTTAACATTGTAAATGTTGGTTGCTCAGAAACTTCTTAATCTCTTAAAAAAAATAGGAATTATATCTTTGGGCAGCCGCGGAGCCAGGTAGAAGCTTGATAGGGCTCAAGCCCAACCAAGCTTTCTTAAATAAATTTGTTAGTAAATGATTCTCTTGCATAAAAGTAGACATTGCAGGCTTGATTAAGGATGTTTACTGAAACCCAACGTTTGGTCTCTTTTTTCTTTATGGTTTTGCATCTTATTTTTTTCTGTTTCTTTAATTCTCCCTATGCATTTTCTTACAGCTTATCATCTTATTCTTCTTATTTCTTTAAATTGTTTTTTTTCCTTTAATTTTCCCAATACATAATCGGCTCAAATTGGATGGTGGGTATTCGTTTGTGCTTTTTAAAATCTTTAGGTAATAACAATTTTTGGTTGATGTTAAGAACATTTTTTTTTCTTTCTAGTATTCAATTAAATAGTAGTTTTAGATATCTAATATACTTTAGTTAAATATTGCTATTGTGGTGGATTTTCTTATCACTTCAATCAACAAAAGAAAAAAAAAATTCAAGCCCAACCAAGTTCTCAATTCTTGGTTCGACACTGTCTTTGGGACTTTGGCTTAACTAGGTAGGTGGATTTAACGACCAAAAAATAAACTAGTTGGTGGATTTGGAAGCCATCCAGGTATCCTCGTGCAATGATGTGCTGAATGGAAAACAGAGCTTTCACAAGTAAGGGGCAACACCAAACCAACCACAATGACAGCTGCAAAGGAAGATGAGGTTGTAAATAAGATGACTGGGTGTTGGTCATGTGTTGAGTCCAGAAAATGGCCTTTTAGGTGCATTATCGGTCCCTATTCCTTGCCCGCTTAATCCACTGAAGCACTTGCTTAATTTATGGCATGGACTTGACTCACTTGAGCACTGCAAGAAATTGGGGCTACTAAGGATTGTAGTAATTAAGAGGTGGACGCCCTCAATGTGCTTGATGGATTGAAGTGGCTGGGATTTTTGTGAAATAGGAGTACTTGTTGCAATCAGATCAGCAATGAGTTAGTTTGAGATGGTCTCATGGATGATCAGAAATTATGGTTGAGATCATCAGATGCTTTCTTGTGATTTGTATGAGAAATTATGCTCCTATAGCTAATGGCCGTAGTAGTGAATTGAGCTAAATATAGAGCAAAGACCGAAGGGGGCTTTGAAGAAGGTTGCAACATTGTCTTCTTCATCGTGCAGGCAGCAGATCAAAGAATCCTTATGTCACTAATCTGTTTCCTGTACGATTATATCAGGTGATCGATGAAGCCACTGTCCTGTAGCCAGTAGTCCCCAACTCTGGAAATCCATTCCATCCTGATAGACCTACTGTCTAAGGTGAAGATGCGTTCTCTCAATTATAATTAGATAAGCTGTGTGCGGAACCATCTTGCACCAATTAGCTTTCTAAATGATTACCATACCCTTCATCTACAGTTCTACATCATTTTATCTCAAGTTCTCAACTCCATCATAACCTGTCTACCAAGTACATTGTTCCATTTGCCATTGTCATATTCCTCAAATTGATCATTGAATCATTGGCCATTCTCTCCTGAATTGCCAATGCTTCCCTACCTTCTTTGGCTGCCTAATTAATAAGATTATATATAGCCATTGAAAATGATGCTCCAGGACTCCTGGCGCTACAACCTGCAGCCTAAGTGGCCATGGTCTACAGCATTCCTACCAGCCTTATAGGTGTAAGTGTGTACATCTTTCTGGTTCAGTTCATCTTTAGCTCACAAATGGGAGATCGATGCAGTGCATGAACTAGCATGCAAAGAAGCAGGATCAGTTAGTTAAATATTATGTTCGTCAGCTGAATGTTCTTCGCCAACAAGTCTACAACAGGGCTGCAGAGTTTTATATTTAAACGTTAATATGTTAGTAGCATTTTGGAATATCTCGACTCTATCTCTCCCTCCTTACCAAAAAACTGGAAGTAAAATCTGTCAGCAGCTTAACTCACCTCATTGACATTTGGCAGTGAGGGAAATGAAGCGGCACAGCAAGAGACCACTCCTCACCCTCAGGGATTATTAGGGCGGAATAAATAAGAAGAAAGAAAAAAAGGTTAAGAAAGTAGCCTGGAGTCTAGAAGCAATGCTGCAAATTAATAAGAGATGATAGGGAAGGGAGAGAGAGTCCATCAGTAATAATTTTTGATCAATCACCTGGTGTAAAAAATATCGTCATATTATTCCCTAAATCCTCCACATGTATGCAGCACTAAGTCATGAGGTGCTTGTATTTCTTTTGTTCATGTGCAAATATTGCTTTTTACCAAGATAGCTGCATCAGACTTTGAGTTTATATATGTGTTTTATGCTTTACACAATTACACCAGTTGGATTATCTTTTTTGGCAAAAATATGTACTGCAAACTGAAGCAACAATATACTTCAACAGAGTACAATCTCAGCAAAAATTAAGATGCAAAATTGAGGAAAAAAAATTATTTCCTATTTCACATTTGCAGGATGTAACAATGTAACATATACACAGCTCTGAATATCCTACTCACTACAAAAAATAAGCAAGCATATCTATCTAACACATGGAAATGCTCAAGTATGTTCCTTGCAATTCAACAACTAATTACTATATACACACTGCCCACAACTCACCAGCAGTCACCACCATTGATGTACAAGAACTCCAGCCGCTCTGAGCTTAGTGAACAGCTCCAAGCACTGATCATAACTCCTCTTGAACTTGGCGCTGCGCTGACTGCGGCAGCACCTCTGCCACCTGTTGTAATGACACTCCATAAACACCTCATCAATCAAGCAAATTGCTCCACTCTCAATCAACCTAGGAACCAAATAAAACTCACTCCCCTCCACATCCATCCTCACCACCACAAAATCGCTCCCCGAAACACTCCTCTTCAACCACTCCACAAAATCAATCCCCTTGATCTTATCCACCTCCTCCCCATAACTCGAAGAGCTTCTCACATTGTGATTAATCCTCCCTACTCCTCCAGCCACCTCCATGTCTTTCGAACCCAAATCCCTCGTAATCTCAAAGAACAGCGTCTCATTCCTCACCCAAGCCGCATAAGGCACAAGACTAACCCTTTCCTTATCTCTATACTCCTCATGAAAAACCCTATCAGCCTCCATTGCATAAACCTCAAAGCTCTTGCCCTGTTTTGGGTACTGCTTCTTGAACCAGCTCCCTATACTAGACCCATATCCACGAGCTCCAACATCAATGTAAACATACCTCTGCTTAAAGCTGATGTCCGCCATTGAAGTCAAGTACTTGACGTTCTTCAAGCTTCTCTTCCTTGCAACCCACGGCTTCAGTGGCTCCCGCTCTATCAAGGGCTCTGCTTTTTGCACCAATTCCCGTTTATACCCCGGGATTTTACAGTTCTTACTGGAATTGCCATTAAGCCCCAAATTTCTAGGGTTTTGAAATTGCGTCTTTTTTCTCAGCACGACTTCCCGAACCGACGTCGTATCGACGCCGTCGACGTCGCGGGTGCGGATGAGGCGGCAGCAGTCGAACAAATCGAGAAGCGAATGGAAGCTGTAGTTGTCTTTAGCGAAGATCTGGGTCACGAAGAACCCGCCCGGTTTGAGGGTCCGACAGACCTCGGCCGCGAAATCCGCGGGTCGACCCGACCGGTCCAGCGACCCGTTGGCGGAGAATTCGAAGTCGAAGGTGGCTTCATCGAACGGCTGGCGGTGTGGGGCCCCGGGGACGATCAACGGCGGAGAAGCGGTGTTGGCGGAGATTCCAATCGAGTAAACGACGCCGTTTTCTTTAAGCGCGAGCACGTCTTCCCCGGCGCGTGTGCCCACGCAGAGGGCCCTGGAATTGGGGGAGAGGAAGCCCTCGGCGACGAGTTCTTGGAAGATTGCGGAGTAGTAATCCACTGTTCGGCGCCACTTCTTGGTCGTCCAGAGGTCGGGGACACGTGGCAGTATGGCGCCCGAAACGGCAGCGTTTTGGGGGACGACGCGGCTGTGGAGTCTGAGGGTGTCGGGGAAGAAGCAGAAGTCGTTGTAGCCGCAGGACTCGCCGGCGAGGGTGATGACGTAGGCGAAGCGGACGGCGAGGACGAGGACGGCGAAGGTGAGGAGGCGGGCGAGGGAGGTTCTTAGCTGGTTGGGTTTTAGTTTCGGAGAATCCATCAAGAAGAAAACCACAGAATTCCAAGAAGATTGTGAAGGAGACCAAAAAATGAGAGGGAAAGTCTCGGGAGGGTAGAATGGGAAAATTTAGGTTGTTGTTGTACATGTGGCTGATGGCTATTTGCTGGTAGTATATAGCCGTTGCGGTATGGCCTGCTTATGTATGGGCTTGATGGGTGAAACTTCGGCTTTGGACTTGCTTCTTTCTCTTTTCTACTACTCGAGATCTCAAAGGTGAAGATGAATTTTATTTTACACAACTTTGTGTTGATGGTGTTCTCAGATGGGAGAAAGAATGATAGACAACTGTTTTTCTTTGAGGAATAGAGATATGCACTGCTTTATAATCGTCTATACAATGATTGTAGGCTTTATTTATCACGCGTATAACTAAAGTTGTTTACAACAGAAAGTCTAAAAACGATCGAGATATTGTTGTGTGATTAACATGATCATACATATTTTCAAGTTACTAAAATGTTTTATTGTTTTAGTTCAGTAAGTGTGACCGATCTGATTTTATTATTGTGAATAAAAGATTAAAACAACTCTAACATAGAGCTACAACCCAGTATGATCGATGTCACATATTTTTAGCATCATACATTCATACTATAAAAGATCCTTTTAAGCAATTTGATCCCAATCCCTGATAAAGTGGATAATGTTCCTTTCTATCCAAGATTTTCATCATGTGTATGAAATTCTATAGGTTACATATGAAATAGCAAATATTAGAAACGTGAGTCGCTTAGTGTTTTAACATGAAAATTCCCCTTTTAACATATAGAAAAGCGAGAAGAGGACAAACATAGCTTATCTATGAACAACATAGTCGACACCAATAGATAAGAGGAGAGATTAAACAAAAGAGGACAAGGAGCCGTAAGAATATTGATTAACAAATCGTCCCTTAATAGAAAAATAGATCAAGAAACACCAGACAAGTAGATAGTGATTGCTTGGTCGGTTTGGTGTTGGCCAGGCATCAAGGTCCCATATTCCGCCCTCAATTTTGTTCCATACGGTGCCGTATGGCTCACGCCATTATCCTAGCATATTAGATTTGATTTGGCCCACGTCCTTGGAGTAGAGAGGAGATTGTGCTTCCAAAAGTAAATTAATACGTGCAGGGCGTGCCACCGCGCGGACACAGAAAAAGAACGATGCGCGTTCTTGACTTCTAACCAGGCGAAAGAGAGCTCTGGTGTCACCTCGCGGGCGAGGAATTACGAGCAAAATATCTCGGTCACATGTGAATCGATACTCACTGTTAGAGCGAGCAGAGAAACAATGGGAAAGCAAAGACGAGTCCAGATGGGCTCTGAGATCTAAGGCGAGGTGCACTTAGAACTTTAGAGTTTTCGAGGACACTCGAAAGTTTGTACTGGGTACGATTGACTGTGTTTGTCTGTTTGTTTGTATGTGTTGAGAGAGATGTTGCTTCAGCAGGGAAGCGGCAATGAAGCTCCTGGGAGCGTAGGTGATTCGACTGGGTCGAGGGTTTCAACAAGGTTGAAGGTTGTTTTGTTGTTGTATTTGAGTAACTGTGTAGAGAGAGCTTTCTGTAAGCCGTGGACCTTCTTTATATAGAATTACTTAGGGCCACATGTATTGGCTCAAAGCATGTCAAAGACTTGTAGGAGTCTTTAACGATAAATATGGCGTAGGCGATGTAAATCACTTGCTGGACGTGATTAAGCCTTGGCGAAGTAACTAACTGCCTACTATGTAGAGGAGTAGAACCAATCTCATGAAGATATGGATGTAGGCGATGCATGCAAATCCAATTAAGGAGTAAAGTCCTTAACCACCAATACAACCAAACTCAAGAAGATGTAGACGTAAGCTCCCCATGCAAACATGCTTGAATCAAGATAAGGATTCTTAATGAACCCCTCCCCATGCAATCATGCATGGACGTGGACGTGTGCTACTGACCTTCACATGCATGATAGCCCTTTAAGTAATCAAAAGGTATATATTGCTTCCTTATCCATTTGAGGTATTGTAGGCGGGGTCTTCTCTTGCTAGCTCAATCGATATATGTTTATATATATACCAAGCGGAGCCCGCCTCTCCCCTTCTTTCATGCGAACTGCCTTCTTATTTCCTGGCGAGCATCTCGCTTCGCGGAACCGAACACAACTCAAGGAGAAGACTCCTTAATTATACATGCTTCCTTGTATCACACATCTTCTCATACGTCCAACTCGCCTGATATTGCAAGCGAGGCAACCCGTCTTTAAACCCAACATTATTCGGGCTCGCCGGTGTGGACCATGAATTTAATTAACATTCACATAGACAATTACTATCCAGTAAAATATTAATTTGGGTGTAAACATTACCCCCCAGCCTCGAAGTCATGAATGTCAAGAATGACTGAAGAGGTTTATGTTCATGCTGCCCCAAAATCACTGGTATTGGCTCGGTTCATACATCAAATTACTGTGAGTAAACAGACCTTGGACTTGAATCACTACGAATAACATTATGCACCTCGCCTGCTCTACTCTTGAAGACAATGTACCATGTATATACCTCGAGTAGATAATGTCCTCGAGAGGATGTTCCTCGCATGGATGCACCTTGCGGCCAAAACTTGTTGACTCGCCATGGACTTGTTGACTTGCCATGGATGTACCTCGAAGGGATGTACCTCGAGTAGACGTCCACTTTGACTGGATTCAAAAAATGACCTCCGCTTGAGCTCTTGACGATGGCGAACCAAATTTTTGATATTCAGATCATGGAGTGACTTCGCTGCCCCCAGTGCGAACCAATGAGAGTCAAACAAAAAGACCATGTCGGTGAACTATCGCATAGCCTTAAATTTTTTTTTAGAGATCACAGGTGTTGGCCTAAATAATGACCAAGACGCCTCAAGTAGGGTCTAAAGTCTGAAATATTTGGAACACATCTCTATCCCATATGTGCCCCCCAGTTTTGATGTATGTTCGACGAATAAAGGACATCAAAACTTTAGTATGCCCCCCTGTGAAGGGGTTGTAGTACCATGCATCATTGAAGTTAGCAAATACCGAACAAGGTCGTGGATCGGCCTTGAGTAGATCCTGGTGTATGAATAAAGGTACACAAAACTTGTATGGATGCCCCCAGTAAAAGAAAGCATGCTACAAGGTCATGAAAACACATTGAAAAAGCATATTACAAATTCGCGTGTATCCTGACCTGTCTGCATTCAAACTGCCATAACTCTCTCCAGGAATGTCAGAATGACAAACCGTAAAATCCTATGAAAAGTAGACATCTAGAGCTTTCCACTGATATAGGGCTCGCCTGCTGGTTCTTCCTAGATCATTCCAGGTTGATCGGCGAGGTGGACTGTCCGGTATCCTGACTCGCCTGCATTCAATCTGCCATAACTCTCTCCAGGAATGGCGAAATGATGAACCGTAAAATTCTCTGGAAAATAGACATCCAGAGCTTTCCGTTGATATATGGCTCACCTACTAGATCGTCCTGGATCATTCCAGCTGAATCGGCGAAGTTCTTCCTGGATCATTCCAGCTGAATCGGCGAAGTGGATTGTCAGGCATCCTGACCCGCCTGCACTCAAACTACCATTACTCTCTCCAGGAATGGCGAAATGATGAACCGTAAAATCCTCTGGAACGTATACATCCAGAGCTTTCCATTGATATAGGGCTCGCCTACTAGTTCTTCCTAGATCATTCCAGGTTGATCGGCGAGTTGGACTGACCGGTATCCTGACCCGCCTGCATTCAATCTGCCATAACTCTCTCCAGGAATGGCGAAATGATGAACCGTAAAATCCTTTGGAAAATAGACATCCAGATATTTCTGTTGATATATGGCTCGCCTGCTAGGTCGTCCTGGATCATTCCAGCTGAATCGGCGAAGTTCTTCCTGGATCATTCCAGCTGAATCGGCGAAGTGGACTGTCCGGCATCCTGACCCGCCTGCATTCAAACTGCCATTACTCTCTCCAGGAATGACGAAATGATGAACCGTAAAATCCTTTGGAAATTAGACATCCAGATCTTTCCATTGATATAGGGCTCGCCTACTAGTTCTTCCTAGATCATTCCAGGTTGATCGGCGAGGTGGACTGACCGGTATCCTGACCCGCCTGCATTCAATCTGCCATAACTCTCTCCAAGAATGACAAAATGATGAACCATAAAATCCTCTGGAAAATAGACATCCAGAGCTTTCTGTGGATATAAGGCTCGCCTGCTAGTGCTTCCTGGATCATTCCATTTTAATCGGCGAAGTTGAATGTTCGGTAGTGGATGTCCGAATTTTCAGCAACTATTGGAATTTCTTCTCTGACTCGACTTCGCTGGCAGTAATTCAAGACATATGGAATGCCTTCTGTATTGTCTCCAGGCCTCAGGGATAGGCCTCAAATAAAGTTTAAGCCTTTTGTAGGCAAAAACATTGTCTTGCATTTCAGCAAAACTAAGAATCTCTTTTTTATGTTTTCTGCTATTTGATTTTTTTTGTATTTTCTTTTTTCAATGTGAGAAATAAAGAAAATGAAAGAAACAGAAGTAAAAGTTGAATTAAAAGCTAGGATCAAAGAAAAGAAGGGATCATAGTATGATTAGTTACCCTTCGTAAGGTCATCGGGTGGCCACCGATGCTTCACTACAAGCCTCGTCGCCGTTATGTTCTCGGCGTGAGACTCCTGTCGTCGAGAATTTCCAAGTGTTGAGCAGGGCTGCTTCGTGTCAACAACTTGAAAATTTGGGCAAGGTAGCTCGTAGGGACTGCCTTGTTGCCCCCCAAGCATCTTTGTCATTCGGCAAAGCCTGATCTTCAATTGTATCCTTAAAGGAGAAATGGTGTAAAGATCTGCCTTGTCGCCGACTATCATGTCATAATGCATGGTCTTATCAGGTATAGCCACGCATTGCTTATGGAAGAGGACCATATCAAGAGCTTCATTGGGACTGAACTCTTGTGGAATATGATTATGAGACAGATGCACCAACATATAGTCTTCATCATATTCATCACAAATTGGCTCTGTGTCAAAATCACATGCCAAATTATCAAAGGTCGGTAGCTCGACCTTCCTTGCAACCAGAGACATCCACGGGGCATGTACGTACTCACATAAACCAAAGTCACCTCTTGGCCTTTGATCTTGCATGTAAAAATTCCAATGGCATTGGACAAAGAAGCCACGTATTGGCTTTGCAAGAACACATATTGGTTGGTAATCAAGTTGGCCACTATTTTGGCCATACTTGAAAGAACATCCATAAGCTAGTTGACAAAGTAGACTCTCACCTATTCCTTCACCCAGACGTCCAGTAGCTTCATGAACTTGCTTCTCCAGGATAATTAAAGAATGTAGGTGAACTACACCTTGCCCCTCATGCGCCTGACATGTGTCCACATATACATCTCGCATAGGAAAGTTGGCTCCTTGGTCACCTTTCATGCGAAATTGGGGATTGTCATCATCAGTGTTCAACCCAATTTCTTCTTCCAGGATGGACTGTTCTGTCCAACCTTCGCGTTCATCTTTCTGAGGAACAACGTCAACTTTTGAGATAGGATTATTATCCATAATCTCGCCGGCCTCAACCTCAGGTTCTTTGTCATTGATTGACAAAACAGTCTCTTCTTTGGATGTAGGTTCATCTAAAGGAAAATATTCACCATTAGATTGGCTGCTAGGCAGTTCAATCTTTTTGGCAATGACATGTTGATTGAAGTCCTCACTGAGTATGGCGAGGTTATCCCGGTCAGCTTTCCAGAGGACCTTGTCCCCTTTGGCCTGTTCAACGAGGTCTGTGACGCTCTGTTGAATGGCGTCGACTTTTGGGCTGAGCGAGCCGATGTTTTGCTGGGTGGCGTCGACTTTCAAGCTGAACTCCTTCCTGAGCGAGCCGAGCTCATTCTTGAACTCGTTCTTCTGTTCCTCAAACATCTGGCGGACTTCATTCGTTGACAGAGTAAGTCCTGCGTCTTGGGTTGGTCGTGAACTTGTCATGGTGGTTTCGGTATGGTCGGGATTGCCAAACCGAGTGAGAATCTCTTCTTGGGTGAAAGATCTGCAAGCCGCGCTGTTATGGGGCTTGTATTGCGGAGACTTATGTTTCAAACAAGAAATCGAGGGTCTCCGGTATGGGGATCCGTCAGATTTCCCAATGATGACTAGAATATGAAACTTCCGGTCCCACTGGGCGTACCAATGTTTTGGCCCACGCCCTCAGCTGGAGTAGAGAGGAGATTGTGCTTCCAAAAGTAAATTAATGCGTGCAGGGCGTGCCACCGCGCGGACGCGGAAAGAGAACGATGCGCGTTCTAGACTTCTAACCAGGCGAAAGAGAGCTCCGGTGCCACCTCGCGGGCGAGGAATTACGAGCAAAATGCCTCGGTCACCTGTGAATCGATACTCACTGTTAGAGCGAGCAGAGCAACAATGGGAAAGCAAAGACGAGTCCAGATGGGCTCTGAGATCTAAGGCGAGGTACACTTAGAACTTTAGGGTTTTCGAGGACGCTCGAAGGTTTGTACTGGGTACGATTGACTGTGTTTGTCTGTTTGTTTGTATGTGTTGAGAGAGATGTTGCTTCAGCAGGGAAGCGGCAATGAAGCTCCTGGGAGCGTAGGTGATTCGACTGGGTCGAGGGTTTTAACAAGGTTGAAGGTTGTTTTGTTGTTGTATTTGAGAAACTGTGTAGAGAGAGTTTTATGTAAGCCGTGGACATTCTTTATATAGAATTACTTAGGGCCACATGTATTGGCCCAAAGCATGTCAAAGACTTGTAGGAGTCTTCAACGATAAATGTGGCGTAGGCGATGTAAATCACTTGCTGGACGTGATTAAGCCTTGGCGAAGTAACTAACTGCCTACTATGTAGAGGAGTAGAACCAATCTCATGAAGATATGGATGTAGGCGATGCATGCAAATCCAATTAAGGAGTAAAGTCCTTAACCACCAATACAACCAAACTCAAGAAGATGTAGACGTAAGCTCCCCATGCAAACATGCTTAAATCAAGATAAGGATCCTTAATGAACCCCTCCCCATGCAATCATGCATGGACGTGGACGTGTGCTACTGACCTTCACATGCATGATAGCCCTTTAAGTAATTAAGGGGTATATATTGCTTCCTTATCTATTTGAGGTATTATAGGCGGGATCTTCTCTTGCTAGCTCAATCGATATATGTTTATATATATACCAAGCGGAGCCCGCCTCTCCCCTTCTTTCACGCGAACTGCCTTCTTATTTCCTGACGAGCATCTCACTTCGCGGAATCGAACACAACTCAAGGAGAAGACTCCTTAATTATACATGCTTCCTTGTATCACACGTCTTCTCATACGTCCAACTCGCCTGATATTGCAAGCGAGGCAACCCGTCTTTAAACCCAACATTATTCGGGCTCGCCGGTGTGGACCATGAATTTAATTAACATTCACATAGACAATTACTATCCAGTAAAATATTAATTTGGGTGTAAACAAGATTAAAACTAAATATTGATATCTACTAAGATTTAGTTTATGTTCTTCGGTGGATCATGTAACGTATCAAGATTATAAGGCAACCCACTAACTAGTTCCAACGGAATTCCCTGACATTACAAACAAAACCATAAGACATAAATACGATCACACTAACAACAATACATCGTATTTTATTATAACTTAAACGTAAAGTATGTTTGAGTGAAACTAGTACAAAATATTTTGAATTTTACGAAATGTAATCATCTGGCCTTTTGAATTTCTAATAACAAAAAGAAAAAGAAAAAAAACAACGGAAAGAAAAAGGGTAACAGAATGAACAAGAAATGGCAATCACCATCAATGGACCAAAGACCAAATACGATGAATGTAGCTTCATGTAAGTGGGCTCCCCAAAGAGACCAACCCAGAAGAGTCCATGTGTGAAGAAAATAAAAAATACACATTTGACCTTGACCAACTTGGGCACTAAGTAATGTAATCTCCAGCTCCACACATATGACCTGTTCAACCTTTACATGTTGTAAGGGATGACGATTGCATATCCCAACAGCTTCCAGAATTTGATGACATAAAAAGCACTATAGAATACAAACTTTGGATTCAACTTTCACTACAGATGTAACATATGGGTTACAAAAATTGATTTGAGGAGACCTCAAAACAATGAAAAAATAAGCCATTTGAGAAACTTCTTTTATGACATACAAATTTTTGAATATACAGAAAGCAATCCCTGTAAAAACAAAGAATATACAGAACATAACAAATTAATGAACAAAAGGCAATGAATGGAATGAACCTGACTGTGTGTGTGTGCGCGCGCTTATTGTATTGAGTTTTCATCCCCTCTCTAAACTCTAAATCTTTCCAAAACTATGCAGCTGATGTAGATTGCAGAGTTATCAACATAGCAACGACTCGAAGAATGCATCATCTCTCGGCTCATCCTTGGTTTTAGAAAACATGTTGTCATTGAGCTGTGTTTGGTTCATGTATGACCCCATGGAGTTATCAAACCCTGCAAATCCGTAACTTCCTGGACTCTGCAACATCTCGAGAGTAAAGGGTGCTTGCCCTTCTGATGTCGGTAGCCTTAGATTTTGAATAGGGTTGTTGTTAGCAGCATTGTTAGTGCTGTGATGGGTCATAGGCCTCATTGCTGGGGCTACATTGTGGTGGTTGTTCATGTTGTTGTTGGTATTGTTGCTTGGTAAAGGCCTGTTGGCAGAACCACTGCCACGAGCTGCAGGAATGTCGTGGTTGTGCTTCCCTTCGTAGGTCGTGATCACTGCTCTAAGATCATGTGAAGCTCGCTCTACATGCTTCCTCACTGGACAGCCTGGATTTGTGCACTTGTAGTAGCTCCTGCAATGATACAAATAAACGACAATCCATTTTAGCAAAACATGGATTTCAGTATGTTCGTAAATTATAACTCTTGGACTCTATTTTATGTCTGCAACTTTCGAAAGAACTCAATATGATCAAATACAACGTATAAAGTAACAGTACTTCCCAGCAAAGAACTCTTTAAATGAATGTGTCTTATCAACAAGAAAAGAACCCACTTAATTTTCCATGAAAGAAGTTTGGGGCATGAGAGTCTGATATAGAAAAGGTCTACTTCCTTTACTTCAATAATCTCATTGAACTCTAAAAGCAATCTATTTTTCAAAAAGCTTTGAAGAGGATCATTATTAAAGGGAGAAATTGACCTTGGATTTGGGTTGCCCTTTACTACTTTTTGACCATACTTCCTCCACCTATACCCATCATCAAGAATATCAATGTCACTAGTTGTTTGAACAACAACTCTTGGTTCTCTTACTGTTCTACTTCCAGGGGCTGATATACTTTCATTGTCACCTTCTTTTTTCCTGTACATAAAATGAAAATCAAGACCTATTAATCACACAAAATCACCCAAATGACTCTGATGGATGTACACCAAAAAATTAATGATTGAACTAAGCAAACTGGAAACTTACCATCTTTTGGCATTAGGCTCATCTTCATCATACTCATCCCCTCCTCCTGACTTGCTTCTCTGAGAGCTGTGATCAAACTCATCATCTCCCAGTGAAAGGGACGAATTCTCTGGTGTACCAATGGAGTTATCCATTTGTGAATTCCCATGAGAGCCGAAAGAATGATCCGGGATGTCATTGGTGGTTTGAACGGCATGGGAAGAAGCTGCTGATGAACCTGACCTTCTAGTATTCTGTGGCTTGGGATGGTTATGATTACCCTTGTAAACTATCTCGGTGATTTGTCCATCCAAAGACCTCTCAACCTTTTTCTTGGTTGGGCAATTCGGATAAGTACACTTGTAATAGCTTCGCGGATTTTCACTTCCCTTCACTTTTTTCTGGCCATATTTCCTCCAATTGAACCCATCATCTGATCTCTTGTTCAAGCACTGATGAGACTGGAGCTGGGTGGTGTTGTTGCCGGTGGTGTTGGTGTTATTGTAGTTGCTATACTGATCTGATTGGAAACCACCATTGCTGTTGGCCTGGACATTATTGCCTTGCATATTGGTGGCCATTTCAGAAGAGAAGCTCTGCACTGAAGAACCATACTCAGGTTTCACCATACTCTTCCCTGAAGAAAACTTATCTTGTTTGGAAGGACCTAGATAGTTATTCCATGCCTGTTCTTGAGCCTGGAAGAAACACATTTACATTAGCCAAACACAACCAAGTCGAAAAAGAAAACGAAAAACAGAGGAGATATATGAGTAATTTCATCAATAAACATTACATACAGTCTGAATTGAGCTGTATGAGGATTGGAAAATTGCTGATGATGAAGTTGGAGGGGGCCTGGTTTGGGTTTGGAAAGAGAAATCAGAGTAGTTCTTGTGCTCCTTTTTAACACTCTGGCTGTTGTTGGTATTGCTGTTAGTGCCAGAACCAGAATTGGTTCTCCAATTAAAGGCTTGAGCTGCAAAATTCCCAGTAGTTGGAGATGGAAGAATCTGCCCATAATAACAAGACCACAGCCACAAAAATGGAAAATCTCATCAGTACAAAAATCATAGAACAAACAAAATTTCAGAAACATATATGGTAAGATTCAATCCCAGACAAAATTAGCCCCCAATAAATCAGCCTACTAAACACAAAAGACCTCCCATTTTTAGCATACTCAACTTTGACTTTACTATGAACCAAACCCTATATCATTTGGTGCCAAACCAAAATCATACAACAACAAATATGTTCTCAACAACCAACTCTTAGTCCGGAAATGAAACAACAACAGTTTCCGAATTTTGATTCTACTCACGTTGGAAGAGCTGAGAAGCACAGGAGAGTCAAGAAGCTCGGCAGGGCTCATCCCAGGAGGGATTGCGAAGTAAGAAGAGGGAGAGACCGACGGAGGCGAAATGGGGAGCTGGGGAGGCGGGAGTGACTTGAACTTGGGGACACCCGACCCGGTCCGCTCCGCAATACGGTCGGATAGCCCGTACCCGGAGTTTCGGATTATTGGGTTTGTGGGTTCGGCGCCGGAGGATAAGAGGTCGGAGAAGGATGTGGTCATGAAGGGGTGAGTGGAGAAGGTGAAGTTGCTGGGGTGGGAATTCGCTGAGGTGTCTAGGCTCCCGGAAGAGGAGGCCATGAAAATGGAAAAAGAGAGAGAGGTGGGTTTAGTAAAAGAGAGAGCTCGGGGCTGAAACTATGAATTTATAAGAGAGAAAGAGAGAGAGCAGCATGAGGAAGAAGAAGAAGAAGAAGAAGAAGGTCACGTATGGCACAAGCTAGGCTGTTTTTTCTCTATTGTTGTGTTTCTTTGTATTGTGGAGCTTTCTCAGAAGCTGGGGCTCCCCCCGGGGGGGGGGGGGGGGGGGAGGTTTGACCGTTGAATATATTTTTGTGCTATTTTTTTTTTTTTTTTTTTTTGCATTTACAAAGAGCTTTTTTGTCAAAAAAAAAAAGTACAGATTTTTTGGTATGGGATTGTTTTTGGCTGGTCAAAGATCGTGGGTTTGACTGTTTGGCGGCTAAGGCTTGGTTTCATTTGTGTGTTTAGGTTTTTCATGTGATGGACTACTATCCAACTTATCAACTAATCCATATCTGCAAGGCAAAATTGAATTTGTATAATCAAGATAAGACCTAGTTGAAATTAAACTCTTTTTGAGTGTTTTGAATTTAGGATAGTTTGTTTTTATGTTCAGTTCTTGAGTGTTTGAGTTATGGACATCTTTTCAGGAAAATAAATGTTGTAATTATAGAGGTGTTATATTATGCTAGTACTTCATTTGTTATCTGTTAATGTATATGCACTACCTTCATTCTTAGTCTTCTCTTAATCATGATTCATGCCTAATTAGTTGATTTTTCTACTCTTATTCATATGTTATTATTGGTAACTTTCTCTTCCCTTCAAAATTTCAAACATTGGCAATATCATGAATAGCTGTCCTACTAAACTATATCTAACTAATGTCTCTTTAGGTCCCTAACCATAATTAGAAATCAAAAGCTACAAATTTTTTTATCAGGTACATAACTCAAATGCTACAACTAGTTTTGTGTCGAACTCACAATCTCTCGCTTACTAAGGAGAGATTATGCCGCTATACTAAATAGTATTAGGCAAAAAAAAAAAAACTACAACTGATGAGAAGATTCAAATAAGCTACATTTTTCGACAATGGCTAACTAAGAAGTAAGAAAATAAAACTATATTTTATCGTTCAATAGGGATACGTAGGTCACCAATAATAGTTAACCAAGAGAAATCTATGTTTCTTTAGGTAAAGGTAGGGTATATTAATGCATGTGATGTATCAATTTTGTCATCAAGTTGTAAAATGAATCCTTAAAGAAGTAATATTAGTCCTCAAAGTTGTAATATGAGTTGTTAAAGTTGTAAAAAAATTAGTTACAACATTAGTCCTTACTTGTCCTTAAAGTAGTAATTGAGTCCTTAAAGTAGTAATTAGTCCTTAAAGTTGTAATATGAGTCCTTAAATTGTAACAATTTTTTTAATCATTTTGAGGACTTAATTACCAATTTAAGCACATATTTTACCACTTTAAACACATATTTTACCACTTTAAGCACACATGATTATTATTGTTGTAACTAAAATTTTTTACAACTTTAAGGACACATATTATAACTTCGAAGACTAATATTACTAGTTTGATGACTCAATTTACAAAGTTGATGCATCACATCATTCACATGTATTAACATATTGTAGAATTTTTTTTTTTAGAAAAACAATTTTATATTATATATAAATCCAACGTTACAATCATGAAATTTCGTTGGTGGAAATAAAATTCTCACTCTCCTTCCTATCTAAACTAATGATTACAATGGACAACAACTGAAAATTATTCAATCGTAATCTAACATATTTCAAAAACCTCGATACATTCTTACAGTCAACCTAAAAAATAATCAACAATTCCAAATACTACATGTCAAAACTACATATTTTTTAGTTGCCCACTTTTTTGAACTTTTATTGCACCCTAAGGCCTAAGTTTACAGTAATACGAACGAGATATAAAGACTAAATCGTAGAAAATGTAGCTAGTGTCGGCATCATGAGCTTTATCTTTGAAGCTGGCAAGTGGCAAAGGGTATTGTGGGATATTTATTAAGGATCTAGCTAACAATACATATATATCATCTAGAAGATGCATGACACTCCTCATCCTGGTATATCTTTGCCGTCTTAAAAGGACATATGCATATCCCATCTAGAACTGACTGAGCATCTAAATCCTTTGTGGATAAAATACCCCGTACGTGGGAATGTAAGACCAAGTCTTTTCGCGCGCGCGCAGAAGACACAAAATGAGGTTGCACATTCTTCTTCGAAACCATGCAATACGTTCATACTGCTCAATCTAGCTGTAACGATTCTAATGGTTACTAGTTTTTAAATGGCCCGTCGGCCGTTTCCGTATAACAAGTGGTATCAGAGCTCAGGTGACGCTTGAGGCTTGATGTCTCATACAATCGAGTTTCAATTTGGTGGAGCTCCCGTTTTGATTGGATTACATGATTTGAAATTTGATGTTTGTGATCACGGCTGAGCTATTCGGACTTGGATCGTGAGATTTGAAGATAGTTCGAATCACGCCAGGTGGAGATTGTTGGAATAAGTGTGACTTAGATTATAGTCTTTTGGAATCCCACGTTAAAAAAGTGAAGTTATCATTGGGTTATAATGAATTGTACCACACACACTAATACCGAGATCTTTTGTATTAAAACGCATACCAATTTCGCATCCGGGTGGCTAAACTGAGGGCAATATCGAAATTTCTTGACTCGTGTGTGTGTGGCCCTCAAGACTCGTCAGCCGCTTCCTCATAACAAGCGGTCATAGACAGCGAGAGTATGGACGATCGTAACGGGCTCAACTCGTTATAACCTGTAGTCGATTGTGTATGAAACAACCTCCCAAACCCATAAACCAGCAGACATTCCACCATGACCAAGACAACCGAGGCTGCCCTAAGGTCCCCATCCTTGAGGATGATGGGCCAAGCTCAATCTCAGTGATGACACTAGACCCGAAAAGGCAGCAGAAGGCATATGGGAAGTCTATATTCGACACAACAACAAAGGCAATTGTCCCACATCGATTTCCAAGCAAAGAGAACCCACGGTATCATTTACTACGTCATTTACTACGTCAATAACTATACTTCACCTGCAAATCGGAGGAGGAAAGACCGGAAGCTCCCGGTCATCCTTTTGTTCACAGGTCATCGGGAGGATAGCCAATCACCTAGCGGACACGCCATCAGCTTCTGTAACCCTATCCATGATTGACCAGAAACATAACATGTTAAGATAATCTAACTTTATATGTAGTTAAACTCTTGAGTGAATTATCTAATTATAGTCAGTATGCAAGCAAAGATGAAATTAGCTGAAGTAGCCAATCGAAAATTTAGAAATAAAACCGTTCATTTTTCTATATTGTTATTTGATAATTTAATACTTAAATGAATAGCGTGCAATTAAATAAGCGGATTGAAGATCTTCTCATTAGTTTCTCTTTTGGCAAGATGAATAGCAAACTAGGCAGTCCTTTCTAGCTATGATAATCTACTTAAATCGGAGGTTCTACATGCATTAGTTAGTTTTACCTTTTCTTGGTTAGTTGTCTCCTATTAAACGTAGAGACTAAGCTAAATTAAGTAGGTCGTATGCAAGTTCACACATAATATTACCAAACACTTAATCGTTTGACCTAGTAAACCAAGGAAATTAAGTAATGAAAGTATGAAACATAGCTCATGAATTCCATCAACTTTCTTCATCTTTGACCTCATACATTTTAATGTGTTAATTGGTATCTTCATTTGAACGTGTGACTTGCTACTAAATTAAGTTGCTATCTAAACTCAGTCCGGGTGGGTTTTTTTTTGTCCAGAGACTAATCTGCACCAAGCTTTTGTCCAATTGAGTATAAGGTAAAAGATGAAGTAAAAAAAGTTGAATCATGAACATAGACGGTTTAAAATAGAGAGAAATTTTGCAACAATAATAGGTAAACAAATCTATAGCATTTTCATTATTGTTGATAGCTAGCTAGTTAACTATATAACTGAACTGTGAGGTCAGTTGTGAAGAATCAAAATCAACGTTCTTCAACTTTGACCTTAAAGTAACACCCTTGAATGGGTTGGTAGCTAGAAATGGTATTATTTGATGCATGATTTGTATGAAATGATGCAGTGGTTTAATTTAACTATTAAAGAGCTCAGTCGCACATATAGGTGAATCAAACAGCAACCGAGTCTAATATTTCAAAAGTTCACTGATATATATTATCAGTAAACAGTAAGCACAATTAATGGCTTGACCTGGTTAAGCAAAGAAAACAATCAACTTATTGTTAGTGATGGATGATGAACTTAGCTCTCTTTGACCTTATATCTTATAACGGGTTTTGGCAGCTATCTTTACTATAATAAAGCCAAAGGAGAGAGGATTTTCAGAACACCAAGGTGTACTTAAACCAACTTAATAAACGGTTGGATTGCATTTATCACACTATATAATTATTTAAGTAATAATTAACTATAAATATCAACAATTGCACCCTAAATTTTGGCCACTTACATCTTGGTGCGTACAAGAATTTAACAACGCTTTCAAGTTTCTTTATAGATGAGGATCGTGATTCCGTGCAAATGCACGAGTAAGATGCTAGTAGATATAATCGCGTTTTCGTCCTTTTAGTTTGTTCATATTTTTGATAATATTGAAAATAATAAGGTTGCTAGCATGCATTTGGTATCTCAACATTATAATTTGAGTTGTGTATATTATTTTATAATTATATGAAAAGTTAAAGGAACATGGTGCTATTGCCAAGACTTTGCATAGCACTCAACACCCGGACATCCCATCGGATCAGCTACCTCCTTTGGACTGGCCAACTCAACCAAGTGTTGTTAAAAACATTAGGGGAGAAACAAAAGGGTCTTACCTTTGTGGTATTGGACGAGCGGGCGTCCTAGAGAAGAGCACAAGGTCAACATCTTCCCCTTCACGCTCTCGACCAAATAATGAGCCGATGACAACGATAGAGGCTGCTAGAAAGGAGGCAACTAAGGCACAAGAGAGAGCCCAAAAAGCCGAGAAGATCGCTGAGCAGTTTGATGCAGATTATCAAGTTTTGAAGTTGTAAATGAATCAAATCATGGCTCGAATAGGGCTACAGCCTATGTGTTCACCCTCGGTCCCAAGCCAACAACCTCGAGACGACGATGATGATAAGTGCCTTGACACTTCTCCGATTAGTTTAGGAAATCAGTAGATTTTTCTAGTTTAAATAATTGTACAAACAATATTACCTAGTATTTCTTTTGGTCGGTACGATAACTTTATTATTATTATTAGTAATATAAATATTTCAGTTAATTTATTTTTGTTTTACAGTAATTAATTATTTACTTACAGTAATATATTTTTGAGTTATTATATCTCTTAATAATAAAAATAATATTTAAAAAAAAACTAAAACCTAAGTGACAAAAAGTTTGTCTCTTAAGATGCTTATTTTTGTCGCTTAAAGTTGACAGGCCAAAAAAGTATTCTGTCATAAAAGACTATAGCGACGGAAAAACTTTCGTCGCATTAAATCTAGCGACAAAAATAAACTCGTCGCTAAACTAAAAAGTTCATTGCTTAACAGTAAAACGACAGGAGAACATACGCCACTGAACAACTTAAGCGACAAAAAAATTTGTCGCTTAAGGTAATTAATCGTTGCCTTGATCTGTGGCAACATAAACAATTCCCGTCGTGTGTTCCGTTTTCTTAGGCTACGGATAATATGTTTTTGTCGCTTAAGTGCCTATGAGACGCGTCATGGCGAAAAAAATAGGTACTTAGCCGATGATTTGTTCCCGTCGCTTAAGCCTTTATTTCTACTAGTGAAAGGTTTGGTACACATATAGAGCTTAACTTACAAAGTTTTCATGTTATTACTTTTCTTTATCTACTCATGTTACATGTTTATGTTGATAAGTGATGAATCATAAAATATTTATTAAATTCTACGAGAATCCATACAAATTTATCATTTGTTTTCAAGAATCATAAAAAGCTTAGGTTCTAAAAATAGCAAATCACATATACATTCTCTAAAAAGATTTGAAACACAAATAAACCCACTTGTGTTGTTGTTAAATAAATAAGAACAATTTTTAATAATTAAGGACAATATTTTCTCTGCATGTCATGTGTCATGTGTCATGTTTAATTTACTAAACTAACCATACACTAATTAAATATGTTTTTAGAAGAGAAAAGTCTTTCATTTTGAGATTTTTCAGTAAATAGAATATAGTAGCATGTTTTCAATAACTTAGTGTAGTAGCAGTTAATTCCAGTGTAGTAGCAGCGGTTAACATCCCAGTAGAAATAGTAGCAGGGGTTAACATCCGAATAATAGTAGCAGTTAATTCCAGTAGAAGTAGTAGCAGAGGTTAACATTCTAGTAGAAAGTAGTAGCAGGGGTTAACATCCAACTAGAAGTAGTAGTAGGTTTTTAGTGGCTCAGCTAATGTAGTAACATGTTTTGCAGGAAAGCTACACTTCGAATAGATGTTGTAGCATGATTTTAGTGGTTCAGCTAGTGTATTAGAACTTTAGTAAGTGTAGTAACAAGTTCTTAGTGGCTCAGAAAATGTAGTAGCAGTTATTTCATCAATACGTACAGTAATAACAACTTTTGAGATTTTTCAGTTAATGGAATACAATATCATGTTTTCATTAACTTAGTGTAGTAGCAGTTAATTCTAGTGTAGTAGCAGATGTTAACATTCCAGTATAAGTAGTAGCAGATGTTAACATTCTAGTAGAAGTAGTAGCAGATGTTAACATCCCAGTAGAAGTAGCAGCAGAAGTTAACATCTCAGTAGTAGTAACAGTTAATTCCAGTAGAAGTAGTTGCAGGGGTTAACATTTTAGTAGAAAGTAGTAGGAAGGGTTAACATCCCACTAGAAATAGTAGTAGGTTTGTAGTGGCTCAGCTAATGTAGTAGCATGTTTTCAATAACTCAGTAGTAGTAGCTAATTCCAGTAAATATAATAGCAAAGGGTTAACATTCCTTCAACAACGATCATATCAAAACACAGTAGCACAAGTGATTTGATTACAACAAGCACACATCATAACACAATAGCACAAGTTATTTAATTACAACAATCACATATCATAACAAAGTAGCATATAATAATTCTATTGTACTCGTCATTGTCCAGTTATGCTACTACCTCACTCGTTGTCGTCCAACTATGCTACTACTTGAAGATTTAGACAATGAAGGTTAATTCTGCTACTGCCCATTCCTCAAATATGCTTATGCAATCCTCTAGTTCTGCTACTACTTGTTCCAAAGCAATTTTGCATATCATAACACCATAAGCCATACAGGTTTATCTCATTAACCATAGCCCATACAGATTTATCTCATAACACTATAATCCATACTTTGCATACCAAAACCTTCAAAAATGAATGAAAAAAATTCACAAATAGAGAAAACAAACAAAATTAATGGGAGGATCGATCAAGCTCACAATTCACAATACCAATAGCGAACACGATTGGAATAAGAGTAAAATTAATTGGTTGGACACCAAGATCAGAGAAATCGATTGGAGAGAGAGAGAGAGAGAGAGAGAGAACTTACAGCTGAATTTGGATGCAAATTGTTCTCTAGAATATTGTGTTGTGCTTCAAATTCATTGTGTGGTTATGACGACCTCAACGATGATCCAAAGCTTGATATTCCAATTCTGATTTCATTGGCCATCACTACCAGAAAATAGATCTTAGGTGACGAAAAAAAATCGTCGCCCTGTTAAAAAATTTCGTCGCCTAAGTACTTAGGCGACGACATGTCGTCGGCCAAGACGTCGTCGGCAGAAGTGCGTCGGCCAAGAACTTGGGCGACGAAAATTCAGTCCGTCGTCGCCTAAGAGTAATTCTTAGGTGACGATACGGATTTCGTCGCCTAAAATCTACTTCTCGTCGCCCAAAAATATTCGTCGCCCAAGATTTAACACCTTGGCCGACGAAAAAATTTTTCGTCTCTCCCGTACTGCTTCCAGTGTAACCGGAGGTCGTGCTTCCACTCCTTGAACCTACATATACAAAAAAAATATTAAATATATTATTAAAAAATAAAATTTAATAAATTATTAAATAGAGGTACATCTCCCTATGGGCCTTGTCCGCCCAGTCACGTCCCTCCTCGGGAACCACAAACCATTGCTGCATTACCACTTGTTAGTATTTTTTTCGATAATTAAATAATTTATTAGTTAAAAAAATAGTAATTGATCGAGTAAACTCACCGACATCGACTGATGGAGCATCTCCTTCACTCCATCAGGAACCTGGCTCCAGACTCCCCACAACATAGGGAGTCTGGGGCGGATGGTGCCTCCCGCGGCGCGAGTGTACCGGTTTCCCAACACGGCGTCCACCGGTTTTCCGTTGGAAAACGGGATGGCGATCCGTCCAGCGGACTCGACTTCCCTATCGAGTCCCTTGTTGCTGACGGTGCCTCTCCTGTTCCGCCTTCTCGTTCCGGCGACTGTGACATTGTGAATCAAATTTAATATTAATAATACATTTTTACAAAAAAAAAATTAAAATCGACAAAACAGTAATAATAAATTACCTGAGGATGAGGCTGAGTCGACGGATTCGTCTCCGTCCGCCTGCTCAGAGACCCTCACGGGATGAAGAGGCGTGGGAAACTCCCTGTAGATATAGGTCTCGTGCGGTGCCACATCCGGGAGCTGCTCCCGAATCGGTCGACCCTCCTCATCGACGCGAGGTATCGCCGGTATCGTCGGAGGAAGGAAGAGGCCGGACGGCACCGTAGGGACCCCGGATGACCCGCCATCACCGTCGGTCGGGGACGACTGTGTGGGGGCGGTGTTAGATCGCGACCGGGGATGTATCTCTGGATGACGAGGGGCCGTCGCTGCGGGACCCGACTGCCCAGCAGAAAGCGAGCCGCTCGCGCCACCCCTAAGCGCCGCATGTCGGGACGTCAGCTGCCACGGAAACCCGGTCGACGGTGATTCCGACGGGTTGTTTGAGGTACCATCCGAGGAATATTGGCTCCTCGCACCCGAACGTTGTTCAGAAGTTCTCCTCATACCCATCCTGTGTAAAATAATCATAAATTTATTAAAAATATTTTACCGTCTTATAATTAATTTAACAAAAAATAACCATAAATTTCGAAAAATTTATCAACAATAATAACACAAATAAAAATTAATAGTTATTATAGGATTTATTATTTTTTTAATTCACATAACAAATTATTTACATTAATTCGTAATTATTACATCACAAAAATTAATTTACGAATATTTACATCCTTACTAAAAAATAATCCATTATTTTTTATAAAATTTCCACAATATATTTACAATTATAATTTATATTATTTAATTATTTAATCAAAAATCCTACCATAATTTACACAAATTTACCATAATTTACCATTAATTTCCTAAATTACAACAACAACAACAATAATTTCACCAACAATTTCACAACACAACAATAATTTCACCAACAATTTCAAATAATTTCAAACAATTTCACAATTTAAAACAATTTCAAACAATTTCACAATTTCAAACAATTTCAATAATTTCAAACAATTTCAACAATTTCAAACAACAACAACAACAATTAAAATTTTCATCAACATAACCAATTTAGGGTTTTAGAGTTATACCTTAAACCGTGGGTCGGGGTCGGGGTCGGGGCCGGGGCCGGGGTCGGGGTCGGCGTCGGGTTGCGGGGTCGGAGAGAGGGAGAGAGAGAGGGCTTCGGTGGATTTTCGGAGAGAGAGGGGGGCGGCTTGGATTTGTGGAAACTGCAGCGATAATGGTTGGGGTTCCGAATTTTTGTCTTGTATATTAGAGTTCTTGGGCGACGATTTTTGAAAAATCGTCGCCCTGTTTTTTGAAAATCGTCGGCCAAGATAATCTTGGGCGACGATTTCTTCAAATCGTTGCCTAAGATACTATTCTTGGGCGACGATGTTCTTCACTATAAATCTCGTCGCCCACGATGAAGAAAATCGTCGGCTAAGAGTCTACTTGGGCGACGATGTTCTTCACTATAAATCTCGTCGCCCAAGATGAAGAAAATCGTCGGCCAAGAGTCTACTTGGGTGACGATGTTCTTCACTATAAATCTCGTCGCCCAAGATGAAGAAAATCGTCGGCCAAGATTTCTATCACTTATATAAAAAAGTTATATAACATTAGTACATATAACGTGAGTTTGGTGATCGGAGAAGAGGAACTGAAAACCTACCGGCAGATATGACCAGCATAACGAATTACGTAGGTGGGAAAAAATTCAGCTCCATCTGACAAAGATAAGGGCTCGATCCGTCCGGTCAATCGGCGCGGTCAAACCCCTCAACGGACGGAAACGGCTATTCGACCCTCCAAATCACGTAATCTGACCGGACCTTCAACTGAGAATAGTTTCCAATCGATGAGACTCTTACGGGGCTATAAAAATTTGGTAAAAAATAAATACCCGGGATAGGGCTACCACTAGGTAGAAATAAGAGAATTTCGTTGACCGGAACAACCGGCACCGAAATTTTACCGGAATATCTTCATTTTTCACGGGTTGACGTATTTCACCGTTCCGGTCATATCTTATTTCATGAATTTTTTGCGTTTGAGGCCTCTACGTATACGTTGTCTTCAAAACGACACTTAAACTCAACACTTATATAAAAAAGTTATACAACATTAGTACATATAACGTGATTTTGGTGATCGGAGAAGAGGAACTGAAAACCTACCGTCAGATATGACCAGCATAACGAATTACATAGGTGGGAAAAAATTCAGCTCCATCTGACAAAGATAATGGCTCGATCCGTCCGGTCAATTGGAGCGGTCAAACCCCCTAAACGGACGGAAACGGCTATTCGACCCTCCAAATCACGTAATCTGGCCGGATCTTCAACTGAGAATAGTTTCCAATCGACGAGACTCTTACGGGGCTATAAAAATTTGGAAAAAATTAAATACCTGGGATATTTATTTTAATTATTCAAATAAAATTTAAATGTGTTTTATTTTATTTTAATTATTCGGATTATCTTGGCCGACGAAAAGAGGGTAAATCGTCGGCCAAGATAATACGTGGGCGACGATATTTGTTAAATTCGTCGCCCAAGAGTAAAAATAAAAATCCTGTACAATGGAATTTAAATGTGTTTTATTTTATTTTAATTATTCGGATTATCTTGGCCGACGAAAAGAGTGTAAATCGTCGGCCAAGATATTACTTGGGCGACGATATTTGTTAAATTCGTCGCCCAAGAGTAAAAATAAAAAATTCTGTACAATGAAATTTAAATGTGTTTTATTTTATTTTAATTATTCGGATTATCTTGGCCGACGAAAAGAGTGTAAATCGTCGGCCAAGATATTACTTGGGCGACGATATTTGTTAAATTCGTCGCCCAAGAGTAAAAATAAAAAATCCTCTACAATGAAATTTAAATGTGCTTTATTTATTTTAGTACAAACATATTCTTTTAAGGGGTTTGGACAACAATTTGACCGCATATCTTTATATTAATTTGGACAACAATTACAATGCTAAGGCTCAATTATAACTAAGCTAATTAAGGCTCGTAATCTGAGTCATCCGATGAGTCTTCTTCGGTATCAGAATTAATATATGGTAATCTATGCCTTAATTCGTCGTCAGAGTCGTCGTCTGTTTCTTCATTTGGATCAACATCAATAAAGATTGAATCTTCGTCACGAATTCTGAGCACTCGACCATGTTTAACATTATTTTCGCGAACAGTAGCTACATCATGAATACCTACTGCGTTCGGCTCCTGATACGCATCAGCCTCTGGCCCTGGAATGGTCACTCCAAGTGTAGCCGCCCGGTAAATGTTTCGAGGATGCACAATGTTCGCTATTTTCCACGCGTCACCCCTGGCAAAGTCATCAAGATAAAACACTTGTTTTACCGATGTCGCAAAAACAAACGGGTCATCTTCGTAGGCGCTTGTAGCAGTGTTGACCGATAAATTTCCGTACTGATCCATCTTCATGCTCTGTGCGCCTGTATCAAACCATCTACACTTGAACAGATGCACTTTCATGCCTTCCGCATAAACTAGTTCGACCACTGAATGGAGAACACCGTAATAGTCAAGGCCATGACCAACCGCCATCACCCCAGAATTCTGTGTTCTTCGTCTGCTGTCTCTCTCTTCAGATACAAATTTGACGCCATTCACTGTGCAAGTGGGATAAACTCTAGCCCGTTGCGGTTGCATCGCAAGAAGTAATAGTTCGTGCGACCAGTTTGGATTATCATCAGATTTAATCATGTCCATCTGTAACGGATATTGAACTGTAAATATCCGAAAATATATGCAATAGAAAATAATTAGATATATATATATATATATATATATATATATATATATATAACAGGTGTGATGAGGTTTCACCGTGATATATCCAACATGTGTAACGTTCCCAGAATTCGTTACTCTTCAGGTGGTCCCATACTGTATCAAACGGAAATCGATGCATATCACTGCGACACTTACACATCTTGCACGGGCAATAGAACATGCCACTCCCGTCAGCATTGGCCTGCGCATATTGCATAAAATCCCAAACTCCTTCCGCATATTTTCTGTGATATCTTGGAAGAGAAATCCAACTCTTATCCATATCCTGAAAATAACACATATATATATCAATATTTAATGAACATATCTTTTATATATATATATATATATTAATGTAATACAACATACTAATTATTAATTATATATATCTAGTTCGAGCGGATTCCGTGGTTTCAGAAGGCAAGTGTCAATGTCACAGAGGGCGAACCCTCTACAGGAACCAGGCAGGACTCGTTTGTGATCACGGAGGCGAACCCCTATCGACCCCTTCACCGAGAAGAGTGGTCAGTTTGTGATCTTGAGATCCAGTTAAACAAACATGTGAACCATATCTATGACAGAACGGCCCCTTACTCAACTTGGAACAAACTCTATGCATATATATATATATATATCATTAATTCAACTCAAATAAAACTGAAAATCAATATATATATATATATATGCATATATATATATATATATATATATATATATGTGCATATGCATATGTACGTACCTGGGAGTAGCTCCACAAACTATGTATGGACAGATTTCCACAACACCGAACGATTTGAAGAACTAGAGAAATTTATGTTTTAAATTTTCAAAGTTCTCATTCTTCTATCCCGGCCTCTCAATATATAGAAGAATCTTGGGCGACGAAATATTTGAGTTTCGTCGCCTAAGGATTAAAAATCTTGGGCGACGAAATATTTGAGTTTCGTCGCCTAAGATTTAAAAAAATCTTGGGCGACGAAATATTTGAGTTTCGTCGCCTAGGAATTAAAAAAATCTTGGGCGACGAAATATTTGTGTTTCGTCGCCTAAGGATAAAAAAGCTTAGGCGACGATATAAATATCTTAGGTGACGAAATATTGTTTCATCGCCCTAGTTTCTATCTTGGCCGACGAAATTTATTCTTAGGCGACGATTTTTTTTCGTCGCCTAAGAGGAAACTTAGGCGACGATTTTTTTTCCTTAGGTGACGAAAAAAAAAATCGTCGTCCGGTTTTTTTTGTTTCGTCACCCAAGACCTATTTTCTGGTAGTGCATTGGGCATAAGTAGGGCATTGATGAAAATCGCCGGCAAGAAGAAATAGATGAACAATTGAATAGCGCTGCCAAAGATGAGCCGATAAGCTAGATTGACGACGTTGGATAGCTAATGTCGCTTTCCCTGCGCAGCTTGGGTTCGTCAATGGAGAGAGAGAGAGAGAGAGAGGGGGGGGGGGAAGGGTATGGCATAACACAATTTTTTTGAAAACTTTAGTATTTTAGTAATTTTACACATCAGATTCAAGTCACATGTCTTGCTCTGCGCTTATGTCCTTATTTGTTTAAATATGTTGTAAGATGGTTTTTCTGTGTTTCGCAACTGTCTATGGTAGTAGGATGTTATTTTCTATTATAAATCTGCATAAATTTAAGAATTCTTTTTAAATCCATCACTTAAAAAAAGTATGTAGAAGTCTAAATACAATACACTCCCCTTAGAGTAATTAAATGACTATATATGGCTATGGCCGCCGATCAAATAGCTATAAACATGTCGATGGTTGCACGTACCAGTAAAACTGGTCTCCCATTCGATCTTGAAAGTCTCATCGACCTTACATGTTTTATAGCGCAAGGGAAACATGTATTTGCATCATAATCAACTTAGATGCTACCACTAGTATTTCTTAGTCAAACTTACAACTTTAACATATGAAGAAGACATTATATCACTAGTAGACCAAATAGTACCAGACATTTAGTTATCCTATATTTGTTGATATTTTTCATAATATGAAGCTTATATTCTTCGAATAGATGCATCAATTAGGTCGGTTTTGTAATATTTTTCATTTTTGTTTTTTTGGTCAAATTCAGGTTCTCCCTCATTTTTTTTTTCAGGTTTCCCATGCCACGTGGCCAAAAATTCTTATTTTTTGGCATTTTGCTCATCGGGGAAAAAAACTTGCAAGAAAAAAGAGAACTAAATGAAACCCAAAGGCCGAAAAGGATAGTAAAACAATAAACCCAAGCCCAATAGTATGTGGGCTGTTAATAATTAGCGAGGCGTCTGTTGTATTCCTAGGGCTCTCTCTCTCTTCTGAAACTCGAATCAGATTCTCGAAGCTCCTCTCTCTGCGACCATGCTTTCCGGGGACATACCGCCAAACCAGACCATATACATCAAGAATCTGAACGAGAAACTCAAAAAAGAAGGTAAGCCTCTCTTTCTACTGCACCCTTTGTTTAGTTACTGAGATAAAACTGAGAATGCGACTATAACAGAACCCAAATTTGAATCTTTAACACCCAAAGCTAGAAGTAAGAGCTTGATTGAGTTGGGTTCTTTTGTAATTTTGCTTCTGGGTTCTCCTTCGCACAAGTAGAGGTTTAGGGTTTTAGTTTGAATTGGGGCGAAATTTGAGGAAAATTGGGTTTAATTGATGAGGAGTTAGAAAAGTTAGAACGTATGGTCATGAAATTTGGTTACTAATTGCTGGGATTGATAGGGATGCTGGCATTAGGGTTTTGTGGATTTGGATTGGGGATTTAGATTTGGCTATCTAGTTTTAACTATTTACGTTAGGGGTTTGAAATCACTAGACAAAGGTGTTGTTGTGATTTAATGCTTTTTGTTTCGACTAAACTCAAAAAGCAGGTTTTATCAACCTCGAAGTAATTATTTCAAGAGTCTCGTTAGCCTAATTTACAAGAAAAGTGTGTTCGTTTGAACCGCATAAAACAATCACAATGTTAGTTTTTTTTATGTGGGGTTCTGAATGGTTCTGGTTAACTTGGGTGCGTGTTGGATCTTGAAACTTGAGGAAACAATAGTGTATAGGTAGTTGCATTGACAAATTTCTGTTCTATTAGAGTCTTGGCATCTTGTTTTTCTAAGCTTTTGTGCAGCTTTGTATGTAATGTAAGTGATGACAATGTTCCATTCTCTTTGCAGAATTGAAGAGGTCTCTCTATTGCTTGTTCTCTCAGTATGGAAAGATCTTGGATGTTGTCGCCTTGAAGACACCCAAGCTCCGAGGGCAAGCATGGGTTGCATTTCTTGAAGTGACATCTGCCAGCAATGCTGTGCGGCAGATGCAGAATTTTCCGTTCTATGATAAACCCATGGTGAGTCTGAATTTTTGTTAGTTTATAGTATCTATGCTGTATATGTTTGTTATGGTCCCAAGCTTTCCTTTCTAACCTTACTTCTTCCGTTAGATTACAGACTCTTACGTGTGTTTGTGTGTACCCATGCCATGTCTCTTTTGGCATAGGCATTAGTGCATTACAGACATTGAAAGATAAGGTCATCAAATACCTATATCCTGTTCTGTAAAAAAAAAAAAAGGACTCAAGGATGCGTTGACTATAAACATCGAAGTAAACTCTGTTTTGATTCTCTGGCGTAATGCTGCTGGTTACAGCTTTATACCCTGATGTTTTCTTTGTTGCTTCATATCCATTGAACTTTCTTATTTAAATATGAAAATTAATGATGTATCGGTGTCATGCAGAGGATTCAATATGCAAAAACAAAGTCAGACTGCATCGCCAAAGAAGAAGGAAGCTTTGTTCCAAGAGATAAGAAAAGGAAGCAAGAAGAAAGAGGTGACTATCTTATTTTAAAATTTTATATAGTCTTGAAGCTTTTAATAGGGTTAGAATGAATAAATAAATGGTTTAAGAAATGAAAAGGGAGGGTCTGGCTTGCTTGTTAGATTAAGTGAGACTTAATTATCATGGATCTCGAAAGCACATTTTTTTCACTTGAACCAATAGAGGCTGTTAGATGGGAGACACGGTGTAGGGTAAGTGGATACTGACAATAAAGAAAGTAATATGATTTAAATAGTTTGAGCAACTACTATCATTTGCTTAAGGTATGACTATAAAGAAGGCAGTCATTACTTTGAAAAATGTTTGCTCAAATTAGTTTCTCATCTTATGTGCAAGTCATACTCTGATAAACAATGGTTTGGTGCAGCTGCTGATAGAAAGCGGCGAACTGAAGAAGGGCCACATTCTGCTCCAGCAAATGGTGGAGCTACTGAAAATGGAGGCAGAACTGTAAGTGTATTTATTTTATAAACTACAACTCTAATGTTGAAAAATGTGTGGTTTTAAGTATGGTTGATTCATTTGAATTCTGTGTTGTATTATCGGCAGAGCTCATACCGCAATGGTCATCCAAATGCAAAAGAAACAGCTGCTCCTAATAACATACTGTTCATAGAGAATTTGCCCTATGAAACCACTAGCGATATGCTGGAAGTACTCTTCAAACAATTCCCAGGATTTAAGGAAGTTCGAATGATTGATTCAAAGCCAGGCATTGCCTTTGTAGAATATGAAGACGACATACAGTCATCCATGGCCATGCAGTCCCTTCAAGGCTTCAAAGTCACCCCTCAAAGTCCCATCACCATCAGTTTTGCCAAGAAGTAACCGGATAACTACCCTTCATGTATTCCTAACTGAATAACTCTTCCTATTTCCTGTTGTGAAGTGCTGTTTAAATTTGTGATTTGTTGCGGATTTGTGCTAGTTGAAGATTGAAGAGTGTTTAGTCCAATATTGTACTCGTGTTCTTCATGAAAATGCAGAAGCTATTGTTCCTATGTTTGGAACTTCCAACTATCGAAGGCCATAAACCCCTCTTGAGGCTCTGAATAAATAACTATATACCCTCAGGTTGAGTGTTGGGCTCTCGCCCTAATAATTTTTCTTTTTTCTTTTTCCACATTACCTTAAGAAATAAGAAACATACTTTAGTTTGAATTTTGTTTGCCCTAGTTGTTGAGGCTCAAAATTCAGGTCCTTTTGTGCTTTCCCGGTTTTTATTATCAAAAAAAAAAAAAAAAAAAACTAAAACTAGATCAATATCATTTTCTATTTAACATGCTGGGCCTGTGAAGGCGGGTGTACTGGGCTCTGGGCACTGGGCTCCCCTCTCCCCCTCTTTACCCAATGACATGAAGGCATGAAAGTTGTTGGGTGAAACAAAATGCACTCTTTCTGAGTTTTGGCGATTTGGCAAAGCTCTCACAGATTCAGAGGTTCAAAACAGCAGATCTCAGTTGTGAAATTGAGGAGATACACAGACTTGAAAGTGAAGACTTGATCGTTGTGGAAAGCTGAAAATGATGCGCATAACGTCTTCTTGTTGCAGCAGCAGCAGCACAAGAGGTAACTCAGTTCTTCACTCTACGACTCTTGCTGTTTCAATCATCAATTACATGAGCAGAAGAGGGTTTCATTCTAAACGCTCAGGCCCAGATAGAGAAACCCATCGATGGAACCTTATTAGAGGATCCCACCCACTTTCTGTGCCCAGTCAGAGATCTTGAACATGCCTTGAATATGTTTGATGAAATGCTTCAAAGAAGACCTATGCCTTCTATCGTCCGCTTCAATCAGATATTGGGTCAACTTGTGAAAATGAAACATTATTCGGCTGTCATTGCTATGAATAAACAAATGGCTCAGTGCGGAATTCGTCCTGATCAGTATACTCTTATCTATTATCATGAATTGCTTTTGCCATTTAAATCAAATGGATTTAGTTTATCGGTGTTGGGGCACTTCTTCAAATTGGGTCGTCAATCGAATGTCATCAGCTACAATACTCTAATCAATGGCTTTGTTCTCAAGAATAGAATTCAAGAGGCAGCACGGATTTTCAGCAAAATGCTGCAGGGAGGTCATTGCGTGCCCAATGTGGTTACTTTCAGCACAATTACATAGGCACTCTGCCGGAGGGGGTGACAACAATGCAGCTATTCAGTTGCTCAGGAAGATGGACGAAAGAGGTTGTAAGGCTGACATAGTCGTCTATAGCATGATCATTGACAGTCTTTGCAAGGACACAATGGTTGTTGATGCAATGGACCTCTTCTCAGAAATGATTAGTAGGGGCATTGCTCCCGACGTTGTTACTTACAACTCTTTGATTCAAGGAGTTTGCAACACAGGTCAGTTTGAAGAAGCTACAAAGCTGTTATATGAAATGGCGGGTAGAAATATCTACCCAAATGTAGTCACCTACAATGTCTTGGTCGATGGACTTTGTAAGGAGGCGAAAGTCGTGGAAGCCAATAGTGTGATTGAAATCATGATCCGAAAAGATATTGAGCCTAATGCGATTACCTACAATTCACTAATGGATGGTTATTGTTTGCGAGGAGATATGGGTGAAGCAAGAAAAGTCTTTGATCTAATGCTTGGCAAGGGTGGCATGGTAAATGTTCGTAGTTGTAGTATATTGATAAATGGATACTGCAAACATAAAAAGATTGATCAGGGAAATGAGGTTCTTCAGGAAATGTCTCGTTTGGAACTGCATCCAAATACCGTTACTTATAACACTCTTATTGACGGTTTTTGTAAAGCGGGGAGAATGCAAGAAGCAGAAAGGGTGGCATGGTAAATGTTCGTAGTTGTAGTATATTGATAAATGGATACTGCAAACATAAAAAGATTGATCAGGGAAATGAGGTTCTTCAGGAAATGTCTCGTTTGGAACTGCATCCAAATACCGTTACTTATAACACTCTTATTGACGGTTTTTGTAAAGCGGGGAGAATGCAAGAAGCAGAAAAGTTGTTCTCTCGGATGCTAAGTTGTGGCCAACTTCCAGATGTTCAAACTCATGCCGTTTGGCTTGACGGCCTATGTAGCAGCCAACAACTTTCAAGGGCAATGGAACTGCTTAGAGAGATGGAAGACAACAAGATGGAACTTAATAATGTCATTTACACTGTCATCATTGAAGGTATGTGCAAAGCTGGAAAGCTTGAATCTGCAACAGACTTCTTCTCTAGTTTGTCATCAAAAGGAGTTCAGCCTAATGTGAGGACATATAATGTGATGATTAATGGACTCTGTAAAGGAGGCCTATTGGTTGAAGCGGAAAAGCTGCTTAGAGAAATGGGAGCGAAGGGCTGTTATCCAGATGGTTGTACATAGAACATCATCATCCGAGGGTTTATTAATAACAACGAGATATCAAGGGCTGTGCAACTTATTGAAGAGATGATGGAGATGGGGTTCTCTGCAGACGCATCAACTATGGAATTGGTAACTGATTTATTGTCTAAAGATAAAGTAGATCCAGCATTGTTGTCATGGTTAAGAAGTTGATTATGAAGATTAATTGAACAGTGGAAACATACATTTCCCCAGTGTAATGTTGAATGTAATGTTCATTGTTTTCATATTTTTCTTCATTTGAACAATGTAATGTTCTTATTTTGTCTTGACTCGTTTAAAGGTGTATCTGCGGGTGTTCCTTTTCTTATGTTTCCAATAGCGATAGATCAAGGTTTGAATGATAAGGCGAATGGGGAGAATTGGATGATTGGGTGGAGAGTGAACAGTACTGAGGCTAAAACAGATCATTTGGTGACGAGCGAGGAAATTGCAGGGTTGGTGAAGACATTCAAGGATTTGGAGGATGGGGAAGGGAAAGAAATGAGGAGAAGAACAAGAGAGTTTCAGCAGATTTCATGCTGCAATTGCTGAGGGTGGTTCATCTAGAAGTGTCATCAGCGCCTTCATTGGTGACATTTATTAAGGCCATGAGCATTAAGCAAACTACTTTGCTGGGTGAATATGATGAGAGTGTTTACAGCTTGTACTCCATTGTTATTTAAGCTTGAGAAAAGTACAATGTTGCAGTTAGCGGCAGTTTATTTTCGACAATTATGGAAGTATAATGTTATTACACCAGATGCCCAAACATGTGTTGTGTTTACACGAGTTGCATACTATGGCGAAGGAAGTTCCATTCCACTGAAAGCGTGGTAAATGAAAGAAGCAACAAAAATCTATAAGAGAATAACTTTATCAAACACCCCAGAAAACAATCATTTATATCGTACACAAATTAGGGCTATTGATTGAACATATCTAAATCATATATCAATCTCATATTGCTCAAAGCTTCATATATGGTCATACCAAATGAGATAACAGATATTTTGCACTTTAAGGTTCATGGTCTGTTGCTGCTGTTTTGTTTATAAGCTCAAATGTGACAACTGATTAACTGAATACAGTGAAACTATGGTAAAAGAAGAAAGTCTGTTCCAAAAATGAACAATTGTTCACCACCTTCTTCACTTGAATTTACCAAACAAGTACTGATCTTTGCAGATGTTAAAGCAGTTTAAACTTTGATGTTATGCATTTGAGTAACAAAAGAGATCAGTACTAATTTATCAATCTCCAATCATCCAAATTAGAGGACTGATTTCTCAAGCTCATCAAACTATGATAACAAAGTGCTTAGCTACAGAACTCAGTAACCTGACATGGTAATATGATTGGCACCACCGTGAAGCAGCTGTGCCACTGCCAATTAATCCATCAAAAACCAAGCATGTATGCAACTGTTGCAAGGTTTTACCTCAAAAATTTTGGGTGCATTTCAAAATAAAATAAAAAAATTGACCCCAAGCACAGTCCAAAGGAACCAAACTCAGATGCCCAAAATTCCAACCCAAATTCCAGCTAATCATCTGCCTTGCTCATAACTTGTTAACTTAGTGCATAGCTTAATAGTTTGAAAAAAATAGGGGAACTACGAATCAAGATTCAAGAGGCACTTGATCGACTACCTAATCAGATTTCTTATTGGCGCAGTAGGGACACCCCTGCAGCTCTAGCTCCTTGGTTTGCAACTCTTGCTCCTTGGCCTGCAACTCTTGCTCCTTGGCCTCCAACTCTAGCTCCTTGTCCTCCAACTCCTTCCTCAGCGCCAGCACCTTATCGCCCAACGCTCCCATCTTTAGCATCTGGGCCTTCATTTTGTCTCACTGATCTTTTCGAGCTTGGCCTGAAGCTCCTTTCTCCCTGCAATCACCAACTCAATTCGTTCTTCCGCTGCTTTCATCCCCCTTTTGTACTCTTCAGCTAGCCTTTCCGATTCTTCCTTTTGCCTCTGATGCAGCTCAGCTAGGCCATTGAGTTGCTGCTGTGCCCTGGCCAGTAACATCTTGCGCTGAATCCCAACAGCTAGGTGCAAGAAAGCAAATGATACAATGAAGAAACCAAACAACAACATCAACATTATCTTTTCTTTGCTGGAATCAGTAGTGAAGAGCACAATTACGCTTGAGAATTAGGACTGGTGAATTAAGCTAGAGGATGCATTTATAGGTGATATCCGCAGACATAACCACAGTCGCAGTTCTCGAAGTTGCGCGTGAAACTCCCTTGAAGACTTAACCACAGTCACAGTTTTCGAAGTTGGAGACCGAACCCTAATTCTCCCTTGAAGAAGCTTCGAGCTTAAGTCTAGTGATGTGCCTGAGCCCTGAGGCTATGCACAGTGTGCCTCGTTAGTAGGTTCAGTACTATAAAGACCTAAAGCTGCATGCTATATATGATCACCGGAGCATTGGAGTCTCACGTTCACATTAAGCCACCTTCGAACAAGATTTTACCGGAGCATTGGAGTCGCACATTCACTTGAGGCTTTGAGTTATTATCAGCTGTAATTGATTTGTTAATATCATATACAAATCAGGGCAATGGAATTTATCTAATTCATATATCAATATCTCATATTGCTCATAGCTTCATATATGTTCATACGACTCATAACAAATGAGACAACAGATATATATTTTGCACTTTTTAATGTTCATGGTCTGTTGCTGCTGTTTTTTTTTTTTTTTTTGGTAAGCTGAAATGAGACAACTGAATACAGTGAAACATGGTAAAAGAAAACAGTCTGTTCCTAAAATGATAAAAATTTGTTCACCACCTTCTTCATTTGAATTTACCAAACAAGTTGTGATCTTTGTTGATGTTAAACTTAAAGTAGTGTAATAGTTGATATTGTGCGAGTGACACAAGAGATTAGTACTGATTTTTTCCTCAAAAAAAGAACAAGAGATTAGTACTAATTAATTTATCAATCTCCAATCATCAGAACTGGAGGACTGATTTACAAGCTCATCAAAATTTGATGAGAAAGTGCTTACTGCTTAGTTACAGAACTTGTAATATGTCATCGAGATATGACACCGTTTAGCAGCTGTGCCAAGCCAATTGATCAAAACCGCGCATGTAAGCAACGTTTTACCTCAAAGATATTGGGTACATTTCAAAATGTTGGTGAGCTTTTTCATCTGGTAGAAATAGGCAACTGAATGAACTGATCACTAGTTCATCATCTACTCCAAGTCTCCAACTACACTTTGGTCAATACATTAACTACATCATTGGTAGAACTGCAGAAGACAAAAATGTTAAGCAAAACCAAAGCTGCTCATTTCTAAAACGTTCTTTGATCTTCTATGAGAATCTGACCCAGAGCAACATCAAGAACACGCATAGTTTTGACAGATTGAAATTATCAAATAGAACTCAGTCCTCTAATCACCTTTCTTTTCTTAATTCCCGGGATTGGATTGTTCTACTGCATTGTGTCACACCCCGCCAAATTAACAAGGAGTTTCCTTGAGCATTTTGATACAAGCATGGCTCAAAGAAGGTTTTGGAAAGCACACGAGAATTCTAGAAGAATCCGGAATATTATGGAAGGTCTTAGAAGCTTCCGGAAGGATCGGGAAACATTCAGACAACTATAGAACTCTCTAGAACCTTAGAGAGTCTCTAGGACAATTTGGAACTCTTTAGAACTCTAGAGAAGCTCAAGGCTAAAGACTACTCCGGAAGTCTCTAGAATACTTAAGGGAACACTTAGAGTTGTATAGAAAATTCTAGAAACCTCTATACTTGTAAATGTCCTAGAATTGTCTAGAACTTAGGCAAGGGGGGAGGATGCCTAAAAGTAGGGAGGCACCCCTCTCATTTGAGACATAGAGAGTTAGATAGTATTCAAGCTCACTTGTAAAGCTTTGCAAAGTTCTCTTAAGCTTAATATAAGTTCTCTCTTTCAAAGTTCTTCTCCCTTCATTTGAGTGTTCTAGCCAAAGCGTTTGCGTGAGTAAGGTTGACTTAGCATAAGGCCGCACGAGAAGCTTAGGAAAAAGGAACCTCGTGACAGTTGGTATCAAAGCAGAAGTTCGATTGGAACCTCACTCGACATAATGGTAAAGCACGGTGCTACCAAAACTACATTGGGATCAAACCCCTCCGAATTGGCGAAGCATGATGCTGCCAAAGGTGCATCAGGATCCAACCCTTCCGAGGAAGTTACACAAAGGAGAGGTCGCGAAGAGCAAGTCGACCCTGTCGTTCCAAGGCGGGAACGGTCTAAGGACATGATCTCTGCTTTCGACTCACGCCTAACTCAGGTGGAGGAGGACGTGAGTGGCATGGAGACCCAGGTGGATGATCTAGGCCAATGGGTAGAAGGCTTAGAGGCTGAGGATGCTGCCATCCAGACTATGATCAAGGGCATGGTGGTCCAGCTAGAGGAGTCCTTGGGGGGCGAGATGGCGAAGATTCGTGGGGACTTGGCCCTATGCAAGAGCGCATTGGCTATGGGAGCCGACACCAGTGGTATTATGAAGGCTAAGCTCATTGAGGTGCTAAAGTCTAAGAGTTTCGGGGGATCGTGCAACGCTAGTGAAGTAGATAACTTCTTATGGGGGCTAGAACAATACTTTGGAGTCGTAGGCATCACCGAAGAGGATGCCAAGATTAGGACCGCGACTCTCTACCTCACCGACACTGCCATGTTATGGTGGAGGAGAAGGCGAGGAGATGTTGAAAAAGGTACGTGCACTATTACTACCTTTGATGACTTTACAAAGGAGCTTAAAAGACAATTTTATCCGGAGAATGCCGAGGATAAGGCAAAGGCTCGCTTACGAAGGCTCAAGCACTCGGGGTCTATTCGTGACTATATTAAGGATTTCACCAACTTAGTGCTTGTGATTCCCGATTTACCCGACAAGGATGCTCCCTTCAATTTTATGGATGGTCTCCAACCATGGGCTAAGACCGAGCTAAGGCAACGTGGGGTGCAAGACCTTGCTACCGCCATAGCTGTGACCGAAAGCCTAATCGACTATACTAGTCCAAAAGAGTCCACCGGCAAGCTAAAGGAAAAGAAGAGTAGCTATGCCAAAGGTGGGGAAGACAAAGGCCAACGCAAAGATAAGCCCCGTCAAGATAACTACTCGGCAAGGAGCAAGGACAAGGGCAAACAAAAGGAGACAAGAAGCTCGGGTAAACCCAATAACAACAAATGTTTCCTTGGCGATGGTCCGCATTGGGCTAGAGATTGCCCACAAAAGATAGCTCTAAGTGCACTCTTAGGAAGTCATCAAAGCGAGATGGAAGCCGAGGGTGACAATGGTGGTTCACATGTGGGGTCTATGCAGCAGCTGAATGTGATCCGGTCCACACCTAAGGTCCAAGCTAAAAGATTACTCTTTGTTGATGTTACTATAGGTGGGATGCCAACAACGACGATGCTCGACATAGGTGCAACCCACAACTTCATCGCGGTTGAGGAGGCCCAAAAGCTAGGACCTAAGGGAAACAATAGATGAGGCTCCATCAAGGCGGTCAATTCACCAGCTCGACCCATTCATGGCGTAGTCCGAGGAGTCAAGACCAGCGTGGGTGCATGGTGTGGGAACTTAGAATTCTCGATTGTTCCAATGGATGACTTCAAAGTCGTCCTGGGGTTGGAATTCCATGATCAAGTCAAAGCAATCCCGGTGCCATTCGCCAAAACTTGTGCATCACGAAAGACGACAAGGATTATGTAGTGCCAACAACTAGAGGCACAAAGCAAGACTTTAACGTGATGTCAGCGTTACAATTCAAGAAAGGCATCAAGAGGGAAGATGAGAGCTACTTGGCCATTCTTAGTGAGTTCGACAATGATGAGCCAAGACCCCAAAATGACATGCCCGAGGAGGTAGCAACAGTTCTAGAGGAGTTCAAAGATGTTTCACCAGCCGAGCTGCCCAAGAAGCTACCCCCAAGGAGAGAAATAGACCATGAGATAGAATTGGAGCTAGGTACCAAACCACCCACCATGGGCGCTTATCGCATGGCACCTTCCGAGTTAGCGGAGCTAAGGAGGCAACTGAATGAGCTTTTGGACGCCAGATTCATTAGACCTCCAAAGGTCCCGTTTGGTGCCCCGGTATTATTCCAGAAGAAGAAGGATGGCTCTCTACGCATGTGCATCGACTATCGGGCGCTCAACAAAATCACGGTAAAGAACAAATACCTCATTCCTCTTATTGCCGAGCTATTCAATCAATTGGGTCATGCACGCTGCTTCTTAAAGTTAGACATTCGTTCGGGATATTATCAAGTGCGCATAGCCGAGGGAGACGAACTGAAGACCGCGTGTGTCACAAGGTACGGGTCTTACAAGTTTTTGGTTATGCCCTTTGGTCTAACTAATGTACCGACAACTTTCTGCACCTTGATGAACAAGTTATTCCACCCCTACCTTGATCTGTTTGTGGTCGTCTACTTGGACGACATAGTGGTGTATAGCAGAACCCTGGAGGAGCATATAGAGCACTTGAGGGAAGTGTTCAAGGTGCTATGGGAGAACAAGCTATAAATCAAAAAGGAGAAGTGCTCATTTGCTAAGCCAGAGGTGCTGTTCATGGCACATAAGATCAAGGACAACAAGCTAATGATGGAGGATTACAAGGTGCATGCCATCCAAGAATGAGAGCCACCCACCAAGGTACATGAGTTGAGGTCTTTTCTTGGGTTAGTGAACTACTACCGCCGCTTCATTAAGAGCTATTCGGCGAGGGCCACTCTATTAACCAACCTTCTCAAGAAAAACAAGGCATAGGATTGGACAACGAGGTGTCAAGAGGCTTTTGAAGACTTAAAGAAGGCGATATGCGAGGAGTCCGTACTCAGGTTACCCGACCACACCAAGCCATACGAGGTACACACTGATGCTTTTGACTTTGCTATTGGTGGTGTACTCATACAAGATGGGCATCTAATTGCTTACGAGAGTCAGAAGCTTAACGAAAACGGAGTGACGCTACACGGTGCCAAAGAAGGAGATGACTGCTATATCCATTGTCTTGGAGTGTGGTGACACTACTTGCTTGGGACAAAGTTCGTCATCATGACCAACAATGTTGCAACAAGCTACTTCCAGACATAAAAAAAGCTAAGTCCGAAGCAAGCTAGATGACAAGACTTCCTGGCCGAATTTGATTACGTCATAGTGTATAAGCTGGGAAGGGTGAACGTGGTAGCTGGCGTGTTAAGCTGAAAGGCGGAGTTTGCAAGCATCTCCCAAGTCACTAGCCCTCTATTGAGCAAAATCAAGGAAGGACTCAAGACAGACCCACAAGCTCAAAGCGTCATTACCTTAATAAGAGAACGAAAAACGCGGAGGTTTTGGTTAGATGAAGACATTCTCTACACCAAGGGTCACTGCATCTATGTACCGAAGTGGGGCAACTTAAGGAGGGAGCTAATTAAGGAATGTCATCATTCCTTATGGGCTGGCCATCTTGGAATAAGGCGTACACTTGGCCTCTTAAAGTCCACCTACTATTGGCCAAGGATGCGAGACGGGGTCGAAGAGTACGTGAGGACATGTCTTGTTTGTCAACAAGACAAGGCGGTACAATAGCAGCTGGGGGGCCTGCTTGACCCCTTACCCATTCCCGAGAGACCATGGGAAAGCATCTTTATGGATTTCATCACTTGCCTACCGAATTCCGAAGGGTTTGGAAGCATAATAGTCATGGTGGACCGATTTAGCAAGTATACAACCTTCATGACCGCATCAGCTGACTGCACTGCGGAGGAAACATCGAGGCTATTCCTACGCAATGTAGTCAAACTTTGGGGAGTGCCAAAGAACATTGTCAGCGACCGAGACCCACGCTTCACTGGGAGATTTTGGACTGAGCTGTTCAAGATGCTCGGGTTAGACTTGAACTTTTCAACAAGCTTCCATCCACAAAGCGACGGTCAGACGGAGCGCATCAATGCTCTTTTGGAGTTATACCTGCGGCACTATGCAAGTGCCAACCAAAAGGACTGGGCTAAGCTTCTTGACGTTGCATATTTTTCTTATAACTTGCAACAAAGCGAGGCCACCAACAAGAGTCCTTTTGAAAGCGTCTTGGGACAACAGTCGACAACCCCTCTATCCCTTGACACTCACTAAAAGGGAAGAGCCCAGCCACATTCAAGTTTGCCAAGTCATGGCATGAGCAAACGGAGTTAGCTCGAGCGGCTTTACACAAGGTTGCAACAAGGATGAAGAAATGGGCGGACAAGAAGATGAGGTATGTGGAGTTCAAGGAAGGCGACCTTGTACTTGTGAAACTCTTGCCGCAACAATTCAAGTCTCTTAGGAAAGTGCATAAGGGCTTGGTACGCAAGTAAGAAGGGCCGTTTGAGGTTATCAAACTCATCGGCAAGGTTTCATGTAAGCTTTACCTCCCTCCAAGTTAAAGATTCATCCGGTCTTTCACGTGAGCATGTTAAAGCCTTTTCATGAAGACGAGGAAGACCCATCAAGGGGAGTTTCACATCGGGCACCAACAACGGTTGTCACTTCTTTCGACAAAGAAATATATGAGATACTCGTGGACCAAGTCATCCGTCATCGAAGCATGCCAAGTTATAAAGAGTACCTCATCAAGTGGAGAGGTCTGCCCGATACAGAAGCTATCTGGGAGTCCGAGGACATACTATGGCAATTCAAGAACAAGATCCAGCGCTACAACGAAGGCGTGATAAGGGCATCACATGCTTAGGTGGGGGAGAGTGTCACGCCCCGCCAAATTAACCAGGAGTTTCCTTGAGCATTTTGATACAAGTATGGCTCAAGGAAGGTTTTGGAGAGCACATGAGAATTCTATCAGCATCCGGAATATTATGGAATGTCTTAGAAGCTTCCGGAAGGATTGGGAAGCATTCGGACAACTCAAGAACCTTAGAGAGTCTCAGACAATCTGAAGCTCTTTATAACCCTAGAGAAGCTCAAAGCTAAAGACTACTCCGGAAGTCTCTAGAATACTTAAGGGAACACTTAGAGTTGTATAGAAAACTCTAAAAGCCTCTATACTTGTAAATGTCCTAGAATTGTCTAGAACTTAGGCAAGGGGGGAGGATGCCTATAAGTATGGAGACACCCCTCCTATTTGAGACATAGAGAGTTGGACAGCATTCAAGCTTATTTGTAAAGCTTTGCAAAGTTCTCTTAAACTTAAAACAAGTTCTCTCTTTCAAAGTTCTTTTCTCTTCATTCGGGTGTTCTAGCCAAAGTATTTTCGTGAGTAAGGCTGACTCAGTATAAAGAAAGTGCTAAGGCCGCACGAGAATCTTAGGAAAAATGAAGCACGTGACACTTGGGCGGCTTGGAAAAGTAAAAGGTAAACGAAATAGACAATAAATAATAAAAATTGATCCCAAGCTCAGTCTGAAGGGACAAAACCCAGAAACCCAAAACTCTAACTCAACTTCAAGCTAATCCATTTGCCTTGCTAGAGTTGCTAATAACACGATAACTTAGTAGATAGCTTAATTGTTTGCAAAATAGGGGAACTTAAAATCAAGGAGGCACAGACACTCGACTACTGTTTCTACCTGTCTCGGGATGAGACCGCGAGTTGGGACAAGACTGCGAGTCGGGAAGAGATCGCGGGTCGGGACGAGGTTGAATCCTTGGTTCCGTGCTTTGTACCTACACAAGTAGCGAGGCATCAGGAAGTCGGGACTGGGGTGGCCCAGCCTTCGACTCTCCGATGCTTAAGTTAGCTTTTGGCTGCCACTTGTAGTGTATAGGATAGTGAGAAGAGTTGTCTGTACTTACCTCTTTTGGAAGTTTGTGCCTGTTTTATAGGCCAATGTTAGGCGTTGTGGCCTCAGTCCCCGATGTGGGACTATCTGTAATCCTTTGCGGCATCTCCCCTTTTGGGGGTGTTTTGCCGTCGGAGAGGATTTGGCAGACGGATTGTTGCCGGACCTTCACTCTTTGGATATCCGTGAAAGGCTCGCCGGAGCTGTCTCGCCTGGAATGATCTTCGGCGACCTGGTAATTGTGCCATATTCTCGGCTTGACCAAGTATTTTGGCTATGTACTAACAAGCCCCCAAGTCCCCATTCTGAGAGAGCTCTTGGGTGGGGAGTTATTCTCTAGATGCCAAGAATATGTTTTACCCGGGTGTTGGAGGCATGGTGCCGAGTTCCCAAGTCCCCACGCGAGGGTCGCGAGGTGACTGGGGAAAGTACCGAGGTGAGGTCGTGATGACTTGTGAATGGTCCGCGCTAGTGACGTGGCAATGGGGTGACAGTTCGCGTTAGCGGCGTAACTGTTCGCGCTAGAAAGCGGGATGGATCGCGCTAGTGGCGTCATGGGCCGCGTTAGGGGCGTAAACAGTTCATGTTAGCTGCGTAACTGTTCATGCTAGAGGGCGGGATGGATTGCTCTAGCGGCGTGACAGACCGCGCTAGGGGCATAAACTATTCGCGTTAGTGGCGTAACTGTTCACGTTAGCGGGTGGGATGGATCGGGCTAGTGGCGTGACGGGCCGCGCTAGGGGCATGAACAGTTCTCGCTTCTCTCTTTTCTTTTCTTTTTGCGCGTACGACCGTGGCTGACGTGGCTGTTCCCCGACCGTATAGATTGGTAGGGTCTAGGGGAATGCCTATATATAGGTCTTGGGAAAATTGGAGGAGGGAGTTTGTGTTTTCGAAACTGAGAATTAGGTGAGCTATGATTTACCGTATAGCGTTTCAGCGAATCTGCAAAATTCAGTCTGGGAAACGTCCAATTTCATCCTCGATCGAGTGAGTGCGAGCGCTCGGCTGTTTGCAACCAGCTTCACTGCCACTATGTGAATCCGCTGTCTCAAGGTATGAATTTGTCGGTTTTTTAGTTTTGTATGTGGGGTTTTGTTTTGGGTTATCTGGGGTGATTGGGATTGTTCACACGTTTGTGATGTTGGTAGGAATTCTAAGGTAAGAGATTTGTTGTTGGGCTGGTTAGGGTTAAGGTAGCGGGGTATGACAGATCCGGTGCGGGTGTCCAGCGAAGAGATTATGGTGGTCTCTAGTTTGCCTGGTTCGGATTCAGACACTTTGCACAGGTTAGAGGAGGGATTGGATAATCTTATGGCGGAAATTGCCCTTGATTTAGGGGAAGGCATTCATGTAATGGATGTCGGGTCTCATGTGTCCTCGTCTAACTCTTTCTTGCAGGAGGTAGAGGAGTTTATCATGGTGAGATCTCGAGAGGAAGATGATTCATTTTGGGAACCTCCTGGCGAGAGTATGACCTCGTCGGAGCTTAGGGCGCTTCGACAGAATTGGAGTATACCTGACGAGGTCTTGCTGCGACCGCTTGGCAGGGGTGTGAAGTTTTGGGACCCACCGGGTAATTTCACGTTGGTATACGAGTACCAACTAAGATGTGGGTTGATGTTTCTGCTGCCCCCGTTTGTGCAGTACACACTGGCGTGTATGCATGTCGCCTTGGGGTAAGTTACCCCCAATATCCTTGGGGTAAGTTACCCCCAATATGCTAAGGCAGATATTGGGAATGGGAGTGTTGTTTCGCCTGCTGAAGTAGGAGTTCCCCAATTGTGAGGAGTTTAACGCCAGCTGGCATATGGGGTGGTGCGCGAAGAAGGGCAGCTGGGGCTGCGAGACGATGAAGTCACTGGGAAAGTTTAAAGTCTTGGTGGAAGACCTGCCCACATCAACAAGTGAGACCTGGAGATGTAGGTGTTTTCTTGTTGGGGGCAATGGTAAGAGTGGCATGGGTATCCTTTCCGGGTACCTGGGAGGTTCCAGAAAATAGGTATCGTGTACTTGTGCCTTGTGTTTCTTTGTTTTGTTTTGTTTTGATTTGTCTCTGCTAACAACTGGCTTTGTGTAGTGCCTCCAGAGCATAAGTTGACCGAGCTGATGGAGCGTCGGTTTCGTCGGGTGATATGGACATTCGAATGTAGGAGCTTGTATCAGATATGCCACATTGGCATATACAGCCATTTCGGCTATGCCCGGGTTTCGGGTCTGTATTTTGGTGGTTGTGTTCTCTTCTTAGGTTTGCGGGTCGTTATCTGACTACCTTTTGTTTGTTGCAGTGACAATGCCACGGGACGCTGGTTCGCGGAAGAAGGAAGGTCTGTACGACAAAGTGTCGGACGAGGACGTGCTAGATGGGCTGCTAGCTGAGGCCGACCATGCCAAGCAGTATGACATTGACTTGGAGACGGGGGAGGGGAGGGAAGTGGAGTGGGCGACTGTGGAGATTTTTTAAGATTGAATCTGGCGGATGAGGATTACGCCTACGTGCCTCCTTTGGTGGCGGAAGTGATGGGTCTGGGTGTCTAGGAAGTAGAGGTGGAGGAGGGGCAGACATAGGGTGATCGCGAGGGCGAACACGATCAGGCTCAGGGGAGGAACCTGTCCTAGAGAAGGCTGTGGATCTTGGCGAGGAGATTGGCATGGCAAGGACTCGGAAGAGGAAGGAGAGAACTGAGTCTGCTCGCGAGGGCCAATCGAAGAGGTCACGGAGGGAAAGTCAGTCTGGGGGTTCCGGGAGCTTAGCCAAGATCACTCAAGCTTTGGAAGGGACGAGGGAAGTGTAGCTGTATTTAGCTCAGATGGCATACGACATGCATCACCGCTCCCGGGACATGCATGTTTTGGAGGAGGCGGATCCGCTGGCTGGCATTGCGCTCGCCAAGGAGAAATTGACTCGAGTAAGCACATGCATGCTTTTTTGTTTTCCATTGTTTTGAGCTTGGGTTTATGTGTTGTTGTGTAACTGCAGGCGACATTGCTAATGTATGTCGCGAGCGAGCGGGCGGTTTCCACCTGCAGGGGGATTCTGAGGTGAAGTGTCAGCAGTTGAGGGAGGCGGAGGAACACAATCGTGTCCTTTCAGAGCGTCTAGCGCAGGCGAAGCAGAACGATGATGTCTTCCAAGACCAAGATGTCGTCGCAGATAGAGAGGTGGCAGAGCTGAAGGAAGCCATAAGGAGGAAGGATGAGCATGTGGAGGCTGGGGAGTTGGCGATTGCCAAGGTAGCATGGTGAGGTTGACGCAGTCACTTGCAGAGCTGGAAGTGTCCTGGAAGGCGAAGTGTGGGCGGGCTGCCGGGGTATGGGAGAGGCTATTTTGGGAGGGCGAGGTGTACAAGCAGCAGCTAAAGGGTGCCTATAGCAAATGGCAAGATGATCTGAGCTGAACTGGCTGCCAGGCAGGCAGGACTAATGAGTTGGCTATGCGCAAGTGGTATGCTGAGAAGAATGCTGCAAAGGTGGTGTGGGAACAAATGACACATGAACAGAGGAAACAAGCCGAGATCACGCGGTCTCTAGCGAAGTAGCATGAAGCGTGGCACGTAACGTCCTCCGTTGGGCAGAAGGGGGCTTGTGTTGTTGGTGATCCGCGGCCTCTGGCAACTATGGCTGCGTCATCCGTGAGAGCTGCCGGCCCCGAGAGGTCCATACCTACCCAAGTAGTGGTGTCTCAGGTGGCATCTTTTGTTGTCTCGTCCCGTGATCCTCGAGCTCCTGGGCTTTTGCCACATGCTTGCCTTGAAGTGCAGAAGGCTCCAGTAAAGAGGTCCCCTGGCCCGGAGGGAGTACCTGGTAGTTCGCTTGTGCGCCCTACCGCGGCTATGAGGCCTTCATTCTTGTCACGGGACCAGTCGAAGCACCCGCTTGGACATAGGACGTCGGTGAATATTAGCCAGGTTCGTGGGCGTAGCAGCTGGTCAAAGAGCGGGGGGAGTGTCAACAAGTCTGGCGACTCATCTTCTGGGGGAAAATGAGATGTACTTGATAACTTTTTGGTAGACGTAGGGAAAGAATTTTTGTTGGGAACAATATAAGTGGCGTGGTTAGCCATTTTGAATATGGTTTATACTAATTTGTCTGGGAGTCCAGGTTGATGTTTGGCGTTATGCTTAGCCTGTGTTGTGTTTGTCTTGCCTTTGATTAATGTTTTAGTTTGTGGTCCCTTTTTTTTTCTTTTTTTAGGACTAAGTGTAGCATGTTGGAATGATAAAGCACTTCATTACACTTAGATTTGGCTGCTAGTGGGCAAAGTGTACATTGTTGGAGCCGCTACTGGGCTAAAGTACATGAAAAATGAAGTAATGGCTATGATGCCAAGGTTAAAATTGATTAACCGGGGTAGAGATGGAGGTGGCGAGCGTTGCAGGGGCAGGGTAGCAAGCGACCGTCACAATCTCGGAGATAGAATGTGGCAGGTCCAGGAGCGTTAACTATCTCGAGTGGGCCCTCCCACTTCGCCTTGAGGCCAGTAGGGTGGGGGATGACCTCTTTCATGACCCAATCGCCTTCCTTCAGGGGCGGGGGACGACTTTGTTGTTGTAGTAATAAATAGGATGGGGGATGACCTCTTTCATTTTCTGCTTGTTATTGATGGTCCTGAGGTGCTTCTTGTCCCGGCGCTCCTCCAGGAGGTCCATGTTAAGTCGTAACCCTACTGCATTTGTCTCGGGGTCATAACATGTGACACGTTCACTCGGGACCTCTATTTCCACTGGTACCACTGCCTCTGTGCCATAAGCCCAGAGGTATGGGGATTCCCCTGTGGCTGTTGTGGGGGTGGTGCAGAGTGTCTAGAGAACGTCTGGGAGTTTGGCTGCCCATAAACCCTTGGCCTCTTCCAGGCGTTTCTTCAAGTTTTGCTTGATGAGCTTGTTTATAACTTCCACCTGGCCGTTGGTCTGGGGATGTGCTGGGGAGGCATAAAAGATTGTCATTCCCTGGTCTAACAAGAATCTCTGGAATGTGTCATTGTCAAACTGGGTTCCATTGTCAGTGATGATGGCCTGGGGTACTCCAAATTGGCAGTACAAATTTCTCCAAAGGAAGTTGATCACCTTTTCAGTGGTGATTGTGGCAAGGGGCTCTGCCTCTATCCATTTTGTGTTGTAATCCACAATGACGATGGCATACTTGAACTGTCCCGGGGCTGTGGGGAGTTGCCCTATGAAATTGAGTCCCCACTGGCTGAAGGGAACGTGCGAGATGATGACAGAGAGGGGCACTGGGGGATGATGTGCAAAGTCCGCAAATTTATGGTATTGAAGGCATGCTTGGACTACTGCTTTGGCATCGCACTCTAAGGTTGGCCAATAATACCTAGCGCGAAGCGCTTTGAACATGAGGTTCCGGTCCCCGACATGGTTCCCACAGATGCCGCTGTGAAGTGACCGCAGTATTTTTTTCCCCTCTGTCGTGGGTAGGCATCGCAGTAGGGAACATGACTGGTCCCGGGGATATACTCTCCACCCCTGAGCAAGTAAAGGGAGGCTTTGCGGCATAGCCGCTGTGCTTCATTCTTGTCCTAGGGCAGGGTGCCGTCTGAAAGGAAAGTGATGAATGGGTCCATCCATGAGGGCTGCTCCATGGGCTCAAGGACAAAAATTTCTGAATAGGCCTTTGAGATGCTAGGTTTGTCTAGTGTCTCGATGTGTACATCAGGTGGCGTGGACTCGAGAGGAGCTGTGGACTGTCTCACAAGGGCATCAGCCTTAGAGTTTCTGGCTCGCGGGATTTGGGTGAGCTTGTATGAGTTGCAGTGTTGCAGAAGAGCGCCCACGAGGCTTTTGTAGGATCCCAAGTTGTGCTGGTTGGCCTTGAAGTCCCCTGCCACCTGACTGACTACGAGCTGAGAATCACTGAAGATGTGGAGGTGTCGGGCTCCAAGCTCTCGACAAAGTTGAATGCCTGCTATAAGGGCTTCATATTCAGCGATGTTGTTGGAGGCTTTGAATTCAAACTGGAGGGCATACTCATACGAGTGACCCGCTGGGTTTGTGATTATGATTCCTGCTCTGCTGAGTCTGTTGTTCGAGGATCCATCAACCTGGAGCTCCCAGATGGCGTCCCCAGTGGGGGTTGTCTAGGTGGGGACCGTCCTCGGCCAAGGAGATAAACTCAGCAATAAAGTCCGCAGTTGTCTGCCCTTTGATAGCCACTCGCGGCTTATAGTGCAAGTCAAATTCGCCCAGCTCAACTGCCCATTTTACCATGCGGCTTGAGGTTTCAGGTTTCTACAGTATTTGTCGTAAGGGTTGGTTGGTTAGCACATGGATTTTGTGGGCTTGGAAATACGACCTGAGTTTCCTGGCGGCAGTGATGAGGGCGAAAGCAAGTTTCTCTATGTATGGATAGCGAGTCTCGGAATCCGCAAGTCCTCTGCCACAATAATCGACCGGGAGCTCGTTATCATGCTCATGGCGTGTCAGCGCCGCACTGATGGCAGTGGTGGAAACAGCCAGATAGAGGTAAAACACTTCTCCGGGGATTGGTTTGGATAGGAGAGGTACTGTGGCAAGGTATGCCCTTATATTGTTGAAGGCGTCGTCATGTTCCGGGCCCCAAGTGACATCTTTTTTATGCTGTGCTTTGAGCAGTTGGAAGAAGGGATTGCACTTGTCTGTGAGGCGGGAAATAAAACGTGTCATGGCTACCAAGCGTCTTGTGAGGCACTGGACCTCGCTCCGGGAGGTTGGGGTAGTCATGTCAAGTATGGCCTGAACTTTTTTTAGGTTGGCCTCAATGCCTCTCTCACTAACCATGAAGCCGAGGAATTTGCCGCCTCCCACGGCAAGGATGCACTTCTGAGGGTTGAGGCACATCCCTTGATCTAGGAGTTTAGTGAATACTTTGTTAAGGTTGGCAATGTGGTCGTCCTCTGTCGTGCTCTTGACCAACATGTCGTCGACATATACTTCCATGGCCTCTCCAATTTCATCCTCGAACAGGGTATTGACCAGCCGTTGATAAGTCGCTCCCCATTCTTGAGGCTAAAGGGCATGACCTCGTAACAATACAATCCCTTATCGGTGACAAAGGTTGTGTGAGCCTGATTGGCGGGGTGCATTTTGATCTGGTTATAGCCCGAGTAGGCATCTAGGAAGCTGAGCATCTTGAAGCCAGCTGTGGAATCAACCAATTGGTCGATTCGTGGCAAAAGGAAACTGTCCATGGGGCATGCCTTGTTGAGGTTCGTGTAGTCAACGCACATTCACCACTTGCCGTTAGGCTTGGGGACCATGACGATGTTGGAGACCCATGTTGGGTGAGAAACCTCACAGATGAATTTGATTTCTTTGAGTCGTTGGACCTCGGCTTGGATAGCTCGATACTTGTCTAGGTGAAAGGCACGTCTCTTTTGCCTGACATGGGGTGGTCTCGGAGGATGTTGAGCTTATGGGTGATGATATCAGGGGAGATACCTGGCATGTCGGCATAGGACCAAGCGAAGACTGCTTGTTTTTCTTGAAGGAAGGCAATGAGCTTTTGGCGGAGTTCTGGGCTGAGGCTTGTGCCAATGCGGACTTGCCTTTCCGGAGCGGTGGGTGACAGGGACACCCATTCCGTGTCTTCTGCTGGATTAGGTCGCAGGGCCCTCTTCTTCCCGCTCCCCTCTGGGTCGTCTCGCGGGTTATCGATGGGCTTTGAGGAGCTGAGGGGCAACATCTCATAGGCTCCCCGCCCCTGCTGGATGACATTAAGATGACAATGCTCAATGGCCGCCTGATCACCTTGAATTGTCAGGATGCCTCCTGGGGTGGGAACCTTCATGAGAAGCATGTAGCCGACGATGAAACACTGCAGCCCCCAAAGGATGTCCCGGCCTAAAATGAGGTTATAGGACGAGGGACAATCGACTATGAGGAAGCGGGCTGTTATGGAAGAGCGGCAAGGAGCGGTTCCCACTGACACGGTTAGGCGGTCTGAGCCTAACGATTGCACTATCTCACCAGAGAAGCTGACAAGGGGATCGTGGTTGTTGTACAGTTTACCTCGATCTCGCCGGAGTCCTCTATAACAATCGGCAACATGACACTTACGGCTGCCCCTGTGTCTACCAGGGCTCTGTGGCACCTGTAATGATCCATCTGCACATTGATTATGAATGGCTCACAGTGGTGGCAATTTATTGTATCCTCCCCTTTGCGAAATGTCACTTGATCCCACGCTAATGGGGTGATCGTGACGCTGCGTTGGATGTCCAGGATTTCCAAAGGTGTCGTGCATTGCCTTTTTACAGAAGGCTGGCGTGGGGGGGACCGTGGGGCTTCACCATGCAGGGTTAGAATTTGGCCATGTACCTCGATGACGTTAGCTCTTGTGGCGGGAGTACAATACTGGTGGAGTTGCCCATTCCGGACCAGATGTTCTATGACATTGCGGAGGTCATGGCACTGTTCTATTGTGTGGCCATTATCATCATGATAAACACAGTATTTATTGCATGTGGCTCGCCGGGGCTTTTTTGGATACTTGCTCTTGGGAGGTGGGGGAATGAGATCTTTGTGCCTGGCCCATATGTCCTCATATGTGGTGGTCAGAGTAGTGTGGACCTCATAACGAGGCGGTGGGGGGGGGGAACGGCGCTGTTGCTGCGGAGGGTTTTGGTCCCTTGACTTATAAGGGTGGTCGTGGTTTCTTTGCCCCCATGGCGACGGTCGGAACCGCGACCCTGGTCTCGGGAGGAGGCACGCGGGAAATGCTAACGCAGCGGGAGCGGAATGTCCGAAGGTGGCAAATTCAGCGCGGGCCCACCGGACAGCCAGGTCCATCAAGGCATCGTAGGACCCTGGAGGGTTCCTATTGATTTCCATTAGAAAGCTGCCAAGGAGCAGGGCCTGGCGGAAAACTTGCTCTGCCACGCGAGGTTCCAAGTTGTGGCATCTCGCGGCGGCAGATTGCCACCGGGACAACAATTCATGGAGGCCCTAGGCGTCCTTCTGCTTGATGTGGAACAGGGAATCTACACTACGATAAATACTAGCATGTAGTATAAAACGGTTAAGGAAGCGTTCCAAGAGTTGGTCAAAAAGTTGTCAATGGAGTTGGGCGGCAGATTGAGGAACCAACTGAGCGCTTCGTCCGAGAGGGTCTCTTGGAAGGCGTGGCAGGCCATGGCGTCGGTGTAGCGAGTGGAGCTACATAGCGAGAAAAATGTCTCGAGGTGGAGATGAGGGTCCCCAGTGCCTTTATACTTGTCCACCTTGAGGGGTTTAGCCTCGGGAGGTTGCTTTTTCATCTGCACTGGTTCCCGCGACTCTCGACGCCTTCAATCCGCGAAGCCAACTGAGTGACAGACTGGCTAAGTTGGAGCAGCAAGCGGGTTGGCATGTCGAGAGGTGGGTTAGGGGGGTTGGCAAAGGTAGGAGTGGGGACAGGTTGAGCAGATGGATTAGGTTGATTTGGCAGGGGGATCATTGGGGATTGCAGATGGTTGAGGGACTGGGAGTGGAAATGATGAGTTGGTAAGAGGATGGGTCACGTATATGATATGGTTAGGGCCTCCCGGGAACATGGAACCGCCCTGGCCTTGATTAGGAAGAGAAGCGGTGGCGGAGTCTGGGGTTTCGGCCACTCGTGTCGCACGGTCTAAGCTGTCGTTGTACACATTACGATGGTCTAACGTGGCGCGGAGCAAAAATTGTTCATTTTCCAACTGGGCGATGCGTACTCGGTACTCTTCCGCTTCCGCTTCCGCCCTCTCTTTGGCAGCTTGCTCGCGGAACGAATGGAAATCTCGCTTTAGAATTTCGAGGGCCGTGGCGGGGTCGGGGTGGCTAATGGGGGCTGCATTGCTGGTTTGGGGAAGAGATGTGTCTCCGGATTGGAAAAGTTCTTTCTCTATCTGAGTGTCACTTGTAGTGTACGGGAGAGTGAGAAGAGTTGTTTGTACTTACCTTTTTGGGAGTTTATGCCTGTTTTATAGGCCAATGCTAGGCGTTGTAGCCTCAGTCCCCGATGTGAGACTATCTGTAATCTTTTGCGGCATCTATCTTTTTGGGGATGTTTTGCCGTCAGAGAATGAGTTTGGCAGGCAAATTGTTGCCAGACCTTCACTCTTTAGATATCCGTGAAAGGCTCACCAGAGCTGTCTCGTCTGGAATGATCTCGGACGACCGGGTAATTGTGTCTTATTCTCGGTTTGACCAAGTATTTTAGCTATGTACTAACAACTACCTAATTAGATTTCTTATTGGCACAGTAGGGACACCCCTGCAACTCTAGTTCCATGGCCTGCAACTCCTTGCTGAACGCCAGCAACTCTAGCGCCTTGGCATTCATTATGTCAAACGCTTTCTCATTAAGCTCTGATGTCTCATCGAGCTTGGCCTCGAGGTTGGCCTTAAGCTACTTTCTCCCTGCCTCAAACAACTGAATTTGTTCCGTCGTTTCTTTCAGTTGGCTTTGGAGCTCTTCAGCCAGGCTTTGGTATACTTCAACCTCCCTTTTGAGTCCATTGACTTGCTGCTGTACGTGTACCCTATGAGCTGTACGTGTAAGTCAAATCTTGCGCTGGATCCCAAGAGCTAGGTTCAAGAAAGCAAAACAAACAATGAAGAAAACAATCACCAACATCAACATTCTCTTTTCTTTTTCTTTTCTGGAATCAGTAGTGAAGAGAACAATTAAGCTTGAGGAATGAGGACTGATGAAGAACACACGCTTGAGGATACTTTTATAGGTGGATATCTGCTTTGTGTGGTGCCATAAATATTTTGCGTGTTGGGTACTTTGAAGACTACCTTGAAGACTTAACCACAGTCCACAGTTTTCAAAGTTCCAGACCAAATCATAATTACCAAAATCTTGTCCAATATTCGAAATTCGAAAACTCTTCCAGTCACCTCCTCACCTGATGTACTAAGAAGCAGAGCCATCGATTACCCACTGGTCACTGGATGCATGCAACCCTAATTCTAACACCGTTAGCCAAAAAATCTCTTCAGTAAAGTGGTAAAATTCCAGTGGATGAGTAAATGTATGAAATTGAAAGTAAACTCAAATCTCCAAACTCAGCAATTATTGAAGCAGAGGGAGAAGGCTCATGTGCCCTGTAGTGATCAATCGCCAAGGTTTTTGGATGGTACGAGCGAATAGCAATTGATCGCTAACGAAGAAGCAATTGGGCAAGTGATCAATCAATAATGAACAATGAACAATGATCCCCATTTTGGGAAGCATATCTGATTTTTACTGAGCTGGACGTTATTTATTTATTTATTTTTTATTTTTTTGTCTTTCTCACCAAAAGATCGATTAACCGGAGCCATAGCCTAACAATGCGTGTAATGAAGGGCAAGGTGAGAACCTACGTACTAAAGGTGACCAGAAGAAGGTTGGAGCTCAAGTCTAGTGATGTGCCAAAAGCTGTGTCTGATGTGATTGCCCGCTGGGAGCTCAGTAAAACTGTAGGTCTAGTAACATCAGCGCATGCAATGTTCAAATCATTCAGATGATCGTTGAAGTCGCACGTTCACCCCATAACAAGATTGTACCTGAGCAGCATTGGAGTCGCGCGTTCACGTTAAGCCTGAGTTCCAGGCCAGTGAGCTTTGGTCAGAGTTGGGCCGGTTCTTACTCGATGGATGTGCTACCTAGGCTTATGTTTGGGTTTGAGATCCATTATTCGGCTCCACGGCCTCCACCTAGCTGTTTTTATCTAGTTATATATATATATATATATATATATATATATATATATATATATACATATATATTTTTTTTTAAGAAATGGATATATTCCATCTAGTGTAATTTTTTTTTTGAAATAAAGTATCATCTAGTGAAATATTAATATGATCAATCAATGAGTTAAGTTATAGTTTACATACCCAGTACCATTTGGCCTAAGGACATATCCTCCATTTATTAAAAAAAGTTATAGTTTACATCATCATCAGACATTTTTAATCTAAAAAAATATTGTAATCGGTAATCGATAAATACTTCCTTTAACCCAAGATGCTATGAAGCCCAGCATGACGTAGATCGAGCATGCCTCATCCTGGAAGCTACAGCAGTCTGGGCCGGGAGGGAAACACTTCACAGAAGGCCAAATAAATAGACCTCAATAGTATATTTGTCCCACATCGAATAACATGCAAGGTATAAGTCAACGCAGGACTATAAATACAATGTTGAAGTCAACCAAAACGGTAAGAAAACTCCTAGCATTAAATACTGCACCTACCAAGTAACTGACTTAATCATCGGAGAGAGAAAGACCGGAAATTCCCGGTCGATCTCCTTTTTCAGGTAGCTAGTCAATGCAATCAAGGACAGATCACGCCAAAGAGCTTCTACGAGGTCTGCAGAATCTTGCAGAAACAAGTATATATTTAATTTGCGTGTTGTATAGTAAATCTAATAAAAAAATTCAAAAAAAGCCCCTCTGCTTACCGATCTCCTCCTCAAATTTTCATAAAAAATAAATAAAAACCCTTTGCTCAGAGATTTCGTTCTCTTTGCCCGAACCAAAATTCTACAGATGGATCTTGTTTCTCCAATGAAGCATAAGCAACCCACTCACTCGGAATTGATGAGGACGGAATGGTTTTTGTTTGTGGTGATAGAGTTCGGAGTATATCGTCTGAATCTGGATGTGGGGAAACTCAGCAATAGATCGCATACCTCCAAAGTTGTATGACCCTCCGCGTGTACCGTTAGAGAAGGTAAAGGTCTACTCGCCTTATGGTGAGTATTATTTTAAGGCCCTATTTGTATGGTAGGAAATCATGGTATGGAAATGAAATTAGTTTCATTTTCCATTATAATGAGTTTTTTTTTTGAAAGGTATAATGAGTTACTTGGTTGTAAATAAAGATTGGAAATGAAACAAAAAATGAGATATGATTGAAAATTGACTTCCTCATAAAGTCTTAATTGAATTACCTAGTAAGGGGTGGTATTTTATTTTCATTCCCACCGTCAAAGGTAAATTACAGAAAGTAATCATCTAAAAAATTTATATTCCCTTAAATATATCGCATATGCAATTAACAAAATGGTGTTATTGGAAATTAAAACTTTCAATTTCATTATTATGACTTATTAAATATTGTGTAATAGGAATGGAAATGAATTACTAATTTAATTACAATATCAACCAAACACCTACATAGAAATACCAAAACCTTTTACATTCCATATCAGTACAGAAAGAAAAATAAATCCCCTATCTTGAGATTCCTGCTAACCAAACGGAGCCTAAGAGAAGTAAGATTTCAATGTTTAAGAAACTCATGATGGAGAATTCTAATATATGTTTGGTGGGTGGGTGGGTTGGGGGGGGGGGGGGGGGGGGGTTTAACAAACCCAACACAGATTATGCAGGGCAACTCCAACAGTGGCACTATAATTGGGTCTTGGTTTTAAAATAAGACTTTTCATCTCCAACACATTTTCGGTGTTTTTGGTCTTGGATTTATAGGACTTGGTCTTATTTTGAGTCATATATTTGATGGTTTTCCAAGACCAAGACCCAAATAATGCATTGGGCCCGCATCAATTCAACTGGGCCAGAAAACAGACGTATTGACTCGTTGGAAAGGGACAGGGGAGAGGCGCGCGCCTTTTCTTCTTGGTGTGCATGGACGCTCTTCTCCTGGGTAGATCAATATGTAACAACTGATTAAGTTGTTACCTTATGTATTTTAAAAATTACATACACATGCATGTACGTAGAAATTAAAAATGGAAATTTGCATGAATAATTAATGATTACAAATTAATTTAAAAATACATATCCTCAGTTATGTCAAATTAATACAAGTAGACTAGACCGATCGAAATCCACAATAATGGTTACATTAATCGTACTCATGATAATCTGAGTCATCTGAATCCTCATTCTCCTCAGTTTGGTCAGAATACTCATCATCCTCTATGTCTTCGTTATCTATGAAACCATCGTCATCATGATTGATGTTGAGTTGTAGCAAGTTCAGTTCACATGGTGTAACTGGAATGTAACATATGATAGCCAGAACGTGTTGGTTGTTGACGCGAATATCCTCAGTATTGGGGACTACATGTGGAGATTCCTCTTGATATAGTTCATTCGGTTGATCAGTTGTTCGTTCACTAGGCCCACTCTCATCATCCCCTCCCAGTCTAGCTGCACTCCAAATATTCCTATGTGACATCACCTGCACCACTTTCCAACCCTCACTCATAGCCGGATCATCAAGATAAAACACTTGTTTCGCCATGGTGGCAAGAATAAACGGCTCATTCTCATATCATACATTGTTTGAGTCCACTGATAACAAGCCACGATCTAGAATTGTACTCTTTCGTCTAGTTGGGTCAATATTGAACCATTTGTACTTGAACAACACGATTGACATACCCTTGCCGTAGATTAGTTCAATGACAATAACAAGAACCCTGTAGTAGTTGAAATCCACACCCTCAACCATGACTCCATTGTTTTGGGTGACATGACCTTCATCTCGTTCTGACATCATAAACTTAACACCGTTCACAAAACATCCAGCACGAACTCTGTGGTTTTGGGGTCCTCCAGCCAACAAGTGCAACTCCGGTCGTAAGAAGCAGGAAATTGTTGTTGAATGTGCATCATCTGTAACAATTTTAAGAGCAACGTTGTTACGTTATGTAACATAAAAAAACAACATATTTAATTTATGTAACATCATATATATATAAGGTACCCAAATAGGGAAGTAATCAGAAAAATCTCTCTTGTGTATGGCTTCATTACCATCCTGCCTTTCCAAATGGGACTTAAAGTACCACTCGGCTTCGTCACAATGTTGAAGAACAGACCAATGAACCTCTTTGATCTCAGCATTACTTAATCTTTCATAATTACTTAATCTGTCATACAATTGAACATCGTTGGAAACAACTGATAGATTGAATTGCTGGCTACTACCCGTTCTAGATGATTCCCCCACTGTGTCTTCATTATTGAGATATGTGTTGCAGTACGTTACACACTTAGCCTGAATGTATGCCGCCGTGATCGACCCTTCAGGGAAACGTTTGTTTTTGTTCAACTTCTTGAAATCCCTCAGTTGCCTCCAAAACAAATATTTATTCTCTTACAATAAATATTTAAAAAAATTATTTTAATTTGAAAAGATATATAATTAAAGAATGAGTGCATATATACCTATTATTTGGATAGCACCAGATATACTGTACCGGATCAGTAAGCAACACTTGTTCTGGAAGGTGGATCATGAGGTGAATCATGATGTCAAAGAAAGTTGGGGGAAAGATCCTCTCCAGCTTGCACATGATGTACACAATGTCTTCTTGCAATGACCAAACATCAGATTTTTTAAGCTCTTTAGCATATATTCTCTTAAAGAACTTTGACAAAGCCACTAACGTGTCAACCACGTCACTCTGCAAATACGGTCTAATGATCGACCACGGGAAGAAGACGTTGCAACAAAACATGACAGTCATGAGTCTTCAACCCAATAATCTTATTTTCCCCATCTTAACACATCGAGCGATATTCCCTGCATAACCATAATGATACTTAACATTATGAAGCCACTGAAACACTCCGCCTTCTTCTGAGGATGGACTGTGTAGCCTGCTTGAGGCATTATGGCTTCTTTTTTTTTTGTTCTCTACTAGCCATAATTTAGGGCGTATACCCATTTTCTTAAGATCAACACGGGCTTTGGGGGTGTCTTTGTTCTTATCTTTGAGATTCAGAATTATTCCAAGGATGTTGTCACAAACATTCTTCTCTATGTGCATGACGTCCAAGTTGTGTCTAATTTTTGTTCTTATCTTTGAGATTCAGAATTATTCCAAGGATGTTGTCACAAACATTCTTCTCTATGTGCATGACGTCCAAGTTGTGTCTGATTTTCAAAGTCGACCAGTAAGGCAATTCAAAGAATACACTTTTTTGCGTCCAATACTTAAACTCATTAGGCGTGAAAGTATTCAAGTAGGTTACATCTTTACTGGTGCTCAAATATCTGAACCAATGTTAAGCCTCTCCAAATTCTACTCACCAGACCTCCCTGGAGGTTTCGGATTATGCTCCTCAATCCCATCAAATGCCTTAGTATCCCACCGCCACTCGTGATCCTCGTCAAGCCACCTACGAGATCCAAAGAAATACATTTTGTCGGCGTGGCGACTAGAATTGATGTCATCTAAGTATACCGGGTAAGCCTTGTACCCCTTAGTTTGTTGGCCAGACAACATCCTGTAAGCTGGATAATCACTGATGGTAAAAATAACAGCTGCTTTCATCATGAATGAAGTTTGACCATGCCTGTCAAAAGTAGGGAGTTCATTTCTCATAACTCCTGCAACTCGTCAATTAATGGTCTCATGTACACATCTAAGCACTTTTCTAGAGAATATGGCCTTGGAACCATAAGCGTAAGAAAATTGTACTCATTCCTCATACATATGTTTGGAGGTAGATTGTACGAAAATACTATCACAGGCCAAATGCTATAAGACAAATTTATGTTTCCAGTATGATTGAACTCGTCTGTTGCAAGTCCGAGTCTGACATTTCGACAGTCTCAAGCAAATTCGGCAAAAGAACAGTCAAAGTGCTTCCAAGCCTCCCCGTTTACGGGATGTGTGAGATTATCTGATCTATCCTCTCCTCTCCTTGGTGCCTTGCCTGGTGCCATCTCATATGCTTGGCCATATGTGAAGACATGTACAGACACTGCAGACGAGGACTCAGCGGGAAGTAACAAAGAACCTTCCTAGGAATGAGTCGGTTTTTCTGTTTAGATAAAGTGGAAGCTACTTTATACCTTGGCTCATAGCAGTGTGGGCATTCAACTTCATCAATTTTTTCTTTGTAATACAAGATGCAGTTATTGACGCAAACATCTATCTTCTAGTGATCAAGACTGAGGTCAGCTAACATGTTTTTTACCTTGTCGAAATTTTCCGGACAACTGTTACCTTTGGGAAGCACATTCTTCATAAGTGCAATATCGTCATCAAAACATGCGTTACTCTTTCCCCACTTATTTTTTATCTTCATTTGCTCTATGACGGTACCCAACATAGTATGCTCACTGCCAAGATACAATGGGGTTTGTACTTCCTGTAGAAGCATGTTGTACTTATCATAATCACTGATGTAGTCAACGTGGGAGACATTAGGGAAGGTGTCAGGGGCATTGTCATAAACAACATTTTTTGATATCCTGAGGCGGTGAACGAGAAGACATCATTTAAGAGGTTCATCGCAGCAAGGTCCCTGTAACTTGTATTGGAAGATCATGCCTATTGATAATGTTGTGCTTGAATTTCTACAAGTGTAGGCATTTGAACTTGATTTTCGCCTTGCCATATCCATGTGGTATAACTAGAACAAATACCGTTTAGTGCCAAGTGAGAATACATGTCTTCATATGTTACTGGTTTCCGATTGAGACATTTGTTGCACGAACATATATGAATAACTTTGTCTGGAGGACTATGTAGACGCACAAACTCAAGAAAATCAAAAATGTCTTTCATATAAAGAGAGGACCCTCTTTATAATTGCATCAAACTCTTGTCCATGTTGTACATTATAATAACAGGAAACAAAAATATAGTTGTCAAAAATTAGTTAATAATAAATAGAAAATATAAGTATATATATAAGATATATTAATGTACGTTGTTCACACCTACAATCTTCACCTTATGTCTCCGGTTAGGGCCCTAATCCCGTTTGAGAGCACATGACATTGTGATTTCGTTTGTTGTTGGGGCATTTCGAATTCACGTATGTGAGAAAATTTCGGCAGCATCTCCCTACAGTTCCTCAAGTGCACGAATATCTATATACCTAATATGCACTCGAGGAACAATAAAGGAATATCCTGACGAAATATATATACTCACAACCAAAAACAAAACGCACCAACAATAAACGGAATCTCAATGTCATATATGCTCCCAAACTGTCCAAATATGGGACAATTCGAAAACCATTTTGTTAGACACAGTCGTAACATAATGGTTCTCGAATGAGATTTCTAAGGATAACATACAATTAATATATTGATAAATGTACGTATAAGAATATTATAATTCTTAATTTCATGATTCATCGTTTTATTTTTTATCATCATTTGAATACACAAATGATTTCCATGAAAACAAAAATTTGATAAACATATTATTCACATAATAATTATTAATCATATACACACACAAAAGCTAAAGATATATTTTTGTGTATATATATACACACACAAAAACTTAATATTATACACAAATATTATACGTACAAACATATTATACACACATATATACAAACATATATTTTACAAATATATTATACGTATTAATTCACACAGATTATACATACAAATTAACATATTAATATATATACGAACACACAAAAACATATACGTATGTACGTATAAACATATTCAAGATGTATATACACTATCAAAGTTATATATGTATATATATATATATATATATATATATATATATATATCGATATCATGCATGTATCAAGGAATCTAGTAATTGGACCACCGGTAAAGTCGCTGGAAAATTCGCCAGAAAATATGTCTAAATGAAGAAAATAGCTGAATTAAAGTAGTTACATACCAATTAAGAGAGAAGCAGCTCTTGAAGATCGATCAAATTCATGAAGAAAAGCTTCCAAAACTAGATTTTTGCTGGGATGAATTCTGTGAGGGAGGGGAAAAAGTTTGGGTGATCAGCTGCGTTCTCTTCTGGGTAGAAGTTGTATAAATGATGTGTTTACTTAGCCGACGAAATATTCTGTTGCCTAAGACAAAAGACGTCGGTAGAAAATATTCGTCATGCGTTGTGTCAGACAACAATAATGTTTTTTCTTAGTCGACGGAAAAATTCGTCAGCTAAGAAGGACATATTCGTAGCCCAAGACTTACTTAGCCAACGAAACAGTATTCGTCGCCCAAGAATAACTACGCCGACGGAAACTGGTTCGTCGCCTAGGAAAATCTTAGTCGACGGACAGTGTCGGAAGCCAGTTTCCGTCGCCTATGACTTACTAAGCCGACAAAAATTTACCGGCAGAAAGGATTCATCTCTTAGGATTTATTAGGTCGACGGAACTTAGACGACGAATTTTATTTCATCAGATAAGAATATCTTAGCCGACGGAAATTCCCAACAGTCATTTTTCGTCGCCTAGGAAGATTTGAGGCGACAGTTGTATTGTTCTATACAACGGTTATGTTTCTGTCGACCAAGAATGACTTAGCCGACTGAATGTTTTCGATTTCGTCGGCTAGTATTTCTTGTAGTGAAGCCTCGAGTAACATCTCAATGGATTTTGTGGAGGGCCTTCCACCAATGAATGCAAAATCAGTGATATTGGTAGTTGTGGACATGATGACTAAATATGCTCATTTCATAGCTTTGTCCCACCCTTATACAGCTCCAATGGTGGTGCAACTTTTCATTGAATACATCTTCAAATTGCATGGTTAACCTAAAGCAATAATTTCAGATAGAGATCATGTTTTCATGAGTTTGTTTTGGATAACATTTTTCAAAGAACAAGGGACTGCCTTGAATAAGAGTTCAGCTTACCATCCTCAGTCTGATGGTCAAACTGAAAACTTAAACAGGACCCTTGAACAATATTTGAGATGTGTGGTGGGTGAATGACCAAAAGCTTGGATTGAAGCACTTCCTTGGGCCGAGTACTGGTACAGTACTGCATTCCACCTTGCAATTGGTATGTCTCCTTTCAGGGCTTTATATGGTTATGAGCCACAACCAGTGTAAACTTATACACCAGGGTCTACTGCAGTCCAGTCTGTGGATTCTCAGCTGCAGTCCAGAGATAAGCTTCAAGCTGTGCTGAAAAGAAACCTGGAAATTGCTCAAGCTAGGATGAAGATTTTCTATGACAGGCATCATACTGAAAGAACCTTAGAAGTAGGTGATTGGGTGTACTTGAAATTGCAGCCCTAAGCAACAGTCAATTAAGAAAAGGGATAATCACAAGCTCTCTCCAAGATATTATGGGCCATATCAGATTGAGGAAAAAATTGGTCAGGTTGATTACAGGTTGAAACTGCCACCTTCTGCTAAAGTTCACGATGTGTTTCATGTGTCTTTGCTTAAGAAAAAAGTGGGAGACAATGTGGTGGTTGCTGCACATTTTCCACCTACCATTGACCCTTACAATCCCAGGTGGTATCCAGCTTGCATTTTGGACAAAAAGATTTTTAGGAAAGGCAACTCACCAGTCACCAGTCACCAGTCACCAGTCACCAGTCACCAGTCACCAAGTGGTTAATTCAGTGAATGGGTGCTGGTGTTGAAGAAGCTACTACTTGGGAGGAAGCTGCTGAGATTATGCACAGGTTCCCAGATTTTGAAGTAGCTTGAGGACAAGCTTGTTCTGAAGCTGGCAGGATTGTTATGAAATGAGCTGACTTGGACTTTCCTGTTTGACTTAGGAAAGCTGAGTTCAGCACGAGCTGATTAGTTCTAATTGTCTGTTATGTTAATTAAGCATAATTAGTTGTTTTAAACCTAAGTGGCTACATGTGTGGCACGTGTTAGTCATGGTAAGGCTGCATATGTCTGTAGGGTTTGTCCTTCACACAATCTTATCGATTATGAATGCAATTTAGTTTACTTTTTCCCCAATTCTCTTCTTCGCTTCTCTCCTTTCTCACTCTCGTTAGGTCTCAAATCCTAACAAGAGATGAGAAAGAAGATCTGAAGGAGTTAATTCTTTTTCTTTCTCTTTCTGGCAATTGAAGGAAATAGATGGTTTGCTCAGTGTTATCTTGAGGTTGGCGTGTTATAGTGGGTTTTAATGAATTTTGCTGAGGTGTCTGTGGGTTTTAACGAATTTTTCTGAGGTGTTGTGACACTAGCTTTTAGATTTCATTTGAACGGCTTAGATTAAAAGTTGAGGATAACCAAGGCCAATAAGTTGCCAAGGAGAGGATGCTTATCCTTTTAAGTTTTAATGAAAAATCATAGATGACCAATAAACTTCGTTGTACCACTGTGTAAAGAAGCACTACCAAAAATGTCACTCTTAACACTTAACAAATGTAAGAGACCAATGACCGTTCATTACTAATGTTTACTTATTGATCTCTGTTTAAATTAAACCTCAACACTTTCCATATTCGAAGGCAAAACATAACAAGAAATCCAACAGACTAACCAGTTCATAATTAACACAACAATATTGCAATTAGCTTCACTTCATGCATCCATGAAAGCTTGAGTGATTTGTTATCATAAGAGTTTAATTTATTAGAAACGGCTAGCATCAACTACTAGCTCGCTATAGAGCCAATACGAGGCCAGGTACAGACTTATTATCAGAGAGCGTACTCTCCCAAACACTCTGGCAACTACCCGACGGCGATGTGATTTCCGGTGACGATAACATGGTAACAGTGACCGACGTGTTGTAGTACTCCCTCACCTGGGTAATTATCCCATCAGTGACAGTCCACGCATGCACCCACGACACTGAACGACCCTCGTCGTATCCCTCAGCCACCACCATTGATCCAAACGCAACAATCGACAGCGGAACGAATTTGAACGACGAGTCGCAGGGCGGTGCGCCGGTGAGGAGGCGGTTCAAATGCTGGTGAGTTGGGGGGCCGTGGAACCACCACTCTAAGTAGGGCGCAAGGAGGAGGTGAACGACGTCAACGTCTTTGGAGTTGAAGGCGTCGTAGAGAGACTTGACGGCTCTCTTGCTGCGAGACTCTACGTCTCCATTTGCTTCTCCCCCAAGGCCACATTCTTTAGGGTTTGCCAGTTCTGGAACTCTGAGTTGTTGAAGGCTAGCTTAATTTGTGTTCTGGGAATGGTGGCTTTGAATGGGGAAGCTGGATCTGGTTCTGGAGTTTATATAGAGTAGGAGACCATGTTGGAATTCACGATCGGACGGTTGCATGGAATAAGGTATAATTTTTTACTTTCGGTTTTAATTCCAAAGATGAACTCAGTGGAAATTTATAAATTTTTCCATACAACTCTAACCAGCAATTATTAATCATATACTTACGTACAGATTTTGCTCGTATTATACACCTCGTACATTTTACTACCTAACAGGGTTCATTAGCCATTGATCGTCACTAGGTCAGCCTGCCACCATGTATTTAGTTGCACTTTTTTTCGGTTTCAGTCCATTTGTTTCCTTAATTGGAACTTCATAAGGTCCAAAGGGCAAGGGTCATCATGACTAATGTTGGAAAATAATAATCTAGTAGGTATTTAATTGCCAAGATAGAATTGAGACCTAATTAATCAAACTGTATTTAAAAAAAAAAAATGATGTACGAGGTCTCAGATTTGAATTCTAGTATTCTACCTCGTTTTAGGACATCACAAGGGAAAAATAAAGTATCCGAGCGGTGTGAGTATCGGTTGGGTTTGGTAATGCCAGACGGTACGTGTCGGGCAATTCTTAGTGGCGGTGGCGCATCCGAGCAGGTTGGTGGTGCACATGCGCCCTGAGTCCATGATGGTTTCAACGTTTGAGGTTGAACGAGAAGTGAAGGGGGTTACGACTGTTAGAATTGTTACGTCTGTTACAACCGCTACATCGATATGTTACGACCCTTATATCCGTTACGTTCTTTAAGACCGTTATGTTTGTGAGATGATCAAATTGATTAAATTTTTGTAAAGATGATCTATACATTAGTATCTAAAGAGTATACGATGAAGATGTGAAAATTCGATTAAAAAGTGAGTCTAAAATGGAAATCCGCACCATAAGAATAAATATAGACCTCGTTAGCCAAAAAAGCATATATATATATATATATATATATAGTTCCTGTCTAGAGCGGGACACCACTTTAAAATTAAAGTGTGAGACTTCTTATTTAGCTCACATTTATGTTACATTTTCATATCTCTACAATTCAGTGTCTAGAATATAATGTGTAGATCATTCTTGTAAAGTATCATATAATTTGGAAATTATTTGAGTACCGAATTAGATTAAATGAATCAACTTAATAAAATTTGTCCAAATGGAACTGTTCATGTAAATCACAATTACGAAAACTCAAATGATCTCCAAATTGGATGAAACTTTGCATGAATGATCTACACACTATGTTCTAGACACTGAACGGTAGAGATATGAAAATGTGACATAAAAGAAAGCGAATGAAATATATATATATATATATATATATATATATATATATATATATATATGTCTTCTCTGCTATACACGTTCATATTTATTTTTACGGTGCAGATTTCCACTTTAGACTCACTTTTCAATCGAATTTTCACATCTCCACCGTCTAGTCTTTAGATACTAATGTATAAATCATCTCTAGAAAATTTCAGCCAATTTAGTTATTATTAAGGCACTCAAACTCGATTAAACCAATGGATGAACATAATTATGTCAAACTTGAACCGTTCATGTATATAACAGAAAAATGTAGTTTTGAGTGCTTTAATGATAACCAAATTGGCTGAAATTTTGTAGAGATGATCTATACATTAGTATCTAAAAATTAGACGGTGGAGATGTGAAAATTCGATTGAAAAGTGAGTATAAAGTGGAAATCTGCACCATAGGAATAAATACGGACATCTACACCTGAGAAAGCCTATATATATATATATATCCGAACCTAGACAATATATTACTAGAATTAGAAATCTAAACGACCATTATTAAGATACTACAAACTGATATATAATCAAGATGAATTAAGGATCGAAAATGATGGATCCATATTCTACAGTTCTACTTATTAGATAAGCTGGCTAGATAGGCCAGGGTGGACTCTTTGACAACAAAAACCTAACACCACACTGCATTGCACCGTTGATCGGTGTGGTTCTAGCTGGGGAAACCTAAACAGTGGGCTTAACTCGCCAAACTATTTGTTATTAAAAAAAATGTGGCTTAGATATATATGAGTCATTTGGAATCTCACATCGGAAACGTGAAAGAGTCATCATTGAGTTATAAAAAATGATACCACATACACTAAAGACCTTTTGTGTTAAAAACTTCATACCCGTTTCTCATCCGGATGGCTAAAGTGAGGGGAGTATCAACATTATTAAACTCTTGTGTGTGAGACCCTCGGGGCCCTTCGGCCGCTTCCGCATAATTAACATTTGTAGATCAATGTGGAATCTTCATACCGATCCTTTTGATACGTTCTTTGTGTGATGTTTTTGATCGACGCCTACATTAACATTTAGAACCTGATGAAATCACCTTTAGTCGATACCTAATAATACTACTATGAGCTATTAAGATGTGATTTATGCCGCACTAGTAGTTGATCGCCATCTTCTTGTTATATATCAATTTTTGATCGATGAGAACTTTTATATATGATATATTCTTTTTGTTTTGTTTTATTTTGTTTTGGGAGAGAACTATTGTCATGGATGTGGGGATGGAAAAAAAAAACCAGAAGCTCATCAACTCCCACTACTATAAATGATAATGGTGATTGCACTCATTGCATGGCAAACATATTTATACCATATATGTAAAGTTACTTCTATAATATATATATATATATATGTAAAGTTAATTACCATTAATTAAGTACTGGTTAATCTTAGGCTTCGTTTGGTTCGTGGAAAGAGAAGTAGTTCTTTCCTCTTTCCCATGAGAAGAGAAAGAGAACAGGAATTAGATTTTCTAAGAACTTTTTATTGCGATGTTTGGTAACACAAGGAAAGTAACTGGAAAATTTGTTAATTTATATATTGAAATAGGTTAGTGTTAATAACACAAAATGGTGTGTTAATAACACTAGTCATTAAAATATTATGTTGTGAGTAATAAATACTGGGAAAGAAAAAAAGAAAGGGGTTCTTTTAGATTTTAGAAGAAACCATTTTCCCTTCACTTAGGAAAATGGTTCATTTTCTTTTGTATTCCCAAAAACAATGGCGGACCCAAGATTTTATAATGGGGTAGGCTAGAATTTTTCTTTTTATTAATATGAACTAAGTTTAATTACATATGAGCTAAATTTTAAAATTTGAGGTTGGACTAGTTTTTAATTTTTAGCCTTTTCTATTAAACTTTAGTTAAAAATGTAGTTTTTGAACTAACGTGTACTAATTTATGTCAAAAATGGACAAATTTTAATAACATATTGGCTAAAATCAGAAATTTGAGGTGTGCTAGTTTTTAATTTTTAGCATTTTAAACTAAATTTAGCTAGAAATATATGTTTTTTCAAAATTTGGGGAGGGTTGTAGCCCAATGGAACTTGTGTGTAGGTACGCCTTTGTTTCCAAACGTAGGAAATGAAACACTTTACTTTCTTGATGCTTATTTTTCACGAAACAAACAAGGGTTAGGGTGAGTAATACTATATAATATATATATAGGATTTTTCTCAGCTACAAACGTCCACGCCAATGGTTTTGGTGCAGATTTTCATTTTTACACCACTTTTCGATCAAATTTTCTCATCTCCACCGTTTAGTATCTAGATAATATTGTGTAGATCATCTTTGCAAAATTTCAGCCAATTTGGTAATCGTTAAGGCCTTCAAAATTGCATTTTTCTATTATAAACATAAACGGTTCATATTTGACAGAATTCAGTCCGTCCATTGAATGATTCATGTTTGACAGAATTCAGTCCGTCTATTTGTTTTTCGAGTTTGAGGACCTTAATGATTACCAAATTGGCTGAAATTTTGCAAAGATGATCTACACAATATTATCTAGATACTAGACGGTGGAGATGAGAAAATTCGATCGAAAAGTGGTGTAAAAATGAAAATATGCACCAAAATCATTGGCGCGGACGTTTGTCGCTGAGAAAAATCATATATATATATATATGAAAGGTGCTTCTAAATGTACCCAAGAAATAACTAAGTAGACCCAACAAACTGAAACGCCCAGTAAAATTATAAAATCGCTAACTAAACCCAGCATATTTTCCGATAATACCCTTTTGTACACCCATCAAAACCTAATGGACAATAATAGAGAAATGGGCCTGAGTTCATCATAGTTTACGATTGGCTCATAACAATCAATTTGTTGTGATTGCTTTCACATCCCCTACTCGAGTCTTGATCTCTGACCAATGGCGGAGCCAGTGAAGGACTAGTGGGCCGGGGGCACTGGCCCCTAATGAGATTTTGACATCTGCCCACATGATGTAGAGATGCCCTCACAAAAATATATATTTTGCCCCCATTAGTGAATTTTGAGTAGATATCCTTACTAGTACAGCCTTACGGCCTGACCTGAGTTAGCATCTTTAGCACCACAATAGCTACATATTGAGTAAAAGTATGCATTTTTTTTAGAGAAAAATGCACCAACAGTGTCTGAACTCTCGGAGGACTGTCAATATGGTACCCGAACTTTTAAATGTATCAAAGTGATACCTGGACTTGTATTTTTGTACCAACGTCGTACCTGTCGTCATTTTCCGTCACAGCTCCGTCATTGATAAACACGTGCGGGTCATGTGAGTTGGAAATTGAGGACATAAATGACTTTTTCTCCACCCAACCCTATTTCCCTAAATGACTCTCAGCTATCCTTTGAAGAAGCTGGAAGAGTGACTTGTGCTGAGTTGGAAGATGAAGACTCGGACTTACATTGCTTATCATGGCAGGTTGTCTGCACTGAAGACTTGACTTCAAGTTCACCAACGCATGGTGGATATCCATCCATTTTCCCATCAACAGCCTCATCACCATTTGTTTGACTGAGTTGTCCACTGTCTGAGCCAACATCACTTTTCATTGAACTTTTCTTCAGAGAAGGGTCTCCTACCATAAAAGGTGCAGAAGCTTCACTGTCCTCACTATGATCAAGTCCATTACGACCTGACATCACTCTGGGAGTTCCTTCAGCATGAATGTCTACCTGGAGTACTGAATTTCTGACAGTAGAAATCACAGAAGATGGTTGCTTCAAAGTATCTACATCATCCTTTTTACAACCAGTCAAAGAAAAATGGCCCATCGCTACCCTCTCTGGCAAATTTTCATCTTTGCAACCATCAATCTCATGGTCGGATATATTGACTCTTTGCTCCATTTCCACATTTTTGTCACTTGATATCATAAGACAATCAGATAAGATCTTTGCCTTCACGAAATGACTTGGTCCTTTAGGAGAACGCGAGTTCCCAACATTGTCTTTCATTTAACTTCCTTTCTAATATGGAAGTTAACTGAATGCTAACAACACAAAATCGATGAATGACAAGTGACCAACCGTTACCAACTTTTTCCTACAGTAAATTCATCCATCCAACTTCAAAATATAGCAAGTCAACTGTAAACCGTAGTTCTATATGTGTGCTTCACTGTCAAACTCCACAGAAAGTTCAGTGCTGTAGGCAGTAATGTTTGCTTGATATTGCAGCGCAGAAAACCGGCTCAAAGGACTGAGTAAATGCTCAACTCCTATACCTCCAAATCTGTTTCCATCCAAATACAAACTCTCCAAACTCTGGTTCTTAAATAGTCCAGCTGCGACATATATGACTCCCTTGTCTTTCAGGCAAGTTTTCGACAAGTTTACCTGTTTGAGGCTCTGGTTTTGCTCCAAAACCCATCGAAACTCCTTGGTCCATCTTGACTTCAACCGCACTCCAGTCATGTCAAGTGACTTGACAGTTGAGTTCCAGCCAAGAGCACTGGCAACCCTGCATGCGCCTGAAAGGTCCAGCCTGTAAATTCTAAGCGTGCTGTTTTCAGGTAGAAACTCAACCACCTTAGAACTCTTTTCACCATTTTCTCCACTCCAAACATGAACTTCCATAGCTCTATTCCTTGCTAAAACTACAGAGATAAGTGGGGTTGCAGTGATCGAATTCGAGTCAAATATTGTCAACAGCTTCAGTGTTGAGTTCACTTCAATCATCTTTGAGAGCTCCTCTGCTCCCTTGGAGCCGATAGAGTCTTCCCATATCTGTAACTCTTCCAAGCTATCATTCACTTTGAGAGCAGAAGCAAGAAATCCAGCTCCAACAGACCCAACATTTGATTCAGTAAACATTACCTCTTTGATCACTCCATTTCTCTTGAGAACTTCTGACAACTCTGATATGCATTCTCTTCCGAATCTGTTTCTCCGAAACATGACTAGGGAAATAGGGTTGGGTGGAGAAAAAGTCATTTATGTCCTCAATTTCCAACTCACATGACCCGCATGTGTTTATCAATGACGGAGCTGTGACAGAAAATGACGACAGGTACGATGTTGGTACAAAAATACAAGTTCAGGTATCACTTTGATACATTTAAAAGTTCGGGTACCATATTGACAGTCCTCCAAGAGTTCAGACACTGTTGGTGCATTTAACCCTTTTTTTTAACACTCGTTGTTGTTTAGGGACATCTCTATATCTCATCTTCTTTTCACACTGTTGTCATAGACGTCGGAGAACAACTCTTGAAACTCTAAGATTTATTACAGTAAACTTAATCTTTTCCCCACTCCAAATCCTAATTTCAACAACTACATCCCCAGATTCTTCTCCATTGAAGGTGACTTTCCCCACTCCAAATCCTAATTTCAAAAACTACATCCCCAGATTCTTCTCCATTGAAGGTGACGACAGGTTGCAGTTATCCATAAAATCTTCAACTTTCGTTCATTAATCAATTGTTTGGTTGATTTTTTTTGTGCCCCCATACAAAAAAAATTTCTCCCTCCGCCACTGTCTCTGACTGTATCTTTCTCTAACCCAACTATCGGCCTGGAGTTTAATATTTTTAATTAGGTCAAAACTGAAAGCTCATAAGATGTGGTCACTTCTGTGCACTATCCTGGAGATGTATATCACTAGCTAATTAATTCATCATTTGTTCTTTTCCTTTGCATTCAATTTCGCAACAGAGGTATAGAAAGCATGGCAGCCAGAATCTCAAAACCCAGTAAACACTTGAAACATATTTTCTTGATTCATTCAGCAGCAAAATTGGTTCACTTGATTGCTGCTTTTAATGATGATACAATCATTACTATGAATAATTCACAGAGATACCGTCATGGATTTATATGCTCCAACTTCAAGATGAGAAAATATAGGCACACAACAAGAAAATAATGATTCATAGAGTTCATCTCAAACGCATTCTCCAGTTGTTGCTGGGTGCGTTTCTCGGTTAGTTTTTAATTGACACAAGAGCAAAATTGGAAAAGAAAATTTAATATTTTAGAGCCGGGAACAGTTAGACATTTACTGGTGCATTTAGAAACTGTAACCATTACCCACCACCAATTTGCTTCTTTGTCATTGTCTCCCATTTACTATATACTAAAGCTTGGTCGACTGTTCACAAGTACTGTTTATAAGCTTATGAACAGTGGTTTTGTGTGTTGTAAGCGACTGTTCGCAGGCACTGTTCATAAGCTTATGAACAGTGATTTCGTGTGTTGTAGGCACTGTTCGCAGACTTATGAACAACGATTTTGTGTGTTGTAAGCGACAGTTCACATGCTTATAAACAGTGATTTTGTGAACAGTGATTTGTGTTCTCTCCAGTGAACAGTGGCGGAGTAAAAAACCGCAAGCGGACTCGGAGCCCATCTCACAGGCGGAGTCCGCGCACTTCTTTTGGGCGAAAAGAGAGAGTTCGCAAAAAAAAAAAAAACCCAGCGGACTCCGCGCCCATCTCTGGGAAGGAAGAAGACAGAACCGTCATTTTACTGTCATTAGTTAACAGTAACTGCCCATGTCTCTCTAGATTTTTCTATTTCTCCGCCTCAGAGAAGGGCGCGGAGTACAATTATTCTTTTTGTTTTTTTTTCTGTTCTCTTCATTCCCAGATATAGGCGCGGAGCCTGCTGGCAGATCTTTTTTTTGTGTGGACGAACACTCTTTGTCTCCCAAAAGAAGGGCGCGGAGTCCGATAATTTTTTTTTTCTGTCCTCTTCATTCCCAGATCGTTTTTTTTTCTTTTTCTTTTTTTTGGACGAACCCTCTGTCTCTCTAGATTTTTCTATTTCTCCGCCCAATAGAAGGGCGCGGAGTTCGCAAGCTTATGAACATTGATTTTGTGTGTTGTAAGCCACTGTTCATAAGCTCATGAAGAGTGATTTCGTGTGTGTAAGTGATGTTCGCAAGCCAGTATGAACAGTGATTTGAGAACAGTGTTCGTGCGACAAAAAAAAACTTATCTCCCAGCGGACTCCGCGCCTTTCTAGAGAGAGTGATAGAGAGTTCGTCCAAAATTGGTCGACTGTTCCTAAGCTCATGAACAGTGGTTTGTGTGTTGTAAGCGACTGTTCGCAGGCACTGTTCGTAAGCTTATGAACAGTGATTCCGTGTGTTGTAAGCACTGTTCGCAAGCTTATGAACATTGATTTTGTGTGTTGTAAGCAACTGTTCATAAGCTTATGAACAGTGATTTCGTGTGTGTAAGTGATGTTCGCAAGCCAGTATTAACAGTGATTTGAGAACAGTGTTCGTCCAAAAAATCCAAAAAAAAAAATAGTGATCTCGCCCAAAAGATAAAAAATCTAGAAACTGAGAGAGAGTTCGTGTGACAAAAAAAGAAGTTATCTCCCAGCGGACTCCGCGCCTTTCTAGAGAGAGTGATAGAGAGTTCGTCCAAAAAAAAAACCCCTGTGGACTCGAGGCCCATCTCGGGCGCGGAGTCCGCGCACTTCTCATGATATTGTTTAGGTTTGATATGTCATGTTGTTCCTTATGTATGTGCAGTGTTGGTCTTTATGTATAACACTAAATATTTTAATGTGTAGTGTTGTTCCTTAAGTACATACTAGAAATTAGGGCCGCGATATGATGCGGGCTCTGGATTTACAGTTTATATACAAAATCCAATTTAGACAAACTCCGCACCCTTTTTTTGGGAAAAAAATGATATGCCAGTGGACTCCGCTCTCTTCTCTTGAGCGGATAAATCTTAGGCGGTAGAGAAAGTGAGAAAATTCTAGCGAAATTGAGAGAGAGTTCGTCCAAAGTAAAAAAATCCGCTAGCGGACGCGGGACCCATCTCGCCGGAGGAATCTGCGCCCTTCTCTTGAGTGAAGAGAGAGAGTTCGCAAAAAAAAAAACTCGATCTGCCAGCGGACTCCGTGTCCATCTTGATGGGCGGAGTCGGCGCACTTCTCTTGGGCGAAGAGAGAGAGTTCGCAAAAAAAAAAAAAAAAACGAACCCCCAACGGACTCCGCGCCCATCTCTGGGAATGAAGTGGACAGAACCGTCATTTTACTGTCATTAGTGAACAGTGACTGCCCCTGTCTCTCTAGATTTTTCTATTTCTCCGCCCCAGAGAAGGGCGCGGAGTCCGATTATTCTTTTTGTTTTGTTTTTTTTTTCTGTCCTATTCATTCCAGATATAGGCGCGGAGTCCGCTGGCATATCTTTTTTTTTTGTGTGGATGAACTCTCTATCACTCTCTCTATCTCGCGGGCGGATTCCGCGCCCTTCTCTAGGGCGATGATAGACAGTTAGTCCAAAAAAAAAACTATCTGCCCGTGGACTCCGCGCCCTTCTCTGGGGTGGAGAAATAGAAAAATCTAGAGAGGCAGAGAGTTCAAAAAAAAAGGCAAACCCCCAGCGAACTCCGCACCCATCTCTGGGAATGAGAGTGAGAGAGTGTTCGCCCAAAAAAAAGTGATCGGACTCCGCGCCATTCCCTTGGGCGCTAGAGAGACAGAGAGGGTTCGTCGAAAAAAAAAGAAAAAAAACGATCTGCCAGCGGAGTCCGTGCCCATCTCGCGGGCGGAGTCCGCGCCCTTCTCTTGGGAGATGAGAGACAGTTAGTCAAAAAAAAAAACTATCTGCCAGCGAACTCCACGGCCTTCTCTGGGGCGCAGAAATAGAAAAATCTAGAGAGACAGGGGTAGTCACTGTTCACCAATGACAATAAAATACCCTTCTCTGGGGCAGAGAAATAGAAAAATCTAGAGAGACACAGAGGGTTCCTCCAAAAAAAAAGTGATCTGTCAGCGGACTCCGCACCCATCTCGCGGGAGGAGTCCGCACCCTTCTCTTGGGAGATGAGAGACAGTTAGTCCAAAAAAAAAAACTATCTCCGCCCCAGATTTTTTTATTTCTCCGCCCCTAAACTATGGTTATTTCTTTTTTTACTTTATGTTTATAATGCTGGATATGATACATAGCAAACTCTCACATATTTTTGTTTTTTTTATGTCTTATGCAATCCACAATATTTTTTCTTTTTAAGTTGCAATATAACATGAGCTGAAGTAAACAAATTTCTCTACAACAAATATTTCAAACACCCGCGGCAAAGTGCGGGCCTAATTTCTTGAAGATGATATTGGAGATATTAGCTAATCTCGCTGCCACTTTACCCCTTACTCAGAGCTGTAACTATACAAATGCTTTCCATGCACTGTATACACCGCGCCAAGACGCGGGTATCTTCCTAGTTTACTATATATCTATCCATTGTCATACTGTTCACGGGAACAGTGTAGAAACAGTGCATTTCCATGTTTTGCCCTAGTTTTCTTATTATTATTATTATGGACATGCAGCTTGCTTTTTCCGTACAAATATAATGCACACTTAAGCTCTGCAATTGTATTTGTTTATATATTTGAACTTAATTAGATATTATCTGCTGGATTAACCTGGGCTACTACTTAGTGGTAGTTAACGTCAATTCACACAACATAAACTAGCAAATGGCAACCAACGAAGACCTAACTGAATCTTTGCCAATTTGTGCCACCCAAAAGGGGCATATGTCACCCCATTTTCCTAAAATGGACCAGGAAATCCACCCGTCATATTTATAAGCTTATTGTTGGTGAAACTCTAACCTAACAAACGATTATGTTTAACATTGGTTTTTTTTTTTTTATATATATATGTTTTGTGGATGTTATAATGTAAAGTTAAGATTAGAACTTTTATGAATTTTTATTATAGACTAGAAGAATTGAAGACTTGCTATCCTGACTCCTGACTCGGATCACACAAACCTCATCATATTGTTGTCCCTCCAACAAGAACACCCACTTATTTATAAGTGTACCGATACCAATCTGCTATTTATCGTCATCTCTTTCGCTCCACTTTGGGTTCTTACTATTGCTTTTCCTACTGTGCGTAGGCCCAATTATACTGGAGCCCAGTCTCAAATTATGAATCTCAGTAAAACCCAGGCCCAATTTGATTCGGACAATCTAACCCAAAAAGGGCCCAAATTTTTTTTTGAAATTCCAATTATACCCATTCTCCCAGTAGCCTCTTTCTTCTTCTTCTTCTCCCCAAAACCCCAGAGAGAGAGAGTGAAGAGAGAGAAATGTTGCGAACGATTCTCCGAAGGGCGATAGTGACGGGCCCAAGGTCCGACGGCCCATGGAGGCTGACGGCGACGGAGAGCTACTCGTCGTCTAAGGACACCAAGTCGACGATGAAAAAGGCCAAGAAGAACATCAAGTCCAAAAAAGGCGAGCCCTCTGCCGCCGCAGACGACGAGTCGTACGAAGGCCCCGACGCGGATCTCTTCGACGACAAAGCTCGCGCTCGGCGGCTCCAGGCCGACGAGAGCGATCCCTCGCTCGACGTGGGGCCCAATGGCCAACCTCTCTTCACTTCCACTCCGACGCTGGCTCAGCTCACCACCATGGACACCTGCTCCTACTTCAAGTTCAAGTATAAACCCTAAACCTAACCCTAATTGCGCGAAAAGAAGTTGCGTTTTTGAATGTGATTTGTGTGTTTGATTTGAAGGACGGAGGAGTTGAACAAGGTGCTGCCGGAGGGTTTGCCGTTGGGGATGGTGAGGGAGTTCGAGGAGGCAATGCAGAGCGCCGTGCTTGTTCGCAGGAGCTTTCTCGATCTCCGGGACAATTTCCGGCGGGTTGTGGACCCGCCGTTGGGATCAGCTAGTTGCGAAGGTGTGTGCTTTTTTGATTGCGTTTGTTGAAGTTTGGCTCAAATTTAGGGTGAAATGTATTTATAGTTAGTAGAGGTTTGCGACTAGAACTATCCATAGGCACATTTGAAATGATCCTTTTTCATTGTAGTCTAGTTAGTATGTTCAATAACAGGTGTAGATTTCTAAGGGTTACTGTTAATCAGCATGGCTGTAAACTAGAAGGTGGAAATGAATGCTGATCCCGGGCTGCTCATTAAAACAAAACATAGTTCTTTTCATTTTAAGATAATCGGGGCCACACTTAGTTGCATGCACCCAACTCATGATCAGTAGATCACACTCCAACTGGACCTTGCATGGGTTGTTTATTATACTTTGGAAGAACAATGTAATAGGAATATATGATTGATCACATGTATAATGTTTGTCCTTGAATTTTCTTCAGGGGCAAAAGTTAAAAAACAGATTGTCTTGGACGGTCCTGTAAGCAGTGGAAAGAGTACGGCTCTTGCAATGCTAGTTCATTGGGCTCGGGAGGAAGGTTGGTTGGTTTTGTATGTTCCCAGAGGCAAGGCCTGGACTCATGGAGGTTTTTTCTATAACAACACACAAACAGGTCTTTGGGATACACCTGTTCAAGCTGAAAATATTCTCAAGGCAAGATTCTGAAGCTTTTATCTATTAGCTACAAGTCACTTTAATAATGTACTATTAACTTAAATTTGGATCAATAACCTCCGTGGCCCTTGCCATTGAATTCATGAACTTTGAGTGTATGTGTGTGTGTGTGTGTGTGTGTGTGTTTGTGCTTGAATCATATGCTACTCACCACCTCATGGATTTATATTCATCATTTGTGTCATTTCATTCCAGGATTTCCTAAAATTTAATGAATCCCATTTAAAACAATTGTTGTGCCAAATATCTGATCCTATTCCATTGGGAGAGGGAGCTGGTGTTGGATGGATGAAAGATGGAATTGATTCCATGGCGATGCCTGAAGGTTCAACTCTGTATGACCTGGTTGATACAGGAATCAAGCACACTCATGCAGCTGTTGGAGTGGTTGTTCGTTTGAGGAAGGAGTTATCTCTAGTGAAAGACATCCCTGTGCTTATTGCAATTGATCAGGTCAGATACATCACTGGGTCACATAATCCCAAGTTCTTTATGTGAATTTGTTTCTAGAGATTTTCCATAATTGGTTGTTCCTTGTCTGCAGTATAATAACTGGTTTACGTTCAGTGAGTATGAACAGGCAGTAACTGTTCGTTCTACTCGACCAATACACGCCAAAGAACTCGCTACGGTAGGTGCCCACTGTTTGTCTCAGAGATGTACTTTTTTTTTAGCTTTATGCTATGGTTAGAATTTCCTCTTGCACTCTCTACTGAAACCTTGGTCTTATCTCGTTACGTTAAGTTTTGAGTGTGCAAGTTGGTATTAAGTGTGAAAAAGGTGCATGTTCATTAGAAGCTGATGCACATGTGATAATATTTTTGCAGGTGAATGCTTTTAGATCTATGATCCATGATGACATGATGGTGGGTGCCTTCTCTCATTCAACAGCAGTAGGAAAACTTCGTCAAGACTTGCCAGATGTGCCCTCTGATGCTCGCATGAACCTTCCTCGTTTCACTTTAGATGAAGCAGCAGCTGTTTGCCATTACTACCTTAGGTATGCTACTGAGTGCTTGCCAAATTTAGAGTGCAATGTTACTGATAGCATATCACATTGATAGTAGTGGATTCTAGATGGGAAATTTGTTAGCTTGCAAACTCTTTTTGAAAATTCTTGCCGGTTTTACTTCATGCAAATTTCTGTGAAAAATTAGTACAAAATGATACATTGACCAAGTGTCTTAACATTGCGTTTAAGACATTTAAGGTACAGTGCGGTATCTTTAAAAATCAAATCAGTATAGGAAGCCAGCAACCACATAAATAATGAACCAGTGTTTGGTCAATCCAATCCTCTGTATAAATGCTTTATTCATTTATGTCTAAATGCTGTCTGTGCAAGCTTCCAGATAATCAGCTTTATCTTCTGGTTTTATTATGGCAGACAGAGGCTTATACGCCGGGAAGCTTTCTCAGAGGAAAATTGCAAGAAAATATACTACTTGTCTAATGGAAATGGAGCAGAAATGAGATGGCTAGCTACATTCATGCGGGAGCAGTGACAGGTAGAAGAAATTCTGTAACACAGTATTAAAAGAAGACTCCAATTGAAGAGCTGCTTGTTTGTCTCACGGCCTCCTCATTTTGATCTTATTCATCCCTATTTTCACTGTTTGTCCTTCACTGTTTGTCCTTGAGTAACAGAATCTCCTGTGTTCGTCATTAAACTTCTAGTTAGATCAATTCTCATAGGCCAACAAGATAAGTGTCTGAAGACATTGTACCATAAGTAGATCAGATCACAGTTTTGTACTTTTGGTCGTCTATCTATATAATATTTAACTTTTTCAAGGAACGTTTTTTGAATCGGTTGGTTTTTTCGTTCTATAAAAATCACTCATTTTCCCAATTTTTACCATTTCATTTTGTTACAGTACCAAAACCATAAAGGGAACTGATTTATATTACTAAAGCAGGTGCAGGATCATGTAAAAACCTTACTAAACTAAGGGAACAACTAATGACTGTTACTATCAGGTAATAAAATGCCATTTTGATCACAGTCGGGAATCTGCAAGTTATCATGCTCCAAAACAAAGACAGTTACAAGTTATCAAACTCCAATACACGACAATGTATCCCACTGAAGAGTGAAGATGCACTAAACTGGGCAAGTGTGGAACAAGTGAGGGTTAGATTTTCGTCTGATACGCGACTTCTCATATTGAAGATGAGTATATGATAATTTATCATTGATTATGTTCATATAGCCCTAATAATGCAAATTCTTCTATAATCTAATCTAAGTAAAGCACATTATAACAGGAAGCTATTAGTGTTCTTTTCACAGAAACTCATGGCCAAACAAATCTGGCTACCACGCTTCAGTGGAATGGAACTTCCTTTGCCATACATAGTATAGTACTGCTAAGTTTCTATGGCAAGATATAAGAAATGTACAAATCTGACTGCCTATTCGGAAATGCTAAAACTCTTGTCCATCGACAAAATGATGTTGTACTTTCTAATGATAGTATGATAAATAAAGCATATAATACATATAAAGCTGCATCAATTTCAAAACCCTTGTGCATAGGGGAAATTTCTGTTTCGACTATTCAATTTAACTTCTTAATTTTAGAAATGATCAACTTCTTAACCATGACAACAATGCTGGATCTACTTTATCTTTAGACAACAAATCAATTACCAATTCCATAGTTGATGCGTCTGCAGAGAACCCCATCTCCATCATCTCTTCAATAAGTTGCACAGCCCTTGACATCTCGTTGTTATTAATAAACCCTAGGATGATGATGTTATATGTACAACCATCTGGAGAACAGCCTTTCGCTTCCATTTCTCTAAGCAGCTTTTCCGCTTCAACCAATAGGCCTCCTTTACAGTCCATTAATCATCACATTATAAGTCCTCACATCAGGCTGAACTCCTTTTGATGACAAACTAGAGAAGAAGTCTCGCAGATTCAAGATTTCCAGCTTTGCACATACCTTCAATGACGACGGTGTATATTACAATATTCAGTTCCATCTTGTTGTCTTCCATCTCTCTAAGAAGTTCCATTGCCCTTGAAAGTTGTTGGCTGCTACATAGGCCGTCAAGCAAAATGGCATAAGTTTGAACATCTGGAAGTTGGTCACAACTTAGCATCCGAGAGAACAACTTTTCTGCTTCATGCATTCTCCCTGCTTTACAAAAACCATCAATAAGAGTGTTGTAAGTAATCGTATTGGGAAGAATTTCCAAACGAAACATTTCCTCAAAAACCTCAATTGCCTGAACAATCTTTTTATGTTTGCAATATCCATTTATCAATATACTACAACTCCAAACATTAACCATGCCGCCCTTGCGGAGCATTAGAGCATCTCCAACAATACATCCCAAACCCACACCCAAACTCATTTTTTGACTCACCCAAACTCATTACTATTCAAACCCATATTTTATCTCCAACCATTACTAAAAACCCATACCCATACCCAAATTTTAATCATTTTAATATACCCATACCCAAAACTCATACCCATACCCAAAACTCATACCCATACCCAAACCCTCCTTTTCATTTTAAATAAACCGTAAGATAATAATTATATAATATATTTTAATATTTCTTCGACATAATATAAAAAATTAATTAAAATATTTAATGTTGCACCGAACGTCTATTTTAACTTGTTGTTACCACATGTCAAATTTGGATAGGATAGTGAGATTGTGGATTAGATTTGAAATTGTCTTACCTATATTGACAATAATTGACATCAATAATTGACATTTCGGATCTCGATGTTGTTCAACGTTATCTCCACGTGTCGTCGCGTAAGAGGCTAGTGAAATTACATTTCAGATTTTTATCGGCCACATGTCATATCTGATCTTCATCAATCATTTTATGTTCGTCTATAAATATGAGGCCCTTCTCTCCGTCATACCTCACCAATTCACAAGCATTTCTCTCTCATATCAGATTCAAGTTCTTTTACCTTCATTTGGAAATTTGGGGTTCATTGTTGCAATGAATAGGTTGAGGAAACTACTAATGAAGGAGGAGGAAGATTCCATCACAAGGAATCGGCAAAGAGCCTTGGTTATGCAGGCAGCTTCTTCGCACATTCAGAGAATCCAAGAAGAAGAAGCTGAATGGGGTGGTTCACATGAAGGCCGACGATACACCGTTAGAGAGCGTGAAGCTATGGATCAACGACTGAAAGCTCTTTACTTCACTTCGCCGTGTAGGTTCCAAGGTGATGTGTTTCGAAGAAGGTACCGGATGCGACCTCATGTTTTTGACCAGATGATGCATGACGTCGCTAACCTTCTGCCCATACTTCGTTCAAAAGCTTGACGCCTCCGGTCGCCCTGGCTTGTCAACAGAGCAAAAGCTAACTTGCGTCATGAGGATGCTTGCTTACGGGCTTCCCGCCGACCTATGTGATGAGTTTCTCGACATAGCTGAATCTACGGCTTTGGAGATTCTAAGCCACTTCACCAGAGCAATATGGAGAGTCTACCATAAACATTTCCTTCGTACTCCATCAAAGGCAGATTTGCGACGGTTGCTCAATAAGACTGATTCAAGAGGGTTTCCAGGAATGGTTGGAATTCTCGACTGTATGCACTGGCAGTGGAAAAACTGCCCCACCTCATGGCAAGGGCATTTTACCGGTTACAAAGGAAAGCCAACTATCATTCTAGAGGCAGTAGCATCGTACGATACTTGGATTTGGCACGCATTTTGATCTACGCATTTTATGCTTGATTATTAATGTCTTTCTCTCTACATTTTGCTTTGTTATGAGCTTAGTAAATATGTTTCTGACTTGTTTTATGTTTTTAGGTAGAAAATAAAGGAGAAATAATAAAGGAGGCGATTTGGACCAAAATATGTGCAATTACATGGTATTCTCGGCCAAAGAAGAATTGGAGTCAAAAAGGAAGCTTGTGTTGACTAGGAAACAATTTCCTATGTTGACTAGGATATGGAGTAAGTAGTGATGCATGAACATTGATAAAGTCTAGACGGGGAGCTAATATGCATGGAGTGTACGTAATTGCATGGAGGATATTTAATTACATGCATGAGATGATGGCATGAAGTGATGAGCTAGATGGCAAAAACGTTTTTGAAGCTAATGCAAATGGATGTAACGGTGGTGAGTAAATTGGGTGAAACGAATGTATAATTGAAACGGTTTTGAATGGCTACTTAAATAGCTTAATTGACAATTGCATGGATGGTGTTATGGCTGGATTTGAAACTGTTTTGCATGGCTTAATGGCATGGTTGAAACGTTTTTGAAGCTTAATTGCATGATGTAATGGTAGGAGCTTAATAGCTAATGGTTGTAACGGTTTTGTATTGAATGGAGCATAATTGTGCATGGTTGTATTTGAAATGAGGAGAACATCACCAAACCATCTCCTATATAAGGAGGCTTTGGGGAAGAAGAAATATATATCTCACATCATAGAGCTGAAGCCTTGTCCATACACCATCTCCTCTTCTACTTAGCCAGAAATCTCCCATAGCCGAAATACCATCCACCACCTTCCAAATAATCCTTCCTCCATCCGTAGGCATCCTTTGCTCGATTTGGCTGGGGTCTCTGCGTGTTCACCATCACCAAGGAGCTGTTGCACCCGAAGCTTGCGGAGCGAATATCCCTCGGAGCCCAAAAGTGTAACAATGACTTGTACTTTATTTCGGTTATGTTGGTGTATTTCGACACTATGTGTAAAGAGAACAAGTTTTGATGTATGGATGTTTATTTTCAGACTTGTTTGATGCCTTCCATGTGTTTGCAGCCCTAGGTTCGAATATGCATGCTAGCATTCCTACCCCTAATGCGTTGGAGCTTGTATGGATGATACTCGATTTGGTTCATCTTTGCATGTTTCAATGAACTAATCAAATATAAAATTGGACTTAGGAAGTTCACTCGATTTGGTTGCTTCTTATTTTCAATGTATGCATGTGTGTATGTCTTAACCTTGGCTGGAAATTTCGTAGGTACCAAAGGAGGAAGAGGTAAACGGTTTGAAGTGACTAGATGTGATGATCACTTGTAAATAATAGATTTAGAACCTTATTTTCGGCTGGATGCATGTTTAGGATTATGTGTTCTTGATTGTTTGCTTGTCTATGAGTTTAAACATGTTAGAACTTGTGATTTCTTGATATGTATCTAACCAACTTTCTGTTTTTAATTTGTAGGAATTTAGAACAAAACTCTCGCACCCCCCTAAACAACCTTAGCATAGTTATGCAAGCACTCTCAATCCCCGGTTAAGAACGATCCCTACTTACCAATGCTACATCTACAAAGAAGGATTTTAATTGTATTTGTGTTTGATTGAGTGTTTAAATAAGTGCTTGAAAAGACGCAAAATCAATTTTGGCGCCGTTGCCGGGGATTGAAAAGAATTGTGTGATTATGCTTGTAAATATGTGAAATATTGTGCATAAATACTTGTAAATTTCGAAGATTACTAACCCTTGTTCATATTCTGATTTTGGTAGCCACTTTCACGTTAAAGGGAGCTTGGATTTGCATTGAGTACATGAGCTTGGTTGATTAAGTCGCACTCATTGTTGAATAGATGGCGCCTCTTTTCCATGTTTATCTCCTTAACCCCTCGTGATGTATGGATTTCATCACCATACACCATAACCTAAGTGAAGTTATGGACATGAGGTTGAGGGCGGAGTCTACATTGGACTATGAGGGAGTTGTACATTTTCGAAAGATTGGTTGAATGTCGGACATGGTGTCTAGACACGGGTTATGACTGGTGACAGGATTTGGATCTAAGAAAGACTTGCATCAATAGAGTATATACCAATATCTTGGTGAGTGGATGAATACTTATCTTTGAGTAAGAAATTCTTGGTGAATTACTAGCTAATTCATTAAGTCTGCCCAAAGAAGATAAGGACTAAATCTACTTTCCATGGTCGGTTAGCCTCGGGGTGTATTGTCGAAATTAGTCCTACCTCTCGCGTTATCTCTATCCCCAACTGGCCATGTTTTTCGATTGAACCAAGACCATTCGATTGAAAGTGTACACTTTATCGCGCGGGTAGCACGTCCTTTGAATGACCTAAAGATCAATCGAATGTACTCTCTCCAAATCTAAAGCGCAACACAATGAACCCTACTTGTGCATAAAACCAACGTGTTGTATGTAACCAACGTGTAAAGGACTTAACCACTTGCATTTGTAGCTTGCATAACCCTCTGGATGCTTTGTGATGCTCGGATTTCACCACCGGGTACCCTAACCTAAGTGAAGTTAGGGACATGAGGCCAAGAGAGTGGTCACGTTGCATCATTTGATTTAGCATATAACTCTTGTGTTTTCTGCAGGTTCTAACGTTTTCTCTTATGCATTCACTCCATCTTTCACTTAGGTTCTTGCTTGATGCACTTTGAATGAAAGTTTGAATGAATTCTTGCATGAATTTCATGAACTATGAAATGTTTGCATCTTTTGAGTAACAACTTGTATTTATGACGTTTTACTTAGTGTATATACAACTGACCCCTGCAGGATACATGTACAAATGTACATAACTTGTCTGTAGTAACTTGCATTCATTTTAGGATGACCTAGAGCCTTTGCATTTCATCTAGTGTACAAAACGTAACTTGTGTGTCAAACCACTAATCCAAACGTCACTTGTATGTGTGTATGTAAGTATGGTGTGTTTTAAATTTGTGTGATTTGTTTTTGTGTGTTTTTGGGAAGTCCTTGTGATTTCCAACGTTTTGGATCAAGTATCATGCATTCCTTGTATATTCTTTTGATACTAACACTTGATCTTGGTTGATTTTCTTCATCTAACGGTTTCGTTTATATCTTACTCGCTGTTGATTATATTTCAAAATGGGTGGAAGCAAAAGCCACCCGTACTAATGATTCGCGAGTTGTTGCAGATTTCCTCAAGACAAACATATTTTCAAGATTTGGAATGCCACGTGTCCTAATCAGTGATGGAGGGAGTCATTTTTGCAACAAAACCGTTGAGGCGTTGATGAGGAAATATGGAGGCAAGCACAAGGTTTCTACACCTTATCATCCACAAACAAATGGCATGGCAGAGGTATCAAATCGAGAAATTAAGAAGATCTTGGAGCGAACTATCAAGCCAAACCGTAAAGACTGGAGCCAGTGTTTGGATGATGCTTTGTGGGCATACAGAACAGCATACAAGACCCCTATAGGCATGTCACCCTATCGACTTGTTTATGAGAAGTCTTGTCATCTTCCGGTGGAGCTTGAGCACAAAGCTTGGTGGGCGGTGAAGAAGTTCAACTTGGACAAGGATGAAGCTGGATTACATCGAAAATTGCAGCTGTGTGAGTTAGAAGAAATCCGGAATGATGCGTTTGACAATGCTTGGATCTACAAGGAGAAGACAAAGGTGTTTCATGACAAGATGATCCGCAGGAAGGAGTTTGTGATTGGTCAACAAGTTCTCTTATTCAACTCTCGACTCAAGCTTTTTCCGGGCAAGCTACGCTCAAGATGGATCGGCCCTTTCATTGTTATTAAAGTCTTCTCACATGGAGCTATTTTGATCAAAAGTCCAAAAACCGGCAATGAGTTCAAAGTCAATGGCCATTGTTTGAAGCCATATTATGCAAATTTCAAGGAGGAACTCATTGAATATGTGAAGCTTAAGGAGCCGCCAACTTTGAACACATGAAGGATGCATCACGTCTAGGCTGTAAGACATTAAAAAACAAGCGCTTGTTGGGAGGCAACCCAATGGAGGAGTCTACAACAGATTTGCATTCTCCTCCCTTATCTCTTTTATTTCGTTTCTTTTGTTTTACTTAGTTAGATTTTCGTAAGTCCTAGCTTTCATGCTTAAATTCTATGACTTTACTTTAGTACATTGAGGACAATGTAGAGTTTAAGTGTGGGAGAGGGGTTTACGACTTTATTGAGTCATAAAAAAAAAAAAACAAAACAACTTTTGAGTTTTGAGTCATACTTAGTGTATTTTGAGTCTTTTTGTTTAACTTAGTGTTTTAAAGAGTCTTAGGATGCCCTTAGTTAGTCGATGATGAAAATGGACCGAAAGAACATACATATGGCGTTGGAAATCATTAAGAATGAATTCATGTGCTAATTGAGACATCTTTGAGTGTTATGACATGTAGTAGATATGGTTTGCAAAACTTGGTACAGAAATTCGCATGTTAGAATAAGTTTTGAATCATATAAGCCTTAAAAGTGAGATTTTGAGCCTAAACACTACTTCTTTGAGAGTGAATTTTGTGCATTACATATGATAGGTCTCAGAATCATTCATACACTCACTTGCCATAGATCTTAATGAACTAGAGAATACTAGAACTTACTCATGCCGACTTGCAAAGCTTATAATTGATACATACTCTGATTTTGGATATGATTAAAGGCACTTAGGTTTTCCACCACTTTGCCAAATTGCCATGTATCCCATATGTGCGCACGAGTTGCGACACCCCTAGATGAGCCCATTTGAGCCTACATTAAGCCTTTCTTTCATTGCCATACATATCTAAACACTTTTAACCTAGTGTTGATTATCCATACCTTTGTTCAAAAGACTTGGTGGGGATTTTTTTTTTGAAGCTAGAATCTTGGAAATGGCATGAGAATCATGTAAGGGAATGTATGAATGAGGATAGACTTGTTCAAACAGCTTGTTAAAAAAGATGATTGCCGAAAAACAAAAGGAAATTTCGAGAGCAAGAAAAAAAGAAAGATCAAAAAGCTCTCCGGCAATAGGTTCTAAGTGTCTAAAGTTTGGATTAATGTCCCCCGTACTTGTGAGTTTGGAGTTTGTTTCGAATAGAAGGCCCAGTAATGTAAAATTTGGCCTTTGTCCTGTTCACAAAGCTCAAGGGAAGTTTAGAATGAAGTTAGGGCCCAACAAGATGAAATCCGGCCCGTGGACTTAAAAGAAACACATGGTGACGTTTTTGGTGAAGATGGGAGCGTAAAATTGATCAAAGTTTTGGTGATTTGGGCTAAGTCTTTTGAATGTTCTTAACCACCACATATCTAAAGTTTCGAATGCCTTAACCTTAGCCCCATTACAACCCTTAAAAGTCCTTTTTGATCTTTAAGATGAGTAGCCTTCAATCTGTGGAGTAAGTTGCGTGAGTAAGCGTATGGTTTTGGTTCATTTGAGCAAGTAATTCATTCCATTCATTGATTTAAACACTTTGAGTGAAATCTTTGCATGAGTGGAAATATGATGAGAGCATCCATGTGAGTTGATTTGAACTTCATTTGAAGCATGCACAGACGTAAACTCACCATTGTTTTCTCTATGTCTTACTTGTTCATAGCATGATCATATCTCTATTATCTATTGAATTCAAAGATCATTCATGCTTGACACATTGTGATTCCATTGCCATATACATTAAGAAATTTCTGAGACAAATTTTGACTAAGGGCTTAGTGTTGTTTTACTTAGTATCTCTTACGTTTTCAAGCATGATAACATGAAAACTTGCGGCTTTGAAACGTTGAGACTTCTAAGTGTTTTGTATATATAAGTGTGACGTTTTCCCTTTTGTTATTTTCCCTTTATTGTTTTTCTTTGTTTTTAATCCTTGTTTTGTTTTGTATTTGCTAGGGACTAGCAAAGTCTAAGTGTGGGGGAATTTGATCTACGCATTTTATGCTTGATTATTAATGTCTTTCTCTCTACATTTTGCTTTGTTATGAGCTTAGTAAATATGTTTCTAACTTGTTTTATGTTTTTAGGTAGAAAATAAAGGAGAAATAATAAAGGAGGCGATTTGGACCAAAATATGTGCAATTACATGGTATTCTCGGCCAAAGAAGAATTGGAGTCAAAAAGGAAGCTTGTGTTGACTAGGAAACAATTTCCTATGTTGACTAGGATATGGAGTAAGTAGTGATGCATGAACATTGATAAGTCTAGACGGGGAGCTAATATGCATGGAGTGTACGTAATTGCATGGAGGATATTTAATTACATGCATGAGATGATGGCATGAAGTGATGAGCTAGATGGCAAAAACGTTTTTGAAGCTAATGCAAATGGATGTAACGGTGGTGAGTAAATTGGGTGAAACGAATGTATAATTGAAACGATTTTGAATGTCTACTTAAATAGCATAATTGACAATTGCATGGATGGTGTTATGGCTGGATTTGAAACTGTTTTGCATGGCTTAATGGCATGGTTGAAACGTTTTTGAAGCTTAATTGCATGATGTAATGGTATGAGCTTAATAGCTAATGGTTGTAACGGTTTTGTATTGAATAGAGCATAATTGTGCATGGTTGTATTTGAAATGAGGAGAACATCACCAAACCATCTCCTATATAAGGAGGCTTTGGGGAAGAAGAAATATATATCTCACATCATAGAGCTGAAGCCTTGTCCAGACACCATCTCCTCTTCTACTTAGTCAGAAATCTCCCATAGCCGAAATACCATCCACCACCTTCCAAATAATCCTTCCTCCATCCGTAGGCATCCTTTGCTCGATTTGGCTGGGGTCTCTGCGTGTTCACCATCACCAAGGAGCTGTTGCACCCGAAGCTTGCAGAGCGAATATCCCTCGGAGCCCAAAAGTGTAACAATGACTTGTACTTTATTTCGGTTATGTTGGTGTATTTCGACACTATGTGTAAAGAGAACAAGTTTTGATGTATGGATGTTTATTTTCAGACTTGTTTGATGCCTTCCATGTGTTTGCAGCCCTAGGTTCGAATATGCATGCTAGCATTCCTACCCCTAATGCGTTGGACCTTGTATGGATGATACTCGATTTGGTTCATCCTTGCATGTTTCAATGAACTAATCAAATATAAAATTGGACTTAGGAAGTTCACTCGATTTGGTTGCTTCTTATTTTCAATGTATGCATGTGTGTATGTCTTAACCTTGGCTGGAAATTTCGTAGGTACCAAAGGAGGAAGAGGTAAACGGTTTCAAGTGACTAGATGTGATGATCACTTGTAAATAATAGATTTAGAACCTTATTTTCGGCTGGATGCATGTTTAGGATTATGTGTTCTTGATTGTTTGCTTGTCTATGAGTTTAAACATGTTAGAACTTGTGATTTCTTGATATGTATCTAACCAACTTTCTGTTTTTAATTTGTAGGAATTTAGAACAAAACTCTCGCACCCCCCTAAACAACCTTAGCATAGTTATGCAAGCACCCTCAATCCCCAGTTAAGAACGATCCCTACTTACCAATGCTACATCTACAAAGAAGGGTTTTAATTATATTTGTGTTTGATTGAGTGTTTAAATAAGTGCTTGAAAAGACGCAAAATCACATTTTTTGGACTTCCAGGCTCCCTCAATGATATCAACGTCCTTGGACAATCTCCTCTGTTCAACAAAATTTGTAGAGGTGAGTCTCCTCGAGTCAAATATTATGTAGGTGATCGCCAATATGGCCAATGCTACTATCTAGTTGATGGAATCTACCCGAAATGGGGGAATTTTGTAAAGGCGGTTAGAAACCCGATGACGCCACCACAAGCTCATTTCACAAAGATGCAGGAGTCATGCAGCATTTGGAATACTCCAAGCTCGTTTTGCAATTGTCAGAGGGCCAGCCCGTGGATGGGACAGGGAAGATCTTCAGTACATCATGATGACTTGCATCATCTTGCATAATATGATCGTTGAAGATGAGCGCGACAAAACTGAAGATGTTCATGAAGTCGATCCAGATGAGGTGCCAACAAGACCAAGGAGAGCAGAAATATATGACCACTACGAAGTAGATCATGAAGTTGATCGCGACCCTTCTGCACTAGGGCAATTCATGCAGCGGTATCAGCAGGTTAGATGTCCAATTGTGCATAGAACCCTCCAAGCGGATTTGGTCAATCACCTTTGGAATGTGAAGCAGCAGGCAGGACAGAACGATCCGTGAAGTGTTTGTATTTTCAAGCTTTTAATAAGTGGCATTGTGCCCATGGTGTGATGTTGTATGTTTGCTAGAAGCAACAAAGTACAATGTTTATTCATAATTAAAATAAACGCAACAAAGTACAATTAATTTCACCACATATTTAGTTTCCTCCCATCCAATTATTGTCATTACCCGGTACATATTCATCCCCAAAGTCATCGTCAAGATTTGGTGTCGGTGTTGGATACGAAGCTTGTTGTTCCCTTGCAATAATCATTGCTTGCTTGTTTTCCCAATAAGCCCTAACTGGGCCGGAGTATTTTGAAGGATCCACCACCATTATGGTTGCAACATCCGCGCGCTGCTGAGTAATTTTAGCTTCCTCTCTAAGTTGTAGCCTATGTTCGAGATCACGCTCTCCAAGGTCTGCAATTCTCTTCATCTGAGTTAAGAGTTGAGATGTTTCATCTTGCCTGCACTTTTTCTTAGCTGCCCTTTGAGCTTTTTGGCCTAGAGGGCGTGCATGGACAGTTGAAGAGCTTGGGGTGACTTCAACAGGAGTACCTTCTTCACCCAAGTTAATAGGTGTTGGACCACTAGCGCTATGATCATCCAAGGACGGAGCTCTACTAAACTTTTCTGTATCCTTCAATATTGTCCAACAATGCGCAAATTTAAACTCCTCCCCTTTACTCAAAGTGAGATACACCGACTTAGCTTGTAATTCCTGTATGTATATAATTAAAAATGTATTAACGTCACAAACATAAACTTACATTAAAGGTTATAAACAATACTAATGATGACATAACTACACTTAACCGAAACATATTAATGAGACCAATATTCATATTTATGCACATTAATATTAATGGCTAAATTAGTTATAAAAAAAACCTTATTATATATAAAACAAATTACCAAGTCGGTGGCATTTTCGCCACTTGCGTGGGCGGCTGCCGCAACGGTAAGAGCTTCACGCCACCTTGTGCAAACCGGTCTAATCTTTCTCCAACGAGCTTCACACCCTCCTCCTGACCTAACAACCAAACCGACGGGCTTGCAAGTTTCATAAACTTCCCATATACGATTCCATAGTTTTTTCTTCTCTTGATTGGTAGCCTTGTCTCCATCTTCACCGATGGCAACCACCGCCATACACAACGCTACATCTTCAGGCTTTTTCCACGCTTCTCCTCTAACTTTGGGGTTGGCCATTTTTGAAACAAACTAAAAATTTCAAACTAGCTAGATGAAGAACAATTCTGAAAATAAAGACTTTGCAAGGAGATGAGAGAAATTTTGGAGTGTAAAAATATAAAGAAGATGAGAGGTATTTATAGATTTTGAAGGAAAATTAATGTTCCAACGGGCAAATTACTGTTCCAACGGGCAAAACACTGTTACAACGGGCAAATTTATTTTATATATTTTTCCCAATTTTTTCCCCTATTTTTCTTGTATTTTTTGGCCTTAAATATGATCATTAATTACAAACCGTTGATTATAATCAGAGAAATATTTAGGACCGTCAGATCAGATTATGATTAAATATATAAGTTTTTTTTTATTGCTTGATTTGATCTGGACCGTTGATTGGATTTGACCGTTGAAATCTAGACCGTTGGTTGGATGACCGTTGGGAAGCTGCATGTAGGGCGGGCCCGAGCCTCTAGCTTCTTTCCGCGCCGCGTGACGCGCGCGTGATTCCTCCCCCTCATCATCATTTTGTCGCGACTTGCGCGTTTGTCACCGTCTCCTGAGCTTGGCGCGTTGGTTCGATGCAATGCAGGCAGCAGCACGTTGCTGCGCAGACGGCGGGGCCCACAACACAGTAATGGCCCGGGTTCTCCACTTCCTCCCCGAATTAACTCGCTTCTGAAGTCCAAACCCAAATATGGGTTTGGGTTTTTGTTGTTGGAGATGCCAAAAATTGGGTATGAGTGATGGGTATGGGTTTTGAACCCATTGTTGGAGATGCCCTTAGATCAAAGACTTTTCTTGCTTCACCCATTTCACCTCGCAAACAGTAACCATCCATTAATGAACTGTAGGTAATCGCATTAGGCTCAATATCTTTTCGGATCATGATTTCAACCACACTATTGGCTTCCATGACTTTCCCCTCCTTACAAAGTCCATCAACCAAGACACTGTAGGTGACTACATCTGGGTAGATATTTCTACTCGCCATTTCATATAACAGCTTTGTAGCTTCTTCAAACTGACATGTGTTGCAAACTCCTTGAATCATAGAGGTGTAAGTAACAACATTTGGAGCAATTCCCCTACTAATCATTTCGGAGAAGAGGTTCATTGCATCAACAACTAGTGTGTCCTTGCAAAGACTGTCAATGATCGTGCTATAGATGACTATGTTAGCCTCACAACCTCTTTCGTCCATCTTCCTAAGCAACTGAATAGCTGCATTGTTGTCACCCCTCTGGCAGAGTCCCTTTATAATTGTGCTGAAAGTAACCACATTGGGAACGCAATGACCTCCCTGCAACATTTTGCTGAAAATCCCTGCTGCCTCTTGAATTCTATTCTTGAGAACAAATCCGTTGATTAGAGTATTGTAGCTGATGACATTCGATTGACGACCCAATTTGAAGAAGTGTCCCAACACAGATAAACTAAATCCCATTTGATTTAAATGGCAAAAGCAATTCATGATAATAGATAGAGTATACTGATCAGGACGAATTCCGCACTGAACCATTTGTTTACTCATAGCGATGACAGCCGAATAATGTTTCATTTTGACAAGCTGAACCAATATCTAATTGAAGCGAACAACAGAAGGAAGAGATCTTCTTTGAAGCATTTCATCGAACACATTCAAGGCATGTTCAAGATCTCTGACTCTGGGCACAAGATCCCCTTGATGGGTTTCTCTAGATCTTGCTGGGTCTGAAGGTTGAGAATGAAACGCTCTACTTGTTCTGCTCATGTAATTACTGATGAAAACAACAACGGTTGTGGTAGGGTGAAAACAACAAGAAGACGTTATGCGCATCATTTTCAGCGTTCCACAAGTCTTCGCCTTCAAGTCCGTGTATCTTCTCAATTTCACAACTGAGAATCGCGGTTGATTTGAACCACTGAGGCTTTCGGAAAGAGTTTATTTTGGAGAAAATTATACACAAGGAACTTACCAAATTTAAAAACACAAAAACCTCACATTTCAATATTTCTTATACAGATTAAGACATCAACCCAAGCCCAATAATAATAACAGCAGGCCTGACTTGGGTTATAAATTGAAATGACTAAGAAGCCCAACTCTAAATCAAAAATTACAAATCTCATCTTTTATCTTCTTCTCTCTCCACATTGCTACATATCTCTTCATTTCTCTCTGTATTTTTTTTTTCCAAAAACTCTCTCTCATACCAACAGCGGCGGAAGATGCTCGACGGCGACACCCATATATGACAGACGTCGCTAATCAACGATGGATGACGCTCGTCGACGATGCATGGCTCCTCAACGTTGACTGGGGATTTGACTTGATGACAACGGTGGATCTACCTCGATGACGACGGTGGATCTGCCTCGACGGCAAAGGCGGCTCTACCTTGACGACGACGGCTCCGGCTCAATGAAAACAACTCTGCCCCGCTGACGACGGCTCCACCGATCCTCTCACTGTACATATTCCTCAGTCCTCCACCATCGTCAAAATCCAATCTGCTACTAAAGCCACCTGATCTGAGGCCAACTACATGAGCAATCGACACAGTCGAGAAGGAAGTTGAGTCGATTCTTGTTCAAAGCATTTCAATTCAATTGTCACTGAATTTTTGGGGTTTAGGATTGGATATATGATTGAGTTGAGTGTCTGAGTAGCAATGGGAGGTTGAGGTCAGATGGAGACAATGAATTGAAAATGGAGCTATATGATTGGTTGAGGTAATGCATTGAAAATGGAGGAGACTGGTTGAGGCAGTAGCAGTGAGATGTGTTGTCACATCCCGACTCGTAAATTTTTACCTTATTTACTAGCTTGGTTATAATAAGAATTTTACCGTCTCCGTCATTGAAGTTATAGTTTAATTGGTCCCTAGAGGGGTTTGATTCGCGTGTTTTCAAGCGTTAAATTAAACACTCAATCAAACACAAATACAATTAAAACCCTTCTTTGTTGATGTAGCATTGGTAAGTAGGGATCGTTCTTAACCGGGGATTGAGGGTGCTTGCATAACTATGCCAAGGTATTAGGGGGGTGCGAGAGTTTTGTTCTAAATTCCTACAAATTAAAAACAGAAAGTTGGTTAGATACATATCAAGAAATCACAAGTTCTAACATGTTTAAACTCATAGACAAGCAAACAATCAAGAACACATAATCCTAAACATGCATCCAGCCGAAAATAAGGTTCTAAATCTATTATTTACAAGTGATCATCACATCTAGTCACTTGAAACCGTTTACCTCTTCCTCCTTTGGTACCTACGAAATTTCCAGCCAAGGTTAAGACATACACACATGCATACATTGAAAATAAGAAGCAACCAAATCGAGTGAACTTCCTAAGTCCAATTTTATATTTGATTAGTTCATTGAAACATGCAAGGATGAACCAAATCGAGTATCATCCATACAAGCTCCAACGCATTAGGGGTAGGAATGCTAGCATGCATATTCGAACCTAGGGCTGCAAACACATGGAAGGCATCAAACAAGTCTGAAAATAAACATCCATACATCAAAACTTGTTCTCTTTACACATAGTGTCGAAATACACCAACATAACCGAAATAAAGTACAAGTCATTGTTACACTTTTGGGCTCCGAGGGATATTCGCTCCGCAAGCTTCTGGTGCAACAGCTCCTTGGTGAAGGTGAACACGCAGAGACCCCAGCCAAATCGAGCAAAGGATGCCTACGGATGGAGGAAGGATTATTTGGAAGGTGGTGGATGGTATTTCGGCTATGGGAGATTTCTGGCTAAGTAGAAGAGGAGATGGTGTCTGGACAAGGCTTCAGCTCTATGATGTGAGAGATATATTTTTCTTCTTCCCCAAAGCCTCCTTATATAGGAGATGGTTTGGTGATGTTCTCCTCATTTCAAATACAACCATGCACAATTATGCTCCATTCAATACAAAACCGTTACAACCATTAGCTATTAAGCTCCCACCATTACATCATGCAATTAAGCTTCAAAAATGTTTCAACCATGCCATTAAGCCATGCAAAACAGTTTCAAATCCAGCCATAACACCATCCATGCAATTGTCAATTAAGCTATTTAAGTAGCTATTCAAAACCGTTTTAATTATACATTCGTTTCACCCAATTTACTCACCACCATTACATCCATTTGCATTAGCTTCAAAAATGTTTTTGCCATCTAGCTCATCACTTCATGCCATCATCTCATGCATGTAATTAAATATCCTCCATGCAATTACGTACACTCCATATCCTAGTCAACATAGGAAATTGTTTCCTAGTCAACACAAGCTTCCTTTTTGACTCCAATTCTTCTTTGGCCGAGAATACCATGTAATTGCACATATTTTGGTCCAAATCGCCTCCTTTATTATTTCTCCTTTATTTTCTACCTAAAAACATAAAACAAGTTAGAAACATATTTACTAAGCTCATAACAAAGCAAAATGTAGAGAGAAAGACATTAATAATCAAGCATAAAATGCGTAGATCAGGGTTTCGGGGACAGTTATGCTCGGAGGATTATTCGTAGGAGGAAAATATGACGACGGTAAAAATGGTAAATTTTAGCTAGTAAAAGGTAATTTTTATTCGTTAATTTATTTTTGTCCACTCACTCTAACGTTTCGTTTTCAAATGTTTTCCCCTGGGCTCTTCGTTTTAAAAAATGCCCAGTTTGCAAGATTGCATAGTTGAGGTCGGACGTATATGGAGAAGAGGCATAGTCAATAGTGTAGCTTCCGCTCATTTTTATATTTCTAGTTCATTTCCTTTCAAATAGAGTTGCTCTGAACTGTGGCTGTTGGCTATGTGATTTTCTTGTTTAAGTTAGAAATTAAATTGGGAGATGTTGTGATTTGGGGAGCACGAAGGCTCCAGGAGTTAAGGTTGAAGTTGGAACTTTTAGAAGTGTTTACAGATGTTAATATTTTATTTAGGAATGGTTGTCCATTTTCAAGGGAAGTTATGCCGAATTTTCGGTAAATTTTCCTTGGAGGTGGTCCCCGCACGACTTACTCCGGGTTTCATGGTGAAATTCGGGGTGGGTCTTGTCATGTGCAGCAAACGTAGGCAGTAGCAGGCAAATTGGTAGTAGAAGTCGTCAGTAGCAGACAAATTAGTAGTATAAGTCGGCAGTAGCAGATGCATTGGTAATAAAAGTCGACAATAACAATCGACATTACCTTGATCAACAGTAACAGATTATTCAGCTCGTTTGTAAATTGTTACTCCCTTTATAGTCCAGTTTTTTACTCCATAGTAGCAGCTTTTTGATCGACAGTAACAACGCTCCAACCGGTAGTAGCACCTTCTATTAGGCAGTAGCAGTGCACGAGATTGAACCCTTATCTATAAATTCTAACGGACTTATTTTTTGTTATAATTGATTTTTTTAAGTTTGAAGGTTACAATTGTAAATGTGTTATTGTCACATGACAATAATATAACAACGTGTCCTCATTTATTAATTTTTGTCTTTAGATGTGTAATGGATGTATTTGTAAATTAAAATTTAATTACTAACTCATATGTAATTTACTATTTATTTTGTTTAAGATATAGATTCGATTAGGGAGCCCTACTGGGCCTCCATAAGGCCAATGTGAGTGTCCTGCTACCACCAGGATCCTACACTCCTATGCTACAACCACCAAACTAGACAATTTTTCTGGAGAACGGGAGGAGATCAATTATCGTATTAATGTTTGAGCCCAGTGGGCATTTTCGGTCCAAGACTCGAGAAAGGCTTTGGATATCATTTGTGTCAAGACCCGCCCCGAATTTCACCCCGAAACCCGAGATGAGTCCTGCGGGGACCACCTCCAAGGAAAATTTACCGAAGACTCAGCAAACCTCCCTCGAAAATGGACAACCCTAACTTAAAAACTTACGAATCACCTTTTAATCCAAAACAAATAAATCTTCAGCTACACTCCAAAAGTAGCCAGAATACAAACATAAGAATTCCAATAGTATTCAGAGCTACTAAAAATAAAATAAAATACAACGGAAGCTAACAAACTCGTAGTAGATTAAACAGGTAACCTACTGGCGAAATGTAGCTGATAGGTGGGTCACTATGCCTCGACGTCTCTTGCTGGACCTCACGCGAACTCTGCAGACTGGGCATTTTAAAAACGAAGAGCCCAGGGGAAAATATTTAACACGTCAGAGTGAGTGGACAAAACTGAACTGACAACAAATAAATATTTCCCCAAAAGAAAATGCTTTCCACAGTGGCAAAAACACGAACACCACTGGAATGATTCTGAACTGGGGTCCAGCCTGGCTAGAACCCCCCAATCAATTTCTAAAGAAAAATCGAATGCATGCTGCAAGCGATAAAACTTTCATCTCATAATATCGAGTCTCCCAGACTCTATAATATATGTATGTAATTACACACGTCCATACTCCCTATATAGATTCATGGGTCTATATAGGGCTACTACGCTCGCGTCCAACGCTCACGTCACGCCTTAATGCGGTGCTACACGACGCCATCAAGGTGGACAGACGGTGTATAAATATGTGTCCATACTCCCTATATGAATTAAACACTCAAATAGGGCTACTACGCTTACGTCCAACGCTCACGTCACGCCTTAATGCGGTGCTACACGACGCCATCAAGGTGGACAGACACATATGGCTAGCTAGCATTTTCTATACATACTCTCTCATAAATACATATTTATATCCACCGAAAATCCCATTTTCGGTATCTCTCCAAGAGAAATAAAAGCGTCAAATTATTTGACGTCAAAATTCCAACAAAAGGAAATGTTCAATCATGAACCATAGCATGCATATTATTTTGAAAATAAACGTCCACTCACAACTTAGGCCTAAGCCTGACGTCGGTCGGAGGTCTCCTCAGCTCGAGCCTCCTCGCGTCCTGTTCCAAATATAATATTAATTTCCCAACCAATAATCCAATATTTAATGAAAATAGGCAAAATTACCCGAGAGCCATAATTACGCTCATCATTGCCTAAATTCGATATTCTTAAATCGGAACGATCCGAACTTAATTATCATCCTCAAAAGTCGTAAAAACAACTTTTCCAAAATACGACTTAAATCCTACGGCCGGATTCTACATTAATTACCCGCCAAAAATACTAACTTCGGAAAATTCATAAACCTATCCAAAACTCATCCAAAAATTCCATAACTCACTTCAATAAACTCCCATTAATATTCCAAATTTAACCACATTAAAATCTCCCAACCGGCGGCGGCTCCGCCGGCAGCGGCGGCCGGAGGCCAACTCCGGCCAGCTCCAAAACCTATGAAATTTTGACAGAAACATCCTCTCATCATGCTCTACAACTTTCATGAACAACACAACACCCAATTCTAAGCCTAACTAGGCTAATCGAACGAAAACAACTTAAAAGCCCTAGAAATTTCAACTCCACATTTCTCCTTACCTAGCTCAAGAGGGAGTGAGCTGTTTGGAGGGCTTGCTGCACGGGAGGAGGGCTACAAAACCGTACCAAGCTTGCCCGGATTGGTGGCCGGAGGAGGAAGTTCCGGCGAAAAACTTCCCGGCGTTTCCGGCGGGTTTTCGGCGTTTCCGGCGGGTTAGAAGCTCGGGGGCTAGGCCGGGGAGGGAGAGGAGGAGACGGGGGTCCGAACCGGGGTGGAGCGGCTGCCGGTGGCTGGCCGGACGGCGGCAGACGGTGGCTGGGCAGTCCGGCAGGGGAGAGAACACGGGGGAGGAGAGGAAATCGGGGAGAGAGAAAAAGAAAGAGAAAGGGAAAAATGGCTTTGGGCCTCCCCCAAAACCGGTCCAACCATTTTAATCAACCCAAACCCAAAAATAAAACACCCCGAAAATAATACCCGAATAGAACTTACATTTTGAATTGATAACTTTTTCATGCTAACTCCGATTTTAACGCGTAGCATGTCTACGAACTCGTAATAACATCCTCTACGACTTTCATGAAGAAAGTTTTCCCAAATTCCATACGGAGGAAAAAGTCAACTTGGAGTCTTAAATAGTCAACGGTTAAAACGGTAAAAGACCAAAATATTACCAAAGTAAATAACCGTAAAATAACTTAAGAACCGGGACGTGACAATTCTCCCCTCCTTACAAAAATTTCGTCCTCGAAATTAACATACAAGTCATCCGAAAAGATAGGGATATTGCTGCATCATTTGCTCCTCTGACTCCCAAGTAGCTTCTTCTACTTGATGACTTCTCCAAAGCACATTGACAAGTGGAATTGTCTTGTTCCTCAGCACTTGCTCCTTTCGGTCGAGAATCTGAACCAGTTCCTCTTCCTAGGTCAAATCTCTCGTCAAACTGATCGGCTGCTCCTGCAGCACATGAGAAGGATCGGCAATATACTTGCGAAGCATGGATACATGAAACACATTATGTATCCTAGCTAACTCTGGAGGCACGGCTAATCGATAAGCAAGTGAGCCAACTCGCTCAATAATCTCATAAGGACCAATATACCTCGGACTAAGCTTCCCACGCTTCCCGAAGCGCACAACCTCTTTCCAAGGAGATAATTTCAAAAACACCCAATCACCCACTTGAAATTCTAGATCTCTCCTACGGACATCCGCATAACTCTTCTGCCTACTCTGAGCAGCCTTGAGTCTATCTCTGACCACCTTGATTTTTTTCATTCGCAAACAGCTTAGCCAAATTATCCAGCGAAACTTCTTTCACACCGGCAAGAAAAGAGCAGATTTAGTGAGTCTATCCACTATCACCCAAATACCGTCATGCCCTTCACGGGTACGAGGTAAACTGAAGACAAAATACATGGTGATGTGGTCCCACTTCCACACTGGAATAGGCAACGGCTCAAGCAAACCTGAAGGTTTCTGCCTTTCAGCTTTCACTTGCTGACAAAACAGACACCTACTCACAAAAGCTGCAATTTCCCTCTTCATGTTAGGCCACCAATAATAATCCTTCAAAGTCCGATACATTTTTGTGCTACCCGGATGAGCAGCATATGCATAACTATGAGCTTCCTCCATAATCTCACTCTTCAACTCTACATTTCTTTTTGGAACACATAGCCGGTTCTGAAACAATAAAGTCCCAACTCTTCTAACTGAAAAATGATCGGCTGCGGCTCCATTCGAAGCTCTTTCCATCAATCGAACTATGGAAGGATCATTATACTGTGCTTCCCACACTCTATCAACCAAAACTGGCCTCACATGAAATCTAGCTAACAAAGCACCCACTTCATCCACCGCTAAATCCACCCATGTAGCCCGCAGCTCACAAAGAAGTGGAACTCGAACCATCCTCAAGTGAAACAAAGACACTGAGGGATTGCGACTAAGAGCATCAGCTACCACATTAGCTTTTCCAGGATGATACTCAATAGTGCAATCATAATCACTGAACAACTCCATCCACCTTCTTTGCCTCAAATTCAACTCCCTTTGTGTGAACACATACCGAAGACTCTTGTGATCGGTAAAAATCTGACACTTGGCTCCATAAAGATAGTGTCTCCACAACTTGAGAGTAAAACCACAGCTGCAAGCTCTAAATCATGAGTGGGATAATTCACCTCATACGGCTTCAATTGCCTAGAAGCGTAGGCAATCACTCAATCATGCTGCATCAACACTCCACCTAGACCTCGTCTAGAAGTATCACAAAACACCACATACTCCCCACTATCGTCTGGAAGTGCCAAAACAGGAGCACTAGACAAACGATCCTTTAATTCTTGAAAACTTTGCTCACACTGATTTGACCATTCGAAATTGACTCCCTTTTTGGTCAATCTAGTTAGTGGAGCTGCAATCTTCGAGAAGTCTTTTACAAAGCGCCGATAATACCCTGCTAATTCCAAGAAACTACGAATCTCAGTCATAGTGGTGGGTCTTCTCCAATTCGACACTGCTTCCACCTTTTGGGGATCCACACTAACTCCCTCTGCAGAAATCACATGACCCAAGAACCCCACTTTATCTAGCCAAAACTCACACTTGCTAAACTTAGCAAATAACTGCGACTTTTCCAAAGTCCGCAAAATTATTCTTAGATGCTTGGCATGCTCCTTCTCACTTCTTGAGTAAACCAAGATATCATCTATGAATACGATCACGAAACGATCAAGGTATGGACTAAACACCCTATTCATGATATCCATGAACGCCGCGGGTGCTTTAGTAAGTCCAAATGGCATCACCACAAACTCATAATGACCATATCGTGACCGAAAAGCAGTCTTGGCTATGTCCCCCTCTCGGATCCGCAACTGATGATAACCCGATCTCAAATCAATCTTAGAGAAAACAGAGGCACCCCTCAACTGATCAAATAAATCATCGATCCGAGGCAAATGATATTTATTCTTCACTGTGACCTGATTCAACTTCCTATAATCAATGCATAGTCTCATGGTGCCATCTTTCTTCTTAATAAACAACACCGGAGCACCCCATGGAGACATGCTAGGCCGAATAAACCCCTTATCTACCAACTCCTGCAATTGAGTCTTCAACTCTTTCAATTCTGCTGGAGCCATTCTGTAAGGTGCCTGAGAGATAGGCATAGTTCCGGGAAGCAACTCAATGGAAAAGTCTATCTCCCTTACAGGAGGCAAACCAGGCAAATCCTCGAGAAACACGTCCGGAAATTCTCTTACTACAGGAATATCTTCTAATCCCACAACTCTCATACTTGTATCCACCACATGAGCTAAAAATGCCTGACAGCCTTTACTCAACAATTTCCTTGCAGCAACAGCGGAAATTATGCAACTAAAAAAATAACATCTCTTTCCCCTTGGAAAGTAACCTCAAAACCATCTGGACTTCGAAGCACCACTACTTTTTGAAAACAATCTACCATAGCTCTATATGCTTCCAAAAAGTCAATTCCCAAGATCACATCAAACTCCATTATATCTAAAGGAATTAAATCAGCCTCGAAATTAACTCCTTCCACTACCACTTCACAGCCACTAAAAACCCAATTTATTCTCATTACCTCACCGGAGGGTAGAGACACATGCTACTCGCCTGGAAGAGACGATGATGGCACATTAGTATGGAGGGCAAATCGACTAGACATGAATGAATGCGTGGCTCCGGGATCAATTAAAACAAATGCTGGTTGACAAAAAATTAACAACGTACCAATGATGACATCTGGGAAAGTACGACCCTCCTGCTGGGTCATAGCATGTAGTCTAGCGCGAGTCATGAGACGTCCACGCTGACCACTCCCCTGCTGAGAACCACCCCTGGCTGCTGAACCACCACTAGCTGAAAACTGACTGCCTTACTGAGAAGGAGCGGTCCTCTGTGCCAACAAAAGGACAGCCTCTCCTGAAATGATCCCGACAACCACACTCAAAGCATCCAGAAGACTGTTGCTGACCAAAAGAGAAAGCTTGACCACCAGAAGATCCCCACTGGGAACTACCACTAGCATTAAACTGACCGGCCTGCTGCCTGCCCAACTGGCTCCTGGAGGGTCTCCTGAAACATCCTCCAAATCTATCCCGAGAATCAGAACCTGATCCTCCACTACTACCACTGCCCGCTGAAGATCCAGAAGCTGATGAGGAAGCGGCCTTCTTCGATGGACCCTGGCTGGGACCACCGAAATCTCTGGGTCGTGCACTAAAAGTTCTCCTGGACTCAATGGTCATGGCTGCAGTAACCGCATCAAGAAAAGTCGGGTAAATGCCACCGACCATCTTATCTACAAAAAAAACCCCGGCAAGAGCTCCAACAAACATGTAAAACCTGGTCCTCTCATCAGGAATCATATAGGGCACATGGTAGTTCAAGGAAGTGAACCTCTGCTCAAACTCGATGACACCCTCATCATCCCCCTTCTTCATGTTCAGGAAATCCGACTGAATCCTGATACGCTGAGCGTGACCGAAATACTGACTCATGAAGAGCGTCTTAACTCCTCCCAAGTCATGTCTTGAGCACCACCACGATTTCTGCTAGCAAGGATCCACCAGTGATGTGCTGAATCATCCAGGAACGTTACTGCCATCTTCACTTTCCTTTCTTCTGGCAAATCTGTGCTCGCAAATGCCTTTTCCATTTTTGTCCACCCAAGAATAAGCATCAAGGGGTCCCTTGACACCCTTGGACTCTACTGCTCCAGCATCAGCAATAACTCTTTTCTTCACAGATCGAGGGGGCTGAACCCTATCCAGAACACACCTCTCAGCATGCTCCCAATCGAATCAACCAATCCACTAACCTCATCACCCTCACTGGCGTTAATCGAGGAAGCTACACGAGGTCGGCGCCTAGGAGGCATTGTACCCAAGGGAAGAAGATATTAAGTAGTCTGTCCATAAGACTAACAGAACTATCACACCTACCCAATAACACATAGTATCAAAAGCAGAAAACTGCCGATGAATCCTCCGCGGTCGGATCATCACTCTATAGACACTATGGCTACTTAGGCAAATACGATAGTGAATAAGAAACAAAAGATGAAACCTAGAGCTCTGATACCAACTGTCAAGACCCGCCCCGAATTTCACCCCGAAACCCGAGATGAGTCCTGCGGGGATCACCTCCAAGGAAAATTTACCGAAGACTCAGCAAACCTCCCTCGAAAATGGACAACCCTAACTTAAAAACTTACGAATCACCTTTTAATCCAAAACAAATAAATCTTCAGCTACACTCCAAAAGTAGCCAGAATACAAACATAAGAATTCCAATAGTATTCAGAGCTACTAAAAATAAAATAAAATACAACGGAAGCTAACAAACTCGTAGTAGATTAAACAGGTAACCTACTGGCGAAATGTAGCTGATAGGTGGGTCACTATGTCTCGACGTCTCTTGCTGGACCTCACGCGAACTCTGCAGACTGGGCATTTTAAAAACGAAGAGCCCAGGGGAAAATATTTAACACGTCAGAGTGAGTGGACAAAACTGAACTGACAACAAATAAATATTTCCCCAAAAGAAAATGCTTTCCACAGTGGCAAAAACACGAACACCACTGGAATGATTCTGAACTGGGGTCCAGCCTGGCTAGAACCCCCCAATCAATTTCTAAAGAAAAATCGAATGCATGCTGCAAGCGATAAAACTTTCATCTCATAATATCGAGTCTCCCAGACTCTATAATATATGTATGTAATTACACACGTCCATACTCCCTATATAGATTCATGGGTCTATATAGGGCTACTACGCTCGCGTCCAACGCTCACGTCACGCCTTAATGCGGTGCTACACGACGCCATCAAGGTGGACAGACGGTGTATAAATATGTGTTCATACTCCCTATATGAATTAAACACTCAAATAGGGCTACTACGCTTACGTCCAACGCTCACGTCACGCCTTAATGCGGTGCTACACGACGCCATCAAGGTGGACAGACACATATGGCTAGCTAGCATTTTCTATACATACTCTCTCATAAATACATATTTATATCCACCGAAAATCCCATTTTCGGTATCTCTCCAAGAGAAATAAAAGCGTCAAATTATTTGACGTCAAAATTCCAACAAAAGGAAATGTTCAATCATGAACCATAGCATGCATATTATTTTGAAAATAAACGTCCACTCACAACTTAGGCCTAAGCCTGACGTCGGTCGGAGGTCTCCTCAGCTCGAGCCTCCTCGCGTCCTGTTCCAAATATAATATTAATTTCCCAACCAATAATCCAATATTTAATGAAAATAGGCAAAATTACCCGAGAGCCATAATTACGCTCATCATTGCCTAAATTCGATATTCTTAAATCGGAACGATCCGAACTTAATTATCATCCTCAAAAGTCGTAAAAACAACTTTTCCAAAATACGACTTAAATCCTACGGCCGGATTCTACATTAATTACCCGCCAAAAATACTAACTTCGGAAAATTCATAAACCTATCCAAAACTCATCCAAAAATTCCATAACTCACTTCAATAAACTCCCATTAATATTCCAAATTTAACCACATTAAAATCTCCCAACCGGCGGCGGCTCCGCCGGCAGCGGCGGCCGGAGGCCAACTCCGGCCAGCTCCAAAACCTATGAAATTTTGACAGAAACATCCTCTCATCATGCTCTACAACTTTCATGAACAACACAACACCCAATTCTAAGCCTAACTAGGCTAATCGAACGAAAACAACTTAAAAGCCCTAGAAATTTCAACTCCACATTTCTCCTTACCTAGCTCAAGAGGGAGTGAGCTGTTTGGAGGGCTTGCTGCACGGGAGGAGGGCTACAAAACCGTACCAAGCTTGCCCGGATTGGTGGCCGGAGGAGGAAGTTCCGGCGAAAAACTTCCCGGCGTTTCCGGCGGGTTTTCGGCGTTTCCGGCGGGTTAGAAGCTCGGGGGCTAGGCCGGGGAGGGAGAGGAGGAGACGGGGGTCCGAACCGGGGTGGAGCGGCTGCCGGTGGCTGGCCGGACGGCGGCAGACGGTGGCTGGGCAGTCCGGCAGGGGAGAGAACACGGGGGAGGAGAGGAAATCGGGGAGAGAGAAAAAGAAAGAGAAAGGGAAAAATGGCTTTGGGCCTCCCCCAAAACCGGTCCAACCATTTTAATCAACCCAAACCCAAAAATAAAACACCCCGAAAATAATACCCGAATAGAACTTACATTTTGAATTGATAACTTTTTCATGCTAACTCCGATTTTAACGCGTAGCATGTCTACGAACTCGTAATAACATCCTCTACGACTTTCATGAAGAAAGTTTTCCCAAATTCCATACGGAGGAAAAAGTCAACTTGGAGTCTTAAATAGTCAACGGTTAAAACGGTAAAAGACCAAAATATTACCAAAGTAAATAACCGTAAAATAACTTAAGAACCGGGACGTGACAATTTGGGCCAACGCCTGTGGCCTTTTTAGCCCACGAAGGGTGGCGAGGTCTGGCAGCACGTGACGAAGACTTTGTCAAAAGATTCTGATACCTCGCGAGATTCGGCGTCCTCGCGGGATCCTTATTTCCAGTTCGCATGGGACTCTACAGTTCCTGGCGAGGGGGAGTTGGAAGTGAACGATAACGCCTTCAGGATAAGGTCGCTTAGTGTTTGAGTTCGCGTACGATACGACAAATGAAGTGATGCAAAGCGGTGAACAAGACCTAAGCAAGATAGGTTTGACACGTGTTGCATGGAGCGCACGGCTGGCGAGTTAACCGTATCCTTGTGGGATTCTAATTGCAAGAGTCCGAGTGGGTTGTGATTAGGTTTCCGCGGTGTGCTTACGGATGAATATATAAGGAAGCTCCATGGCTTTCAAAAAAGACACAATCAATCAATCAACAACTCTCTCAAAACAGACGAACACAGTCGAAACCTTCGAGCCTCCTCGAAAACCCTTACGTTCTAAGCGCACCCCGCCTTAGATCCCAGAGCCCGTCAAGACTCGTCTCTGATTTCCCTATTGTTGCTCTGCTCGCTCCAACAGTGAGTATCGATCGACAGGTGACTAGAAGATTAAGCTCGTAAATATTTCCTCATCCGTGAGGTGACACCGGAGCTCTCTTTCGCCTGGTTAGAAGTCAGAACGCGCATCATTCTCTTTCCTCATCCGTGAGGTGGCACGCCCCGCACACACCATTTTACTTTTGTTCCTTCTCTACCCTTGCTGAGGACGTGGGCCAAAACAATTAATATTCATGTTTAAACGTCATGATCAAAGGGTTGGGCAAAAACTCATAACAGCTTCGTATCAAGAATTCAAGATATGCCATTCGTCTTAATTAGGATTTCGACATGGCAAGAAAATCAAACAAAAAGATGATGGTGAAAATTGAAGGACATGAGCAGCTATGCTAATGGGGGAAACAAAAAAACAAAAGATCTGGATCTTCAATTACAAGTTTACAACCAGGCTATCATACCCATGAATCATAGACAATTTTCTTTTACGGTAGTGTATTTTAATAGGTTTTCAAATTTGATTTTTGAATCTTTCGTGAGTAGAGAAATATAGTTACAATAGAATTTGAAGTTGGCATATGTGATATCCAAACAATGGAACAAGAAGCTTTTTGATCCTTCTTCCTCTTCCTTTTGTTTCAATGTTGTGTCTATATTTATCATTTCAAATACCAAATTTGAAGGTATGAATAGAACTTCCCTTATAACCTATAAGTTGTTATATCATTTGTTTTCTTTTTTGGTCGGAGACAACTATATGTTACAGAAGAATTGAGGCCCGCCCCTTTTTCTTATCTTTATCATCAATAAATTTATCAGCAAAATCCTCACATAAAAGTTGAAGGACGGATGTCTTGATTTAGCAACAAGATCAGTAGAAACTAGTGACACCTAGGAAATTACAACACGAGAAAAAGAAAGAAGACAATTTGATATACGTATACAACTCTTTCTTAGATGAAGAAGAGAAAACAACGGGAAAGAGAAGAGAAAGAATGATAAAATGGTAAATGACATTTTTCCTTAGCTATGTCAAATTTGACTATAAAAAACAGATTGTCAATTACACATAAAATTGACCACTTTGTTTTTTGAGTTCTCAAAAGTAGCTATAAGTTATTGTTTGCATGGTAGTGAAAATCATTAAAGCTAAAAAATTCCAAACCAGCTTGTATCTTAAAAGCTCAGACACCTCTCATTGCTTCAAAATTTTGATGCACTAGTTACTAGTCGGTGAGAACTCAAAATATTGAAACTCCAATTCCTTCTCCGAAACAGTTTACAAAGCGGTCACTGATGACGATCAAAAGCTTAACATCATCAATTTTTGCAACAGAACAATCTGGCTCTCGCAACTATGCTCCATCTCTTGCAGTGAAGTCGGCATTTCTGTGGCAATTGAGGTCTGAATTCTGGTTGTATCTCATACTATTTGACTGTATCAAGATCCTTTTACTCGGTGGATATGCTACTACAGACTTGATTAACCTGGTTAAAATGGAGACTGGCACAATGGGCAAGTTGATTTATGAGAAGTTGAGAACCACTTGTAGAGGCAGGCCGAGTGGAACTTGTGCTTGCAGGTCTTGCATGCAAGACGAGGAAGGGCGTGGTTGACAGTATGGATGACACTGTAACATATAGGACACTCCTCAACACCTTCAAACTCCTTGTCAAAGTTGCGCTTCCATATCCGAATAGCTTCTGCTAAAGCTCCATTCTGCATTTAACCAAATAAGAAATTATCCACATTGTTTCTGTGTTCCCTTCTAATAAACCTATTCATGCAATTCTATTTCTGATCCTATGCTTAATGAAAGAACAAGATCATCAATTCCTCCTTCCCCAAACACCCCTACCTTTCATAAAAAATTGTTAACACAACTAAAATTGTTCAAAATAACCAGCCTGTGCTGCTCTTGTCTACATATATTCTTATCACAAATTAATTTCATAGCAGCAAGATATTGATCCTTTGACGTTCTGCAATTAGGCAGAAAATGGACAATGACCAGCAAACATAAAGGTTAAATTCAATTTACCTGATTCCGCACAAATGATGTCATAGACATTGACCATTTCCTCTGTTTTGCTTCACTAATACCTAGACTCCTTGTACAGTCAACATCAACTGGCCGTAATGGGTAAGATGAAGGAAGACGAATTACAAGATTCATTGCAGTTTCATCCTTTGTATAAGTAGCAACAACCTCATTTGCTGATTTGCTTACAGCAATGGTGAAATTCTCGTCAGCAATTTCATCCTTTTTAATCTGCACCAAAATTGAAATTCAGAGTTGAATTACCCCATCATTACAGTAAAGAAAGTGTAAATACGATTAGGTTATAGTTTATAACAGTGGGTATTTAACAGCTTCGGCATCTCAGAAACAATGCAGAATAACCTAATGCAAAGCATCTGTATAAGGCTATACATACCTGGCTTAATTCACCAGCGATTAGATGTGGGCTGCACCATGCTCTTGTGAATGATTCAATTCCTGATAATATTGAGCGGTCACGTAAATCATTGGACCACTGTCTTACATAGGCAGGAAGAATGTGGAGCATCCGACCAAACATTGCTCCAGCAAGTGAAGCCATTTTCAGTGGTTCAACAGGCCAGAGAGATTGTACAGAAAACAATAATGAACCAGTTCTAATGGAACGTGTTGCTGAACCTGCAGCTTCTGCTATACCAGCAGGAAGCTCTTCATCTTTCTTCTTAAGAATCCACTGTTCTAGAGGAATATGCTGGAAGAGGCAATCTAATATTACTGAACTAGCAGAATCTTGTACATACTGGACCAGTCTCTCCCTCGTAGGTGATGACGATGGTAACGACCCTAAATGTGATAACAACAAGGACCAAGCAAGGAAAACATATACCTGAAATTTTGAAAAGGAATCAATTTTTGCACTTTTATTGAGAAGTAAATACCAAGCAAAAGATATAATTAAATACAATGCAGATTTACCCTTTGATCTGCCAGCAAATCCATCTCGACAACATTACTAGGCACCTTTTCAATCATGCAAGATATTTCAGCTCTCAAATGAATATCCGTTTCTGTTGACATGTCAGGAGGGGATAACACCTCTTCATTGTTACTGACACCATCCAAGTAACTTTTGTCTTCTTCAACAATAGCCAGGGGTAAAACAAGTTCAGTTGAAAGAATAAAGTAAGCAGCAAACTGCAACAAAGGAACTGATTTGGCAGAAAAGAGGATAGCATACAAAGAGCTTATGGGTCCTTTGCTTAGCCCCCAGAATTCTACCGACTTCACTGCCCTATCTATGGCATCTGTTGACAAGTTGACAACACTTGAGGCCACCAACTCCCAGAAATAGGAATGTTCAAATCGGGATGCGGACACAATAAATGCAGCCTCATGACAACAGGAGCTTGCAATGGCCTCAGCAATACCTGTGCAGAAAAACAGTCTAAGGATGCCTTCTAAAATTCTATTTTTGATGGGGTCCCATCTTTCTGTTCTCAGAGGATTCAAGTTATCTGCATCTTCTGCCTGTTGGCAACCAAAAGATCCAAATGACAGAGAAAATGATAGAAGGGCATTTTTGGCAATGTCCATAGGAAAGGGATCTGAAACGAAAACAATTTTGCCAAGGTTATCAATGAGAGCATCCAAGTTATCAGAAGTAAAGCTGCTAGTGATAGTGTCGTTGACATTTTCAGCAATTTCCTCCATCATTACAACGATAGTCTGCAGCCAGCGTCTTATCTGAGATAAGACAAATTCCCAGTCTTCTTCATCAAATTCTTTCCAACAATAACCAACTGAAACGACCATAAGCTTTGATAGCAACATCTGAACAACTGGAAGCTGATTAATTACTGCTGATGTTCCAACACCATGTCTCTGCTTCCGAAACAATTCAAGTAGGAGCTTTCTCTCTACCAAGCTAATCCTTCTCTCCAGCTTTGGTGTTTGTATGCCTTCCACTACACTAAAGGGATAACAAAAAATAACCAGCTGCATCCAATCTTCCATATCTACAAGATGAAATCAAAAGGAATTAATACTGGTTCTCAGCAGATTACAAAGTCTATCAGCAAGAACCACAACCCCAATCACTCTTTATCACAAGGAGGTGGGAGCCCACCACTTGATGCTCCAGAACATGTACTGCTTATAAAAATCTGAAGTTTTTCTACTTCTTACTTAACCAACCGTTCAAATAGTGACTTGAAATTGAAGATATAAAACTCAAATGTAAAAGAATTACCGAATGAAATTATAATTACATGCATTTACCTTCTCCTGTTTGCCACGTAATCAAAGGTGGAAATGATAGAGCTTTCCTAAGCCAGCCTTTAATAACATCGTGTATATGATTTTCCCCAGAAGAATCATGTTGAGCGTCTCCACTAGAGTCGTTAGATTTGATGCTTCTTTGACTTAATGGTAGTATAAGAACATTGACAATCACAGGAAGAATCCTCAAACAGTTTGCATTTGTTGCTTCTCCAACATAAAGTTTATTTACAAGCAGTGCAAACAGCTCCATAGCTTTCTCGTAACCCCATATATTATCATTAAACAAAGTTAAAAGAAAAGCTACAAGAGCTCTTAAGAATGGTTCTTCAATATCCTCCACCTCATCACTTGAAGCAGGACATAAATAGACGAAATTCTGTGCAGCACATCCTCCCTGAACAAGTGTACCATCAAGTAAAATGTTGAAAATAGAATCTAGCAAGCTCTCCTGAGAAGAGAAATTTTTACCCTGGGCATACGCGCTTAATGAAGGTAAGAATGAAGCTACTACACTTCCTCCTGGCCACTTCCAGGAGCATAATATTTCAGCAGCAAGCCAAGATCGAGTCAGGTTTTCATTTGTTGCTTCCTCAGAAAGAGGGAGAGCATTTCTACCATAACTGGCAACAACTCTATCAATCCCAATTTCTGATATCATCTTGTCAATAAATGAAATAAACTTCCAATGGCCAAAGTCCTGCATTTTGTCAGATATTTGTAATGTGTAAGCCTCTCTACAAATCCGATAAAGATCACATAATCCATCTAAGACAATCCCAACACAATTTCAAGTACACTTTTTGAATAAACACAAGGAAAAAGCTAGTCTCACTGTAAGCAATGAAGCATCCACTAGTCTCAATGATAAGTTAGTGGGCTAACTTTTCTAAACCTGTCTGGTGTATGTATCTATGTAAGACATTTATCATGGAGCTTTCTCATTCAGCAGTGGCCTGGTTGTGAAGTGCAGGACATGTACATACCAATTATTTCAGGGATACAGTTACAATATTTACAATCTCTCTTTCCTTATTGTGTGCCTAGGAAAACCTAGGGTTGGGAATGAATCAATAATCATATGCGCACAAGCATCAAAACAAGTAGCAATAGAAGGGACCCTAACTAACAGAGTCAGAGAGTGGGCATCGAGTTAAGATTTCTTTCTTTACTGTGCCTATATGAAAACCTAGTGTTGGGGTTAATCAATAACCTAATGTGTACAAGCATAAAAATGAATAAAATCCAACTAACCAACTAGAACTCAACAAATCACGAGAGAAACAGACACAGAAAACATGAACCAATAAGGCAGTAATATGTCAATTCAATAATTCCCACTCACTTGGATAGAGAAGTCTTTGGCAACTGTTCCCTCTGGCCTGCTAAAATCTGGAACTATCCACAAAGGCCATCTCTCACCTTGGCAGAGAAGTTGGTCCAGCAGATCCTGTTCCTCAAAGGGATCCTGAGAGAGACAGTCCAGAATTTCAAGCATCCACAAGCAGCACAGTGACGTGAACTTCTCTGTGTCCATTTCCTCTTCATTGAAGATGGCGGATCTCATGCACTGAATCAATTTTTGTCCAAGTACCTTTCGATTGTGTAAACTGAGTGTTTTCCAGAATTGATTACCTATCTTACATCTAAATGCATGGAAAGATTCACCAAACCCCAGCCTGGCCTTCAATATTTCCTTCGATTTATCATCAGGTCCATCATCTATCATTGTCAGTTCCAGAAACTCCCAATCAATAAGAAAAATTGCAGCTAAAATAGCTGGAGTCAGCCCACTTTCTTCACCAAATGTCTTCAATGAATATAAGCTGCCATCAAGTACTTCAAGAGCAAATTGAGCCATCTCAAACATGCTCACTGAACTTTCAAATTTTGACCCAATGGTGTTTGTCCCAGCAGTCAATAGATTGGGCGTCAATAGAGAACCTGCATCCCTGACCCAAGTAAACGAGGATGCCAGAATAAATGAAAGTAACTTCTTGAAAACCTCTTCAAATATCAGGACCAACGTATTTCTTGACACCAGAGAAATTTGATTGCTCTTTGTTGAACCACCAACAACAGTACTGCAGATAGGAAAAAGTAGGTCATGAACAAAATACTTACATTTAAAGCATTCAAATGAATATTTCTGTTTATTATACAAAATAACCACATAACATCTCCCGTTCCATATTTACCAGCGGGCTTGCAATATGAGATACAACGAAATCAGCATTATCAAAGTTATCCAGAAAAGTAGTCAACCCAAGCAAAACACAGACTAAAAAGCTAGACCTCTATCGGATGAAACTCATACAAAAAGTAAATAATTTCGTTCATACCACAAAAATTGAGAACTAGAAGCTCCGAAAGGAGGTGAGGATCGAGCAACAGCAACCAAAGTTGACTCTAGAAGCTCATGATGCCAATGATCTATGTTGCCCATGTTCGTGCAGATAGAAATTCCTACTTTCGCTTTTGTGATTTCATTTCTTGCTTTCTCTAAAAGCATTGCTAAGATAGTTATCCGGTCAGAATCCAAAGAGCAGGGTGCAGATCCAGAATACTCCAGGTTAGTAGCATATCTGATAACACTATCCCACTGCTCAAAGAAATATTCATCATCAAGCAATGCAAGTAACAGGTCAAGACGAGCACTCAAAGAGCAACTATTCCCACTGAGACACCATGGAACAAACGTTCCCTTGAACATTTGCAGGAATGTTTCTTCCTCTAATGCTGTATCACCCTCATGTGGAGACATATTGTGAATACGAAGTTCGTGGATTATCTTATGCGGCCCAAATACAGAAACAGACTGTGTTAGAATCTTCACACAACTTGGTGAATCCTGGTGTCAAGAAGATAAGATTAAAGGATGAATATCAAACTTTACAAAAAACATATTAGATAACTTTGCAAGTATATATAGTAAATTTATTGCGGCCAAACAATAAATGAAGTTCACATCTAATTAACTTGGACACATCTCTGTGTTCCTATTTACCATTATGAACAAGCTGTTTGACTGGGAAATGAAACTATCAGAAAGTAAATTCAACAAGTTGGGCTGGAAATCTTATATAGCACTGTAAGTTGATGGTGGGGATGACATAATGTAAATATACTCAGCTTTCTGAAAAATGAGATATGAGATGAATTCTAATACTCCAAAAGTTCCCACTCATAGCTGGACCACTCAGAATGTAGTCTGATGCCACAAACATGTGCATCACAACTATATTAACAGTTGTAAGATCTCCAAGAAACACTACAACAACAGTAGCAGAATTGAGAAATAAAAACATGTATCAAGCACGAGAAGATATTTTTCAAGGGAACTTACATGTGATCTCATCACTGCAAAGGAATTAGCCAACATTGGTCCAACTAGAGAAGCCAAAGGCCAACCTCCATCATTCTGCATTGAACGTTCCCCAAGTAATGATATAAACTGTGTAACTCGTTCTGCAAACTCACTTTCTGTTTCCAAGTTACTAACATGCTGAAAAAAACCCTGACAGTTTTCCTGAAACTCTGCAGCGAAAACTGAGAGCAAATCATGCTCCAGCAAATGAATGCCTGAAAGAACCGCAACAATGCAGTTTACCAACTCATTAAAGTAGCTCATTGGGTACATGATATTCAAAGTTTCAACAGTCTTCTTGTTAGAAGTTAAATCACTTTCACAAGAATCTGCTGATAATCCCAGCGATGTTTTCTCCTTCTTTCTTGAGCTACTAGAGGAAATGTAGTCTTGCCACAATAGCTTTACCAGAACAGTTTTAACAAGAGTTGCTCGAAAAGCACTGATGGAATCCACTCCATTGCAATATCTGGTACCAAACAGAGAAAGATTTATAACCAGTAACATATGAAAACATCAAACTCATATTAACTGTTGAGAAAATAAACACACAAGCTGAAAATCCACTGACAGAAAAGCAACTGTGTACAAAAGAATGCAGTGAACCATGACGAAAGTAAAATAAAGGACTCCCACCTTGACGCATTATGCAATGCCCAAAGAAAGCATTCTTGAAACGCTCGAAAAAATGCTACTCTATCTGCATCCAAGGAATGTGATGGATTTCTTCCCGCCCAGAGGTTCTTGAAAAATTCAAGAAAGAAAGTTTCTGCGACTACCGCTTTAGATGGCACGGTTTGTAAGAATAGAATCAAAGATGGATAAGAAACCTGTTGAGATCCAAAGCACCTATTTCTAAGGAAATCCCAAAACCGATTCAGTACAGCTTTCTGTACATTGACCAAAGTCCAACTTTCAGGAAATTTATTCGAAAACAGTAAAATTGCATCCCACATTGATGAATGACAAGCAGGATCCTTCTCCTGAAATCCACCTAATAGTGCAGCAGCAAGAGTTTTCATATTTCCTTCATTAAAGGCTTGAGGGACGTTTTTTATGAAACTACTCAATACAGAATATGTGGCTGATCGGATAGCTGGACTTGGGGATTTCAGGAAGTCTAAAAAAAATCTATGAGCAGTGAACATCTTTTCGGCACAAGAAATAGCAGTTTCCCTAGCCTTCAAAGCATGTTTTGGTTGAGCAACTATGTTTACGGTGCCTGGTCTTTCTACTTGTAAGCAAACCAAGACATCAAGAAGTGTGGCCAATGCCAGCAATGATGACGATATCACCTGCAATCCAACATGATGAAACATTACATATGAGAGCATATTAATAGGAACATGTCTAATAAATGACTATTTGAGGTTTACTATGGTGATGTGATGAAGTGACATATCATAGATCCATACCTGCTGATGCATCTCTTGTAATTCATCCAGAGCAGTTCCTTTATCGGACATACTTTGTGGCGTGAGCCTCAGATTTTCTTCCAAATAAACAAAAATCTCTGCCGTGCATAAAATTAAAGCATCTAGTCTCTTTTCTGGAGCTGAAAACACCGCCTGTTACAGGCAAGTTAAGAATCAAAACAAAGGTGCATGTCAAATGTAAAATCGGTGAAAAGGAGTAAAATTCATTGGAAAATCAAAACCGTTTTGGTCTTAAAAAATTGAACATGATGAAACTTAACAATTTTTTTTGTGTGTGAAATCGTCAGTATGAAACTTAACAAATGAGAAGACAAACTATTATAAAAATGATAGCAATCTTCATAATAATAGTATGTATGAACAAATACGAGCCCCCACCATACTCGAGGTTAACAGAAGCCTCACTAGTCTAGATCATAATGCATGGTAGGTAGCCGGGGGAAGGACGGGGGAGGGAGGGGGGTGGGGGGGGGGGTTATTCTATGGCCCGTGGGATAATTATAGATTCTGAACGTTTTATGCAAGAGCTACACTCAACTGTCTGTTCTTTTGTTGAGATAGAGAATAACTGTGAATGCTAATGTAGGTGCAGCAATGTAGATACTTTCTAAAAGCAGTTTCTGATATTGAGGACTATAAATAACACTAAATTAGGATGTACTTGCAAGTTAACCTGAAATGATCGCTTTGCAGCTTGTGAAACTTCAGATACTGGGTCAAATTGAGAAAACCACCATGGTCCCATCAGAGATTTGAGCTGTGGAGCTAAATCTCTCCTAAACGAACAATAAATCAATGTCAGAGCATTTACGCAAAACCAGAATCGATACATGTATAAATGGATGTTCGTATTCAGTTGACATTTAGTCTACATGTGCAATCATTATCCATAAGCATTTCAGGGGCTTCAGAACATAGAGATTTGCCAGCTCAATACTAGATATTTTGGGTATAGCCAATCTAGGAATGAGATCTTATCACCTTTAGCCATGTGGAGATAGCAGCATCTAAACCAATTTTTGTTTTACAATGCAGGGTGGATTTATCAAAGTTGTGGTACTGTTTTCAAGGGCCACATCACCTCGCAGAGGAGCTTATCCAAGATGTAAGTGAACCAGGCCATTGGCTTTAAAGATATAACCCAAAAAAATAAAGTATTACCGAGAGTTTTCCTTAACTTAATACAATTTCAGACAGCATGCCCAAAAGAAAAACCAAAAAAACAAAAATGTGAGAGTACACAAAAGAGTTCAAACCCAACGGCGGTGACAAGATTGTTCATTGTGTCATGAGTTGCTCGCCGCACATCCCTATTGTAGTCCACCACAAGCCTTTTGTATTCAAATCCCTACAGAAGAAACAGCTGCATAAGTCTCAACTATCTGAAACAAGTGTGGCAAAGCTAGTGGCATGAACTGTTACTACCAAGAAATCAAGAAAAGAAAAAAAGAGAGGAAAAGGTCTAGTATTTTCATCATGAGATGAGAAACTGTACCCATTGTGAAATGGCTGGTATTATGTCCTTTGTGGACTTTTCCTTCAGCAGCATGGATAGAGACGCCAAAGCTTTAAGCTATTAATAAATGGAAATCCAGTGAATATTACAATTATACATGATGGAATCCAAACCTCAAGTCAGGAACACATTTTCAGGCACAAGTTTACCTTGGTGGTGGGATCTTTCCTTGCAAGCCTCTTCAAATGTAGAGCCAAATCACTATCTACTTCCTGCACAACCCACACATGAAAACAAACCAGACGAAAAGGTCATTAAAACAAGAAGAAAGAAGTTAACTTTGCATACATACTCCTTTTAACAAAATTGATAAGTTCTTATATACCCAAATGCATTCAACTAAAAGAAACCAGAGCTCGTTTTGCAAAAATCTAACTCGTCATTCTCACAATAAGGCAACTACTAGTTTCAACAGAGCCAACTTCCAAGCACAAGCCACAGAACTCTTATTGCCGCAAGACTATAACAAACGATAATGCAACTAAAACCAACAACAGAGCAGAAACACAGTTACTACCCTAGCAATCGATTCTAACTCGTTTTCCTTTTACTTAGTTTACTTCTTAACTTTCTGCATCTTCGGTTGATCCAATCCACCACCTCCACCCAAAAGAATTTCACCGAAACCAGACTAAATCCTAATTCTTACGAATCAGTAGTAATTCAACTAAACTCTATACAATCAGTATGAGCCAAATCCCAAACACACTGTTACCGAATTGTCATTGCAGCAAAAGATTCGAACAAGCAACACATTCAGCACTAGTAAAACAACAGTCACAGCCCTAGCAATCCATTCGAAATCAAACTTATGGTCCTTCCATTCACATACATCAAAATCCAACACTCTCCTCAAAGCAAAAAGAATTGTCAAACCTACCAAATAGGGCCGTGAATCATCGCCGCCGGAAGGAGGAGCGTCGAGGCGAGAGCCTCCGACGTAGCCACCGAAGCCCACGGCCGCAGTAGAACCCGACGGCAACAGCGACGCCGCCAAACTAGACAGAATTGCTCAGAATCAGCGGTGTGTCAAAAAACGACGCAGTATCATGAAAAATATATGGAAAACGAAATCAGTACCTGCTACTGGAAGGCCTGGCCTTGCTCCTAGCTCCGTCTCCCTTCTGCTTCCCCATTATTTACTGTACAGGGTTTTCGACCCGACGTAGTATTGGAGGAGCGAGTTGCAGAGCAAAGAGGAACGGAACAGGGGGGAATTTGTGCTCAGCTGACGGGGAGTTGATCGTCTTTTTACAATCGGGAACTCTGGTGCGGGGAAGATGTATGATATGTGAGAGGCTGGGCCAATCAATGCATTGCTGTATGGCAGCTCAGGGGCTTTTATGTCAAATACAACCGCCTGACGTGACGTGACGTGACGTGACATGAGCGCATTATTAGTTTCGTTGTAAACTTCTTAAAAAGCAAAGTTTGTCGAATTGCTTACTACAGAACCCTCGAGTTAAAAAATCGAGTCTCAGCTCCTACAAATTTGTGACCAACATGTTTGGGGCCCTTTTGGATGACGTTACTTGACATAAACTGGTTATTAGTTTCGTTACAAACTCAACTTAAAGCGTAAAGTTTGTCGAATCGCTTACTACATAACCCTCGAGTTAAGAAATCGAACTGCTTACTACAGAAATCTCATAAAGTTCGTACACCGGCGGCTGGAGATTAGTCCGGCAAGTTATTTCTTGGCAAGTTAATACATTTTCTTAACGTATAGTTTTTAACATCCGTAACAGAAAAAAGAACATTGCGAGATGAACCCTCTAGTACAAAATAATGCAATCGTTTCCCTTAGGTCTGTAATAATGTCTTTCGGTCTTTCCTAGCACTGGAAATTGCAAATTGGAGGAATTTCTGAAGGTCATTTTCAGATTTCCCTCTGTAGCTTCATTAGCAATTGTTGTATGTATTGGTAAAGAATGAGAAATTTTCAAGATTTGAATTTTAACACAAAAACTAGAAAATCCTATCTGCAAATTTCAGAGCTTTGCAGCATACAGCAGAGTAAAAGAGCAACTATACACGAAGGAAAAGACACTCCACGGAAGAATTAGTAAATCACAGTTAAGTATTAATTCAATAGAATTCTCAGTGTGAAGGATGTAGTGTTTTATAATCCTCTAATTAACTTGTCAACAAACATCATTTTCTGCTAAACTAAACTAGAACTAATCAGAATACATGATCTTTTTCTTCATCACCTCTAAGGGAAGTTCATAGATTGACGTTTTCCAATTTTGCGTGTGGAGAAGAGTCAATCGTTTGCTTAACGGTCTTCAGTTCTTCTGTAATCTCTAATCAATCAAGAAATATTACAATTAAGGCAGCAACCAAAGCATGATCAACAGTTCCAGGAAATATGGTCAATCGAAATTTTCCCCTCTTGGAAAAAGGCTGGTGCAGTTTGTACATGAGACTAGTCTGCAACAAGACATACATAAGACCGCATATCATAACCAAGAAAGAGAAACTTACGCAAATGTCTAAACACAGATGGGTTAATGAGAGGTCAATTTCTATATTCTAGCATGTGTATTAAAGAATCAGATCAAGCGAGAGATTTTATCAATATGTGATCACAATACTCCATTAGTATCAACTAGCAGACAATTTGGTCAAATCTTTCCATACAGAAATGCAGGTTGTTAAAGGGACTGCAGAACTTGTTAGTAATTCAATAACACCATTATGCAGATGGTCACACTTGTAAGCCAAAGACAGATGCTGAACAAACATAAACTACATTGATCCCCAAACTCAACTTTCCCAGATAACAGATGACTACGGCAATCATGGAACTGGGTTGCAAATGTCACCAACCCCACCTTTATGCATGGATCCAATAATATACTCTCAGCACTTTCCTACAAAGACAAATGAGGATCCACTTTGATGGAGCAACTCCAAATGTAAGGATTTAGTCAAGAGTTAAAACTAAAAAGCTTACTGTTACCCTATTTTTCAAGATTTGAATTAGAAGAACGAAACAAAGACAATGGACTTTCAATGATCCTTTACCTGTAGTAACTTTAATTAATTTTAACTCTTATTACATCAACTGCATTTCTTTTTACCCAATAACTTCTATTCAATGAACTGTATCAAACAAAACCTTCCCTGATTAGCAGAAGTCTAGCAGTCATTACAAATTTCGCATACCAGAACTCGTTTCAATTTTCAAATGCTTATCACACACAAATGATCAATAATACCTGAGCAACTATGAGATTGCCACTATAGATGCTGCATGATTTTTGGAAAGGGAAGCCTTTAACTTTGAAATCACAGGTTGCCGGCTCTGTCGAAATCTCCCCAACAATAAACACCTCCAGCTCAACTCGAGTAAGTTTGTTTTTCGTTCTCTGCACTCTGAATATCAACTGACTATCCTCAGCTTGACCACCCTTATATCCTTGCCAACATCCACTCTACAAATCCCAAACACACACAAAAATCACTACCCAAAATCAAAAAATTCAATCCATGACGAAACCATTAGAAACAATAACTCACATTAGTGAGGCACAAAGTAAGCAGAGGATTTCCAGCGGCATCAAGCAATACGCGCTTATTGGATGATGACTTGAGAGATTGATGGGTGACCTTGTAAACCACATTACCAGATGAATCCAGAAAACCCAAGTCGCCAAGTGGCAGTCCAGGATGTTTCTTGGAGACAAAGAGATCGACCGGGATTTCAGAACTCGTGGGATGTATAAGAACTGAATTGTCCATAGAAGTCAGTCGAGTCGTTTGGAGTTATTTAGGATCAACTACAGAAGAAGCATTTGATTCACAGCGAAGGAAAAGCCAAAGAAGACAAGAAGAGGTGAAGGAATCGTTTTTGTTGAAAACAGATTGGGTTTTTGGTCGGAGAGAAGAATCAGGTTCCATATTAGCCGACTTTGTTTGAACTTTTTCTATTGTGGCTGGGACCTGGGATAGGCTGAAGAATCTTATTTTGGGCCTATTTGGGCTTTCTCTAGAAGTGCTTTTATCAGTAGCACTTTCTATAGGAAACACTGCTGACTATTTCAAACACTAGCTAGTTCCTACATATAAATTTCCTGCAAGTGCTTTCTACACACAATGAATATCACATAGATGTAACGAGGTGACCTATAATATGAACTGTCACCAATGATTTCCACAAGAGCATAGTCCATCTTTGAAATGATGGAACCGACTCGAGTCCCTTGCAACAATCTCCCTCCCTTCAGTCTTGGAAATTAAGCCGGTTACTACACGACAGTCTCTGCACATTCTTTGGTTCTTAACTATAACGATACGGGTACCTGGAGGCGTGCAGATTAGGCCGAATGCAATTGCCAGTTTCTCACTATGACCGAGTACTATCTCCTCCTTTGTCTGTTCATCCACGTTTTGCATCACCATGCTTGTGTTTGGAACATACCCGTTAATTTTCAACTTCCGGAAAAGATGTTGCAAGTAGCTGTAGATGTCTTCACTTAAGGGATGTGATCTGTCTCCTGACTGAAAGCTGTGAACAGTTTTGTTAATCTCAATCCAAGTGCTTGCCTTTTCCTTTCTTATTCCTCTATCTAGCATTAATCTTCTCACTTTTGCCACACTCGCAAAGTCCCCAACAATCCCATAGAAGTTGGAGAGCAACATATAGGCTCCTGCTTCTTCAGGTTCTGATTCAATTAGTTTCTTCCCAACAATCTTTCCAAGCTCTAACTTCTTGTGGAAGCGGCATGAACTTAGAAATCCTGTCAGCAACTTTGGGTCTGGTTTTATAGGCATCCTCTTGATGAAGCTGTACGCCTCATTGAAACACCCTGATCGTGCTAGGAGATCCACCATACATGTATAATGCTCCATCGTGGGTGTGATCGAGTACTTACTCACCATCATGTTGAAAATCCTCCATCCTTCTTGTACTAATCCTGCATGACTACACGCATACAACGCACCCAAGAATGTGATTCTGTTTGGCCGAACACCTCCTATTTCCATTGCATCAAACGCCTTCAAAGCTTCTACTCCCTGGCCTTGTTTCCCATAACCGGCAATCAAAGCAGTCCACGAAACCACATTCTTCATAGGCATGCTCCTGAAACACAACCAAGCATCCTCCATGCACCCACATTTCGCATACATGTCAACAACAGCATTCCCAACCGGCAAATACAACTCGAATCCATACTTCATCACCAAACAATGCACTTCCCTACCCTTACGCAACGCTGCAAGATCAGCACATATCGAAACAACACTCACCATGGTCAACACATCAACCTCAGCTCCCTCCACTCTCATTTCCTCAAACAAAGCCAATCCAGCCCTCCCTTCCGAGTTCTGCGCAAGGCCCGAAATCAGCGAATTCCAAGACCCAACGTCTATTTTCGACGTGTTGTTAAACAACCCAATCGCCTCTAAAGTCAATTGAGACCAACACAGTCCAGAGATCATGCAGTTATTGGCGATCACATCTCTCTGAGGCATTTCATCAAACAATTGGCGGGCGTCTTTGATCTCATTGCATTTACAGTATAAGTAAAGAAGTGACGTCATTAGAATCTTGTCGTGATTGAACCCATGTTTGATGGCCATGCAGTGGAGCTGCTTGCCTTGTTTTAATGCAGAGACTCTTCCACAAGCTCGCAGAATCGCTGAGAGAAGAAACTCTGTGACTTCAAACCCGTTTTCCCGCACTAGGCGAAACACAGCTATTGCTTGACTGTTTTGCCCCTGGTTGACCAGATTACCGATAGTCTTGACATATGATAGTCTTCTATGGAACATGATGTTACACGAGGCTATTTTCGGAATGTAGATTCACTGTCGATGATCTAAAGCGTTTGAGTTTGTTTTGTAGCTTTGATGAGTACAGGGTTGAAATTGTCAAATTTAAAATTAGTAGGGCCTAAAGTGTAACTCATCCCTGAAACCCTAGAGAAGGTTTATCAGTTTTTTTTGTACGGAACGACTAAAAAAGCTACCGGAAGAGCCTCTCAGACCGCCAGTGTCAAAGGGGTCGAAACTGGCAGCAGCAGCAGCAGCAGCAGCAGCAGCAGCAGCAACAACAACACCATGCGGAAAGTTAACATCCCAATGTACGAAGATTAAAAGAGCCATGACCCAGTTTTGCAACACAAAAAGTTTGCTTTGATCAGAGAAAGTTTACCATAGAATGTTAATTAATTAGAAACCCTAGAGAGATCAACTTCGTAGATTTAAGTTACTGAAGTGTTAACCCTAGGGAGAGCGGGAACTTGGTGATTGAAGCTTTAGTTATTTCAACAAGTCTCTCTGGTAGGTGCTTTGTTGATTAGTAGTTCTGTACTTGTTCAGTTGTTTGGCATTGAATCTGCTCCGGTTACTTGTATTTTGGTGTTCCATCCTGACTGACCTTTTCGGAGGCCCCTTTCCAAGTTTTCGATCCTTGTCTTTTGATATGAATATGGTAGAAGTAGTGGGGATGGTGATAATGGCGGTGCAGGATAGTTGCGGTAGAGAAACGAACAAATCTGGAAGAATTGCAAATTGCAACTTGCAATATTATACGTGGCCTTTGAATATTATGCCACATGCATATGTTTTGCAAACAAGCATAAATAAGCAGGAATCCCATCCATGACTTTAAAGATATCCCAGGCATTTGTTTGGTGCAGTGCTACATGTTCATAAGTAAGGAACCTTGTTTGTATGATCGTATCACATCCATGAAAATCGATACTGGTTTGGTTCTTCAGCGCTAAATTCCGATCTGCGCCTCAAGATCTTGTTTAAAGAAACAAAAAGTTAATAGAGAACAATTCTATTAAAAGAGAGTTATGTTACAGAGGCTATGCTTCAGTTTATATACAGACTTAACCCTAGTATACTAAGGCTTCCTACCGGGTCTTGACTACAAAGTCTATCCCTAGTAATTAGGGATCACACAAGATACATATACAAACTATTATGAGCTAAAACAGTTTAACTCTTATCTTCAATACTTCCCTTCAAATTTGAGTGTATGTTGATAACACCTAACTTGTCAAGTAACAACTCGAATTGAATCGAACTTAAAGGCTTTGTGAACAAATCTGCTGGTTGTTGTTTTGTACCAATATGGGCAATCTTGATCACTCCTTGCTGCATCTTTTCTCGCACCACGTGACAATCTATTTCAATGTGCTTGGTTCTTTCATGAAACACCGGACTGTTGGCAATGTGTAGAGCGGCTTGATTGTCACAAAACAACTTTGTTGGCTGCATTTGCTTGACATTTAAATCTCTTAGTATGTTTCGAAGCCACGTGATTTCACAACATGTAGATGCCATTGATCTGTACTCGGCTTCTGCACTTGAACGGGAAACTGTACTTTGCTTCTTTGTCCTCCATGAAACTGCTGCTTCTCCCAACTTGACACAATAACCAGTTATGGACCTCCTTGTGTCTTTGCAACGCGCCCAATCAGCATCACAAAACGCCGTTAATTCTGGATTCCCATTCTATGGGAAAAAGACACCTTGCCCAGGAGTGTTTTTGATGTATCTGAGTACTTGATGTGCGGCATTGAGGTGCAACTGTGTCGGTTTATGCATAAACATACTTAATATATGAACGGCATAAACGAGGTCCGGCCTTGTGATAGTGAGATAAATCATCCTCCCAATGAGCCTTCGGTATTGTGAAGGATCAGTTAATAACTCTCCTCCTGCCTCTGTGAGAGATAGATTCTGATCAACTGGAAATCTTGATGGTTTGGAAGCCAAGAACCTTGTATCTTCTAGTATCTCTAGCGCATACTTTCTTTGTGAAAGAGCTATGCCTTGTCTTGACCGAGCTACTTCAATTCCAAGAAAGTACTTAAGTTTGCCGAGATCTTTGAGTTTGAATTGTCTTGCAAGGGCTGCCTTTGTTGATGTAATATCTGCCAAATTGTTCCCTGCTAATATAATATCATCCACATACACAAGTAATACTGTGAATTTGCCTGAATGGTTGCGGACGAACAGTGAGTAGTCTGACCAGCTTTGAGTAAAACCAGCCCTCTTGAGTGCTAGAGAAAGTTTGATGAACCATTGTCGAGAAGCTTGCTTAAGTCCATACAAACTTTTATGTAATCTGCACACTCGATTCTCCCCCTTTCGTCCAAAAGCAGGAGGTAATTGCATGTAAACTTCTTCATTGAGATCATCATTCAAGAAGGCCTTGTTGACATCCAATTGATGAAGATGCAAACCACGCAAAGCTGCCAAGCTAAGGAGGATACGGACTGTGGTGAGCTTGGCCATAGGAGCAAAGTTTTCCCTGTAATCCACACCTTCAACTTGACTATAACATTTAGCAATGAGTCTGGCCTTGTAGCGTTCAACAGTACCATCCGGCTTGAGTTTGATTTTGTAAACCCATTTGCAACCAATCGAACGTTTATTTGGAGGTAAAGGAACAAGGCTCCATGTGCGATTTTGTTGCAATGCATCAATCTCCTTTCTCATGGCATCACGCCATGCCTGATGTTGGATGGCTTGTGAATAGGTAGAGGGCTCTTTCTGGAGCATGAGATTAACGGTAAAAGCTTTATGTGAAGGAGACAGACGAGTATAAGATAAGACATGAGAGAGGGAATGAGTGGTACCTGAACCCGGAGATGATGAAGGAACAGAACGAGAAGGAAGCGCAGCCTCAACGTGATAGTCATGCAGGAAGGCCGGAGGTTTAGTTGGACGAGAGGAACGATGGGGAGAAAAAGAAGAAGGCGCAGCTTGAGCAGGTAGGGTTTGAGAAGGTATGGGAACTAAAGTTTGCATGGGGTCTGCTTGATGGATGGTTTCTGCTGGAATGGGAAGAGGAGTTGGATTTGGTGTGTTATTACCAATAGCAGGAGTGATATTGTCTGCTAGAGAAATCGTAGGAGAGCTAGGATTCCTTTGTTCAGTCGAAACCCTAGATGAAATGGGATTCTCTTCGTCGATCAAGACCCTAGTGCAAGGAGGACTTGTTACGAAAACCCCACCTTGTGGCTGAGAATTTGGCGAGGTCATGCCAACTGGATTGAGAGTTGGATAGGGAAAGGTATGTTCATAGAAGAGAACATCTCGAGAAACAAAGACGTGTTCAGTATCTAAATCAAAGACTCTGTAACCCTTTTTTCCTTGGGGATAACCAATGAACATGCTTTTTGTAGCTCGTGGATCAAACTTGGTTGGTTTGGTAGGATGGGTGGACGCGAAACAAAGACACCCAAAGACTTTAAGGTGATCATAGCTCGGCGCCTTATGAAAAAGCTTCTCGAAGGGACTTTTATTTTGAAGAAGAGGTGTAGGAGTGCGGTTAATTAAATATGCGGAAGTAAGAATAGCATCACCCCAAAAGGACTTAGGCAAGCTGGCTTGAAATAATAAAGCTCTAGCCATATTGAGAAGATGTCTATGTTTGCGTTCAACAACACCATTTTGTTGAGGTGTATTGACGCAACTAGTTTGATGAACAATGCCCTTAGAAGAATAAAAATCTGGAAGTTGAAATTCAGGGCCATTGTCACTGCGAACAATTTTGATTCGTGTATCAAACTGATTTTCGACAAGATGAATGAAACTGACAAGATGATTTCGAGCTTCAGACTTTTGAACCATGAGATAAACCCAAACACAACGAGTAAAATCATCAACGATAGTTAAGAAATATTTGGCTCCTGTAAGTGAAGGTTCATGATATCCTCCCCAAATATCGACATGAATCAAATCAAAAGCTGCTTTACTAGAGATTGTACTTAACGGAAAGGAATTTCGAGTTTGCTTAGCCAAAGGGCAAATTAAACACTTATTTGTATCACAAGTCTTACGGGAAATAAAAGGGAACAAGGTAAAACTCTAGATGATGGATGGCCCAAACGTTGATGCCATAGGTTGGAAGAATGACTATCAACATAATTACATGTGACCTGCTGGACTTGGTTGAGGCAGTATAGTCCTCCCTTCTCAGTTCCTATCCCAATCATCTTCCCCGAGCGTAAGTCCTGCACAAAACAAAGCTGTTTAAGGAACACAGTGACACAGAATGAATCATAGGCAAGCTTGCTCACAGAAATTAAGTTGAGATAAAAGGAAGTAACACAGAGAACATTATGTAATGTGAATTGTGAAGGAAAGACAACTGTTCCCACTTGTGAGACTCGAGTGACGTTCCCATTAGGAAGTCTAACATATTGGCTGTGAGTTGGATAGGTGTTTGTGAGTAGGCTAGGATTGCAAATTATATGATCACTAGCGCCACTATCGAATATCCAAACATTGTTTTGGTTACCCTGAGAAACTTGGAATGCTTTACCTGACAACTCATCGTAAGGAGAAGTATTACCGACTTGGTTGACCGCTCCAGCTTTGTTTTTGTTCAAAAGGTCAATAAGCTGCTCACATACTTCCTTTGAGAACGGGAATGGGGTCATGCCAGAATTGTCAAAGCCAGCGGTAAGATTGTTAAACCGAGCGTGCCCGGCTTCTTCCGCTGCTTTCCTCCTACGACAGCGGTCTGCATCGTGTCCTTTCCAGCCGCAAAAAGTGCACTTTGTGTCTCTCTGGCACCGTTCGGTGGAATGGTTGTTCTTGTGACACTTTTCACACCATCTTCCCTTACGGTTTCCTAATTTCTCACTGCTTCGAGAAGAAGATGCAACCTCCCCTTTGACTGAAAAGACCGCAGACTCTGATTGTGAAAGAGCCTTGTTGCTGCCAGCAGCCGCTGCTTGTTTCTCATGACGGAGAGCCATCGAGTATACTCTGTTAACACTAGGCAAAGGATCAATCGAAATTACGTTACTTCGAAGAGTGTTGTAGGTTTCGTTGAGTCCCATGAGGAACTGCATAGTCTTAAGATTCTGGATATACTCTCCAACTTTGACTCCTCCACCACAAGCACAGGCTTGCATATCACATATGGTGTCCCTTTCATCCCACAAGCTCTTGAGTTTGGTGAAGAATGTGGTCACGGTGTCCGAGCCTTGAGAACAAGCATGGATTGCATTCTCAATGTTGAAGAGTTGAACGGTGTTGGTTTGGCCAAACCTTTCTTGAAGGTCAAGCCACACATCTCGAGAGGTTTTGCAATTCTTGACACTGCCAGAAATCGGTTTTGACATGGAAGCTATAAGCCATGTCTTGACGAGTGTGTCACAACGCTCCTATTGTTGCTGCTCCTCGAGGTTAACAGTGGGTTTGACTTGTGTTCCAAAAACAAAACCAATTTTGTTCTTGATCTTGAGTGCCATGCTCATTGATTGTGTCCATTCAGAGAAGTTGTCCTCCATCAAGGGCTGTGTAACAAGAACAGCTGCGGGTTGATCCGAATGGTGCAGGTAGAGAGCATGGTTAGAGTTCTCCCATGGTGCGGTTGTTGTGGATGAGGATTTGGAATTGATGTCCTTCCCATCGGCTGCTGAACCGCCTGCCATGAGATCGATTGAGGTCTGGGTGGGTTAGTGTTTAGGTCTAGGATCAAAACTTGCTCTTGATACCATAAAGAAACAAAAAGTTAATAGAGAACAATTCTATTAAAAGAGAGTTATGTTACAGAGGCTATGCTTCAGTTTATATACAGACTTAACCCTAGTATACTAAGGCTTCCTACCGGGTCTTGACTACAAAGTCTATCCCTAGTAATTAGGATTACACAAGATACATATACAAACTATTATGATCTAAAACAGTTTAACTCTTATCTTCAATATTGTTGTTGTAGCGGCATCTGAAATGCACCTTAATTTTGAGAGATCAGCAAAGTGCATACCAGATGCGCTCACAACAGAAAGTTCTTGGCGGGAAAAGACTTAATGAATCGTTGCTGTAGTTCAACTAAGCTTCCAACGAGGTAGTTTTGATAACAATGTAAGGTAGAAACTTCAACAAGGGACAGAACGCCAGGCCGGCCAGGTCACCGTTAAGCAAGTGCATGTTGTTGACAGTTTTTCCATTTCAGGCCACTATTTTTCTTTAGATTAGTAAGCTAGTACTCAATCCAGCTTAATTGCAAAATGGAAGGTAAGATCATGTTAAATGAAGGCTTAATTACCTGCAAAGTTAAGTGTGTAATTCTGAAATGTTTGATTCAGGTTGTCCTCAGTGATTTCTCAATCCCCTATTGCTTGTATTAGCTTTTCATATATGGAGAAGATAAAATAAAACAAATCATTTTACAGCATCAAAGATAACAAGGAAATGAAGGAGTCAACTGTTATGGTTGATACAAAGTAAAAACAATTATATATTACACACACGTACAAAAATATGGAAGTGGTGATTCATTATGAACTTTAAAGTTTGAACCTGCAGATTTTCATTTGGATTGTCAAATTAATTTGTCTATTACGTAGTCCGCAGCATATGTTTAAAAAGATCGACAGAATGGTGGAAAATTTCAGAAGCAATTTGATCAGGGGATTGTGGATGGATACCAAATTGAGTAAGGACATTCTTTTTCTTGGTGTTCTAGGAATGATAATGGTTTTCCTTTTGATGTATCCTTTTATGTTTAGGATTTGGTTGTTTACATCAGTGCTCTTTATAAGGCCATTAGATAAATGAGAAGACTCCATTCAAGCAAATCGGATCGGAGAAACGTTTGAGCTGATAACATAGTTGTGCGAGATTGTGTTAACTCGACTGTAGTTTCTCCTCTGCTGAGTCATAGTTACCTGCAACTTTTTTTTTTGGTAATTCTTGGTGTGTTTTCTGAAGCCTTGCCGCATAAGGTTTATAATGAAGTTGGCAATCATGGAACAAGTAAAAGATATGGAAGACGGCTCTGAAGAGATGTCATCGGCACTGGAGATGCTGGGAGTCTTGGTGATGGTAGTGCTGACTTTGGTTATCGGCGCGGAAACTCCATGGACAGAGATGTGATAAATTTCCTAAGAGACCAAATAATGCAGTACAGAAGATTGAGAGACAAAGGGATTACGGTGTCTGTGCAGCATCTTATAGTTATTGCAATCATATTACTTCTGGCCAAACTAATAGCCTCAATGCTAATAAATTGCTTGAGAGACCAGATAGCCAAGTACATTAAACCGAGAGTCAAAGGAATTCTGGTGAAGGTGCAGCATGTTATAGTTTTTGCAATCATATTAGTTGTGGCCAAGGTAATAACGACAATGCCTACTGATTATATGACTCACGATTGTACTCATTTTTGGTCTTGGATACCCAAAAAAGCGAACTGCGCAACTCATCATGTTGCGTCGCTTAGTGTGAGGAAGACGTGCCCTGATGCCTGGATTGACAGAACGCCGCCCTCTCTCGCGATGGATTGTCGTGTCCTCCGCCGGAATGTGTTACTGATCTGAACGTATTGGCTCTGTGTTGTTTTTTTCTGGGTTTTTTTTCTCTCCTGTATCGTTTGTGTTCTTCATCTTCTTTACCTTTATTTTGTCTTTTAAGTTTTTTCTTTTCTAATGGTTAATTATCTAGTCTCCCAGTCCAGTTGGGTTTGTGACTATGAAAGCTTGTTTCTGCTGGGCCTGTGTTGTAGGCTTGGTTGGGTGTGCCCTTGGGCCTTTCAATCAATTAATGAATGTTTTTCAACGACCAAAAATTTAATGGATAATTAGTTATCTTAAGATCCAACTTTTCTCACATTTTCCTTAATCACAATAAAATAACAAAAGAAACAATATCTTTTATAGCCAATTGTCCGAAAAAATACTCTTAGTTATGGAAAATTAATAATTTTTGGCCTTAATAAAGCCTAAGATTTATGATCTTAATCTTAGGTTAGATACATCACCAATTAAAAAGATTATGTCATATCGTTCTTACGCAAAAATACAATCTTATTCTTCCAAATTTAATGGTTCTAGATTATTTTTTCTTTTTATTAAGACAAAAAGAAATTTGTCTTTTTTAGAATTAAAAAGTATATATTTATAGAATTTTCTTTCTCTTTTCTTTTTTATCACTATCATGTTTAGATTGAGCGTAATATATAATATGAAAATACATATATTTCTGAGAATATACTTATTCAAAATCACAAATTCTTATGAAATATATATATATATATATGTACATATATAATTTTTCTAAGAAAAAACAATTTTGTCCAGGAAATTTTTTTTACATATATATATAATTCTTCCAAAATAAAGTATATATTTACGTAATCGAGAAATTCGATAGAGATTTTTTTTATTATTTTAAAATTTTGATACAAAATATGGGCTTATATATAGATATCTTAATTTTAACCTGCAAAAATAAAATATTAAAATGAAACTAAATTTCGATTCACAAAGATATATAGAAGGAAATTTTAATAAATTTAATTACGAAATTGATTTATGATATAAAAGCCTAATTTGGTATGATTATTAACTTGGTCATTATTATTAATAAATTAATTAAATTTGGGATATATACATATCCATATTAAAAGGGTAAGAAAATATTTCATATTAGTATGTACGTAGCATCCATTAATTATTAAGGTTAAGATTGTATTTTTACATAAAAATGAAATTACATGATTTATTAAATCGATGACATGTCTATGTAACATGACATACCACATAGGATTAAGGCCATAAATTTTAGGCCTTATTAAGGCCCTCTAGCACTACCCATTAGTGATCATGCATGAGTGACTTAATTATCTCTTTGTTATCTCCATCCAATTTCCTTAATTGTCTCTCATACATCTACGTACTTTCTTTCTTCTTGTTATCAATTCAACCAATGCAACTTCCTCTTATCTCTCTTCTCTCTTCTCCACCAAAGGAGGGTTATCCATTGATCACTAGGATGAAGGCTGAAATGTTCGTTTACCCGTACCAATTGGTTATTACAACTCAAAACTTGAATGAAAATAGTGTTCCAAATCTTTCATTTTGTGGAATTCCTAAATCTGCTTTCATGGCTGCTAGGATCTACTTGGAGAGTTGGAGACTCGTTCCACATGCACAATCCCTATCCAAGTATGCATCACTATGAACCTGAAGCATGAGGCTGGGCAAAGGTAAAATCAGTAATTAACTTGCATGTTTTGATGGAATTATATATGTTGGAAATCATAGTAAGGAAATTAATTAGGTTAGAATTATAGGGCTGCATGGCCTCAATATATGGATATGATTCTTTTGCCTCCGTTGGCTGTAGCACGCCATTGTAGGCTCAAGGCTGCAGCATGCATCTGCAGTCTGTAGAACTCATGATCATGTTTCATTTGATGATCCTAATTAATCAACAAATTGCTAATTAAGACACCTATGCTATTTGTTTTATAATTTGCTTAGCAATGTCAAATCTAAATCATCACTCATCTTTTTCAAAGGTAACATTCATGCCTTCTTATATCGTACGTATGGATTCACAGGTTCTGAGAGGGTTATTCATTAGAGAAATAATGCACATTTGCAATAAGCAGCATGGTATATAGAATCCCTAATGTGTCTTTCAGATTTGGGAGTTCAATATAAGTTTGTTGGAATTCCCTGTCTGCGGAAATAGAATGCAGTGTGTCAATACACAAAGCACTAAAATAAGTCGTGAGGGATAATTGTACCAAATCACACCTCATGATTCTGCCAGATCGATCACGTATGATATTTAGTTACAAAATAATATGATCAGAGCCTCTATAGTCAGATATATAGGTTGTCATCGTCTTTAAAATTGACAAGCACAAATTATAATATTATGTGGCTGCTGACTGATATATGTACCTGTATTTTTATTTCAAAGGTAGCTATTTCTGGCCACTTTCAGGTTAATAGTGTTGTTGCAATTGGCAAGAAACTAACTCTACAAAAATGGCATGTCCCTGCCAATATCACCGATGGAGGTTGGTTAAGGCTATTTAGGCAAGCAACCCTAACTCAGATCGATCGGCATTAACCTAGTACGTACGTACCAGAAATATAATCTATATTATCTACAAGATTATTAAGAGAAAATTAGAGATATAGAGAAAACGATTATTTATATTTCTCTATATCTCTAACTGCGTACTTGTACCTCTTGAAATAACTAGTATCGTATGTCATGAAAGGAACTGCACTCTTTAACTTGTATTTTTTTTTTGTGACATGCAAACAATAATCAAAATCTTGAGCTATCAAAACATGGGAACTATACATCATAAGTTGCGAATAGGCGTGAGGAGTGCCATTCGTAAAGAATCTAACTCCTAAAATAATTTGTATAAGTATGTCATGAAAGAAAATGCAGTCTTTAACTTATATTTATTATGACACATGATCAAACAATAATCAACATATTAGAACTAAAAGAGTACTGATTAAACATGTTGTTCCATACACTATAGATTGTGGGAATAGCCGTGAGGAGTGTCATTCCTAGGGAATCTCTTTTAATTTTAGAGTAGGTCATGAAAGGAAATGCACTTTTAATTTGTTAAATGAAACATATATAGGGAACCCTAAACATAATATGTATAACTGTGATAGGTGCATAATTTTGGACAAGAATTATGGCGCATGCATTAGTGGTCCTAATTAAACAGTCTTAAGAAGAGCCTACTGCAAGTTATATGAGGCAATCACTTCTGGCTCACATATTCTATATTCTATGAAAAATTTGCATGCATGCCGGAAAGGGTTTTAGGTGTCACTGTAATAAAACATAATACTCAACGTTGCGTTGTTTGCGCATCGTGCATATAAGAATATCTATATCTCTTGTTCTCAATATGTCTTCGATATTTTGGGTGATTTGAAACTTTGAACCGATTCACCCAAACTGGTCTCATGGATGTGGTCAGATGATTAAAACCAACACAACATGGGATTTGATCTCCATCTGATCAAGATCACACGGATGATCGAGGCCATAACAATGAACATACTCTAACATGGTCTACCCAGCTTTCTCCATCTGTGTCTTTATTCATCGATGATCAGATGGTCCTGGAGTTTTGAGTATTTAATACAAGCAATCTTGGATATAAATTCTAGTATAGCTAGCGCTCTGATATAGGAACTGAGGTTGGCCTTGCCCTATCATTCATTATTTGTTCACCTCATAAGTCATATATAGAAGACTCCGTGCCCTCAAGGCAGAGACTCTCTAACTAGCAGAAGCCACCAGTTTTCCCAGTTTGTTACACGGCCTATTCTAAAGCCATATATACAAATTCCTAATTCTCAATAACTATATGTACCCATGCCACATCTTAAACCCCACCAATCAACTTCAAAGACCAAAGTGGAAAATGGAGCAAACTAATCAAGTACTTAGCATCTAAATGACATCAGAAACATTGAATTTCAATAATATCAGTCGCATAATGGATTTCAATTGTAATTGTGGTGGTAGATACAGAACCACATTGTATTTGCACAACCACTACAATCTACATATGACGAAATCAAATTTAGCGGTTGCAAAATTACGATTTATTGCAGTTTTTTGGAAGAAAATTACAGAAGGATAGATATTACCGACTTTTTATGGATATTACTGTAGTTTGAACTATTGGACTGCACTATCTTATGGGCATCGAGCCAAAATAAAATAACAGGAACTATGGACCTCCTAAAAGAAAATGCATGCATTCAAAATTACATGGTGAATTACACAAGAACAAAACAATGCATGATTCAAGACTCAATAGGTAACAGTGAATTATAACTTTCCTAATTGTACATGATATATAACCCTTTCCTAATTGCACAAGATAAATAACATTTTCCTAGTTGCATAACCCTTTCCTAGTTTACAACCGTGTAAATAACTTCACAAGAACAAGAAAAAAATATCTAGCAATTTATCTAAGTTCTGATAGAAAGAAAGAAAAAGAAAAAAAAAACTACCTTAACTCGAATGGAAAAAAAGTTGAAAAAAAGTTAAAAAAAAGTTACCTGCAGTCACTTTAACTCGAATGGATCGATGAATTAGCTAGTGACATATGCATGCATAAACCATCCTGTGGTGATCGTATCATTTCTGCTTTGCTTGCCAGCATTTCGGACTGTTGCACTCATTTCACACAACACTTCACTCCTCCCTAAACCTTATAAATATACCTAACGTTCCATTGCATGTACTACAATAAAAACAAACACCAACCTTAGTTCCTAGCTAGTTTGCCATGTCTTCCTCATCAAAAGCTTTTCAATGGTTAAGCCTTGTTGGCATCATATGGCTTCAATCTATAAACGGAACAAACACCACCTTCCCTGCGTACTCATCCCAACTCAAGAACACTCTCTCCATGTCCCAACTGCAGATCAACAATCTCGTCTTTGCCTCTGACGCAGGGAAACTCTTTGGTTGGTTTTCCGGCATTGCTGTTATTTACCTTCCCATTTGGCTAGTCCTCATGATCGGCTCTCTTCTCGGGTTAATCGGCTACGGCGTGCAATTTCTCTTCGTAACGAACCAACTCGCATCTCCAGCATATTGGCAAGTATTCTTGCTCACCATGGTGGCCGGAAATAGTGTATGTTGGATCAACACCGTTTGCTATGTAGTCTGTATTCGGAACTTTCCGTTTCACCAACAGGTTGCTGTGGGATTAACAACAAGTTACCAAGGATTGAGTGCAAAAATCTACACAGATATTGTCAGTGCTTTCTTTTCTTCTTCACCTCATAAGAGAGCCAAGGCTTATCTTCTTCTAAACTCTCTCCTGCCTTTAATAGTCTGTGCTGTGGTGGCACCATTCGTGAGAGACATTGATGTGGTTACTGGGAAGCAGCCAAGGAACATGGCAACGGGGTTCAGATTAATGTTTGTGATAACCATTGCCACCGGAATCTATGCGGTCATCACCAGTTTAGGATCAATGATCGGCTTAGACAGAATGATAGGTACCGGGGTGTTCCTACTGATCCCCTTGGTAATCGCAGTTGCGGAAAAAATTAGAGATATATTATCAAGAAGATGGAGCCTAGCAGACAGAGAGAACAAAGTGTACAATGTCGGCATAGATGATCAGAATGGCCTTGAGAGCATAGAGAGTGGTGTGGTGAAAGAGGAAGAAGAAGAGGAACATACTACTACAGTGCAGGTTCATAATGAGGTCAGTGAAGTACAGGTTCAGCACGGTTTTGGTGTTAGAGAGGAGATTGGAGTGAAGCTGATGGTGAGAAGGATAGATTTCTGGTTATATTTCCTAGTCTACTTTTTCAGTGCAACAATTGGGCTTGTGTTCTTGAACACCTTGGGACAGATAACAGAGTCAAGAGGCTCATCTAAGACTTCTTCCTTGGTTTCTTTATCTTCTTCATTCGGGTTCTTTGGCCGTCTCATGCCTTCTCTTCTGGATTATTTCTTCGCAAGGTAACTCCTCCAGTCCCTAATTTCCAGTAATTTTAAAAAGTACGTATATTATCATACTAGCTAGGAGTAATAATGTGCTTGCTAGATAAATTTTTGAAGCCAATTACTCATTATTTTCTCCTTCCTTCTTCTTCAGAAGCAAGTATATGATTTCCAGGCCTGCATTCCTGGTGGCATTAGCGGCACCGATAGCAGGAGTTTTCTTCCTGCTTCTCAACCCAGCTAACGTCTCCCTCATCATCAGTACCGCCGTTATAGGAGTGTGCACTGGAGCAATTACTTCTATTGCAGTGTCCATAACCACAGAGTTATTCGGGACCAAGAAGTTCTCAATAAATCACAATGTGGTGGTTGCGAATATTTCAATCGGGTCATTTCTTTTTGGCTACTCGTCTGCTCTTCTTTATCGCAAGGAAGGAAATGATGATGGTAGCTGTTTGGGAATGGCTTGTTACAGAGGCACCTTCATTATCTGGGGTAGTCTTTGTACATTAGGGACTGTTCTAGCTTTAATGCTATATGCAAGAACAAGAAAGTTCTACTCCAAAAGATCATAAATTAAGCAGAGTCAAGAATTTTGTTTTTTTGTCTTTGTTTCAGAAAAGTTCATACTTGTAGACCTGTAGTTAAGGTGATGAACATGTGATCAGTATTGTTTTGCAATCAAGAAAGGGAGAAACGAGGGAGAGAAATATATACATGGTAGGTATGGTACAGAATAGTAATTCTGGTTAGTCGATCTTTGATCTAACTCCTTGGGGGCAGAAGGTAGGTATAGTAAAAAGGACAGTACTATATTCTGGTTCTCGTTTTCCATGTTGTATTTTCGCGCAGTGTGTAATATTTGGTAGGACATTGTTCATTCTCATGAGCAATATATTTTGGTGTTACCTTCTAAGGTTAGTTATATATCAAATGTTTAATCTCCATTGAATTTCTGTCTCTAGGTTGATTGTACTTCATTTCTTTGTGTTCAAGGGTCATTTTGCTCTCACGAACATGACCATTTGACGTTTTTGATTTGATCTCCAAGACATACCATATATATAGTTTGGTGTTTATTGTTCGAAGTCTTTCACTATTTTCAGACATTTCAATCAGGCATGAATACAGAAGGATGCTTGCTCTTCATGATTTTCCCTCAACTAGACCTTCATGCATGCACGCCACTGATAGACAAAAAAACTTTTTCAATTTCTGCCCATCTTGCATTAGTTGCAGACATGTATACACAGGTTTAGGTCTGAAAAACATAGTTGGGGGGAATACATACAGTTTGTGTCCTACGTACGTATTCTCCGACCATTTCCAACATCCATTGAAGAAAGATGCACGGAACTCTCTCTACCAAGTTCTGTGTTTCAAATTTGCTGAGGTAAACACTCAAAACAAAGCAAACAAGAAAAGATGCACGAAATTACTTTGTTCTAAAAGGATTGAAACTTCGATTTCCAACATCGATTATCTTCGAAGTTTTACTTACGATTGCATCTCTTTTTTAATGAAATTGAAAGGTGTCTGTAAATTTTAAGAAAGACGTGTAAGGTAAAAAAATTTCACTAGAAATGATCATTATCATACTTCTTTTGGGGCGTTGTGAATAGTGATTTCTTTCTGTTTTGCTGTAGCAATGGCTGTTGTTCGTGAAAGCTTAGTAGTTCTACACTGTCCAGTTCAAAATATATCAGTGCAGAGGTGATTTAAAATTGCTAAGTGATAGAATCAATGATGTCATGCTCATACGTTCTGTAGCATATTAATTAACATTTTTTTTTTTTTTTTGCTAATATTATTGAGTTACTTGTTTGAGATATCACGACATCGGCTTAGTTTTATCATGTTTCTAGATACGCCAAGTTCTTACGCGATGCAATTGCCGATTTAAGATATTTTACAAAACAATATATTTATTTTGTCTTCTTTTTTTTTTTTTCTTTTACAGTGAGCCAAAAAAAAATTATTTTTACCGGCTTAGTCCATTGCCTTGTAAGAGATTAAATCTTATATTTTCAATTAAAAAACCCACAAAAGAAAAAAAAAGAAAAAAAGATAGATAGATAGATAACAATACCGTTTATCAGACGTGCATATATCTCAGAAATGACGAATATATAACATTGGCATCATAAACTAGCTTCCACTAACAGTAGTATGTCCATGCATTAATCTCTCAACGTACCTTAATTAGCTTGAACGATCGAGGACACATGTGTGGCTTATATGTTCTTGCCTGCAATTTGACCCATCTTCTGGACATCGACAAAGCAATTCAATACGAGTTACTAAGCTATCTATCTATTCCTATGGATTTAGTTGAGCATAAATGCAGGCACATACAACACTATTCATTTTGTCAAGCTTCATTTCCAGTGGGATCCATTCTATTTTAGATGTAAACGTATTCACAACATCAGCATTCCATCATATATTTCCTTCTGTGATGAGTTTCTCATCAGTTTCTTCGCTCTCATACTCTCTTGCAGTAGTGATGCTTACGTTTGACTGACCTGTGATGACAATTTTATTTTTACGTGTTAGGGTAGATATTTTCATACGTGTATCCACATATCCACTAATGGCCAAGACCATATCGATCATAGGAGGCGCCTAAACTTGGTTCCTCTAAACTTTGGTCTAACTAGACCTGAAACTGAAACGATAGCACCATACCAGCGCACAGGCGAAGTAGAGTCTTTCTAATAGTGTGATTTTAGAAGCTCCACAGAGGTTAGTGGCATGGGCGGTGAGTGTTCTGGGATGATCAGTATATGGTTCATATGTAAAGCAGAGTGGAAGCAAGAAAGGATGAAAGAAAAGGATGAATTCACTTTGTCAGGGATGTTAATTACCAAGCAAGTAGTTTCATTTCGTTTAGGTCTTCAAGCATTCGGTTCGGATTAATAAGTCTCATCACATCGGACATTTTATGCATCAACCTAACTTTGTTTAAAAATTAAGTGTTTGATTGGGTATCATTTTCACACTAAAAGATTTATTCCAAAATTATCAATCTGAGATGACAAAAGGTTACAGCAAATAAATTTTTTTTGGTATAAAAAAAATTAATAGCTTAAGTTGGTAGTGCGCTTAATCAACTTGCAGATCATTTCAGTGACATGTTTCCCAAATCGCTATGATATGAAATCACAAAGATAACTTTTTTTTCTTTTTAAGGAAGTCCAACCCTGCTCCCAAGTTCCTCTCCAAAAAAAAAAAAAAAAACTTGCTGCCAAGTTTGACCCTTATTCACTTTCACTAACTTGACTTAATACACCTACATGATGATTTGATTTTTGATATATAATATATCAAGGATTCGATCAATTTATATTTATTTTTTGTAAAGTTTTTTTGTTTTGTAACAATGTCTTGACGGGCATGTTTTCTCATAACAAGAGGAAGAGGAAGAAAGTGCAGTTATGGATCAGCAATGAAAAACACACATGATGAGAAGAAAGAAATGACATTAAGAAGTTACAAGAGGAAGAGGACGAACGTACGGTTAATGCTGTAGCGACGTCTGGGTGAAACAAGTTAGGCTCTCCAAGTATATCCCTACATAATCAATGTGTTCATGTTCACGAATCGAGATAGCTAGTTTGATGAAGAACCAGATTTATAAGTGATCACTTGGAAGTGGTAAACACATAAAAGGGCTTTGTTAAAGGTGCACCTGGACAAATTGAGGTTCAAAAGTTAGAGGATTTCATGACTTTGAAACACACCTGAATCGGCATACAGACTTCACCCGGAATCATGCCGATGATCTCCATCGGAAGAATAGGTCACGCCTACTTCTTCGAGAGCATATAGTCCAAGGATCCGGCTTGTTTGCTTGGACAAGTATTGCTTAGATCTGCTTGGACATGATTGTGTAGGATTCGGTCCAAGTTCAGCCCAAGGCTTAGTTTAGGTTCAGCCCAAGGCTTAGTTTAGGTTCAGCTCCAACATTAAGTTGTTCAGATTCACAACCAACTTCAGCCCAAGCTTAGGTTTCCACAAGCTGAGATCATACCTGTTTTTGTTTGGTTTGAGATTTTTAGGGGATTTTTTTTTTCTTCTTCCTCACAAAAATTTGGATTACGATCCTTGAGATATTCAAGTCAAGTACGTACTTTGATGGACGATATGCAACAATTTTAATTTTAAATTTTTTTTTTGGAAATGGCAATAATAATATAATATTTCTAGTAAGTTTTGGTAGAGCAGCCCATTCGGAGGATCATAACCGAGAAAAACTACTTCATGTTCAGAGAAAGAGGACTGGAGGAGTACAAAAGCAGTCAAACCGAATAGAATATGAGGCCAGGAGGATGATAGAAGCAAGCATGAGCTTATTTGTGCATCCATTATGCATGAGATTGAAGCTTGTTACATAATAAGCTCGGAAATTTTAGATTAAAATCTGGGTAGCAAACACGAAAACAAGAAACACAGAGGCAACTAAGGCAATGCATACTAATTGTCAACCGCTAACAACAAATCCACCAGTATTATTTCTAATTCAGGGATAGCGCCTGAAATTTTTGCAAACTACCATTCGGGGATACCCAAAAAGAATTCTACAGTTCTGAAAATGGACAGAGAGAGAAGTAAGCTGCATTGCCCCAAAGACTTGGTGCATGAATACAACTACACCAGCAAATTCTCGATTCTTGAATCCCATTTCCTCAAGTGAAAACAGACCCCCGTGCAACACAAGGTATATAATGAGAAAACAATCTTCTGCAGTTGTTTTCATCGAAAGCTTTCAAAATTATCATATGGCAAGAGCAGTTATGCACCTAAAGTTGTACATGAATCATAAGCAAGCGGATTCATGTGATAAAAAAATCAATAAAATGAACACAACTTATTAGCAAAGAAAAAAAAATTCGAGGACAAAGCACAACTACGATTTCTGCAACAGATTATAGGAAGAATGATCAGTTACAGCTTACCAGTGAAAACCATAAAGGTGTAAATCCGTTCCAATAAGAATTGGGAAATAGAAGTTATGCTTTATCCCATTAGGCACTATTATAAGCTTCTGGAAAAAGACATTAAAATGTAATAGGAGCTTACAGTCTCTTGCCTCCTAAACTTAAAATGTAATAGGAGCTTACAGTCTCTTGTCTCCTAAACTCTAATTGTAGTGCCATCCTAAACCCTATTTACCATAACTAGCAAGTATTGCAGTATCTGTCAGTAAAAGTTTAAAACTGAACACCAGAACGGGACAAAATTTGAACCACCAGAACCAGCAGAGCAGTCCATGGTCAAAATCAAATGTATAAAGATACTTTTCTTTTCTTATCATATATCACTTTCTTTCCCTGGCACGATTACCTCTCCGTTCATTGCAAAAGCATAGCCACAGCTGCAGACTTCTTTTAGTCAAAAACTCAAAATCTAAGCCCAGTATGAAAAACAAACAATGCCAAAGTTGTGAACCAATAAATAGCTAATCAATCTTGTGGAGCACATGAACTTCATACCAGAAAAAATGCAAAACATACGACTAATATGAGAAAGAGACCGAGTGGATGCATATTTTTTTTTTACATCCGCTATCTAAATCTGTGTCATTCTTAAGGTTGTCAATAGGCGATGCCAAAGTTATTGGGTGAAACGAGGCTCTCCAAGTAGACCACAGCATAACCAACCTCTGGAACTCCACGAATTGACAGATTGCGAAAGATGTTCTTATCAAAATTGAGCAGAACCAACTTGTTTTCATCATCTTCCAACAGTAATAGATCATAATATTTCTTCCTGAACCCCGAGTGTACCCACTCACAAGGCGGGATGGAGATCCTTATTTTAGTCCAAGACTCTCTAACTCCATATTCCTTCATGAACCAAACCTCTTCACCGTATCCCAGTATCATACATAGGCAATCTCTGAAGACACTTAAATAAACACCACCCCCTTCATTATGAAAACGAGGCGGCAGTGGAATCTCCCGCACTTCCTCCTCTGCCAAAACAAAAGATAACAGAACCATAGAGGACAAATCACCATAGTCTCTATAAACCAACCAATGTATACCTCCATTCAGCAGTTTCCCCATCCCACCGTGGGATAAACATTGATAGGGATATCCCTTCTCAATCACTCGCCAATACCCAGTTTTCAATGAATAGACACCAAACTTAAGTTCCATTAAGATTGGGAATGTGGGTGTTGCCGTCTCACTGCAGCGCAATCCTCACAAATCATGTACACCATCTTGTAATCTTGAGTGGACGGATCAAATCCAAACCCATATAGCTTCGCATTAATTATGTCCCATCGACCAAGTTTTGGGAACACAGGAACTACCTTGGACTCCCTGGTTACTGGGTTAAACAAGGAGAACCTCTGATTTGACTCAAACAACATCAAGGCATTGGAGTAAAAAACAGAGCTACCCCTAACATCTCCAACTCTACTGACTTCAGTTACTGACAGTTCATGATTCTCATGACCCGGACCTGATATGAGACCGAAGAGACTGTCGACTAAGGGCCCAGTGTCTAAGAGGGCCAGTAAACAAGAAAATTTTATTGGCTTATGATCTATGAAGAGTTTATTCTTACCAATAAAATGGAAAGCACTGACATCTTAAAGAGTTAAGGGACCGAGACAAGTTAAGCACAATTATATATAGATTATTAAAATGTATTCACTCCTTTTAGATCCAAAAGGAAAGAAGAACATTACGTAAATACCTTCTAATTAGCAATATGATTTCTAAAACAACAGGGTTTTGATAATCCTATTTCTATAATTAGATTTGTGTTAATCTTATAAATTTTCAGTTTATAATTTGATTATTATATATATTTTCGGATAGTATATGTGGTTCGTCTTTGGATTTTGAATGTTTAGTTCATGAAATCTTTACACATAAAAAAACAAAACAAAAAAAACAAAAAAAAAACTGAACATACACTAATTTGAGAGCTCAACTTAGAGAGTTCGACTCAGGCCTAAAAATCTCAGGTTCGGGCTTCATCATCACAACCAACATTATCAATATCATCATTATCGAGAAACTCATCTAAACTGAAAGAGCAAAACTCACCGGAATAAACACCGGTGACTAATACTCTTCGTCTTTGGTGGAGTACATCCTCGTGCTCAAGGGCTTTGTTAAAGTGCATTTTAACAAATTTGGGATCAAAAGTTAGGGAATTCCATGACTTTGATATACACCTGAATCTGCATAAAGGCTTCACCGGCAGCCACGCGAGGATCTTGCGAATGATCTCCATCGGAAAGTGCGAGAGTTCTGTCAGTTCGTCCGCCATTTTTGTGCTCCAAAAACCCTAACAGAGTCGCACTGAAACAAATGAACTTCGCCGGAGGCACCGACCATTTTAACGCGGAGTTTGTTTGGGTTTGGGCCCACTTCAGCCCAAAGCTTAGTGTCACAATCTGACTTCTAAGCCCAAGCTTAATTTATGTATTGGGGCCATTAGTGATCGAGTTGGTAGAACCTCTATACCCATATTCGAAACTCGCCGACGCTATTTAGAGTTAAATCTTAATTTGTTTCGGGTGACCAAAGAGGATGAAGCGTTCTGACATGATCTCTCGGCATGAGCTAATCTTTCGGCCTAAAAAGCCTTTCAGAAAATTATGTGATCTCAGGATAAAAAGTTTAAATGATCTTTAGTTGATTCTTTTTCATTTTATATAGGTTCCCTTGGGGGTTTCGGAATGATCCATTGTGCATGAGATTGAAGCTTGTTATATAATAGCCCTATATAATAAGCTTGGAAATTTAGATCACAATCTGGTAGTAAACATAAAAAGGTGTTGCTAAATGTACCCAACAAATAACTAATAAGTAGTAGACCCAACATCATTTTTAAACCCACTCAAACTTTGTAATTTCCAATTATGCCTTTAATGTGATGAAACCCAACAAAACATCTCAAATGATACCCAGCAAACCCAGCGATACATCCTAATTGATATATATAAAAAAAAAAAAAAAAAACCAGCAATCAACTGATTCAACTCTAACGAAGCCCAGAAAAGAAATAGGATTAATAACTCTAATGAGACCCAGTTAAAAAAACAGATTAGTTCCGTAATTGAGTCGTATTGAAAACCTTTCACATTTTTCAAAGTGAATAGACTATAGATCTAGTAGTAAAGCTACTGCAATTAACAATTTCAAGGAGATGCATTCATGCATATTGACATTTCAGTTGAAATCTTGAAACTAGACATACAGGCCCTTCGTTGATACCCTAATCCACCAAGCTCCAGCCTTATACTTTCTAGGCACCAATATACATACATAAAGTCGGGTTTGTGTCGATCTTCAATTAATCAACAATGAGGAGTTTAGATTCGGAGCTCTTCCTTTATAAGAGCTTCCGTCTTTGCAACCACCACGACAGCCGCTCTCTGCCAAAATCGTGTTTGGAACCCAACCATATCAGAAGCAGCGGAAACCGTGTATTTCTGGTCAAGGGCTTAGCTGGGTTTATGAACTTAAGGGTATTATTGAAATGTGTTGTTGGGTGTATAAAGTTTGTTGGGTCTACTTAGTCATTTGCTAGGTATATTTAGCAGCACCCAACATGAAAACAAGAAACATAGTAGAGGCAAATCAGGCAATGCATACTAATTGTCAACCGCGAACAACAAATCCACCAGTCTTATTTCTGATTCAGGGATAGCACCTGAAATTTCTGCAAACTACCATTCGGGAATATCCACAAAGAACTCAAAAGTTCTGAAAATGCAGAGAGAGAGAGAAGCAGGCAGCCTTGCACCATAGACTTGGTGCATAAATACAACTACACCAGAAAATCCTCGAGTCTTGAAGCTCATTTCCTAAAGTGAAAACAGATCCCCCTGCAACACAAGGTATATAATGAGAAACCAATAGTCTTTTCCATCAAAAGATTTCAGAATTATCATATGACAAAAGCAGTTATGCACTTAAAGTAGTACAAGAATCGTAAGCAAGCGGGTATGATAAAAAAATAATTAAAACAAACACACCTTATTAGTAAAGAAAAAATTGAAGGAAAAACACACCTACCATTTCTTTAACATATTATAAGAAGAATGATCAGTTACAACTTACCAATGAAAACCATAAACAAAGTGGAAAGTGGAGATTCATTCCAATAAGAGTTGGGAAAAAGAAGCAAGGCAATGATCCCATTAGACACTTACTATAAGCTTAGAGAAAAAAGACATTAAAATGTAAAAGGAACTTATAGTCCCCTGTCGCCTAAACTCTAATTGTAGTGCCATCCTAAACCCTATTTACCATAAGTAGCAAGCATTATCTGTCATTAAAAGTTTAAAACAGCAGAACAGAACTAGTCCCAGAACTTCAACCACCAGAACCAGCACAACAGTCCATGGTCATAAACAAATGTTTAAAAATACTTTTCTTTACTTATCATAAATCACATTTGCAGACTTCATTGAGTCAAAAACTAAGCCCAGTATGAAGAACAAACAATGCCAAAGTTGACAACCAATAAAAAAACTATATGATCTTGTTGTTGGAGCACAAGAACTTCATACTAAAGCAATTGCAAAACATAGAACTGATAGGGGAAAGATATTGAGTGGATACATATTTTTTTTTTTACCTTTGCTATCTACATCTGTCCCATTCTTAAGGTCGTCAATCGGTGATGCCAAAGTTATTGGGTGAAACGAGGCTCTCCAAGTAGACCACAGCATAATCAATTAGTGGAACTCCATGAATTGATAGATTGCGAAAGGTGTCCTTATCAAAATTGAGCAGAACCAACCTGTTATCATGATCTTCCAACAGCAACAAATCGTAAGATTTCTTCCGGAACCCCGAGTGTAACCACTCACACGGCGGGATAGAGATCCTTATTTTAGTCCAAGACTCTCTAACTCCATATTCCTTCATGACCCAAACGTCTTCACCGCTCCCCAGTATCACACATAGGCAGTCTCTGAAGACACTTAAATAAAAATCATCCCCTTCGATATGACAACAGGGCGGAAGTGGAATCTCCCGCACTTCCTCCGCTGCCAAAACAAAAGACAACACAACCATAGAAGACACATCTCTATGGTTTCTATAAACCAACCAATGGATACCTCCATTCAGCAGTCTCCCCTTCACACCATTGGGTAAACATTGATAGGGATATGCCTTCTCAATCACTCGCCAATACCCAGTTTTCAATGAATACACACCAAACTTAAGTTCCATTAAGATTGGGCTCGGCCGTTTCATAGTAGAGCAATCCCCACAAATCATGTACACCATCTTGTAATCTTGGTTGGACGGATCAAATCCAAACCCATATAGCTTCGCATTAATTATGTCCCATTGACCAAGTTTTGGGAACACAGGAACTACCTTGGACTCCCTGGTTACTGGGTTAACCAACAAAAACCTCTCATTTGACCCACAAAACATCAAAGCATTGGAGTAAAAAACAGAGCTACCCCCAACATTTCCAACTCTACTGACTTCAGTTACCAACAGTTCATGATTCTCATCATCACCGCCAACATTATCAATGTCATCACTATTGAGAAACTCATCTAAACTGAAAGAGTAAAACTCGCCGGAATAAAAATCGCTCACCAATACTCTTCGTCTTTGGTAGAGCACATCCTCGTGCTCAAGGGCTTTGTTAAAATGCATTTTAACAAATTTGGGATCAAAAGTTAGGGAATTCCATGACTTTGATACACACCTGAATCTGCATAACGGCTTCACCGGCAGCCACGCGAGAATCTCGCGAATGATCTCCATCGGAAGGTGCGGGAGCTCCGTCACTTCGTCCGCCATTTTTGTGCTCCAACAGTCAAACAGAGTCGCACTGAAATGAATGAACTTCGCCGGAGGCACCGACACTTTTAAAAGCCGTTTGTTTGGGTATGGCCCAAACCTTAGTGCCAAAATTTGACTTCTGAGCCCAAAGCTTAGTTTAAGGTTATAGGTTTTCACTTTCTCTGATTCAGTCGTATCCTTTTTTTGTTTTTTTGGTAAGTATGAGGCCAAAAGGCCCAGAACAAAAACTACAATATCATCAAGAAGAGTTTCAGTAACAATAGAGGCTCATAGAGATAGCAGATGCCTTGAACATTAAAAGTACTGTTCTTGGCCAACAAGTCAGCAACCATACTGCGCTCTCGGTGAACATGCTTAACATGGACCGAAGCAAAATGCTGAGTCGTTTCCTTTTCATTTTTGAGGCAAACTTTTTAGCGGATGCTTTATCTGAGCATGATCATGGTGCCCCTGTCTCGTAGAGTGTCGATCTTTGTCTGCTTCTATGGATTTTTTCTGTGGTAGTTTTGGTTTGGGTTGCAATAGGGTTTCTTCTTGTATTTTCTTTCTTTTATCAAACCGAACAGAATAGACAATATTGCTTCTTAGTGTGTAAACGATAACATCGATCATGACTCATGAGTTCATTGATTACATCTACCAACCAAAGATTTTTCTACTCACCAGGAATATTTGTTCAGAAATCAACGGAAAAACCAAAAGGAAATGATTTCCCCCGTATTCTTCAACCCTATATACCAATACTGAAGTATACAATACAAAGATACAGAAAGCTAGGACAAAACTTAAAGTACTCCACAGTCCAAACTCTCATGAGAAATGTCTCGATGTAAAAAGAATAACATCTTCTTTCTCTAATCATAATATCATGATCAATCAGTTCGTATCTCACGTCCAATATATTCATACTTCATACAGTAATTGTTTTTTAATACAGTAATTTCATATATAGGGAAAAAAAAAATGTAGCCAATTTTCTAGTCCTTTTAGCTAGTTAAAAAAAGAAAAGAAAAAACGAACACAGAGAATGCTGTTAACCAAGTTATTTAACTTCCAAACCTTGTTCAGTAACACAAGAATTTAGTATACCGAAATGAAAAACAAACAGGATACTTACCTCCGATCCATTCTTCTAATCCCATCCTTAATGTGATCAGTCAGTGATGGCAGGGAAATTGGGTGAAAAAAGGCTCTCCAAGTATATCCCAACATAGCCAATTCGAATTTGATCAAATGATAGATTGCGAAAGGTTTCTTCATCGGAATTGAGCAGAACCAACTTGCCTTCGGCTTTGAACGACACCAAATCATAGCCATTCTTCCAGAAACCTGAATGTGACCAACTCAAAGAAGGGATACAAACCCTAATTTGAGTCCACGACTCTCTCACTCTGTATTTCTTCATGACCCAAAAGGCTTCATGCTTCTCATAATACTTAGGTATCATACATAGGCATTCTCCCACGACGCTCAAGTTAACTTCTTCATTATATACAATATCGAAATCAGTTGGCAGCGGAATCTCTCGAACCTCCTCCTCTGATAAAAGAAAACACAAGATAACCATGGATGGCTCCGGCTCAAAATTTCTCTGGACCACCCAATGAATACCTCCATTCAGCACTTTCCCCTCCTGACCAGATTGGAAACCTTCGTAGTGATGTTGCCTCTCAATGACTAGCCAAGAATTGTTTCTCAACGAGTAAACACAAAACTTAAGCTCCCCTTCGCAGCAGTCCCCTTTAACAACCTTGTAATCTTGGGTGCACCGATCAAATGCAAACCCAGATACGCAATAATAATAATCTCCTGTCTCCGGAGTAAACATTTCCGGTGGGTCAGGTAATACCTTTGATTCCCTCGTTGCCGGGTTTAACAAACAGACATTCCCAAACAACCTAAATAACCCTAGCAACAACAACATGCCCTCGCAGCAAAGCACCACCCTAGAAAAAATACAACACCTTGGATAGAGATCTTCATTGTCATCTACATCGTCATCGCCATGATAATAATCTTCACCGCTAAGATCTTTAGATCTCAATGCCCTGAACTTGACTAGTAAATCATGATTGTCACCAAGATTATCAATATCATTTTGATCAAGAAACTCATCGAGGTCGAGAGAGAAGAGGCAGTGACAAGAATCATCTTTAATCATGACTCTGCGTCTCTGGTAGAACACATCCTCATGCTCAAGGGCTTTTTCAGAGTGCAATTTCACGAATTGGGGGTCTAAAATTAGAGACTTCCAGGACTTGGATACACACCTGAATCGGCATACAGACTTCACCGGCAGCCATGAAAGAATCTCGCGGATGACCTCCATAGGGAGGTGCAGAATCGGCATACGCATCGGTTTCTTTTGGTTCCCCATGATCCCGTCACCTCCGTATCTTCTTCTCACACAAGTAACCCTTAACCCTAAGAAACGAAATATGTGAAGGAGGCTTGGGATTGACTTTAGTTTGTGTTATATGTCCAACTAAGCCCAGGCAGATATCTGACCCGAAAAGGGCCCAGGCAGATAATGGAACCCTAACAAACACCCAATATATAACACTCAAATATGATGGTCAAACATATGAATTGTTATAAATTTTCAGGCCCTCACCGCCATACGTACTTACCTCATTGGATTTTGGTTGGCAATTTTGGTTGCATATTCCTTTAATATTTACCGTAATTGATAAACTAGTCTGGAGTTCACATCCAAAATCAATTGGGCAAATGGATGGAACTCTGAAAGAGAGTGTGCTTTGTACATATCACGTACTAGCTAGAAGCCAAAACGTAACTCTGAATAACATGTGCTGTATTAGTTGACGGACGATTAGTTGATCCAGAATCTTTATACCATGGTGGTGACATATCATAGATAGTTAAAAATAAAAAGCAGCTCCCATGTTTAGGCCAATTTGCTGTCAAAAAAAAGTTATTAAATTCAACTGCGGTTTATTGATTCTTTGTTTTATTAATCCTTGAAGAACTGCATAACTAAGGAAAATTAAGAATATGGGTCTATGAAATTACATAATGATAAAGTAGTCTGTGGTTCACATCCAAAACCAATTGGAGTGGCCCAAACTTATTAACCCACAGGCAATGTCCCATATTCTCGATGTGGGATATATATCTCAACACGTCCCCGCACGTGTGACGAATCTTCAAGCCTAACACGTGGACAACATTTGGGTGACTTGGAGTTCGTGTGGCCATTGGGCTTCACACGTGAACTTGGGTAGCCCGTTCTGATACCATGATAAAGTAGTCTGAGGTTCACATCCAAAACCAATTGGCAATGGGTGGAGTGGCCCAAACACTTATTAACCCACAGGCAAGGTCTCATATTTCCGATGTGGGATATATATCTCAACACATGACGATATATTTTTTTTGAGGAGAACATTGGACGTAAGAAGGATCGATCAATGCCTCGCTCACTGAGCCTATTCCTCGTAAGAACATTGGACGCGGCTCTCCAAACACAAATCTTCACCTTGGCCAGAACCGGGGCTTTCCAAATGCGGTTCCAAAGTTGTGAGCTCTGGTTTGGACCAACGTCACCCTCCTCCAACACTCGCCTACGAGCCAAATGATAAGCTGATTTTACTGTAAATTTACCTTTTTTGTCTTCACCCCCCGATCACAATGAGCCTGAGAGCTTATAGGTAATTCCAAAAGTTTGTGAACAATGGCGGGAGGGAACAGCTCATTTAGGATTTTTACATTCCATGTACCTGGTTCGCTCATGAGTTCAGAGACACAGTGGAAGGGTTCATCTCGGAATGACTCCAAATGCTCTCCTTCTAATTATGGATCATGCCAAATATGACGATACTTGGAATGTATTGATGGATATTAATAAGGATATCATTATATGTAATATGTTAATTAGGAAAGTGTAGGAGTTTCAAAACTTGCGTTTCCCTAGTCTCATGGCGTTCCTACAATCTCCAGTCCTTTTCCTAGTTTGAGCGGGAGATTTACAATCTTTAGCTCCTTTTCCCTGTTTCACTTGGGTTTTACAATCTCTACCCTCCAGGCTTCAATCAATGGATTATATCAAAAAGGAAAGAAAATTCAGAAAATCTTCTACTTACCAAGAAAGTGAATGGGCTAAGATCTTTTTCTTACTGGTTGAAGTACTTGCCAAGAAGATGAGTTACTTTCCCATCTTTTGTAGGTATAATCAAGTTCTATATATACAATGCCTAATATGCTTTCTGTACCGGTTCATGTCATTGCTTCTTCTCTCGTCTTTTCTATTCTCTATCTTCTCTATCTTCAGAAGTGATTGTAGCAATCAGTTAACATACAATGACGACCGGAGGCAAGAGCAATCTGCTGCTGCTGCTGCTATGCACGTTTCTTTTTCCACGGTTTGAAGTCAATGCACTATCCTTTGACTACTCGGCCAGCATCGAGTGTTTGGAAAACCCTCACAAACCCCAGTATGGTGGAGGAATCATCGTAAACCCTGAACTAAATCACGGCTTGAGAGGCTGGTCTACTTTCGGTAATGCAAAACTCCAGCATAGAGAATCACAGGCAGGCAACAAATTCGCTGTGGCTTGTAACAGAAACCAACCACATGCTGGTATTTCTCAAAAGACTTACTTGCAAGGAAACAAGCTTTATACTTTCTCTGCTTGGATACAAGTGAGTGGTGGCAGAGGCGTTCCGGTAACAGCTATTTTCAAGACTAGTTCTGGATCATTCATCCATGCTGGTGCTATTGTTGCAGAATCCAATTGCTGGTCCATGATGAAGGGTGGCCTAACTGTGAATGCATCAGGCCCGGCTGAGCTTTATTTTGAGAGCAAGAACACATCGGTTGACATTTGGGTTGATAGTGTCTCGTTGCAACCGTTCACCGAAAAGGAGTGGAAGTCTCATCATGATCAAAGCATTGAGAAGAATCGAAAGAGCAACGTGAGAATCCAAGCAGTTGATGCAGAAGGAAACCCTCTACGGAATGCCACAATCTCCAACCAACAAAAGGCTCCCAGCTTCCCTTTCGGATGCGCTATGAACAAGAACATTCTCGCCAATACTGCTTACCAAAACTGGTTCACTTCAAGGTTTGGAGTGACAACTTTTAAAAATGAAATGAAATGGTACAGCACAGAAAATTCACAGGGGAAAGAGGACTACTCGGTGGCTGATGCCATGCTTCAGTTTGCTAAACAACACAACATTGCAGTCAGAGGCCACAATGTGTTCTGGGATGATCCCCAGTACCAACTTGGTTGGGTTACATCACTCGATAAACATCAACTGGCTCTGGCTGCTTTCAAGAGGTTATATTCTGTCATGAACAGATACAAGGGCCAAGTTATCGCATGGGATGTCGTTAACGAAAACTTGCACTTTGATTTCTTTGAAAGTAAGTGGGGTAAAAATTCTTCAGCCATCTTATACAATTGGGCGACTAAAGCTGATGGAGAAACCACCTTGTTCATGAGTGAATTTAATACCATTGAGGAGAGCGAGGATGGAGACTCCACCCCGGCTAAGTACCTTCAAAAGCTTAGAGATATACAAGCCTTTCCCGGTAACAACAACTTAAAGATGGCAATAGGACTCGAGTCTCATTTCAGGAGTCCTAACATTCCTTACATAAGATCTTCTATTGATACTCTGGCTGCTGCAAACCTGCCAATCTGGATAACAGAATTGGATATCCAAAGCGGTCCGAATCAGGCATGGTACTTGGAGCAGATCATGAGGGAGGTATATACTCACCCTAAAATTCAAGGAATTATTATTTGGGCAGCATGGAGACCAGAAGGATGTTATAGAATGTGTTTAACAGACAACAATTTCAAGAACTTACCAACTGGTGATGTTGTCGACAAGCTGCTAAGTGAATGGGGTTTGAAGGCTGGCTTCGCCTTTTCTGCTACAACAGATACTAATGGTGTCTTTGAGGCCTCCCTTCCCCATGGAGATTATGAAGTGCAAATCACTGACCTGGAATCTGTGAAAGTTTCTAACGCTATGGTTCAGGGATTGAATGTGGCAGCAAGTTCCAGTGCATCCCAACAACCATTGCTGGTCCAACTTGCTGCATAAGCCTTTTTGTTAGGGATTGTTCTGATTGAAAATTTGACTGTTTTTTTTTTATGGAAGCTTACATTGGTATTCATATTGTAGTGAGTACTATTGAGTTTATTTAAATTGAGTCTGAATGAAACTAGAATATGAGTTTTCGAATCTAATTTTAGTACTTGATTACGTTCTTATAGAAACAGTACTGAAATATGTTTGTATTCTCATGTATTCCCAAATTGAGTCTATTCTATCTATTTATGAAATAGAGATAGAAATATGATGCCCTGAATTCAATAAACGTTTTAAGAAAGCTAATGTAGGTAGGTTTTGTCTCTCCCTGAGGAGTATTTCCACTCATGCCACATATGCACTGCAGTCATCTCATGATGTCTGAGATACAGAATATATATTATCCCCAAAGTAGCTACTAATATCAGGCAGATCGAATTTGATGAATATATATATATATATATATATATATATTATATATTGATTTGTATTTGTGAATGAATTCAGCTGATTAAACCATCCAGCAGATAATATAAAATCTATACATCTGCAGGTTCTCTCAACAGAAGAACTGATATCATTACTTGAAAGTATAACAAAGTGAAAATGTACTCTTATATGAAGGTCACATACTTGAGAGATCTGGAAAGTTTGGATGAAGTCCATATCAAACTAACATATTGGTTCACTCTTTTCTCACTATCATCCACCTGCATTGACAGTTCCTCAGATAAGTCTGATAGACTTACAACAGTTACACACATAATGATTAATAATGAATAGAAGATAGATCTACCGAATGCAATACATGAGACTACAAGCATCGGATCTTATTTTCTATTTGATTCCTTAGATCATAAACACAGTACAAGTTGGCTGAAAGTAGGATGGGAAACTGAGGAAATTAAACCAGTTGAAGTTGGCCGAAAGTACCTGGGCAAACAAGTCACGAAGCATTCATATATAACCCCAATATTCACAAGAATAAACATATTCACAACAATAACCAGTTATTTTTATATCAGTAATTTACAAGTTAAATGCAGAGACTTTTTCCTTGTTAGTGTTCACATTCACTTGTAATTATCATATGGAAATATAGGACGTATGATATAAAGTTGAGGCCTATTCCACCATGATATTGTACTGGAGAAGAATCTATCCAGCATTGAATTTATATATTTGACAATAGAGAAGAACATGGGTTATACATTAATACATCTAAGCCATAAAACCCAAAAGGGTTGGCGACAAATGGCATTGTCAACCTGACCAGTACCACACACATACACTAAACCTGGGGAGATAAAATGACATATATGAAAAACGAGAGATCTACACTTGTTGATCTAACTCATAATGGACTGCAAGGTATATAGGCTGAGACTGCAAGACAGGCCTCAAAATCAAAGATTGCAAGACATGCCTCAAAACCATAGTTATGTTATAGCTTTACATCTGCTAAAGCAACTTCAGTTTCTCGATTTTGAAAGAGAATGGATCTGACAAAACGGAATTCTAAACATGCTCCATAACGAGAGATTATATCTTTTACATAAACCTGAGTTATATGTAAACCGATCACCATGCCAATTAGCACAAGTATTTGTTAAGGTAAAGTCATCATGTACTTCCGTAAAATGTTCATCTTTCATCTGAATAAATATTACTTTGAGCAAAAAGCATACAAACATTTGATGTCAAAATGGCATAATGAATGGTGTGATTCATTCATTTGTAAATGCAAAGGAAAACATACAAAAAGTGGTGCTCCTTGGCGAATCAATTGCTGATGGCTGAAGATTGATTCCTTCAGATAAAAGTTGACATCCTTCAGTAGCATAAGCCTCCACATCATTTAACATCTTCATTAGTCAGGTCAAACTGCAATTCTCCAGACTCTCATTATTTAGCATAAGGCTTCATGAACTAGGAAATTAGAAAAACACCCTTCAAGGTTTGTATGTGACATTGAAACAACCAAATGAGGAGGTGCAAATGGCTGGAGTTCTGCCCCTGCCGGCTTGCCCCGACACAAACAGGTAATTACTGATCAATAATCACTCACAATATAAATGGAAGTATTAATGTACCTTATCTCATTACTATAGGGCTGATGCATCACTCTCAAACTTTTCCTTCCACACTTTCCAAGCATTTCTGACTTCATCCAATTCTCTATCTGGAATACCTGTGTTTCTATCCAGGTTTTCAATCCATTCTTGCCAAGGATATCCTGAAGGTTCTAAGAATTTTGCAACTTGAGGCAACATCACAGATGTGAAGAACTCATCAACCTGTTTGATAACTTCTTCTGATTCGACCATTGCAATCATTTCAGGTCTTTTTACATTTCCAGGTCTTTCTCTAATTGAAAATCTGTTTCCTCTTAAGATCAAAACTTCAGATGGGGCAAGGGGTAGGATTATCCGTGAGAACTTGGCCAGTGACAATGTCAGAATATCTCTTGGGAGTAACTTGCGCTTCACGGCCACAGAAGTCCCAACCATTTTGCGAATCTGGTGAGTGTGTATACAGATTAGTTTTATTTAATGAGCTGTCCAGCTAAGAAGCAGCCAATGACTGCAATATCTTATCTATAAATTATGAAGATGAAATTTGAAAAAATAAATGATGAAATTAGGGTAAAGCTATAACTTACTTGATGTAACATGAAAGATTCTCCCCATATGGAAAGCTCAACATACTCATGCGTCAGCGATTTTTCAAGCTTTCCGCAAGAACAGCGAAATATCTTTCTGAAATGGGAAGCACCGATCCTATCACTCTCATCAGGTTCGTATAACCATTTTGCACTGACAACTGAATCAGTACTTTTCTCCTTCAGAACATCTTCCTGCTTCTTGCAAGCGTGCAGTAAGATTTCATTCCCATTGCTGGACATAGAAGGATTTTGGTTCAGTACCTCAGTTTCTGATGAATTTCCTCCCTTGAACTCATCTTCATCATCACTTCCCTCAAGCTCGGATGATGATGCCTCAACAGTTGATCTTTCTGTTTTTGACATATTACGGTATATTGGTGATTTCTTTCCAGGAAGTTTCGTCCGGTATTTAGATCGTATTGTATAGTTATGAAAAGGATGTTCACCCTGCAAAATGCATTCACACAGATAATTCAGCTTACAGAGACTCGATTAGGTGCTTTAAACAATCAACTCCAATATGAATAGAATAAGCTTTAAACTTACATCAATATAAGAGGCATAACTATGAGAGAAAAAAACATCAAACCTCAAAAGCATTTAATATATCATTGAAATCTGCAATGTGATCCTCAATTTCAGCTCCGCTGAAGTGACTTTTGATCCCAATAACTTCAGCAGGAAGGAGGTATGAATACATACGAAGATTGCACTCCTTTCTGGGATCAAAGCTCCTACAACATAGGCAAACAAATTGACTGTTGAAAAAACACATTTGTAGAGTATAAGCAAACGCACGCCATCATAATGATATGCAATCCAAGGAAAATCCAGGTTCAAATTTTACTAATACGTGCAATACTCATATAGAGTTATATCCTGGGAACAATCACATCATTAAGGAAAAGCTTGTCATCACTCCTCTAAACAGTAAACACCAAATCTATCTCTTTTTTCCATGACTATCAAAATTTGTAATTTGAAGAAGAGAAATGATAAATAAACTCAAGGTCTCACCTCTGCGCAGGTACGGCACTAAAAACCTTGATATCACGAGGAAGGTAAGAGTTGATGTGATTCACAAGAGCAATGCCATAAGGGTCTCCGTCCCATGCATTTTCAGGAATTTCCATTTTCAACGATATCATTGTAGCCAAGGAGTGAACCTAAACATAATAAAAATCACCACAGCAGCATTAGACGCGATACCAAACAATATCAGTACAAGTCACAATATCAAACAAAATCCAATCATAAGCAAGTCTTACTTACTCCCTTATCGGTTCGGCTACTTCTGGCCCACGAAAATTTTGTTCAGGTTGCCGAAATTACTCTCACGAATACCACCGGCCTTGAATATGGCAGTCTCCAGTTCCTTCTCAATAGCTACATTTCAAAATCACAATGCTAAGCTGATTGATTCGATTTGGTGTTGTTTTTACATTCCTACTGCATCTACATTCCATATTTTGATTCCTCTAATCAGTAAAAGAAACAAACTTTACATTTCACACCAAGCTAAAACCAATTTCCCAAGAGAAATTAACCACCACAACTAACTGTAATTAAGGTAAAAACATGAAGAAGCAAACTTACTGGATATTGAAGGGTCGTCTCTTTGAATTTGCAGACCTGAAACGAATCAAAAAAACGCATAAAGCACTGAACTTTAGAGCATCACATTATCATCAACATTATTCAAAGTTCAAAACTGACCTCGGTAATCGGTGCCCACATACCCGACCCGGAGAACCACTTTCCTCTTCCGAACCGATTCCCATCTTTCAGCGTGAGTTAAGCTTTCTTCGGTGGTGGCAGCGGAGTCGCAGTAAAGACATAGCCATTTTACAGAGTTCCACAAAAAATGGAAGTGTTTTGAACACAAAAGATGGAAAAGACAAAAGTGTCCTTAGGCCCATATATGAGGCCCAAATCGGTATTGTATTGTATGTCACGTCGTTTCGTCTTCTCTTTCTCTTATCTTCTTCTCTTCTTCCCCGCTGGGTCTTCATTTTAGTTTGTCCTCTATACAACTGTAAACTAACTTCTCCGATCCCAAACCCTAGAAAACCCTAAACGACGTCGTCTCAGCTTATCCATAGAGGGAGGCCATGAATCCCTCCGCTCTTCTCTCTCCTCCTTCCTCCGCACCACAGCGCTCAATTCTCCAATCGCAGTTCCTCAACCCTATCCCACTCCGCTCCTCCGCCGCCGTCCCACGGCGCCGTTTTAGAGTCTCCTTTCCTCGCAATTCCTCTGCCCAGTCGGACGGCGCCACGTCAGCGCCGCCGCCTGCGGATGTTTTTGGGGGGAAGAGGGAGCTCACTGGAGTTCAGCCACTCGTGGGGAAGCTTTCGCCGCCGCTGAGGTTTGTGACGTCGGCGATTGTGCTCGCCGGAGCGGCGGCTGCGGGTTACGGCCTGGGGCTAAGGATCGGAAAGACGCAGAACACAGCTTTGGGTGGGGCTGTGGTGCTCGGAGCTGCTGGAGGAGCCGCCGTGTACGCCTTGAACGCTAGCGCTCCGGCGGTGGCTGCTGTGGATTTGCATAACTATGTTGCAGGCCGGGATGACCCCAGGGATGTGAGGAAGGATGAGATTGAGGGCATTGCCAAGAAGTAAGTACTCAAAGTAGTGAAAATTCGAACAAAGGGTTTTCGAATTTACAGTGTTACTGATTTCGGTTTAAATTTTCGATTTTGCAGGTATGGAGTGAGCAAGCAAGATGAGGCATTCAATGCGGAGCTTTGTGATTTGTACTGCCTTTTTGTTACTTCGGTGATACCCCCAGGAAGTGAAGAGCTTAGGGGGGATGAAGTCGACACCATATTGAACTTCAAGAATGCTCTGGGCATCCAAGACCCTGAAGCAGCTTCAATGCACATGGAGGTAGGTGTTGTTGTTTGCTTATCAGTTTATTGAAGGAAATGAATTTATGTTTTCCGCAACTGAGTTGGTTGTGCTATTTGGGTTTCAGATTGGTAGACGAATTTTCAGACAGAGGCTTGAGACTGGGGACCGTGAAGGTGATCTAGAGCAGCGTCGGGTAGGTCTTTTGTGCTTGAGCTTTTGAGGTTACTGTATTTTTTTTAATGGTGGAGGGGTATAGAGCTTTGACCATTGTTAGTGAACCTCCAGTGCAGGCATTTCAGAAGCTGATATATGTTTCAACACTTGTGTTTGGAGATGCTTCATCTTTCCTCTTGCCCTGGAAACGAGTTTTCAAGGTCACCGATTCCCAGGTAACTTGGTTGTTTCTCCCAACTTAGTAGGTATCGGTATCAACCGTGTTGAGGATCAAACTCACATGATTTTATAATTCTGCCTTGTTTTCACTCTTATGGTCTTACCTCATGATTACAACCATCTGATTCTGCCAGGTGGAGATTGCTATCCGTGATAATGCACAGCGGTTATATGCTTCCAAGCTAAAATCAGTTGGCAGAGGTAACCAAACTGTTCATTGATTCTTTAGGGAATTGTTTCTGGGTTACAAGGATTATTACTGATTGTGATGAGTACTTTGAAAACTGAGCTTAAAATTGGTGTCTTGTATGATCATATGCCGTGTCTTAGTGTTGACATTATTGATAGTCCTAATTCTAAGACACCTGTATTGAACAATTTGTTATTTATTTCATATCCTTATATTATGCTACTCCCTCAGATGCTAACTTTATTTTTGAATTGTTTCTTAAGAGAATTTGAATATGTGAGTTTAAGTTTCTACATGTCTTAACTGCTGACAAAATTGGCAATATTGTTTGACAGATATCGATGCAGAGTCACTTGTTAGGCTTAGGGAAGCACAACTCATGTATCGACTTTCTGATGAGGTATTTTCTGTTCAAGTTGAGTGGTACTTTTTTCTGTAGTCTTCTCTTTTTCTCTTTTTCACAATGTGGATAATTCTGTTCCCTACAGACTGCTGCAGACTTGTTCAAGGAGCACACAAGAAAGCTGGCTGAAGAATATATTTCATCAGCACTTAGTATACTCAAGTCCAGAACAAGAACAGCGTATGTTCATCATTTCTATGAAGAAACTTCTTATTAGTCAAAGACCTCTCATCTTTGTGTATATGCGAATGTAGAAAGGATTTTATTCGTTTTGTCTGTGTTTATAGCTCCAATCAATACAATCTTCAATATATATTGTTTGTGCATCTATCTAATAAGATCAAGATTTCCAGTGGAGGAGTCACACAAGTTGCGGAAGAGCTTGATAAGGTTCTAGCACTGAATAGTTCGCTCATCTCACTAATGAACCAGCCAGATGCTGTTCGCTTTGCACCTGGGGTTGGGCCACTTACTTTACTTGGTAAGAATCCGTACAGTTTTCTTGTATGTTTCTAACGGCTATGTTCTGAAAATCTGCTCTGCTTATATATCTTGCTTAGGGAGTGATTATGATAGAAAGATGGACGACTTGAAGCACCTTTATAGAGCATATGTCACTGATTCTTTATCAGGGGGTCGCTTGGAAGAGAATAAGGTGAAGAAAGAATGACTTGTATATATATATATATATATATATATATATATATATATATATATAGATTTTTATTTTTTATTTTTTATTTTTTAATTTTTTTAATACCTGATGAACTATAATAACAACTACTTCTGCTGTCACCATTTAGGCCTATTATCATTCATAATTACTTTTGTCTTGTGCAGCTTTCTGCATTCAATCAGCTTAAGAATATATTTGGGTTAGGCAACCGAGAGGCAGAAACCATTGTGCTAGATGTTACTTCACAGGTATACCGTAAACGCCTTTCACAGGCTGTTACTGGGGGTGATTTAGAAGCAGCAGATAGCAAAGCAGCCTTCCTTCAACGTATCTGTGAGGAGCTGCACTTTGATCCACAGAAGGCTAGTGCGATCCATGAAGGTAACGAAATTGTAATTCCTGTCATTTGAAACATGATTGATCTTCTTAAGTCTATCTCCACATCATCAACATCTGCATTAGTGGTGAGAGAAATTTTCATCCAATTTTAGGATGGGATGAAATCAAGATTGAAAGATAATAAAATAATAGTTGTCATTTGTCGTATTTATCAAGCTTCGGGAATGGACATTGCATAAGAGTACCCATATATAATTATGTTTTATGTCAATCAAACATTTCATTGGGCAAGTGGAATATTTGCTTATGTTGGTGCGTTCAATGAGAACAAGTGAACAACACTATCTTTATGCTATGAGATAGTATTTGTTCGCCTTATAAGTTGACTTTTATGTCTTTTTCTAGAAATTTACCGGCAGAAGCTTCAGCTGTGTGTTGCTGATGGAGAGCTTAATGAGGAGGATGTTGCTGCCTTGTTAAGGCTGCGTGTCTTGCTATGTATACCTCAAGAAACTATTGAAGCTGCCCAATTGGAGATCTGTGGCAGTCTGTTTGAAAAGGTAACTGCATTGTTTTTCTTAAAATCCTTTGACAGTTTTGTGAGATGAAATCTGTCCATTTACATGTGCACACTTCCGTGAAAATTTATTGCTGGGTTTTAGTTGCTCTTTACCTTAGGAAATACTAAGCCCACTAAAGGCACACAAATTGTGGGAAAGTTGTTGAGAGTTATCATTGAGTGGGTACCTTTTGCGCTCTGCATTTTAAAATCCACACTCATGATTTCCTCTTTTAGTAAGTTAAGGTTTTTTTTAGTAACATGTGTTTTGTCTCTTTATAAAATTGTTAACCAAAAAAGGAAAAGAGGAGTATGGACTGTAAAAATGGGAGTGCAAATTTCAGTTCCCATATAATATTATATGATTATAATATACAATTAATACAGAATAAGCGGACCAATTTCAGGTTGGGCAGTAAGGGTCGGAGAAGGGCAGTCACTCATTCTTAATTCGTAATACCAAATAGTCTATCTTTTGAGGGATTCGTTAAGTTTGAAGATGTTTTACCGTGCAAAAATTAATAAATCATTTTAAACTGTGCATGTGCAACAATTTGGTGCAAGCTTTCATTTTCAGTTGTTTTAGAGTTTTTGTTGCTCTTTAATTGGACCTTCATTTGTGGGATCTTTTTAAGTTTCATGATTTACTATGCAAAAAAAAAAAATCATTTTGAGTGTGAAAGAGTGTGCTGTAACCTTGAAATCCTACTTGTTATGATATTTCTGGTGGTGTCTGTTCAGGTTGTGAAGGATGCAATTGCATCTGGTGTCGATGGATACGATGCTGATGTGAAGTTAGCTGTCAGAAAGGCAGCCCATGGCTTGCGATTGAGTAGGGACGCAGCTATGTCTATTGCAAGCAAGGCAGTGAGTATCCATTTTGATTGCTTTTTTCTTTTGTTATCTTTTATATAAAGTTTGTATTTGGATTTAACACGTTGCCTTCTTTTATTATACTGCTATCTATGCAGGTCCGAAAGATTTTTATTAACTATGTAAAACGAGCACGGGCAGCTGGGAACCGTACTGAGACTGCAAAAGAACTTAAAAAGCTGATAGCTTTCAACACATTGGTTGTGACCGAATTAGTGGCAGACATAAAAGGGGAATCATCTGATACATCCACAGATGAGCCAACAAAGGAGGAAGAAGAAAAGGTCCCAGAGGATGATGAGGAATGGGAATCTATTCAGACGCTTAGAAAAATAAGACCTGACAAGGAACTTGCAGCGAAGTTGGGGAAGCCTGGTCAGACTGAGATAACTCTTAAAGATGACCTGCAGGAAAGAGAGAGGAAGGATCTATACAAAACATACTTGCTGTTTTGTATTACCGGAGAAGTGAAAAAGATTCCATTTGGTGCTCAGATTACTACTAAGAAGGATGATTCAGAGTATCAGCTACTAAATCAGCTTGGAGCAATATTGGGTTTGAGCACTACAGAGGTAGTGGAAGTACACAGGAGCCTGGCCGAGCAAGCTTTCAGGCAACAAGCAGAGGTGATTTTAGCGGATGGGCAATTGACAAAAGCCAGGGTAGAGCAACTTGAAGAGTTGCAGAAGCAAGTTGGGTTGCCTCCACAATATGTCCAAAAGATAATAAAGAGTATAACAACTACAAAAATGGCATCTGCTATTGAAACAGCTATTGGCCAGGGGAGGCTCAATATCAAGCAGATAAGAGAACTTAAACAATCAAGTGTTGATTTAGAAAGCATGATATCTGAGACCTTGCGAGAGAGCCTATTCAAAAAAACTGTTGATGAGATATTCTCGTCAGGCACTGGAGAGTTTGATGAGGAGGAAGTCTATGAGAAAATCCCAGCAGATCTCCACATTAATGTTGATAAGGCAAGAGGTGTAGTTCTGGAGCTTGCAAAGAGCAGATTATCTAATTCACTGATTCAAGCTGTGTCACTTTTGCGGCAGAGAAATCCTCAAGGAGTGGTATGGACACTATCTTTGTTGTTATTCAGTCCTGGATGCTGAAAGTATTATTTTTTTTATATTTTATTTAGGTCAGATTTAAATGTTTATTTATGGTTTTGCAGGTTTCATCTCTTAATGACATGCTGGCTTGTGACAAAGCTGTGCCTGCCAAGCCACTTTCATGGGATGTTCCAGAGGAGCTGGCTGATCTGTTTGCTATATACCTGAAAAGTGACCCAGCACCAGAGAAATTGTCACGCTTGCAGTATCTGCTGGGCATTAACGATTCCATGGCAGCTTCCCTCAGGGAGGTGGGAGACAGATTGTCACCTGCTGGTGCAGAGGAAAAGTTTGTATTCTGAATGCCAATCTAAACACCCATGGGAATAGGCCTCTTCCCGGTTGGCTCATTTTTGTCCACAGCCTTGTTTCTTTAGGAAGGATTTATACCATGGTCAGTGTAGACAAGTTGTGAATCGAAACAAGAAACTTTTAAATTCTGGTTTAGCCGAGAAATAATATTTGGTGTATTTGGTTTCTGGTTATCTTGTTATAAGAGGAAATATATCTGGTTAGATGAAAGGATTTCAGTCATATCACAGATTTAGCTCATTTCTGTTTTGAAGTCATGTCTAGTACCACAGGTTTTCTATTGCTATTTGAAGTACAGAAGCCTTCAGACTTCAGTCGTAAAGCGGTAAATGTTTGGTAATTCGGTTCACCTTGGCAGTATTATATGTGAAGTGAAAGTCAAGTTTACAAAGTCATAATTATAGTTGATCTTTCCTCACAAAGGTTTTACTTTAAGCTAAGATGGAGTTGTGGCACAGCAATATTCAAAGGGAAAGCGAGAACATTGAATTTGAGGATCCAGAAAGCCACGAAATTGGTAACACAAGTCTATCAGTGATGATCAATTTAGTTTCTATTGGCCCTTTGGAAGCTCTTGTGTAGAATTATGTGTACAAGCTGTTGGAAGATTCTGAAGTTTGGGGCAAATGCAAAACATACCTTCATCCATGTCCATGAAGTAGAAAAAACACTTGCAAGTTGTATCAACCTATTGTTGGATTGACTAACTTTGATTCCAAATGACAATATGTTCACACAATTCAGAGAGACATGCCTTGCATTACAAATTTACAATGATAGACAAATCACTTTTTCAAAGGAAGTGCGGGCTTGGGTTGAAGAAGGGTTTAGATATCATAGAAGAACAAGTAATATCATTTTTTGATCTTCGCTGGTGGAGATTATAATTGAACTCGGACAAACTTTGGTAGGTTTGGATAAAGTATTAGGAACTTTGACTGACAAACAGTTAATAGTCCACTATAGCTATCCCCTATTTATACAGCCTTTAGGAGAAAATATATTCTTGTGGAATTATGGCTTTTACCTCACAGAAGAACTGCTTCTGCTTCCTGGTGCTTTGGTTCTTGTTAAGCATAGCTTCTGCACAATTGTCCTCAGATTATTATGCAACAAGATGCCCGAGAGCCCTTTCGACTGTTCGGACTGCAGTTATTAATGCAGTGGTGAAGGAGCATCGCATGGGAGCATCCTTGCTCCGTCTCCATTTTCACGATTGCTTTGTTAATGCATGTTCCTTCCCCCTCTCTCTTTCTCTTCTACGTTAGCATTGTTGACCATTTTCCGGAGCTTAAGGGTTGCCTAGAATTCCTTAACACGCCCTCACATTCACAGACATGCTTCCATGCATACTAGAAACAAAGTAAAACATACATTTGTATTTTCATTATGTCTATTAGAGTTGCTATACTTGTCACGATAGGCTAGTTGTAAAATGAAAAATGGGAAGCTTGGATACAATTTTCCATCATGAATCACAAAAACCATTAGTATATATATGCAATTGGATTTCTTGAATCACAAACAAACATTTATCCTGGTCGTCATTATTGTTGATTGACAAACTTTGGTTGACTGAAACAGGGATGTGATGCATCTGTGCTATTAGATGACACTGCAAATTTTACTGGGGAGAAAACAGCTTTGCCAAATTTGAACTCATTGAGAGGATTTGATGTGGTCGATACTATAAAATCTCAGCTGGAAAGTATCTGCCCGGGGGTTGTTTCCTGTGCTGACATCCTCGCCATCGCAGCCCGTGATTCAGTTGTTTCAGTAAGTCCTAACAGTAATAAGCACCTGCTAATGTAATGTAGTTGTCATACTATCAATCTGTTCCATTAATTGATTAGGACCGTTTCTATGTCGATGTTTTACAATAGTAATGTGTATCTCTGCAGTTCGGAGGGCCTTCTTGGATAGTTCAGTTAGGCAGAAAAGACTCCACCACAGCAAGTTTAAGTGCTGCAAATTCTGAACTCCCATCTCCGAGCCTAGATGTTAATGACCTCATCTCTGCCTTCTCGAATAAAGGCTTTAGTGCCAAAGAATTGGTAGCTCTCTCAGGTATATACTATATAATGCAAATTGTTTGGTCCCAAATAGTTGAGTAGGTACATCTCAGATAATTCTTAATGAAAATTTGAATGCTTATGACTAGGATCTCACACAATGGGGCAAGCCAAGTGTGTTTTGTTCCGAGACCGGATCTACAATGAGACTAGTATCAACTCAGCATTTTCTACATCATTGAAATCAAACTGTCCAAACTCAGGGAGTGATGACAACCTTTCCCCACTGGATGTTACAAGTCCGGTTTTCTTCGACAACGCTTATTACAAGAACTTGGTGAATAACAAGGGTCTCTTGCATTCTGACCAACAACTGTTCAGTGGTGGTTCCACAGATTCTCAGGTTACAACTTACAGCACCACAGCTTCAGCATTTTTTGCAGATTTTGCCAATGCCATGGTGAAAATGGGGAGCCTCAACCTGCTTACTGGATCTAATGGTCAAATTCGTACAAACTGCCGCAAAATAAATTGAACTACTCAGCACGAGAAACGTTATCTAGCTAGTTCAGTGAAATCAACTGATTCATATCATAGTAATTGTTGTTTTTACTCATTCCAGTAAAATGAAAGAATATGTTTTATGTTGTACTTGTATACCGACGCCAAAGTTAAAAAGTCGAAAAAATAAATCCGTAAAGAAGTTTAGGGTGATTAAAAGGTTATTTCGTGGCTACCTTCTAGCTTTGATTGATGAAACTATCGAATAAAATGAACCTAAACTCTTGATTACAAAAACGTGAAATAATATCAGCAATCTCTATAAACATGTACTAAATTAGGCACCAACTAGAAAAAAAATACTTTTGGCTGCTCTATTTTATTCGATTTTTTATTTTAATGTGAGAAATGATTAATTCATTAATCCTAACTACAAAACTTGCAAACACGAGGCCGGAAATCTACTAACAGCGAAGAGCATCAGTATCTAACTCGGTCAGAAAAAATGAGTGACATGACAGTAATATAACAGTGACATCAGAAAATTAAGTGGATCAGTGCGAAACATAATTACCACAAACGCAGCCTTGTTACTGCGTTTCGTTTTTGTTTTAACTTCTAGTTAACCAATCAGGCCAGTCCAGGGTTTAGGGTTTAGCTGTCCCCAAATTAAGTAATCATACACCTTCCCAGAGTTCCCGATTGCAAAAAGACGATTAACTCCCCGTCAGAGGGCTCAAAAGAAAACCTCTCTTCTCTCTCTTCCTCTTTGCTCTGCAACTCGCGCCTCCAATACTACGTCGTTTCGAAAACCCTGTACAGTAAATAATGGGGAAGCAGAAGGGAGACGGAGCTGGGAGCAAGACCCGCCCTTCCAGTAGCAGGTACTGATTTCGTTTTTCCGTATCTTTTTCATGATACAGCGTCGTTTTGGACACCTGAGCAATTTGAGTAGAGTGTTGGATTTCGGTTAGGTTTTGATGTATGTGAATGGAAGGACCGTAAGTTTGATTTCGAATCGATTGCGAGGGCAGTGAGTTTGTTTATGTTATTGGTGTTGTTTTACTAGTGCTGAATGCATTTTGTAGTTTGTTCTAGACTTTTACTGCAATGAGATTTCCGAAACTGTGTGTTTGGAATTTGGCTCATACTGATTGTATAGAGTTTAGTTGAAAATTAGTGATTACTACCGATTTGTAAGAATTACGATTTAGTCTGGTTTCGGTGAAGGTGGTGGATTGGATCCACCAAAGTTGCAGAAAGTTAAGAGGTTAACTAAGTTAAAGGAAAAAGAGTTAGAATCAATTGCTAGGGTAGTAACTTCGTTTATGTTTTTTTTTTTAATAATGTTTGAAAGCATTCTTGAAAGCATGCTTACTGTAGTAAAATTACTAAACTTTGCAAACTGGCTCAATTGTTATTATCTTTTGATGTTTTTTTATTCATGCACAAGTTACAGTATATTCGCTACTGTAGTTACTTAGTCTGGTGGGACTGGGCACTTAAATATGTACTGCACACTTTCTGTTTGGGCATTCATGTTCTTTCCTTGTTTCTGGCAGCTCTGGTGATAGCAATGCATTTATCTTGCCAAATAAGAGAAACAGGAAAAGGAAGGGCACCACTCAGGTATTTGCAGAACCTAGTGCGTTTTTTTCTTTCTTTTCTGTTCTATCTATATAAAGAATTTCTCATATCTGGATTGGCATAGGAGGGTAAGATACTTGGCACAAGAAAATCACAGAAGCTGACCAAATCCCAAGAAAAGAAGTTGCACAAGTTGGAGGTATGTCTAAATATTCATTTGTGTATTTCTGTTTAAGTCTTTTAGATTGACATGGATTATTGTGCCTTTTGTTTTTGCAGGAGGATAAGGAAAAAGCCCTTTTGCTATCCAAGAGCATTGAGGCTTTAGGGTAAGTCTACCTTCCTCATCCTCCCCTCCCCCATGTATTTTTTTTTTTTCAACTTATTGTTTAGTGTTTTTCTTGGTGGTTTATATGTTTAAATTATCAGGAAGTATAAGCTTCCGGAGGGTGTACATTCTCTTTTGCAGTCATCAAAAGATATTGGTCAGGTTTGTATTTATTGAAGTGTTCATCATTTTTTTTGTGAATTTAATTAATAACAAGAAATTTTATTCAGTCAAAAGAATGATACAGAAAAAAGATAGTTCACAAGTAGTCCACAAAGGAATCGAACTACATGACAAAGCTCCAAACATTCTAACAACAGCAACAAAATTAGGGAACCTAGAACAACCCTAATACTCTAGATTACAGCAGCCTTCCTGTCTAATAGAATGGAAGAAAGACTAGAATTTGAATACCATTAAACAGAAGACCCAAGACCTGTCCAATATCATACTCTTTTCCATGCTCCTCCAGAGCTACACGTAAAGTAATCTTCAAAGATCCTTCTATTTCTTTTCATCCCGAGAACTCAAATGACTGCAGGAACACTACAACCCAAAGTACTTTGGCTGACCCTTTCCCAAAGCAGACAAAATGAAAATATTCATTAAAATTTGTTTGCATATATCTTCATTCTTGACTGGTTCATCTCTATGTAGGTTGAATCAAAAAAGGAAAGACGTAGGAAGGCTGTTCTATTCTCTAAAGCAAGATTAGAAGTTCCGTATACTGACCAACCATTTACAAAGAAAGTCGATGTCGATGCTTGTAGTGAAAGTGAACCTGAGTCAGAAAGAACTCGATCAAGGCAGGATCTTGACAAAAGTGGTCAAGTGCAATCGATGGTAATACAAAAAGAAATCCATAAGACCGCATCTGTATGTTTGAACTCCTCGCAAGGGATAGTCTCTAGCAGAGGACATGTCACAGATGGTGGTCCTGCTGCCATCTCATCATCTAAAATTGTTATCTGCAAGGAACATGATGTGTCTTTGCCAGAATACGTGACTCCCAATGACAATGATGACCATGAAAGAACAGAGTCAATGGTAATTTTCATTTTTATCATATTGTGAAGTGCACAATTTTGTTGTTTTGCTTCCTCATTTATGCAATTTTAATATTTTTAGAAGAAAACTTGTTTTACTCTTAGGTTACATATTCCTTACATTCTGTTACTCCTGTCAGATTCCTGTCCGTGTGACACGTGTGCAGTAGGCAATCTGAGATAACATTTTATTTTGGATAGGGTATTAGATCATGTCTATGAGCACCATGCAAAAAAGATGTGTAGATGTCCTTGTTTCTCAACTGATTAAACATATGTACAACAATGACAACTGTAAATGTACCAGTTCATGTATCCTTCGGGATGGTATCGGTATATTTAGTATATTTACTGACTCATTCGAGATTGGATATGGTGTAGGATAGGGTAAAAGGGAGCCCAAAAGTAACTTCAAGCCGGACAAGTGAAGTTTCAGATTTGGCTGAGCCACGGTCTCTTATTGCTCCAACTATAGTGAATGTATCAAGGCCCGTTGAAGTTGAAAACACAAGGAAGGATCTTCCAATAGTAATGATGGAACAGGAGATAATGGAGGCTGTTAATGACCATTCTACTGTTATTATATGTGGAGAGACAGGGTGTGGTAAAACCACTCAGGTTCCCCAGGTGGGTTATAATATTTACATCTCAAATAATAAAGAGAATAACCATCATCATTATTATGGCCCATTGTTTTGTTTGATCTCAGCTCTCCTTGCACTTCCTAATTTCCAGACTTTGGTTGACATCTTACAATATCTTTTCATAACTCTATCTGATCTTCCTAATTTCTGCAATTTGGTTTACTTCTGGCAGTTTCTTTTTGAAGCTGGCTATGGTTCAAGCCACTCTTGTCATCGAAGCGGGATAATTGGTGTCACTCAACCTCGTCGTGTTGCAGTCCTTGCAACTGCTAAGCGAGTTGCATATGAGCTTGGTCTACATTTGGGTAAAGAGGTTGGCTTTCAAGTTAGATTTGACAAAAAAATTGGCGAAAGTTCCTCCATCAAGTTCATGACAGATGGAATATTACTACGCGAGCTTCAGGTGCACAGCAACTATTACTTTTAATGTCAGGATTTGTATAATTATCCATTAGAAACTAAATCTTGACTCTAATTTGTTTATTTGAGTTTTTATTTAAGGCGGTCGATTGTAGAACGAGCCTATATCCGCTGTCTTATCCTGGGTTTAATTTAGAAAGAAAAAAGAGGAAGGACGGTATTGTTCTGGTCCACCCTACAATTTTTCCCAACAATCTACTTTAGATAGTCCACTTTTTAGGTCTTCTTTCTGTACCCCTACAATAAGAAACAGCAGTAATATAGGACACCATTTAGCCGTTAGGAGCATATAATTGCTTGAAATATTGTGTTTGTCTAACATTTAAATGACTATAAGTTTTCAATTGGGATAATTCTATTTGAGGATGATATTTAAAGGGACTGGGGACTTAAGAAAATAATCAGTGTAGAATAACAGAACCATATTCCAAGCTGAAAACTGAAAGCTACAAGTGGTATTTTTCTTTCTGAAGAGGTGGATCTCTCTCTCTCTCTCTCTCTCTCTCTCTCTCTCTCAAATCCATAACCATTTAATCATCTGAGATCTGCAAACAAATGCAGTCTGTCAGATAAAATTAGAATCGAAATGATGGTAATCCTATTGGTTAATGGTTTCAGATTTGACTGATGTTTAGTATGATTCATAGAAAATGAGTAGATGAATGGATCACATGCTAGAAATAGGAGGATCCTCAAAATTCATGTTTGAGCAAATCCTCATTAGAAATTCCCTCGCACATATTTTTATTGCATGGATCAAATACTCGAAACAAATTCAGTCTCGGGGGCACCTGAGGTGCACACAGCTTGGGGGCCCCCTTCAAAGAAAAGGGTCCACCATGTTAAAGCCGTATATGGACTTTCTTATTTTTCTTTAAAGACCAAATGTGGTATCTCCTTTATCTTTCAAGAACAGAAGGATCAGAAGGGATTAATTTAGGCCTCTTCCTTACCAATATAAAAAGGAAAAGTACTTTTCTCTGCAGAAAGTCAAGGATATTGTAACTTGTTTTCAATTAGGTAGTAGGTAGATGGAAGTAGCTCTTTGAATCTCTTCAAAGGGTCCCATTAGTTTATCTCTCTTGCTTTGATCATGAAATGGTTTGTAGTTTCTCTGTTATGTTGAATTGTTTTAATTTTGGATACCCTCCACTTATGTTAGAATTCAGAATTTTGTAATTGCATGTGTTTATGCAAAGGGTCCTAGTTTGAGGGTTTCACCTATAAACCTTTAGAACTTGAACCTTTGTGCTCCGCCCCAAACTGATTTCTCTTTGTTTGGATTGCCTCTCTCTTTAGCAAAGTATTTGTTCTCTTTTGAGGTTCTGTTTAAATTCCTTTTCCTTTTCATGTCAGATCCTACGCAGCATGGTAGCTAAACCCCCCTCTCTTTTTGCAGAGTGATTTTTTGTTGATGCGATATTCTGTAATAATTCTTGATGAAGCTCATGAGCGGAGCTTGAGCACGGATATACTTATTGGAATGCTTTCTCGTGTAATTAGTACTCGCCAGGTGAAGCTTGAGTGTGGTGTCTATTACTGAATGTTTTACTATTAACTAATGTTTATTTAAAAAAAGTTGTACTTGTAATTGCAGGAAATATATGCTAAGCAGCTGCTTTCTGGAAAATCTATAGATCCTAGACAACAAGTTTTTCCGTTAAAGCTTGTGCTGATGAGTGCCACAATGCGAGTGGAAGACTTCATTTCTGGTAGAAAGTTGTTTCGTGAAATCCCGCCAGTCATAGAAGTTCCCACCAGACAATTTCCAGTAACCACTCACTTCTCAAAAAAAACTGGGACGGACTATATTGACCAAGCATATAAAAAAGTCTTGGCAATTCACAAGAGGCTGCCCCGTGGGGGCATACTTGTCTTCGTCACTGGGCAGAGGGAAGTAGAGTCCTTGTGTCGAAAACTACGTAGAGCTTCAGCAGAACTGGTCATGAAAACATCTGGAAGGAAAATTGAGTATAATACCCATGATGCCTCTAAAATAAATGTTGAACTACTGGATATGAATGAGATTAATGAAGCATTTGAGGTTGATGAAAATTCAGCCGACCATCAAGTTGACAGGTTTAGCTCCGTTGATGAAGATCGGGGTAATATAACTGAGGATGAATTGGATGCTTCGTATGATTCAGAAACAGAAACAGAGAGTGAAGTGGAAATTGATGATGATGGGGACTTATTGTTACACGATACCACAGAAATTGATGGTGTTGGTGCAGATGTTTTAGGAGAGACGGGGAGCATTGCTTCACTGAAAGCTGCTTTTGAAGTTTTGGCCAGTAAAACTTCTGATGGGAAACAGCCCAGTTCAGTTACACTAGATGCTTGCTGTAATAAATTCCGTCCTATTCTTGGGAAAAAGAGTGAGATTGATATTCACAATTCTCCTGGTGGCTTGCATGTTCTCCCTCTCTATGCCATGCTGCCTGCGGCTTCTCAGCTTCGCGTATTTGAAGAAGTCAAGGAAGGAGATCGACTAGTAGTTGTTGCCACAAATGTGGCTGAGACCTCTTTAACTATACCTGGGATAAAGTATGTCATTGATACTGGCAGAGTAAAAGTGAAAAACTACAATTCCTCAAATGGTATGGAAACATATAACATAGAGTGGATAAGTAAGGCATCAGCTGCTCAACGTAAAGGAAGAGCTGGAAGAACAGGACCCGGACATTGTTATCGTCTTTATTCTTCTGCCGTATATAATAATGAATTTCCTGACTTTTCTCCAGCTGAAATATTGAAGGTCCCTATTGATGGCGTTGTCCTTCTAATGAAATCTATGAATATTGAAAAGGTTCCTCTCTATTCACATTTACATTCTCATAACTGTACGGATGTTTTCTCTTTGTTACCTTATTTTACATCTAAAAGTGTTATCCCTTTTTGTTCTTGTTCATTTTTATTTTGTTTGTGTGTTTTCGACCTATTCTAGTAGATGACCTTGTGTTGTGGGAATCCAGGTATCCAATTTTCCATTTCCAACTCCACCTGATGTTGCTGCCTTGGGTGAAGCAGAACGTTGCTTGAAGGCGCTTGAAGCACTTGACAGCAATGGCAGATTAACACCTGTGGGGAAGGCCATGGCTCGTTACCCCATGAGTCCTCGCCACTCAAGGATGCTCCTTACGGTTATTCAAATCATGTACGAGGAGAAAAGTTATCCCCGCAGTAAATTAGTGTTAGCATATGCAGTTGCAGCAGCGGCTGCATTGAGTTTATCAAATCCTTTTGTGAGGCAGTTTGAAAATGACTCAAAAACTCATGACTTGGATCAGGATGAAAATCCCAGCGCTCCTGTGAACAAAAAGGTTTCAGAGATGCAAGAAAAGTTGAGAAGGAAGAAACTAAAAGAAACTATAAAGGTGTTTCGGGAAAAATTTTCTAATCCTATCAGTGATGCTCTGACTGTAGCTTATGCTTTGCAGTGCTATGAACTTTCGAGGAGCCCAGTAAAGTTCTGCAATGACAATGCCCTACATCCGAAAACTATGGAGGAAATGTCCAAGCTGAGAAAGCAACTGCTCCAACTTGTGTTTAATCAATGTGGTGCATCTGGCAATGAGAAGGGTTTTTCATGCATTTTTGGAAATCTGGAAGAAGTTGAACATGTTTGGAGGGTTTCCCATGATAAAAGTCCTCTTTCATTGTATGAGGAAGACCTCTTAGGCCAAGCTATATGTGCTGGTTGGGCAGATAGGGTGGCGAAACGCATTAGAGGAACCTCAGGGTCATCTGAAGTAGATAGAAAAGTTCACGCCGTGCGGTATCAAGCCTGCATGGTTGAAGAGACTGTGTTCCTCCACCGTTGGTCAGCTGTTTCTAATGCTGCCCCCGAATTTTTGGTTTACACTGAGCTAATACAGACAAGACGTCCATACATGCATGGTGTAACTAGTGTAAAACCAGAATGGCTTGTTAAGTATGCTCCGTCTTTATGCACTTTCTCGGCAACCTCAACTGATGCGAAACAGTATTATGAGCCTGTGACTGACCGAGTGTTGCATGATGTCATTCCAGCCTTTGGTCCTCGTCTATGGAAGCTTCCCCCACATAGTTTACCTATCACTAATTATGTATCTCGAGTGACAATTTTCGCTTATGCGTTGCTTGAAGGTCAGGTTTTGCCATGCTTGAAACATGCTCGTGAGTTTATGAAGGCACCTCCAGCAAGTATTTTACGGCCAGAGGCACAAGGCCAAAGACGGGTTGGGAATTTGTTAGCCAAGTTGAACACCAAAAAGATAGACAGTTGTTCTATGTTAAGAGAGGTCTGGAAGGAGAATCCTGATGAATTGCGTTCAGAAATCCAGGACTGGTTTAAGGAGAGTTTCCACAAGAATTTGGCAACTGTGTGGTCAGTCATGCTTAGGGAAGTTGTTTTAGAGCCGGGAGAACGGTTTTCAAAGAGACAGAAAAGATAAACTAAATGGTTGGTTTGGAAATTGGATGTTGGACGTGAACATTTTGTTTTCCCTGATATCAGAATCAAATTTGAGTCTGTTTACTTTCTGTTTGCCTGATCATTATTCCATTTGAACTCCCAGCAATTTCACTTTTTATTATTGTTGGATTTCTAGGGCTGGTTTTTTTGGTCTGATATTTTTGGTTTTTTGACTGACACCTTATATTTTGCACATAAAAACAGTTATGTCCCTCGGTTTATAAATTAAATAGGTATACCCTTGTACTTTTAATTCTGGACAGTTTTTAACGTTTTGTCAATTGACCGTCAAAAGAGACCGTTAAGATGCTACGGTCAATCCAGAAAGTTCTGCGTACATCCAAGTCAAGCTACATATCAGTACATTTCAAAATACCTGGAGAAAAACGTCGTTCCCAAGCTTCTGGATTACAACAATCAATCACGGCCGTCGGTTACTCAAATCTGATCAGACAGGATGATAGTGATGAACAAGTTCCAAACCTTGCGTAACAAGGAAAAGGAAGCCCGACGATACAGTGTGGATTTGTTTATTTAGAAGCGAAGAAATGATAAATGTGATGCAAATCATTGTAATGCCATAAAGAGAACCTGCCATCGAGTACTTTCTTGTAAAACTGGTTTCTCATTTCTAGGCCAAAATGCAGTTTCCCGGTGTCATATGTGCGATACAGAATTTGTCATTGTAATCTCTTTACAAATTTACAACGATACAGCCGATGAATATGCAACGCCGGGCATAGTCATAATGGATGATACTGGCAAATCAGAAGTGGAAACTGGCAAGAAAAATAAAATAGATATTGACATTGTTGAACACAGAACACAATCCATATGCACAACAAATTTCCGGGTCAAATGAGGAAACCGATGCTGGAAAATGGGAACTGAAGTTCTTTTTCTTAGAAAAGATGCTTACAATCATACATAACAATAAACAAGAACCTATATTCTCTGTGTCCAGGCCAGCTTTGCCTCGCTGGGAAGTTCTCTTTGTAGTTCTATGGTTTTAATGAAAAACTTCCAGCTCTGCTGTCAAGAATTTTGACAAAAACCAAAAGTTTCTTGCCAACTTATGATCGTGTCAATGTACGCTGATGTAGCCATTCATGTATGCATTCCACTTTTGTCTTCTACTCTTTCAAGTTTGATTATGCATATACATGAGAATACATTACTGGTTTCTGGCCTGTCTATGACAAAATAACGCGAACAGGTTATCAAAGAAAGTTATGCGCGTCAGCTAAAGAACACCAATATGGATCCTTGGAGTCACTACATAATTGAGACAGCAAGTTCAGTACCAGATTTCCTATGATGTAGATGAGGGGTTGCATGTCTTAAACGCATTGTCCTTTTCTGAAATGAAGGCATTTATTCCCAAGCTTTGGTCCCAGGTATACTACACGCATATATGCTTAAGGATTTTAACTTCCTTAACTTTCATCCACTGTCATGTGTAACTTGAAATTGTAAGGATTTGGAGAGTGGCTAACAACTGTGATATCAAGTGATTATATCTTAGAATTTGTTTGTGAAAAATGAAAATTCCAGTTATCGATATTTCCTCAGCTTACTACTCCTCTCTATGTACAGATTTACATTGAAGGCCTTTGTCATGGAAGTTTGTCAGAAGAAGAAGAAATTAGTCTTTCAGAAATATTGAAAACAAAGTTTAATGTAAAGAAACTACTAAGCCGACCATGGGGGATGAAGAGGCTATGAAAGTAAAAGGAGATATGTTTTCATTGTTAAAAAAATGAAAACAATGAACATTACATTCAGCATTACACCAAGAAAATTTATGTTTCAACTATTCAATTTAACCTCTTGATGGAACTTCTAGAAATGGCAACAATGCTGGATGTACATTTTCTTTAGACAACAAAGCAAGTACTAATTCCATAGTTGATGCGTCTGAAGAGAATCCCATCTCCATCATTTCTTCAATAAGTTGCACACCCCTTGATATCTCGTCGTTATTAAGAAACCCTCGGATGATGATGTTATATGTGCAACCATCTGGAGAACAGCCCATCGCTCCCATTTCTCTAAGCAACTTTTCCGCTTCAACCAATAGGCCTCCATCACAGAGTCCATTAATCATCACATTGTATGACCTCACATCAGGTTGAACTCCTCTTGATGACAAACTAGAGAAGAGGTTTGTGGCAGATTCTAGTTTTCCAGCTTTGCACATACCTTCAATGATGATGGTGTAAATTATGATATTCAGTTTCCACTTTTTGCCTTCCATCTCTGTAAGCTGTTCCACTGCCCTTGGAAGTAGATCGTTGCTGCTACATAGGCCTTCAAGCAAAATGGCACAAGTTTGAAGATCAGGAAGTTGGCCACAACTTAGCATCTGAGAGTACAACTCTTCTGCTTCTAGCAACCTCCCCGCTTCACAAAAACCGTTAAGAAGAGTGTTGTAAGTCAGTATTGGGATGCAGTTCCAGACGTAACATGTCCTGAAAAACGTCATTTGCCAGATCAATCTTTTTATCACAGCAGTATCCATTCATCAATATATTACAACTCCAAACATCAACCATGCGGCCCTTGCCGAGCATCAGATCAAAGGCTTTTCTTGCTTCACCCATTTCACCTCGTAAACAATAAATTAGTGAATTGTACGTAATCTGATCAGGCTCAAGAACTTTATCAATCATAATTTCAACCGCCCTTTTGCCTTTTACGATTTTCCCCTCCTTACATAGTCCATCAACAAAGATGTTGAAGGTGAATACATCTGCATAGATATTTCTACTCTTCATTTCATAAAACAGCCTTGTAGCTTCTTCAAACTGACCTCTGTCGCAAACTCCTTTAATCAACGAGTTGTAAGTAGCAGCGTCAGTCAGGAGCAATTCCCATCATTTCGGAGAAGAGGTTTATTGCATCATCAACTAGTGTGTCCTTGCAAAGACGGTCAATGATCGTGCTATAGGAAACCAAGTTAGGCTGTCACCCTCTCTCTCTCTTCCATCTTCCTGAGCAATTCAAGTGTCACCCAACCGCAGAGTCCCTTTAGATAGAGACTATAGTGATTATGACCAATTCCGCACTGAACCATTTGTTTAGAGAAAGAGATGACATCCGAATAATGTTTCAATCTGGAAACTTGAGTCAAGATCTGAGTGAAACGGACAACAGAAGGAAGATGTCTTCTTTGAAGCATTTCATCGAACACATTCAAGGCATGTTGAAGATCTCTGACTCTGGGTACAGAAGGTGGGTGGGGGTCTCTAACAAGGTCGGAGAGGATGATCCGAACCCGTTTCTGCAACAGTCGGGTCTTTTCAAGATGGGTGTTTTCTTGAACGAACTTGCTCACTAAGATAACATGCTCTGAGAATTTCGCCATGGATGGTTCAGATGAGACCCTCCAGTTTGTGGGTCAGGGGTTTTGAGGTGAAAGAAACGAAATTGAAGAGATGGGTGTGTTCATAAATGAAATCAAAGATGGGCGTGATGAAAAACAGGATTGGAGAGATGGGTTTGGTCATGAGCAAAGTGAGGTGAACTGGGTTAGTGGTGAGAGTGAGGGTTTTGGATTTTGAGATAAGAAAGAAGAAGGGGGCTGTGGTAGTAAGATGCTAAAATCCTTAACCCCCTTGCAGGTTGAGAAGAAAGAAAACGGAGAGAAATGGAGAGGGGGAGGGTTTATATAGTGGGCGTGGATCTCTGACTCTGGGTACACATTCAAGTCATTTTCAGCTTTTCAGAAGGATCAAGTCTTCTGCTTCAAGCCCTGTGTATCCCCTCAATTTCAGAACTAAAATCGATTGCTTCGAACCTCTGAGGCGGCTTTGAACTTCGCCAAAACTCGCAAAATTTTTTTAGGTTTTCTCAGATCTCTGCGTGAGTGCGTGGAGATTCCAACACCCAACTGATTTATGGGTTACATAATATCATTAAATTCCAATACATAATGGATCAGATGCCAGAGCCCAGCACATTTGATATCATAGGCCCACCACATGAAGATATATACTTAGCATGGTCAACAATTTAGTCAACAAATCCAATTTTAAGCTGGTGGACCAAGTGAATACTTATTAAAATAATGAAATTAATGAAATTGTCAAATACAAAAAAAAAAAAAAAAGAGACGTAGAATCTTAACCCCTAATTACAGTAGTTCCATTTTATATTTACAACAATGATCTTGCTGCTTGTGCTGGAGATTAATTAGTCCGCGAGATGGCAGAAATCACATACCTACTATGTTAATTAATAATTTAATATAGATTATATAGGAAAATGACATAAAACTGCAAGCACGTAGTACTGCTTCATGTTCATCACTAATTAATCAGCAATCGAATACCTACTTAATTATGCACAACTATCAGAAGCCATAAGCATCTCTAGCTATCAATCTTTCCTTCTTTCTTCATTTCAAAAGAAAAAATGTATCCTTCTGTTTGTATTTAGCTGGCATCGTTCTACTTCTTGAAAACTATTATGCTAATTTTTAGGGTAAACTACAAAAAAAATACCTAAATTTTGAAGCTCATTTCAAATAAATACTCCATCTTCAGATTCTTTCAAATAAATACTCGAGCTATGTAAAATCCTACAAAATCTCAATTCCGTTACACATTCCATTAAACGAACCGTTAACTTGTCTACGTGGCATGTATGACGTGTCAATTCCTATTGACTGGACCTGTCAGCAAGGGTATTATAGACCACAAAAAAGTTTATTCTCGCTAAACCCGTTAACCCTAAATTGTCAGCCCTCTCCATTGAGTTTGCACGTTTTCATTCCCTCAACAAATTAAGTATTGCACTTTGCTCGGATATCACAATATTCATTTGTCTCATGGATAATTGCTAAGGTCAAAATTGTTTCTAATAGGAATAAAAATAAATAAAAAATAAACTGCTAAGATTAGAATCTAGGCCAACGACACTACAGTGCGAAGGGACTCAAAATGAGAATCAACTTAATCATAAAAGAACTTGATTACATGTAAAGGAAGTCTTGTACGTAGCCAACTTGTTTTGACAACATTAAAAAAAAATGCTCCAAAGCATGTTCTCTAATACATCAAAGTCTGGAAAATTTAAAGCATAATAATACCCATTGGTCCAGTCAATAAGAATTGACAGGTCACACATGCCACGTAGACAAGTTAATGGTTAGTAACGGAACACTACCAGAACAAGTACTTTAGCCGACGAAAAATTTTCGTCGGCCTGTTAAAAAAATTCGTCGGCTAAGACCTTAGCCGACGATCTTTCATCGGCAATAGTGTCGTCGGGAAAAGGCCGTCTGTAATGACTTTAGCCGACGAAATTTTTTTTTCGTCGGCTATAGTCCCACTTTAGCCGACGAAATATTCGTCGGCTAAAGTGCGTAATAAATAATTAAAAATAACTATAGCCGACGAAATATAAAATATTTCGTCAGCTAAACCTTATAAAAAAAATTTAAAAAATTTAAAAATAACTATAGCCGACGAAATATTAGGTTATTCGTCGGCTAAACCTTATAAAAAAATTAAAAAAAATTAAAAATAACTATAGCCGACGAAATATAAAATATTTTGTCGGCTAAACGTTATAAAAAAATTAAAAATAACTATAGCCGACGAAATATTAGGTTATTCGTCAGCTAAACCTTATAAAAAAATTAAAAAAAAATTTTAAAATAACTATAGCCGACGATATATTAGGTTATTCGTCGGCTAAACCTTATAAAAAAAATTAAAAAAAATTTAAAAATAACTATAGCCGACGAATATAGTGTTTGAATATCGTCGGCTAAAGTTGCTGGGTTTTCAAAAAAAAAAACTGCAGAAACTTTCGGCTAAACTTTCGGCCACCCAAATGCAAATGGCGGAGGTTGGTCATGTGAGCCACCGAAACCGGCAACACGCCGGTGAAGTTGTTGTTGTAGAGGTCGAGAACACGGAGGTTAGTGAGGATGGAGAGCTCCGGCGGGAACGTGCGGTTGAAGACGTTGTTGGAGAGGTTGAGGAGGCGGAGAGCGGAGAGAGTGGAGATCTCAGGATGGATGGGACCGGAGAGGTTGTTCTCGGCGAGGGTGAGATTGGAGAGGGTGAGATCGGCGAGGGTCGTCGAGGGAGGACTTGAGGGAGAGGAGGGCGCGGTAGGTGGCCATTGGGCGCGTGGGGGTGCAGAGTAGACGGTGGGGTGAGGAGAGAGGGTGGCGGAGGTGGAGGAGGAGAAGGAGGAGGAAGAGGAGGAGGGGCCGCATTATGTCTAGTGTTGGGCCGCATTACGGCTATATAAAGAACTTTAGCCGACGAAATTCTTTATTTTCGTCGGCTAAACTCTTTGGTTGACCGCCAAAAAATTTCGGTTCAAAATTTTGAAAATTTTTTGACTTTAGCCGACGACTTTTCATAATTTCGTCGGCTAAAGTCCTTTGAAAATTTTGGTTGACCACCAAAAAATTTTGGTTGAAAATTTCGAAAATTTTTCGACTTTAGCCGACGACTTTTCATATATTTTCGTCGGCTAAAGTCCTTTGAAAATTTCGTCGGCTAAAGGTACCAATTTCGTCGGCTAAAACTTGGAAATTCGTCGGCTAAACCTTTGAAATTCGTCGGCTAAAAGTATTTTTATACATTTGGCATGTTGTGATTGTGATGATCAAACTTGAGAAACAAAAATCCAACCGTCAGATCTGACCATCATGATAAAATACATGTATGGGAAAAAATTCAACTTGATCCGAAAAGAATAAGGGCTCGATCCGGACGGTCAATCTCGTAAGTCAAACCCCTAAACGCACGGAAAATGTCGTTCGACCGTCTAAATTACGTATTTTGGCCGGACCTCCAACTGAAAATAGTTTTAAACCGATGACACGCAACAAGTCATATAAAAATTTTACGCAAAATAACCACTGAATATAGGGCTACTCATAGGGGAAAAAATGAAAAATTGCATTGACCGCAACTATCGGCACCGAATATTTACCGGAATAGTGTGATTTTTCAACCGTGGATGTATTTCAACATTCTCTTCATATCTTATTTCATGATTTTTTAGCGTTTGAAGGTTTTACGTATAGTTTGTTTTTGAAACGGAACATTTACATAACACTTGGTAAACAAGTTATACAACATTAGTATGCATGTTGTGATTGTGATGATCAAACTTGAGAAACAGAATTCTGACCGTCAGATCTGACCATCATGATAAAATACAAGTATGGGAAAAAATTCAACTTGATCCGAAAAGAATAAGGGCTCCATCCGGACGGTCAATCTCGTAAGTCAAACCCCTAAACGCACGGAAAAAGTCGTTCGACCGTCTAAATTACGTATTTTGGCCGGACCTCCAACTGAAAATAGTTTTAAACCGATGACACGCAACAAGTCGTATAAAAATTTTACGCAAAATAACCACCGAATATAGGGCTATAGTAGGTAATAGAGAAATTTTAGGGTTTAGCCGACGAATACCCTAATGTATTCGTCGGCTATAATATGTAATTAAAAAATTAAAAAATAACTATAGCCGACGAAATATTAGGTTATTCGTCGGCAAAGACCATCTTAGCCGACGAATTTTCATATATTTTCGTAGCTAAAGTCCTTTGAAAATTTTACTCCAACTTTGGTTTACCGCCTAAAAAATTTTGAAATTTTTTGACCTTAGCCGACGACTTTTAATATATTTTCTTCGGCTAAAGTCTATAAATTCACGAAAACACTCATATCTCCCCATATATTACGTAGTTTGGTCAAATCTCTCACACGAAAAACTCTCACGTAGATGAGACGCAACCACCTATATAAAAATTTTGAAACATTTACCTTTCGACGATAGGGCTCCCCTTAAGAAATAATAACGGTAAATAGGGTTGACCGCTACTATCGGCTCCGAGACTTTACCTGATTTACGTGATTTTTGAACCATAGCCGTATTTCACCATTCTGAACACATCTTATTTCACGAGATTTTTAATAATTTTGCTTCTTATGTAGAGTTGGTTCACAAAGTTGTATAACCTACTAAACAAGTTATACAACATTAGTAGACACGTTGTGATTCCGATGACTAAAATTCACAAACCAAAATTCGACCGTCAGATATGATCATTATGACGAAATATGTCTATGGTAAAAAATTCAACTGGATCCAACAACGTTAAGGGCTCGATCGAAACGGTCAACTCTAATCGAAAATAAGAAAACTGCATTTTGAAGCCCTAAACGAACTCGGATGGCCAAAAAAGCCTATACGTCATAGCATAGTGATGAGTTTGACTCGTAGGGCCGTTACGCTTTCGAAAAGGTATCACAATAGTCAATCGGACACCAAAAACCAAATCTGCAGCATAGTAAATAATAAGGGTAAGTCAACTATCGGCACCGAGACTTTACCGGAATACCGTCATTTTTCAACCGTAGACGTATTTCACCATTCTGGTCATATCTTATTTCACGACTTTTTTGCATTTGAAGGTTCTACGTATAATTTTTTTTTCCAGATGAGTTGTTGTCCAAATCTGTAAATATAAGACACTTTAGCCGACGAAATTATATTTTTCGTCGGCTAAACTTTTGAAAATTTCGTTGGCTAAACTCTTAAAATTTCGTCGGCTAAACTTTTAAAAATTTTGTCGGCTAAACTTTTGAAAATTTCGTCGGCTAAAGTTCACAGACTATAGCCGACGAAATTATATTTTTCGTCGGCTAAACTTTTAAAAATTTCGTCGGCTAAACTCTTAAAAATTTCGTCGGCTAAACTTTTGAAAATTTCGTCGGCTAAAATTTTGAAAATTTCGTCGGCTAAAGTTCACAGACTATAGCCGACGAAAAAAATTATTCAGTCGACGAAATATTAATTTCGTCTGCTAAAGTCCACTTTAGCGGGCGAAAATTTTTAATTAGCCGACAAAGGACAATTTCGTCTGCAAAAGCCCACTTTAGCCGACGAAAAAAAAATTTGTCGGCCTGGTTTTTTTTTTTTCGTCGGCTAAAACCTTTCTTCTGGTAGTGGAATGTGTAACGGAATTAAGAATTTGTAAAATTTTGCATAGGTCGAGTATTTATTTGAAAGAATATGAAGATGGGGTATTTATTTGAATTGAGCTTCAAAATTTTGGTATTTTTTTACAGTTTACCCTAATTTTTATACAATAAAGTATTTCTTCAAGCATCACTTCCAGCCATCAGAAGAGTTGTTGGGTAATGATTTAAACAAAGGGGAATTTTCAAACTAAAACCCACCTAATATTCTTATTAGATAGACATGTAAAATGTATAAATTATGATAAAAATTATGTCTTATTTTTTCTAAATTTTACACAACTGTCACCATTCAACTATAACATATTAATATAATAAATAAACTTAACTGATGTTGTCTTAAATACATTGATTATGAGTTTTTCTTCTAACACTAACATTTTTCAATCAATTTGCAAGAATCGATCATGTAGTTTTCTTTATTTTTATGAAAAAATCTAGATTAAAAGAACTCATTCTCTAATCTATACATAAGGTAAAATATAATATGAATAAGATATCTGATCTAAACCCTATATCCTAAACCTTAAACCCTATACCCTAAACCCTATACCCTGAACCTATACCCTAACTCTATAACCTAAACCATATACCTTAACCCTATACCCTAAACCTAATTTTGGGTTTCTTTTTTTTAGGTATATTATCATATCATGCCCTACTTAATAGATACATTAGAAACATAAGTAGTAGAGTGTAAAATGTTCTCTAGATTAGGATGAGAAATGATATAATAATGTACCTAAAAAGAAAAAAAGTTAATCAAACAACAAGAACGTGTACCTTACAATTAGATATTATGTAGAGAGACACCAAATATGAGTTTAGGAATGAAAAGTATAATCCTGTAACAAATGACATACTTCTGTATATAGCATATATATATATACACTCAAGTTTGTAATAACAAGGTAAGAAATTAAATAATGTAATTTATTACGATAAAGTTAACTCCAACTAAATTTTAGCTAGTATTTGAGTTTCAAATTAATGCTAAAATTGAGAAATATACTAAATTTAGCTTTCTACTGTCTGAAGGGTAAATTAGAGAAACTGAAAAATGAAGAAAACTATTAAGTATAGACATTTGATTTATATGGTATGTTTGCTTATGTGGAGTGGGTGTAAAATAAAAGAAAAATATGTATGGATTTATCTCAAAAGAGATCTAGTATTTTGGGTTTTTATCTAATTTTCTCTTAAACAAATAACTCGTTGGGTTGGGGTTCTGAAGATGAAGTTCAACTATTGTTGATTGGTTTTGGTTCTGAAGCCCGAGTGACTTCACAATTGAATACAAGCACGTATGCATATATGTTTTATTCATATTACACTAGTACACTAACTCACAATCTAGATGCATGTCCAAGCTTATACAGACTAAACATGTCCAAGCTAATTAGATTGTAAGTGTACGTATACATCAGTTTCTGGTGTATATCCAAGCTTAATTATAGGTCTTGGACACACACACAGACACGTATATACCTAGTTGATTTTCCTGCAGTTGAGCCTAATCTCACCATCAGATCCAGTGAGAGGCTTCATGTTACCCATCTTGATCATGGAAGCTCCAAAATCAACTGCAAAGTCTTTCGGATTGTTAGCGTAATGCTGCACCAGGTTGTCACTGTCACTACCATCGCCTTTAAAGAGCTCCTGGTCAGAGTGGAGCAGACCCTTCTTCTCCAGCAAAGCCTTGAAGTAATCAGTATCGAATCTTGCTGTCGTTGAGTCTAGCGGCGCCGTGTTGTCATCCCCACCATTTGAAGGACAACCTTGTTTTAGGGAGGCTGCAAATTCAGGGTCTATGTTGGTTTCGTTGTAAATCCTGGTCCGGAAGGTGGTGCACCTAGCCAGTCCGATGGTGTGGCCAGCCGAGAGAAGGACTAGGTCTTGTAGGTCTAAACCATGGGATTGAAAATTGGAAAGAAGTTGAGGGAAGTTGAAAAACGGAGGTGGAAGGTTTCTGTTGGCATCGTTTATGCTTGTAGTTGTTGCATCTCTTCTGCCCAACAACACTTCATAGGAATAGGACGGACCTCCCAACTAAATAACAGAAACACAATATTAATTAACATAAGAACGGAAATGTTTTGTGAGATGTTATATTATTAGACTATCAATCGAGTTTAATGTAATCATTTTAAAGATCGGAAGACTTTCACACTTACAATCTCAACGGAGTCACGAGCTGCCACAGCTAAGATGTCTGCGCATGAGACCACATTTCCATGGCAAACGCTATTGAGAGTTGCCTTGATATCATCGACGACGTCAAAACCTCTAATGGAGTTCAGATTTGGAAATGCCGTCTTCTCACCAGTGAAGTTAGCAGAGTCATCCAGCAAAACTGATCCATCACACCCCTGCAATTACAACCCCCAAGATCATCATCAAGAGTTCATACTAATCAATGTATCACATGAACTAATATGCAAATTTTACGTATAGGTGTCAAATCTAGAACAAAACGAAACCATTATCTTGTGGCTCAACTAAATGAAGTTCAAGTTTGCGAGAGAAAGTGAATATGACAGTGTGTGAGCATTTCAAGGGCTTTGTATTGTACATTGCATGGACTCGAATCACTCGATCACTATCAAGCATCGTTTGTTTGCATGGCATACATGCACGTATAGCAGAAGTTTCAATAACAAAAACAGTAAGATCAGCTGAGTTAATTATCGCTCAACTAATAGTCTGCTCAGAATAAATAAGCTCGAACTGTTAGAGAATATGCTGATAATATATAGCTAACGCTACGAGCTAACAAAACTGAGCATAAGTTAACCTTAAACTTACGTTAACAAAGCAGTCATGGAAGTGAAGTCGTAGTAGCGATGCTCCGATGCGTGCCTCGCGATTAATCGCTTTCTTGACAACTGATCTGATGATCGGCAATGCCTGAGGACACGATTTCTTATACACATCAGGATCAAGTTGTGCTGTAGTGCACGTAGGGATCAACGCAATTGCTACTGCAGCAACAATACCAACCCAAACTAAGACAGATCGACGTCCGGCCATTGTTGCTGTTCACTTAGCTACTTGGGATCAATATAAGAAGCTCTGAACTGCGTATATACAAGACGAATAGGCCGGTGTGTGTCCATATATAGTGATCAGCTGATCATAGAATATTATTGTTATCTTCCCCAGCTTAATTTATATCATCATCTCAGTACGTGGTAGACTAGTTCAGAATTATTAGGTGCATGCATTGTCAAATTATGTATCGAGACAGGCCAGTTCCATATAGAATATAGTAGCTGCTGGTTCGTTAATTAGTTCAATTATTTGTACAAGGTTGCACTCCAGAGATCGTGGACTTAATTCTTCCAGCAAAAACCTTATTACCAACTTTTTTTTTAAGCTAGAAATTAAAAAAGGGAAAAAAGACCAAACAGTGTCCCACCTTTTTAAGAAGCATAACTTTAGTATCCCACATTTTAAAAACTTCAAAACGGTATCTCACGTTTTAAATCCGACACAAGATCAGTATCTGCGGTCGTCATCTCCGTGACGGAGCTTCCAAGCTATCATATTTTGAAGGGTATTTTCGTCTGTTCAGTCCCTCCCGCCAATTCCATATAATAGTTTGGCGCCAGATCAAATATTTGCCTCCAAAACTACATATTCCCGCCAAGAGAACATATTTACCTCCAAAGTAAAAAAAAATTAAAACTAAAATACAACTTGATAGCTAATTTTGGAACAACTTTTAAGAAAATTATACAATTTTGGTACCTGATATATATATAACTTAACACATCTAACTTTGTGAATTAGACGTCATGTTCATCCTTTATCTTGTTCTAAATTGAACAATTCCGTAACAACAAATGAATATATAAAACTTTCAAACACATAATTTTGCATTTCAAATGTCTGAAAAGCCATGAAAATAGGCACATCCAACAAAGTTTAATTTACAAAAGATAGTTAAACAAGCATATTCTACAAAAGCTAGTTAAATATGCATAGTCTACAGCATTTCAATGCATATTTCACAAAAGCAGTCTGCATGTTCCACAAAAGCTAGACTGAACATCATGAGCCAATGATTCTGTCACATTTTGAGCTGTGGCTTAAGGGTTATGATGTGATTAGACGAAATTATCCTTCATTATTTGAATTTAATCTGTCACCGTAACGGAGATGACGACCGCAGATACTGATCTTGTGTCGGGTTTAAAACGTGAGATACAGTTTTGAAGTTTTTAAAAGGTGGGATACTAAAGTTATGCTTCTTAAAAAGGTGGGACACTGTTTGGTTTTTTTCCATTAAAAAAATAAAAACAAGCAGAACAGAAAGGAGAGTCATCAAAACCAAAACCCCAAAAGTGATATAAGAATGGCCTCGAGGCTAGCTACAGCCACGTATATGAAAGATAAGCAACGAGAAAACTTCCCCGAGCTCCATCACCCTTGGCCAGTTGGCCAGATAATAAGCTGAAACAAACGGTACTTCAATATCCTCCAGAAGTCAATAAGTATATTTGGATTCCATTAGTTGTATCCAAATTAATAATACAACTAATACAAAAACATCCTTAATTAGTTGTAACGACACCATATAAATATATCAATGGAACAACTAATTAAACTTGGTTAAATTATCGATCTGTTTACCATATTCATCTGTGTGTACGTATATAATGAATAATATCAATCATGTCTATCTAGTTATGTATATTTTGATTGAATTTGATGTTGCATGAAATTTAGTTACGGAAATGGAAATTAGTACAAGTATCTATTACAAATTTACAAGGGAATTCATTCCCATCCAAATGGACATGTTTCATATAGAATTCTTCTTTTTTTTTGAAAGGATTTCATATAGAAGAATTCTAACATGTATAGTATGTGGGCCCGGACATAGGAATACTACATGTGGAATTGGATAATGGATACAACCGCGCGAGCGATGTGATGTACCCCCTGAAATTATATCTTTAATTAACTGCATGTAATTATTCCTTGATACCTCCTTCTTAATTATAAAGCGTTGACATTTAAATTAAAAAAGATACACGATTTTGCAATGTGTCATCTATCTCTAGCTTGTAATTATATAGTATTATATAGTCATATACATGAACACATTTCCTTGATCTCTCATAATATATATATATATATATATATATATATATATTTTTGAAATTTTATTTATTTTGTCAACTCTTTGACTTTAGAAAATTTATCATCTTAATTCGACCGACAAATGCACGTCCGTAGGTTAATTAATCTTTCTTTTTCTAATGATTTACCGTACCTACTCTCTTTTCAATATATATCGATCAGGGTGATGATTAATTCTTTTCGTAGTTAATTAAGCAGTTGTCGTCAATTTTGCACGGTGCAACTATTAAGTCAACAAATTAAATTTAAAACTGGTGGAATAGGTGTAAATTTATTATAAAATAAAAATATTTTCAGTGATGAAGTATAAAGTGTATAGACAAAGAGATAGCAAGAGAATCATCATCTTATTCATTGATAGAAGTCTTTTATATAGAGAATTACACAATAGCAATATGGTAAGGATATGAATACATAGATTTAGTCTAACTACATATCTTATTGGCATAAGGCCAAGACACACATAAAGAATATCTAGAAAGATACAGAATATCTTAGAACACTCCCCCTTGTGCCGCGCGCTGATATGTCGATGGTGCTGATCTGTTGCCTCGTCAAAAACCTCGTCAAGTCACAAAAACCCTACGGGAGAAAAACTAAACCTTGATCGTAGGAGAAAAAGAGTACAACGCACTCTTCACATTTGATAGTGACATGTATGTATGTGCTAGACTCCCCCTAAAGTTCGCACCTCCCCCTGACCTTTACATCAATCATAGGGCTCTTCCTGATTCTTACTAATCACAGAAATTTCAACAACTTAGCATGTCAATGCTCTTTAACATGTCTTCAAATGTGGCATTAGGCAATGATTAACTAAATCATGCTGTATTGTCCTCAAATAATCTTTTACACTTAGATCTTGAGGAGAAGACCGCTTGTGAACTCAAAACATAAGTTCGTGCAGGAAATTAGATTTCCGCGTACCATGACCTTCAGTTACTAGAACAGCCGTAACTTCCACTAGGAAATACATATGAACGAACCGTAAACGGTTTTGGAAACTAAACTCATAGAGCTTTCCAACCGTATATTACACACGTTCTGGTTCGTCAGGAGCTATTCACAAAGTCCCGTCAAAGTTGACTGTTTTGCCAAAATCAGATTCTCGGATAGATTCGTCCTACTTTCAAAAATGGCCATAACTCACTCAATATGATAGGTATGATCAAATGGTTGGTGTCCCTGGAAAGTAGACACACAGATCTTTCCAATGGTACCAGTCTCACCATTTTCCAGTGAGTGAGGTTTCTTGTAGGTTCCGTGGAGCTTGACCTACGAAACTTGACAGATTCTGATTTCGCTATTGATGTGTCTTTCTAATGTAGGGATAGAATAAGCCTCAACCTTTCATACCATTAAGTATTGAAAAAGGAGTTACAGCCATTACATTGATGTTGCGTGGGCGCATAGCTACACTTAGCTTTACAACTTTCGTAACGAATGAGATGTCAAGTCTTTCGTATTGTGTTGAGTACATTGATGCGTCTTATTGTACTTAGATGGGAACTACATCTCTTAACACATATTTGTCATCTTGCTTTAGACAAAATAACGGATCTCTCTTTAGAGCAAAGACCTTGACTAATCATGAGAGTATATGTAGGCCTCACTAGTTATAGAGCGCCAAAGCTGATTGATGGAAAATCATCATCAATACAGTCATCGAGTGCCTTATCGAGATTGTGTCTTCCCAATATCTTTTTCTTTGGATGTTGATACATATTGACATCTCTTGATCCATCAAGAATCCATGTAAATCTGGAATGAACACGCAAAGGCATAATTCACCATATCCCTTCCAAATCAAGTAGAGTTCATGTGCGTTTCAATACATTTAGCAAACGCATGCTCCTGTGGTTTGGAGGCACTTGATTCGGATGAATGAAGTCTGTTTAAGAGCTTCATGTATATCTCTGATCCCATAGAGATGTTATTATGACCACATTCATAGGCTGCATGTTCAGTTATTCGGAAACTACCAAATTGACAAAGTAGTGGAGTTCAATGACATCCATTACGAAAGCATATCTCATCGTAGTCGATCCCAGTGCATGATAGTGAGAGACCTTGCACCATAAGGTGAGTCTAAACTCTTGTTTTCACTACGCTATCCAACAAATACATAGTTGATAGAGTTTAGCTTGCGGTGTCGGCATCACCTGCCTAAGGACTTATCTCTTTGTTAATGCTGGATCGCATTCATGTATATCTCTGATCCCATAGAGATGTTATTATGACCACATTCATAGGCTGCATGTTCAGTTATTCGGAAACTACTAAACTGACAAAGTAGTGGAGTTCAATGACATCCATTACGAGAGCATATCTTATCGTAGTCGATCCCAGTGCGTGATAGTGAGAGACCTTGCACCATAAGGTGAGTCTAAACTCTTGTTTTCACTACGCTATCTAACAAATACATAGTTGATAGAGTTTAGCTTGCGGTGTCGGCATCACCTGCCTAAGGACTTATCTCTTTGTTAATGTTGGATCGCATCTTTCAGTTAGGCCAATCAACTAAGTTGATATCCATCAACGAAAGGTGTGGTTCGATAGTAGACTCATTATCCCACGTCCTCATGTACACTAGTGTAATACTTGTAGAGATCTCTATATGGATTGGATTTGACATTGAGGCGTCCCCCAACGATAATCACAATTCAGACTTCATGAGACGGTTTGATTATCACTGATCAACAGATCAGGTTGTGCCAAGCTCGTTTTCTTCCTAGTGCGAGAAAGTATCAAACCTAAGGGTCTCTCTCCTTTTAGGGAGCCACACGGCCTTGTGACACCAATTTTGCCACTTTATGGCGTCACTATATCACTGTCCATAGTGATGGCGTCAAGACTAACACATTTTGGTCACGCCATGTCCTCTTGATGGGACATCAATCCTTGTAGACATATTTGCAGCATCTGATCTCGTCACTTTAACACTTTAAGCGTTTGGGATCAAGATGAGACTTAGTGGGGACAAACCACAACAATTCACGTCGTTCCACTTGAACACTTGTGTTCTTATCTCCCCCTAACGGCGGGAATATTGTCTCATCAAAGTGACCATCCGGAATATAGCGGTGAAAAAGATCGCTTGACAAGGTTTCTACATATGCGGATTATAGGTGGAGGTTCACATTCAACCTAAATACTTATTCATCTCAAATGACCCATCATTATGCGCAGTGGCAGTGCGATTTGACACATAAAATAAACATCTAGCTAAGCTCAAGGATTGGAGATCTGTTTCAATCCTGTCAAGCTCAATGATTGCAATTTCGTGTCAATCCTGGTACACAGTCACGAGCTGTAGTACAACAATATTCAATGATGGTAGGTCGTAGATGAATTGTAAAGCTGCAAGCAAATATTGCATAGCCCCAAGACACAATAGAAAGATTGGTGCGCATCAATAATATTCGAGCGACAAGTTAAAGTTGCTTGGTCGTAGTCTCGGTGAGACCGTATTACGTGTGAACATGGGGTACAGGACACTTTAACTTACATCCCGATAAACTTCTTTAAATAATGGATAGTGAGCCCGTAAAAGTATAAGCAGCATAAGTAGTAGATAATAATAAAACACGTCACCCGTGTGTTAACACTTTAACCAACACCATAAAGTATAAAAAAGTGTCCGCAAGTTGGTTGTATTTATCTACATAGTTTGATGTAAGAATAAAATGTTCACTTTTGTGTTATTTAGCGTAAGAGGGTCTCACTCCTAATTTAGCTAAAGAATAGACTTTCAAAATGAGCAATGAGCATTGCAGGGGCCAATGCAACATCGAGGGAAGGCTGGTGCACCTCAATTGCTTGAGAAATTGACCGGACGACCTCCAAGAAGTTGGAGTCGTGTTCGGGTGACGTCAATGTCCCCCGGGTCACCACCATACTTCATGGTGATGCTAGATCTCAAATGTCTTCGTTTTGAGCAGAAGAATGGATGTCTATGAGAATTTCTCAAAATTTGGACCGTTATATCTCTTCCAGGTTGACCAATTTGGTCAAACCAAAGCCTATATGAGTCGGTGTCCCAAATATCATATTTGGCGACAACATGGGATTCGATATTCAAATCGTAGTGACATACAATCCACTAGATTGACTCATGAATTTCTCCAAGATGCACGTTAGTCCGCATTTATGAGAAGGTATAAACAAAAGAATTCTTGTTCATTCTCACAATGTGTTTTCAAATGAAAACTATTAGCACGAATGTCTTTAAATCTCAATATGTTTTGATTGCCTCTCAATGCATAGAGGGTATCTGTGACATTGATCATGGTGCCATGAGGTATCAAGATTTAAGCTAAACTGCGTCCTTGAATGACCGGTATGATTCAATCATTGTAGTCACAAAAGATTTACAAATGCACAAAATTCAAAGATAGTTGCCGGATCCTTAGAATGTTGTGGATAGTTCCATTATCTGCGAAGCACTCCATGTCTCCATGAGATATATCTACAAGAAGAAGTAGATAGGCGAGTTAATAGTTCCACTTGAACCATTTAGAAGGATTGAAAGAAGCTACGAAAAACTGCAATCTCGAGAGTGTATAAAAATTTCCGCCCAAAATGACCTTTGTGTACTAAAACAGCCATAACTTCTTCGTTAAAATAGATATGGATGAACCGTGAAAATTTCTAAAAACTAGACTCGTAGAGCTTTCCAATGATATAAAGCTCACTGTTTGGTTCGTCTAGAGTTGTTCACAAAGCTTAAACGAAGTTGACTGTCTAAAAGAGACAGATTGCTGTTTTTCGCAGAATTGGCATGTGCGAAACTTTGAAGCTTACAGGTGGCGTGTAGGCTTTTGCCTTAGAGAAAACTAATGTGTGTATGATCAAAATCAAGTCCTTTCGGTTGTTCTAAGGTCGTAAACTCTATGACTAGTTAGCAAAAGCTCCTTGACATGAACATAAACTAACTCAGAGGACCTAGAGGATTCGATCATGATGATAATTTTCCAGTTTTGATAAGTCTTCAACGTCTTTTACTAGACGACAATTGGTTTAATAGCAGATCCAAAATCAAAAGCTTTCGGTAACTCCAAGTCAGTATGACCAGGCATGTCTGTGGAGGGTCGGTAGTGCGAGGCACACTTGAAACCACTATCTTCTTAATTTTGGACAATTTTAAGACATCACACTGAGCTTGGATGAGCCTAGTTGAACAATTGATGATAGAAAATCCGCTAAAGGGTAGAAGACTTAACCAGAAACACGTTAGCAATCATTCTTGAGGATGCAAGGCAGTGCGTCATCTTCACTTGGAAGAGACCAAAACAGCACAATCTAACCATGTAGATTGTAAATATGCTATGCTTCTAAGGACGATGTAAAAATGTACATCTTGTTTGTAAATCAATACGAATCATAAGAGGAGAATAGTTTCATAACTTCAAAAAAATTCTCAAGGCATTCATTATTGACAATGTGAGTACATCGAGGTCACAAATAGACGAAGGACGTCGATACAACGCTTTAGTACATATAGCATGGAACGAAAATTACTGTCTAGCCGATGACGTCAAAGTCAGGGGTAGCTAGAGCAGGATCTGATTCTTCAAAATTCACGATCATGAGGATGACGTTCTTGTCCTCATATTGATTTTCCTTACCTTTTTGTATGCATTCACAATTTGAAGAAGCTGGACAATCTTGAACCAGTGATCCGAAGACTCACAACAGTTGCATTGTCATGAGCTAACATAAGTAGTTTTGACAAAATGGTGTCTAGACCGGGAGTGTCGCTATTAAAGCCGGCGACACCTCCCCCTCTTTTCTAGACATCAGCACGACGTTTTATGTTGTTGCCATGACCCATATTGTTGTCCCCACAATAGGGGATAATCTCAAATAAGTTTATCGCATTAACGTATATATAGTTCCCATTTGTATGATCAAAATCAAGTTTCATTGGTAATTCCAAACCAACTTGGAGGACTTTGAGAACTTGATGATGATCGAATCCGCTAAAGATTATGGATCATGATGCCACAAAAGATCATCGACAATATGTAGTCAATTAAGATGGTAAGCAATCCACTTGACTAATAACTCAACAAGTAGAGTTATATGAACGTTTCGAGAAACGCTCCATGAGTGCATTCCACAGTACTTTGTGGTCATTACTTTTTGCATAGATTGCCATTGAAGGCTTTTGTCGATGTGGCGCATCAAAGACTTTGAGTGCATGAGATGTGAAATCTCGGCATCTAGGCTTGTTAGCCTGAGGGTCAAAACATGTGGTTTAATCCTTTCTAATGAAAGGTTCCACAGATATCAAGCGAAGATTCGCCTTAGGCATCGAGCACGTCAAAACTCAAAGGAGCAGAATGTTACATTGCTCTTGCATACAAAACTAAGCTGTTATGAGACTCGATAAAGGTCATAACAGTGTTCTAAAAAACGCCGTCTAGGCGCTGGGCGGCAGGGGACTGTTCCGATTTTGCCCAAATCGTCGAAGCTGGACGCCTGCGCAAAAAACGGCCGCCTAGGCGGGCTGGGCGGCCCGCTTATGGTTTTTTTTTGGGCCCGATTATCTCTTTCTCTACTTTACAGTAAACCTGCTATGTCATTAATGGGCTACTCTAAAGCCCATACAAAATCCAAAACAGTAAAGTCTTTACTCTAAAGCCCACGAGGTTTATTACTCTACTTTACTCTGTGGCGTCTCTGCAATTCTGCATTCAGTCTTTCTCTACTTTCGATCTCCTCTGCGCTTGCCTCTCCGACCACCTGGCCGCCCGCAGGCGCACAACACCCCAGCCAACAAATACCAAGCCACTTGTTCAGTTGTTCGTCAGCACCAGTGCCGGCCTCGCTCTCTTCATCGTCCTCATCATCACTCCCTTCATCTCATCGGTATCGTAAACTTCTTGTTTCTATTTGTTCGATTCCAATCCTTTCTGATGTTGATTTTGTGAACTTGTTGTGAAATTAGGGTTTCTGATTTTCGATTTTGCAGTGTTGTGCTCGCTGTACTGCTATTCCCTCTTGTTAATTTCATCGATCTCCAACAAGCCGCTCAGGTAACTTTGCCTGCACTTTTTTGAATTAAGCCTAGTAGATTGATTGAGCAGCTCAATCAATTTGAGCTTATTAATGTTCATATTGAGCTGTGTGGAAGAACATAAGTAGAAGAGCTATAGGGTATTTTCTACCATACCCTGTCCCTGTGAGAATCTGCCTATTTTCTACCATACCCTGTCCGAAGAACATAAGTAGAAGAACTTTTACATATGATATGTGGTAGTTGTATGATTTCCTCAGGAAAAAAAAACAGGAACTTTTTGCATATTGTTGGATATCTTAGAAAGTTAGAATAATATTGTTGTGTGTTGTCTTGGCTTCAGTTCAATGTATAAGTGAATAAAGGAAACTGGTTTAAATTTTATTCCTGTTTGATCACCATATGCATTCTGGACCAAACATCTTGATCAGAGCAATGAAGACTATTAGGATGAAGAACATTGTTGATGTACGAATTCAATCAAGTCAGTTTGTAGTTCCTACTGATAAAGTGGATAAGTATAAGAATTTTGCTGGGAAGATGGAGTTGTTCGTTTAAATTCGAATTGATTACTTAGCTCAAGTTTCATTACAATTTGGTTACCAACTGTGGAGTGAAATTTTAGTGTCACCCCCAGGTCTTATATCCAAGTAGCTGAACAATTGTGTCAACTTGTTTGATGTAATATGCTTTCCAACTCAGATTCAAACTTGGAAGGTTGTTTACATTGCAAACAACAAAACTTTCAATGCTTTCAATGCAAGGATTATGAACAAGAAAAGAAGAGAGAAAGAGAAAAATGTGGATGTACTACTTGCTAGTGAAGCAATTATGGCACAAGGATGGATTGTTGACGGTGGTGATGAAGATGTTGAGTCGGATCTCTAATGAAATGGTTGGAGATGATTTCGGAGTGGGTAGCGGTTTAGAGCCTCGGAGAAGTTCTAGACTTCAAGAAATTAGAGAACTTCATGAGGATGATTTTGTATCGGATGAAGAGGAAGAAGATGAAATAGACTTTGAGTTTGAGACCGACACAGAAGAAGTGCAAGAGGAATATGGAGAAGAAAATTTGAAGCATAGTCGCATAGGCTAGTAAGAATCTAATTTGTTTCTTTTAATTTTTTTATATATAATTTCTAAGAACATTGTTGTTGAACATTTTGTCTATCTTTGAAGTATTTTTGCTATTTTAGAACATAATAATGTTTTTTTATAAATTTTATTTATATAATTATTTTAATTAAATAAATAAAAAATATAGAAAATAAAAAACCGCCTAGGCGCCGTATTAATCCTCTGGGCGCTAGGCGTTGGCTGTCCGCCCGACTAGCGCCTAACGTTTTTTAGAATATTGGGTCACAAACAATTAATGCTTTTAATGGTTTCTCATTCGGATTGATTCCGGGATTTTTAGTACCTGCAAATACACTGACCCAAGCATAGAATGGAGTAGAAGAATGGGAGAAAACACTTTATCTCCCCCGAGGTTATTGAACTTGTAAGAGTTTTAGGGTTGTAAAATAAACATACCGTAAACACTTAGATGCTTGATCGGATGAAAAGAAAGCAGCAGAGTAGACGGCCGGGAAGCGACTGCGGCGGCGGCGGCGACCGAGGCAGGGCCGAGAACCTCCGGTTTTGGTTTTTAGGGTTTGGAAAAAAAAATGGTGGGCTATTAGTTCTAGGGTTACAACAAAGTGTATGATAACGTGATGAAATATAAAATGTATAGACAAAGAGATAGCAAGAGAATCATCATCTTATTAGTTGATAGAAGTCATTTATATAGGGAATTACACAATACCAATATAGTAAGGATATGAATACATATATCTAGTCTAACTACATATCCTATTAGCATAAGACCAAGGCACACATAAAGAATATCTAGAAATATACAAAATATTCTAGAACATTCAGAAGCTTAATTATTAGAGAGAATATGCATATGTATATTCTTTGTTTAGCTAGTTGAATGGAATCAGCTAGTTTTATATGTACCATGCAATGATGCAATTAATCGATCTGATCATTGATCAACAGCTAATTATCTGACATTATCAACAAGCATTTAGCCCCAACTCCGACGGGTGCAGTCGGGTCTACTTGAGTTGGGAGGGGGATGTGGGCTGTGCCTTGTGGCTCACTCGTTCTCGCTCTTCAAATGGGCCTATTTTGGAAAAACCCAGTAATTTCTCTCTCTCTTCTCATCGATGAAAGGTACACGGTAGTGACGGTACACCGTTTTGAGGTCTTTGGCCTAAATCATTCATATATCCGCTTTTTGAGATATAGTTTTAAAGTTGTTTTTCAATTTTTAGATGTAGGTTTGATTTAGCTTCTAGCTATGTGTTTGTATGGTCTTCAAACTATTCATAAGGCTAGGCACGGGCCGGGATTAGCGTGATCCCGATCCCTATTCCGAAATTTTCAATAGGGACGGGATGAGACGGGATGAGGAATTTTCAGAAGTGATCCTGGCAGGCCCGAATCTCGTCGGAATCGGGCCGGGACCGGGACGGGACCGAGATATCACCTTGTTAAAAAAAAATAAAGGTCGTCGAGGCCTCGAGCATCTGCCGAGATCGGCTTCCTTCTCGCCTATACCGTGATTTACAGCCAACACCACAAAAATTAACCAAAACCAAATAACATTCATGGTTTAGATAAGTAAATCTCAAAATATATATGAAGAATATCCAGTTTTTCCATCCAACTATTATAATTTACAAACTCAGATCAACAGATCTCAAGAAACAATTGAAATGTAAATTCACCTGAAATTTAAAAGTAAAATAAGAATCAAAGGGTAGATCTAGGTCGTCGTTCGTTGTGGGTGGTGCGACAATAGGGAGACTGTCTCGGACTCTCGGTCGACTGAGGTTGGTGGTTGGCCGAGGATGCTGGTGTGGTGGTGATATCGTAGATTGCTTACGACCGATTTTGGCATCTTGAACCGCCACATGGTCTTTGCAATTAAAGAAAAGCCATCTGACCACCAAGTGATCAGTGAGAGTGAGACCGTGAGAGAGGGGACTGAGAAAGAGTGATAGAGGTCGTGAGAGAGTGATAGAGAGATGATAGAAGTGAGAGAGAGAGTGGGAGGCAAGGGACAAACGAGAGAGAAAGATAAGAAGTCAACAAAAGAGGCATGAGAGGTGCAGAGAAGTTAGAGAACATATCTATATATTTATAAACGACAAAAAAAATAATATGGGCTTCGGGACGGACCGGGCCCTTACGGGATTCAAAATGTTAATCCCGAAGCCCGTACCCGTTTTTTTAGATCGGGATGGGCAGGGACGGGATTGCACATTTTCAACTTAAACCCCGTCTCGTCCCGTCTATTTTCGGAACAGGATCGGGACGGGATCTCGGGATCGGTTTTATATGCCCAGCCCTAACTATTCATGCTTGACCGTTTTGATCGTAATGATCTTTGATCAATGGATTTATCTCCTTCCCCTTTAAAAAAAAAAAACAACAACAACAACAAGCATTTAGCACGCTAGTTAATTAGGTTTAACAATAGTAGGTCCATTTTATGTTTACAAATTACAGCAATGATCTTAATTACTGCATGCAAACGGCACTTACAATAAGAATTAATTTTATCTTTCATTTTTCCATGAGACAGTACGCAAGATTTCATTGAATTTGATGATTGTTTGAGTTTTTATAATCTTAATTTAAACAAACAGTTCTGAATAGACAGATTTATGGTCCGTTCGTTGATTTAATCTAATTCGGTACTTTAATGATTACCAATTTGAATGAAACTTGGCAAGAGTGATCTATGTATTAGGTTATATAAACTGAGCGGTAGAGATATAGAAAAATGACCGAAAAGTGAGTCAAATAAGGAACTTCACACTTTAGTTTCAAAGTGAAGCAGCTTCGCTCTAGATAGGAAGCAAAAACGATATGAAGCGGACGTCCGCACGCCCTTAAAGTGCGGACATCCCTCCGTTATCCTTCTTTTGGCACCGACGACGGCGTACCTCCACCCAAGCGGACTCCAGTGGGGTCCCCGACCACTTTTCCTCCCCATCGAATTTCAGTTTTCTAGCGAGATCGATCTTGTGTGAAGTTTTGGGTGGAGATTGCTGCCCAGACCTTCAAATCGGTCTCACCGGGAAGGAAAAGTGGTCGGGGATGCCGTTGGCGCCGTCGTCGGCTCCGAAAGGAGGAGAACGGAGGGACGTCTGCACTTTAATGGCCGTGAGGACGTCCGCTTCATATTCGGCCTTTATATATATATATATATATATATATATATATATATATATATATATATATATATAAACTGAAAATGACATATAAACTGAAAGCGTACGTGTAGCAGTACTGCTTCATGTTCATCACTAATCAGCAATCGAATACCTCAATACCCTGCTTCTGCACAATTATCAATCTTTCCTTCTGCTTGTATATATGTAGCTGGCATGGCATTGTTACAATAGTTATTCAGCACTTCCAGCCATCAGAAGAGTTGCTACCCAGTCCATCTTTCGTGAACCTCTCAGAAATTCTAATGATGAAAAAAATATTTCTCTGTAAGTGGTATATGTATCACACCCAAAACTGTTTTGCACAACACTCCTCATTCTCAACACATGCTCTATCGATCGTGTGGCGAATTTTATTCAAGGCACACATATGTGGACTACATAACTTGCTACGTAACTAGGCTGAAGTTCAATTTAGCATTTCATTCAAAAAAAGACTACTATATTTGAGGAGATATTCCCTCTGATCTAGTTTCCAAAAAGTTGAATACTCAAACTTATATGTAATGTGGGATATAATGTACGTGACGATCTGATCCGTTAGTTCCTAGCTAATGAGATGATTTTTTGTCGGTTAATACAGGCTGCAACATGCACCAATTCTGCTTGACAAAACTATCAGCTTCACCAGTGAGAAGATATATAGACGTCTCCAATTGAATTCTGTTAGGGGATTTGAATCATTCCAGTTCCGCAATAACAAAGCTTTAGTTCTTACAACATACCAAGAGTAAAACAATTACCAAACATACGATCAATGAGCAGTTCAATCCTTGCATTTGTTCTTTGCATTCAACAGGATCCTTCTCTAAGATCGAGCTTGACCTACTGAAGAAGAGAATTTGAAGTTCAATCTTCCATGCATAATGTTCAAGCCACTAACTAAGTATGTACAATTTTATAGCTACTTGTGAGTCTTATGACAAAACCCGTTGCCGCGTGCTTCACAAGGGAACAGGGAACGAGGTGAACTTCTGGGTTCTGAAAAGCCATATATGGATTGCGTATGACTGTATGAGTTGATAGTTTAATAAATACGTGAATCAATTTTATTCAGTGGAATAGTTGCAGGCATTACAGCTATACATGATCGATCTTAGTCTCTACCACATCCTAATTAAACTACGTAAAATCACTAGAATTGGTCCATCGATCAGTCCGTATAGATATACAGAAGGAAGTTTCGTTCGATCATATTGCATGATATGAATGACTTGGTCAATTATATATGAAGAAATTAATGGCTAGAAATTGACAACTGGACAAATTCACTTCACTTATAAAAACTGAAGCGTTTGATCTCCATCATATATCCTTCAGCAACTGGAAAAGAAAAAGAAAAAGAAAGAAATTTAGGTCATCATGGCTGCTCTTCGATTCTCTGCCCTACTGTTCTTCATTGCTTTTGTAGCAACAACCAGTTTGATACCAACTTCTGCAAAACTAACCGCGAACTTTTACAACAAAGTGTGTCCTCAAGCACTTCCGACCATCAGAAGAGTTGTTAAGCAGGCCATTCATCGTGAGCCTCGCATCGGAGCGTCTCTACTACGTTTGCATTTCCATGATTGCTTTGTAAATGTAAGCTAAGCCATTGCATGCATTAATGCACTATATCAACTCAGAAGTTTAAAATTTCATTTTCATATTGCATGCACGTACTGTACTATTCCTTTAACTTAATCACATAGAGAAACAATGCAGAGTTGAGATTCATGTCTTTCTCAAAAACTTAGTAGTGCAACTTGGTAATGTGAATAATCATCATGAACTTATATATCTGGTTTTGGGATATCTGTAATACTTGAATATATATAGGGCTGCGATGGATCAATTCTACTTGACGACGCTGCCAGGTTCACAGGGGAGAAGACAGCTCTCCCAAATGCGAATTCAGTCAGGGGATTGAATGTGATCGATGATATTAAAAAGGCGGTGAACGAAGCTTGCAAGAGAAATGTGGTCTCATGTGCCGATATATTAGCTGTTGCTGCTCGTGATTCTGTAAACATTGTAAGTGCAGGCTTTTTCTCTAATGTTGGATTATGACTTTTCTATTGTCGATCAATTGGAAAACATAATCATATGTTCGTACTTTCATTATGTGTTTTTAGCTACAAGGCCCTCAATACAAAGTACTATTAGGTAGAAGGGATGCAAGAAATGCAAGCCTAAACGATGCCAACAGAAACCTTCCTCCCCCATTTTTCAGCTTCGCACAGCTTCTCTCCAACTTCCAATCTCATGGTCTTAACCTCAAGGACTTGGTTGTCCTCTCAGCTGCTCACACCATTGGACAAGCTCGGTGCACCACCTTCAAACAAAGGATCTACAATGACACCAACATAGACCCCAAGTTTGCGGCCTTCGCTAAAAAGAATTGCCCATCAAGTGGTGGAGATGACAAGATAGAGCCACTCGATGCAACTCCGAGGAGATTCGATACTGTGTACTTCAAATCTTTGTTGAAAAACAAGGGTCTCCTTCATTCTGATCAAGAGCTATTTAAGGGAAATGGCAGTGCAAGTGATAAGCTGGTGCATCATTACAGTAGTCACTCATCTGCTTTCGGGAAAGACTTTTCGAAATCGATGATCAAGATGGGAAACATGAAGCCTCTTACTGGGACTGCTGGGGAAGTAAGACTCAATTGCAGGAAAATCAATAATCAATAATAGGAGAGATTCTGAAACAACAAGCTGTTTGACCATCCCACGTTCATGATTTGGACAACCTTTCATATATATTTTTCTTTGTGTCTCATACTCTCATTATATCTGTAAACTAGATAGTTTTGTTGTTTTGAGACGTGATTTGTGGTTCATGATTTAGTTTCCAAGTGTTCAATATATAATTTATATATGAAATGCGCTACAACAAACTGTTTGGTTGAGTACTTGAGTTTTCTTTTAGGATGATTGTTATATAGCAATTAGCACCGGCCTGCAGACTATTTCTTCCAAGCTCGTTTACACATCTGGTCGGGGAAACCCCGTTTTATCCTTTTTGTTTTAACGGAAATTAAGTTGACTTCAATAGATCGATCAATAGCCGAAAATAGGTTATGGCTTACAAAATCTTACATATGAAGCCGGTAAGAAAATTCTGACAATCTATCTATGCTAAAGCACCACTAATACAGTAAATGAGAGCTTAGCTAGTTTGAGCAAGCCTACAAGTTAAAAAGAAAACCAACTACATAATCCTTGTGTACCAATCAGGCAATTGTGTCACATGCAAGAAAATCAACCATGCATGCATGGGGTGGAGCTCGAACTAGCCTATGCCTCTTGCAACTGGACCATTAAATTCTTCGATCTTTACCGCGCGCTTCAGATTGCGCAGCCTTCTTCTTGCCCATAAGCCAGTTTATTCTTACCGCCGGCCGGACCAGTAAAATCCTCCTATTGTGGCACCACAACCGGTCAACCGGACTCAAGTTCTCCTCATTCAAGCACAGGTTACGCTTACCAACCGCCGCATCTGCTGGGGTTAATTTACGCACCCCTGCAGATGGATTCAATATCACTTTCGGTGCCTGCTTTGAAAGTGGAGTTCGGAACGTTAGGGTTTGGTCCTGTCCGGAACATTAGGGTTTGGCCCTTTTGCTGATTTGTAACAATTGAGAATCCCTATCTACAAATATTTCGTGTGTATATATATACAGAGCTTCTCAGCTGCGGACGTCCGCATTTATTCTTATTGCGGATTTCCACTTTACATTCACTTTTCAATCAAATTTTCACATCTCCACCGTCTAGTATTTAGATACTAATGTATAGATCATCTCTGTATAAGTTCAACCAATTTGGTTATCAAGGCACTCAAAACTGCGTTTTTTTGTTATAAACATGAACGGTTCAAGTTCGACAGAATTATGTTCATCCATTGGTTTAATTGAGTTTGAGTGCCTTAATAATAACCAAATTGGCTGAAATATTACAGAGATGATCTAAACATTAGTATCTAAAGACCAGACGGTGGAGATGTGAAAATTAAAATGAAAAATGAGTTTAAAGTGGAAATCTGCACCGTAAGAATAAATACGGACATCTGCAGCTGAGAAAATCTGTATATATATATATGATTTTTCTCAGCTGCAAACGTCCGCACCAATGGTTTGATGCGGATTTTCATTTTTTCACCACTTTTCGATCAAATTTCATCATCTTCACCGTCTAGTATCTAGATAATATTGTGTAGATCATCTCTACAAAAATTTCAGCCAATTTGGTAATCGTTAAGGCCCTCAAACTCAAAAAACAAATGGACGGACTGAATTATGTCCGGTTCATATTTATACCAGAAAAACACAATTTGAGGGCCTTAACGATTATCAAATTTGCTGAAATTTTATATAGATGATCTACACAATATTATCTAGATACTAGACGGCGGAGATGAGAAAATTCGATCGAAAAGTGGTGCAAAAATGAAAATCTGCACCAAAACTATTGGTGCGGACGTCCGCAGCTGACACAGACTGTGTGTGTATATATATATATTTCGTCTGATTTCATACATATTTCAATGGACAGATAGATACACGTACAACCAGCTAATTTTTTGAGATTAAATACCGAACCGCGGGAATATGCATGTCAAGGGAGGTCAGATATTTTTCATTAAGGTTCCATAATATTGTAGTGTAGCTAGCTAGAATATGAAGACAATGATGCACGTAGATAAGGTCTATATATATATATATATATATATAGCGTTTACATGCGTATGGGAAACTTCCTAATTAATTGAACCCTAATTAATCTCTGAACGTTTGCCTAGTCCAGCCAGTTCTCAGATTAAGGGAGCCAGATGACATATATTAATTATAAGCCAATTGCATGCATTTGACGTACTTTTAGATATGTTGAACTAATGAGTAGGTACAACAACTTAATTAAGCAGAATAGTTTTGTTTGCAACCCAAGTCAAAAATGTCTTATGCTAAACGTCAACTCTGTTCGTCAGGCGCGCGCGCCTTGGTTTAGTTGAAAATGACATGTTAATTGGTATTTCAAAACCCTAATAATCCACTGTCGGAGAGCTGGCCATGTTAATTTGAACCCCTGATTATACAACTGTCGTAAGTAATTATCGAGGTTAATTGCCTAGCTAGCTGAGTTATTTAATTACTAGAGATATTAATTGTGACTTCTTTTTATGAAATTCATACCTAATAGGACACCAAGTCTGGACATCGTCTGTACATAGACGATCATTTGTTCATAAACTTATAAGAACGTTGATATTTAGCATAAGTATTGAAACATGCATAAATTAAGAAAAAAATAAAGATGAATCAGATTATTGAACTCCATAAGTTAATCTACACTTCCCTTTCCTTAATCACATACGTATGCAGATACTAGGTCTTCATACGTACGTTCTCACAGAAGTTAATCGTCATTGCTATATATGGAACCTGGGTCTTCATATTATATTCAACTTATAAAAATCATGTGTTAACTTCTGAAAATTAACTAATTAGCCCTTTGTGCGTCGAACAAACTAAGAAATTTGGGTCCTATAAATGGATTTGATCCTTGAACCAATTATGTATAAAGTGGAATAAGTCGATGCATGCATATTATACACTGCAATTATATAACTTAATACACCCCCACCAGGAATTGATCATCTATTAGAACTGGTCTATACATACGTATTGGAACTGGTCTATACATACGTATATAACTTGATCATTTCACAAAATCACATCAGCTAATTTTTTTTATGTGAAAAGATATTGATTAAAATGAACAAGGGGCAGGGCAAGTTTCCCTCTTTATAAACTCGAACCCGGCCCCTTGATGTTCAATACTCATTCACCACCAATTCGAAGAACTTGCCATGGCTACATTTCAATCTTTCTTAGTCTGTATCACCGTTTTAGCTGCCATGGTTATAACACCATCATCTGCACAACTAAATGCTTGTTTCTACGACAACGTCTGCCCTCAGGCACTTCCAAAAATCAGAGAAATTGTCCGTCAAGCTGTCAAAGATGAACCGCGTATGGGAGCTTCTCTACTGCGTTTGCACTTCCACGATTGCTTTGTTAACGTAAGTTAACCTCGCAATGAACACTTCATCGTAACAAAACTATTCGATCTGCCTAACGCTATGTTATAATAACATGCATATGTTCATGTTCATATATATACTGTTGGCTATTGCAGGGTTGCGATGGTTCAGTTCTGCTAGATGACACGTCGACCTTCACCGGTGAGAAGACAGCAGTACCAAATGCCGGATCAATCAGAGGATTCGAAGTGATTGACAAGATCAAAGCAGCTGTCGACAAATCTTGTAAGAAAACTGTTGTCTCATGCGCTGATATATTAGCCGTTGCAGCTCGTGATTCTGTATACCTTGTAAGTGCATGCATTTTTTTCATACCATGCACAATATCATTTCTACTAAGAGAGATCGAATCGAAGCCGAGAAATGGAGAAGTTAATGTTATCTGTGTATGTGTTTCAGCTAGGAGGTCCTTCTTACGAGGTACAACTGGGCAGAAGAGATGCAACAACAGCAAGCGCGAACGATGCGAACAGAAACCTGCCTCCCCCATTTTTCAGCTTCTCACAGCTTCTATCTAGCTTCCAATCTCATGGTCTTGACCTCAAAGACTTAGTTCTCCTCTCAAGTGCTCACACCATTGGACAAGCTCGGTGCACTACCTTCAAAGACAGGATTTACAATGATACCAACATAAACGCCAACTTTGCAGCTTCTGCTAAACAAAACTGCCCACGAACTGGTGGAGATAACAATTTACGGCCACTTGATGCAACCCCGAAGAAATTCGACACAACGTATTTTAGTTCCTTGTTGAAATCAAAGGGCCTCCTTCACTCTGATCAAGAGTTGTTCAAAGGCGATGGAAGTGACAGTGATAAGTTGGTGCAACACTACAGCACAAGCCTATATGACTTTTGGAACGACTTTTCGGTTTCAATGATCAAGATGGGTAATATTAAGCCTCTTACTGGAAATGCTGGTGAAGTAAGAGTCAACTGCAGGAAGATCAACTGATAACATAAACTTTATCCTCATTCCTCAGAAAAAATAGAGGATCTATCGTCTTTGTGTTCATGATTGTAAAACTATTTTGATTCTTGTCAAAAATAAAAACTTTCTTTGAATTGCAAATTATGAATGTGAATACCCCTTTCTCTTATTCCCTCAATTTTAATCTAGAAGCCAAGATTCCAATTTCATCAACTTATATGATGGATTTAAGGCAAAGGGTTGAGCTAGATAATATTTACTTGTCAGGCTACAACATATATGAAATTCGTGTATATCTCGCAAGGTAGAGATCGAAACATGGGAAAAGGTATAAGCTATGATGCATGCATTGTTACTTACATTTACACAAAATGGAGTATAAAGTTCATTACAACTTAAGGTGGCAAATAAATATTCTGTTGAACAAACTAAAATATCCTCACCTATATTAACCGGATTATATAACGTCTTTTTCATAACCACCGTGATCTGTGACCTGTTATTGTTAATTTGACTTGTTTATACACACCTGTTTTCTGCCAAAAGTTTATCCCCGGAAACGCTTAGCCTTGTCTGTCGGATGCAGAAAAGCCTAGCAGGCAATTCTAATTTTATGAAACAATTTAGTCTTCCAGAAGTTGACTTGATCTGTGATTGGAATCCTATATTATAAGTCCAATTTTATATCCACCGTTACCTTAGTTTGCAAGGCTAGAGAAACTTGAAAACACTGATCGGACATTTTCTTTTCTTATATGGTGAAGATACAGTTCTAACTATGAACCTGCAGCTTGACTATGTTAATTTAATCAGTAAGATACTGGTGCTTGCGCAACGTCTATTATCGGGGAAGAAGAAGAAGACAACGATGAATAAGATGTCGATTTAGAATCCCACATCTTGTTCCTCACACAATCTGCAAAAGAAAATTTCTCCCTATGACCATATCCAAGAGGGCAGCACTATTTAGAAAATGAATGCGTGAACAATTCATAAGACTAAAACATTATGAAATCCAGGTCAACAACACCATTTACAGACCAAGTCTTACTGGGAATTTGATGGTGAATTCAGATAGAAGATTACTGACTTATGACACAAATCCAAATCCCATCAGAATTTGCAGACGTGGGAAACATCTTTTTATGGTTTTGGTTATTCCTACGAGGTTGCATTGCAATTGGACACAAGCAAGAGGCAACTGCTCCATGGTATAATGTACGACTTGAGTTTCTGATATGCTTATACATTTGATATTTTCCTTCTACTTCCCTTTCATGACATGATGAAAACTACAGGGCATTTAACTTCTATTTGAGATCTGGATAGGCTAGCTAACTCCCATGTCAACTATGATTCAGTCGAAGTCACAATAATAACTTGAACTGTTGTACTGATACAATTCCCCCCCCCCCCCCCCCATACATAATTACATATCACAGGGGTAGAAGTTCACATCTCCTAAACATTGTAGGAATCAAAAATAAACCCCAACTGGAATGTACAAAAACATACAATTTCACTTCCATTAGAATCGTGTAAGCGGATTGAAAAGGCAACGAATTCAAGGATTGAAAATGCTTTCGAACATACATAGAAATTGATCAGAATTTACATTGCTGAAACAACTAAGCTCACAACTCACAAGTGTGCTCATCAAGGTTGGTGAATGTTGTGTATAGCTGCAGTGATGCTCTTACAATCAAACTCCATGATCTTCATCCAATTCTCAAAGTCCCCAATTTCCTGCAACACAAACCAAAACTAAACTCACTTCCAACACACACACACACACACACACACACACACACACACACACACACACACACACAAAATCAGAACAAAAAAAATTAAAATTAAAATTTGAAGTGCCAACCTTGATGGCAGAGTTGATGGAATTAGTGACGGAGAGCCAGTGATCCGTTTGCTTTGTGAATCGCGTAATGGTGGCCGCCAAAGCCCGAATCTCATGCTCGATCCGCTTCTCATTTACGAACGCTTCTTGCACGCCGCCGTTTACCGCCTCCACCATCAGCTCCGCCGCACGCGCAGCCTTCTTGATCGCGTCCTTCTTCTCCCGGTCTGCTTCAATCACACCAATCTAATCAACACTAATCGGAACCCTAATTTCGATCAATTTGGGGAAATCGAGTTTTGACTGACCTGTGCGTTCGCGAAGCTTGATGGAGTTGTTGTGGTGGTCCTGGACCAATTGGAGCAGAGCGTCTTCGATGCTGCCTGGTTCCGTCTCCGGCGAGAAGGCTGCCGACGACGACGGCGCGCCGCCATAAGCGAGCGGAAGAGAAGGTTGGGGGTACATAGCTCAGTCGAGAGTCGAGACTGGCCCAAACGGTGTCGTATGAAGGAGTTTAATATGGTTCTTTAATGGGCCGGGCCAGTTTGTTAGTTCAGGCCCGTTTATGGGGATGGGTTTAGATGGGCATTGATTCGTTGCGGCCCGTTGATTAGTCAGAGGTCGAATTTTAGAGAAGAAATTATCTTTGACTTGGCTTGATGATTGATGTGTTATGATAAACTCATAAAATGAAGGATTTAATCTTTGAAATTTAAGAGAATCGAAAGGGGCGGCTAGCTACATGAAAAGTCTAAAGTAGGTTTGCTTGAAGTTAAAGGTTTTAGTAGCTTGGTTAGTTAGAGTTTTAGCCCCACTTTAATAATAATTATACTTGATGGGTATATTTTCCAACTTGTTGAATTTAATTCCATGTGTGCGATTTAAGCATGCAAAAGCTTACTGAAATTTCATGATGAGAAATCAAAATTTTTCAATTGATACATCATTAAGAGAATGATTTTTTTTTCGTTGCTTATGTGTGAAATTTTAAAAACATAAAATTAAACTGTAATGGTTACGATCGTATTTCAAAGATGTTTTTAAGTTTTTAGGTCAAGACATGCTAGAAGGCTATTACTTTGAAGCAATTTGGTTTCCATTAGTCTGATCTTGATAATTCAGATCAAGCCGCGAGGGCCTATTGCACCTTGTCCAAGTCACGAACCGTGACTCATTGCTGAAATGACCAATATTGGATTAGAAAAACATCATATATATTTTGTGAAGACTTTCAAATTTGTGTGAGATATCGATAATATATATTTTGCAACACGTACACTTAACCTCGAAGCAGCTAGAGATCTCTATAGTCTATACTATCCTCTATGCATTACTTTATTATTAAGGTGTTGGAGCAGCCTCATCTTTATACTGTGCTGAAGAATGAAGATTGAAGTGACTACTAATAACCTTCTATTGCTCTTTTGAATTTTGACTGATATGCTATATATGATTCACGTGTTTAATTCTCTTACAATAAAGTTTGTTCCATGTACTATAGTAATCCTTCAAGAAGACATGCTAATTCTCTACAAGAGTGATAAGCTTCATTAGCATTATAGGGCAGATTTTTTAAGCTTCAAACTCGAAAAACATATGGACGGACTGAATTCTGTCCGGTTGTGTTCATACCAGAAAAACTATAGTTTGAAGGCCTTAACGATTCATCAAATTGGCTGAAATTTTGCAGAAATGATCTACACTAGACGGTGGAGATGAGGAAATCCGCACCGAAACCTTCGGTGCGGACGTCCGCGGCCAAGAAGGGCTGTAAAGAGGATCTAAAGAGGATCTAAAGAGGACGTCCGCACAGCCCTTAAAGTCTGCCGAATTCCAGTCTTCCGGCGAGATCATTCAAAACTTCAAACAAAATTGATCTCGTCGGAAAACTGGAATTCGGTAGACTCGCCGGGGAGGAAAAGTGATCAGGGACGCTGCTGGAGGCCGCTGGGGTGGAGGCACCGCGTCGTCGGAGCCATACGGTGGAGATCGGAGGCACGTCCGTATTTTAAGGGTGTGCGGACGTCTGCCTCTGATCCCGACTGTGTATATACAGGAATTCTCAGGTGTGGACGTCCGCACCAAAGTTTTGGTACGGATTTCCATTTTTGCACCACTTTTCGATCGAATTTTTTCATCTCCACCGTCTAGTATGTAGATAATATTGTGTAGATCATCTTTGCAAAATTTCAGATAATTTGGTAATCGTTAAGGCCCTCAAACTCGAAAAACAAATTGACGGACTGAATTCTGTCCGGTTGTGTTCCTATCAGAAAAACTCGAGTTTGAGGGCCTTAACGATCACCAAATTAGCTGAAATTTTGCAGAGATGATCTACACAATATTATCTAAATACTATACGGTGGAGATGAGGAAATTCGATCGGAAAGTGGTGCAAAAATGGAAATCCGCACCAAAACCTTCGGTGCAGACGTCCGCAGCGGCTATATATATATATATATATATATATATATATATATATATATATATATATATATATATATATATATATATATATATATATATATATATATATATTGATACGTGCGTTGAATTTATGTAAATCATTGGCGCCTTCGGTAGTGCTAGCTTTAGACAGGTTTGTCTTTATGTATAATATGAAGCTGGAGTCAACTGCGAGGGTCTCATCTCAAATAAATGAGCTCGATTCTGGATAGAAAAACTACTCGAGAAGATTGTTTACGTGATAGTCCAGCAAGATCGATCTGGAGTACTATTGTTTCTGATTATGCATGGCACACCTAACATTCATTGTTGCTGGATATGAAACGGAGATTGATCCCTGCTACCTAACTATAACTATAGGGGAACATTCACTGTTGGAGTTAATTTTGAGATTTTAATCTCTTCTTCTCTGTCTTTGAATTTTCGGAACTTGTTGCTTCATTTACCAACTATTTGATGCTTTTTTGAATCTTAGTACAACTCCTATCCAATCAAACCCAGTCACTAATAACGGTATTAATAGAGTATAGTATAATAATATGAAGAATTTTTGGATCCAGGCCACATATGAATATTACTGCAAATGAAAATTGCATGTATTGTAGCTTGTAAACACTCGATCGGCAACCTGATATAATGTCTCTTTCAAACCCTTGCTTATGATAGTTCTTTTTTTTTTTAGAATGATTGCTTATGATAGTTCAGAGCTAGCTGGAACCACCAACTATTTACCTATATATAGTACTCGCGCCCCAGGCCAACCCATAGTAGCCACAGCAATATCATCTAAATAGCAATGCCTAAGTTAGATTTTTAATTTGTATTCAATATTTACAATGTTAATTTTAACAAAAGTTCCAATAGAAAGTTGTATTCCATATTCTCAGAGTCCCAATAGAAAGTTATAGGTAGCTAGCGTTGTCCATTCTTCTGAACAGATAGCTAGCTAGTAGCTAGGTTAGGTTATGAAGGTTTATGTTAATCTAGTTTAATTTATATAATGATCCTTTAATCCATTTTCTAGATCTAGCTAGCTCTTGTTTCTTAGTTTCTCTATTTTCCTTATAATTATCGCTGGTTTTACCATTCTAAAGGAGCTACAGATCGAATAGGCTGGGGAAAGGGCATCATCATATACAAGTCGAAGAAAAGTCTTCACAGTTACTTGGTCATGTTCGTTTTAAAGCAGGGATGGCTTGGAAATTCCAAGTTGTAATATATAGAATAGGGAATAGCTTAAGGCTGGCAATTCTCAAATTTCTTTCCCCAGTTTCCCTCGTCATCAAGAATTTTGACAATTCTAGCTAATGCTGAATCGTTCCTCTTTTAGTGATTCTTCTACAACATCGTTCTCCATATTGATAACTTGATTTTACGTTCCATCCACTGCTTTGGCACCAAGGCTTTGTTACTATTTGGAGCAAATATGTTCTGGGAAAAAGCAAGCAAGAGATTGAATTGGTCTCAATCCATTTTCCCTACATGGTTTCTCCATCAAAAACCCTTTTAAAGTTTCGAAGACAAAACTGATTGGACCCTTGACAAATTGATACATGTAATCCATTTGACTGTCCTACTAGTTCATTTAACCTAAACATTTTGGGGCATGCCCTATAATCTTATTGAATCAATCAATTTCATGGTTCTACTTTTAATTAAAACTATACGTAAAAATCAATGGCATGCAATGGACTGTAACACTAGTCTTTTGGATTAGGTAACCTGCCAGTGCCAACCCCTTGCACCCCTTAATCCTTCTTCCTCTATATATACCTCTATTCCATCACCATATTTTCTAACTAAACACACAGATATTCTTCCACTACCGTTATTGGTTTTGACAGCAATGGCTTCGTCTACTAGATTTTCTTTCTGTTCCATACTTGTCATTGTCATGTTGGGTGTTCTTGCTGGTTTCCCAGGGAGATCTTCTGCTCAACTCTCAACGAATTTCTATTCAGGAAGCTGCCCTAAGCTTTTCACCACTGTTAAGTCTGTTGTTCAGTCCGCGATCTCCAACGAAAATCGCATCGGGGCCTCTCTCCTTCGCCTTCATTTCCATGACTGCTTCGTCAATGTAAGTTCTACTAAATTTCTCCCTAGTTAACTGTATGCATGTCTGTTAGTTAAGACGTACGTCTTTAGACCAGGGACGGATCTCCGTTAGAGGCTATATGAGCTATAGCCGAGACATAAATTTTGTTTTAAAATGTGTTTGTCCTACATATTATGAAGTTTGATTTGGTTGAGTTGGTTCAGTGTTTTGTTTAGAAACAAAATGAGCTGTGTTCGAGTCTTGCATCTCCTCTTGCTTCTTCCTTTTTTCTTCTTCATCCTTTCCCTTTTATTTTCTTTCACCATTTTTTTCTATCTCTTTATGATACAAGTATCATTTTAATCTTCCTTTTTTCTGCTTCCACCTTTCGTTTTTATTTTCTTTCCCCACTATTTTTTATCTCTTTATGATTCATGGTAATATGGTATCATTTCGATCAAAAAACACAATCTTTGTAACAATATTGACTATAAAAAAAAAAGAATCGTTTTAGCTACTCTATTTAGCCTAGACGAAATGTACATCCTGGATCCGCCACTGCTTCAGACTCAATCTTCTCGTGCACAAACTTCTACATAGCCAAATGCTACTTTTATCCACTAATTAAGTCCTTGGTTTCTAAAAGTTATAACTAAAATGAAATATAACAAGCGTGTTTTATTGATGTCATGATGCTGAAATATATAGAATCCCTAATAATAATTGACAATTAACTAATTTCATTTCTTTTGAATAAACATGAATTTTATCCCTTGCATTTAGTATGCAATTATATGTATTATGTTAATAACATGGACGACGTACGATAATGTTACATTACAGAAACTGATTTTCTTTAGCTCTTCTTGTCGATCAGGTCACAGGACGTGTGACATCTACAATCATTTAGGATCATCATGAATAAATATTTATCTTTTTGCCGGAAAAAAATTACAATCAATCTACCATCATTTAGGATCATCATGAACAAATATTTATCTTTTTGCTGAAAAACAAATTACAATCGGTCGGTGAAAATAGTTTGGTATTCTTTGTATTAATTTGCGACCCAATTTATTGACTTAATTATGATTAAATACTATTTATGAGCAGATGACTAATGTCCCTTGAAATGGCATGTTTGTAACGTTTACAGAAATATTCTCAAATAAGCTAATTAGGAGCCCGTTCTATTAAGGACTATGTAGATGAGGACTTGGTGCGGTCATTCAATCTCCACCATTTGATTAAACTAGCGGTTTTCAATTTCAAGAACAACAAAAGGCTGAGCACACCCAATCAAACCCATCTCCTCAGGCTCTATCTCTCTTCTCCCGCTGACTTTCATTCCTGATCACCCAGACTCCATCTCCCTCGCCGTCATTTCTTCCGCCGAAGTCCAGCTGCGTCGTCCCACTCGCCGGCGCCGCCACCACCGCCTTCTCCCTCCTCGTCTGCTTCCGCAAAATCACCCACAAGCGCACCACCCCGGAAGCCGACTCCAAGCCGCCACACCGCTTCTCCTACTCTCTCCTCCGCCGCGCCACCGACTCCTTCTCCCTCACGCGTTGCCTCGGCCAGGCCGGCTCCGGCTTCCGTCTTCCTCGGAACTCGCCCCCACACCGGCCAAGACGTCGCCATGAAACTCATGGACTCCGGCTCCCTACAGAGAGAGCGCGAGTTTCAGAACGAGCTCTTTTTTGCGTCCGTGTTGAACTCTGAGCATGTGATCCCGGTTCTTGGATTCTCGTCTGATCGAAAACGACGTCGTATGCTTCAATGAAAGTCAGCGGGAGAAGAGAGATAGAGCCTGAGGAGATGGGTTTGATTGGGTGTGCTCAGCCTTTTGTTGTTCTTGAAATTGAAAACCGCTAGTTTAATCAAATGGTGGAGATTGAATGACCGCACCAAGTCCTCATCTACATAGTCCTTAATAGAACGGGCTCCAAGCTAATTAATCAGAAGCATTCAGCTTCAAGACATGCATATATGGGTGAATGGCAAAAGATACTCAATCATGGCTTGAAAATGAAGAAAAGCCTAAAAGCTCAGAATTGTCACCATCATCTTTAACTTTTTTCGTGGAAAAATAATAACATCAATTGCATGCATGTAGACTTTTCCAGCACCATGAACAAAGTTTAATCAACTTCTCCGTTAACGTATATGTTAGAGTGCTTAATCATCGAGATTGTGCTCAACTGATAACAGGGATGTGATGGGTCAGTTCTCCTAGACGACACTGCATCTTTCACTGGTGAGAAGACAGCTGGTCCCAACAATAATTCGCTTAGAGGATTTGATGTTGTTGATAAGATAAAAACCAAGGTCGAAAAAGCATGTCCAGGCGTTGTTTCGTGTGCTGATATTGTTACCATTGCTGCTCGAGACTCCGTTGTGATTGTGAGTTTGTCTTCCCCTCCACAGAAACACATTGAGAATTTAGAATGACGCTAACTGATTAGACAGAATAATATCCAATATATGAAGGATCTGAGTTCTCTCCCACTTTAATCACTACGTTTAGTTTGCTTTAAATTTTTGCAGCTTGGAGGGCCAAACTGGAGTGTTAAACTTGGTAGAAGAGATGCCAAGACTACTACCCTTGCAGCTGCTAATAGTGGTGTTATTCCTGCTCCTACAAATGACCTAAGCGACCTCATCACTAAGTTCCAAGCTCAAGGCCTTTCTACAGCAGACATGGTCGCTTTATCTGGTAAATGTCAGCATATATATTCAGAGAAACTTCCTCTCTTGTAATTATTCATATTGACCCAAAAAAGAAGAAGTAATTATTCATATTATTAGGTTCGCAATATATGTCGACCTATATGTTATGTTAGTTACTTTGTTTACCAAAACAAAACAAAACAAAATATGCATATTATTTTGTTAGATTGTGGTAATCAAATTTGAACTTTAATTAGTTTCATTTGACATTGTTTTTATTCTGCGGCACTTTCGCGAGAAGTGCTTACAAAATAAGCTTATAGAAGTCTTTTGTTAAAACTTCAAGTGCTTTGTTTGTTTACCTTGTCTAAATACTCTTCGTACAATCGATCTAGTAGAATATTGAGAATTCAGTATTAGGTACTAAACTATATTCGCTTTTGTCAAAAGATGCACAGTCCAACTATTAATTGAGCTATATATTGCTTTTACATGACTATTCCAGGAGCTCACACTATTGGGAAAGCAAGGTGTACAGTTTTCAGAGACCGCATATACAACGAAACCAACATCGATGCTTCATTTGCAAAGACTAGGCAGAACAATTGCCCCTCAACCTCTGGCTCAGGAGACAACAATCTTGCACCTCTAGACACTCAAACTACAAACGCCTTCGACCCTAAGTACTTCCAGAACCTCATCAACAAGAAGGGTCTCCTTCACTCTGATCAAGAACTGTTTAATGGTGGATCCACAGACTCATTGGTTAAAAAATACAGCGCCGGTGCTAAGAACTTCAATGCAGACTTTGCTAAGGCAATGATCAAGATGGGAGATATTAAGCCACTCACAGGATCTCAGGGTGAGATCAGGAAAAACTGTAGGAAGCGTAACTAATCTTGGAAATGGAGATGCTGTGTGTTTGATTGATTAGCCCGCAAGTTAATTGGGATATAGTTTGTATGAGTTTGAACTTAATTGTGAGATGTGTTTAAGAAATGAAGTTTAGCTCATCTTTTTTATCGTTCTAGAGAATAAGGCTATCATGTACGGAAAATTTTATAGTACCTACCCGTATGTGATACCCACATTTACAAATGTGACAACATATTTATTGTCAAAGTGGCATTGTTGAGTAGTATTATTTGTAATTTTGTTCTAATAATTGTAATTACAAAATGTACAACAATTTTACAAATTTTTGAACAAATTTTTCTCATAATTGTAATTTTGTTTAACTTTATGTAAGTAGTGTAAATAGATTTGATAAATTTGTTCTGAATGTTGTAATTTGATTCATAACGTTATAATTTTTATTCAACTATGTGTAAAATAAAAATAAAATATATATATATATATATATATATATATATATATATCACAGTATCATACCTTGTCTCATCATATACATGAGATGTCTTTTGTACGTACACTGATCGTGGAAACAAAAGAAAGATTGGTAACCATCACAGATTAGTGAAAAGATCCATCATTTCCTTTGATAGACTGGGCCTATCTTGTAAATGGATCCGAAGATGATGCGAGTCCTATAATTTTGTTTCTGATTTTATGTCCATTCTGAAATTGTGAATCAGGTCTGCAACATGATGTTATTAAATTTTATTTGCACCTTTGAGTAGCTAGCACCTCAGATAATCGATATGCATGCTTCTTTGTTGAGCAAAACTGAATTGAAAACAAACCTCAGATGATCGATATGTATAAATCTATATGGTATACTTATGGCATCTAGGAAACCTCATGGGAGATTAATGCATGTTCCACATCCAACTAATTACAAATAGTCAATGCTACAAAGATTAATTGAGCATCTCAGTCAGAGCTTACGTTTATTTTAATCCTATCTGGTTGAAGGAAATGTTACTGTAATTATTAAAACTGTGATGATGAAGATGATCGAACTTATTATATAATTCGTTTGAAATTCTTTTCCATTTTTTCTGATTATTTAGTTTTCTTAGTTTCATATATATATATATATATATATATATAAACATTTCTTAATGAAGATATTTTGATGTGCATAATTAATCCGATCAAGACAAAGCCTGAATGTGAGCACTCGAGGAACAGTACAGTAGATGCCAATCCATATCCCAGCACTTCAAGGCTCTCCAAGATGACTACATGTCATGAATATTAAGTCAATTTACATCAAATATATGCGTAAGTACGTATATTGCAAGAGTTATGCGGAAGCGGTCAACAAGTCTCACATACAAGGACTAATAATGTCGATACTAGCTCACTCCACTTTGGCCACCCATTGAAGCTTAGAATGATCGAGTATGAGGGTTTAATACAAAACTACTTCGATATTAGTGTGTGTGGTACCATTCTTTATAATTTAAAAATGACTATTCACATTTCTGATGTGGGATTCCAAATGATTTAAGTCTAAACCATTTCACTTTCCAACAATATCCACTATAGCGTGATTCGAGCCATGTTCAACTGTCTCACGATCTAAATCCCAATAGCTCCACCTCGACCACAAGCATCCATTCCAAATCTTGTTATTCTAATCCAAATGGAGCTGCACCAAATTGCAACTCGATCGTGTGAGACACCAAGTCTCAAGCATAACTTGGGCTATGATACCAATTGTTATGCCGAGCGGTCAACATATCCCACATACACAAGTCCAATAATGTTGATATTACCCCCACTTTAGCCACCGTTAAATAACGGGTATGTGTTTTAATACAAAACTCCTAGGTATTAATGTGTGTGGTACCGGGCATTTCATATAACTCAAAAATGACTCCTCATGTTTATGATGTGTGATTCCAAATGACTCTAACCTAAGCCACACTTTTCAACGTGTAGATATATTAAAAACTTAAAATGATAATATAAAATAGCATTCTTAGATATTTGTGTAATTAATCGATCATAATATTTCACAATATTATACATAACGTGTAATCAAGAAACATTATTGTCTTTCTACTCGAGCGAGAGTCTCTCTCTCTCAAAAACCCTAGGCGTCTTCCCCAAATATATATATATATATAGAGGTGCGGACGTCCCTTCGTTCATCACCATCCGACGCCGACGATGGCGCGCCTCCACCCGAGCAGACTCCAACAGCGTCCCCGACCATTTTCCCTCCCTAGCGAGTCCGCCGAATTTCAATTTTTCTGCGAGATCACTCAAAACTTCAAACAAGATCGATCTTGCGTGAAAACTGGAATTCGGCGGACTCGCCGGGGAGGGAAAATGGTCGAAGACGCTGCTGGAGTCCGCTTGGGTGGAGGCGCGCCGTCATCGGTGCCAAACGGTGAAGAACGGAGGGACGTCCGCACTTTAAGGCCCGTGCGGACGTCCGCCTCTGAACGGATCTATATGTATATATATTTATATAACATGTCTGAATGCTCGCCGTCATGGCGACGACGTTGGAAGGCCAAAATAGGTTATGTGTCCTCGCAGTGGTTTTGTTGGTTGGGTCGTGCAGAGGTCTTGTCAGGGAGAATCAAAACATAAGTTGCGAGCTTGGCTGGTGTCCATTTCCGTAAGGGTGGCATGTCGAGCAGGAATTGTGGTTGTCAGATGGTGATGAAGGACTGGAGGTGACGACGTGATATGGATTGGTTAGATCAAATTGGAGTGCTCTGATTCACATTGGGTTGTTTAGGCCCGTCATGTGGAACGTGGTGGTTGGAAGGGGCGACGACACTTGCTGGCAATAAGACCATGTCAGAAAGATCAAGATACAGACGACGGATGCTTGGTTCGGCAGGTACGTTGCCTATGGATGGGCTAAAAGGGTTCCGAGTACGATTTGGCGATATCGTGACACAAGGCGTCTCTGATTCTTTATTTCTCAGCTTGGGTTGGGAGATCTGTTGTTTACATACTAGCTATGACATTACGTCAACAATATATTCATGTTCTTTTGGAAATGGCGAAGTAGGCATACTCCCGGTATGTAAATTATGTGTGCCTTGATTGGCAAGCGAAATGATTATTCTTTGTTATAAAATTATCTATGCATTTCATCGTTGTAGAGTAGTTATCAAGCATTCTTTGCTAAGTGGTGTTTGTTAAAACACATAGATTTTGTGAGGAATCTTAACATTATTTTAGGATGAACAATTTGGAAGATTCTATGATCCGTTAATACATATCATGCATAAACTTTGTCTTAAAGTTGTAAACTGAGTGTAAAGTATTAATATCAGTCATCAAATTTATAATATGAGTCTTTAAAGTTGTCAAATTTCTTAATTACAACATTAGTCCTCATGTGTCTTTAAAGCAGTGTTTTAAAAAACGCGCCTCGGGCGCGCCTTGAGGCTTAAAAGGCGCGAGGCGCAAGAAAAATTCCTTGTGTTTTGCTGGTTAGGCGCAGAGGTGCAAAAGGCGCGAGGCAAGGCGCAAAAGGCGCACAAAACGCACCCCAAGGCGCATAAGGCGTGCGCCTCCCTCAGTCCCTCAGTCCCTGATAAGGAAAACGAGGTCGTTTTGGTTTGACTGAAATTATAAGGCAAACATATTCGTGTGCCTCCCTCAGTCCCTTCAGTCCTTCCCTCCTCCCTCTCCTGATCTCCCTCTCCCTCTCCCGACCTCCCTCTCCCTCTCCTTCTCCACCAGTTCGCGACCAATCGACCACCACCAATTCCCGACCTCCGTCTCCCTCTCCTTCTCCACCAGTTCGCAACCAGTCGACCACCACCAGTTCCTGACCTCCCTATCCCGTTCCCGACCACCACAGGTTCCCGACCACCACCAGTTCGTTGTCTTCTGCAACGGCCGGGCAATCGCCTCAAACCACCACCTCGCTTCACCCTCCAAGCCGAAAAGCTTTTTAAGAAAAGCCAGAGGTTCTGGTTACTAGAAATTCACTCATCTCATGTGTTTCTAGACCATCGTATCATGTTGGCCGCACCCTCAAACCACCACCTCCCTCGGTCACCAACTCACCATTGATTTGAGGTACGTACATCATTCCGAATTTCCTATTCAATTGTGTTTTCTTAATGAGAAAGATGAATGTTTGAGCTATGTGTGTGGTTCGTTGTGAATTTGTGATAGAGTGATCAACCATCTGGTGTGTGGTTCATTATGAATTTGTGAATTTGTTTCTGTGATAGTGTGTGGTTCGTTGTGAATTTGTGATAGAGTGATCAACCATCTGGTGTGTGGTTCATTATGAATTTGTGAATTTGTTTCTGTGATAGTGTGTGGTTCGATGTGAATTTGTGACAGAGCTATGTGTGTGGTTCAGTGAGTTGTGAATTGTGTACTTTGATCTTTCCACTTGACCCTTTGAACGTGTTTTATGTTTGGTGATTTGTTGGAATTGCATTGTTTGAGTACTTAATACTACTAGGAATGGATGACAATATATAATGTTGTGTTGATTGCAATATATGTTCTATATATAGGAGGAAATTTTTTTTTTCAAAAGGCTTACGCCTTACGCCTTGGTAAGGCTCTCGCTCTATAGCCTCGGCTACGCCTTAGCCTTTTAAAACTTTGCTTTAAAGTGGTAAAATATTTGCTTAAAGTGGTAATTGAGTCATCAAAGTGATCAAAAAGAAGTTGATGAAATTTTGAGGACTCATGTTACAACTTTGATGACTCAATTATCAGAAGTTCTTATATGCACCAAGGTTCTTATGTTCTATTTGATGAAGTTCTTATGTTCTTATGTTCTATGTTTGATGAAGTTCTTATGTTCTATGTTCTATGTTCTATTTGATGAAGTTCTTATGTTCTATTTGATGACTCAACTTTGAACCAATAAATATAAACTTCAATGCACAAAAACAGTAGCTAAATTAAAGCTCATTCCAATGAAAAAAAGTTTACCATAGTCCATTCCAATGAATATAAAGGAAAACTACCTACCACCTACCGGATTAGATCTAAACAACTCTCTCTCTCTCTCTCTCTCTCTCTCTCTCTCTCCCTCTCTCTCTCTCTCTCTCTCTCTCTCCTTCTTCTTCTTCTTCTTCTTCTTCACCGACCAAGTCTCCTCCTCCACCAGATCACCGAGGCCGAATATTCATCTTCGATCGCCGTCGAGAAGAGAATCGACGTGGTGGAGCGGTCGTCTCTAGAATCACCTTGGTGGAGCCACTAGCTTCATCATATTTTTCAGATTTGAAGCAGATGCTGCGCCGCCTCGCCGACGAGCTTCTCGACCTTGACCTCGTCGACGATGTTGTTAAGGTTGTGGTTGTCGTCATCGACCTTAGCCAGAGCTCATCTTCCTTCTTTGTTGACCCTAAGTCAAAGCTTGTTCTTTTGAGGGGCGCCATTTCGGAGTTAGGCAGGGACTGGGCAGGAGTGTGTCGGCGATGGATGGGTTCGTGCCGAGATAATGGTGCTGTCGGGGCGCGCTCGGGGGTAGGGCTCGGCTGGAGTTTGATCCAGGCTGGATCGTGGCTGGAGAAGGGTGTTGCTTGCCAACGCTTATTCTGTAGAGTGAGGTGTGCCGGGGTCGGTAGAGGAGGTTGGTGTGCTGGTCGTCGGGGAAGGTGGGTGCCCAGAGAAGAAATATGGGTGCCCAGAGTATGACCTCAAGTCAGTTAGATTTTTTTTTATCTTTACATTTGAATATTGGGGTCAGTAAATTATTATTTGAGGTTTGTAACCTGATTATTGAGGGTCAGTAAGTGATTATTGGGTGTCAGTAACTGAAAACTAAAGGTTATTAAGGTCAGTAACTCGATTATTGGGTCAATAATTCGATTATTAGGGTCAGTAATTTGATTATTTTTTGGTAAATTTTTGTTTTCTATTACATTAAACTGAAATAAGTTCATTATTAGGGGTCAGTAACTGATTATTAGGGGTCAGTAACCAAGTTATTGGGGGTCAGTAACTAATTATTGGGGGTCGGTAACTGATTATTGGAAGTCAATAACTAGTTATTGGGGATCTGTAACCAAGTTACCGGTGACCGAAATCCGACGAACGGAGAAAATTTGAGTTAGTAGGGGTCAGTAACCGGCGACTGAAGAAATTCCAACGACAGGAGTCCGGAGTCCAGCAACTGGCTACCGGAGTTTGGCGACCGGTGAGGTTCTGACAAAGTCTTCTCACTATTTCACTTTCTCTCTCCTTATATATATGTTGAAATGGTGAGGGTAAAACTGTCTTAAAAATATACAAAAATTATTATTTTATTATGACTTTAATATATATTTGTGTATTTAGGCAAAAATAAGAACACCTTATATTGGAATAGGTTCATATCTATTAAATTCATTGGAATTGGTAATAAGGGGTTTAAATTAATACTAAATGGACATTTTTCCTAAATATAATGTATTAATACATAGCCAAAACACTTGGCCATGCCGAGAATGCAAGATCATTACCCACTCGCCGGAAGCCATTCCGGCCAAGCCATCATTGACAAACCTACCACGGATGCCCAAAGAGTGGGAACATAACAACAACATGCACGCCGAACCTACTCTGCAATAGCTAAACACCCCTGAAAAGGAAGAGACTGAAAGTACCACAGAACAGTCCCACATCGGGGACTAATCACGAAACCCCCAATACAAGCCTATAAAACAAGCACGGACTCCTATAAAAGGTAAGTTCCACTATTCCTCCCATACTCCCGTACTATACAAGTAGCAATCGAACGCTGAATTAAGCATCAAAGAGTCGAAGACTGGGTCATCCCAGTCCCGACTCCTGACGTGTTGTTACTTGTGCAGTTACAAGATTCGGAACCAAGGATTCGACCTCCTGTCCCGAGTTCTCGGAAGAGGTAGAAACAATTGGCGCTAGAAGGAGAGGCCCCTCTTGTAGAACTCCCACCTAGCTTCGCAGGATGGTGGAAATTGTGGATGACCCAAACGAACCCGGAACCCATATAGAAAAAGAACTTTTCCAATCCGAGGCCACATCCCATAACCAAACTACCGTTGCCACGGCTCCTATTAACCACCCCGATGCCGCCACAGTCCTTGAAATTTTGAAAAAAGACTTCAATGCGTTCCGAGAGCAAGCAGCTAAAGAAAAAGCGAAAGCTGATGCGTACCGGGTTCGTATCGCCAAACTAGAGAAAGAACAATTCCTATTTCACGTAACCCTGGATCACCGCAACAATTATAATGATGCTCTGGAACGGGTGGCACGAGTCACCCCCACCTCCGACGCAACCCTGACATCCTTATTTCCTAGCCAAGGGCAGAGCAGTTCCACGGTCCCGGGAGGCCCCAACCAGATCATTTACGTCATCCATCCACTAACCCACTAATCCTTTCCACTCCCAGCCCCCCAACCATCTGCAATCAATAATGAGTCCATCCCCCTGATAAACCAACATGAGCCACCTAACCTACTTATTACTAATCCCAACTCTACCAACACTGCTACTCCGTCCCTCGATATGCAAACCCGACTCCTCCTCCAACTCAGCAATTCAGTCACTCAGCTAGCCTCACGAATTGAAGGAGTTGAGAGTCGCGGGAGTCAGCGACCTCTCTTCTCGGGTTATGGACATCACCCAAGCCCCTTTACACCACGAGTACAAGTGGAAAGGAAACCACCCGAGGCCAAACCTTTCAAATAGACAAATATAAAGGCACCAGCGACTCTCACCTTCACCTTGAAACATTCCTCTCGTTATGCAATTCCACTCAGTACACAGATGCTATAGCCTGCCACGCCTTCCAAGAAACCCTTTCAGATGAAGCACTTAGTTGGTTCCTTAACTTGCCTCCTAACTCCATTGACAATTTCGACCAACTCTCGGAACGCTTCCTCAACCGCTTCATACTCCATGCCAGCATCTACTGCAGTGTGGAAGCCTTGTTCCACATCAAGCAAAAAGAGGGGGAAGGCCGTCATGAGTTATTGTCCCGGTGGCAATCAGCCACGACACGTTGCCACAACTTGGAGCCATGTGTCGCTGAACAAGCTTTTCGCCAAGCCTTGCTTCCCGGCAGCTTCCTAATGGAGATTAACAGGAACCCTCCAGGGTCATACAATGCTTTGATGGATCTTGCTGTTCGCTGGGCGCGTGCCGAGTTTACCACCTTTGGGCATTCCAACTCAACTGCCACGTTAGCACTACCAGCCCCACCCCCCAAGCAGCAAACCCAACAAAAGTAAAACCATTATGATTGAGGACAAGACAAAGGCAAGCAGCATAGCAACTCTCGTGACAGTAACCACGGGCGTAGTTCAGACAGTCGCCACGGTGGGCAGCGGGGACGGGACCATCCTTATCGGTCCCGGGAGCAGAGCCCCCAACAGCAACAACGTCGCTCCCCACCACCTCGTTACGAGGTCCACACAGCCCTAACCACTACATATGAGGATATATGGGCTAGGCATAAAGATCTCATTCCCCCGCCATCTAAGAGCAAATATCCAAAAAAACCTTGGCGTGCAACATGAAACAAATATTGTGCTTATCATGATGACAACGGCCACACAACTGAGATGTGTCATGGCCTTCGCAATGTCGTAGAACACTTGATTCGTAATGGCCAACTCCATCAATACTGTACTCCCGCCACGGGAGCCAACGCCATTGAGGTCCATTGATAGATCTTAACCATACATGGTGGCGCCCCGCGACTCCCTCCTCGTCAGCCTTCCCAAAAAGGCAGTGCACGAACCCCTTGGAGATTCTTGAACTACAAAGATGTGTCACCACCACCCCATCAGCATGGGACCAGGTGACATTTTTCAAGAAGGAAGATACGATCAGTTGCCATCACAATGAACCCTTCATAATCAATGTCCAAGTGGATCACTACAGGTGTCATAGGGCCCTCGTGGACATAGGGGCCGCGGTCAGCGTCATGTTTGCCGATTGTTATAGAGGACTCCGGCACGACCGAGCTAAGTTATATAACAACCATGATCCCCTCGTCAGCTTCTCAGGAGAGATTGTGCAACCCTTGGGCTCAGACCGCTTGACAGTGTCAGTATGGGCCAACCCCTACCGTACTTCCATAACAGCACGCTTTCTCATAGTCGATTGCCCCTCCTCCTACAACCTCATCTTGGGTCGCGACATCCTCTGGGGACTGCAATGTTTCATTGCAGGTCACATGCTACTCATGAAAGTGCCTACTCCGGGAGGCACTCACAATCCAATGGGATAGGGCTGCCATTGAACATTGTCATCTTAATGTCATCCAGCAGGGACGAGGGGCCTATGAGTTGTTGCCACTTTGCCCCTCAGAACCCATTGATGAGCCCATGGACAACCCTGAAGGAAAAGACAAGAAACAAGCCTCGAGACCTAACCTGGCAGAAGACACAGAATGGGTATCCCTGTTGCCCAGTGCTCCAGAGAGGAAGGTCCGCATCGGCACAAGCCTTAACCCAGAACTCCGCCACAAGCTCATTGCATTCTTCCAAGATAAGAAAACAGTTTTTTCCTGGTCCTATGCTGACATGCCAGGTATCTCCCCCGATGTCATCACGCACAAGCTTAACATACTCAAAGACCATCCCTATGTTAAGCAAAAACGACGTGCCTTCAACCCGGAAAAGTATCGCGCCATCTAGGCCGAGGTTCAGCGGCTAAAAGAAATCAAGTTTATATGTGAGGTCTCATACCCAACATGGGTTTCCAATGTAGTCATGGTCCCCAAGCCTAACGGCAAATGGCGAATGTGTGTTGATTACACTAACCTCAACAAGGCATGCCCCATGGTCAGTTTCCCTTTGCCACAGATTGACCAGCTAGTTAATTCCATAGCCGGTTTCAAAATGCTCATCTTTTTGGATGCCTACTAGGGATATAACCAAAATACACCCCATAGATCAAGAACACACTACTTTGTCACAGATAAAAAATTGTATTGTTATGAAGTCATGCCCTTTGGCCTCAAGAACGCAGGAGCAACTTATCAGAGGTTGGTCAATGCCATGTTCAAAGAAGAAATTGGGGAAGTCATGGAAGTCTACATAGATGACATGCTAGTCAAAAGCAAGATAGCTAACGACCACATTGCCAACTTAGACAAAGTATTCACTAAGCTTCTAACTCACAGGATGCGCCTCAATCCTCAAAAATGCATTTTGGCTGTTAGCGACGGAAATTTTTTAGGTTTCATGGTCAGTGAAAGAGGTATTGAAGCTAACCCATAAAAAGTACAAGCCATACTTGACATGATCGTCCCAAAGACTCGGAACGAAGTCCAATGCCTCACGGGACGTTTGGTGGCCTTGGCACGTTTCATCTCCCGCCTCACAGACAAATGCAACCCATTCTTTCAATTGCTGAAAACTCAATACAAGGAGAATGTGGCGTGGGGCCCGGAACATGATGATGCCTTCAATAATATCAAAGCCTACCTTGCAATGGTCCCTCTTCTCTCCAAACTTGTCCCGGGAGAGGTACTATACTTGTATCTGGCCGTTTCCGCCACATCAGTCAGTGCCGCCCTCACACGCCACGATCATAACAACGAGCTCCCGGTGTACTACTGCGGGAGAGGGTTCACGGATCCCGAGACACGCTGCCCTGACATTGAGAAATTAGCCATAGCCCTCATCACCGCAGCCAGAAAACTCAGGCAATACTTCTAAGCACATACCATCCATGTCCTCACCAATCACCCTTTGAGGCAAATACTCCAAAAACTTGAAACCTCAGGACGCATGATAAAATGGGCAATAAAATTAGGAGAATTTGACCTACACTTCAAGCCAAGAACAACCATAACAGGACAAGCTGCTGCGGATTTCATTGCTGAATTCATCCCCATGAACCTAGACGATCCCGACCAGGACGCCCACCCCCGGAGCGAAATTTGGGAACTCCACGTTGATGGATCCTCCAACAACAGGCTCAGTGGAGCAGGGATAATAATCACAGAAAGTTCTTGTATGCACCAAGGTACAATTGAACCGGTAGTTATAATTTAATCCTGACCGTTTATTTAATCTACCTCTTTAAAAGACACTAACATTGATACTGACACTGTTAGGACAATTTGAAACAAAAAAAACAAGTCAATATGGTAAAGAAGGTAAAATTTAGCTAATCAAATTAAATAAAGGTAAATTTCCTTTTCAATTTCAGATCTATGAAAGAAGAAGGAAGAACCAATGGTCTTGCTGGTTCGTCTTCAACCTCCAGAATCTGAAAGTTTTTCACAATCTTGTTCTTCACCAGCATCCCGTAAGGGATATAGGTCTGATTCATCTCACACGTTCCTTTGTCTACATCCACCAAACCCAAAATTCCCTAAGAACGAAATTGATGTTCTTCGCGCACCGGCTTCTGCCTTGATCACGAGGGCGGCGGCGGAGGGGACGAGTCGGACAACGGAGACCTTCATGTCCTAGGCGATATTGTCTCCGATCTTCTTGGGGATGAGAACGAGAAGATTGATCTTGGGAGGGACAGAAATGGGAGTCATGGCTGAGATGAATATGAATCACGTGGGAGAAATGGGTGAAAGGGACAGAAATGGGATTCATGTTCCCTGTGTGTTTTATTAAACATGGGAGTCATGGCTGGAGCTACTGGGTTTTCTGGGAAGATGAGAGAGGTTGAAAAGGTTTCATGTGGGTTTTACTGCTCTTTTAAATTCTTTTTTGTTATACCACCGTTTATTGATCTGTTAGTGGATGTGATTGGTGCAAGTAAACCATGGTGCGCTGAATCCGCTCCTCAAAAAACAAACAAATAACTATACAACATATCATGTGGCAAGTCAAACTTTTGTATAATTAAAGTTCTAGACCCCAATAAGTCTTCGTTAATACTTGATATATAATGTGTTGGCATTAATCATTGTCATTGACCGTACATAAATATAGGTATGATTCGATGAGAATTGTGGGAAACATATGTGATATCTCTATCTCTTGTTATAATTAATTTGTAATGCGAAACTTCAAGGCATATATCACCAAAATTACACAGCATCAGCAATATCGCGATCAAAAACATAATGTTGTGTAACACACCTACTGGTTAGCACTAAACATTATCTACAAGAATTGAGAATGTGATCAATAACATGCATATCATCCCCAAAACACATACAAAAATAATTAAATAAAACTCTTCAAAAGTAAACGTAAATGTTTCACTTAAATCAGCTGGAAATGGAAATAGGAATACGTTCATAGATATTTTGTTTTGTAATTTTGTTTCATTTTCATGAAAAAAGTAAAATATGTAGATCTTTTTGTACAAGAATTACTATATATTGTCCCTGTACAAAAAAAATTAGTCAACATAATACATGGGAAAAAAACAAGAGCAGTTCAAATTAGTGATTAAGTTTCAAACGCGGGGATTCACAATCCCACCACCCCTTTTGTCCCCCTCTAACTAGTTTTTTATAAGGTTTCAGGTCCTTTGTTTTCAGTTGCACACAGACTAACATGTTCTACTTGTACCACATTCAAGTCTTAGGTCAATTCCACACGTGCAATCGACAACTTTGCCAGATCGTGTATATCTGTAAACCCTAATGGAAATTGAAATACCAAATCAAAGATCGATTTGTCGTACCATTATATACCACAACTAAGATTTCACAATCTTCCAGAGCTTGCAATCACATGAACTCCTGGATTTAGAAGAGCGAAAAATATTCACAAAAACCCTAATGTATAGTGAGCTTAACTAAGATTGCATTTAATCAGATAAATTAATAATGTTGGAACAGGATACAGTAGTATATAAATGAGAAACGAGATTAAGGAACCAAATTCATTTTAGAAAAAATCCTCTAAAAAAAGGCATTTGAAAGAGCTTAAAACTTGGAGTCATAACTTGGGGATTTGAGAATTCGTTGCTGTTAGATACTCCAAGTTTATGCTTCTTCATCAGTTCTGATATCAATTATAATTTGGAAAGGGAAAGTATTTCAACTCCCAAATTGTTGTTCTATCGAACATGATTATTCTTGAAGCAGGGAAAAATTAACAAACAAAAATAGGCTAACGAGCTAGTCTAATTGAATTTTAATCAAAATACGGGATGTTCTCGCTTGACAAGGAACTATAACCCGTTGTGTTTGTCGAGGGTGTATATAAAGAAGTTGAAGTTGAAGAAGACGAAGAAAATGCAACCGAAGATGGAGGAACAGCCGGTGGTGATGTCGAAATTGGTTATGGTGGTGCAGCAATAGACACCATCCCAGAAGAAACTAAACTAGCAGCAGCATGATGGGGATGAATCTGATCTCTAGAAGAAAGAATTTGACTAGCTGCTAATTCTTTATATCTGTACCTCACAATTTCTGTCCTGACAGCATGAAGTTCTGCTTGTAAAGACTGAACTTTTTGCTGCAAGTCTGAAATTACACCCATGCATCCGTACACAGGGTCTCTTATCCTCAGGTTTGCTTCATAAACCAGACTATTTGCAGCATCAGCTCTTTGGTTTTCTGGCACCTCCTACAAATATGCATAAAGTAACCATATGTTAATGTACTAAATTAAATAAATTTCCTCAACAAAATTAATTTTAAGCATATGAGGTTTGCTATTTTCACTCAGTTTGTGATCTTAAATTGCACCCTTTTTCCACAGGCTGATCTATATTGCAGATCGATGACGATTGAACGGGATCGAGCTTAACTAGCAGAACCAAGAAAACGTTTTTGGGCAGAAATCAATTACTATTACTGTACCATTAGCACCTTGGAGACATTGCTTGCACCAAAGACTTTGTGGACAGATGCAAATTTGTGAGGTTCATGTGGGGAGAAATAGGGAGAGAAAGGGCATTCTTCAGCACATCTTCTTCTCAAGAGCTTACATGCAGCACAAGGTGTGATTGTGTTCAAAGTTGTCATCCCAGGAAGTTGACCAAATGAGTTGTTCTGTCGACTCATCATTACCATTTGATCAGCTGCAGAAGTGATATGAATATCACTTTCTCTCCTAATGATACTCTTTCCTATAATCTCTTCCAATCTTATGATCTCCCTGCTATAAAACCGAGCCAAATTTTAGGCGGAAAATAAAATTCATGTATGAACTTAAGGATTCAAATAAGAACTTTCAAACTTCAAACAATAATTAAGAAGAAGAGAAAGCAAGAAGTGAAAGGGGATCGAGAAGAAAAAGAATTCGTTATTAATTGTCAAATTTTCAGATTAAGATTGGTACCTGTCTCTGGACATGTATCGAGCTGGGCTGCAAAGACACAAGAGGAAGATAAGAAAGAAAGATTGAGAAAGAGAAAAGGAGTGCTTCTAAGGCAAGGTAAGCAAAGTAGGTCAATGTTTATTATTGGAAACAAACAAAAGGAGTATGAGAAAATGGTTCAAGAATCTGATATTATATTATCCAAGTCGGTCATATAGAATTGGTTCTGGTTTCTTTTTTACTATATTGTTGTCGTGAGTGTAAAGTCGATTTCGTTCCAAATTACATTGTTTCATACTTATGGAGCACACAAACATATACATCAAAAAACTTAGAGCCATCATCACACGGTCACAAGGATTCTCGATCAAGTTCGAACATAAAAAATCATTTTATGTTTTTTTTTTGCTGGTTAAACAATTAATGTTAATCTCAAAAGTACATACATGCACAAGCACAACTGTATATATAGCCATTCATAACCAAGCTCCACCAAGTCGATTAATTAATGTGCGAGGAGACCATATATATGAGCAATTCGATCATGATACCAAGAGTAAAAGGGATACCTGGGAAACAAGACAGGATAGAGGCTGCGTCAAATGTTAAAGAGATTAACAATTGAGTCCACTAACAAAAATATAGAGAAAGTCTCGAACATCTGGTGCGTGATGCATGTCTTAGCTATCGCTTTTATAGTGCACATTCTGGTGCTATAGCAAAACAGAATTGGTGAAATAAATCTCACATCCATAAAGTTAATCCAATGTAGTAAACGAAAAGGTAAAATCGCATGACAAAAAACAGGAACGATATCTAATTGCATTAACGAACATGTAAATCATCTAGTCATAATCAATAAATACGTATCCACATACACATAAACGAATAATAAATAAATAATATCGCAAATAAGAAAGTAAATCTAGTTCATTTTCAAGAATGAGATGTGAATAATTTGACACCCAAGAGAGAGAATCGTGTGGCCGGTTAGCACACCTACCAACCCACCGATTAACATCATTAGAACAGTAAGAGTACTAAGAGTATGAGTACGTATATACCGTATTAACCATTGTATATATACGATTTTTGTATCCTAGAATTTGACGATAATTAAACCTCTATTTTCTCTTTTCTTTTCTTTTAAAAGATCGATCTTATATATACTAATTAAGGGTGACCCTTACACTTAGGTACAAAGTTTTTTTTTTTTTTTTTAGTCAACAGGGCTAGGAGCTAGGTAGAGCAGAGTGCTCTCTCACCTCAAATTTATTAATAAAAAAGAAAGATTACAAACAAGTCGGATGACACTAAAGCCAATACCTTAAAACACCAAACAAAAGACATCAAACTACGCTATAAAACAAGTCAATGAAAACGAAAGTTTGGGAGACTGAACTTATCTCGTTGATACATGCCCCGAATGCAGTGGGGAGGTTCATCCCATTAAGATAATGCAAACATCGACAAACCCATATTGGCAAGTGCATCGATCTACCACTTGATTACCTTCCCTGAAGATATGAGAAGATCGAAAATTCATCTGAGAAATGCGGTGCAAACAATTACCCATGCTACTCGCAAACACCAAGGAACAAGATGAGGATCCCGCAAGAAATTAAGCACAATTGTTGAATCCACCTCAAGCCAAATATTCTTCCAATCCCTAACCCAAGCCAGCTCAATAGCTTGAATAACCGCCATAACCTCTGCATTCACCGAGTTAGGAATTTCAAAGTTTGAAGCAAAAACACCAAGGAAAGAGTCATGAAAATCCCTAAAAATTCCACCATAACCAGATTTCCCTGTAGTCTTTTGTCATGCACTATCGGTATTGACTTTAATCCAACCAAAGAGAGGCCGATGCCAATTAACTTAACAAAGTTTAAAACTTCTACAAGTCTACAACACCATATGACATATACAACTATTCAAACCAATTTTCAAGCAAGATGATAGCTAGCAACCAACAAATCAACTAACACACACCAATATTTAGACCACACATGCCCCATTATCTCCTTAGGGTCCTAAAATTGTTGCAACACGATTCAAAAAGTGGTATTGAAGGCATATATTTTTAAGTAGTCAATACTTGTTAATTAAGGCCTATATATATGAACATATCTTGTTAATCAAGCTTGCACGTTTTACTAAAGAAAGAGTGGTAGTAGTTACAGTACAGTAATTAGATATATAGAGCAAATTTTGTTAGTGTCTCAATCTTTGGGGCATATATAATATGACCGGCTGTGACAACGTACGTGTGTGAGTGAATTCGAAATTGTGAATCCTCGCATTTTAGAGATGACTAATTGCTTTGTGTTAGTCAATCTAGCTTGCACGTTTTATTCAGCCTCACTCACTAGGCTGGCCGCAGTCCAGAAATTCCAGTTTCCAGTGGCTTCCTAATGTTTCCCCTTTACTTGCTTGAGTTGTTTCTCCTCGATCGTCAAGGACTTTGTAATTGTTACACTATATAGATTTCAGATCAGAGTAAATTTGAACTTCTATTTCTATATATGCCCGGCCAACAGAATCACCAAACTAATGGTATAAATGTGACGAAAACTCTTAACAATTTTATAGGTAATTAAAGAAGGGAATTAAGGAAAACCTAATTAACATGGGCATAATCTTACTTATTTTAAGTAATTAAAAAGAGTTTTGCGTTCTGACAATGATATACGTAATATATAGTTTTCTTGTTTGACCCGTAGTTGGAGGCTAGCAACTCGCACTCTGGCTTGTTTACCCTAATTAATCTAGCTTGGTTTGACATTCCCTTGTTTACTTCTCTGCCAAAAAAGAAAAAGAAAAAGGAAAGAGTACAGTAAACGTAAAAATAGTCTAATGCGGTGAAGGTGGATCGAACACCTGACCTTCAGATCTTCAGTCTGACGCTCTCCCAACTGAGCTATCCCCGCAACTGTCATGTTGTGTTGTTTGGTCTTTTTTGCAACGTACATTTTTCTAATCTAGAGAGAGAGTTTGACCCTAATTTGAGCAATCCCACGGATTTCCCAACATATAGCACATATGAACATACTTAAGTTCTGAAACGTTATTTGTCTGGCTACAGCCCATGCCATATATACCAATTAATCATCTAAAGCCTCAGATGGAATTAAGAAATTAACTAGAATTACCTAGTTAACCAATTAAGGACCAAAAATTGATTATGCTAGCTCTTATGTAGGATGGTTCTCTTTGTTTCTTAGTGGAATAGTGACTAGCTAGTAATTCATCACCATATTACTATATATATATATATATATATATATATATATATATATACACACACATGCACATTCGTATAATCTCATTGAGAGAATGTATACGTGCAATAATCTACAACCCAAATCCTAAACCTTAAACCTTAATTGCTATTCACATAATTTGGGCTCTTCAATTGTACATAGAGCAATGTATGCAAAAATTAATACGAGGAAACTTTCTTATTCATCAGGGGTCCAAGCAGGTCTTGATCATGAACACATATATAGTCTTTCTCTTGCTAACCTAAATTAACAAGGCCAAAACTCCAATACCACAAAACGGTTTGACCATGTCCAAATGTTAGAGCCGATCAATATTTAAATATCGATCTCATGCTCTCATGCGTGCATCTAGGTATGTTGCTTGAGTACCAGAAAGAATCAGTACGTACTTTAGGTGTACACTAATTAAGGTCTTTTATCTAGTTTACTTTTGTCCGGAAATTAAGTTTTGTTTTCCTATGCTAGCTTATGCTTGAGACTCCTTATGAGCTTAATTATAATGAGGGTATTGCTCTTGTGCTTGCAGCTTCTACTATAACATACGTATTTTGTAGAAGACGACATTTGATGTAATATGTCTACTGCTATTGGTTGGTTGAGCAATAAAATTATTGTTTGATTCAGAGAAAAAAAAATGCATGCATCTAAATTAATCTTAGATAAAGCCATGCCAGTTTCGATACACGAAGTTGACCTCAGAGTAAGGGCATGAGAGAGCATTGATCTCTGGCGTGTTAACTAAGGAAATAGATCTTGTACATAATTAGTCCTCTTTGGAGGTAGCCAGGTTGGCATGAAAAACTGAAAATTCCGGCTGCTCTGGCACCGGCACTAGAATAGAAAGCTAGCGAATTGAAGGTGTTAAGAACCAGTGGGAAGCTGAGCTTCATTAATTTGACATTTTGATCAACATTCGAAGTATCAATCTGGTTTTACATACTGCAAACATGCATATACGCGTACGTTTCTTCTAAAACAAAACCAAAAGCTTTCCTTGATCGATCATTAATCTTCTAACTTCGAAGTACTCCAACACGTACTTACTGGTGAAATTCCCTAAGCAATACCTTGATCAAGTGCGAATAACAATTACCTGAAGTAGTAGTAGTTGAAACCCTTGAGCCATAGCCATACTCATGCGGATACAGCATCCCTGAATCGAATTCCGGTTGTACCCTAGGGCTCGGCAATGTTCGACCTCGTGCGCAGTGATTTCTCGCCGGTGTACTCACAGGAGAAGACGGCACCGAATAGTAAGTCACAGAAGAAGCTGATGATGTTGACGACGACCTTGAATTTGATGGAGAAGAAGAAGAGGCCGGTGATGATGGGGTTGATGCTTTTCTTGATCGCAGCTTTGGGAAAATGTTGAGTAAAAGAAGAGATTTCGAGTTCTTGATTTTCGTTTTAGGCCTGTCCCTGTTATTTGTGGACTTTGTGTTGTAAAAGTAAGAAGGCGGGGGTGTGAGAGGAGGTAGAGTAATAAGGTTTTGGTGGAATTTGGATTTTGGAGTACCTGGTTGAGACTCCCAATTGAATGGAACTGAAACCGATGCAGAGGCTCTTCCATGGTAGTCTTCCATTTTCGACCAGTGTTGAGCTCAGAGTTGCTGTTGTTCTATTACTTCACTGGTCGACTTTGCTTCTAATGGAGGCTATATGTGCTTTAAACTCTTAGTTGGTTCATATAATTCAAAAGAATACATAATTCATGACTAACCAATATACTAACACATGCCTGTTTGCTAATTTGAAGGATCGGGTTATGAGAGAATTCAACTTTCTACATGTGAGTCTGTAACATGAATTGGGTACGTACTTATTAGCTTCAATCAATTCATGTATATATATAACAAAAAAAAATAAGGGCTCTATATTTTATTGTTAGTGGCATGGGAAAAAATAGATAAAATCTCAGTGACATAGTTTTGAAGAGGATCATGATTCATGACTTAGCAACTAATTTAGCATACCTTTGGCAATTGGCACAATGTTTAGCTTCTAAGAATGATTATGATGTTTCCAGGCAACTTGAATCCATCAAAATACTCCTCTAGAATTTAGAAGACCCTAGTTTGGATTTGTAGCCAAGTGAACTATAAATAATACATATATTCCATGCAACTAATGCAAGAGTAAATAGTTTACTTTATTCACAACCTCTTATTTATTAAAGATGATACTGTATCATTAGATTAAATGGTACTCGACGTTCTCAATATATTTTAATAGGAAACAAAAAGGATTATCATTGCATATATAAATGCATCTTTCAATAATACAATTCTGCAGATTTTGGGTTTGCAGATGAATAACAAATGCGTTTGCGTACTTGGTCTAGATACCATTACTGCAGAATTAACAATACTATACATGATGTAATGGTTATTACTATTATATATAGCTTGAGCTTTGAGGTCAGATTCATGCAGGTTTACATGTGAGTCACGGAATTGGTTTAATTCTGAATCGATTAGACAATTGATTAGGGGACGTCGAAATATAAATGGCTGATTATGTTGGTTGGCTTTTAAAGAATCTATGAGACATTTTTCCTACAAGTATTGCCTTATGAACGGCGATTAAGGCGATCTGATAATAATCAATCTTAGCCGACTCCACAGTATTATATATTGAGAATTTGGCCACACAGAAATGCAGATTAATTAGTCAACCTTTGATAAAAATATTTAACTAATTCATGGAATTGACAAATATTTAAAAATGGCATCAAGTCATTGTTTGAAACATTTTCAAGATTTCATATCTTGGATTATGGTTTCTTAAGAGCAAATATGGTTTCTAATCTCAACCGGTACTCTGGTAGACAGGATTCTTACTCTAAACCCTAGCTAGGGAAGATCGACTATGTCTTGGTTGTATATGCAACACTATTTGATACTTCAAGTTATGAGTCATGGGATTATTCTCGTATTTGAGTTTGAGATGGATCTGAAGAAGTGGTGAATGCAGAATTACTAGCTATATGTAAATACTAGATGTAGAACAGATGGCGTTATAGATTGAAGAACATATCGACTGAAACAAGTCCCAACCCGGTTTGCTCCAGATTTGGCGTTCGGTGTCCGATTGACCATTATGATACATTTCTAGAAGCGGAACGGGCCAACGAGACAAACACGTTGCTTTGCTACGACGTATGGACTTTTTCGGACTTTCGAGTCCGTTTAAGCCTTCAAAATGCAGATTTACTTGTTTTCAACAATTATTTTTAATAGTTTGTTTTGGATTTGGTTTTCTTTTAATCCATGGGCTTTTAGGCTTTGATGTTAGTTGCCTTAGGGTTTATTTACTCTTATATAAGGAGCCTCTATCGGTTATAGTCGTCAGCTTTTGATTAATAAAAACCTTTGAGTTTATCTCAATTCTCTGGTGGATTCCAGATTCTCTCGTGGATTCGAGAAAACCAGACTTGTGGATTCAAGTCGCCGTTGGTGGATTCCAACGTTTATATTTCCGTTGCATCAATTGGTAATCAGAGCAAGAATTTTTTTTCCTGGTGGTTATCAACCTGTGTTCATGGGTGACGAAGCTCCGATTACCCGAGCAGAGTTCAATGCTCAGAATAAACGTCTCAATGCTCAGATGGGAGAGATCCGACAACTGTTGCTTGTCTTGAGCAACAACAACAACAACAACAATGAGAACAACAACCTCAACTGTCGGGATCGTGGAAGGCAACCACAACAACGTGTTGTGGAACGCATTGTGGAGAATGATGAATCAGATTCAGAGGAAGAGTTGTCAGTTGCAGGTGACGATCAGATTAATCAATCTGATTACAAGATGAAGGCTGAAATTCCAACCTTCTCAGGACATCTGAAAATTGAAGAATTCCTTGATTGGCTAGTGGAAGTTGACAGATTCTTCGACATGATGGAAGTGCAAGAGTCAAAGAGAGTGAAGATGGTCGATTTCAAGCTGAAGAGTAGTGATGTTGTATGGTGGGATCAATTGCAGTAAACTCGTCGAAGACAGGGAAAGAAGCCGATTCAAACATGGCGGAGGATGCAGCAGATGTTGAGGGACAGATTTCTTCCAGCAGATTACGAACAACTGCTCTATCGCATGTACATGGATTGTGTACAAGGCAATAGAACGGTAGATGAGTACACAAATGAGTTCTTGAGGTTAGCAAAACGCAATCAATTAGGAGAGTCAGAGGCGCAAAAAGTGGCAAGGTATCTAAGTGGATTGAGACATTCGATTCAAGAGAAAATTGGTTTACAAACTGTGTGGACCATTGCTGACGCTCAGAATTTGGCCTTGAAGGCAGAGCTAATGGAGAAAGCAAAAAGGACTTATTCCAATGGTGAGAGAGGAAGGCAAATTCCTATACCTGATAGGGTTTCTACCTCTTTAAAAGAGCAGAAAACAGCAACAGTAGCAGCAGCAAGGTTAGTGAAAATACTGAGAACCCTAAACAAAACCTGAAGCCCAACCCTTATGCAAAACCCGCTGGAGACAAACGTTATCGGTGCAAGCAACCCAAACATCGTTCCAATAATTGTCCAGAACGAAAGCAGGTGAACCTGGTGGAGACGCAAACTCAAGGAGATGTCAATGAAGATGAGGAAGATAGAGAAGACGATGACTATAGTGGGGTTGAGTTTGCAATTGAAGAGGGTTTAGATAGGGTGACTTTAGTGCTGCAGAGGGTCATGTTGGCGCCAAAAGAAGAGGGACAACGCCACAATATATTCTGTTTGGCATGCTCTATGAATAACAAGGTATGTCAGGTGATTGTGGATAATGGGAGATGTGAGAACTTTGTGTCTCATAAACTGGTGGAGTTTTTGAAGTTTCCTACAAAACCTCATCCTAAGCCTTATAAACTAGGCTGGGTGAAAAAAAGACCTCAAGCAGAAGTGACCACAACATGCAGGGTGCCTATTTCCATTGGGAGACACTATCGTGACCAGGTGAGTTGTGATGTTGTTGATATGGATGTCTGTCACATATTGTTGAGGAGGCCTTGGCAATATGATCTGGATGTCACTCATAAGGGCAGGGATAATGTGATGTTGTTTACATGGAAGGAGCACAAGATTGCTATGGCTCCGTTAAGCAATTCTGAAGGTCTCAAGAAAGGAAATTCGAGTTTTCTCACCATCAGCAACAACGATTGTGAGTTGAATGAGGCCATAAAAGAATCCAAAACCATTTTTTCTATAGTGGTTAAGGGTTTGATGACAGTAGAGAAGCAAGGCGGAGAGATTCCGAAGGAGGTCTGGGAGTTGTTAGAAGGATTTAAGGAGTTAATTGCTGATGATATTCCTAATGAGCTGCCACCCATGAGAGACATTCAACATCAAATAGACTTCATTCCAGGAGCTAGTCTACCTAACCTGCCACACTACAGAATGAGCCCTAAAGAATGTGAGATCTTAAGGGAGAGATTATTGAAGATTTGCTAAAGAAAGGGTTTATTCGAGAGAGTATGAGCCCTTGTGCGGTTCCTGTTTTGTTGGTACCTAAGAAAGGAGGAACATGGAGGATGTGTGTGGACAACATAGCCATCAACAAGATAACAATCAAGTACAGGTTTCCTATCCCACGCCTTGAAGACATGCTTGATGAGTTGAATGGTTCCAAGTGGTTCTCGAAGATAGATTTGAGGAGTGGATATCACCAGATTTGAGTCAAACCTGGGGATGAGTGGAAAACTGCGTTCAAGACCAAACATGGGTTATATGAGTGGTTGGTGATGCCTTTTGGGTTGTCTAACGCTCCTAGCACCTTTATGAGACTTATGAATCAGGTTCTTCGTCCTTTCATTGGAACCAGGGTTGTTGTTTATTTCGATGATATCCTTATTTATAGTAAGCAGAAAACCGAGCACCTAGAACATGTGAGGCAAGTTCTTGAGGTGTTACGGGATAATAAGTTGTACATCAACCTGAAGAAGTGTACTTTTTTCACCAATAAGCTGCTGTTTCTAGGCTTTGTGGTTGGAGAGGATGGGATTCAGGTTGATGAAGAGAAGGTACGTGCAATTAGAGAGTGGCCAACTCCTAGAACAGTTTCGGAGGTGAGAAGGTTCCATGGTTTAGCTACTTTCTATAGACGGTTTGTGAGGGATTTCAGTACCATCACTGCACCAATTACTGAATGCATGAAGAAAGGCAAGTTTCATTGGGGTGAAGAGCAAGAGCAAAGTTTTGCACTTATCAAAGAGAAGCTTTGTACCGCACCAGTTTTGGCTCTTCCAGATTTTGACAAGATATTCAAGGTCGAATGTGATGCTAGTGGTGTTGGAGTGGGGGCTATCTTGTCCCAAGAAAAGAGGGCAGTGGTTTTCTTTAGCGAGAAGTTGAGTGAAGCTCGCCAAAAATGGAGTACATATGACCAAGAGTTCTATGCAGTAGTGAGAGCTTTAAGGCAATGGGAGCATTATCTGATCCAAAGAGAGTTTATTCTGTTCACTGATCATCAGGCTTTGAAGTTTCTGAACAGTCAGAAACATGTAAACAAGATGCATATCAGATGGGTGACGTTTTTGCAGAAATTTCCTTTTGTGATCAAGCATAAGTCGGGAACACTCAACAAAGTGGCTGATGCGTTGAGCAGGCGAGCTAGTTTGTTGGTTACTTTATCCTAAGAGGTAACTAGTTTTGACTTTTTGAAAGAATTATATGAAGCAGATGATGATTTCAAGCAGGTTTGGGAGCAGTGTGTTAGCAAGAAACAACCAGTTGCTGGTTTCCTTATCCATCAAGGTTATTTGTTCAAGGATCAGTTATGTGTGCCCAAATCTTCTCTGCGAGAGAAACTGATTCGTGATTTGCATGGAGGAGGATTAAGCGGTCACTTTGGGAAAGACAAGACAACTGCAAGCTTGGAGGAGCGTTATTACTGGCCTCAGTTAAAGCGAGACGTCAACAATATTGTCAGGAAGTGCTATGTTTGTTAGGTATCTAAGGGTCAGTCTCAAAATACTGATCTTTACATGCATTTACATGTTCCTGATGATATTTGGCAAGATGTTTCTATGGATTTTGTCGTGGGTTTACCTCGGACCCAAAGAGGAGTGGATTCTGTGTTTGTGGTGGTGGATAGATTTTCTAAGATGAGTCACTTCATCGCTTGCAAGAAAACTGCAGATGCTGCAAATATAGCCAAACTGTTTTTTAGGGAGGTTGTCCGTTTGCATGGTGTGCCTAAGTCCATCACTTCTGATCGTGATACAAATTTTTTGAGCCATTTTTGGTTAACATTGTGGAAGCAATTTGGGACAGCTTTGAAGAGGAGTACTACCGCTCACCCCCAAACAGATGGACAAATTGAAGTCACCAATAGGAGTTTGGGAAATATGATCAGGAATGTCTGTGGTGATAATCCGAAGAAATGGGACCTTGCCTTACCTCAGGTAGAATTCGCTTACAACAGTTCTATGCATAGTGCCATTGGTAAGTCACCTTTCTCTATGGTCTACACTTCTCCTCCACGACATGTAGTGGATTTGACAAAGTTGCCAAGAGGACAGGGAGTTAGTGATGCTGCAATTAAAATGGCAAAGGGAGTTCAGACAGTTCAAGAAGAGATAAAGGCAAAGTTGGAGAAGACAAACGCCAAGTATAAGGCTGCTGCCGACAAGCACAGGCGTGTGAAGGTGTTTGAGGAAGGGGATTCGGTCATGGTTTTCCTCAGGAAGGAGAGGTATCATGTTCGCGCATATAACAAGCTGAAACCCAGGAAATATGCACCATTTAAGGTATTGAAGAGGATTAATGATAATTCTTATGTTATTGATCTTCCTGCTTCTATGGGAATTTCAAATTCTTTTAATGTTGCTGATCTGCATGAGTTTCATGAGGATGATTTTCTTTTGGGTGATAATAACTCGGGGTCGAGTTCTTCTGAAGTGGAGGAGACTGATGTAGAACAGATGGCGTTAGAGATTGAAGAACAGATCGATCGAAACAAGTCCAAACCCGGTTTGCTCCAGATTTGGCGTTCGGTGTCCGGTTGACCATTATGAAACTTTTCTGGAAGCGGAACGGGCCAACGAGACAAACTCGTCGCTTTGCCACGACGTATGGGCTTTTTCGGCCTTTCGAGTCCGTTTAAGCCTTCAAAATGCAGATTTACTTGTTTTCAGCAATTATTTTTTATAGTTTGTTTTGGATTTGGTTTTCTTTTAATCCATGGGCTTTTAGGCTTTGATGTTAGTTGCCCTAGGGTTTATTTGCTCCTATATAAGGAGCCTCTATCGGTTATAGTCGTCAGCTTTTGATTAATAAAAACCTTCGAGATTATCTCAATTCTCTGGTGGATTCCAGATTCTCTCGTGGATTCGAGAAAACCAGACTTGTGGATTCAAGTCGCCGTTGGTGGATTCCAACTTTTATATTTCCGCTGCATCAATACTATATGGATCAAAGGTAAATGCTTGGCTACTCTAGATAAATACTTGCTTCTGAAATAGTTGGGACCAAAATTATGCAGTAGACGATTAGCATATACTCAGAACTAACCACCGCATGCTTATTGTCAGCTTGGTAAGAGCCTACGTGTGAAACTTCCATACTTAGAAACAAATATACGTTAAGAGATTATATGTCAAAACGCTTCCTACCTCTTGGATCACCAAGAATAAATTGGGATTTGAACTCTAATTAACATTGACATGACTCAAACTTATGCCTAAAACACATTCAAGGATCTTGTGTTTGATCCCTATTTAAAAAATAAATAAAAAAAAGAGAGTTTGTGACAGTTAACTTATACATAATTAAGTGGTTGTGCTTTTTAGCTTATATCTACTATATTAGAAAGCCAGGCCTTTTCGGTGTCAAAGGTTTTACCAATTTTATGAATTCCCCAAATAACCCATTTGTTGCAGAAACACAATGAATAGAAAAAAGAAAAAGAAAAATATGTTGGAAGGGTACTACGGTAAAACAAACAGAAAAAAATAAACCAAAATCAGAATTATATGGGATTACGGTAGAGAAAAATAAGGAATGTGGTGATATCAGATATGGTAGTGGTAGTTTGATCCCATGAATGGTGGAGTAGTTCATTAGAACTATTATTCAACCGCTCCCATTTGCAAATATAAGTCGATACATGCAATTTGGCGTTAGAACCAAGGTGGAAACGGCAGAGATGAGGTATTTACAATTTGTAGCAAGTTTGATTAGGATTTTTTTTTTCCAAATTTGAAGCTCTTTTTGATCATCAGTAATGCAAATTTGCACTTGAAGGAGGGAAAAACACATGTAAGGGAATCAATTTGTTTTGGAATGAGAGGTTATAGATTTGAACACATATCGACTGAAGTGCCAAATTGTTGTATTTTTTTTTTTTTTTTGATTCTGCACGAGGCTAGTACATAAGAGTATAAGGTCCATGGGACACAAGTTATAGCTTCTGGGGATTTAATGATTTTTGCCAAATTAAACAACTTAAGTACATATATAATTATGAGAAATCTAAACTAATTTGGCCCATAAAGTTATTACATCCCAGTTCAGGCTTTTGAACGGACCAGTGGGTCTTTTTTGACATTGGGCTTGCATTAACAGATCATATCTTGTTTGGGTTGGAGTTTTTTTTTGGTCAAGGTTTGGGTTGGTGTTTGTTTTGGACTTTTGGTGAATTTATTACAAACTCAACTAGCCACGTTTCGGTTTGTTTCAGTGTCCTGACTTGTGTGTCTCAATTGACTTTGCTACCTATTGTTGGACAACCGACCAACTGTCTATGTGCCTTATCATGTCCACTTTCTAATATAAGACTACTTGGATTAATATAAGACCTATTACAAGTCATCCTCAGTACCTTTTTATCTACAAATACTCCATTATCAATCATATCATAATCCCCAAGATAAGGTTTGAGTTGGTAATCTAGAGTTAGTTTAGTATGACACTTAATTATATATCTTTTATGTATCAAAATTAAACTAAAAAAGTATTTTAATTTCCTTGAAGATGCATGATACAAGTTTAAGTAGCAATAAATCTAAGTTATCCAACAAATATTGATCCTTTCCTTTTAAAAAAAATAATGGATGTGAATCATTTAAGTGCATGCTATAAGGGTGACTCAATATATAATAAGAAATCCAACGCAACTTGAACATTTATATATTTTTGGTTTGTGAAACTTGCAGATAGCTCGTATAGCCAAGTCAAAGATATTTGTGCATACACCTCATCAATCTAACACTAAATTTGTGGATGACCAGCATTTCATCACCACGGCCGACCTAAAGTCGACCTCATTGTAAACCAAAGCTACCTGATTATCTCGTAATGGGGGAAAGACTAACAAACATCTAAACAACTTTTTCATTGTGGCCGAGAACATAAGTCGCTAACTTTTGTACGATCAATGAACTTTATTGTACCGATAACCTATAGAGAACCAACCATCATCACATACAAGAAAGAAAATGATAACCTATGGAAAACCAACCGACATCACATATATGCAAGTCCAAAGTGCCTCTAGCGAATGAGACTCATATCCACCATTCTTAAAGCTTCTCTTCCTAGTTCCCACGAAGAAAAATATCCCAATAGAACCATGGAAATGATGGAATCTAATCTCACACCAACCAGTCTCAAGTTGTGTTCTTCCCTAGCTACTAGCCGTTTGGTGCAGTTCCTTGTTCTAATTCAAAACCTTACCGTAGGCGGGCACACACTGGACCTCAGCTCCCCGCACTGGGCGGTTTTGGGCTCGAACGTCAAGACTTGGCCCACTGACTTTTGGTAGCTGGACCGGAGCCGTCCAGGTAATAAATAAAACAACAAAAATGAAAACCCAATGCCTTTGCCTTTATTTAGGTAATAAAAACTCTACGCAAAAAAGTTTTTCTCTATAATATTTTGAATTTGCAGAGCTTCATTTCTTGGTTCGCCTCTGGTTTTGGGGATCCCATACCAATTGGAGTTCCTTCTTCTTCTTCATAAAGGTAACGTTTTTATGTAATTTTTTTTGTTATTTTAAATTGAAGTAAGTTTGTATATTTCCAATCTTTCAATCTAGAATACTACGTTGATCAAGGTCGAAGAGAAGATTGACTTGCTAGTTTTTCATTAAGATTTGGTGCTTTTATGCCTTTTCTGATTCATCGGCTTGATTTCTGAAAATAAAAATTGAATCTTGGATTTAAATTTTGTGTTTGGATTGGAAAATTGGAGCTTGATTTGATGAGTTTATGCAATTCTTGTAAAGGGTTGCTTTCATTTCACGGGGAAAGTGAGAAAGTTTGTTGGGTTTTGATGGTGGTTTTTGTTTTTTATTTTTCAGGGTTGATAGGCTTTAAAACCACAAGTTTTGTGCTGAATTGTCAGTTATTGTGTTGAAGATCGTTTTGTAGGGCATAATTTTTTAGCATTCTATTGGTGGTATAAAAGCCAGGGAATGCTGAAAGATGTGCCTAACCTCTCCGAAGTCCGCCTCACAACTCCATAAGGTTGTAGCTTCAACAGAGCTACCCTTGTTTTTTCTTGCTGGTTTGAACCACAGTAGGTTCGGTCTTGATACCCAACAGCAGGTTGATCCCACAAGTAGGTATGCCATGCCGGTTGTGTTGATGCACGACCATTGTGAAGACGGTTGAGCTTGTTATACTGCCATAGACTCCTGCTTTGTAAGATTATATAGTTTGTGTTTGCGGGAGCAACTTGTGTGGTTGTAGTTTATATGGTGTTGAAGCTTGAAATGGATAATAAGTCTTATATATTGATGCAAAGGTACGAGTTAGGGAGACAACTGGGTAAAGGCACTTTTGCCAAGGTTTACTATGCAAGGAGCTTGATAACAAATCAGGCTGTGGCGATCAAGGTTGTTGACAAAGAGAAGATTATGAAGGTAGGGCTGATGGATCAGATAAAGCGTGAGATATCTGTTATGAGACTGGTTAGACATCCCAATATTATACACCTTTATGAGGTCTTGGCAACCAAAACTAAGATATACTTTGTCATTGAGTATGCTAAAGGTGGTGAGCTATTTAACAAGGTTGCTAAAGGAAAGCTGAAGGAGGATGTCGCACGGAAGTATTTCCAGCAGCTGATCAATGCTCTTGATTTCTGTCATAGCAGGGGAGTTTATCACCGGGATATTAAGCCAGAGAACTTATTGCTAGATGAGAATGATAATTTGAAGATATCTGATTTTGGGTTAAGTGCCCTTGCAGAAAGCAAGCGCCAAGATGGTCTGCTTCATACCACTTGTGGTACTCCTGCCTATGTTGCTCCAGAAGTCATTAATCGGAAAGGCTATGATGGTGTGAAAGCTGATGTTTGGTCTTGTGGGGTGGTTTTGTATGTCTTATTGGCTGGTTATCTCCCGTTTCATGATTCAAATTTGATGGAGATGTACAGGAAAATCGGTAAAGCAGAGTTCAGATGCCCTAATTGGTTCTCACCAGAAGCACGTAGGCTATTGTGCAAGATGTTGGATCCAAATCCCAACACTAGAATTACCTTGGCGAAAGTTAGGGAAAGTTCTTGGTTCAGAAGAGGACCAAAATCCAAAGAGAAAGAGGTGGCTCCGGCGGGAACAGAAGCTTTCAGTCCCAGTGAGAATGAGAATAATTTGGCTGTCGAGGCAAACCAAGAGTCAGGGAGACCTTCAAACTTGAATGCTTTTGATATTGTATCCCTATCTGATGGGTTTGATCTGTCCGGCTTGTTCGAGAAAAATTCTCTAAGTAGGGAAGCAAGATTCACTTCAAGAAAGCCTGCCACAGTCATCATCTCCAAGCTAGAAGAAATGGCCAAGTATCTGAAGCTAAAAGTGAATAAGAAGGATCATGGATTGTTGAAAATGGATAGACTGCAGGAAGGCAGAAAGGGTTTTTTGTCCATTGATGCAGAGATATTTGAGATCACTCCGAATTTTCATTTAGTAGAGGTCAAGAAATCAAATGGAGATACAATGGAATACCAGCAGATGTTAGAAGACATAAGGCCTGCTCTGCGAGATATTGTCTGGGTTTGGCAAGGGGAGCAAGAACAGACATCGCAGGTGCAGCAGCAACAAGAACAAGAAGAAGTGCAACAGCAACAACAAGAACAATTGCCTCAGAATCCGCCACAACTATAACAGAAAATGCCTGTTTTCTTTTTTCACATCTCCTAATTGTTTGTACATTTCAGTCTCCTAAATTATTAACTTTGTGCTTTTCCTTTGTAAGTCTCACGACTGTTTTAATAAAGTTGTTAATACATGTGCATGGCTACCAGAATTATATCAAATATAGAATCTCCATTTGGATTTTGCTTCAACATACTCGGTTCTCTGTTCCTTTTTTTGTTTTTTTTTTAGACTACTGTTTGATATTTATTTATTTTTACTACTTGCTCATTGGTATAGATCTGCTAACAAGATTACAGATGTTCTAAGTATGCATCCTGCACAAAACTTGAAAGTTTAACTTCATCAAGTGCCCAGATCAAGAGAAAAGGCAAGAATCACACAACAGTACAAATACTTAAATCTGTTATATTTATGTTTCTAAGTCTAAGCATCAAATACCTATGTTTCAGTTACTCAAAATCTAAGTCAGACTATGAGAATCATTTACTCCTAACAACTATAAGTTGCAGGTCTTCTGCATATTGGTTAGATAGGAGATTTCATGAACAATGTTGTCAATTCCAGCATGTTCTCTTATCATTTGAGCTTTATCACAAAATTATAGGTGAATGTGGGATACTTCAAAGTTAAAATATCCGCCACAGATACATTGGCACTCAAATTTACGGAGATATGACATCAGTAACGATCAATATTTATCGACGGTAGAAACTATACGGCCTATACTTATCCATGTGAACAAATGATATGTCGACAGATACTCCAAACCTTTGAAAAAGAAACAGTAGATGTCGATAGATAATACAAACTTCTGATCTTTAATGTATGACATGTGTCACCCGGATACATAGTGCAGTTACAGACATCTACCACACTTTCTTCACGAGGTTAGTCTGAGTGCACATGTTAGTCCTCCTGTGGTTTCTGTACTTCTGTGTATATGAACTTCAAAACCATGAAAAAGGCTCACTATCCATGCTTCAATTGCGTTTACTAACTATTCCTTGCCAACTTTATTTGATGTAACTATCTAGATTGCGTTTAATGCAATTATTACATTCTCAAAAAAAAAAAACTTCATCCTCTTCAATTTGGACAACCTGTTGACTTCTGAACTACAAGCTCACAAATAGTATGGTAACTCGAAGTAACTAATAGTCTCAATGCTCCTCAAACCTTCAGATCAAGACCAAAGAAGAAAAGGAAGATTATATCCCAGTCAAACTTTTAATGTGTATTGAAAGTCGGGTGGTTACTATAATTTTGGAAACACCAATATGCTTATATGCCAATAAACAAAACAACAGTTCACCCATCTTCTAAAATGATATCTTGTCTACATAAGCAGATAATGTATAATGAGACATTTAATAACAGACTATGAATTAGAAGAAGTGGATGAGAAAAAGAAAATTAGTTTTATTGCATTGAAAAATTCAAACCGAACTACTGGCACTATTAGGCTGCTCACTGATTACAACATGCCATCAGGCAAAGATGACAATAACTCATCTAAATTTATCGATCAAACAACAACATCGTCGCAAACTTGCTTGCTCCAACAATTATTCGTAATAATCATGTTCGACTCTCTATAACTGGATGAAATTAGGAGACTTGGTCAGGTCGATAATTTCAGGATAAGATGTAGGAACTCTACTCTTCTTGCCACATAAACCATTTCTGCACAATGGTGATGGAGTTATCAAATCCACTACCTCAGAATCACAAGGCCTGAGATAACTATTTCTTGGTGACTGTTCCTCATCCGCAACTATTATAGCTGGTGATTGTTTCCTTGCAGGTCGATCCAACTCGACAGTACTGTCATCAAACAAACCTATATTCTTACTTGCTTCTGTATCAAATGATGGAATGACATTGGAGTATGGCATTCTCAGTGGTGATGTGATAAATTCCCCAGTGATATCTTCTTGTACTTCTTCATTGCATCTAGAAACTTGACTAGATGTATTGCCAGTATCCATTTCCAGGTCATTTGCTAAATCACGAACCATAAAATTTGATAATGTTTCTTCCCATGATAGACCACTGTTCATAGCTTCATCAGATACCTTATCATTATACCACTCATCTTCTCCTACTTCTTTATCCTGCGCATAGACTTCGTTACTTCTATTGCCAATATCATTATGCTGATCATCTGCCGAATTAGGAACTACAGGTTCTGATAATGTACTGATATTCGTAGTTTCATCATTTTCTTTTTCATTATACCACTCATCTTCATTGTCCGAAACATCATCTGATATACATGAAGGAAGCTCATCCATGGGGCAAATTTTAACCTTCATCTGTTCCGGGAGGCGTGGACAACCAGCAGCATGCTTGGTATGCTCAGTTGAAAAAAAGTTCACGGTGAGGTTCAAGCTGATGACATACAAACACAAAATCCACTACCTTTTAGTAGCAGCAAAAACATACGCATGCATCAACACTAGTCAAAAAACGCGAGAAAAATCATAAAATGGTACCTCTCCCAAGGCGGTAAGGTGAGCATTGTGTATGCAAGTTTGATCTTATTGGCAAATCCTCCGAGGGATTTAAAGTTTGCTGCAGCTTTCCTTACTGCCTTTGATACATATGGGTTCTGCCAGGCCCATTCAAACTGCAAGAAAACATTGCAAAATCCCATATTTCAATCAATATCAATGTTCAAACAGCTTTAGTCCCCAATCAAACTAGACCAAATTGACAACAGACTTGGTGCTAACTCAATCTGGGTCCCAATCAAACTAGATTTCACATAACCTATCAAAGGATTAAAGTTCTAATCTTTGAACCAAATTACCAAAACAAAAACCACAAACCCAAATTTGGGTTCAATCAAGTCGATGATAATACATATAAACACCAATAAAGTTATGAACTTTGAGAATCATCAAGCTAATTGGTCCCAAATTCTGTATGAAATTCTAAATAGAAAGAACAGACCTGGAGAGCTGAAGTGTTAGTTTGGAAGCCATAAATGCACAAGGCCATCTCCCACGGCCGCTTCTTCTTGGTCCTCCAAGCACCTCGCCCAATTTCCCCATTGTGCTGCCGTATCCTCCGCCGTGGATTCACCGTGAATCTGCAAATTGGGTTTCACTCATTAGCCCATTTTCTGTAAGAAAGTATCAAAATTTAAACAAGATCAAAACCAAGATCGATCAAAATCACAATTGAAAGAATTGGGGGAAATTGGATCGGACCCAATATAGGTGTGGCCCTTGTAACGGGGGCAGCGTGACGTCAGAAGATAGCAAGCGAAGAATCGGCCTCCTTCTTCTTCTTCTGGCATGGTTAGGGTTTCTGATGGGTTCTTGCTTCTCTGCTGCCTCATCCCTCTCTCTCTCTCTCTCTCTCGATTTTGGACAAGTACAGTAAGACAGAGACGTATACGATTAAAAGGGAGATAAAATACAAATTCGACCGTTGGGGTCTACGGTCTTTTTAATATTTGAAATTCGGCCATTCGGGTTTGGTATTATTACACGGTCTTGTTCTATGCGGTGGCAATTCGTAGGATCCAACTCTCTGCCACGTGTCCTCTATTTGCAATATCTTTATTTAAAATTAATAAAAGACCTTTGAGAATGGTTAAATTTTTGAAGTAAAAAAATAATAATATATGAAAACAGAGAACAAAAAAATATAAAGGCATCTAATAGGTTGGTACAGTGAAAGCATGCTAGGCTACAACTGAGGCGGACGTTGTAAGAATTCTCATAGTAATAGGAGATCCTTGATTCGAACCTCAGTTTATGAAAAATATTTATTAGGAATGAGTTATATTTAAGGAGTAAATGCTTGTGACACCTTGTAGTTTACACCTAAAATCAGTTTTGTCCCTCACTTTTTTTTTTAAACTGGTATACCCCTATACTTTGAATTCTCGACTGATTTACCCTTTTTTTAAACTGGTATACCCTTATTCACAGTCATAATCAGCTGGAAAAATGGCAAATCAGTCGAGAATTCAAAGTATAGGGACAAAACTGATTTTAGGTGTAAACTACAGGGTGTCACAAGTATTTACTCCTATATTTAATTGCTCTCGGTTAACTTACCCGACCACTATTTTGTATAACCATTGTAATAAAAATAAAGAGGAATAAAATGTGGACCAGTTTTTGTCAAGTGCAACTGCATTGTAACTTCACTAGCAATTACAGTAATTGTAGTTATTTTTTGTGAAAAGAAAACAAAAGTTAATCTTTTTTTTATAAGATAAGAAGAAAAGTAAATTGAAAAGATGAGAAAATAACAAGAAAATGGATATCACTTTTCTTTAATTAAGGCAATACGTAACCCACTAGAATACTGATCAACATCTGTTCCTCCACGTCATCAGACTTAACAACCATTTGACAGAGTTAAAGTTGAGAAAATCCATTATTTTCTGATAATAATTAATTAAACTATAAACCCATGAGAGACGAACCCAGATAAGGATGAAAAACAAGATCTGGACGAACCCATGCATATCAAATCCTCCCCCATATCATCATCATGAACCCAGTTTTCGTAGTAGAAACTTGAAGGAACCCAACTTTCGCCCACTCATCATCGTGAACATCAAACTCCTTTCGTTCAAGATTAGATCTACCTAGATATGCAGAATCAACAGTTCGAGGAGCAAATTAGGATGGCTTCAATTCTAGAGCCATCCAAGGGGGCAGTGGCGTATCCAAAAATTATATGAAGAGGGGTCAAACTTTGGACAAGCTTACGTAAGAATAAAATTTTTGTTATCGAATAATAAACACGTCGAGCTGAGAAGACACTATAGATAATTTATGTGTATTAGATAAACCACTCAAATTAAGAAGAGAGAACAAACGAGAGAAAATAAATAAAATAAATACAAACAAACAAACACATTGTTTTGCTTTAATCTCATGAGCTAGTTAAAACTTATAAACAAGTATATTTGTTATCACATTTGAAGGGGCAAAATGAGTAAAGTTATATCACTCTTGGATATAAGTAAAAATTTGAAAACAATGGATGTGGAAAGATGTTGAGAGGGGTCAACTGACTTCCCTACTCACCATGTAGCTACGCCTCTGCAAGGGGTTGAGTATTTTTTAATTCGTAGTTCGATTTCTTTTCCAACGGTGGATCTATTGCTAGAGGCCTAGAACCGATTCGATTCGATTTTTATTTCTTGGCAGAGTTTTTCTTCCTGCAATGAAGAATGGGACGCTGGGACTGAATTCTCGATCTCTAGATGTCATCTTTACATGGATAGGTGAATGAGTTCAACTGTGCAAGCCTGTATATATGGCCAAAGCAGTTTCTGGGTTTGAACTTTGCATCTAGAATTGTCTATATGTTGTTCAATTCGTTCTGTTATAAACATGAACGGCTCAAATTCGACATAATTATGTTCATCCATTGGTTTAATCGAATTTGAGTACCTCAATGATAACTAAATTGGCTGAAATTTTGCAGAGATGATCTATACATTAGTATCTAAAGACTAGAAGGTGAATATGTGAAAATTCGATTGAAAAGTGAGTCTAAAGTGAAATCTGCACTGTAAGAATAAATAAGGACCTTTTTAGCCAAAAAAACCTGATATATATACACACACACACACACACACAGAGGATGAGAAGCGGACGTCGGCACTCGGCTTAAAGTGTGGACGTCGGTCTGTTCTCCACCCTCCGGCACCGGCGACGGCGCGCCTCCATCCCAGAAGACTCCTGCAGCGTCCCTGACCACTTTCCCTCCCCTGCGAGTTTTTTTTTTCCAGTTTTCTGGCGAGATCGACTTTATTTGAAGTTTTGGGTGATCTCGCCGGAAAACTGGAAAATAACGGACTCGCCGGGGAGGGAAAGTGGTCGGGGACGCTGCTGGAGTCTTCTGGGGTGGAGGCGCGCCGGCGCCGGAGGGTGCAGAACGGACGGACGTCCGCACTTTAAGACCGATGCAGACGTCCGCTCCATATCCAACCTGTATATATATATATATATATTATATATTTAAGAGGTTCATACCATAACTCAGATGGAAGGTCAGGTAAGTGACGTTGTGATCTGTATTGAAGACCATGAGGAAATAGCATCATGTAGGTGGTGATTGTTTACAAAGCTGTAGGAGATCTAGATTTTAGAGTACTAAAAGCTAAGAGGGATTCGTATAGAAGCATCAGTAATAGAGATATGTTGAGGGCTCTAAGCTTTTGAGACGCCTCCTCCCTATAGAGCCCTATAGAGGAGGCGGCTCTATAGGGAGGAAGCGTCTCATGCACGGATTATTCTTGCTGATTTGTTTTCCTTTGTGTGTATAGGTTGATGAAAGGAGTGAGATTATATATGAGGTGAATTGATATAGGCACTCCCACAATTATTCTTAACACTCCATGACATTTCACATCTTTATGCTTTTGGAAATGTCAAATACCTATTTTGGTTTAGCATTTTTTTTTTAAGAATTTTGATAAAGCTCGTGGAAGTATCACGTATTGATGAATAAATGTAACTAGTAAAATTAGGTTAGAGTATACGTTATCTTAAAAAATCTTTAGATTACTATAACGGAACGTCTACTATTCAATATAAATTTTCACTATTAGTAATTTTCGCTATTAGTTACATACCACATAGTAAAATCTGCATGCAAGATCCCTAACCGCTAGCATAGTTCGTTTATTGTTTAGTTCATTAAATATGTTGAAGTAACGTTTAGTACGTATTGGGCCGGGTAAAGATTTAAACTCGATAGTTAAACTCTACTTTTATAATCAAATCAATGATTTCTATACATACATATCCCCATCAACTTTAAAATGATTATTTTTGCTTTTGTCTCTCGTAGTATTTACCTGTGTCGGTGAGTTGTGACTTGTTAGTTAACTAGTCTAACTATACCGTGAAGGTCATCATATTGACACAAACTGATTAAATTCCTAACTTGTGCCAGTCGTAACTCATCTTTCCACCATTCTCAACTTTGTTCCTTCAGTCTTAACAACAGTAGCACATTGATCTTATTAATAGGAAAAAAAACACAATTTGTTAAAAATGTGGTTCAATAAAATTAGGGGTAGGCACGTGTGTTGCAGGTTAAGGTTCAAACCAGAACTAGTCCACAGTTTCGATAGGCTAATCAGAATATTTGAGTGAACTGCGGTTTCAGATTGAATATGAATACTAATATATCCAAAAAATCAACCCTAAAAATGCTAGGGTCACTTTGACCTGACTCACCCAAGTATACACCATAACAGTATATATCTTGCTGCCTAGCTAAGTGAAAGTAGCATGTTGCTGAGCTTTCACTTAGTTTACATTCATGTTCCTCACCTAATCTCAACTTTAACAACGTTATTTTATATGATACTATAAACTTGTTTTCACTTAGTTTTTCGTAACGAAACTAGTAAACAAAAAAAGAGATTAAATAATATATATTCAAATAATAAAAATTAAATAAATCTAAGAACTAGGTCAGGTTGGTTCCAATCGCGTGGGTTAAGACCCGAACCCAAATCCAATTCACTTTCATGTGGATTGTTTTGGACCCTAATCTGCACCGTTTTTCAGTTGTGATTAACCGCCTTTTTCAGTGCAGAATGGTGCAATCGAATGCCCACCTAAATGATACGATGCATTGATAGCACTGCAGACTAGCTCAATGGAAGAGTAGCGTATGCCCTTTTTGTCAGCTGATAGTGTAGTAGTACTCAAGGATTAAAATTTCTACGATATATCCTCCGATATCTCATTTTTTCGAATGATCGATATATCTATAGGGGTCAATACCTTATCTTCCACTGTATCTACGATATTTCCCCGATATTTAGAAAATATCGTCAAATATCACCGATATTTAGGAAATATCTCTGACATTTATGATATTTTCGATATATTACCGACATATTAAAAAAATATCTGTAAAAAATTGAAATGTCATCCGGAAGAGAAGTAATTCCCTCGAGATGTATCTTAATGAAGAGTGGTGGTCTCGACTCTCTCTCGAGAAGAGCATGATTCCTTTCGAGATATATCTGGATACAGATCGATCTATTACACAATTATCAAACTTGGAGATGAGTGGACAGTAAAAGAATATTTACACTTAAGAAAGAGAATGAGTATAAGATAGAGAACACATGTGTATTGGTGAGAGTGTGAGATCGTGAGTCCGTGACATAAGATACATAACATAATTATCCATGGCAATCCACCTCCTGAAGTGGTTGAAATTGCAACTGCCAATGGAATCAACGTACAAAGGGTATTATCTGAAGAAGTTGTTGGAAACCCAGAAGATAATTTAGACAGTGATGATGCATGGGGGCGACACAACAACTCCGGATAGTTCAGATGATGATGAAGATGGTGAAAGCGGAAAAGGTGGTGGAAATACCGACACCGGGTTTGTATATGGACAATCTTCTACAGTTGGTGGATTGAACAATTTTTTATTCGAAGAAAATTACAATCATGGCTATAGAAGTACTAGGTATGGAGCGCAAGAGGATACCATGTATGGGAGGAGGACTAGAGGTCCAAATGATGATCAAGATGTTGCTTCAGTTGCGCTAAGTTTTAATTCTATCAATTTAGGTAGTGGGACTGGAACCTCAAATGAATCCCAAGAAGGCAACAATCAATATGGCTATAATATTTATGGCTATAATCAATGCGCGAAAGTCAGTGATCAATCATCCAGTTAGATTCATCCTTACCATCCACTTATAGGGGAAACAGTTGACAGCTCCAAAAACATATATGATTATCATATTCAACACTACAATTTGTACAATATGAGTCATATGTCTTGGTCTGATTATTGTACTTTTGTGGGTCAACGTGTGCCTTATGACTCTTATCAACAACCTAGATTCGATTTTCATTCTGGATGTAGATAAAGTTGATATTTGTAATATTTATATATAAATCAAATAAATTAAATATTTCAGAAAAAAAATTCTTCTTAAAATACCGATATTTTTTCTCGAGTTTTCCCGATATATCCGAAATCTCGCTTTTTCAAATGACCGATATATCTACCGATACCGATATTTTAATCCTTAGTAGTACTTTGAGTTGGTATAACGTATTGATGCATTCATGTATTAAAGTTTTAATTTTATTCAAACAAAATCACATGGTAGTTTTGAAATACGATCTGTTTTGGTAAGTAATCTTGGCAAAATCTAGTTTTGTTATGTGGTCTATTAAAATGGTTTGTTTTGGTATATAATATTCCCCTGTATGGTAAGCAATCTTAAATAAAGGAGGGCAGTTAGGGAAGGAAACCACAATATTACAGTATTACACTTCTAGGATAGAAATCGGTAAATTTGTACTTCTATTATTTACACTTCTCGGATATGTCTTTTTTGGTTTGTGGAAAAGAAAGTGATTCTTTTCAAGAGAACGGAAATAAAATTCATATTAACTTTCTATTCCCGATGTTTGGTAAGGTAAGAAAAGTCATCGAAAAAGTTGTTAAAAAATATATTAAAATATTGTGTTGTGAATAATTAATGCATGAAAAGTAGAAATGAAAATAGTTTATTTGAATTTTGAAATGAACCACTTTCCTCCACATTTTCCCTTCTATCAGGAAAGTGTATACTTTCTTTTTGCTTCTCCAAACGTAAGAAATGAACAACTTTCCTTTCATGATGCGAGGCCAAAATGTTCAAAACATCCTGTTATTGATATACACCATTTTTGTATGAACAATTTTCTCTTTCAAGCTTGCCAATGCAGAAAAATAAACATGCTGTATATACATTTAAGGATATATTGAAGATTAGCTACACGTATAGGATTTCTGACCACTAATGAAAGGTTGAGTCAAATTTCAGCATCAAACCCCTGAGAAATCTATATAGATGGTGCAGTTTCAAGATACAAGAACTTTGCAGCAAACATCAAACTGATCAAAGATATCATCTAATGGGGCATGTTCACCTGAGCCTCGTCTTTCCGAGCATACCATAACTGCTTCCCTTTGAAGACAAACATCCCTCCCTGATTTATGATAAAAATGAGACAAGATCATTACAGAAAAGTTTAACTTTAACTAAATCCATAACCAGGATGCATGCACATCTAATCCCGAGATTTTACACGCCCGGTTCATGTACTTCAACTACATCAACAGATTTACACTTCTAAATTTATACACTTTACTCTATGAGAGTACTCCAACGAAACCTCATATGATTCTCAAAACCAAATTGGGGAGCAATATTCCATGCCAGAGTGCTCGTTGCCGCAATATCAAGTAATTCGGTGTCAATCCAAAGCATATAAGTTAAAGAAACAACACAGATGTAAGCAACACAGATGCGAGAGACTAACTTCTCCCTGGCCTTCATCCAAGAAGTGATGATAGAAGCACAAGGGTATTCTTGGTTAGTTCGATTCCTAGTTCGAGTGGGATACCAAAACGCTGCGGCTTGCAATGGTGGGATACCAAGACATATCTTCACTGTTCTTAATGAACAAAGAACATCAAAAGATAAAAACCAGCAGATAAGCAAATGCAAATGGATCCGGAAACCCAACAGATGCAATAGTGCATTATTCCATATCTGGATAGAGAAATAGAGACCACAATCTACAGTCCTCTAGGCTTAGAATTTGAAACAAAACTGAACTAAAACAGATTACGCAATCAGCATAATCTCAACTTAAAATGAGCAAGCAAAAGATTAATATCACGCTAATGGCTTCTAGTTCGAAAGCGGAATCCAACGTGGTACAGTGAACTACAACATGATCAACTACTCTGCGGGCCTGCGGCAACTTCTGGTTGGACCAGTGTCCCGTATTCCGATGGTTGTCAACATTGAACCGGTTGAGGTTTGTCAGAGCCGAATGTGTGTATTGGAGTTTGTCTAGCCGTATGTATTACGAGCCTGGAGTGTAGGTGCAGGTTTGTCTACACCATGTTCACAAAGAAACAGATGGTGTAGAAAACACTTCACTGTATACACATATAAGCAGGTCGACCATTTTAAAGGAACTCTAACAAAATATGCAGGCTCCCTCAAGTCTCATTTTCTAAACTTGGAAGGAAAGTACAAAACCCACGATACAGTAGATCAAGGTTTTACAGCAAATCCCAATCCCAATCATCGGGTTGTCCTAAAGCATATGCAAGATGCAACAATTGAAAGTTGGAACCTGCCCCTGACAAATGCTTAGACTATTGATGCTCCTACCACTTTTCCAGTTATAACAGATCACAGATGCCATAAGCAGTGATAACACCCCAACAAATCCTACCCGTTGTCAACAATTAAAACAAAAAACAGATGCCATTACACCCGCAAAATGATGAAGACATTGCTTATGCTGCTCCTACCCCTTTTCAACATTTAATACAGAACGCACATAATTTGACACCAAGTAACTTGGGCTTGCTTGGCCACATGGTTTACGACTATGGATTCAAAGCTGCATAAAAGATCTGATCAAGATAATGAACGGGAGATCATTCGGGAGGGTAAACAATGGTGAAAAAGGGTTATAGAAAATAGATATTATAATTCAACTTTGTCATGGTCTCAATTCAATTGCTACTGCTACATGAAGACTGTTAAATTTCACAGAACAATGGGAACAAGAGTCTGGACTATTTGAGGTCAACCAACAAACACAGAGGGGGATAGAGCGAGGAGTAGGTCGGTTATCTCTCTAAAAAAGGGCCATAACCTCACCTCACTTACATTACATATACAAAGACACTGCAATCAAAAGAACGCCTTAGCCAGCAGAGTTAGAATCAAGAACTGAATATTATTGAAACACAGAATCCACATCCAATTACATCCGAACTTATAGAGTGCATGGGATCACAACACTAACAGATGCCATAACACACCAACATTCAAAACAATGAAGACAATGCCTATGAAGTCCAGTACAACTAAGCCACATAGGCAGCGTGTGGTGTGCGATACTCTGCATCCTAGTCTCCCCATATAGGGCTTCAAATGCCTAAGCCAATAAACGAGAAATGCAGCAGCCAAGGCAAGCAAATACTTTGATATTCCTAACCAAGAAAGAGATAGAACCTCAACAGAGGGTTTTTCATTCTAAACTAGGTTGCAGAATGAGTCACACTTGATAACATTCCCAAAACTTAGAGTCAACAGAGATGAGCTTACCATAAACAACACTTCCTTTCTATAAACATCATCAATCAGTAGCTGAAGTGTAAGGTATAAAAGTAGCCAAACTTAGTGATTTATAGCTTTTATAGCATAGTAAGAGGACCACACCACACTCAATGTTAGATACAGAAACCATATAATGGCCATTGCAACAATTACAACTTACAAAGACACTAGGATGGACATTGATGAATGGTAATTACAGCTACATAACCATTCCCAGAACCAGCACAGAACAATGGATTTTTCCAATTGGGTCTCTAAAAATTACACATCTTTAGCAAATGAGCTATCAATATTATACACCACCACCACCATAGCAGTTAATCCCAAACCTGAACATACATGTGTTATTAGGAGCAAGACCCAGTTCCCCCAAAGAGGTCAATCCGTTGACTTTGCAGAAGACGTGACCAAATGCCTCCATAGGTACCTTCCACTGGCCATGTCCACAAAAGTCCAGAACCCAGATTCCATGGCTGAGCAAACCTGCAAAAGATTGAAACTTTAGCCAAAATGATGGAAACCCAGAACCAAAGATTGAAGCTTTAGCCAAAATTGGAGGAACCCAGAACCAAAGATTGAAGCTTTCGCCAAAATGAGAGGAACCCAGAAGAGAAAGATGAGAGCTTTGGAAATGGGGGTACCTTGGAAAACCGATTGGGGGAGTTTTTGGGGTTATCGAGGTGGGTGTCATCGTCGGTGGGGGCCAATTGGGGCTGCTCGGATTTGAGGTTTCTGAGGAGGAAGAAGCCGGCGAGAGTGGCGGAGAGGAAGACGAGGATGAATCGGAGGGGACACATTTCGGATTCTCAATCTCTCAGAGGGAGAAGAAGAAGAGAGAGAGAGAGAGTCTGAGAGAAATGTGTGAAGGGGTTTGTGAGAATAATGAAAAGGGGAAAGAGGGAAAAAGAAGAAGAGGGAGGAGCAGGAAGGGTGCAGTTGAAGAATGGTCAATTTTGGTTAAGTGAATGAGGTCATTGACCAACATGAAATGAATTTGAGAAATGAGAAGTGGTGGGCTTGATTTGTAATTTTGGATGCATGCGATGGTTGCATTCGACCTACCACATCCACACTTGTCTCAATTTCATGTCATTAATCACTATTTCGGACAATAATGTAATCCTTAACAGTGATTTTGGCCCTTTTGAGTTTAGAGAAGATTCTTCAATACGAGGCCATGTATTTACAAAAACGCATGTAGATCGTTGATATTAATGACATTAATACTTAATATAAGATGATTTCTATATATAAATGATTATTGAATTGAATACTTACACCGTCGTGTATACATATTTCATTCACATAATATGGACATACATGGTTGATATGCATCGTCTATTATAGATTTATAGACTCTGGAGTTGAGTTTTATTTTCGTTATGTAGTTATGTCTTTGCTTCATTTTGTTCATACAATTTACAATCAACTACAGTTTGATTCTTAAGCTGATGAAAGACAATTTCATTTAGTAGAAGCCATGATCCTATGACAGGAATATAAACATGCTTAAAAATTCAAAATTGGCTCAACCAATTGGAAACGAATTTTTCATGTATAGTATAGATGTGTACAAAGTCTATTTCTTCAAACCTAACCGCGTCACCTAACATGATTTTCGGGTTATGTCAAACAAAATTATATGCCAACTATTGGCTTTCTCTTTGCATTTATCCTCATTTTGAGGGGATAAATCTGTATAAACAAAAAGTCAACCATGTTGCAATTGGCATTGGATCCCACTATTTTTCACAACCAATGCAAGTTTTCAACCACTCATCAAGAACTAGTCTTTTATAGTCGAAATCCAAGAACTAGTCTTCTCTTTGCAATTTTCTTTTGTTCAAGGGTTATCAGAACTCCTTTAAAATAATTGATGAACCAATAAACTTCCATCAACATGACCACTCTGTATCATGCAAAGCATATCAGGCTAATTACAGGTCAGTTTCATAGTAGACCACTGTCAAAGGAACAACATGCGATCGAGTCGGCCATCTTTTTCTTTCCTGTAAGTCGAAAATTAGTATTATAGCACACCTGGTCAGTTCGCGCAGAGAGGCAAATCTGCAGCATTGTGCCTTTTATTTCTGAATTCGAGGCTTTCAGCTTACTTGGAAGGACTAGCCAAAACATTTCCATAAGCAGTGGACGTTGTAGCCTGCAGGTTACATAAGTAAAACTTCATTAACTAGTTCAGATGAAAATCAATATGTTGGCAAGTTGGGATAGAAGTTTTATCATAGAACAAGTACATAACCATCTAATGTATGAAATTATTTATAAGAACGAATTTAAGTATGCCCTGCAGATTGCAAGATGAAAGCACTAACCTGTTTACACATCATATTTTGGCAACTCGAGCAATTTTTGCTAGCACTGTTCGTAAACTTCGTATACCAGCTCCAGTTCTTGAGCTCATCATTAACTGAAATCAGAATCAAAATCAAAAGTAGTCAAGTTATCACATGATGCAGTACAAAATGTGTTTGTGACTATCAGCAGATAAGAGAACATAGGGCATACCACAGGTTGGACCACAGACTTATTTGCCTTGAGGCTCTGCAATATCAATATTTGAATTAAAAGTGTTAGTCTTATCCAGGGAAAATTGTGCTTCAGTTTTTATCAGATAAAACTATGTCATATGAGCAATACTTACCTCTTCAATTTGCATTGCACGGCGTGCTACATCAATCGGGAAAACCGCATCCGACTTTGTTAATAAGATCTGATACTTAGTTTGAGATCTGAAAATCAAGTAATGGAATCATGAAACTCAAGTACAAGCCATATAAATTCAGTATGCACATAACAAGTGTGTATTAGTGCGCGCGGACGCATTACATAAGGAAGATAGATAGCTTTGTGTCATCTTCTACTACATCCAATAAAATAATCCCACACTTGTCTAACCAAACACTTATACAAGATTGTCTACATGTAATGGGTACCTTTCCATCAGGTCAATGAGTTCACGATCCCTCGGTTTCATTCCCCATTTGGTATCAATAAGTAAGCACACTCGTTTTAGACCAACTCTTGTGGAAACATACTCCTTCACCTACAAAGTTAGAAGCATCCAAGCATACACATTAGCATATAATACAATAAGATCACTGAATTTACTCATGCGCATAAAGGACCAGAATGCGAAGCTCATATGCTAAAATGTGACTAATAGAAAAGAAAATGAAATTATAATTGTGTACTCACAAGCTCCTCCCAAGCATCCTTAACTTCTTCTTTAGCATAAGCGAACCCATATCCAGGCAAATCAACCAAACAGAGCTTTGATCCAAGATTGAAGAAATTTATAGTCTGCAGAAGAAGTGCAGTTGTCATTACCAGAGTGAAAGCTGTAAACACACACATAAACTGAAAAGCTGCTGAAATCACAGAAACATAGTGTATTTATAACCTGAGTAAGACCAGGTTTGTCTGACGTCCGTGCAACACCCCAATTTCTGGTAAGTGCATTAAGTAGTGATGATTTCCCAACATTTGACCTTCCTAAAAAGGCAACAGAAGGCAATTGTATATTATCTCATGTAAGAAACTTATATCTACAAAATTAAAAAAGTAACTTTCTAATCCAATAGTCTGAAGCAACCTGAATATTGCAAACTAATGAGGAACATCAAATGATTCAAATCCATCACAAGTTTACAAAACTCGAGCATACAGATCAGTTCTCCTGGATAGGGAGAGAGATGTTTATTTACACTTTCTAACACCACTAACTAATCTGACTATAATAGACTGCCGTACTAATATGTTAAAAAGGAAAAAAGAAATTATGCTGAGACCACTGACTTGAACTTGTCTATAACAGAAGTACTAATTTTTTTTCAACAAGTGAAATATTATATCTACCATTCAAAAACAGGAAGTTGCATACTAAAGACTATAAACTCATAATCACATCAAACAAAGTAACTATGGTTAAAGAAGAAATAGAAATAGTAAAGTTCCGTGAAAATGACCAAACGAACCTGCAAATGCAATCTCTGGAAGATCAGGAGGTGGAAATGATGATGAAACTTTTGCAGCGGCAAAAAATGTCAATTTACTCCTAAATATCTGCAAACAAATAATTATGAATGAAAATGGTTTCATGTGATACAGTAAAGACGCTGGCGGCCCTTCCAATAACTGGAACTAAGCTGGATTTACAAAGCATGGAAAAATTATATATCTAATATACAAACACGTGGATGTTTATCTAGATTTGAATTACATACGTTTTCCTCAATCCGCTCTCTATCAGAGCTGGTAGAGAACGGAGTATTATCCAATGGTGCAGAAATTTCAGTGTTGTAGCCTGCCCTCCTCAGCTCAATCAAGCGTCTACGACCCAACAACTACAAAATTTCAAATCAATATATCATCAAAAGTGAACAGAGAGAATATATAGCACAAAGATAGGAGAACCTGCATATTTAAATCATACAATCAATATCATATATCAAAAATATCAAAAGACCTGTCATACAAATTACATTATCTTCAACATAGGAGAGAATTGAAGGACTTGGTTGGATTGCACGAAATTGTGCATTCTTTGATATCTCAGCTTTTTCCTCAACATCTTTGTCGTTCTCTTTCAATTTTTCTGCATGACAAGAGAACTACAAGGTGTAAGCATAATGAAAACTACTTTATTTACTCTACAAGGTGTATCACTAACCAGTGGTTGCAATAGTCTGTATATACAGAAACTATCAAGCAAAAGGAAATGGAATATTAAGGACAGACAACACAAATATTTCAGAAATGATATACACACAAAAGGTATTGGTAAAAAGACTGACCATTTGTAGCAATACTATCATCAAGACGTTTGTTTGAAATGTCATGTGGATCTAGTCGCATTCGCTTCTTCTTCTTATGTTGACCATCTAGCACCTCTGATCCTTCATCCAAGATATTCTTGTCGCATGCTTTTTTCTTCACAGTATTTGGAAGAGATATATTTGGGGATTTTCTCAAGTCTGGTTTTATTTGGTTTTGTTTCTTCAGTGAAGCACTCAGACCACCATCACTTGTAACAGATTCTATCTCATCAACATCCTTAACTTTGGTTTTATTGGAACGTTTTTCACTTCTAACCTTAGGCGAAAAACGTTTAGTATCAGAAGCAGTGGTATCAGAACCCCATGTAGTGCGAGGATGCGAAGGAGATCTCTTTTCATTTCCAAAATCATCAGCCTCCTTAACTTTTCTATCATTGAAAACTTTTGCACTTCTCACCTTAGGAGAAAAACATTTAGTTTCAGAAGCATTCTCTAATCTATCAGAACCCCACTTAGAACGGGGACGAGAAGGAAACCTACTATTATTCTTTTCATCACCGAAGTTATTATACACTTTTGCACTTCTTTCCCTGGGAGAAAACCGTTTAGCTGCAGAATCACTCTCATTAGAACCCCACTTGTAACGAGGACGTGAAGGAGATCTACTGTAGTTCTTCTCATTAATATAACCATACTTCAATTGATTCTGTCCTTTTTTAGATAAAACCTTCCTATAAGGTGCCTCCTCATTACTGTTAGCCTCCCAAGCTGCATCTCGTTCAATATAGGTTCTCTTCCTTCTATCAAAAGCTCCCTGACTCCCTTCTTCAGCAGTATGAAACTTTTTATCTCTTACACTAGATCTATAATTCTCTCTCTTACCATTCTCACTGTCATTGACATTATCTTCAGCCTTCTTTCTTCCACTATTAGAAAACTTGGAATTTCCAACTGCTATTTTGAGCTTCTTATTGAACTTAAACCTTAATTTTTCTTCTGCAGACATTCTCTAATCACGGAAGACTATTTAAAACCTTGTAGGAAATAGCAACTCCCCCTACCACTAACTTGATTCTGAAAATGCTAGTCACACCTCACAACGAAAATCTTTGTCCAGCATACACTTCAGAGCCCAAGCTAAAGGTATTGAAATTTAAGCCACCTACAAAATATACGGGGATAAGAAAGCATAAATATTTGCATTTGCGCTAGCATTTTCCATTTAAAAAAATCACAAGCATATTCGTTCGGAATGAAATACCAACAGAAGAAAAGAAACCAACAAATCAAACCATATGCACATTTCAATATATACTGGAACCTCCATTCTACTACAACTACTGCGCACAGCGGAAATACTAAAACTTGAGCATCACAACAGATAAATTGAAGCATAAATTCTCAAAAAGTAGATATAATAATCTAATCTTCAAGATTTAAATAAATCTGTTTGTTTCTACAGATTGGGCATTACATTGGAACCTTCCAATACCAAACCCCTAGTTTGGATGAACTTACTAACAAGTAAAAAACACTCCTTTTGTAATTCGCAGTTTCGATGAAGTGAAAGGCATTTATATTCAATAACAAATTGACCCAATATCTCATATAAACTAAAAGCTTAAAGGAATTTCAACAAGAACAAATTGGGTGTGGGTACTTACCGGACTCCTCCTCTGAACCTCACCGGTGACCACAGTAAGCACGAAGCCTATGAAAGATACTGATACCAGAGCAAAGCCCTTGTGCTACTCCGCAAAACCCCTAATTGTAAACCTCGAATTGGACCACTATTTCAGCAATCAGCAGCAGTTGAGTAGGTGCAGAGTTGCAGACACAGGTCTTAAACCCTAAACCCTGAAGATGGAAATGATATAATAAAATTGGGCTTGCAGATGAAACTAAGTGGCCCGATTATTTTGTTTAATGGACTAGACACATCCATTTTAGATGAGGAGTTTGATTTGGGCTGGGGACACATATCTGTCACCACAATACCTCAAGAATGAATTCATGCAACAAATCCCTACTATTAGAAACTACAAAGCGAGGCGCTTCTTTGTATTTTTGGTGAAGTCTTTTTTTTAATAAAAATAAGTTACTATAGGCATAACTGTAAAACATCACTGAAATTTTAAGGAGAAAAAAAAAAAGACGCGGTCTGTTCCCATTTTTTTTTTTGAGAGAATGAAAGGCAAGTAATTAACTATCCTTGAGATCATTCAGTAGAAATCCTAACTCTGAGCCATCCATAGACCCAGTGTTGACAGCATCCACCAAAACCTGACAATCTTTTTCCACCAAACCATGTTCTCTGGCCAACTGGACACCTTCCAAGAGAGCCAGAAGTTCTCCATGCCTTCGAGAGCTTGATTGATATAGGAAGATGGAGAAAACACCAAGACAACTCCTTGTATCATCTCTGAAAACTCCACCTAGACCAGTAGTGTTATCTAGATGATGAAAAGAAGCATCTACGTTTAGTTTTACACAATGGTCTAAAAGGCGCTAGGCGCTAGGCGGGTGGCAACCCATAACCTAGCGTCTGGACAACTTAAGCGGAGATTAGGCGATTTACATTTTTTATATTTAATTAGTTTATATAATATTTAAAATTAGTAAAATATGAAAAAAATAATAATAATAATAATTGGCATGATCTTTCTCCAAATGTGAGCATCTTGACTTGTAGTTACTAGTTAGTAATGAGAAGAACGGTACAAGGCAACAACACAAATTCGTATTCACTTATTCTATATTTCTATTATCATCAAAGCAAAGGTTTATGTAGTCATCAAAGCAGAGGTTTGATTAAAGAAAAAAAGAAATACCTCACAAGACGGCAAGAGTCAGAACTGAAGAGATGATGATGCCATGAGTTCCATGACAGAACAAGATAGGAGTCGACGGTGAGCCGGCGAGGTCGCTGACTGCAAGAGAACAAGCCGACTCACTGGCTTCTGGTAACGACGAGGTCGCTGAGTTTGGCAGAGAATGGCGAGAAGTATCGATTTGGATTTTGGAATCAGAAGTATCGATTTGGAATTGGATTAGGTTTTTAAGTTTTAATGCGTCTTTTTTTTTCCTGGATCACCTAGTTGACGCTTCACCTCAGACGCGCCTTCGTCGCCTTAGCGGCGCCTTGACCGCTTAGACGGTCCCCAAGCAACTCTCCGCCTAAGTGAAACACCTTGGAGGAAATTGGGGTGGCTTAGCTCCGCCTATAGCCTAGGCGGCACCTTTTAGAACCATGGTTTTACATAACATGTAGTGGGAGCTCCCAATGTGCTGTTGAAGGTTGTCTTGGCAACCTTGTCGATGAATGGGTAGCCTTAAATTCTTCCCACCATCCCATTTTGACAGAGCAGTTATCTAAGAAATAGAATAATCATATTTATTCCACTTTAAGTGGAGTAGTTCAAGTTAAACTTCTCATATTTTATAAACACACGTGTAGATGCACGGGTAAAAGACTACTATATAAAATACGCGACTCGTACAAATATATATATCATATGAGAGATAACATACTTGACGTACAAAACATCGCATTCAAACATTGATGTTGGCTCTTCTTAGTGCTTAAAAACTAGGAGCACTTGCAAATCACTACTTCAGTTGGGTAGGAATTTTTTCGTACGTAGTAGTGTTTTCAAAACATTAGGGCTTGTTCTTATGTAGTATGTACACGTAGACAAATTTATATAGTTTCATGTTTGTATAGAAACAAACTTGTGGCGACTGATCAGACCATCAATAGTGCATTAGATCCTAAATTGCATAAAACCACCGATCACAAGGCCATGCAAAATCAATACTTTACACTTCTTGTTCTATATTATCTTTTTATTTCAACTATCTACATAGCATGCTAAAATTAGACAAGTTCTAATCTTTTTAGTAAAAGTCGTTTAAGTTTTACTTTTTCCCTTGTCTAAAAATAAAAGTTTTACTTTTTCCGCATAATGACCAATTGATTATCATAATTTCAAAATTATTTATCGGTTACTCAATACAATTTGGTCTAACGGTATAGTCTCCTCTTTATAAGTAGAAGTTCGTAAGTTCGACGTTTTGCAAAAGTTCAATAATTTGCCGGTTCACAAGTTAATGTTTGGACGAACAAATACACCATAAACAAGTTAATTTAACAGAAGAATTGCATCCTTTGTTGCATAGCTGCACCCGAGCTCAATATGTGCTAGTTCTTACTGGAACGAATTATTGATGCCTACAACATTATAATGTTGTTTTGGTGCTTCTTCGTATCATTGACCGTAATTGCAGGTTGAATGATTCAGTATTGTGGTTTGACTGAACAATGAAGTCATCATACTTCATATGAAAAAGATGCTGCAAGTAAACAAATGCCCATGCTCTCCGATTTGCCAAAAGCCAACATTCCCTACCAGCTTGGACCTAACATAATTGTTTCAATCTTCAAATCATTGACAATCCTCAACATGACTTGCTGTAACATCTGGCTTCGTTTTGAGTACAACTAGTATCTTAATCATTTTGCTCCTAACAAAAGGTCGATTAACAATCAATCCCATTCATATTATATTATGAACATGGTTGATGCACTTCAATAAAAATTGGGTAAACAACTCACATCATAAATCTATGATTCAATCCCTGTCAACTCACCCACTCAACGGCAACAAATTAACCCTTTGTTTCACATATGACAAGTCTCAATTTCATTATCCCTGAAAGTTCTGGTTTGATCTTTGCAGACATCATACTTTGATTTTAGGAGATCTTTGGATCCTTCCAGTGACAAGGATGTGTGCAACCAAGCTAAAAGGTGATGAAGTTCATAGTTGCTCATGTGAAGACAGCAATGTCCGATTGAATATGGCGCATTGACAGCTCTTTTCTACACATGAAAGTGTTTAACGTACGCTCGAACTAATGTGTTTGACAAATCATCTCAATTGCTCGGAATAATAGAGCAATTCATCTCATAGAAATTGAACTTAGAAGATCCCAGAACAAACCTTAGTATAACATTGAGAGGAAACATCAATGAAAAGATGAACAAACCCGGCCAATTAACAAGTGAAATAAAATCAGTTATTATTGAAGATGAAGAACGGATACAATAGTTACACAATTCGAACGAACAAGAGTCAGAGTTGAGAGCTCTACTCCCACCCTTCATTCTCTGTTGATTAAGCCCCAAACCAACACCAAAGCAGCTCTATACGTAGTAGTCTCTTCGGCCAATCTTGCGCTAACTCCATATTTTCCCAGATACAAAATCAACTAGTAGTAATCTTAACCTTGATTTATTCCAAGCACAACCAAATACAAATCACAAAGAATCACATTTTTGATTTTTCTCAATAATGTTTATGTTTATAGCATTACCAAAACAATGAACCATTTTCTCAATTTCTCAATCAGCACTCCATCAACTGTACAGACGATGAAGAAGAAGAAGCAATCGAAGACGAGTCTTCTTCAACTGTTTCTTCACGGCCTAAGACAAGACGGGGTTTGAGCTTATTCCACATGTCATTGAACGGCCCAGACTCCCCGCCTGTTCTCTTGGCCTCCACAACCACCAAACTCTCCGTCAACCTCGACACCTCCACTCCAATCACCAAATTACCATTCTGCCCTTCCATTTCCATCCCCCAATCCTTCTTCCTCCTCACCCTCAACTTCTCCTCCTTAGCAAACTCCTCCACTCTCCCCACCATCGTCTCCACCGTCTCCGACGACACGATCCGCTCCGAGTCCTGGATCGGGTTAGTCGACTCGAACAACCCGGAAAGATCCAGACCCGCCGAGTAAGAAATGATATCGAAAGCATTCAAATTCGTCATGCATTTCTGCTCCTCGTCCGGTTTGTCATCATCATAGAAACTGATCTCCTTGTACTCGCGGCCTTTTCTGAACCACGGGTCGTTCAGGACGCCGTCCACGGTGATCCGGGTCATCGGGTTGGTATCCAGGACCCGACCCAAGAACCTTTTCAAATCCTGCGACATCCACTTGGGGCACCGGAACTCCCCCTTGTAAATCTTCTTGTACATCGCCATCAGATTCGGGTCGTTAAACGGCAAGAACCCGGCGTTCAATACATAAAGAATCACACCGCACGACCACATGTCCACCTTTGCTCCGTCGTACCCTCTCTTCGTCAAGATCTCCGGCGCCACGTAAGCCGGCGTCCCGCAAAGCGTGTGGAGCAGCCCGTCGGGTCGGATCTGACCCGTCACCGCGCTGAGACCAAAGTCCGAAACTTTCAAATTCCCGTTATCGTCCACCAGCAAATTCTCCGGCTTCAGATCACGGTGGTAGACTCCCCTAGAGTGGCAGTACCCTACGGCGGAGATCAGCTGCTGGAAATATTTCCGGCTCAGAGCCTCCGAGAATCTTCCCTTCGAGACCTTAGCGAAAAGCTCGCCGCCTTTGACGAACTCAAGGATGAAGTAGATCTTGGTCTTGGAGGCCATGACTTCATAAAGCTTGACGATGTTTGGGTGCCGTAACCGTCTCATAATAGAAATCTCGCGTGTCACGTTCGACATGAGGCTGGTGCCGTTTAGCTTCTTTTTGTTGATCACCTTAACGGCCACGCTCTGGCTGGTGAACACATTCCTCGCGTGGTACACCTTCGCGAAGGCCCCGCATCCCAGAAGCTTGCCCAGCTCGTATTTCCCGAACAGGGCATTGTCTGGGATGCGGAGCACTACTTGCTGCTGCTGTTGTTCGATCTCTGGCATATCCCCAGAGACCGAAACAGACGATGTTGGCGTTCCGACCAGATTATTGGATGAAACTTAAATCACAAACCTTTTAGAAGATAAAAGAAAACGAACAAAAGATTTTGGGAGGGTTGAGAGATGGGAAGGCTGCGATTTAGAAGAGGAATGGAGAGAATTGCGGTTTAAACTTTCAAGGAAGGTTCGTTGGTGAGAGAGATGGAGTTGTCTGTTTGTTTGGTTTTAAACGAAGGAGGAGGAAGAAGACGACTGCTTCCAGACTTGGACTATGTGCGTGTTTTCTATACGCGGGAGAGAGGGAATATGCTAAAAATAATTGGAAATAAATAATAATTAACTGCCACCCCTAAATCATAATTGAAATTTAAAAAATTAGTAAAAGACGGTTTTTGATTGGGTCGGGGAAATTAATTAATTAATAATGGATATGTTTTTGGACTAATAATTATCTTTTCCTTTTTGTAATACGTGGAGGTGATTTTAGCCGTCAGTGTCCGCATGTTTTGAGAGACGAGGATGGAGACGGGGGTTGAAGATTTTGCTGACGCCAGCGAGAGGGGAACACGTGGTGGCGGGAGGGCTGGGCGGCGGTGCCGTCCTGGGTTTTCGCGATGGTCTGCGGCGGGGACTGGTTAGAGTTTATGGTGCACACTATTTTAGGTGTTGAATTCAATACTGTGTGTGTGTCACGTTTTTAATTTCAGCGAATGTGACATTTCTGGTTTCGGTGGACTTACCGTTTGGGTCAAGTTACTTAAGCAAGAGTTACCAACAGTAGAATGGTTACAATGTTACTTTTATTTTGGAAATATTCTGTTATTGGTTTACCAAATGTACAAACAAAGAACTCTGATGATTCATAAGAAATATCAAATTAGAGTGGCTTAGTGCATATGAACTTAACAAATTAATCAAAACGATTTTAAGAGAGCATCTCCAACGGTATTGCTAAATCATTTTTTTTTAAATTTATCAACTTTTCGAATGAATAGGAGCTCCAATAGTATACCTAAATGCAAGGTTCTAAAACTCGCTACTCGGTAGTCGGTCGGCCGGCCGGTGAGTAGCGAGTAGAGGAGTACTCGGCCGAGTACTCGGGGAGTACTCGGATTCTAATTTCTGGATTTTTTTATTATTTTTAAAACATATAATCTAATATATAATGTCTAAAATAATAAAAATAGTCCATAAAATATTACAATATTTAAGAGATAATAATGTCTAAAAAATAAAAACAACCATTAGTCCATTACAATAACATAAGTAATAAAAGCAAACCAAATTCAATTATTGCAAACAATCCCAAGCATATGTAACTATGCCACAAATTCTTCTTCTCCATATCCATCTTGTACTCCCTCCGAATCCGACTCAAAATCAAAACTCAAGTCATCTATTTCCTCTTCATCATCGGATATAAAATCATCCTCATCAAGTTCCCTAATTTCTTGGATTCTAGGACCTCTCCTAGGCTCTAAGCCACCATCCACTCCCTAATTTCTTAGAGAGCGACTGGGTGACTGAGAGCGACTGAGAGCGACTGGAGCGAGAGATGAGCGACTGAGCGTCTGGAGCGAGAGACTAGAGACAAATCGAGTTATTAGGGTTTCAAAACGACGTCGTTTGCCTCTTTCTTTCTTTTTTTCTTTTTTTTTTTCGGCTGACCGAGTTGACCGAGTTGGACCGAGTTGACCGAGTTGGACCGAGTACTCGGCCGATTTTCTGTTGGCCGACTAGAGGCACTGAGTAGGCCAAAATCGCCACGGTGACTAGCCGAGTACCGAGTACTCGCCGAGTACTCGGCCGAGTTGACCGAGTTTTAGAACATTGCCTAAATGGTTGTTAAATTTAAGGATTCCTAAACGAAATTGATAAATTTATCAACTGAGCCATGAATTGCTAAAGAAATACATATATTTTCCCTCCTTTTTTTCTCCATGTGTCAGTTTATAATTCGTTAAAAATATTATTTAACTTATATATAACAATAACTGCTGTAACCAAATTCTTATATCAATAGCTAAATATCATAATTATTGCTAAATTTAACTATTGTGTTAGTTACACTGCTGGAGATGCTATTAGCGATTGTATAAGCAATAATACATATCACAAATAATATCGATCGATGTACTTTTATATATGAGCCATGTATAATGATTAAAAGAATCTTATCATGTATGGATTTCAAAATAAATGTACACATAAGTAGATAAATCATGAAGCGGAGTTTGGTCTTTTTTGGTAGGTATCGTGTGGTGGTTTTTTTGGGTGTTGGCGCGACTTACGTTAAATGGTCACCACAATGATGATTAATTTGAAAAGATTTTCCCTTTTATTTGAACTTGTGGCACAGACATGATCCATGGTTATGAGTCTTGTGTAGAACATTTGAGAGATTGCTGAACACATATATAGTGGGATCTGAAACTATATATACCTAAGGATGATCTTATCTGCTGGGATCTGAAACAATTGTTTTTGTTTTTCGCTTTTGGTTAATATTTTGAGAGTGCTTGCTTTATGTGGTGTTCACTACCAGAAAATAGTTCTTGGCTGACGAAAAAAAATCGTCGCCCTGTTTAAAAATTTCGTCGCCTAAGTACTTAGGCGACGACATGTCGTCGGCCAAGAAGTCGTCGCCAGAAGTCCGTCGGTGAAGAACTTGGGCGACGAAATTTAATACCGTCGTCGCCTAAGAGTAATTCTTAGGCGACGATACTAATTTCGTCGCCTAAAATATACCTCTCGTCGCCCAAAAATATTCGTCGCCCAAGATTCAACACCTTGGCCGACGAAATTTTTTTCGTCGCTTAAGATCTTCTGACCTTGGGCGACGAAAATAAATATTTCGTCGCCTAAGATCACTACATCTTAGGCGACGAAAAATAATATCGTCGGCCAAGGTGTTAAATCTTGGGCGACGATTTATAGATTTCGTCGCCTAAGATATATTTAAATTTTTTTTTTAAAAATAATTAAATAATTATTTTAAATATATAAATAATGTTTTTTTAATTTTTGTCATTATTTTTTTTTCGGCATTTCTTTAAAGTTTTCTAATACTAAAATTTAATTAAAACTAACACAAATTTATAAATTTATAAATAATTTATTACAAAAATTCTGCCTATGGATCGAGAAACCCAAAATTTAACTCATCATTCCCGTTCGGAGGGTCCTGAGGCGGCGGCTGGTCAGGCTGAGGAGGCTGCTGCTGAGGCTGGGGCCACTGAGGATGCCACTGAGGTAATGGTATAGGCGTAGGCATGGGCGGAAACGGCTGTCCGGCCGCAAGTGCAGACATGCAGGCAGTCATCCACTGTCCCATAGCCGCCTGGTTGGCATTGGTGACTTCATTCACCCGCTCCATATGCGCAGCATTGGAAGCCGCATATGATTCCGCCATCGCCGCCATCTCCCTCGCTCTTTGGGCTTCCAGCTCAGACTGTAGGCTTGCGAACTGATCCTGTAGCCGAGTGGTCTGGCTGTTGCTGCTTGAGGCTCCGGCGGCTCCCTTGCGCTGAAATCTTGGCGTCGTCTTCAGGATCCCCTTTCCAGCGTCTCCCATACCCCGGCAGTAGTAGGTGTTGGAACGCTGCGCGAAGGCAGTGGCCATAATCCGCGCCCCAACGGTAGGATCTGAAGTGTCGATCCTGGACATGGCCTCTGACATGTCATCCTCTGCCGTGCCCGGCCATGTGTCGTTCACCATGCCTCTGATGACCTCTTGCTCCGCCTCCCTCACCCTCGCCTAAATGGATATATTATAAAAATATATTAATATACATTTAATAAAATGTAATTAAAATTAAAAATTAGTAAATATAAGGAACTTACAAGATCCTCCTCAGAATGAGGATATGCCCTCTGAAAGGTCCCCACATAGGGGTTCTCCTCTGGCCGCTCTCGCCGCACGTCGTCCATGATGGCCGAAAACGGCCTCAAACCGGCACGATGGTTGGTTGTGTTCTGTTGCCGGTTCTCAGCGTTCACCCGGGCGAGGTGCTTTTTTTTTTAAAAATTATCGTTAGTAAATATTTAAAAACATACAATTATAATTAATTCACTAATTAAATATTCAAATTTGTTTACGAATTACCTGTTTGTGAGGGTCGTTGAACTGCGTGACAAGAAGCCACCGCCACTCGTACTCCCGATACTCGAACTCCTTCGGGGTACCCGAACGGTCGCTCCCGTACTTCTTCCAGTGTTCCCGGAGGTCGTGCTTCCACTCCTTGAACTTACATATACAAAAAAAATATTAATAATTTTATTAAAAAAATAAAATTTAATAAATTATTAAATAGCTAGAGGTACCTCTCCCTATGGGTCTTGTCCGCCCAGTCACGTCCCTCCTCGGGAACCACAAACCATTGCTGCATTACCACTTGTTAGTATTTTTTTCGATAATGAAATAATTTATTAGTTAAAAAAATAGTTAAAAAAAAGGTAATTTATTGAGTAAACTCACCGACATCGACTGATGGAGCATCTCCTTCACTCCATCAGGAACCTGGCTCCAGACTCCCCACAACATAGGGAGTCTGGAGCGGATGGTGCCTCCCGCGGCGCGCGTGTACCGGTTTCCCAACGTGGCGTCCACCGGTTTCCCGTTGGAAAACGGGATGGCGATCCGTCCAGCGGACTCGACCGCCCTATCGAGTCCCTTGTTGCTGACGGTGCCTCTCCTGTTCCGCCTTCTCGTTCCGGCGGCTGTGACATTGTGAATCAAATTTAATATTAATAATACATTTTTACAAAAAAAATTGTAAATCGAAAAAAAAGTAATAATAAATTACCTGAGGATGAGGCTGAGCCGACGGATTCGTCTATATCCGCCTGCTCGGAGACCCTCACGGGATGAAGAGGCGTGGGAAACTCCCGGTAGATATAGGCCTCGTGCGGTGCCACATGCGGGAGCTGCTCCCGAATCGGTCGACCCTCCTCATCGACGCGAGGTATCGCCGGTATCGTCGGAGGAAGGAAGAGGCCGGACGGCACCATAGGGACCCCGGATGACCCGCCATCACCGTCGGTCGGGGACGACTGTGTGGGGGCGTCGCTGCGGGATCGCGACCGGCGAAGTATGGGTGGATGACGAGGAGCCGTCGCTGCGGGACCCGACTGCCCAGCAGAACCCGAGCCGCTCGCGCCACCCATCAGTTGCGCATGTCGGGCCGTAAACTGCCACGGAAACCCGATCGACGGTGATTCCGACGGGTTGTTTGAGGTACCGTCCGAGCCGTCTTGTCCAGAAGTTCTTCTCTTGGCCATCCTGTTTAAAATAACCATAAATTTATTAAAAATATTTTACCGTCTTATAATTAAGTTCACAAAAATAAAGGCTCGATAAACTTCGAAAAATTTATCAACAATAATAGCACAAATAAAATTTAATAATTATTATAGGATTTATTATTTTTTTTTATTCACATAACAAATTATTTACATTAATAAGGGCTTATTATATCACAAAAATTAATTTACGAATATTTACATCCTTACTCAAAAATAATCCATTATTTCTTACAAACCCTAAACCCTAAATAAACCCTAAACCGTAAACCCTAAACCCTAAATAAACCCTAAATTATTTAATCATTTACAATCCTAAACCGTATACCCTAAACCGTAAACCGTAAACCCTAAACCGTACATCACAATTTACAATTATCACAACAACAACAATTTACAATTATCACAACAACAACAACAACAATTTACAATTTACAATTATCACAACAACAACAACAACAACAATTTACAATTATTATAACAACAAAAACAATTAAAACCAATTTAGGGTTTTAGGGTTATACCTTAAATTGTGGGTCGACGTCGGGGTCGGGGTTCCGAATTGGGGTCGGGGTCGGGGTCGGAGAGAGGGAGAGAGAGAGGGCAGAGAGAGGATTTTCGGAGAGAGATAGAGAGAGAATATGCTTGGCGGCTGAAGAAATGGTTAGGGTTTCCGAATTTTTGCCTTTTATAGTGTCGTTCTTGGGCGACGATTTTGTAAAAATCGTCGCCCGCCTTTTTTTAAAATCGTCGGCCAAGAGTATCTTGGCCGACGATTTTGAAATCGTCGCCCTGTTTTTTTAAAAATCGTCGGCCAAGATAGTATATTTGGGCGACGACATTCTTCACTATAAATATCGTCGCCCAAGATGAAGAAAATCGTCGGCCAAGATAGTATACTTGGGCGACGACATTCTTCATTATAAATTTCGTCGCCCAAGATGAAGAAAATCGTCGGCCAAGAGTTCTATCATAAAATTCAGACTATTTGACCATCCAAATCACGTAATCTGGCCGGACCTTCAACTGACAATAGTTTCCAATCGACGAGACTCTTACGGGGCTATAAAAATTTGGTAAAAAATAAATAACCGGGATAAGGCTACCACTAGGCAGAAATAAATGTGTTTCGTGCGACCGGAACAACCGGCACCGAAACTTTACCGGAATATCTTCATTTTTCACGGGTTGACGTATTTCACCGTTCCGGTCATATCTTATTTCACGACTTTTTTGCGTTTGAGGCCTCTACGTATACGTTGTTTTCAAAACGACACTTAAACTAAACACTTATATAAAAAAGTTATACAACATTAGTACATATAACGTGAGTTTATTGATTGGAGAAGAGGAACTGAAAACCGACCGTCAGATTTGACCAGCATAACGAATTACATAGGTGGAAAAAAATTCAGCTCCATCTGACAAAGATAAGGGCTCGATCCGTCCGGTCAATCGGCGCGGTCAAACCCCTAAACGGACGGAAACGGCTATTCGACCCTCCAAATCACGTAATCTGGTCGGACCTTCAACTGAGAATAGTTTCCTATCGACGAGACTCTTACGGGGCTATAAAAATTTGGTAAAAAATAAATACCCGGGATATTTATTTTAATTATTCAAATGAAATTTAAATGTGTTTTATTTTATTTTAATTATTCGGATTACTCTTGGCCGACGAAATTAGGCTAATTCGTCGGCCAAGATGATACTTGGGCGACGATATTTGTTAAAATCGTCGCCCAAGAGTAAAAATAAAAATTTAATATAATGAAATTTAAATGTGTTTTATTTTATTTTAATTATTCGGATTACTCTTGGCCGACGAAATTAGGCTAATTCGTCGGCCAAGATAATACTTGGGCGACGATATTTGTTAAAATCGTCGCCCAAGAGTAAAAATAAAAATTTAATATAATGAAATTTAAATGTGTTTTATTTTATTTTAATTATTCGGATTACTCTTGGCCGACGAAATTAGGATAATTCGTCGGCCAAGATAATAATTGGGCGATGATATTTGTTAAAATCGTCGCCCAAGAGTAAAAATCACATTATTTTACAATGAAATTTAAATGTGTTTTATTTTATTTTAATTATTCGGATTAATCTTGGCCGACGAAATTAGGCTAATTCGTCGGCCAAAATGATACTTGGGCGACGATATTTGTTAAATCCGTCGCCCAAGAGTAAAAATAAAAATTTCTTTACAATGAAATTTAAATGTGCTTTATTTATTTTAGTACAAACATATTCTTTTAGTATACAAACAATTACAAAGCTAAGGCTCAATTATAACTAAGCTAAGGCTCGTAATCTGAGTCATCCGATGAGTCTTCTTCGGTATCGGAATTAATATCTGGTAATCTATGCCTTAATTCGTCGTCAGAGTCGTCGTCTGTTTCTTCATTTGGATCAACATCAATAAAGGTTGAATCTTCGTCACGAATTCTGAGCACTCGACCATGTTTAACATTATTTTGACGAACAGTAGCTACATCATGAATACCTACTGCGTTCGGCTCCTGGTACGCATCAGCCTCTGGCCCTAGAATGGTCACTCCAAGTGTAGCCGCCCGGTAAATGTTTCGAGGATGCACAATGTTCGCTATTTTCCACGCGTCACCCCTGGCGAGGTCATCAAGATAAAACACTTGTTTTACCGATGTCGCAAAAACAAACGGGTCATCTTCGTAGGCGCTTGTAGCAGTGTTGACCGATAAATTGCCGTACTGATCCATCTTCATGCTCTGTGCGCCTGTATCAAACCATCTACACTTGAACAGATGCACTTTCATGCCTTCCGCATAAACCAGTTCGACCACTGAATGGAGAACACCGTAATAGTCAAGGCCATGACCTTTCGCCATCACCCCAGAATTCTGTGTTCTTCGTCTGCTGTCTCTCTCTTCAGATACAAATTTCACGCCATTCACTGTGCAAGTGGGATAAACTCTAGCCCGTTGCGGTTGCATCGCAAGAAGTAATAGTTCGTGCGACCAGTTTGGATTATCATCAGATTTAATCATGTCCATCTGTAACGGATATTGAACTGTAAATATCCGAAAATATATGCAATAGAAAATAATTACATATATATATATATATAACAGGGAAGATTAAATTACGTACCCAGGTGCGAAAATAATTTGCGAACGTCATGTTGTGGTACTCGAGATCACCATCAACTTCCGGAAAATTTAGGTGCAACTCTTTCCAATATTTAACTTCTTCACAATTGATTAGTACCCACCAGTGCGCTATGGCTATCTCTTCATCCGACAATGCATACTCGGCGGACAGTCGTGCTCCACCAACTTCGACATCACTGGAAACTATAGAGAGATTGAACCGCGGCGCATGTTCCTCCATGGCTTGCGGAGCTCCCAACGACGCTCCTAAATACAACTTCATGTAGGTGACGCATTCATGCGCAATATATGCTTCAGCTATACATCCTTCAGGCGCAGATTTATTAGTGACATAATCTTTGTACTCACCAAGTTGCCTGTAAATATAAGATTGCAAACTATACGTTATGGTTATTGAACATGTACGTACATATATGTATTCTGGAGATGTAAGTGAATAACACATACCTTTCCATGGGATACATCCAAGTGAAGTGTACTGGACCGGTAAGCAACAATTGCTGGGGAAGATGGATCATCAGGTGAGGCATGATATCGAAAAAATTTGGCGGAAAGATCCTCTCGAATTTACACATGATGTATATGATGTCTGCCTGCATTTCCCGGAGATCGGATTTTCTCACTTCCCTTGTGCATAACTTCATGAAGAATCTTGACAGCGCTACTAACGGCTCCACAACCTGGCCAACCATACACCGCTGTCATGAGGAAACATGTCGTTGATGAAGGTCGTTGTTGGATCGTTGGATGTACTGCCCGTCTCATCAAACTGTCCATGATCATGCGGGCGTGATGAGGTTTCACCGTGATATATCCAACATGTGTAACGTTCCCAGAATCCGTTACTCTTCAGGTGGTCCCATACTGTCCCCAACGGAAATCGATGCATATCACTGCGACACTTACACATCTTGCACGGGCAATAGAACATGCCACTCCCGTCAGCATTGCCCTGCGCATATTGCATAAAATCCCAAACTCCTTCAGCATATTTTCTGTGATATATTGGAAGAGAAATCCAACTCTTATCCATATCCTGAAAATAACACATATATATATCAATATTTAATAAACATATCTTTTATATATATATATATATATTAATGTAATACAACATACTAATTATTAATTATATATATCTAGTTCGAGCGGATTCCGTGGTTTCAGAAGGCAAGTGTCAATGTCACGGAGGGCGAACCCCCTACAGGAACCAGGCAGGACTCGTTTGTGATCACGGAGGCGAACCCCTATCGACCCCTTCACCGAGAAGAGTGGTCAGTTTGTGATCTTGAAATCCAGTTAAACAAACCTGTGAACCATATCTATGACAGAACGGCCCCTTACTCAGCTTGGAACAAACTCTATGCATATATATATATATATATCATTAATTCAACTCAAATAAAACTGAAAATCAATATATATATATATGCACATATATATATGTGCATATATATGCATATGTACGTACCTGGGAGTAGCTCCACAAACTATGTATGGACAAATTTCCACAACACCGAACGATTTGAAGAACTAGAGAAATTTATGTTTAAAATTTTCAAAGTTCTCATTCTTCTATCCCGCCTCACAATATATAGAAGAATCTTGGGCGACGAAATATTTGAGTTTCGTCGCCTAAGAATGAAAAATCTTGGGCGACGAAATATCTCAGTTTCGTCGCCTAAGGATAAAAAACTTAGGCGACGAAATAAATATCTTAGGCGACGAAATATTGTTTCGTCGCCCTAGTTTCTCTCTTAGCCGACGAAATGTATTCTTAGGCGACGATTTTATTTTCGTCGTCTAAAGTTGGACTTTAGGCGACGATTTTTTTCCCTTGGGCGACGAAAAAAAAAATCGTCGCCTAAGTTCCCTCTTAGGCGACGAAAAAAAAAATCGTCGCCCGGTTTTTTTTGTTTCGTCGCCCAAGACCCATTTTATGGTAGTGTGTTGGCAATTTGGGTTGAATGGTCACCAAATAATGATCAAGGACTCGTACGAGTATGATAGCAAGGACTGAGGAGAACGTTATCCCAACAACCCGGGTGTTTAGATGAAGATGTGTTGATGTGAGTGTTGGGTGTTTTGTGCTCATGATCGAGCTATTTACTACAAATATGCGCACCTTGTGATGTAAGTCTCGGAGTGAGATCGATGTCCGTGATAAGTAACTAAAATGATCACCCTGAGTTATTTTTATAAAATGTAGGAAACCATGCATGCTAGTAAACTAAAGAGGTGTTTTTGGTCAACAAATGCGATAATATATATTCCATGGCTACTAGTTGAAACTTGAAAGAAGCAAATTAGGCTTTCAATTAAAACTTCAATCGCAATGGCAACAGTTCAACAGACTCCACCTGTAGTTCTCCTTCTCCTATATTAAGTTGAAGACCGTTAGCACCAATCCGACAAGGTTAGAACCACCGGTACAACCGCCTTGGAACAATGAACTAACTAAGTAGACTCTTTGATTTAAAAGGTACGTTTTATGGGAAAAAATTTTAGCAGCTACAAAAGAGGACCACGTGGCAGTATGACGTGGTTTTACATTCCAATCAAATAGACACGTGCGTTTATTACAACTAAAATATAAACTGAAGTTTTTTATTTTTTGTGAAATGACTTTCATAGGTCTTTGTTGAGTTTGGACTAGAATTTAGGGTTTATGGTTTGAGGTTAGGGTTTAGGTTTTGGGTTTTGGGTCTAAGGTTTAGGGTTTAGGGTCTAGGGTTTATAGTTTAGGGTTTAAAAAGCAACAATAAACCTAAAATTGTCTTTGACAAAATAGCTAATGTAATTTTTTCTTAATAAAATCAATGTGTCAATATTTGATTGAATATACGACCACGTCATACTGTCACATGGTATTCGATCCGTAGCGTTGAAAAATTTCTCGTTTTACAATTTATATAATATGTATCAATTTGAATGGTATGTCACACAAAATGTAGAGTACAACTTCGATGTCTCTTTTAACATTATGAAACCCTAAATTACTCGATTCAAGGCATTGTCTCTGAGCAAAGCTTCTACTGCTCTTCTTCCCGACATCAAAGCACCATCAAATGTGGCTGTTGTGACATGATCACCGCATACATAAACACCCGACTTGACTCGAGAATCTCTAGTTGAATGAAGCGGCGGAGATTGATTAGGTTGTGCGAATTTGATCCGATAGGTTCTTAGATGCCTCCAAGATCCTACCATGGATCCCCCGAACCAGTCAGAGAGCTCACGAACAACTTGAACCGTCAAATCCTCATCTTTCACATTCTCAAAGTCTCCGACCAAGGATATCGAAACCAATGCCTTTTCAGATGGTCCATAAGACGGAGCTACATTTGTTGCAAAGAACATGTTATTCACAATGCCTTTACCTGAACCGTTTAGGATCAAAACCGGGTCTTGGACTGGAATATTGGCTCGGTCTGTTGAGAAATACAAACAAACAGTACTCCGAGCCGGTTTCCTTTGGACCGGTTCATACGCCTTTCCCGCCAAAAGCTTATCCGCTTCTGGTTGCTCAACTGCCACTATCACACCTAGCTCGCTACTCAACTCCTCTCCACTCTCCAACCTCACAAGCGGCGCCTCGCCATCGAGATCAATCGAAAGGACCTTCGAGTTGAAGAGAATCGAATCAGCTGGCAACTTTGCCGCCAATTGTTTTGGAATGGCGCCAATGCCTTTGGAAGGAAGAATGTTGTCTCCAAGAGCAAGACACTTAAAGATGAAATCGAACAATCTGGAAGTAGTCTCGAGCTTCTTGTCGAAGAAAACTCCCCCGAAAAACGGTTGAAAGAATCGGCCTATTATCGAATCCGAAAACCCGGTTTTCCTCAACAGCTCCATAGTGGAGACTTCACTTGAAGCAAATATTTCTTCATCAGATTTTGTCAAAACCCTGAGTCTCGTCAATCCGATAAGCAGTTTATCAGAAACTGATCCGATTGGATTAGCTAAGGACTTGATGGAATCCCAGAAATTGCGCAGAGGATCGGCTACGGTGTGGAACTGGCCATTGTAGTATATTCTAGCTCCCGAGTAGAAGGTTTGAAGATCGAGGGCTTGGTAATCGAGAAGCTTCCGAGCTTCGGGGTAAGCTGTAATGAAGATTTGGAAACCGCGGTCGAGAAGAAAGCCGTTGACAAGGTCGGTTCGGACACGGCCGCCGACGTCATCGGAAGCTTCGAGAAGGAGGAAGGGGATGTTTTGGGAGTTGAGGTGGGTGGCTGCGGCTAAGCCGGCGAGGCCAGCGCCGATGATGACGACACGTGGTTTTGGGGTTGGTTGGGATTGGGGTTTAGGGGGAGTGAGATTTGGGTACTGTAGAGATGATTGGGGTTTGAATTTGAAGCGGAGGAGGGTAGGGTTTGGAGAACAGGGATGAGGGAGAGGTAGAGTGAGGAGTTTCATTTGGAGAAGAAGGATGAGATCGAGGGCTTGTTTGGTTGATCGGAAAATTTCATCTGTAGGATGTGGGACATAGGTTATCTTGTTCCTCATGGAACGGATAGGATTACAAAACACTTGTAGCAATTCCTTTTTCTTCTTTATCTTCAGAAAGGTTAAACTTCACTTTTGAATTTTGTTTGTTAAGAATCTCCAAGCAAATTTGCCAATAAACTTTTTAGTTGTACACACCTAAATACCCACGACCTAGACTAGTGACTAGTAATTTGCCAATCACTTTGTATTTACCTACTTCAATGTCCACGATCTAAATTAATTAATATCCACGAACTAGAAACTTGTTTGTTTTTGAGGGAGCCAAAAACAAATGATAATTTTTTTTTTTGTAATAAAAACTTATACAAAATTCAAAGATACAAACAACTATTGAATGTTTAGCTTTTCTACCTAGATTTATGTTGTTTGGATTTGCTTGGATGACTTCTAACAATTGGATTGTGTATGATTTAAGACCATTATGTCATCTTTACTTCATCTAATGGTTATAAGACATCCAAACAAATCCAAACAACTTAAATCCAAACAGAGAATTCAGATTCTGAATAAATACGTCACATAAAAGGAAAAATGTTTCTTTTTTCTTCATTTTCGAAGCCAAATAAATCTCCTTTAAATGCACTCATTAATTTATATGGTATGTTATAAATTTGGGAGGGCCATAATCATAATTTTTAGTTTAAATAAACTTCTAATTATTGCAAAAATACAAGTCAACCAATAACATTAAAGGATTTTCAAATATAGTTGTAGGGGCCACGACCCTCTAATCTGGCCCCAATGAAGATCCGCCATTGCTAATAGCCAGATTTTGGTGAAAATTCTTTTACTCATCACGGTGCAAGTGAATCGAGCAACTAATATGTAATATTTTAATCCGATCACCCACGTCACACTATCATACATATATACTAATCTGTTAACAAAATTGAAACCCAAAAAAACTAATTCTATATGGTACCAACACAGAAAGTGTGGACTTGAGGTCGAAGAAGATTTTTTTTTTTGAAATAAAGGTGGGCTTATAACCCATTGTATTAATAGTTGCAAGCTAGAATAGCACCGATACAGACCCCGAAGGTGATTCACATACCATTACATTGTACATTGTCGTTCATCAACGATGAGCCTAGCAGCTATAATCTAACTCTACATAGAGATAATTTTGTATGAAAACTCCCGTCGCCAAGGCGCTCAATTGCAGTACGACAAGAAGTGTTCATTATCTAGATGTAAAAGAAACATCATAATCTGCAAGCGTCAAAACCTACTTAGATTCCTAGAAACATACATAGGAAACTTATTGGAAATAAATTAGTAAAAAATAATTTAAAACCTTAGTGGCCCAAAAGAATGGGCTTAGAAAAATATAAAGACTAGAAAAATATAAAAGGGAATGGGCCCGTGATCAGATCACAGACCCAATCGAATCGTCACCTTCAGGTGGGAGTCGATCTCGCAGCACTAACTCAGCCCAAGCCTCTTGTCTGTGCTCTGATCTCTTGAAAACCCAACCTCAATACAAATCACCGCCCCTTGCCCCAAACCCATAGCCGAAAAAACGGAGTCACCTACCCCTCACAACCCTTACTTCGGTGAGGCGCAGCTTTCTTTGGACGCTAGGTCCTCTCGGGCCCGTCCGACGACGGCCATGAGGGCGCACAACCGGACATGATGGATCTCTCTCTGGCGGTGTTTTGGTTCTCCCTTTGTTTTGAAAGGTATTGAGGTCGAAAAAGATGTACTTTTATTGTGGGAGTTTAATTTGATCGGATCAAAAATAAAAATGAAAGGAAGGAATTGCGGGTCTCTTGTCTTCATTCTATCTTCGCATACGACGATTTGAGCATTTCCACATTAATAGTATAAGTGCCCCTTGGTGCATAGAATCCACTCCGCACATAACACTGTTGAGTAAAAAATTACACACAGTGAGTGAAAATGTCACCCAACATAATTTCACTCATATTTATTTTGTGAATAGTGTTTTAATTATTTCGGGTTCGACCTATTTAAAACAGAATGTGTCTCTTAATTATATTCTCTTGTTGTAGGGAAACACATTTTGATTCCATTTATGAAGAAACCAAAAATGTGGATGAAATTTGTTTTTACGGTTGCACCCGGATATTTGAATAGGTTGCCTACGTACCCTCATAGAAGAGATCAAGCCACTCGTAGTTCAAGAATTCTGACAAGTGAATTACTCATCAGAGGGCCTTGATTTTGGAATGAGAGTAGTGTTTGGATTTGTGTCTGAAAACATTTGAGCTTTGGAGTGAGACTTTTGGCTTCAGGCGATCCAGAAATTTATTTGGAGTAGTGGTTACATCAATATTTAAATCCAGACTACCTACATACCATGTGAAGAGATCAAACCAATGTAGTTCAAACATTTAGGATTTAAATAGGTAGATGACCCATTTAATTTGAATTTGTGTTTGAGGTAGGATTTAAAGCCCAGACATTTGATTTGGACTTTATTTGGATATTTTGGGAATGAATTTGAATTTTTCTGGTGTTGGGAGAACTTGACTGGAGTCGATGATTCATTGGGACTTGTCGAATTTGACTGGTGGTGTCAGAGATTCTGTTTGGAATGGTGGTTGCATCTAGTAGGTCGCTAGATTGCTTACACCCTTTGTGGGATCAAACCGACCGTAGTTCATTAGTTTTGAGTTTGCGGTTTTGTACCGATTTTTGAGTTTGACAGATATATTTTTGAATCCGTCAATTGTATTTCTTGTGGACACCCAATTTGGTAGAGTGTCTGCTGATTTAATTTGGGCACCCGTCATGCTGAGCTTTGCAGTTGGGCCTTCAAACTTGAATTGGGCTTCACACTGTTCCATTTTAACTTTGAGACGAGTGACACGTAGTTTGGTGAGACCCCAACTTGCATCGACAATGGGTATTTGTAGAGTGGGCTTGTTTCCGTGTCATTTGTAGGAGGCCCAAAACATAATGTGAAGAGTCGAATTTTGTCTTGTCAATTATTTTTGATAAGTCGGGGTTCTCATTTTGGAGCTCAAGATTTAAACTGGGCTTGCTTCCGTTTAATTTCTTGGAGGCCCAATATTTCGAGATTTTTACTCTTGTAGTAGACCGTGAGCTTATATATATATATATATATATATACACACACACACACACACAGTTCCTATCCAGAGCGAAGCTTCACTCTGAAATTAATGTGTGAAGTTCCTTATTTGACTAACTTTTCTGTCATATTTCCACATCTCTATCATTCTGTTTGTAAAACATAATGCATAGATCACTTCTACAAAGTTTCATCTAATTTGATGATCGTTTGGGTTTTTGTAATCGTGATTTAAACAAACAGTTATGGTTAGACATATTTATAGTCCGTTCATTGATTTAATCTAATTCGGTACCTAAACGATCATCAATCTGAATGAAATTTTGTAGGAATGATCTATACATTAATATCAATAAACTGAACGGTAAAGATATGAAAATATGACCGAAAAGTTAGTCAAATAAAGAACTTCACACATTTATTTCAGAATGAAGCTTCGCTATGGATATGAACTATATATATTTATATTTTACTTGTCGATGGACACCCTAATTGAGCTTGAACACCTGAATGGGCCTCGTGCTATTTAGACGCTTGTCAAGAGCCCAAGAGACTTGCAACCCATTGCCTTGATTTCACACAGCCCAAAAGTGAAGCCTATTTCTTTCTTTGCGACAGAACTTCACTGACAAAAAGGGGAGTATGAGACGTGATCGATGAGCTCAAATCCATGCCATGATTATCAGCTTGAGATCGAGTCCGATTTGGAGCTGGGCTCATAAGTCTGACTCTGCACTCCACACAGTCGTCAGTTGCATTGGGTAATGACTCCCTCTCCATAGGCTTCTTTGAATTTGTGAGATTTCTTTCTGACAATTAATTTTTTTCCATTGCCAGCTCTCGTTGTCAAAGTTCAGAGCAATTTGGGTTCTCTGATTTTGCTTGCATTTTGGTAGGACTGCGTTTTGTGCTTCTGAGCTTTTGGTGGGCATCGAAATGGGTATTGCTTTGTGGTCACCGATTGACACAAGTCTCAAATGAGTGATTGATTAAGATTTTTGTCTCTTGATCTTTTGAGTGAAACATGGGTCTGGATGATTCAAATGTATTCAAATGTTTAAAGCTCAATTTGATTAGGCATTGATTAGGCATGTTGACAAACTCCACCGCCAAACTTTCTTCGCCCTTTTGTCTTGCTTCAATTTTGACTTATTTTAGGGATTAAATTCCCTTAAATTCGTGGTAGCCAGGGATTGAGGCTTTACACAACTATACATGAAAAGCATTTCTGATGCATATATTTTAGTGTAGAAGCCTTGAATCTTCCTCCTCCACAGATTTAGTGCACATATTTGAAGAGGTGGAGCTGCATATCCCTTCTTCTTGTCATTCGACTGTCAGTAGTTTACAGAAGTAGAAGTGATCATGGCACAGCTTGTTGCTTTGCAGGTTGATAAAGTCTTTACTTCCACAGGAGGCAGGAACTTGACACGATGGCATTTGCTGTGGGCATGGCAACTTGTTGAAGTACCAAACTTCACTTTCCCTGCTGTTCTTGTAAACGACTTGAGCCGCTCCTTTGTGACGTCGTCTTTGATGCAGGTTGTAGTCAAAGCGACTTTGAGCGAGAACATGGTAGCTGCTGGTGGGACTTTGAGGCGCTGCTGCTATAAGGCTTCAGAGATGCTGCGCCAGCATGGTCCTTGGAGACTGCTCGACATCACACAAGAAGCTGGCACCTTGACGCATCCTTTGAGGATTAAACAGGTCGTGAGCGTTGGTATTTGTTGTGAGCACATGGGGGCAGCTTCGTTGAGGTAGCAGACCTCATCTTCTTTGGTTGTAATTGTTGTAGGCGACTTGAGCTACTTCTCTGGTGCATGACTGATGTTGTCTTGGACGCAGCAAAGAGCTTTTGGCGTAGCTTGAATGAGGCTTTGCCGAGCGGGCTTTGTTGCAGCTTTACTTTGGAGGCTACCGGAGCTTTGTTGTGGCATTTGAGCATGGGGTGTGGGACTTGATGAGAGGATAGACTCGGAAGTGAAGTGAAATGAGGCTGGCTGGAGTAGTTCTTTACCTTTCCTCTTATGCTTCTTCGTCTTCTTTGGTGCTATCGATCTCTTCCCTTTGCTTTGTGCTACGTGACTTGACCTTTTGTGCGGCTTCTTCGTCACCTCTGTTGCTTCTGCTTGCTTCTTCTGAAGCCTTCCTTTGGTCGCTCCTGTCTTCTTCTGAAGCTTCTTCGTTTGCCTGCTTCTGCCTTCTTCTGTCGCCCACTTCGTTTGCCTCTACCTGTTTCTGCCCTTTTTTGCTTGCAGACTTGTGTTCTTTATATAGAGGACGTCGAACCAGTCGGATAAGCATGATTTGAATTTTAAATCCTCATGAAAATCCTGAAGATAATCTGCTGGAGACTCGGTCATCGGATATCTGATCTTTGATTCAAATTTAATCATCTCCTTTGTTTCTGTTATTTTTTTCTTCTGTTTCGGTGGTTTGCTTAATGAGGAATTGGTCAAGCTTTAGACTCTGTATTTGAATGAGGATAATATGTAATTAAACACCATTTTATATATTGCTGCCATTATCTCCTTCTTTCTTTTTTCTTCTGGATAATTATCTGCAGCTTCCAGCATCAATTTTTTATTGTTTTTTTACTGCTCAACAAACACTCAACAAAAGTTGTATAAAATAAAAACACCCAACAAAAATAGTACTCGTATCTCTAAACTAGACTTTTGGAATCATTCTAGCCAATGACTAAGATATATAGTTGTGAATCTTATACGGAGTATGGAGTGGAGAAGGATTGATAAACATGTAAATGCATGTAGGATGAACACAAGTAGACAAGTAGATGCCAATAAAAAATAAATGCTAATTATTATTTGGAAATCGGAATAAAGACTATCTATTGCAAAACAATAATCGGATGGATATACAAATTTGTTCTCCATCTTATTTTTCTATTTTCATCCTCACTCACCTAGATGCATGACGTACATGTATCTATTTTCTTTTAACTCATCTAACCATGATTAACAACTAATATGAATCTAGAATTAATTTTATTTATTTTAGATTTGTGAGATCGGGCATTTAAGGTTTTATTTAGGGTTTTAGAGTTTTTTAGAGTTTAGCGATAGGGTAAAGGTTTGGGTAGCCGGAGAGCGCTCGATTAGTGAGCTATTACACACTCTTTCAAGGGTGGCTACTTCTAGGCAAACCTCCTGGCTGTCTTTGCATCCTAAGGTTTAGAGTTTTTTAGGGTTTAGGGTTTTAGGGTTTTACTTAACTATGTCTAATCATGATTAAAAATATATGTCATAACCTCTAAGCCCCAACCTTAAAATTCTATCCCCTAACCCCCAACTTTAAAACCCTATCCCCTAACCCCTAACCCCTTACCCCCCAACCTTAAAACCCTATCCCCTAACCCCCAACCCCCAACCTTAAAACCTTATCCCCTAACCCCTTAACCCCCAACCCCCAACCTTAAAACCTTATCCCCTAACCCCCAACCTTAAAACCCTAAAGCCGAAATGCCCAACCTCACAAATTTAAATTAAATAAATTAATTCTAGATTCATATCATTGTTAACCATGGTTAGACGAGATATAAAAAAATAAACACATGTCATGTATCTTGGTGGGTGAGGATAAAAATGGAGAAATAAGGTGGGGAGCAAATTTGTAGACTCCATAAATTAAAGATAGAAGCTAACTAGAAATAAACTAGAAATAAAGAAGCTAAAGCAGCCAAGATGAATGATAACAAAAATATGTATGATGCTTTTCAAGAGCCTCAATACCATTCTTTTATTTTGTATGTTGCTTCTATAACAGCTTACCTTGTAGATACTAAATGTATTCAAAGATGATCATCGATCAAATGACTTTGTGATAATTTACTCGAAATTAAGTTCACTAACATGCATGGGATTTATTGAAGATCAAGCGGAGATTTGTTCACAAAGATTTTATTGAAGACCATGCGTCGGCAATGTGTTTTCTTTTAGGGTCTAGACAGTACTGTTTTAAGCTCTTATTATCCTTGCGTGGTTCACATGGTTGCGTGGTACAAAAGTGATGATGAAATATATCAAGCAATTATATATGTAAGCAGAGGAAATAATGAGCGATTCAGTGTTCTGGCTCCTAAAATGGACCATGAAATATACACCACTCTCACCATAGAGAAAATATCGAGAGTCGTAAATTTCAAGCTCAAGACGCGCGAGATGTACTTCTTCTGGAAGGCGCTGTTTGGGGAGATCTTCAAGCGTTACAAGCTCACCGACATTGTCGACGGTAGCGAACCCTGTCCTGACAGGTTCCTGATCGATATGAATGGAAACATCACGAATCAAGCCCATCCCGCCTTTGATGTTTGGCACCAGAAGGATCAGAAGATCATAATGTGGATCAAGTCGACTCTTTCCGAAGACGTGGTCCTCCCACTAGTCATAACCGGAGACATCCCATCCAATTCGAGTCGCGAGCTATGGCTTGGCCTCGAGAAGAGATTCGCAGTTGCGGGGGTGTCAGCCGAGTATAGGAGGAGTATGTTCGCCGCCGTCTTGGCGACCACGGACATTTGTGACGCAAATACCGCTCTGTTGGAGAGTGGGGACTTGCGTCTTTTGGCGCCAATTTTTCAAAAAATTTGGAAAATGGCGCAGGTTTTCGGGTCGTGTTGTGACCCTAAAGGTGTTTGAGGACAACACTTTGGTGTTGGAGGCTTTGTCGAGACATGGGGAGGGGAGGGTGTTGGTTGTGGACGGCGGAGGAAGCATGAGACGTGCCGTCACCGGAGGGAAGATTGCAAAGTATGCGGAATTGATGGGGTGGGCTGGGATTGTTGTGAATGGATGCGTCAGAGATGTGGATGAGATCAATGAATGTGAGATCGGCGTGAGAGCTTTGGCGACTTGTCCGGTGAGACCTACTAGAGGTAAAGATGGAAGCAGTGGACAGAAGCATGTTGATGTCAACATTGGAGGAACATGGATTCTTGATGGGGAATGGTTGTATGCAGATAATGATGGAATCCTTGTCTCCACGACTAAATTGTCTATCTAATTACCTATGCAGCAGGCCAGCAGTACATGTTTTTTCTGCGAATAAGAGATGGAGCTTATTTGTGCTTGTCATTTTACTTGCAACTTGTCCTAATATTGCTTTTACTTTGTATTTTTACATTTGTTCCAACCCAAACAAGGGCAAACGGCCTTTGATTATATCTTAAAAACAAGAAGCTCAACGTCGAGAAATAATACAAATCAGCAATACTACTAGTTTGAGCAGGACATTCCGAGAAATTAACAGACACAAAATAAAACTGCTAAAATCTTCCACAGAAAAATTGAATTTGGATTTATTGACTGATCAATTAAGTATGAAGAATGAAGTAGCATGTCAAGTTAGAGTATAACGTACAAAGGTCGACGTAAAAAATTTATAAGCAGTCCACAGGTGTTTATTCTCGGACAGTTCATATCTCTGAGTATAAGAGATGTAGTACATCATACTATAACTATAGCTAAATATCATCCCTGCAAATTCGCTGTCCTTTCCTACTGCCGGACTTGCAATCGACGAGAACGGACTCAAGATTAATGCTCGATCTCCCAAACTTTTAACTATAGACCAATCTTTCCTCGAGCAATTAAACTGAAAAACAATCCAGTAATTATATTCATCACTACTAGGTAATGTTAGACTCATCAGTACTGCTAGTAACAGCTCCTTGTTAGATTCAACCAGACGAACCGTTTTGGATTCTAGTATTAGGGAAGCAGAACCGTCCTCCATGATGTTCCATTCTTCAAGTGCTATATTGAAGGTACCCAATATATATCTATAAAAATCTCTGGTTTGAATGATGCAATAGAAAACTCCATCTATATAGCTCACGTCCTTGACATGACCATCAAGCCGAATTTTATGAATACTTCTCCATCTTTTATCTCCAAAGTTACTCGCACTCATAGTGCAAACTAGGGTTTCAGTTGTGCTGGAAACGACGGCGAAGACAACACCGTCATGAGAAATTGGAGGCGTTGTGAAGGTTGCAACCGTCGTATATGATTCCTTCTCTTTGTTCATATATAACGGAGGCAGGTCTATAACTTTTCCACAAAAGGGATTATAGAAGTAGAACTTCTTACTTTTACTGTCTGATACGGTAAGGAGCGACCAGCGCGGCCATGCTTAGAAGCATGAAGTTTGGCCTGGGAAAGAAGGTTTCTCACTTCTGGTCGCATCTTAACAGAGCGAGAGCGCTGCACCGTTAAATCGAGGAACTGTAATGCACCAGACCTTAGACAGGTAAATAAGCATGGCAGACGCAAACTCGAACGCCGTCGTTCGTCTTTAGCAGCCTCCCAACTCTTACATACTGCACCAAATCGAATAAAATCTAAATACGGGAGACGGTCAGCGACTTCGCTTAAAATATCAATCGGAAGATCTGACCATGATCTGTATTCTTCTTCTTCTTCTTCTTCTTCTTCTTCTTTCGAGAGGGCTTTGGACTTCGGTGAGATAAAGTTTCATCATATTTAGCAAGCTAGGCCGCTAGGGGTGTTTTTTGTTTTCTATGAAATTCAGCAACCTAGTTTTGCTTTATATATACGAAAATTATACAGCGCACCCGGGTGCGCTGTATAATTTTCGCTGTAATAGTCATATATAATTCGGTCCTTTTCTCATGGTTCCTTTCCTTGCAGCTTAATAATATTTTTGGGGATCTACTGGATTCCATTATTGTTGATGTTGCATCTGAGTGCCATCGAATAGCAAAACTAGGACTTGATCGTAATTTTGAAGAAGAGGAAGAAGAAATGAGGCTTTCAGCCCAAGCACGAGTAAGGGTAGCTGATCCTAGTAATAGTAGTGAAGCAAATGGGAAATATGTGGTCGACATATTTGGACAGACTCATCCTCCTGTAGCGAATGAAATATTTGAGTGCCTGAATTGTGGTCGAACTATCATGGCTGGAAGATTTGCTCCTCATTTGGAGAAGTGTATGGGAAAGGTGAGTTTATGCTGTCTTCTTACAGTATACATCTTTGTCTAAAACTGTTACCTTGATTACGTTGGAGGTCATAAAAAGTTGGAAACTGATGTCTGCATTTGTTCCACCACAGGGTAGAAAGGCTCGTCTGAAGATCACAAGAAGTAGCACAGCTGCACAGACTCGGCATACACATGGCAACCCTGTTTCCACATACTCCAACTATTCAAATTCCAACAGCACAAGCCGGCTACCAAATGGAACGTCCAGTGTTGGAGGTGAGGAGTATTCAAATGGTGCATTGGAAGAGTCATGAAACAAATTTCAGCTCTAGTTTCCTATGTTTATGGAAAGGAAAGGTGATTTTTGAGTATGCTTCTGTTGATTTTTGAGTATGCTTCTGAATGGAAATTTTGTCATAATCTGACCACATTAGTTCTTAAAGTATGAAGAACACCTTGTATACAGTATCCCTCTCCTGTCCATGGATAACTTTAATGAAATTTCAGAGTCTTATGGAAGTTGATTCTACCTTTCTCTTTTTTCTTTTCTTTTTAGTTGACGTTCAAATATGGCTAAACCCTAATCTGGCTAAAAGAATGAAAAATGTTCACCGTCAAACTGATGATCATCAGATTGGATGTACTTTGAAGTGAGTTTTTGCTGAAAAAAGAAGATGAGAAACGGATTCCGGTGCCCGGACTTGAACCCGGGTCATTATGGTGAGAGCCGAATATCGTGACCAGACTACAACGGATATGCTGATATGTTTGTTCCAATCTACCAAGAAATGCACGGTAGAACTTCTTTCTTCAGGAATTGTTAATGCTCACGTGACTCGTCTATTAAAATGTTACCGGTTATATCTGGCTTATAACACCCCCACCACTCTACCAGCCTGCATTTTCATAAAGCTCTTTCGGCATTTGCACCTTTACGTAGTTTGTCCAGTTTATATGGATGGTTCAGTTCCAGTCCTTGTCCAGCAGGGCAGAAGAAAATGAACCATAACGGAATGACAATTGTCAAACCTGTACATACAAAAACAAAGACACCTCTTCTCGTTGGTTGCTCAAATGATCTATGCACAAATTCTACTTTGGCAGGCAGCCCGATCATTGTTTGAGCAAGGACCCTTGTATATCCCATTACAATGAAAGAAATCATAGAATTCTGCACTTGTCTATAGTACATATAACGCCATTCTCCATTCTGTATGAGGTGATGAGAGACATAAAGACAGAGCATACACCAGGACATGCAAAGTTTTTCTCTAAAAGCAGAAGACAGACATATCTCAAGTAGTTATCCCAACTTTTCCCACAAACCTTAATAGCACAAGCTGCATAACTAGGAAATGTCAATTTACTCACATAATTTCACTATCAATACATTAGGCTTATTGCCTATATCAAAGTGGTGATGAGTTATCATTTGCAGAATATGAAGACAACCCTGAGGAATTGGTGATGTCAGATTTTGAAGACTTAGTATGACCTGTTTCAGAACCACTAATGGTATCACTAAATGTCATAACTGGACGAGCAAAAGAAGGAGCCATTGGCATGATTGCTGGGAGAGTGGGCAATTGGTCCTTGAAGTTAAGCACTTGAATCGCTTGTTGTATTGGAGGCCTGCAAGTATAGTCTGGGTGAGCACACCACAACCCAACAATCATCAAACACTCCATTTGTCTTTCATCAAAATCTCCACACAATTTTGGATCAGCTGCTTCAATAAGTTTCCCTTCTCCATATAGCCCCCACACCCAATCCACTAAGATGATCCTACTATTTTCCAAATCGAAATCCATGGATTTTCTCCCGCAAGCTATTTCCAGGGCAACTACTCCGAAGCTATACACATTTGACTCCTTGCTAGCCTTGCCTGAGACAACATAATCAAGAGCCACGTAGCCCCTAGTTCCAGCCACAATGGTCGTTAGCGACCCTTTTTCGTGCTCCAAAAGTCTAGCTAATCCGAAGTCTCCAAGCTTTACGTTAAAATTCAAATCCAACATAACATTGCTTGCTTTGATATCCCTGTGCAGTATACACTGTTCACATCCTTCATGTAGATAAAGCACACCGCTGCCCAAGCCAAGAGCAATTTTGTATCTTACCTCCCAATTCAAGAAGCTTCTCGCTTTGAACAAGTAAGAATCTAAACTTCCATGGGGCATGAGCTCATACACAAGAAGGAGCTCCCCGTTTTCGTGACACCAACCAATGAGTTGCACAAGGTTTCGATGCCTTAGTCGACTTATGATCTGTGAGTCTCAATCTTAGTTTTTTTTTTTTTTTTTTTTTTAATAACTTTTTTTATTAAATAACTCACACACCCTATATGTCAATGAGGTTTGAACTCATGACCTCAAAATTGTTAGTTAACACCTTAACCAATCAGGACACGGCCCTAGTATATTAGGAAGATGTATATTCTGTAATCAACTAGGATTATGTAAATTTTCAGTATAATTAGTTTTCTTCTAGGGTTAGAACGATGCTTGTATATATACCTGACTTAGGGTTTGTTTAATATATTAGAAAATTCTCAACTTTTTGTGTTTTGTTTGACTTGGTATCAAAGCCTAAGTCGATCCTGGAAATCTTGGTGGTCTGACCATGTTGTTTTCCGCCGCAAATTTGTTCTAAACCTATCCCAATTTGATCTGTTCGACGTGTTGAAGGAAGCTTTCAATTATGTCGAATTCTGTCGTACTTGTTCTGTTCCTCTGTCATCAAATCCTCTTTGCAATGAATTTTGCAATAATTGATGATCAACCTGAAGTTTCCCGTGAACAATTGATGGCTCTTCAAAATGAGAGCTCATGCTTTGGAGTGAAACTGGATGGCACAAACTATCCAGTATGGCGACGACTTATGAAGATGCATCTTGGCGGTGTGGCAAGAGGGAATATGTCGTTGGTACTCTCCAACGACCTGAAGAAGTTGGCAAGGCACAAGCTATGTGGGATGCTGCAAATTCTAATACGATGGTGCTTCTTCTCAAATCCATGACCAGACCAGTCATGCTGTTGTTTTCAAGCTATACAACGCCAAAGGCAATCTGGGATGCAGTCGCAACCACATATTATGATGGGAGTGATTTTGCAAGAGTTCATGAGTTGACCTGTCAAGCTTTCGCAACCACTCAAGCTGGTAAGCCTCTTGCAGAATATTATGCCTGCTTGAAGGCTATATGGCAAGAGTTGGATGAAAGGGACCCCAATCCTATGATGTGTGATCTGGATATTGCTACACACAACAAGTCCCAAGACAAGATGCGAGTCCACATCTTCTTGAATGGATTGGATTCAAAATTTGCTACTGCTAAGGGAGAACTACTTTGACAAGCCACACCACCAAGTCTGGAACAAGCTTATGCTTATGTACATAAAGATGAATCCAATCAGTCTAGTGCAAAGGAGTTTCATACCGTGGTATCCAGCCCCACTGTCCAATCTAAACCTCAACAAGATTGGAAACCAAATAACCAAGACAGTGAACTTCGAATCCAGCCTGCTCGTGGACCATATCTTGTTAAGGTGCAATACTTCTATTGTAAGGAGTTTGGACACTACAAGAACTCGTGTCCTAAGAAAACAAATCAAGGAGCTACCTATGATAAAAGCCGTGGTGTCAAGGTTGCCATTCAGTTGATCCAAGAACCTGATTTCTATGGAGTAGGAGGACAAGACCTCACCACATGTATGTGTTCTTAGGATAAAAGAGGTAAAATTGGTATTGCATTAAAAATTTCTGACTTTACCGGTAGTGATACATGGATAATTGATTCTAGTGCGTCTGATCATATGATATTTGATAAGTCTTTTTTTTCTGAGTCTGTCCCCATCTCTCATACCTGAAGTATCTAATGCAAATGGGGTGTCCTTCTTGGTCATAGGTATATGGTCAATTCAAGTTACTCCAAAAATTATGTTAAACAAAGTCCTTTATGTTCTTGCTCTATCACATAACTTATTGTCTGTTTCTGAATTGAATTCACAAAACAAATGTTTTATAACCTTTTTTCCTATGTATGTTATGTTCCAGTACCTGTCATCTCAGGCGATAATAGGCAAGGGGGATATGCTGGGGAGATTGTTTCACTTGGATTACATGTACAGCGGGGAAGCAAGAGCACCGTCACCAATCGTTGCCCTAACATTGAGTTCTGATCGAGTAAAAGAAATTTGGCTATGGCATCGCCGAATGGGTCATCCTTCTTTTGGAGTCACGAAGAAGTCGATGTCATTTTTGTTTTTTAGAATAAAAGAGTCCAGTCTCCATTGTAAAACTTGTGTTTTTGTTAAGAGTCATAAGTCCAGTTATTCTCCTAGTTTTTCTTCTAGTTTTGTACCATTCGAGTTAATTCATTCTGATGTATGAGGGCATTCGAAGAATTTGACATTGACAGGAATGAAGTACTTTGTTTTGTTTATTGATGACTTTACAAGATTAACTTAGGTTGTGTTATTGAAAAAGATGGATGCTGTATTTTCGGCTTTCACCGCTTTTCATAGTCTCATCTGAACTCAGTATGATGCTTGTGTGAAAATATTTTGATCTGACAATGGAGGAGTGTTAGTTAATCACTCTTTCTGAGTCTATTTTCAGCAACATGGAATTGTTCATCTGACTACTTTTCCTCAAACACCAAAACATAATGGGGTATTTGAGAGAAAAAATCGACACCTCTTGTATATTGGAAGAGCCCTCTTACTCAGTGCCAATCTACCCAAATATCTCTGGGGTGAAGCTGTGTTGTATGCTCTCACGTATCTTAGCAACCGTCTACCATCTGCAGCTCTTCAAAATCGAGTTCCCTTTGAGATATTGTTTGAACATGTTACTATTCCATCTCTCATCAATAAACTTCATGCTTGTGTCTTTCGTTGTGTGGCCTATGTTCATCTTTACAAAAATTAGAGATCTAAGTTGGAGACTCATTCCCTTAAGTGTGTGTTTGTTGGATACGGATCCCATCAGAAAGGATATAAGTGCTACCATCCTCCGTCTCAACAATTCTATGTCACCATGTATGTCACATTTAGTGAAGACCTGTGCTATTTTCCTTCAATGATATCTTTGAGTGAGGAGGAGAAACATGCTTTTTATGAAGTTCAATTTGGAGAACTAGAAGATTGTGTAATTGTTGATAGTAACTCCCCTGAAAAGGATCTTTGGCCTGTCACCAACCAGATCCAGAATTCGAGAGATAATACTCTGGAACCTCAAAAAGTGGTTTAATCTGTTGAACTTGCCCAAGTTGAGGCGTCTGTTCCCAGTTCTGAAAGTGTTCGACATGATGAACAATTGTCCGAAACGTCGAAAGGAGGAGAATTAAATAGTAATCAGCCGCCAGTTGTTGAGGATGTACATGCAAGTTCAATCTCTCCCCCTACATAAGTGATCTCTCCTAGCTTGTCATCACCTGAGGTATGTAGTACTATTCCGTTTTCATCCTCTAATGTCCTTGAATCTAGTAGAGTCTTGCTTGCTAGGTCAATCCGTGGCCAACCTCCTAAAAAATATGAGCCTCTCTTGTCAGCTAAAGCCAAGTATCTTGTAGCCAACTATGTGTCAACTCATAGATTGTCTAAACCTTATGTAGCCATTGTGAATCAATTATTTGTTGTGTCTCTTCTTAATAAAGTGCAGGGTGCAATCAAGGAGGAGAAGTGGGCCAAATTAAAGCAATGGAGGTTGAGATAGATGCTCTCAAGGAGAATGGTACTTGGGATTTGGTGCCATTACCATCTGGAAAGAAGACCATTGGTTGTTGATGAGTTTATATTGTGAAGCATAATGCATATGGCTCAGTTGACATATATAAGGCAAGGTTGGTTGCAAAAGGAATCACTCAAAAATATGGGGTGGATTATGATGAGATGTTTGCATCTGTTGCAAAGATCAATACCATTTGAGTCCTCATGTCTTTGGCCGCTAATCTGGATTGGCCCCTGCAGCAGTTTGATGTGAATAATGCATTTCTTCATGGAGATTTGAATAAAGAAATTTACATGGATCTTCCTCTAGGATATAATACTTCTACGGGCGAGAAGGTGGTGTGCAGATTGAAAAAATCTCTGTACGGATTGAAGCAATCTCTAAGAGTTTGGTTTGGAAGGTTCACATCTTTCATGAAGAAGATTGGGTATAGGCAGAGTAACTCAAATGATACTTTGTTCCTGAAACACTGACAAGGTAAGCTTACTACCTTGATCATTTATGTAGATGATATGGTAGTGACAGGTGATGACACTGGTGAAATTAGAAGATTGAAAGATCAATTGTCTTCTAAGTTTGAGATGAAGGACCTTGGGAATTTAAAGTATTTCTTGAGAATTGAGGTAGCCAGGAACAAGGACTGTATCATGCTGAGTCAAAGAAAATATGTTCTAGATTTGCTAGCAGAGACTGGTATGCTTGATTGTCAACTAGTTGATACACCGGTAGAACATAATCATCGGATTGCAGAGTATCCTGATCAAGTTTCCACTGATAAATCTCGATATCAAAGGTTAGTTGGAAGATTAATTTATTTGTCGCATACTAGACCTGACCTTGCTTGTGCGGTTAGTATGGTGAGTCAGTATATGCACAATCCTAGTGAAGATCACATGAATCTTGAGATACTTAAAAGTTTTCTCCTGGAAAAGGCCTGGTGTTTCGTAAGCATGGACATTTGAGAACTAGTGGTTACACTGATGCAGACTGGGCAAGGAACATCATTGACAGGCGTTCTACTTTTGGCTATTTTACGTTTGTTGTTGGAAACTTAATCACTTAGAGAAGCAAGAAACAGAATATGGTGGCCCATTCTAGTGCAAAAGCTGAGTACAGAGGTATGGCTTAAGAAGTCTGTGAGTTGTTATGGTTGAGAAGTTTGTTAAAGAGTTTCAAGTAGGAATGGTTAATGCCTCTTCACTATGACAATACTGCTGGGGTTGAAATCTCCTGCTCAACATGATCGGACAAAGCACGTAAAGATTGACAGGTACTTCATCAAGGAAAAGCTAGATGCTCGCATAATCTCGTTCCCATTTGTTCCTTCAGAGGAGCAGTTAGTTGACATCCTTACTAAAGTTGTGTCGTCCAGGGTGTTCAGTAACTCACTTGACAAGTTGGACATTCAATATTTGTATGCGCCAACTTGAGGATGAGTGTTAACGTGAGTCTCAATCCTAGTATATTGGGAAGATGTATATTCTGTAATTATCTAAGATTATGTAAATCTTTCGGTGTAATTAGTTTCCTTTTAGGGTTAGAACTGTGCTTGTATATATATATACCCGACTTAGGGTTTGTTCAATATATTAGAAAATTCTTAACCTTTTGTGTTATGTTTGACTTCATCCTGACTTCGACTGCGTACTCCTTTAGCCCTTGTTTGGATCCCTTAGAGACCCTCTTAACCGCTACATATGCGTTTAAGTCTCTTAGGGCATCTCCAACAAGGGTTATCATACCCATACCTATACTCAAAACCCATAAAAACTCATCTCCAACAATCAAAACCTATACCCATAAATGGGTTCCTACCAGACCCATGACCTAAAATGGGTCGAATGTGAAGGAGGAAACCCATTTGCCACATGAGCGGGACCCACAAGCCAGCAGTTGCACGTGGAGCAGTTAGCTGAAGCAGAAGCGACGCGCCAGGGACGAGAGAGGCAACATAGACGCGCAAAAGGACAAAAAAAACGGGCGGGAGAAGGAGGACGCGCTAACCATGCGTTGAGGGAGCTGGACTGGTGTGGCTGATCTCACGTGAGCTCGGCTGTGGTTCTTCAACAGTCAAAAATAAGCAGTCCATAATTGATTACATTCAAAATTAAAGGTCCTGATAATGCCACCAGAAAAAGAAAAAATGAGGCCGAAAATTTGTTTTCAAATAAACAAAAAACTTGAAAAAAAAAATGAAAAAAAAGAGGAAAATATAGAAAATTATTTTGCTTGTTGGAACAGTAATTTGTACCAATTTCTATAAATACCATCCACCTTCTTCATAATTTTTCACTTCAAAACTTCTCTCTTCCTTCTACACTCTTTAATTTTCATAATTGTTCTTCATCTAGCTAGTTTTCAAACTTTTTTTTCTTTTCAAAGATGTCCAACCCCAAACCTAGAGGAGAAGCTTGGAAAAACCCTGAAGATGTGTCGTTGTGTTTGGCGGTGGTTGCGATTGGTGAAGACGGTGACAAAGCTACCGGTTAAGAGAAGAAAAAATTATGGGATCGTATATGGAAACCCTCTTTTGTCAACAACATTGAGCAATCGCCGAAAATCCGCCTTTGATGGTCGACATAGATAATGTTTGTGGTATACTTTCCAGATTGCTCTAGTAAAGTGACTTAGAATTTCCTTCATTAGTAGTTTCCTCAACCTATTCATTGCAGCAAAGAACAAAAACTTAGAACTTGAATTCTGATATGAGAGAGAAGTGTTTGTGAATTAGTGAGGTATGCTGGAGTGAAGAGCCTCGTACTTATGGACTGACCAAAAATGATTGATTAAGATAAGATATGACACGTGACATATAATGATCTAAAACGTAATCTCACTAGCCTTTTCACGTAACGACACGAGGAGCTAAAGTATACCAAAAATTTAAGATCCGAAATCTTATCGAATATGTAATTATTAAAAAGATAGACATTATTAATTTTAAAAAATAAAAAAATTTATTTAATTTTAACTAGGACAACATATTATATTAAATTATTATGTATGATTTATATAATTTATTTGTTGATGACCAAAACCCATACTTAAACCCAAATTATAAAAAATAATTAAAATTTGGGTATGAGTATGAGTTTTGATATAATGGTTGAAGATGAAATATGAGTTTGAATAGTAATGAGTTTAGGTGAGTTAAAATATAGGTATAGGTATGGCTATAGAAAAGATTGTTGGAGATGCCCTTATGAATCCTCTATAGACTCCACCGACCCCATGAAGTTTATGTACAGCGAGTTGTCTTCGTAGGGAGAAATTGTTCCCCTTTCGAACTCATTATCGAGTACCATCATAGTGTCTTCAACATTTCTCCCTGCAATGCTCTTCCTCCGAAAGATGAACCAAACCAAAGCCAACGCAGCCACCAAGATACTTAAACCAACACCTAGCCCCACAGCAAGTAACGGTATATTGTTATTTCTTGACTTCTGTTCATCAACAGTATCAGGGTTGGGTGCAGCTGGTGGTGTAGTGTCTCTCTCATCAACAAACTCATCAACAATAGAAGTCGAAATGAAATTCCATGAGATGATTTCAGGCAAAGCAATCCCCTATCACCGGTTCCAGCAGAGAACCCCACAATTACCCAATCGGGCAAGTACTGTTTCAGATCAACCACGTAACGAAGATATCTCATCACTTGCTTTTGGATACCAGCTGTGTCATTCAAAGTGGTGTATGCAACACAAAGAGTTTTTGAGCTGGAATTATAGCTAATCGGAGCATTGTTGATTTTCGCATTCGGAATATCTCCAGACCAAGCCATGGTAATATTAAACCTGAGATTGTTGACATCGACCCGACATGATCGTATGGGGGATCGAGGTAGGTTGGCGGTGGATTCTGGAAGATATCAAACTCCACCGCCACAAAGGGGTACTCATTCCCACCTGGAAGGTCTGCGACGGGGAGGCCAAGCTTGCCGCCACCTCCTAGTATACTGTTTAGTACGGATCCTTTTGGCGCCAAGAAGAACACGAACCCGTCACCGTAGGATTTGTTGCCTTGAGAGTCAATGACAAATGTAAAGTGCGTGGTGAAGTCTGCAAGTCTAAGTTTTCCCGAGACATTTCCCCGGAGAAGGAATGGTTCGCTGTACGTGGCTCGACCGATGTTCCCAGCCAGTTCAGGTTCTTTGGCGCTTTTGGTGAGCTGGAGGCGTTTGCCGTCGGTATAATAAGCATCTCCTCTTTACTAAGTAAGGTAATAATAAAAAATACAAAAAAATAATACTATTATAATGATAAAAATGGTAGGATCACGTCCTTATTTGTAAAGATGAAATGTTAGTAGATTTATTTGTGTTTTGTTTTGTTATGGTGTCCTTCTTTATCATATTCTTCTTCTTTTTTAAGGCAGGCTCCCAGCCTAGCTGTTAGGTCGGAGAAGTCATCTTTTCTATTGTATTATTAACTAGAATAGTTGCCCGTGCGTGCTTTGCCGCGGTGTTTTGTCTGTTTATATACTTGATGATCAGAAGATAGCAAAGATCAGCAGATAAAATGAAAATCAGAAGATAGCATCTAGTAGCAAAGAACATATATTACAATAAAGCTAGAGTCATACAGTTAAAAATAATAAGGCTCTAATTGTTAGCAGTAGAAAGCAGAGAGAAGAGTGTGGAGCTTGATCAAAAAGTTATCTCCAGTACGAAATGCTCTGTTGTTAGCCAAAAATGCAATCATAGTTCTGCATGTTCACAACTTCGATAAGTTGAACAAAAGTTGTATATACACAGTGTGGTTCACATTTAGTTAATCTTCTGCTTCTAGTTTTGGTTCTTGTTTGTTGAGGATAATGTTGGTTCGCTGATTTCCCTGTCATATCAAATTGAATAAGTACTAATATAGATGTGATTGTTATCAAATTTTGTGGACAAATGAGCACTATGCTTTTACCTTTCCAATTTTTTCTTTGGTTATGCACGTGCATCCATTCCTCTTTTCCTTTTAGAGGTTTTCTGTGGTATTGTGGTGATTAGTAATTGCTATGTTGGTGATTTTGGAATTTGATGATCTGAGGGGATACGTTTCACTGTTCACTGTCCATATTTGCTGAATTTGATCTAAAAAAGGTGGCTCTGACCAATGGTATTTTCAATCTCTTTGGGTAGGGTTTGTTGTGCATCAGGAGGAGTCTTTTGTTCACTAAGTGTTCACATGTGGCACCAAATAATTTCTCTGCTTCCCTTCCCATTAGTGTAACAGTCGTTTCATTGGTGGTATCTTCAATAATGGTCATGTTTACTCTGTAACTGTGTAAAATAAAAAGAAATATGTTTGAACTTTTATATTATGATTTATGAATGAGAATAAATTCAATATAGGAATGAAATGTTAAGTTGAAATTGAAGTGCAATGTTACCATGGTATAGGCTTTTGGACACCATGTTGGTCGCAAACAAAGGTGTCACTATCATGCATGTACTTCAGTAGTTTATTGCAATTTGTGGATGAACAGCATTTGTACCATCAGTCATTTTGGATTGGATATCCCGTAATTGATGCCTTGCAATACATGGTGTCATTTTGCATTTTTCAGGTATTAACAGAATATGTTAGTATGTTCAAATTGTATCAAAATAAGGATAATGTAAATTAACAAATTAAGGATAACGTGATAGCTAAATTAAAAACTAATTTATTTTCCTAATCACAACTAGATCGTCGTTTATAGTATGGGCAAATAAGGGTCATTCCCGCAGAGGACTAAATGAATATAACTACTCAAACGATGTCACAAAAGTGACTACTGATCCTATTGAACAGCAGTCGAAAAATAAAAGAAAAACCTAACCTAGGCTACTCAGAAAAACACAAAAATTTACAGAGGTGTACTAGACACACAGATCATCTGAGGACTCATCGGCTACCGACCAGTCTAACTCACGACTCATGGAATCTTCTTGACATTGTTCCTGATCCCTTGACTCATGAGTTAAGTAAGCCAAAATTGTATCAATATGTTGTCAAATATTCTCAACATATTCGTTAACATCTTGGTTAAGTTCACCCATGCTTTGTCTAAATGACTCCACGTCATGTGAAAAGAAGCAGTAATCTGCACAAGGGATACATTATTATGTAATAGTAGCAATCAGATCTTCAAGAGACTCACATTCATGTGCTGACGTTGTTGATGAATGATAATCATAGTATGAAGATGATGGAGCTTCAAACGCATCATAGAATCCTTGTTGAGCATTTGTGTAGCCATTCCACTCAGAATAAGATGGGTGCTCCCATGCCGAATTGTAGGCAGGCACATAATGATCATTCCAATGCCCTTGGTTCGCTTGATATTCTCCAAACATACTACTTTGATCATAGTAACCATGATATTGCATGCTAGCTTGGACATGTCTCCGATGAAAGACCAACCATAGAACATATGGAACACACCTCGTAGGATTGCTGCCACATTTGAAAACAAAAGAAAATAAAAACAAGTTATTAATTTATACATGAATAACAAACACAAACAAAACGAGTAATTAGAAAACAATAGTCCCCGGCAACGGCGCAAAATACTTGATAGCAAAATTAAAAACTAATTTAATTTTCCGTATTCACAACTAGATCATCGTTTATAGTATGGACAAATAATGGTCATTTCCGCAGAGGACTAAATAAATCTAACCACTCAAACGATGTCACAAGAGTGACTACTGATCCTATTGAACAGCAGTCGAAAAAAAGAAGAAATACCTAACCTAGGCTACTCAGAAAAACACGAAAATTTACAGAAGCGTACTAGACACATAGATCGTCTAGCACACAAAATTTGAGATGATTTGAAGTTGATTTGATAGGGAAATAAAATACGGGAAGATGATGAACATAAGATAAGAAAATTGAAAACTGATTTCAAAATAGATGAGAATTAAGATAATGAGACTAGCTAGGGAGGAATTATCCACCCCTGACAATCACACACCACATACTTTGTCTAATTTGTGACCAACTAACTCAATTGAAGATGCTCAGATTGACTCGGTACGCTTGAGCACAATCTATTACTCATTCTTACTGTGTACATTAGGTAGGAAGTGCTCTACACCTAAACTATACTCAAACATTGTAACCTAAAGGTATGTTTATTAGGTCAAACAAGCAGAGATCAATAAGCATGAAAAGAGTTTAAGCAATCACTAGGCATTACAATAAACTTAGTGCTTTGCTAAACCTAGGGTTTCGTCTACTCGCTAGTGAAAACTACCGATTACTTCTCTAAACAATTTGAGGGATCCGATATTGACCCAGGCATCAAATAATCAAAGTGTTAGAACTCTAGCATGTATACTAAGTAGGCCTCCAAAGCACACACACAAAGAATTCATTGATGAACAATCGGTAAATAAAACATCAATCTTATTAATTGGAAAAACAAACAGAAAATCAAAGAATGTTATGAATCATGTCTAAGGGCTTCCCAGCCCCCTAGCTACTATGAGTTTAGTTACACATAATGAAAATTGAAAACACAAAAGAGTTCATGAAAGAGGAAGACAACAATAACTGAGCTTGGAGAATCCATGAGTAGAGAGCGATATCTGATTCTTGCGTTCTTTTTCTTCCCGACTTCCTCTTCTTCCCTCTCTTCCTTTTGTGTATCTGATGATATTAGGGTTAGATAACCCTCAATTTCCATCCATGGGCTAGCTGATTTGGATTGGGCCTTGAAATTGAAGTTTCGGTCCAAACCAGAAATTCAAGCAGACTGACCTTCGACCACTAAAATGATTATAACTTCTTCTAAAAAATAGTTATTGTAGCTTTCTATTGGTATATAACTCGTCATCTGGATCGTTGTGAGCTGATTACAATCCTCTATCGAAGTTAAAAAATAATTTCTGGCAGATCTTCATAATTCTTTCCTTGCATGACATAGATTCTTTTCCTTCAAAATTTCTCTTCTCTTGCTTCATATTCCCTTCTTTGCTCCAAAACACCCTTTTTTTTTGGGTAATCGGGTTAAGAGCTAACTCATCGCTCTTACCCGAAAATTTATTGATATGAAAAAAAAAGATACAAAGCAAAGGGGACTACACCAAAACTTTGCTAACAGAGAGTACAAAACTAACAAGAGTTGTAAATGAATTACAAAAATGGCCCTTAAAAAGAGACTTTAGAACACCTAATAAACATAAAAATAACTAAATCAAATGAAAAATTTGATAAACTAACAAAGTAAAGAGAAGAATTAATCATTATATCGTCGCATATTTATGCTCCTATCAAAGACCCCCCACACTTAAGCTTTGCTAGTCCCTAGCAAACACAAAGACTAACTAAACAAATGACAAACCTAACGTCTTTCAAACATCTCAGAGAACTTATAACGCCCACACTTGTCAACACAAATTCAAGCTATCATGTATCAAAACTCTAAATTTCACTTAAGAGTTAATTTATTTTAACAACCATGATGCTCAAATCATTATGTAATGATGATCAAACCAATACAGCAAGTATATGTCTTTCGAATTCATGGGTCAACAAGTACCAACTCAATTCCTCACAAAGATGCACTCAATTTCTTTTCACTTATGATTTTCTGGTTCAGTCTCTCAATTGTACTCAAGAGAAAGTAGCTTGCATACTTATATTAACAAAAAACACATGGCAACATAAATAAACCTCATGAAGGAATCACTTACTCACACAAATGAACCACACCATAGGCTCAACTCGTAGAACAAACACCACAGATCAAGTTTTACTCATGTTTTAGATCAAAAGGAACTTTACAAGGTAATACTTGGACTAGGCTAGGGTATGAGTTGAAGAGTAAGGAATTGTAAAATTCCTAAAGACCTAGCAGAGCATTGAAACACTCATTATGTCGCCAAAGCAACAGTCAATCATCATCATGTTGGGCCCATCATCATTCTAACCTCTTTATAACATTGTGGAAAAGAACAAAGACCATATATTCAATTTTTGGGCCTTCAAACATACACAAAACTCCAAATTCACAAACAAGGGACTTAGTCCAATTTTTTTTCTTCCTGCCATTTCTTTTGATTTGATTTTTTTTCTTTATTTTTTATTTTTGTGGCATTTTTCTTTTCTTTTGGACAAGTCACCTTCCCCTATATTTGTTTCTCATCATCATTCCACACAATACATCATAACATCATGCCCTATTAGGCCCAAAGGACAAAGGTAGAGATATCACTACACTAAGCTCAAGGTATGTATTTCATGGGTGATGAAAGAAAAGGTTTAACGTAGGATTAACTAAGGGGTGTGCCGCGCACACAAATAGGGACACATGACAATATGACAATGGTGTTCATCTTAAAAAGTTTCATTTATCCTTTCCAAAATCAGAGTGTTTTATGATAAAAAGTTTTGGAAGTCCACAAGAGTGAGTTCTAGTCATCTAGATTTTATTAAAAGCTATGGTGAGAAATCAACCAACAAGAAAGAATAATGAGGTTTTCGAAAAATTATAGCAAAGAAAACAAATCAGAATATTTTCAATAACCACTTAGAAAGAAAACACATATATAAAGCTCAAAAGCTCACATAAGGGTCATATAAATTAAGTTGAGCTCATCTTAGCATGAATCAATCAATCTCATTCATCACATTAGTCTAATCATCAATGAACACAACTCAAGTAAAATAATCATTAAAATCTATTAACAATTATTTGAAATCAAGAATTTGACACATGCTTGCAATCCTTTTGTGACCATAATATTTCACAAAAATTCAAACTCATCAATGTTTGGAAGAAAACACACAAGACACAAGAAAAAGAAAAGAAAAATCCTAAAACTAGACTTTTTTTTTTACGAACCCACAAAAAACAAAAACGTCATTCCCCCACACTTAAACCAAAACATTGCCTTCAATGTTTAACATAGATAATCATGCAATGATAGGATTTAAGTGAAAAAAAGAAATAAACACTAAAAAAATGTAAATGAGAAAAGAGTAAGAGTACTCCCTCTTGAAGACCTCTCAACATATTTAAGAGCAAAAAGAAGGGAATCATCTATTTGAAGTCACAAATTATGCTGCATCAGACCTCCATAACCTTCTGATTCAGCTTCGGATGACTAAGCTACCACCTGGAGGCGAAAGTTGACGTTGCTAGCTTTCTGTGGATATGTAAATCACCTTCTAACTCCCAGCGGTTTGGAAATTATAGCCCTGCAAAGTTAGGACAAAAACTGAAACTCTACACTGATAGAATAACCTTCACCCATTTAAACATGATTTCCGGGCGCTTTACTATCTATTGATGGTGAAACTTGGGGAGCATGAAGTCCACATCAGGAGCTTCAATTCTATATATGGCACGCCACATTTGGACCCCGGGAAGTGTTCCCTCTTTTGCATTTAAAGTAACACTCCTGCACAGTTTCAGCTTTCCTGAGCTGACCTTGCTGCACTCAAACTGAAGTTTTGAGCTCATGAGAACTTGAAATCTGGCTCTGTCAAATCCACTAAAAAGTAGACTCGTGGGGCTTTTCATCCATATATTCTTCTTTTTCTGCTTCCAAGTGAGCTCTGAACGGTGGCCGTTCAAAGTGAACTGATCCACGCGGTAGAAAAACGGTTTCCATCAAAAAGTGATTTTCTCGAACTTTTCTCAACAACATAACCTACACACAAACTAAAAACATAAAACCAAATATAACATGAAGCAAATGAAGAGAAGAAAAGAAATAGGAAAGTGTCCCTTTGAAATTTGAAACTTTGAATGCGGAATCTCCCTCCTCCATGTCATGACAGCTCCTCATCAAGGATAATCAAGAGGTTTCGGTCTTGGATCCACAAGATGCTTAACTTTCTTCAATGATGTTTCATGCTCTCTTGATAGCAACTTGGGTATCTTAAGATCAATGTAAAGATATGATTCGAAATTCTTCTTTTTCTTTCTCTTTTTTCGTTGTCTCCTTCTCTTTTGGAATGCACCAATCATAGATAAAAGGATTTCCTTATCAGATTTTGGCTGCTCATTTATTACTATCTCCTCATGTTTAAAGAAATCTAATGGTACTTGGATGGATGGAGCATGTGGAGAGCTTAAATATGGCAAGGAAGAATTTGGTGGTTGAACATGCATCGGCAACAGAGGCTCAAACATAGAAGCTTTGACGGTCTTCTCATTTAAATAATAACTCACACCATGCATGAAACATTCATGACCTTCATGAAGCATTGTGATCTCCTCCAACACATGATGAAACTCATTATTGTCATTAAGCTTAGCTTCAATTTCCTCTTTGAAGTTCTCTTCATAGAATTCCTCCAAATCTGAGTCTTCATCGTCATCTATTATTGAGTCAAGTGGTGCACCATGAGATTGAAGTAAAGGGGTGGTTGTAGGAGGCTCCAACAAGACTGTTGTATGTGTAAGATGGTGCTTTGGAGGTACAATAGCCTTTGAGGACTCATCGGCTACCGACCAGTCTATCTCACGACTCATGGAATCCTCTTGACATTGTTCCTGATCCCTTGACTCATGAGTTAAGTAAGCCAAAATTGTATCAATATGTTGTCCAATATTCTCAATAGATTCGTTAACATCTTGGCTAAGTTCACCCATGCTTTGTCTAAATGACTCCATGATGTCTAGGACTGGTAGTACCATCGCACAGTGACTCTCAAGCTCAATCTCCTTCCATTGTTTATGGATAGCTATAACCAGCCCAGCTCTTATGGATTCTGCCTCCATATATATGCCAGCAGATTGTGCAAGTTCTATGTATGCGGGATAGAGCAGCAACATAGTGTCCTTCTAGGCTCTACTGTATTCTTTGTAATGAGTTAGTTTATTTTGATATGTTTTTTTTATCTAATAAACAATTAAGGACTAATTTCAGTTTACTCCCATCAACTTTAGGTCGATCATCATGTTAGTCCTTATTCTTTCAATTTCATCAAAAACACCCCTCAACTCCCAATTTTCATCAGCTGTGTCCAAACCTCCATTTTTCATCTAATTCCTCCGTCAAGTGATGACATGGCATCAAGAAGAAAGTCAAATTCTGAAAAAGAAAAAAAAAACCTTTCTGACCATTTTTCCCCATATCGATACACATCTCTATACCCATTACAACCCCCTAGCCTTAGTGATTTTGGTGGGATTGAATGCAATTATCTATTTTGCTCTTTTTCTGTGAGCTCAGCGACTTCAAATTTGGTTTTCTTTTTAATACAAGTCATTACATGACCGGAGAATTGGATGAAAAACAGATGTTTGGACACGCTGATGAAAATTAAAAGTTGAAACGTGTTTTTGATGAAATTGAAAAAAAAAAGACTAACATGATGATCGACCTAAAGTTGATGGGGGTAAGTACTGAAATTAGTCCAACAACTAATATGACACAACAAGTCTATTTTGAGTCGAACTCACAATCTATCACTTATGGGGAGAGACTTGTGCTACCAATTAAAGTTCAAAATTCTTATTACACATCGTCTTTTATCTCCATATCATTTTTTTCTTTATAATCGGTATATAAACTGGGCGGAGGTAGCCAACCAAACTAGGAACCTTATGAACCACATGTGGTCATAGGAACTCAACCAACATCTAGCATTAAGACATCGATGACCCAAGGTTTGGCCTTGTAAGTATGCAGACATCCTACATATTCGGGACTCTTGATGACCTAAACACTATGGATACCAACACTTTTTACTAGTGTCATATGGGTTTCATATGTCTCCAGTAATCAATAACTGTTGGGGCTCGAATTTGGGTATGGTGAATCTACTCAAGTAAGTGTCTTGTCATTCATGCCAACCAGTGGCGAATCCAGGATAAATATCTCACATGGGCTAAATGTAACGTAAAAAAAAAAATAACCAACAATGCGATAAATTTTGGTTCATTGAAAAAGAACATACATATATAAGGGGACATAGCAAATTTTACCCTTAAACACATTTATATTAACAAAAGCTATACACAATACAATATAAGAAACACAATTAAAAACTAACTAAACTGTACTCTACTAGGCCCCAAAGCTTCAAAATCTTTAATCACCATCTCATTGTAAACCGCTTCAACAAATTCTTTTTTCATATGAAGCACCATGCAATCATCAAGAAACTCATCTTCTATCTTGTTTCTAAGTTTGTTTTTAATGATGTTCATGGATGAAAAAGCTCTCTCAGTGGTTGTAGTAGAAACATGAAGAGTCAACACTAAACAAATCAACCTAAAGATCATAGGATAAAACTCTAATTTTCTTCTTTGAACAAGTTGCCGACACAGATCAGATATAGAATCTAACGTGTGAAATGCTACATCTTGAGTCATATCTTTCTTATAATATGTACACTCTAATTCCAAATTGTAGTAGAAACATGAAGAGTCAACACTAATTAAACAAATCAACCTAAAGATCATAGGATAAAACTCTAATTTTCTTCTTTGAACAAGTTGCCGACACAGATCAGATATATAATCTAAGGTGTGAAATGCTACATCTTGAGTCATATCTTTCTTATAATATGTACACTCTAATTCCAAAGAAAGAAAGTCATCTTGCACAAAATCTTGAGGATAAAAGCTCTTAGCAAGAAGGAGTACCTTTTGAGTTTCAAACAGGCTGAACTTATCATGAGGATCCAAAGTTGAAGTGAGCTTAAGAAGTTCGCAAGATTTGTCATTGAACCTCTTATTTAGCTCACTTAATTGAAAGTCAAGTATAACATTGAATACTTCTACACAGAAGTGGTGCTCATGTGTGATGAAATTCTTTTGTTGACTCAGATGACCCGTACCATCCAACCAACGAGCACTCATATCAGGCATAGCAATATCATGTGTCTCACAAAAAGATGCAAAAAGCATAAAAAAATCATCCCAACCATCATCTCTCATGTCTTGAAGTAGTTCTTTTGTAGTTTCAACAAACTTCATTGTTTCTCCAATGTCAATGGTTTTCTGTTGTATTACTTGACAAAGAACTTTTGTGACTTTCATGACTCTATGCATCAAAATCAGACAAAACACAAACTCAAATGATCTCATAGCTCTAAGAATACCAAATAATTCAATCATACTCTTAATAGAACAAAAATGAGAGCTCCAACGAGTACCAGAAGGTCGTTGCAAACTGCAAGTTTGATTAGAGCATGTACCTGATTGAAGATTGTGAATTAGCAAAGTGCAAAGTGCAAGCATAATCAAGAATATGATATTTATTGATGCAAATAGAATAAAAATTAAAGTTAGCGTCATACTTGTTTGAAGATTACCAAGAGCTATCAAATCTTGAATTTCATCCTCTCTAACAGCTTTTAGGGCACCCTTGCGCTTAGCAGATGAATCCACAAAATTCACAACAAGTAATAGGGTAGAAAAGAAGTGATATGTATCATGAACTCCTTTAGCCGCACCATTTAGAGCTAGTTGCAAATGGTGAGCAAAACAATAAACATAGTACGCATAGGGACAATCTTCAAGAAACAATGTCTGTAACCCATTCCAAATACCACTCATGTTACTAGCTCCGTCATATCCTTGACCACGCATATTTTCCACTTGTAGATTGAACATACCGAGAACTTTGATTATCTCCAATTTAAGAATTAATGAGGTTGTGTCGGGAACACTCACTATCTTAAAGAACCGTTCTTAGATTAAGCCATGACGATCAACAAACCTCAAAACAATAGACATTTGCTCGTTGCCAGCTACATCAACAAGAATGCAAAACTTTGCATCACCAACTTCTTCACAAATCATTTGCCTCACTCTATTACCAAGAATATTTAAGAGCTGCTTTTGAATAGATGGAGAGATGTACTTGACATTTCCAGGAGCATTCTGCAATATAACCCTATCATCATCACTAGCCATTCTTTCATAAGACTTTCTAACTTGCTTAAAATTTTCAGCATTAAGAGAGCTTTCAGATTCATCATGCCCCTAAAAGCTTGTCCTTGGTTTGCTAGAAGTCTCACACCTTCTATTGTAGCCTTCAATCTAAATCAGTTATGCTCCACCTCTTTTGTTATTCTTTTCACAAAAATTCTCTCAATTTGTGTAGCCAAATTTCTCAAGAGGTGTCATTTCTCCATGACTTCATGATGTGGACAACCTATAGACCCCATATGTACTGTAAGCACACTCTTTTACTTCCAGTTTCTCATCCCATCTACAGTAAAAACAGGATGAAGAGGGTTTTCTTTATCAAAAAGAAAACAAGGGAAACAATATATCTTGTCTTGATCATCCGAGTACTCAAGCCATAAATGACCTTCAAACTAATCAAAGTTAAACTTACGATTTTGTGCCCCATGAAGTGAAAGAGGATAATATTTCAACTTAGGTTGACATGGACCTAATGCAACATAAGCTTTTCGAACGGCTTCATGTTGATTCGCATGATACTTCCATAAAGGACACCGTTTGCCTGGATCACGTTTAATGGCATTGACATTGCCATGTGGATCAAACTCATTCCTCTGAGACCAAAATAAAGGAGACTCTGAAGATGGTTCTTCAGTTACTCCAATAGTAATTGGAGTGCCTATAGAGGCTTGTGAACTTGAAATGATGAATGTTGAACTTTACTAAACCATGTGCTGATATCTTTTGATCTAGGCCTTTCGACACGATTAATTTGTTCATCTGACATTTTGTAATTCCAAATAAAATTTCTAGCAATTCAGTAATGCAAAACTTAATGAGACAACAATTCAATTGAATAAGCATACTAACAACCTAGTTCATTCAATTAACACACAAGCGATAAAGTATAAGTTATACACACCTAGATCACTAGACGCAGAGCAGGAGGCCAGGAGCAGCCGAGCAGACATCTAAGCAGGAGGACTGGAGGAGCAGCCGAGCAGGCGGAGGCGCGGAGCAGCACAGTAGGCAGAGGCAGCCGAGCAGGAGGCCAAGAGCAGCCGAGCAGACAGCCGAGCAGGAGGACTAGAGGAGCAGCTGAGCAGGCGGAGGCGAGGAGCAGCGCAGCAGGAGGAGGGGCGAGCAGCACAACAGGCGACTGGAGATCTAAGAGTGAGACGCTTTGTTTGAGTTGTATCACTCGTATGGCTATTGCCTATTGGCTACAGTCACTGTCTCAGCAGTTCTGCACACTAGACAATGTTTTAAGGTTTTTTTTTTTACTGGGTCTGGCCCAAAATCTCACCTGGGCTCCAGCCCAGGCAAGCCTTGGGCTAGATCCGCCACTGGTAATGATCCACCTGGACATTTATTATGAACGGCTCATTATGGTGGCAGTTTATTGTATCTTCCCCTTTGCGAAATGTCACTTGATCCCACGCTGATGGGATGATTGTGACGCCTCACTGGATGTCAAAGATTTCCAAGAGGTTCGTGCATTGCCTTTTTGCAGAAGGCTGGCAAGGGGGGAATCGTGGGGCTCCGTCATGCATGGTTAGGATCTGGCCATGAACCTCAATGGCATTAGCTCATGTTGTGAGAGTACAATATTGGTGGAGTTGCCCGTTCCGGATCAAATGCTCTATGCCATTGTGGAGGCCATGGCATTGCTATGTTGTGTGGCCATTGTCGTCATGATAAGCACAATATTTGTTGCTTGTTGCACGCCGGGGCTTTTTCGGATATTTGTTCTTAGGAGGCGAGGGAATGAGGTCTTTGTGCTTGACCAATATGTCCTCGTATGTAGTGGTCAGAGTAGTGTGGAACTCGTAACGAGGTGGCTGGGAAGAACGTCGTTGTTGTTGCTGAGGACTCTGTTCCCTTGACCGATAAGGGTGGTTGTGGTTCCTCTGCCCCCGTGACGACGATCAAAACTGCGTTCCTGGTTGTCCCTAGTGGTGCCATGTTGTCTACCCTTGTCTTGCCCGCTGTCAAATGCTCATACTTTTGTTGAGATTGCTATTTTGGGGGAGGAGCGGGTAGTGCTAATGTGGTGGGAGCAGAATGCCCAAAAGTGGCAAATTCAGCACGTGCCCACCTGACAGCCAAGTCCATCAAGGCATCATAGGACCCCAAAGGGTTCTTGTTGATCTCCATTAAGAAATTGCTAGGAAGCAAGACCTGGCGAAAAACTTGCTCAGCAACTCGGGGATCCAATTTGTGGCATCGCGCGGTGGCGGATTACCACCGGGACAACAATTCATGGGGTCTTTCCCCCTCTTGCTACTTGATGTGGAACAGGGCGTCCACACTGTGATAAATACTAGCATGAAGTATAAAGCGGTTGAGGAAGAGCTGGTCAAAGTTGTCAATGGAGTTGGGCGGCAAATTAAGTAACCAACTGAGGGCTTCGTCAGACATGGTCTCTTGGAAGGCATGGCAGGCCATGACGTTTGTGTAGTGAGTGGAACTACATAACGAGAGAAATGTCTCGAGATGGAGATGAGGGTATCCAGTGCCCTTATACTTGTCCACTTTAAAGGGTTTGGCCTTGGGTGGCCGTTTCTCCATCTACACCCGTTGCGTGAAGGGACTTGGGCGATGCCCATAGCCAGAGAATAGAGGTCGTTGGCTCCCGCGACTCTTGACGCTTTCAATCCGTGAAGCCAAGTGAGTGATAGACTGAATAAGTTGGATGAGTAGGCAGGTTTGCATGTCGAGAGGTGGGTTGGGGGTGTTGGCAGAGGTAGGATTGGTGACAGGCGGAGCAGATGGTTCAGATCGATTTAGCAGGGGAGAGGGTTTATTGGTGATTGCAGATTGTTGAGGGGCTGGGAGCAGAAAAGATGGGTTGGTGAGTGGATGGGTGATGTAGATGATCTAGTTGGGGCCTCCCAGGATCACGAAACTTCCTTGGCCTTAGTTAGGAAAAAGAGATGTAGTGGTGGGGTCTGGGGTATTAGTGACCCTTGCCGCACGGTCCAAGTTGTCGTTATACACGTTACGATGGTCTAACGTGGCTCGTAGTAAGAATTGGTCTTTTTCTAACTCGGCAATACATACCCAGTACGCTTCTGCCTCCGCCTTATCTTTGGTGGCTTGCTCGCGAAACGAATGGAAGTCTCGTTTTAAATTTTCAAGAGCGGTGGCAAGATCGGGGTGACTAACGGAGGCCTCATTGGTGGCTTGGTGGAAGGATGTATCTCGGGTTGGAAAATCTCTTGTTCTATCTGAGTATCAGGGTCATTGACGTTATCTACGATTTCCACTATCTTTTTAAGTTAAATGGAGTTCCATAAGAGGAGGCTTTCCTTCTAGCTTTAATTGTTTCTACCTCTCCCGGGATCACGGGACGGGAGGTCGAATTCTTGATTCCAGGTCCTGTAACTGTACAAGTAACAATGGTGTCAAGAGTCAGGACTGGGATGGCCCAGTCTTCGACTCTCCGATGCCTAAGTTAGTGTTCGATCGCTACTTATATAGTACGAGAGTATGGAATGGGATTATTGACTTACCTCTTTTGGGGGTTCGTGCCTATTTTATAGGCTTATGTTGGACGTTGTGGCCTTAGTCTCTGATGTGAGACTGTTTGTGGTCATCTGCGACATCTCTCTTTTTGGGGGTGTTTAGCTGCCGGAGAGTGGGTGTGGCATGTATATTGCCGCTGGACCTTCACTGTTTGGATGCCCACGAAGGGTTTATCGGTGTTGTCTAGCCCGGAATAGTCTCCGACGACTGGGTGGTTATGTCATATTCTCAACGTGGCCAAGTGTTTTGGCTATGTACTAATAACACTAGCCTTGTTATATATTACTAAACAACACTTTGGACCTTTTTCGCTGCAAAGCTGACACACACGTCAATATAGAGCTCCACGCACTACAAGATAGATAAGAAGCCGCCACAACTAGGGGTGCGGTTCTGTTCAGATTTGTTAGCTCAAAATTAACGCAACTGAGCTCTTTTAACTCCATCCTCATTTCAAATTAAGCTAGACCAATTATTTCAGTTAAACCATTTTTTGTTGTGGAATGGGTTTCGGTGTGGACTGATTTATTAGTTTCAACTAAAAAGGGATACCCAAAGTTGGGTTATTTTCACATAACAATTTCGATAAGACATAGAGTTCACGTACAAAGTATCTACCAAATGTCATCCAAATATCAAGCACTAACAAAAATATCATATTTAATCACTTAACAAACCCACATATAAATCAACCATCATGCAACATATAGCAACTTGCAAACCGCAAACTTGAACAAAAATAGATTTTTTTGTATATTACAAACCAAAAGTTCCATCAATAGAGAAATAAAAAAATAAATAAAAAAATAATCTATTTGAAATAAATTCGGTGTGGTTCCATTTTAATTAGGCGGTTTATGACTTTGAACCGCAAGTGAAGTGCTGTTATGCGGTATAGTGCAATGCAACCATAAAACGACACCATTTTAGTTTGGTGCGATTTGAATCGGTAACGTATTTTTTAGTATAAATTTGTTTTGGCCACACCAGTAAGTATGTGCGTGCAAAGTCTCTTTTAGTCGTTATGAGTCTGCCACCGCGCGGACGCAGAATATAATGGTTGTAGTAACGGGGTGTGCTTAGCCTTTTGCTTCTAATCAAGCGACTGAGGATGGAGAGAGCACCAACTCCACCGCAGGGTTCTTCAAATTCGCCTTGCGAACTGGGCAAGGACTTACAGTAGTCAACGTGAACATCACAATATCGATACTCGCCGTAAGATCGAGTAGAGCTTCAACTGGGAAGGAAGAGAAAAGGGACAAAGCTCCGGGGAGCGTACAAGGAAAAGAGAGCAAAGCTCCGGGAAGCTTGAAAGGAAAAGGGTTTCTAAGGCGAGATGTTTTAGCGTCTAAGTTTGACTAGGTCGATAGTTGTATTGTTGAGTTGTATTTGTGTTGAGAGAGAGTTTCTGTAAGCCCTTGAGCTCTTCTTATATAGTGGCTGGCACCCTGCCAAGAGAGATGTAATCACAATCCAAGTCGGATTCTCAAGAAGAATACCACAAGGACATTGTTTCACCCGCGCGAAACAACCGTCTGCATGACGCGTGTCCAATCGCACAACACACTTCGCATAGGTCACTGCCTCTGTGCTGCTCAACTGTAGACTCCTATGGGGACCCAAACTATAAGCATCCTTACCTCGCGAGGTGTCACAGTTCTTGTAGAAACCCATCTCGCGCGCCCCTGAAGCTCGCGAGCCTTAACATATTTTTTTATTAAAAGGGCCACATATATTGGCTCAAAGCATGTTAAAAACTTATATGAGTCTTCAACGATAAATGTGGCCAAGGTGATTCATGAAATCCAATTAAGGAATAGAGTTTTCAACCAACACATACACCTCCACGTGTATGCGGACTCCGCTTCTTGCTTCTTTCCGAAGTCTCTTATGCGAAGCCATCTCGCCTCGCCTTCATGTACTAAGTGAGTCCATTTCGCTTCGCCTTCATGCACATCTACTCGAATTCCATTTCTTGATTCCATGCGAAGTCCTTTCCGCATAAAACTCTGCTATCCAGCTCGCATGAACTCGATGGAGAGCCATCACTTGTAAACCCAATTATTTTGGGCTCGCCGATGTGACGTGAATCAAGAATTTAATTAATATTCACTTAGACATTTACTGTCCAGTAAAATATTAATTTAGGTATAAACAAATTAACCTGTCCCTGCGCGGCCAACAACTGTTCAAGCCAAAGCAAGAAGCCACCCCTATATCTTCACGATTAAATTCTATATATAAGTTGCAAAGTTAATTTCAGTAAAATGTATGTATCATTGACCCCTATTATTTATATGTATGTGGTGTTGCCCTTGGTCTTTTCTCCCTTTATATTTATATAAATTTCCAGGTTATTCGTAATTTTTTGTATGGATTACTAGGACCACAACAGCACAAAATTTTTAAACAATGACCGATGTGAATGCCATGTAGGAAATATGGATCTATGCTAGCTGAGTGCTCTTGTACTTTGATGAACAATGTGATGTTACCACTAAGGTTTGTTTGGTGAGGACAAAAGAGATACGCTGTTGATCATGGTCTAGCCAATATACACAAAAGGCAGAAAGAATTCATTGTGTTTCTGATGATTGTTGCTAGGTTTATTATTATCTTATGGCCGGCCATACATATATGTTTGTGTATATTCTTTACTAGCTACTGGCTAGGGTTGGGTTGCGTTCTATATTGCTCTTCTTACTTGGTGTTGTTGCCTAATCATATATGTATCATATATGTCTTTATCTTCACTACATAACCAATCCCATAGCCCTTTCAATGATATTCCAAATTTCTGTACGGCATGTAATATCCATTTCATTTCATAATTCAGATGGTTAATGTATTCTCAATCGCTTCTATATGTGCACCAAATGTGGACACGTCCAGACCACCATAATGCATTTCAATTTATGCATATCCACGTGTCGAGGCTCAGAGCACGAATACATGCCCCTCCCACTAAATTGCATGATTAGTTTGAGGATCTTCAAACCCTTATAGCATCCTCGCCACACAAAAAATAAAAATAATAAAAAAATAAAACAATTACCCTTAAAGCATCTTCTCAAGGGTTTGAGGATTCGTTTTGAGCAAACAAAGGCTTTGCGAATAGATATGATCATATGATCATCATATATAATGTATATTAAGGTATATTAGGATGATTGATCTATGTAATGTGATCAAAGCTGGAAAATGGTCGCATCTATTCTTGTAATTTTCTATTAAATTTTTCATATGAATCGACCCTGATGTAGTTGTGTATAAGAGTTTTTTTCGTTATTTCAATTTCTGAGTCTCAATATTACATAATCTCTAATTTGTTCATATGTAATGATTTTCCATCACTCAATATCGAATGTGCCATCATTTTTTTTGTGCGTTTATTATCACCCCATAAACTACTTTACTCATCCCATACGTTGTTGATTTATTAAAATATCAAAATACTCTGATATAAAATTACAGTAAGGGATAATAAGTTGTTACAAATTAAAAAAAAAATTCTTTCTTTTTTATCTTTTTGTTTTGAATAAACACAAATTTTATAACTCTAATCCAAATTTATCATATTCGGTCATGAGTCTAAAGACACTAGTATTTAACCTAAAGATGAGATAAACTGTTTTTTTTCTTTGTTAATGATTTGTCTATCCCTTTACTTATTATTTTCCATGTCGACTTTATATGTAAATTCTCATGGACAACTATTGTACCGTATTTATGAACAATAGATTGATCAGTTAAAAAAACAAAATGGTTTATGGGGTGGCAATAGACACACTTTTTTTTTTTTTATCTTGTTCTTATTAAGGAAAACAAAAATAACATAAAATGTACATATATGGCAATTGCTTGAAAATCAACACCACAAAACACATATGTATGTGTGGAGGCCCGGCACGGCCCATTCTATGGCGGACGTCCAGAGTGACTCAAAAGTGCGGACATTGATGCTTTCATTGATATCAAGCACTGACCGCGACACTTTTCTTGCCGGACAGTGACCGGGAGATCCCGAACGACATCACCAAGAATATGATGTTCAAGGAGATCGATGTGTTGAAGCACCGAAAACTTCAATCCTGATCAATGACGCCTGCAAATTGGCAATCGGCGACTCCACTAGTAAAGAGAAGCTCAAGACTAAGTGGATTATCAATTAGTAATTAAGGCATCACAATACATCAATTATAGAGAAGTACATATGAATGTCACATGCGATGTTTTCTAGTTTTCCTCATTTGATCCATATAGAACAAGTAGAACAAGAATGAGTGATATGAAGAATCCAATCACCCATTACAAGCCCCCAAAAAAGTAAAAACTATGCCCTCGAATTCTAGCTCTCAAGTGAATTTGGACTGCACCCCATACAAAGTGTATTGGATCCCACCCTAGCTACTCATTGGGGCATATTATGAATGCTATAGGGCTAAGTTCCAAAGCATCCAACTAGTCGATAATAAACATGTAGAGGACAACATAATGCATGCAAAGAAAAGAAAACAAAGCAGAAAGGTTTTGGAAGATCGAGCACTTGTTGTGGAGTGTTGAATCATTAGACAAGGGACCCAAATTCTTTCCAAATTCTTTAACAGTGAATGATGAATGGGGAAAGATTTCACAATGTGGTAGTGCGGTTGGGGCTGAAGAGTGAATTTACACACGTGTACACATTGCAATTGGCGTACGTGTCCCTTTTTACGGTTTATAATGGGATATGATGATTAGTGAAGAAAAGTGAGGAAGTAGGTTAGGATGGAACTTGTTAAAGATATAGTTTGAGAGGAGAGAATCAAAAGGAAAGGAAAAGAAGACAATAACGACGTTTAGGGGTTCGTGTGAGGCATTTTGTGAATGTGATCGAGTGCTTAATTAGTGGATTAGAGTAAGAGATCGATGATTGTGCTTGTTCCTATTGCGGTTTCTGTTTCTGTTGCTTTTTTGTGAATGATTATACCAAACCCTAACACTACTAATTATGTTTATGTGTTATGAAGATTGTGAATCCTGCTCCTTTGTTGAAGTGTGACAATCTTTCTGCTCTAGCTTTGTGTTCTATTTCAATCTTTCACTCATGAATTAAACATTTGGATAATGACGACATTCATTTTATCAGAGAAAGAGTTCAAAGAGGTGACTTTGTTTTTCAGTATGTGCTAACAGAGTCTTAGACAACATATATTTTCACAAAAGGTCTACGTAGCCTGGCCTCTATTTAAAAGTCATTCTATCAATCTCAGTTTGTTCATCAAAGCTGAGTTCGAGGGGTTGTGTTATTTAATAATTAGGCATAAATTAACCTAATTAGTTCTTAAGCTAATTACTATTAGTAATATCCAGTTGTCAGTCTTGGAATGATGTTGACTTGAGTTTGGAATATATTTTTTCTTTTCTTTTATGATGTAATAAGTTGTAGACTATAAATAGGTGTGGTGTGCTGTAATAACTCTCATGCTTTCATAATTGAAGTTTAGTGAAAATTGCTCCACATGCAGCCATGCAGGTTTTCTTCTCTTCTCTCTGAAATTTCATCTTTATGTACAAATTAAGATTTCTTAGGGTTTCGATCATGTCTGCCATGTTAGCAAACACAACGTGAACGTGTGTTGAGACTTGATCGAGATTGGAAGAAAGGAGATGACCACCTGATCCCTCCCAAATTTACCCAGATGCATACTGTTTAATGTTTCAGAAATCAATCTCCAAACATCACATAGTACGTGTAGGAGATAAACGACTTGGGGGACCTTGTGCTACTTCAGAGTGAAGTCAATGAACAGATTTCTAAGTGTTAATTAGTTAGAATATTAACCTTGTGCTATATATATGTGTGTTAATTACTTGTTAGTTTTATTAATTGGCCGGTGCCCAATTTTATACTGGTTATCTTGTAATGAGTTAGCCCACGGAGTGATACTTGCGGTCTAAATATTTGTACATTCTTTCTTTTTTATATTGAGTAATTACTGACGGAAGATTTGAAACATATCTCAGAGATCTTATTCCAGGGGCTCGATTAGGAAAGTATCTTTTATGATCTGTTTAGAGATTTGATTGCTTCGGAGACAAGTTATTCGTGAACCCTAACTGCTTGGTTTCATATATATAAGGGGTCAAAGCGAACGAGAAAAGGATCGACAATTCAACAAACCCTAGCATACCTGCAAATTGGACACCTACCTAGGAGCACCCAAGTTACTAAAAAAACCTTTCCAAGGAGCACCACAGCAAGCCCGCCAGTTGGCAAATCCCACTTCACTCACCGCAAGCCTGTCAGTCGGCAAAATGCGCCCCCAGTTCATAAAGCTTCATTACGAGCACAAGTCCGCCCCCATTGTTACAGATTCACTTCTCTAGCAAATATCTTTTTAATTTTGTTACTGAGTAAATCCTAAGAATTTGTCCTAGGTTGTTTTAAAAGAGCTAGCGGCAGGATCGACCGTTTTTTATCCACAATTGTTTGAAGAGAAGTTAGAAGAAGCACGTGAACTCTTAAAGTCAAGACCGACACACCTCCTCAAGTTGTTGGCACGCTCGCACCAGACGGTTGTTCGAAAGACCTAAAAATCCACCCCGAACACTAACTAAGAGAATCGCTTGTTAAATATATTTTCCACACGTACATTCAATTAGGAATTAGAAACTTTGGTCACCAAAACGTTCTTCAATTCTAATTTAAATTCTTTAATCTCTCATATCTCATGAAAATTTTGTATTCTCATCATGGTATGTTTTGCCTATTTTTCACGTTAGAACGTACTCGAAGCGTGTTAGTTAAAGTATTATCCCGAACCTAATAAACTTGTTTAATAATTAGCAGCTAAAGCCAAGCGATTTATATATGCCATTAGTGGAATTTCACTTTCACTTTCTAATCTAAGTGTCTATAAACTAAATTGAAGTACGGGCCACACAAATTAAGCACCACATAGAAACCAAATCATAGTTAAAATATTGCAAAACATAAAGAAACCTAGCTAGTGTAATGGGAAAGAGAATCCTCCTCTCTCCTTTCCAACCTAATTAACCAACTGATTCTTTTTTCTAATCAAAAGAAACAAAAATAGTAACGAGTAGTCGAGTATACCCTCGAGGCCTCGATCACCATTACCAAATGGGATGTCATATAAATTAATTTGCAACCCAAGTAAAACCACAATTACATCAACCCTATATTATATATAGTTCACTAAAAGAGTCTTCGAATGAGTGAAACATATAGCATGTAGCTAATGACATATATGCATGTACAAACTGTGAATTTGTTTTGTCTTAATTCTCAACTACTATATTCATTTGGGTCTTAAACAAATGAAGAAGAGTACACGCGCGAACATAGGTGCTCCACCGACAGAATCTAAGTGTTCAATCTAATTAGGTGAAGTTACATCATCGATTTTAATTTAACTATATAACATATATAAACTTCAATATCCATTTGCAGATAGAGCTATACTCCTGCCGATTGTACGGTACGTATGAATACGGTTGGTGACGTGGTGGGGTGTGTATATCAGTATATATACCTGTATGAAAATAGGTACAAATGAATAAGTGGTACACAAAAGTATAAAATGACCTATAATAACCAAAATAGGGACCAATATATAGGACCAATGTTTTGGAAAATGAAATATAAATTTGGTGATGATATGGCCAACGACATATTCTTAGGCGTGCATATGTGTCGTGAGCCTGAGGTTATCCTAACGTTTGTGGATAAATAGCTTAGTTAATTAAAGCTTCAAATCCTTAATTAATTAAAGTGCTAGCTAGAAATCGAGTAGAGACAGAGAACATATTCTATTATTTATATTACCTTTCTGTCTAGCTACTATATAATACTATATTATTCTTTCGAAGCCTGGCTTAGGGTGATTGATATTGATGAGAGCTAGAAGAACATTTCCCAGCACCATATAAATGCTCCATGATCATTTTCTTGCAAAGCCAAACTCAGCTAGCGAGCTGCATATTATAGCTAAGCTTTAGAAAGCACAACCCAAACCTCCATTTCTTTCTTTCTTTCTTCCTTTCTGTCTTTCCTTCTTCTACTACACCGTACTCTTCTTTGATCTGGGAGTGAGGTTAAATTAGGGTTTCAGAAATGGGGTTAAAGGAAGCTGAAATCCGATGCTACGATGGTGAAGCAGATAGAGCTAGAGTGGAAGATCTTGAACGAAGATGCGAGGTAGGACCAACGGAGCGAGTGTATCTCTTCACAGACACTATGGGTGACCCCATATGTAGGATCCGAAACAGTCCGATGCACAAGATGCTGGTACGTATAAACATTCCCTTTTTCATAATCTTCTTCCTTTGATTTCCCACATCTAACGTCTTATCGTCGTCGTCTAAACAAATTTGGCAACTTCTCCATCACTGTATTCATCATGTTTTGCAGGTGGCCGAGCTGGACAACCAGTTGGTTGGAGTCATTCAAGGCTCGATAAAGTGGGTGACAGTTCATAATAAACCGCCGCCTGGACAGCATGAGGCCAATCTGTCCAGAGTGGGCTACATCCTCGGCCTGAGGGTGGCACCACTCCATCGTCAAAAAGGAATTGGTTCCAGACTTGTGTGTTGTTTAGAGGATTGGTTCGTAGCCAACGACGTAGATTACGCATACATGGCTACCGAGAAGGACAACGAAGCTTCAGTCAGGCTTTTCATGGAGAAGTTTGGCTACATCAAGTTCAGGACCCCTGCAATTCTTGTAAACCCAGTTCGTTACCGGCCTCGCCACGTCTCTTCCGACGTTGAAATCGAGAAGCTCAAGGTAGAAGAAGCTGAGTTTCTATACAGAAACTGTATGGCTTCCACTGATTTCTTTCCCCATGACATAGACAAGGTGCTTGGGAACAAACTGAGCTTGGGGACTTGGGTGGCTTATCCAAGAGGAGAGTCGTTTTGCAATTTTGGGTCAAATGGGGAAGCTCTACCAAAGAGTTGGGCTATGATTAGTGTATGGAACAGCGGTGAGGTTTTCAAACTGAGGCTAGGGAAGGCACCACTGACTTGTCTGTTGTATGCAAAAAGCTGGAGACTGATGGATAGGTTTTTGCCTTGCTTTAAGTTACTGCCTTCCATGCCTGATTTTTTCAACCCTTTTGGGTTTTACTTCATGTATGGGGTGTACCATGAAGGACCATTGTCAGGGAAACTGGTGAGGAATTTGTGCCACTTTGTGCACAACATGGCTAAAACTACAACTAAGAACTACTGCTGCAAAGTTGTAGTAACAGAAGTTGGGGGTTGTGACTCGGTACTAAGACATAAGATCCCACATTGGAAGTTGCTCTCTTGCTCTGAGGATTTGTGGTGCATAAAAGCCATGAAGATGAATGAAGCAGACAGAACCAGCCTTCTTGAATTGACTAAAACCCAACAAACAAATAAAACTCTTTTTGTAGACCCAAGAGAGGTATGATCGTATGAGTGGTGAACATATGATCAACCCAAAGTCTCCTCGGTCTGTCTCACCCTGAATACCCCGCAGCCTGGTGAGTATATTTGTATATCGGGATTGTACATAATCATATGCTTTCTAGTTTCTACAACTACATGAAGGCCCGGACTTGATGCGAGTCCGAGGAGACGGGCGACTCAAGGCCCTGAGTTCTAGGGGGCCCAGGACAGAAAAATCTCTACTCTCTATTATTAAATACAGATAAATATGGAAGGAAGAGCATGTTCTGTCAGAACCTTCATCTTTTACTGCAATGAAAAGAACGCAAATGCATGTGAACACAAAGAGGCCAGCCAAGTTTTTTATAACTGTATATATACATATAATATCATATAATGTATTGAGAGTGAAAGAAATAAGTAAATACATACCAAAAATTTAAGTTTTCAAGAAAGAAAGTCTATACAATTTATTTTAGTTACTACTCAAAAATTATACCCAGAAGAAAATGTAAATTTCAAAAATAGGGTTTATAATGTAAATAAAATTACTTAAAATATGAATCATAATACAAATATTTTGGATACGTAAAAATTTTTATTAAAAAAAAAAAACTAGCTACGATTTGAGGGCCCAAATTTAAGAGTTCGACTCAGGTCTGAAAATCTCAAGTCCGGGCCTGACTACATGCCATGATTTTTCATCACGAGTAAACCATCAAGGGAAAAGGGGGGTTTGAATGTCTTGTTCCTATCATATCGGTGACATAAAATCTAGAAAGATTTCCTTAATTAGGTGCCACCCTCGATTGTCCTTCTTGTATGTGACTTCCATTCTCAATTTCCCTGATTCAGACTAATCAGTCAACTCATGGTGGTCCATTTCTTTTGTACATATCCCCCTTATGAGGTAAAGATTTTAGCTTCGATTAGATGGACCCTCCCCCGACTCTCTACAATGCTTCCATTTCATACGTCGCATTCAAAATGGAACACTCTAACGTGCCATTGTACAAGGATGGAGAGCTAATTTCACAATCTCATTTAAATCCACAAGTCCAAGTAACTATACAACTATATAGACATGATTATCATAAACCTTGAGCTTTCGGGCTCGTTTTATTTTATCGTGTTTTGGGGATGAAGTTGTCGTCAGCGAAATGTGGGACCCTACAATGCACGTCGTTATTGTTTCAAGTTCATTACTAGTCGTGGTCATAATGACCGAGAAGCACCGTTAGTTAGTGGTCTCTGTTCTCTGTTGCCAGACGAGGAATATGAGGTTAGCTATGTATCTTAGATTCCTAGTTCTTGTGTGGTCTTCAATTAGATGCATGTATGTACGTGTTTTAATTAGATAACAATACAATTTTTTATTATTATTTTTATTAATTAACTCACACACCTTACATATATCAATAAAGTTTAAACTCATGATCTCAAAGTTGTTAGTTAAATACCTTAATCAACTAGACCACATCTTACCAACAGATAACAAGACAATTGATCGGTGATGAATTCGTACGTAGTGGCCACTATTAATGATGGTGGTTAGCACTTAGTTATTCGCGAATTAACTAACTAGCTAGGTGTGTATGTGATAATGATGGGGAAAGATCAAAGATGAACCTCTCTGTGTAGGTTGGATGCATGTGAGAGCGGCCATTGGCAAAAAAACAAAAACAAAAAACGATAAAACATGATTATGCCAGAAGTTTAATTTTGCATCTTTTCTTGATCATTAGTTTCCTCCATTTTTGAATATTTATGAGTTATGATGCAATGAGCTAGGTAGAAATATTAGTATTCAAGCTGGTAATACGTACATAAACAAACATAAACTAGTCTACTAATTTTGATTTCTGAATTCCTATTTACCAAGTTAAACCTTTTAAATTTCTCCCCTAAATATGAATACATGTAGGATTATAAGTTTATTGTGTAACATTCGCTTATATATTCTCTTACCAAATAGCTTGACATCATGATCGTATAGTTTATAATGATGTTATCGATCTAAGTCATTACCATTAGATAATAAGTTCTTGCCTGAATTCATGCATGCATATGGGTGGTTGAAATAGAGAGTTAAATTCAAAGATAGATATGAAGGCTTCTGCGAAAATTCCAAGAGCTCGAGCAAACAATGTCCAGGTAGCTGTAGTTCTAGCGACCCGGCCTTTTCATACTTGATCATAACAAAAGAAGGATCGAGCTTAACTTTGTATTATCAGTTGAGTTGGTTGAGCTATCGTTATAGTGTTATACAGCCTCTCTTATCAGCTTGGACCACCTTGAACAATGAGCAAGCTAGCTTGCAAATTCCAACACTGTTCGATCAATTGTTCATACATAGAGATCGACCGCCTAAGCATATATATAGATCAGGGATCAGTCTGAACCCTCTCTCTTCTCCTCTAGATCCCATGCATTTCTTCCTCTAAGACAAGTCTTCCTGCACGCTTGGGATTCCAGAGTCCCACCGCGACTATTGCAGTGTCGTTTATAGGCATTCTTTGAAAAACTTGCAATGGGAACTTCATAGTACGATCAAATCAGAACCGTAAAACTTGCCGCCGCCCTGTACTGCACGTCTACAGCTATAGCAACTGGTTGCTGTTTACGAGTTTATGGTGTAACTGGGCTGCCATGTCGCTATTCTTTGATTTGATATTTCCGCCATTATCGATTCTCGTTGTTGGTCAAGACTCAAGACGCAAGTCTGATCGAACCATCATTGTTCGACAATAATGCAGCGCTAGCTGAGCGGGATTTGCTGGGACTTGGTAGTTGCTTGAGTTAACAATTATTTTGGATTGTCATAAAGTCCAATGGATCACAAACCCAAAACAGTTTTTACTTCCAAATTGGCCTCATTTACATTTGTGCTTTGCAGCCCATAACATATAAAGGCTTTTTCACTGTTTCAGACTTTCAGTGTCATTCTCTCCTAACTTCCGCGCGCATAAAAAAAAAAAGTGAAAAATATTGAAGAAAAAATGCTTAAAGTGTAGAGAGTATCTTTAGTACACGGCGTGTATCTTCACATACATAAATGGATTGTCAAGATTAGAAGAAATAATAGAGAAACATGGTGGTCAAACATATGAATTGCTATAAACGGTTAAGATTGTGTTGTGTAAATACACGTCGTGCATACAAGAATTTCTATAAAGTGTAATAATTATGCAAGTGTAATCAACCTTTCTATTAAGAGTCAATTCCAAACGTTATCAGCATTTTGCTTAACGAGTTGACGAGAGTATTTTTAGTACATAGGCGTGTATCTTCACATACATACATGGATGGTTAGGATTAAAAGAAATAATATAGAAATATGATGGTCAAACATATGAATTGTTATGAACGGTTAAGATTGTGTCGTGTAAATACACGTCGTGCATACAAGAATTTCCACGAGTTGACAGCGAAAGAAAAAAAAGAAAAAACCCTAGCATTTTCTCTAGCTGTCACCCATCCCGGCACCATCCCACTCCCAGCGTGCATCACCGGCGTGCCCAGTCCGGATCGAAACCCAGCCGAGCACGAGCCCTGAGCGCGCCCCGGCGACCTCCACCCCGGCAGCATCATCTCGGCCGCAGCACCTCTGCATCCTTGCTCAGTCCCGTGCAAAGGCTACCATGGTTCTCCGGCCGTCCAACCTGCCAGCGCTTGATCTGCACGCGTCCACCAACCGGCGCACTCAGATAGTCCCGGCACGCCACCGTGATCAGCCGCTGCCCACAGTCCGGTTCTCCGGCCCCGCCTAGCCAGCGCCAAACGCACGCTTAGCAGGGCCGCCCAGATTCAGAGCAGCGCCGCTCACTCCTGATCCATTCTGATCTCTGCCCAGCACCGGCAACGACGATTTGGTCGGTCCCCACACGACCGGCGCCGCCCAGCCCAGCCCCGCGTCGCACCTCACCGTCGCTCCGATCCGGACATGCTCGATCCGAATCCGTCGATCCGGTGCAGAGATAAGAAAAAAAGGGATGATTTTACCCTTTCTGGTAAATCAGGGATTTTTACCTCTATGGTAAATTTGGTAAACCATGGGGTAATTTAAATATTTATTACATTAAATTATAATTACTATACTTGAATTACTGTTTACTATTTACTGTATTAAATGGTAAAGAATGAAATCTGATTTACTATTACATATTTACTGTTTATATGGTATATAACAAAAGTAAATTCCAATTTAATATCTGTGGATTTTACGGTTACACAATTAATTACTTATTATTTATGACGAATTATAATGAGTATATGTGACTAATCATATATATCTTATTATTTTTGCATGTGATATACCCTTATTGTCGTGTGACGATCAACATGTCAGATGTGGTGCAATCCGATCAAAATGTTAACTGTGAGGGCAACTGTTTACACGCAGTTTATTTAACAAACTATTAAGTACGATTTACATTAAAGTTGTCGTTTCATTAAATTTTATTCATGTTAATATATGATATTAAACATGTTACTTGAAGAAATTATTTTGTAATCGTTGTAACATGTTACAATGTTATATGTTATGCATATGTAATTTAATTAAACGATTATTTATTTGCATATCATATAAATTGTGCTGGTTTGATAAATTAAATTTGTAGCATCAAAATGACAAACTTGTGATGAAGTAATTTCACAAGCATCGAAAAAGAACGTGACAACCATGAATTTTGGTCCTCAAATCTAATTCCTATAGCTTGGTAATTGATTAACGTGGATGTCTCTATGACTACGTAGAAAGAATGATTATGAAATTTCACGAGCGTATATGGTAAAGAAAATGATTAAACCGTAAATTTTATTGTGATAACGAAGTTTCACATTCGAACCGAAGATTCTGCATCTTGTAATATTATAGTACTTATCAATGTCTATTGAGACTGCGACACAAATAGAACTTCTTCTTACTCTATTTTACAAATGGTTGAACCATCGTAGCTGGATTTTAATTCATTGGACTCTACAGAACGTGAGTACCAATTTGTTCCTTTATTAAGCCAATCAAGGCTCGAGCATGGTAGCTTTCCACGAGTAGTTTAATTAGCATTTCTTAAACGATAATATAAGGTCTGTCAGGATAAAGACATTTGTTAAAAATATGCATAGTAAAAGAAATCCCAAAGCAAAGGGCAATTACCATGTATATGTAAATTCCTACAATAATTCAAAAGCATGTGGTAACAATGCACCACGTGAAAGAGGGTCTCTATGAGAAGAGACATGAGCAGTCAAGTACCTTGCCACCATTGTGAATTAACAAAAATATTTATATAAACATTGCCGGTGAGCAAAGTATTAGCTGCGATTTACAAAAAGTACAGAGAATCATGGAAGCATGAGGAATTGAAAAAGTATCTTCAACACCAAGATTGAAATAGCATTTTCAATCCCTAGAAGTTTACCATGTAGAAGATATAGATGACGCGGATGTCAATCCAAGAAAATTTCAGACTTCAGTTAATTTGTTATTAATTTTCTAAGATATTTTTGTTTAATTAGACTGTTGTTTTTGTTTTAAAGTTTATATGGATAATGCTTACTGAATTAGATGAGATCTTGATTTGATTATTGTTGGGCTATTACATGCCGAATTATATTCTAACACATTGAATTTATTTGATTTTTATTTACTGCAGATATACATGGTTCGACATAGCACTATAAATGCAAAGTAACACATCCACCAAATAAATAGAGAAATTATTAGAATGAAAAGCATATCATTCTACTTAAATCGAAATGCCCTAAAGGAATACGGGGTATATATATTTCTCGAATCCTATTGTTGATACCCAAAAAATCAATTTTCATGCTTAATAAATATTACAACCCCATTAAGAAAATATACGTGCAAATTACATTGGGAAATACAAAAGTTACAAGTTTAATCGAATAGTCATGCCATGCATGTGGACCCAAGCCACAATCACGCTTTTGGGGCTTGCAGACGTAGGTGTGGTGTGGAAGGTTACGAAAACACATAATGCCCATTTCTCAATTTAGTGTCATTGGTGATTTCGGTTTTGGGCTCGAAATCCAAGCCTAATGGCTTAAATCAAGAATGAATGGTGAAAATGAGAATTGGGTCAGCTAGCCTTTCATTGAAACCCAATACCCATATAAGAAAGCCCATCTCCCCTTCATCTCCTTCCTAGCTCGTTCAAAACACGTCTTTTCTTCCTGCAGCCAATCTTCTCTCTGCAGCAGTCTATTACATATAGAGTTAATCCAAAATTCTCTAGAAATATGTATCTCTTTTGTTAGTTGATGAACAAGAAACGTTCGGACCAGTAGGCAGATGATATTCTCTATCTTCTTCCTCGAATTGCAATCCTTCCACCTCGTTCCAGGTTTTGGGGTCACCGCAGCTACCTTTCCCTGGGACCATCGTTGCTTCCTGCAGCAACTTTCACATCCTTCCAAATCGACATCTTTCAAGTAAGCGTCTCTTTTCCTTGATTTCAGGCATGAATTATGTGAGAATTGAATAGGGATGTGTTCTCAATTTAGTCTATATAAAGGGAGATTTAAGATTGGAATAAGCATCCCACACAATACAAAGAAACCCAAAAACAAGCTTAGAAACAATAGCAATCAAGCCAAGAATTCACGCGTTTACCAGCTTTAACTCTCAGCCATCCTTCAATCTCTATTCTTTAAACCCAAATTCTTTCTAGAAAACCCAATCTTAAAACCTAGTCCAATTCTCATCACTGCGGTGTGCCTTTAGCTCCCACGCCAGCTCACGCTACAAGCCTCTTTCGTCTTTGAATCACACATAAGATTAACTCAGTAATCTAAGTATTTGGGTTAATTTTGACCTAGTTATCTTTCAAATCAAAAAGAACCCCCACATTTTGGCGACTCCGCAAATAGAGGCGATGCAACCACACATGTCAGCTGCAAATGCCTGCAAGGATAAAAGTCCCTAATAAGTGGCACTTCGCCGCAAATAGAGGCGATGCAACCACACTTAGTGGAGGTGTGGTTGAGGCCGTGGCTCCCTAAGAGAGTAGGGGGAGGCCACTTGGTTCGATCAATCCTTGACTAAAGGAATTGGGCGAGTAAGGCACAACTTCATAAATGTAAAGAATCTCTCTCATGAGATTGTCTTTGATTACAACTATGTCTATGAATCAATATTGGAGGATGCTTCGATGTTTAAAATGATTCTAGAGACAAAATCTCAACAGATTACGAGAGTACATACACATTGATGATTCACACTGTTGCTCAAGGAATCATATAGCACGAAGGTATCAAACCACGCTCTGTTGAAGAATGTCAACAAAGAGCATATTGACCTACATAAAAGTGTGATCCAGGAAGAGCTAGATTCTCTGACAAAGAGACCGGTATTTGGTTTGGTAGTGCTAACCTTCCCAGGTGTAAAGCCTGTAGGACATAAATAAGTCTTTGTCAAAAAGTGTAATGAGAAGATCGGAATGAAGCCTTAAAGAACAAGGCTCGCCTTATGGCGCCAAGGTTTCTCGCAACGTTTTGGATTGACTACAAGTAGACATGTTATTCCATAATGAAAATGCAGCTTATAGATGTTGTTACTACTTATCTCTATGGGGATCTTGATTGGGAGATATTCATAAAAGTGCCTAATGGCCTTAAACTATCCAACCCAAGTAACTCTAAACCACGTAGTACTTTTTGCATTGAGTATTGAAATGCTCACTTTATACAAGTGACTACTTGGTTGGGAAGGGATACAAATGATGAACTATGCCCCTACGTACTCATAAAGGAAAGAGTTACGAATTTGCAATTATAGCTATCTATGTTGATGATAGGAATATAGTATGTACTCTTGATGAAGTAAGAGAAACCACGAGCTATTTGAAATCCGAATTGAGATGAATAATCTTGGGAAACTCGGTTAACTAAGAGTTTGTGGAACACTAATCCACCAGTCTGCATATGTCCAAAAGATACTCAAGCGATTTACATGCATGGACAAAATGCATACTGTTAGCACCCCCAATGATTAGTCGATGTTTGGATGTAAAGAAAAATCCATTTCGTCCAAAGGAAGATGACAAAGAAAGGTAGAGAAATGAAAACTCTTCTCTAAAGTGCAATAGGCGCAATACTGTACTTAACCCGATGAACACGACCGAGTATTACATTCTTATTGAACTTATTCAAGCGCCAACACAATGTTATTGGAAGGTATAATCAATGTATCCTAATACCTAAATGAACCATTGACTTGGGTTCATCCTATCCCTATAGAAAGACGAATGGGAATGCAGATAGGAACTGCAATCTCCTACATCAAAACCTCAAATGATGCTTTGGTTGGTTATTATTGTTAGGTATCTATGATCAATTAGTCGTTCCCAAACTGGTTATGTAATCATCATTGGGAACATGATGATACCTTGTGAGAAACATTAGCCTCTCCTCAAGATTCAAGTAAAGGAAGTAAGGTCTAAGGACAATATGACAAACTTGTTTCTCAAAAAATAACTAAAGGTTGTACCTTAGAAGTATGTGAGAAACATAGGAATGCAAAGACGTTCCTAGCTCCCTTGATTGATGTATGGATCAGGGGGAGTGTAGACTTCAGGGGGAGTCTAACATACATACACTATCATAGGTGCGTTGTGCTCTTTTTTCCTTTGACCAAGATTTATTTTGTCCCACTGAGTTTGGTTACTTGGCAATGTTTTTATTGAGGCAACACCCCATGCACTGTTTTAACTTTGACTTGGCACCAGGGGGAGTGATGAAGGAAAAATACCTTAAGTGTTTCTTCGTTCAAGTAACTGATGAAGAGTAAATTAGGAAGTTATTGATCAATGGATGTAACAGCTCAATTAGTCATATCAATCGTTATGTACATTGTTATTAGCAATGAATAATGCCATTATGTGAGTGTAATTAACGGTGTAATCAACCTCTTTATAAAGAGGGTTTCTAATAAAATGAGTACACCAATTCCAATTATCATTTTCTTGTAACAAAAAAGTGAGTAGATTATCATTCTTTTGGGTAACCATTTTCTGATGTTGAAGTTGGATATCATTTTATGTTCTTGACGACATAATCTTTGTTTCAATTACACATGAATTAGGGAAGTGATACAAGTGGAGATACACACACATCACACTTAACAAGAAATGGAAAATCACGGATATGCAATAGCAGCAATGTAATCGCTCCACTGAACTTTCAACCTCGGAAATCCAGATGAGCCATATGAAGATTATTAGGTGTATCTAGTATGCTTAAAATGGAGGTCACATTTACTTGCTTTTTAAAAAAAAAAAAAATTTACTTTAAAAAACAGAGAGTTAGATGTAGTCACTACATGAAATCTTGTCTTAGGCGACGGAAACAATTCGTCGCCTAAGACTAACTATTCGTCGCCTAAGATCTTGGTAGACGAATTATCTGTCGACTAAGTTCTGTCGCATAAGTGTCATGAGGTAGACACTTAGGCGACATAAATAAAGTTAGTCATCGACTAAGAGGGATTCTACCCGATAGATCATTACCTGCCTTGTCGACAAACAACTTCGTTGATAAAAGTTACTGTAGACAAAAAAAATTTTGTCAGAAAAGTTCTTAGCCAAAGATTATGTAATTGTTCTTAGCCAGAAGAAACAGTGCCGGCAATGCCGTTTCTTCTCCCCGGCGTGATCCCAGACCTCCCCTGACGGTGTTGGAATGAAGAAGAAGGCCGGAGAGATCGCGATCGGAGGTCCACCATGATCAGTCGTGAAGTTCTGAGTGAGATTGCTGCAAACCTCCGATCGCGATCTCTTCAGCCTTCTTCTTCATTCCAACACCGTCGGGGGAGGTCTGGGATCACGCCGGGGAGAAGCAACGGCGTCGCCAGAAAAACTCGTCCGGACATTCGGAGCTGAGACGGACTATATATATATATATTATACACACATATATACAAATATATATATATATATAGCTACTCGTATACACATGCACAGATTATACAAACATATTATATACACAAAAACTATATATATGTACACACTATAAAAATTACAACATGCATGTATATATAAGTACTATCAAAGTTACATATATATATATATATATATATATATATATATATATATATATATCATGCATGCATCAAAATATTATTGTCACAAGTAATAAGTAACATTCCATCAAAATTGGACCCGTAATTAAAGTTACTGGAAAATATGCCTAAATAAAGAAAGTAGATGAATTAAAGTATAGTTACTGTTAGTACATAGCCAAAATACTTGGCTGATCCGAGAATAAGGCGCAATTACTCGGTCATCGAAGATCATTCCAGGCGAGATAGCTCTGGTGAGCCCTTCACGAATATCCAAAGAGTGAAGGGCCGGTAACAACCCGTTTGCCAAACCCACTCTAGCAGCAAAACACCCCCAAAAGGGGAGACATTGCAAAGGTTAACAAATAGTCACACATCAGAGACTGGGGCCACAGTGCCTAACCTTGGCCTATAAAACAGACACAAACTCCCAAAAAGGTACAGACATCTCTCTTCTCACACTCCCGTACACTACAAGTAGCCTAAAGCTAACTTAAGCATCGGAGAGTCAAAGACTGGGCCACCCTAGTCCCGACTTCCTGACGTCGTTACTTGTGCAGGTAGGTACCAGGTGCAAAACCAAAGATTCTACCTCATCCCGACCCGCGGTATCATCCCGACTCGCAACCCTTTCCCGGCTCGTGATATGGGGACGAGACAGGTAGAAACAATTGGCGCTAGAAGGAGGGCCCCTTCTTGTGGAACTCCCATTTAACACGGCACTATGGTGGAAATCATTGATGACCCTATGGACCTTGGCACTCAAGTAGAGAAAGAACTTTTCTAATCCGGCGACACATCCATTCCCCAAACCGGCAATGCAGCCCCCATTAGCCATCCCGACCCCGCCACAGCCCTTGAAATTCTCAAGCGAGATTTCCATTTGTTCCGCGAGCAAGTGGCGAAAGAGAGGACAGAAGCGGAAGCATACCAGGTACGCATCGCCGAGTTGGAAAAAAAACAATTCTTGCTCCGTGCCACGTTAGAACATCGTAACGTGTTCAACGACAGCTTGGACCACGCGGCGAGAGTTGCCGGAACCCCGGACCCCACCTCTTATCTTCCTCATCAAGGCCAGACCGGTTCCATGCTCCCGGGATCATATACGTGTCTCATCCCCTTGCCCACCCCTCATTTCCACTCCCAGCCCCCCAACCATCTCCAATCCCCAATGACCCCCTGCCACATCAGCCTAATCCATCTGCCCAACCTATCTTCACTTCAACCATTGCCAACCCCCTTAACACACCTCTTGACATGCCAACCTGCCTGTTGCTTCAACTCAGCCAGACGGTCACACAATTGGCTTTGTGGATTGAAGGCGTCGAGAGTCGCGGGGCCTAGCGACCATTGTTCTCTGGCTATGGACATCGCCCAAGCCCCTTCACACCTCGAGTGCAGATGGACAAGCAGCCTTAGGGAACCAAACCACTCAAGATGGACAAGTATAAAGGCACGGGGGACCCCCATCTCCACCTCAAGACATTCTTCTCGCTATGTAGCTCCACTAGCTACAGCGACGCCATGGCCTGCCACACCTTCCAAGAGACCATCTCTGACGAAGCCCTCAGTTTGTTCCTCAATCTGCCGCCCAACTCCAATGACATCTTTGACCAACTCTCGGAACGCTTCCTCAGCCGTTTTATACTACACGCCAGCATTTATCGCAGTGTAGATGCCCTGTTCCACATCAAGCAGAAGGACGGCGAAGGCCTCCATGAACTGTTGTCCCGATGGCAATCTGCCACTACGAGATGCCACAACTTGGAACCCCGCGTGGCGGAACAGGCTTTCCCTCAGGCCCTGCTCCCCGGCAGTTTTCTAATGGAGATCAATAGGAACCCTCTAGGATCCTACGATGCCTTGATGGAACTGGCTGTATGATGGGCCCGCGCTGAATTTGCCACTTTCGGACGTTCCGCCCCCGCCACGTTAGCACTTCCTGCTCCGCCACCAAAGCAACAATCTTAACCGAACTCTGAGCACTTTGACCGCGGCCAAGATAAAGGGAAGTCACGTGGCCCCTCCCGAGACCAGGGGCGCAGCTTCGACCGTCGTCATGGGGGACAGAGAAACCGCAACCACCCTTACAAGTCGAGGGACCAGAGCCCTCCACAACAACAACGCTGTTCCACCCCACCGCCTCGTTATGAGGTCCACACTACTCTGACCACCACATATGAGGACATATGGGACAGGCACAAAGATCTCATTCCCCCACCTCCCAAGAGCAGGTATCCAAAAAAGCCCAGGCGAGCCACTGGCAACAAGTACTGTGCTTATCATGATGATAACGGCCACACAATAGAACAGTGTCATGGCCTCGGCAATGCAATCGAACATCTGGTCCAGAATGGGCAACTCCACCAATATTGTGCTCTCGCCACAGGCGCTAACGCCATTGAAGTACATGGCCAGATTCTAAACCTACATGGTGGAGCCTCACGGTTCTCCCCATGCCAGCCTTCTATAAAACGGCAATGCACGACACCCTCATAAATCCTAGACATCCAAAGCGGTGTCACGCTCACCCCATCAGCGTGGGATCAAATGACATTTCGCAGAGGTGAGGATACTATAAATTGCCACCACTGTGAGCCATTCATAATCAATGTGCAGGTGGATCATTACAGGTGCCACAAAGCTTTAATGGACACTAGGGCCGCCGTAAGCGTCATGTTTTCCAATTGTTACAAAGGACTCCAGCGAGACCGAACTAAACTGTATAATAACCACGACCCCCTTATCAGCTTCTCTGGCGAGATAGTACAACCGTTAGGCTCAGACCGCCTAACCGTGTCGGTGGGAACTGCTCGCCGCTCTTCCATTACAACCCGCTTCCTCATAGTCGATTGCCCCTCGTCCTATAATCTCATCTTAGGCCGGGACATCCTTTGGGGGCTGCAGTGCTTCATAGCCGGTCACATGCTTCTCATGAAAGTTCCTACCCCTGGTGGCATCCTGACAATTCAAGGGGATCGAGCAGCCATTTAAGCATTGTAATCTTAATGCCATCCAGCAGGGGCGCGAAGCCTATGAGATGTTGCCTCTCAGCCCCTCGGAGCCCATCGATGACTCGCGGGATGACCCAGAAGGGAGCGAGAAAAAGAGAGCCCCGTGACCTAATACAACGGAAGACACAGAATGGGTGTCCCTGTCACCCACCGCCCTGGAAAGAAAACTCCGCATTGGCTCAAGCCTCGGCCCAGAACCCCGCCACAAGCTCATTGCCTTCCTCCAAGAAAAACAAGCAGTCTTCGCTTGGTCCTATGCCGACATGCCTGGGATCTCCCCTGATATCATCACCCACAAACTCAACATCCTCCAAGACCACCCCCTTGTCAAGCAAAAGAGACGTGCCTTCCACCCAGACAAGTATCGAGCTATCCAAGCCGAGGTCCAACGGCTCAAGAAAATCAAGTTCATCCGTGAGGTTTCTTACCCGACATGGGTCTCCAACGTCGTCATGGTCCCCAAGCCTAACGGCAAGTGGCGCATGTGTGTTGACTACACGAACCTTAACAAGGCGTGCCCCATGGATAGCTTCCCTTTGCCACGAATCAACCAATTAGTTGATTCCACAGCTGGCTTCAAGACGCTCAGCTTCCTCGATGCCTACTCGGGCTACAACCAAATCAAAATGCACCCCGCTTACCAAGCTCACACAACCTTTGTCACCGACAAGGGACTGTATTGTTATGAGGTCATGCCCTTTGGCCTCAAGAACGCGGGGGCGACTTATCAATGGCTGGTCAAGAGCAAGACAGAGGAGGAAATTGGCGAGGCCATGGAAGTGTATGTCAACGACATGTTGATCAAGAGCAAGACAGAGGACGAACACATTGCCAACCTCAACAAAGTATTCACTAAGCTCCTAGAACACGGGATGCGTCTCAACCCTCAGAAGTGCATCCTTGCCGTGGGAGGCAGCAAATTCCTTGGCTTCATGGTCAGTGAAAGAGACATTGAGGCCAACCTAGAAACAGTCCAAGCCATACTGGACATGACTGCTTGGTAGCTCTGGCATGTTTTATTTCCCGCCCCACAGATAAGTGCAATCCCTTCTTCCAATTGCTCAAGGCATAACATAAAAAAGATATCACTTAGGGCCCGGAGCATGACGACGCCTTCGACAACATAAGGGCATACCTTGCCACTGTACCTCTCCTATCCAAGCCAATCCCCGGTGAAGTGCTTTACCTGTATTTGGTTGTTTCCGCCACTGCCGTCAGTGCGGCGCTCACACGACATGCTCATGATAACGAACTCCCAGTTTACTATTATGGCAGAGGACTCGCGAATCCAGAAACTCACTATCCAAGCATAGAGAAACTTCATCTCGCCCTCATCACTGCCGCCAGGAAACTCAGGCCATATTTCCAAGCCCACACAATCCATGTACTTACCAACCAACCTTTACGGCAAATATTGCAGAAACCTGAAACCTCAGGCCGTATGGTAAAATGGGCGGTTGAGCTGGGAGAATTTGACTTGAACTACAAGCCGCGAGTGGCCATCAAAGGGCAGGCAGTTGCAGACTTTATTGCTGAATTTATCCCCTTGGCCGATACCAGTCCCCACCCAGACGCCCCCACCGGGGACGCCATCTGGGAGCTCTAGGTTGATGGATCCTCTAACAACAGACTCAGCGGAGCATGAATCATAATCACGGACCCAGAGGGTAACTCGTATGAGTATGCCCTCTGGTTTGAATTCAAAGCCTCCAACAACATCGCTGAATACGAAGCTCTTATTGCAAGCATTCAACTTTGTCGAGAGCTCGGAGCCCGACACCTTCACATCTTCAGTGATTCTTAGCTCATAGTCAGTCAGGTGGCAGGGGACTTCAAGGCCAACCAGCATAACTTGAGATCCTATAAAAGTCTCGCGGGGGCTCTTCTGCAATACTTCATCTCATATAAACTCACCCAAATCCCACGAGCAAAAAACTCCAAGGCCGACGCTCTTGCGAGACTCGCCACGGCTCCTCCCGAGTCCACGCCACCTGATGTGCACATCGAAACACTGGACAAACCTAGCATCTCAAGAGCCTATTCAGAAATTTTTTCCCTTGAGCCCATGGAGCAGCCCTCATGGATGGGACCATTCATCGCTTTCCTTTCGGATGGAACCTTGCCCCCGGACAAGCATGAAGCACAGCGGCTACGCCGCAAAGCCTCCATTTACTTGCTCAGAAGTGGAAAGCTATATCGCGGGGGCCAGTCATGTCCCCTACTGCGATGCCTACCCACGGCAGAGGGGCACAAAGTGATGAAATCGCTCCACAGCGGCATTTATGGGAACCACGCTGGGGCCCGGAACCTCATGTTCAAAACGCTTCGCGCGGGTTATTATTGGCCAACCCTAGAACGTGATGCCAAGGTGGTCGTCCAAACATGCCTTCAATGCCACAAATTTGCAGATTTTACACATCACCCCCCAATGCCCCTCTCTGTCATCATCTCGCTCGTCCCTTTCAGCTAGTGGGGACTCGATTTCATAGGACAGCTCCCCACAGCCCCAAGATAGTTCAAGTATGTCATTGCGTTGTGGATTACAACACAAAATGGATTGAGGCAGAGCCCCTCGCCACAATCACCACTGAAAAAGAAATCAACTTCCTTTGGAGAAATTTGTACTGTCGCTTTGGAGTACCCCAGGCCATCGTTACTGACAACGGAACCCAGTTTGACAATGACACATTCTGGGGATTCTTGTCCGCTCAAGGCACATCAATATTTTATGCCTCCCCAGCACATCCCCAGACCAATGGCCAAGCAGAAGCTATAAACAAGCTCATCAAGCAAAACATGAAGAAACGTTGGGAAGAGGCCAAGGGTTTGTGGGCAACAAAGCTCCCAGACGTGCTCTGGACACTTAGCACCACCCCCACAATGGCCACAGGGGAGTCCCCATACCTCTTGGCTTACGGCACTGAGGCAGTGGTACCGGTGGAAATAGAGGTTCGGAGTGAACGTGTCACAACCTATGACCCCGAGACAAATGTAACAGGGTTACGACTTAACATGGACCTCCTAGAGGAGCGCTGGGACAAGACATACCTCAGGTTCATCAATAACAAACAGAAAATAGCCAGATACTATAACAAAAAAGTCGTCCCCCGCCCCCTGAAGGTAGGCGATTGGGTCATAAAAGAAGTCATCTCCCACCCTACTGGCCTCAAACCAAAGTGGGAGGGCCCACTTGAGATAGTTCACGCTTCTGGACCCGCCACATTCTATCTCCGAGATTGTGATGGTCACGTGCTACCCCACCCCTAGAACGCTCGCCACCTCCATCTCTACCCCAGTTAACCAATTTTAACCTTGGCTTCGTAGCCGTTACTTCATTGTTTATGTACTTTAGCCCAGTAGCGGCTCTAATAATGTACACCTCGCCCGCTAGCGGCTAAATCTAAATGCAATGAAGTGCTTTGTCATTCCAACATGCTACATTTCATCCCTGCAAAACAGGGCCACAAACTATACAAAATTAATCAACAGCAAGACAAACACACAAAGGCTACGCGTAATGCCAAAACATCAACCTGGACTCCCCAGGCAAATTAATATAAACCAATCACAATGGCTAACCACGCCACTTACATTGTTCAAAACAAAAATAAGCCCTACAACTATCAAAACACCCAAGAACATCTCATTTTCCCCCAGCTGATGAGTCACCAGATTTATTGACACTCCCCGCACTCTTCGACCCGCCACCACGACCACAGACCTGGCTTACGTTCTTGGCCACCCTCTGTCCAACCGGATGCTTCGACTGTTCCCGGGACAAAAATGAAGGCCTCACAGCTGTGGTAGGGCACACAAGGGAACTGCCAGGTATTCCCTCAGGGCCAGGGTGCCCCTTTACTGGAGCCTTCTGAGCTTCAAGGCCCGCACGTGCCAAAAACCCCGGAGCCTGAGGGTCATGGGACGAGACGACAGAAGAAGCCACCTGCGACACCACTACATGGGTGGGTATAGACCCCTCGGGGCCGGTGGCTCTCACAGATGACGCAGCCGCAGTTGCAAGAGGTCGCGGGTCACCTACAACTGAAATCCCCTTCTACCCAACAGACGTTGCGCACCACGCCTCATGCTGCTTCGCCAGAGACTGCGAGATCTCGGCTTGTTTCCTCTGTTCAGGCGTCATTTGTTCCCACGCCACCTTTGCAGCATTCTTCTCCACATACCACTTGCGCATAGCCAACTCGTTAATCCAGCCCGCCTGGCAGCCAATTCGGCTCAAATCATCTTGCCTTTTGTTACAGGCACCCTTCAGCTGCTGTTTGTACACCTTGCCCTCCTGGAAGAACCTCTCCCCTACCCTGGCAGCCCGCCCACACTTCGCCTTCCAGGACACCTCCAGCTCCGCAAGTGACTGCTTCAGCTTCGCCACCTCAGCTTCCAAAGATGCTACCTTGGCAGCCGCCACTTCCCCAGCCTCCACCTGCTCATTCTTCCTCCGTATGACTTCTTTCAGCTCCGCCACCTCTTTATCCACAGCGACCGCATGGGCCTGGAAGACAGCAGCGTTCTGCTCCGCCTGCGCTAGCTGCTCTGCATGGTCACGATTACATTCCTCTGCCTCCCTCAACTACTGACACTTCGCCTCAGCATCACCCTGCTAGTGGGAAGCCGCCCGCTCGCTAGTGGCATACATCAACAATGTCGCCTGCAGTTACACAACAACGCATAAACCCCAAGCTCAAAACAGTGGAACACAAAAGCGTACAGACACTTACCCGAGTCAATTTCTCCTTGGCGAGAGCCATGCCAGCCGGCGGATCCACCTCCTCCATCACATGCATATCCCGGGTGCGGTGACGCATGTCATATGCCATCTGAGCTAAGTATGGCTGCACTTCCTCTGTCCCTTCCAAAGCTTGGGCAATCTCAGCTAAGCTTGTAGATCCCCCAGACCGACTGTCCCTCAGCGACCTCTTGGACTGACCCTCGGGAGCCGGCTCAGCTCTCTCCTTCCTTTTCCGAGTCAGGGCCGCACCAGTCTCTCCCTCAAGATCCACAACCTCCTCCAAGACAGGTTCCTCCCCCTGCACGTAATCGGGTTCACCCTTGTGATCACCCTCTGTCTGCGCCTCCTCCAACTCCACTTCCTGGACGCCTAAACCCATCACTTCTGCCACCAACGGAGGCACATAGGCGTAGTCCTCATCCACCAAGTTCAACCTTAAAAAATCACCACAGTCACCCAACTCCACCTCCCTACCCTCCCCCGTCTCCAGGTCAATATCGTACTGCTTGGCATGGTCGGCCTCGGCCAGCAACCCATCTAGCACGTCCTCGTCCGACACCTTGTCGTACAGAGCTTCCTTCTTCCGCGAACCAACGTCGCGTGGCATTGTCATTGCAACAAACAAATAGTAGTCAGGCAAAGATTTGCAAGCCTAAAACAGAGAACGCAACCACTAAAATACAAACTCGGAACCAGGGCATAGCCGAAATGGCTGTATATGCCAAGGCAGCATATATGATACGAACTCCTACATTTAAATGCCCATATCACCCGGTGAATCCGGCGCTCCATCAGCTCAATTAGCTTATACTCTTACAGCACTACACAAAGCTAGTTGTCAGCAGCGACAAGGCAACACAACAACAAAAAAACACAAGGCACAAGTACACGGTACCAATTTTCTGGAAACTCCCAGGAACCCGGAAAGAATGCCTGTGCCATTCCTGCCATTGCCCCCAACAAGAAAACACTTACGTCTCCAGGTCTCACTTGTTGAGGTGGGCAAGTCTTCCACCAAGACCTTAAACTTCCCATGTGACTGCATCGTCACACAGCCCCGGCTGCCCCTCTTCGCGCATCACCCCATGTGCCAACACGCGTTAAACTCCTCGCAATTAGGGAACTTCTGCTTCAGCAGGCGAAACAGCACGCCTGTTCCTAAAATCTGCTTCAGCATATTGGGGGTAACTTGCCCCGGGGCGACATGCAGACACGCCAATGTGTATTGCACAAACGGGGGCAGCGGGAACATCAACCTGCATCTCAGTTGATACTCGTATACCAATGTAAAGTTAACCGGGGGATCCCAAAACTTCACCCCCTGCCAAGCGGCCGCAACAAGACCTCATCTGGTATACTCCATTTCTACCGAAGCGCTTTAAGCTCCGACGAGGTCATACTCTCGCCAGGGGGTTCCCAAAACGAATCATCCTCCTCCCGAGATCTCGCCATGATAAACTCCTCTACCTCCTGCAAGAGAGGGTTAGACGAGGACACATGAGACCCGGCATCCATCACAAGAATGTCTTCTCCTAAGTCAAGGGCAATTTCTGCCATAAGATTATCCAATCCCTCCTCCATCCGGTGCAAAGTGTCCGAATCCGAACCAGGCGAACTAGAGACCACCACAATATCTTCGCTGGACACCCACACCGGATCTGTCATACCCTGTTACCTTAACCTTAACCAGCCCGACAACAAGTTTCTTACCCTAGAATTCCTACCAACATCACAAACATGTGAAAAATCCCACTCGACCCAAATAACCCAAAACAAAAACACCACCACATACAAATCCAAAGACAAAGAAAGAGACAAATTCATTCCTTGAAACAGCGGATTGGCGTAGTGGCAGTGAAGCTGGTTGCAAACAGCCGAGTGCTCGCACCCACTCGATTGAGGATAATATTGGACGTATCCCAGACTAAAATTCACAGATTCGCTGAAACCCTACAAAGCAAATTACGGCTCACCCAATTTTCAGTTTCGAAAGCACGAACTCCCCCCTCCAGTTCTCCCTAACCCTATATATAAACATTCCCCCAGACCCTACCAACCTATACGGTCAGGGCAAAGCCACGTCACCTTCTGTTATTCCAAAAAAAAAGAGGCGCCACGTCATCTCGCTAGCTAGCGCGAATTGACTCGCCCACTAGCGCGAACTGTCTCGCCCAGTAGTGGCCAACCACGCCATTAGCACGGTTCATCTTGCCAGATAGCGCGAACTGTCTCGCCCACTAGCGCCAACTATCTCGCCCAGTAGCGGCCCGCTATGCCATTAACGCGGTTCATCTCGCCAAATAGCGCAAACTTTCTCGCCCACTAGCGTGAACTGTCTCGCCCAGTAGTGGCCCGCCATGTCATTAGCGTGGTACATCTCGCCAGCTAGCGCCTATTTACGCCACTAACGCGACCTGTTTGTTCACAAGTAAACACGACCTTAACTCAGTATTTAACCCCCGTCACCTCGCGACCCTCGCGTGGGGACTTGGGGACTCGGCACCATGCCTCCAGCACCCGGGTAGAACCTATTCTCGGCATCTATAGAATAACTCCCCACCCAAGAGATCTCTCGGACTGGGGACTTGGGGACTTGTTAGTACATAGCCAAAATACTTGGCTGAGCCGAGAATAAGGCGCAATTACCCGGTCACCGAAGATCATTCGAGGCGAGATAGCTCTGGTGAGCCCTTCATGGATATCCAAAGAGTGAATGGCTGGTAACAACCCGCTTGCCAAACCTACTCTAGCAGCAAAACACCCCCAAAAGGGGAGACACTGCAAAGGTTAACAAATAGTCCAACATCCGAGACTGAGGCCACAGTGCCTAACCTTGGCCTATAAAACAGGCACAAACTTCCAAAAAAGGTACAGACATCTCTCTTCTCACACTCTCGTACACCGCAAGTAGCCTAAAGCTAACATAAGCATCGGAGAGTTGAAGACTGGGCCACCCTAGTCCCGACTTCCTGACGCTGTTACTTGTGCAGGTACCAGGTACAGAACCAAGGATTCTACCTCATCCCGACCCGCGGTATCATCCCCACTCGCAACCCTTTCTCGGCTCGTGATATCGGGATGAGATAGGTAGAAACAACTACATACATATCAATTAGGAGAGAAGCAGCTCTTGAAGATTGATCAAATTCTTGAAGAAAAGCTTCCAAAACAACATTTAATCATTCTCTCTTTTGGGCAGAAACTGTGACCTATGATCAGTAAGAGTTTAATTGTGTTTTCTTCTGGGCAGAAAGTTGTATAAATTAATTATAAATTTACTTAGCCGACAAAATATTCCATCGCCTAAGACAAAAGCTGTAGGCAAATATATATTTGTTCTGCGTTGTGTCAGGCAATAATGCATTTCTTAGTCGACGGAACGAAGTGTCGGCAAAGAAAGACATATTCATTGCCTAAATTTACTAAGCCAACAAAAATAGGTCGACAGATGATATTCGCCGCCTAAGAGTCACTAAGCCAACAAAAATAGGTCGACAAAATATATTTGTCGCCTATGATATACTAAGTCGACAGAACTTAGACGACAAATAAGGTTTCGTTGGCTAGAAATATCTCAGTTGACGGATATCGTCAACCGTTACTTTCCGTCGCCTAAGTAGATCTTAGGCAACGATTGTGGTGTCCTATATGACGCTTGAATTTTCGTCAACGAAGACGACCTTAGCCGACGGAAAAAAATAATTTCATCGGCTAAGATGATATTTCCTGTAGTGTAGTTAACGTTAACGTGGAAGCAGGGGCTCAGGTTTGGGATGACTTGTGATGCTAGATGCTCTCTAAGGGTATAAGGTGATGAGATGAGGTCACTACCAGAAGAAAGGCTTTAGCCGACGAAAAAAAAAAAACCAGGGCGACGAATTTTTTTTTCGTCGGCTAAAGTCCACTTTAGCCGACGAAATTTTCCTTCGTCGGCTATGGTAATTTCGTCGGCTAAATAATTTTTTTCGTCGGCTATAGTCTGTGAACTTTAGCCGACGAAATTTTCAAAAGTTTAGCCGACGAAATTTTCAAAAGTTTAGCCGACAAAATTTTTAAGAGTTTAGCCGACGAAATTTTTAAAAGTTTAGCCGACGAAAAATATAATTTCGTCGGCTAAAGTGTCTTATATTTACAGATTTGAACAACAACTCATCAGGAAAAAAAAACTATACGTAGAACCTTCAAACGCAAAAAAGTCATGAAATAAGGTATGACCAGAATGGTGAAATACATCTACAGTTGAAAAATGACGGTATTCCGGTAAAGTCACGGTGCCGATAGTTGACTTACCCTTATTATTCACTATGCTGCAGATTTGGCGTTTGGTGTCTGATTGACTATTGTGATACCTTTCCGGAAGCGTAACGGCGCTACGAGTCAAACTCATTGCTAATGCCATGACATATAGGCTTTTTGGCCATCCGAGTCCGTTTAGGGCTTGAAAATGCAGTTTTCTTATTTTCGATTAGAGTTGACCGTTTCGATCGAGCCCTTAACTTTGTCGAATCCAGTTGAATTTTTTATCATAGACATCTTTCATCATAATGATCATATCTGACGGTTGAATTTTGGTTTGTGAATTTTAGTCATCAGAATTACGTGTCTACTATTTTCCGTTATTCGGGTTTATGGGGAGCCCTATCGTCGGAAGGTAAATGTCTCAAAATTTTTATATGGGCAGTTGCGTCTCATCTACATGAGAGTTTTTTGTCTGGAAGGTTTGACCAAACTACGTAATATAGAGGGAGATATGAGTGTTTTCGTGTGATAAGTGACGATGGATTATGGTTGACCGTTTCGATCGAGCCCTTAACGTTGTCGGATCCAGTTGGATTTTTTACCATAGACGTATTTCGTCATAATGATCATATCTGACGGTCGAATTTTGGTTTGTGAATTTTAGTCATCAGAATCACAACGTGTCTACTAATGTTGTATAACTTGTTTAATAGGTTATACAACTTTGTGAACCAACTCTACATAAGAAGCAAAATTATTAAAAATCTCGTGAAATAAGATGTGTTCAGAATGGTGAAATACGGCTATGGTTCAAAAATCACGTAAATCGGGTAAAGTCTCAGAGCCGATAGTAGCGGTCAACCCTATTTACCGTTATTATTTTTTATGGGGAGCCCTATCGTCGAAAAGTAAATGTTTCAAAATTTTTCTATAGGTGGTTGCGTCTCATCTACGTGAGAGTTTTTCGTATGGAAGATTTGACCAAACTACGTAATATAGGGGGGAGATATGAGTGTTTTCGTGAATTTATAGACTTTAGCCGACGAAAATATATGAAAAGTCGTTGGCTAAGGTCAAAAAATTTCAAAATTTTTTAGGCGGTAAACCAAAGTTGGAGGAAAATTTTCAAAGGACTTTAGCCGACGAAAATATATGAAAAGTCGTCGGCTAAGATGGTTTTTGCCGACGAATAACCTAATATTTCGTCGGCTATAGTAATTTTTTAATTTTTTAATTACATACTATAGCCGACGAATACGTTAGGGTATTCGTCGGCTAAACCCTAAAATTTTTCTATTACCTACTATAGTCTTATATTCGGTGGTTATTTTGCGTAAAATTTTTATACGACTTGTTGCGTGTCATCAGTTTAAAACTATTTTCAGTTGGAGGTCCGGCCAAAATACGTAATTTAGACGGTCGAACGACTTTTTCCGTGCGTTTAGGGGTTTGACTTACGAGATTGACCGTCCGGATCGAGCCCTTATTCTTTTCGGATCAAGTTGAATTTTTCCCATACATGTATTTTATCATGATGGTCAGATTTGACGGTCGGATTTCTGTTTCTCAAGTTTGATCATCACAATCATAACATGCATACTAATGTTGTATAACTTGTTTACCAAGTGTTATGTAAATGTTCCGTTTCAAAAACAAACTATACGTAAAACCTTCAAACGCTAAAAAGTCATGAAATAAGATATGACGAGAATGTTGAAATACATCCACGGTTGAAAAATCACACTATTCCGGTAAATATTCGGTGCCGATAGTTGCGGTCAATGAAATTTTTCATTTTTCCCCCTATGAGTAGCCCTATATTCGGTGGTTATTTTGCGTAAAATTTTTATACGACTTGTTGCGTGTCATCGGTTTAAAACTATTTTTAGTTGGAGGTCGGGCCAAAATACGTAATTTAGACGGTCGAACGATCTTTTCCGTTCATTTAGGGGTTTGACTTACGAGATTGACCGTCCGGATCGAGCCCTTATTCTTTTCGGATCAAGTTGAATTTTTTCCCTTACATGTATTTTATCATGATGGTCAGATCTGACGGTTGGATTTCTGTTTCTCAAGTTTGATCATCACAATCACAACATGCCAAATGTATAAAAATAGTTTTAGCCGACGAATTTCAAAGGTTTAGCCGACGAATTTATAAAGTTTAGCCGACGAGTTTAGAAGGTTTAGCCGACGAATTTCCAAGTTTTAGCCGAAAAAATTGGTACCTTTAGCCGACGAAATTTTCAAAGGACTTTAGCCGACGAAAATATATGAAAAGTCGTCGGCTAAAGTCGAAAAATTTTCGAAATTTTCAACCAAAATTTTTTGGCGGTCAACCAAAATTTTTAAAGGACTTTAGCAGACGAAAATATATGAAAAGTCGTCGGCTAAAGTCGAAAAATTTTCAAAATTTTCAACCAAAATTTTTTTGCGTAAACTAAAATTTTCAAAAGAGTTTAGCCGACGAAAATAAAGAATTTCGTTAGCTAAAGTTCTTTATATAGGCGAAGATGGATGGTAAGAAGTCTATTATCTGCTGCTCCAGCCCCGATCCGTCTTCCCCTTCACCGGCTGGCCTCCTCGAGCCCTCCCTCCTCCTCCTGTTGCTCCAGCCTCAAGCCTTCCCTCATCCTCAAGTACATTTCAACCCAAAGAAGGAGGTGTCCGTTCTCTCTTGGGTTTCGACTGCATTTTACGATTTGTTGTTATGCATTGATGATGTGCGTCAGTTGTTGTCTTTGAATTTGCGGAAGAGTTGTCTTTATGTGTTTGCTAGTTCGAGGCATTCACTCTCACATTTATTCTCTAGGACAAGTGACGATTGCTTATGGTTTTCTGCTCATAGTTTGGAAGATCTCTCAATCTTTTTAATTCATGTTTCTGAAATTTAGTCATTGTTCTCAATCAAAATTTAATGGGGTACTAAGGAGATGAGGTCATTTGCATTTGTTGTGAATTTTGGAGAATTAGGAAACATAATTTGTATTTGGTATCTAAGCCAATATAGATAGTGCTGAAGTACATCAATTATCGATTCAAGTAGGAGGTGAAGAGATTAATGGTGTTTTTTTTACAACTTTAGTCGACGATATTTAAACACTATATTCGTCGGCTATAGTATTTTTAATTTTTTTATAAGATTTAGCCGACGAATAACCTAATATTTCGTCGGCTATAAATATTTTTAAATTTTTTTATAAGGTTTAGCCGACGAATTATGGCATGTTTCGTCGGCTATAGTTATTTTTTAATTTTTTTATAAGGTTTAGCCGACGAAATATTTTATATTTCGTCGGCTATAATTATTTTTTTTTAATTTTTTTTACAAGGTTTAGCCGACGAATAACCTAATATTTCGTCGGGTATAGTTATTTTTAATTTTTTTTATAAGGTTTAGCCGACGAAATATAAAATATTTCGTCGGCTATAGTTATTTTTTTAAATTTTTTACAAGGTTTAGCCGACGAAATATACTATGTTTCGTCGGGTATAGTTATTTTTTAATTATTTATTACCGACGACATCGGAAAAACCGACGACATGTTTTTCGTCGGCTAACTGTGGAACTATAGCCGACGAAAAAAAAAATTTCGTCGGCTAAAGTCATCACTGACGGCCTTTTCCCGACGACACTATAGCCGACGAAGGCTCGTCGGCTAATCCCTTAGCCGACAAATTTTTTTAACAAGCCGACAAAAATTTTTCGTCGGCTAAAGTGCTTTTTCTGGTAGTGGGTGTCTGTTACAAGTGTGTGCATAAGAAACTCAAATTCAAGTTTGGTCATCGACTCCCGAGACGTTGTAGACATTTGACATTTGGCTTTCATAGGCCTTGCAAAATCCTATATCCTTCCACACCACAACCCATCAATAAGCCCCATTTTGCCTTGTTATGTTGGGTCAACGTTGCTAGTTGGCTGCATAACATGTTGTGATAGAAAAATTGGGATATATCATCAACGATGCTTGTGCATGACTTTCCTTGGCGTGTGTTAGTGTGTGCCTAAAGTGAGCGAGCATATGGTTGTAGAAGTGAGTCCATGAGGAACCATGTGCTTAGGTAAAAGGAGTGTTCTTGGGCAAGAACGAGCATGGGCTACGCCTGATTACCAAGTGCCTTTGTGTAACTTTTATTTAAAATGAATTCAAATTTGTTTAGTCATTATGGTTTGAAGTCGACATCTGTTTAGTCCTTATGGTTTTATTTTAATCTGAATAGTTCTTAAAATCAAGATTTTTCATCCAAATAATCTTTATGATTTTATTTTAATATGAATAGTCCTTAAAGTCATGATTTTTCATCCAAATAGTTTTTTCCACAGTTTTCTCAGTTAAAGACCAAAAGGACTATTTAGATGAAAAATCATGACTTTAAGGACTATTCAGATTAAAATAAAACCATAAAGTCTATTTGGATAAAAAAATCATCACTTTAAGGACTATTCAGATTAAAATAAAACCATAAGCATTAAATAGATGTCGACTTCAAACCATAAGGATTATATAATATTTTACGAATTTAAAATCCTATGACATTTGTTCATGGTGTGGCCTGCATCTCTTTATTATGAATAGAGACTTTGTATCAAGCCCTATTTGTTTGAAGTAGACGAAATGATCTTGAATCTGAATGATATGAGCATCATATCAAATCTGAGCCTAATCTTGGACCTTAGGTCTTTGGTGTCAGGACCTACCCAAGATTTCCCTGTGAAATCAAGGATAAACCCTGTGGGACCCACCTCAAGGGAAATTCTACCAAATTTTTTGGCATAACTTCCCTTGAAAATGGGTAACCCTACCTGAAAGAAAACTCACCACAAACTCAAACACTTCTAATTAATTTAATCCACATCTTCTGGAGCCATCCCCTCCCCCAAATAATCATCCGCCACCTCAAAATCAATATAATTCCAACAATTTCATAAGTTAATTTCTCATGCAACAATGTCCCATAAATCTTTCAAATCCCTCCTAAATTGAGTCATAAGCTCTTAACACACATAAACATAAATTGATACAACATCCCATGGTTATCAGAGCATCTACTAGCTAGAAAATGAGAAAATATACAATATGTTAAACTAGTAACATATATGGGAAAAACTAGATGAGGTGGGAAATATGACTCACCTCCTATCCTCACCGAACAGAACTCTGTAGACTGGGCATTTAAAAACGAAAGACCTAGGGGAGAAGCATTTAAAACGTTAGAGTGAGTGAACGAAAATAAATAACAGTAATGTGGACTTATATATTGAGCAATGAAATCAAATCTATGCTCTCCCATAATTTCATTTAGAAAAACTTATGCATGCCACTCTTGAAAATTCTCAAATATTTATGAATAAAAATGATGAACCAATCCCATTGGTTCTCAATAATTAATAATAATGGGGAAGAGGTTTCACCATAACGATGAGCCTCCCAGGTTACAATAGCGTCTCACGCTAAGCGCTCTACTCACATATGATGAAGACTCCTAATAAGGTTATAATAGTGTCCCACGTTAAGTGTTCTACTCTTATATGATGAGGACCGCGAAGTAATAGCTAGCTTTTACAATATATATATATATATATATATATGTTTTGGCCACGATCCTCAGCGTGCGGAGCCGAGGTGAATAGCGAACAAAGAGAATGGGGGAGTGTTGCGGGCGTGCCACCTCGCGGACGAGGAAGAGGTTGATTGCGTGCTTGACTTCTTGAATCAGGCGGAAGGGGGTTTCCAGGTGCCACCTTAGATGAGAAATTTACGAGCACAAGCGGTCGATACTCACTGCGGCGTGAGCAGAGCAACTATAGGGAAGATTCCAAGGAATCGGGATGAGTCCGGAGGGCTCCGTAACTAAAGCGGCGGGGCACTTAGTTAGGTTGAGGGTTTCGAAGTGGCTTCGAAGGGTAACTGGGTTGCAGTTTGCTGTGTTCGTAATTGATTGATTGTATGATTGTGTCTCTTTATTGTCAGCCTTCGAGCTTCTTTATATAGGGGAGGAATTCTTGCCGCGAAAGACAATCAGAATCCCTGTTGGATTCTGCAACGTGAAACATGAGGACACTATTCATCCCATGCAGACCAGTCCTTGTGTGACACGTATCCAATTCGCACAATCTGCATAGGATAAGGTCTACCTCCCATGTGGATCGAACTTAAAAGTAATCCTTATCCCGCGGGGAATCATAGTCCATGTAAAATACTAACTCACGCGAACCACGGACTCTGTAGCTCAATTCCACCTAGCGGGCTATTGCAGCTCGAGGGCCAAAAGAAGGCTTTTAAATAATAAGGGCCACAGGGATTAGCCCAAAGCGTGTCAAAGACTGTAAAAAGTCCAAAACGATTACAAGCAACCCGCGCGGACTCTGCGTGTGTCAACCTCGCAAACTAACAAATCAGTTCGCTAGCGTGCCTAGATGCAGTCCGCCTCGCCTACGAAAAGTTATTTCGCGCTAAGCATTTCGCGCGAAGCGCGCGAGATGGATCCTCACTCCGCGCGAAGTCATTTCGCACGCGAGCTCTGTTTTTGTCTGAAAGTGCGCGAGATCTGTACTCCGCGCAGGACATGTAGTCCGCGCGAGCTTTGTTTTTGTCTGAAAGCGCGCGAGATTCGTTAGTCCGCGCGGAGTTATTCCGTGCGTGGACTTTGCAAATCACCTCGCGTGATCTCGCTGGCGGGCCATTATTTGTAAACTTTAAAGGAACTTGGGCTCGCCGACTGACATAGACCAAGAACTTAATTAATATTTACATAGACAATTACTGTCCAGTAAAATATTAATTTAGGCGTAAACATTGATCCTAGGCCTTGAGCTTGAATTGGCCAAGCGAAAAGGCCTTATTGAACATGTCGCGAGTGGGTAAGTATCCCAATGCAAGACTAGCACAGCGAACCAAAGTCCATGGAGTAAGGGAAATGGCAGCGAACTCTAGCTCGCGGAACGCTGTTAACTCGGTTGGTGGATGATGAGCGAGGAAGTCCGCTATAGCTTGTCCCTTGACTGCTTTTTGAGGAACATATTGCAAGGAGAATTCGGACAGAGCCAAAATCCATTTGCCTATGCGTCCGCGTAATATTGGACGGGACATCATGTATTTGACAAGGTCGGACTGAGCAATCACCACCGTGGTAAAGGCCAACATGTAGTGGCGAAGTTTGCACCCTGCAAAGAAAAGGGCGAGACACAACTTCTCCATTGGAGAATAGCGCGTCTCGCAATCAGTTAGAACCCTGCTAAGATAGTAAATGGCGTGTTCGACCCAGTTTTCATCGTCTTGTGCCAAGAGTCCGCCAATAGACAAGTCAGCAGCGGCGATGTAGAGTTTAAGCGGAGTGCTAGGGCGAGGAGGAACCAATACTGGCGGGTTCGCCAGGTAGGTCTTGATACAATCAAAAGCTTCTTGGTGTTGTGGTTCCCATACAAACTCGGTTGCCCCCTGGAGCTTTAGGAGAGGTGAAAAGGGTTGAACTTTTCCTGCCGCATTTGAAATGAAACGGTGGAGAAAGTTGATTCGCCCGATCAATTGTTGGAGCTCCTTCTTAGTTATAGGAGGTGAGGCGTTTATTACCGCCTGTGCCTTGTCTTTAGTTATCTCGATGCCCCTTTGATGGACTAGGAACCCTAGGAAGTCACTTGCTTCCACGAAGAAAATACACTTGGCAGGATTCATCTTTAGGTTATGTCGTCACATCCGTATAAAAACTTGTCTGAGGTCTTCGACATGCGTCTCCCGCGTTTTGGTTTTGACCACCACGTCGTCGATGTAGACTTCAATCAGCTTGCCCAAGATGTCATGAAAGATAAGGTTCATGGCATGTTGATATGTTGCCCCCGCGTGCTTGAGTTTGAAAGGCATGACAACATACTCAAATGCACCTGCAAACCCCGGGCAGGGGAAAGCAATTTTGTGGCGATCCTCTTCGGCAACAGTAATATGGTGGTATCCAATGGTTCCATCCATAAAAGATAGCACTTCACGCCCTACAGCCGCATCGATGAGGAGGTCAGCAACAAGCATGGGGTATATATCCTTAGGTGTGGCATTGTTGAGGTCGCGGTAATCAACACAGACCCACATTTTGTCATTTTTCTTGCGGACAGGAACCACATTGGATAGCCATTGGTTGTACTTAGCCACGCGAATGATTCCCGATCGATGCATGTTCTCAATCTCCTCTTTGACCGCAATCTGGGTCTCAGTTCGCATGAATCTTCCATGCTGGTGGACTGGTCATCTGTCAGGATAAGTAGGCAGCCGGTGACAAACCAGGTCTGGAGACAAACCAGGCATGTCTTCATATTTCTCAGCGAAGCAATCCTTATACTCGCATAGTAGGGCGAGTAGTTCTTCTCGTTCTTCCTCCGCTAGTTTAGCACTGATGGAAATGAGGAGGGGCTTCTCTGCAGTCCCGACGTCGACTTGTAAGGTGGGGTCGCGGACTTGAGGTGGTGTATCATCCAAGGCAGCGGGAGCTAACTGAATAATCTCCTCCTTGGTGTCGGTATAATCCACTATTTCATCCACATATTTCATTGTCGCGACCTTATCGTAGGCTTCGCGTTCCGCCCAGTATGAAAGGAGTCTTTCACACAAGGACTCGCCAGCCTCACGTGCTTCGTCTGAGGACGCACTAGACATCAAAAGGTTGAATGAGATCCGCGATGGTGTGAGGACCTTGTAAATAGTCCTTCGCCTGGGTGAGTCCCCATCGCGTTAGGTTGGAAGCCGTGACCCCATACGGGCGACCTTTGGAGTCGATGCCTTGTACATCCAGCGGGCCCAAGTCAGTGTTGTAGTAGCGGGCGTCGTTAAAGTTGGCGGAGACGGAAAAAGGACGCGGGTCTGCCTTGATGATGACTGCCTCGCATGTCTCTGTATCCCACACCATGAGTTCTTGGTGCATAGAGGAAGGCACGCAGAAGCTTCTATGGATCCAATCGCGGCCTAGAATCATATTGTAGGATGCGGAGCACTCCGCCACAAAAAATGTATAGACCCGTGATGCTGGACCTACCTTGACTCGTAGAAATTGCAAGCCTAAAGTCCTAGAGACTTGCCCGGTGAATTTCTTGACTGTCAAGGATGTGGTTTGGATCATTGAGCGCGGGACACGAAGGAGTCCCATGGTGCGGGTGGTAATGACATTCACCGCAGCTCCAATGTCAACCATAACCTTGTTGACTAGAATTCCTTCCACTTCAGCCGAAATGTATAGTGGCCTCATATGAGTGGCCACGTCTAGGGTCGGTGTGGAGAAGGTCAAAGTCGGTATGCGTGAAACACTGCTTGTTGCCTCCAATAATGGAGCATGCGCGGGTTCCGCAATGACTTGACCCATCTAGCTGCTGCAAGGCGAGGACATGTCACAGACATTGTTGCTAGTGTTTGGAATATCGCTGCATTGCATGTTGTGTTTGGCGGGAGGGCATATCTCTCAGATATAAAAAACACCATCCCAACTTGGAAAGACAATTGCTCGCGAACTGGGGTCAACGGAGCTTCTATTTCCCCACGTTCGCCTTCAAGTTTTGTGAATGAGCTCGCCATGCAGTTGACTTCAACCACATTGCATGTGAATGATTCTTCTTGCCCTTCCTCTGGTCGTCGTCTAGAGGAACACGAGGCTCGGATTGGGCCTCGTTGTCTAGTGAGTTTCCGCCTAGGAACCGGGCCATTTGTTGGGTGAAGTTAGGGCTAGCAGGAGTACGTTCAGCGACTGGAGGAGCTTCAATGTCCGGTTTCCTTGGCCGCCACACAAGCTTGGTTGAAGACTGCTTGTCCTCGGCTATTTTTTCACCTACGGCTAAAGGAAACTTGGTAGAACCATCCTCCCTCTTTCTAGGAAAGGTTAGGGCTTGTGATCTCCTCTTGGCCTCTGACTCGGGTTCAGGTTGTGGTTTCTGTCGATGTGAACGTGGTGGTTTTTTCCTTGCTTCTGGTTCCTCGCGAAGAATTTCCCGGGGCCGTGACGAGCGAGGCGACTCACGCTTTAGTTCAAGCTCCGAGGTAGCAAACAGTCTTCGCCGTACCAGATGAGATGGTTCCCTTCTTCTTTCAGTCCCTGGCGAATGCCTGCGCCTTGGTGACGTTGGCGGCTCCCTCCTTCAGTCAGACTCTGGTGACGGCCTGCGCCGCGAAGGCTGTGGATCCCTCCTCCTCTCCAGCTCGGTGGATGGTCTCCTCCTTGGAGTATGGGGATCATGCGGTGGCACAATGAAGCGATAGAAAACACTTGCCTTCAGGGCAGGGTCATCTGCTACCTGCGCACACACCCGTGGAGGCGTGACAGGTGGTCTTTGGAGCATAGCTCGCAGACCTTCAGCTTCTCTCCACATCCTTTCGGGTGTCTGTGCAAGCTGTGAGGGACGGATGGCGCCATCGTCGACAGCTCGCAAGGCACGCAGGATGCTGCCATATTTCTTCTGTAGTCTCCGTTTCCTGGACTTGGAAATGGTAATTGGTCTTCCTCCTTGCTGAGTGTATCAAATCCCTTCCTTAATTGCCGATTTGGATGCCGTCAGAATGTAGGGATCGAACAAAATGCCCTGACGAGGGCTTGGGCCTTATCCTCATGACATTCGCTGCTAGAAACTGATATGTCCATTTCGCTTGAAGCTGGAGACGATGGTACTTCCTCTGTCCAATGTGATTGGACGAACGACTCCAAGCGCTTGATCCTCTGTTCTAGCTCTTCGCGAGTCTTGGGACTCATGGGTTGGAAATTCTCAGCGGGGGATGGTTCATCATCCCGCACGATGGTTTTGCCCTTGTCTTTCCTTGAAAGGTGATCGGGCTGGGACCTGGTGACTGACTGCCTTGGCGGGTCACGATTCCCACTCTGGTTCGCCTGTACGGTATAGTCATTCGCTGGTCTCTTGCGGCTTCTACCTGGTGGTTCACGTGAAACTGCATTTGGGGAGATGTCTAATGTGATCACGCGATGGCCGATACGAGGCCAGACAACGTCAGCAGTTGCAATCATGAATCCGCCTCTGTCTTCAAAGCGAATGTACTTGAGATCGAGCCAGTCCTGAACTTGTTCGCGGAGTTGGTAACACTCGCGGGTTCTATGCCCCCAGCTATTGGGGAACTTGCAATGCATGTGACCCTCTTTGTATTCAACATAAGGTAAGGCCCTGTCCACCGTAAGAAGCCCATCCTCGATAAGGTCGTCTAGAACCTCATGCGCGAGGTTGACGTTGTAAGTGTACTGGAGAGATGGTCGAGTTATATTAGCATTGTCCTCCCCGCGGCCTCTCTTAGACGCTCAGCGCGGACTCTCAACCTTGGGATGATCAGACAAGTCCAAGGTGACTCTTCGCTTATTTGGCTTTGGTGCGCGGTGATGCCTTCTCTCCTCTGCGAGGTCGTTCCAATTTACTTCGACCATTCCGACTGTGGATGGAAAAGGATCCACATCCACCAGCGAGGCGGAGCTCCCTGGTGTCTGCAATTTCAGGGCGCCAGAGTTCAGCCAGGTCTGAAGCTGGTCGCGGAGCTTGACACAGTCTTTGGTGTCCTGATTGTGGACGTTATGGAACGCATAATACTTTTTGTCTTTCAGCTCCTCCTTGGATGGGATCTTGTGATCCAAGCGGACATACTTCGCCTCGATCAAGTCATTAAAGACAAGATGGGCGTTTTTAGCATCATACGTGTAGGACTCGTACTCGGGCTTGGTCCATGCAAATGACTGGATGGTGATTGGCTCGCGGGTCATGTTAAGATTTTTCAGTTTGTTAACCAATGGCTTCCCAGTCAACTCGATCGCTCCGATGTCTTCATAGTCCTGCACGGCCTCCGCCTCTTCCTGCCTCGGATAATATGGGTTGTACGTGGATGACTGGAGGCCAATTGCCCCCACTATCCTACTTCTCCCTAGTATGTACGTTCCCTTTGAGGTGTTTGCCTTCTCATCCATTTCGTTGAGTATAAGCTCATAGCTGCCGACCTTGTTGATCAGGTCGCCCATGGATGTGAAGTGCTCTCCATCGTGCTTCAACCTTTGGCGATGCTCGAGTCCGCGGACCGCCAATTTAATGGCTTCCTGCTCAGGTAGGAGGAAGTCACATTTGGCTTGTTGAATCTTGAAACACTGGAGAAAAGAAACCGCTGACTCCCCGCTCTGCTGGCTCATTTAAGTGAGGGAGTCAAGGCCGACCTCGGGTTCGATGGTTCCATATGTTTCCCGGAACAATCTTTCCATGGTGGGCCAGTCCGCGATGGATCCTGGCTTCAGCCTGGAATACCAACTGAAAGCAGTCCCGGACAGAGAAGTCCCAAAGAGCTTGAGCTTGAGGATGTCGTTGTTCCCATACTGGCCGCACTGAACTTTAAAGCGAGCCATATGCGTTGATGCATCCTCCCTTGTTTCCCCAGAAAAGGTGGTGAAGACTATGTTCTTGAAGCCATGGGGAAATGGATATTGCGCCACGCTGTCAGGGTAAGGATCGCGATACCGGAGGTTAGAATCGCTTTTCCCGGTCTGCTCCTTGACAATGGATGATATAAGCTGGCGCCAGTCGGCTGCAGTCACAGGTGCCAGTTCACCTCCCTCTTCATGGTTAGGCCATGCAAAAAAACTGGCGGCTTGACCAATATTCTTGGAAGCTGGGGCTGAAAGAGTAATTATGGGATCTTCTTGTGTCTCGCTTCCTTGGCGTGGGGCGTTGCTGAATCCCTTGGTTAAAGTCTTCAGTGAGTATGGCAAGGTTGTGCTGGTCTGCTTCCCAAAGGGTCTTGTCTCTTTTGACCTGTTCAGCAAGGCCGTCTACTTTCCCAGCGAGGTCGTTGACATGAGTTGTCAAACTCTGGATCTGTCCCGTGAGCTGTGCGAACATCTGGGAGACTTGCTCCATAGACGGAATAGAGTCTGTGTCTTGGGTTGGCTGAGAGCCTACCATGGTGGTCTCGCTGAAGTTTGGGTTACCAAACTGAGCAAGGACCTGTTCTAGAGTGAGGGATCGACAAGCCGCGCTGTTATGGGGCTTATACCTTGGTGATTTGTGTTTGAGACAAGAAAGCTGAGGCTTTCGGTATGGTGCGTCCTCTGTCTTCCCTATGATGTCTCGCTTGTACTCCTGGTCCCACTGGACGTGCCAATGTTTTGGCCACGATCCTCAGCGTGCGGAGCCGAGGTGAATAGCGAACAAAGAGAATAGGGGAGTGTTGCTGGCGTGCCACCTCACGGACGAGGAAGAGGTTGATTGCGTGCTTGACTTCTTGAATCAGGCGGAAGGGGGTTTCCAGGTGCCACCTCAGATGAGGAGTTTACGAGCACAAGCGGTCGATACTCACGGCGGCGTGAGCAGAGCAACTATAGGGAAGATTCCAAGGAATCGGGATGAGTCCGGAGGGCTCTGTAACTAAAGCGGCGGGGCACTTAGTTAGGTTGAGGGTTTCGAAGTGGCTTCGAAGGGTAACTGGGTTGCAGTTTGCTGTGTTCGTAATTGATTGATTGTATGATTGTGTCTCTTTATTGTCAGCCTTCGAGCTTCTTTATATAGGGGAGGAATCCTTGCCGCGAAAGACAATCAGAATCCCTGTTGGATTCTGCAACGTGAAACATGAGGACACTATTCATCTCATTCAGACCAGTCCTTGTGTGACACGTATCCAATTCGCACAATCCTCATAGGATAAGGTCTACCTCCCATGCGGATCGGACTTAAAAGTAATCCTTATCCCGCGGAGAATCACAGTCCATGTAAAATACTAACTCGCACGAACCACGGACTCTGTAGCTCAATTCCATCTAACGGGCTATTGCAGCTCGCGGGCCAAAAGAAGGCTTTTAAATAATAAGGGCCACAGGGATTGACCCAAAGCGTGTCAAAGATTGTAAAAAGTCCAAAACGATTACAAGCAACCCGCGCGGACTCCGCGTGTGTCTACCTCGCGAACTAGCGAATCAGTTCGCCAGCGTGCCTAGATGTAGTCCGCCTCGCCTAAGCAAAGTTATTCTGCGCTAAGCATTCCGCGCGAGATGGATCCTCACTCCGCGCGAAGTCATTTCGCGCGCGAGCTCTGTTTTTGTCCGAAAGTGCGCATGATCCATACTCCGCGCGGGACCTGTAGTCCGCGCGAGCTTTGTTTTTGTCTGAAAGCGCGCGAGATTCGTTAGTCCCCGCAGAGTCATTCTGCTCGCGGACTTTGCAAATCACCTCTCGCGATCTCGTTGGCGGGCCATTATTTGTAAACTTTAATGGAACTTGGGCTCGCCGACTGACATTGACCAAGAACTTAATTAATATTTACATAGACAATTACTGTCAAGTAAAATATTAATTTAGGCGTAAACATATATATATATATATATATATATATTGATCGGTTGCCTCCCAGGCGATAATAGCGTCACACGCTAAGCGCTCTACTCTCATATGATGAGGACCGTTGGTAAGACTATAATTGCGTCCCACGCTAAGCGCTCTACTCACATATGAAGATGTCCGCTAAATAATGCTAGCTAGGAATAATTTATATCAATTAACCCTTTTATGGTAAAGTAAAATAACAAATATCAAGAATGTCACTTCCCCAAAAAATAATATAAAATCCATTGAACTCAGTACAGTTCTCAACTGTACCTATTGCGTAATAAAATAAATCACTTGACATGTCTCACATGTCAAATAAAATGCTCAAGTGAGTTCCCGAAAAATAAATGAAACTCATTACTCTAAGAAAATATTAAATCTCCAAAATGTTTTTGAACAATTAAATAAACTCTAGAGCATGCATGACATTCAAATCAAAGGTCCACTCACAGTGTTCGGCTATGCCTGCCGACGACCCGAGACTTCCTCCAAATGATCCTCCTCACGTCTTGAACAATAAATAATATTAATTCTCATACTAAATTAAAACTTCAATAAATAACCCACAATATTAAGGGCCTAAAATTAATCTTCTTCCTTGCCCAATTTTTTCATCTTTAATCCATTACGACTCAAAATTCACCACCATCACCGATAGCCAAAAATTAACTTTATAAGAATTTAAAACCGACTAACCCAACTACCGATATTCCAATTTAAATACCTCCAAAATCCTTAACCATTGAAAAATATCAAACCTTATCAAAACTCCTCCAAAAATTCCAAACTTTACTTCATTAAACCCCTCTCATTAATACCATCTTAAAAACATGAAAAACAGCCCCTAAGGGGCGGTGTCACCGCCTGTTCCTCCGGCAGCCATACTCCGGCGACCTCCAATGTTTCCCAAATTTTAACACAATAATCCTCTCAATCCGCACAACAACTTTCTTAACTAGCACACAATCCAATTTTAAACTTAGCTAGGGCAACCAGAGTAAAATATAGAAATGAGCCATAGAACTTCAATTATACATTTCTCATTAACAAGATCGAAATATACCAATTCCTTTTGAGGAATTACTCACCTTGATGAGGGCTACAAGATGAGCCAAAAATCTCGACCTATGGTGGCCGAAAGAGGGAGCTCCGACGAAGTAACAGTCGGATGCGGGGAGCGGTTTCCTCCCGCTTGGTGGCGTCCCGCGTGCGGTCACCGGTCCAAGAAGAGAGAGAGCGGTGGGGGTCCGAACGGGACCGGTCTGGCGGTCTCTGGTGGCCGGACGGCAATGGACGTGAGCTGAGTCTCTGGCGGGTCGGGGTAACTTCGCGAGAGGGAGAGAGAGAAGTGAGAGAGAGAGAGAGAGAGAGAGAGAGAGAGAGAAGAACGGGTGTTGGGCTTCTCCACACCCGGTCCAACTTAAATCCCCCAACAAATAAACTCACTAAATTTTTACCTCTTTTTTACCAACACAAAATTTACCCCTTTTAGTTGATAACTTTTCCACGCTAACTCTGATTTTAACGCATAGCATGTCTACGAACTCATAATAACGTCCTCTACAACTTTCATGAAGAAAGTTTTTCCAAATTCCAAATGGAAGAAAAAGTCAACTTTAAGGTCTTTCATAGTAAACGGTTACTTAATACGGTAAAAGACCAAAATAATACTAAAATAAATAACCGTAAAATAACTTAAGGGCCTAAGTGTTGTCAGTGAGCTGTGGCTTGGTTGGTTAAGGTGTTTAACTGACAACTTTGAGGTCATGGGTTCAAACCTCACGACATATATAGGGTGTGTGAGTTATTAATAAAAAAGTAAAAAAAAAAAAAAAAAAGGGCCTAAGTGTGACATTTGGGGTATCTGATAAAATTTAGCTTACATTTTCGGGTATCAATAATAGACATAATTTAGTTTATATTATATTTATTAGAAACCATGTGTCAATATATATTAGGCAAGTAGACCAACGTAGGTTGCATGTGGTTATATGGTAGCACTAAAAAATTTCTCTAAAATAAGTGCATAAACATATTTCAAATCTTATTTGAACGAATGGACGAGTATCAATTAATCAGTTTCAAATCAATATCTGATTGGGAATGATATGATGCATTTTAGTGTTTTACCTTCAATGATTGAGATAAACGCGCCTTTCTTCTTTCTTAGTTGTTCTTGGAAAGAAGGATCAATCAAACCGAATATGCCACGTGCTTTGCAGATTCCTACTTCAAATAGATCTTGTGTTAAGATGGAAATATATTTACATCCATAAAGCGATCTTTTGGCTTATGAAAAATGGAAGTAACCCAACGATTATGAAATAAGGCATGTAGTCAGGGCTGGTTCTGACAATTTGAAGGCTTGAGGCGAAAAACTGAAATGTGACCTCTTAAAATAAATCAAATCAATAGAGTGTATTTTTTTACATATAAATTAATTTCATGTATAATATTATTGAATTAAGGAAAAAGAATAAATTTACATCGGAGGCCCGCCAAACCGGTGGCCTGAGGCAGCTGCCTCAAACCGCACCCCTCAGGGCCGGCCCTGCATGTAGTGTTGGATCTAGGCTAGCACTTCATGGAAAGAATGCCCGTGAAACAGGGAGATCAAAATTCCTAAACTGCCAGAGCTATTTAGTTACTGACACTTGAGGACAGTTTACACAAGGATTCCTCTTTTTGAGAAGAATATTCATTATTAACCAAAAAAATCACACCATATTTGTTTGATCGACCGGTTGTGTCATTACACCACGATAAATATTCCGGAAAAGGTCCATAGTTACAGGTTCGTTGTCAATAACAACATCCATAAGCCAAAATGGTCAAACCGTTAACCCAATTTTACGCTCGAAAACACGAGTTGTCTGATCTTAGGAGTAAGAATCCTACCTCTTCACCAACAATAAACCGAGCCGACTTGTTTTTTAATACTGTGTCCAAATACTACCTCATGTTGACAACCATACAACATCGAAATTAAAATTCATAGTCTCTAGGAGTGTACAATAGTAGCACACCGAACAAAACAAGACACCTAACCCCTATCTCAAAAGTGTACATACTTACTGAACCTTAATTGATCCGATAGGAATAAATGATTCATAGTCACTTCAATTTATGTAAACTCTATCTCTTACATTCTTTTGTGGACTCTATCTCTTACATTCTTCTCTCTTATTAACGACCTATATTGGCAATAACTAAACTATATCTCTTACATTCTTTTGTGAACTCTCTGTAGACTAAAAATGTAATGACATCTAAACGAAGTGATGACGAAGTGATATTTTCAAAATAATTCTTCTCTAACATATATTATATTTCGGAAAACCAAAAGTATAACAACATTCGAATCAAATGATGTATAAACTATAAAGACAAAGATTGTCAGGACCCACCGCGGATTTCACCTTGAAACCCGTGGTAAATCCTGCGGGATCCACCTCCAAAGAAAATTTACCGAAAATTCGGCTAAACCTTCCTTGCAAATGGACAACCCTTACTTGAAAATCCAACTTAACATTTCTAAACCAAACAACAAGGACAATATAAAATTACTAGCAGGTTATCAGAGCATATCTAATAAGGAACGAATGACCATGAATAAAGATGAAGCGGAAGCAGCCTCTGACTACTAGACTAAGCCTTGACTCCATGTACGCTCGACCTCAATTTAACTTAGCCTGCAAACTGGGCATTTGAAAACAAAGGGTACAGGGGAAAGTAATTTAAAACGTTAGAGTGAGTGAACAAAAATAAACTAATTAATTTAACAAAACGTAATTTTTAATACTTTCCAAATTTTTCGATAAGCAATAATCCATTGTATGCAAGTGTTGATAACGCCTTTAAAAGAAAATCCCGAGGTCAAGGACTAGCCCCGCTAGTCAAAATATTGACAAAGATAAATAATAACCTTCATTGAAGAAAGTGTAAAAATAATGGACTAGCCTCGCTAGTCAAAACAACAATAAAGACCTTTGCAAAAAGGAATATTAAAAAGATGGACTAGCCCTGCTAGTCAAGACAACAACAATAAATAAGAAGCGGATATAGCCATACAAATGAGCCTCCCAGGCTCGGGTGCCTCCTAGGAAAAAGTACTCCCATACTCCCTACACCTTCACGTATGATAACAGAGAGGGTGCAGGGCTTGCGTGATGTTGTCGACTACATCACATCACCCGAAGGCGGAAAGGGCTTGAGTAACCCCACTTAAAACATGGAAGCCACATCGTCTCGAAAGGCGGAACTACATGCTAGCATGAATAATAACGATCCAACAAGTATGGCATAATTAAAAAACATAATTCCATATGAGTTTCCCCGAAACTCATAACTAAAGCATAAGTATGATTCCCAACCATACTCAAAGAATTCAAAGATCAAAGAAATTAATTAAATTCAACGACGTGTCCCACACGTTAAAATGCACAATGAGATAAATAACTCAAATAGTTATCGTCTTCCGAAAACCCGACAATATGTAAATCTGAAAGTAATCTCAAATCCGGAAATTATAAAGAATAACAAAACTCAAATACCAAATTAATAACCCGCTCAAATCCATAAATCATGACTAACACTTAATCGACGCAACAAACTCAAATAAATTCTGATACCATTTCATACGCCGAAATCATATTAAAGCTCAGAAAATAGAACGATAATTTCCAGGAGAAACCATGCATGTATATTCATTTAAAAACAAAATGTCCACTCACAGTGCTCGGCTATGTTTGCCGACGACCCGAGGCTTCCTCCAAATGATCCTCCTCACGTCCTGAACAATAATTAACCTTAATTCTCATTCAACAATAAAACTTCAATAAATAATTCCATAAAATTAAGGGTCTAAAATCAATCCTCTTCTTTGCCCATTTTCTCCATCCTTAATCCATTATAATTGTCGATCCACCATCATCACCAATAACCAAAAAAATTAACCTTAAACACATTTTAAAATCGGTCAACCTAACTACCGATATTCCATTCTAATCACCGCCAAAATCCTTAACCATTGAAAAATCTTCAACATTAACAAAACTCCTCCAAAACTATACTTCATTAGACTCCTCTCCTTAATACCATCTTAAAAACATGAAAAATCAGCCCCTAAGGGGCGCCGCCGTCGCCTGCTCCGCCGGCAGCGGCGGCCGGCAACCGTTTTCCGACGACCTCCAATGCCTCTCTAATTTTAACAGCACAATCCTCTCATCATACCCAATAACTTTCATAATTAGCACTTTGTCCAATTCTAGCGTTATCTAGGGCAATCGAACCAAAACATCCTTAAATCCCTAAAACTTTCAATTATACAAACCACCCTAACGAGATCGAATTAGACCTATTCCTTTTGAGGGAATACTCACCTTGATGAGGGCTACAAGTTGAGCCAAAAATCACGGCCTATGGTGGCCGGAGGACGGAGCTCCGGCGAATGGACATTCGGCGATTCCGGCGGGTTTTCTCCTCTCCGGTGGCACTACCGGCTCGGACACTAGGCCGAGGAGAGAGAGGAGGTGGCGGGGGTCCGAACAGGGCTGGAGCGGCGGCCGGTGGCTGGCCGGACGGGGCCAGCTGGTGGCCAAGCTTTCTGACGATAAAGGCTCGGGAGCTCGGGAGGAAGAGAGGAGGAAAAGAAAGAAAAAGAAAAGAAAAGAAGAGAAGGGAATGGGCTCGGCTGTTCCCTCCCCTAATTACCCCAACAACAATAAATCCATTTTAAATTTTCTCCTTTTTACTCACTCAAAAATTTTACCATTTAATTCATAACTAAACCATGTTAACTCCGATTTTAACTCGTAGCATGTCTACCAACTCGTAACCACATCCTCTACAACTTTCATGAAGAAAGTTTTCCCAGATTCCAAACGGAAGAAAAAGTCAACTTTAAAGTCCTTAACAGTAAACGGTTAATTAATACGGTAAAAGAATAAAATAATACCAAATTTAATAACCGTAAAAATAACTTAAGGACTGGGGTGTGACAGATACGACGTCTAAGTGAAGTGACGTATAATTTCCAAGATTGTTTTTTTTCGATTAGACAATTTCCGAGGTTATTCATCTGATACACATATTACATTTTCCGAAAGCAAAAAAACTATAGGAACAACATATGAATTAAATGATGTATGAATTCCGAGATGGTAACAAATATTTCTCTGACCCACACCATTGAAAAACCGGGAGGGTGGACTCTTCTCCCCATCGGTGCACTCGACACCACTCAATCCTCCACGCTCTCCTCCTCTCAGAACACAACAAGTCCACAAAACCAAACCCAACTTACAAACAAACACTCCCTTCTGTCTTTCTCTCTTCCACATCAGGGTGTAACCGTCGACTTGACCTGAACTCCCAACCCCCACATGGCCGCGTGCGGAGCCGACACCGCCCGAACCCTCGCCTGTCGCGACGGCCACGCGGCAGCGCAGCTGAAGCTCATCTCCATCGCCGTCATATTCATCACCAGCGTCGTCGGCATCACCTCTCCCGTCCTCCTCGCCCGTCACTTCCAAGGCAAACCCGCCTACGACCACGCCACTCCCTTTCTCCGGCCTCGTCACCATGATCGGCAACATCGCTACCCTCCTCGTCGACCTCACCGCCAGTGCCCACATGGAGAGTCACACGGCTCACTCCCACGGCCAATACGAGGTCCTTCAGGTGGCCACGCAGGAGGAGCCAGATACCAAGAAGCCCTCTATGTCGATCGAGTTGAAAGTTGAGCCCGTGGTGGGTGAAGTTAGCGATAGTGGCAGTGGCCATAGCCACGAGGAGATGGTGATCAGGCTGAAGCAGAGATTGGTGTCGCAGGTGTTGGAGATAGGGATAATATTTCACTCGGTGATAATAGGAGTGACGATGGGGATGTCTCAGAATCAATGCACCATTCGGCCATTGGTGGCTGCACTTGCGTTTCATCATATTTTTGAGGGGATGGGCCTTGGTGGCTGCATTGCTCAGATAAATTTATTTTTTTAGATCAAACCTCTTCCCCATATTAATTTTTTAGTTACAGTTTACTTATTAGATTCCTTCATCTTGATCATGTCAGCAGATTAAATATGTTATTTGATTAATACAGACATGATGATAGTCCTACACGAAATTTGTTTACTGATCAAATCACGGGTTTTAGCTCGTACAACAGGTTAGGATAGAAGCAATGAAATTCCATCACCAAACTTAGTCAGTGTAACATTTACACGTTGGTCAATGACATTTTTGTTTAGATTCTTTTGTGCATAGGTTTAGAATTTCGCAATTTTGGGTATGATGTTTGCAACTTTTGTTTCTTTGTATTAAAAATCAAACTCAAGTTTCCATTTTGTTTACTTTAGGCATCAATTCTGCTTTCAGAAGAACAAACTGGCTTATCGGTCATGTCAATGTTTGTTTAGACGTCACAAAATAGTTCCAAGTATTTGTTCAATGTGTCCGAGTTGGGCTGTTCTGTCCTTGGAGTGGAAAATGTTTTGTTGCTTGAGTAGTGTAGAGTGGGAATGGTGTTCTTTATGAGAATGAAAATTTTGTAAAAGAATTGATCCAACTTTTGCTTGTTACAATGCTACAAAAGACAAGCACTAACGATGAAAAGATAAGCAACTGTTGAGTGATGCCAACCCAAAGGTGCATAAAGTAGAAGCACGAAGACTAAAAATTGCAAAAACTAGGGAAGGAGTAAAGAGAGTAACGTTTTCTTATATGTATTGCAGGCAGGGTTCACCTTTGGAACAACAGCCTACATGTGCTTCATGTTTGCAGTGACAACGCCAATGGGGATTGTGCTGGGGATGATCTTATTCTCGGTGACAGGTTATGACGATAGTAGCCCTAATGCCTTAATCTTGGAGGGTTTGTTAGGATCTTTCTCCTCGGGTATTCTCATTTACATGGCACTTGTCGATCTTATAGCTCTTGATTTCTTCCACAACAAGATGATGACCTCGAACTCATGGTTGAGGAAAACTTCATTCACCGCTCTTGTTCTTGGCTCTATCTCCATGTCCATCCTTGCCCTTTGGGCCTAGAAGAGGCCGGATTCTCATTGTTTTTCTAATAAACTTCAGGGGGAAGAATTGGTATGAGTTGCATGTCCGGCAATAATGTTGTGAAATGTGAAATGTATATTCTGAAATCGTTAATAGGTAGTAGCTAGCACATTGTTGGCATTGTAGCCTTGATCTGTTGGATATTTTGGTGACCAAATCGGATTGATAGAGCTGTGATTCGGTCATATTAGAACCATGAATCCTAGACATGCGCTTCTGTGAAATATGTGATAAGTGGGGCGTAAATACAGTACAAAGAACATCATTGTAAGCTTTGTCTTCCTATCGAATGAATCTTCGTTGCTCACTCTCTTTCTGAATAAGAGAAAAGAAAAAATTGAGTTGATCATATACACTCCATTCATCAAGATGCGCACGTACCAACTATAAGTTTATAACATTGGTGTTCATTTGGTACCAAATGACCAAAGATTTTGTGATAACCGAGTAACATATATACAGGGTTAATGCAACGTAGGATAAACCAGCAATAGGTTATTGGAAGTAATTGAACTAAAGTGTCTGGCACAGTTGCACTATTATTATACAAGGCAGTAGTCTAAATTAACAAAACCAATAATGTTGCGTCACGCACTATAGCACTGTATCTCACGCAACCAAATAGGTCCAGGAGCACTTATCTTTAGCTTTAACCATGCACCATCGATAGTGACACTCTTCTAGTTTCTGCAATTCCTTGTCATCTCCAATTAACCAGAGCGCTACTTTAACAAAAGACATGCAACAACATCAGCAGCCAAAATTGAGATATTGAATATATGTTTTCTCGGTGGAGATCTGAATTGATAATCAGTGTCGTTTCTTTTCTTTATTGTTCTGCTTTTGGCTTTGCAACTAGAGAATAGAGATGTACGTGTCAATCACTTTGGATAAAAGCATGACAACGCTTTAAATCTCCTAAATCTCAATTTAGGAATTGAAGGTGTAAAGTGTAATACCAATAATTAAAAGTTTAGTATCAAACAGGTCCCGTAGCTCAGTTGGTTAGAGCGTTGGTCTTATGAGCCGAAGGTCGCGGGTTCGAGCCCCGCCGGGACCAGCTCTGATTTCATTTTTTTCATTTTATTTTTCTCACATTAATTTTTGGGCCAGTAGAAGCAGAAATATAACCCAACTTAAAACAGAAGCAGTACCTGACAATGAACATAGGCCCAATATTAGAGCACCCGATCTAATTAGTGTTTTTCACTTTTTTGGGCCAGCTAAAACAATCCTAGTACAAACATAGAGCCTGAATGAAATTTTTGGTATCAGATATTACAAAAACTCTCAAACTTTGATCGAGAGAGAATTAAGAATGGATTTAGATGAAGAATTTGGGAGAAAAACAATGTTGGAGAGAGAGAGAGATCTACAAGGTTATGTTATTATTGAGCTCAAAGGTAGAAAGGTTAGCAAGACTTCACCAAAACATGCAAAATTAATACTGTATAAACAAACAAGTTGATCTTCAAATCGTTACACAATTAATTTCTGCATGCCGTCAGAAAAAGAATATTTGCTCTTAAATTTGTTCCTTACATTACACACTATGCATGCATTTCTTTCCTCTTCAACGTCTTAAGTTTTATCCATTCATTTATAAGTTATATTTTATTTGTCAATTTTTGTTTAATATGAAATCCCTCCTCACCAATAAGAATATGTTTTTGAAATTGGAATTGCGTTATGGAATTATTTTGTGTATATATAGTCGGGCCCAAATTTTTTATTTGAACTGTCTGTCGGGCCTATGGAATTCTATGATGTAGCGAAACTCAATTGTGGAATCATTTTGCATTTCACGTAATCAAAATGAAAGCAAAGAAAATGTGAATTACAAGTCGGAATGAAGAAGTAGCATGTGCGACTCTAGTTACATAGCATTATTGGTTCCTCATATATGATAGAGGGAATGAATGGAGAAGGACCGCAAAGTCCAGGCACTGGGTATAGGCAAGGAGATATGTATTTACTGTTAGATGGCACATACAGAGAGAGGGGGAGAGAGCAGGCACCCTGACCATTCTGCAATATTTTCTTGACCGTTCTGCTTCACATATATGATATATATACGCAGAAAGCAAATGGTCCAAAACATTGACCAGAAAACATGGGGACGACTTGAAAATAGCTCTTGTCCTTGTTATTTCTTCATTAACGTCTCCAAGAGGGCGAGGGCTAGAAGCTAAAGCTCTCTCTCTTCCCAGTCAAGGACAAGAGTCTCTACATTGTCTATTAATATTAGTCACTTTCTCCAGTCCCACAGATCATAGCTCTCAAATGGGTCCAATTGTCCTCACCCAGAATTCAATAAGCATGTAAAGTGAGCTAAAGAAGCTTCAAGCATCGACTGATCAGGAACTTCAAGCTTATCGGAATCGACAGTGTTCATAGTTCATACGAGTTTGATGTTTCGATTCGGGGTGGTTTTGATGTCATGTTAAACAATCATCAACTCAAGAAAGTTAGTATTGTGCTAAGTTAGGATTAGAAGTTTCAAACTCCACTACTAAACTATAGAACCGTAATTAATGAGATTTAGAAGTGAAACTCTGAGACTTTTGTAAACTATAAAACTGTAATGAACTGAAGACGGGAGTTGGAAATGAAACTCGAGACTTTTTTCAAACAGAATTGATGGCATGCGCGTTAATTAGGCAGTTGACTAGTGAACTATAAAACTGTAACGAATATGAGTTGGAAATGAAGCTAGAACTTTTTTTAATAAAATTTCATGTTAAATACATTAGGCAACTAATGAACTAGAAAACCAAAATGAACTAGCGATTAAAGTTGGAAATGAAACTCGAGACTATTTTCAAACAAAAATTTATGACACGTGCGTTAGGCAATTACTTACTTCTAACACCGTAATGAATTAGAGTTGAGGAAGTTTTAGAATAGGAAGTGAAATTTACATTCCTCATTTTACAATCGACACTCTCTCTTTCTATTTTAGTTAAATTTTTCATTAAAAGACAAAACACATGTTACTAAAGACAAAACACATGTTACTAAAGACAAAATTTAAGTTACCAAAAGAGGAAATAATGAGTGTGAATTGTATATTAAGGAGTGCAAATTTCAATTCCTTTCGGAATACTATGCTTCAAAGCCCAACAAAAACTTCGAAATTATGTCGGAGATTTATTGAATTCTAAAAGTTAAGTGCTTATTATTATTATTATTTTTTTTTTGGTGAAAAGTTAAGTGCTTAACAATAGAGTTTTGTAAAGAATTTGATGTCATTGTTCTAACATATGATTTACAACTATGCATGAATGTCACGTCTAATGAGATTTGATATGCCTAACAATTTGTAACTCAATAACTCACATCAAGAAAAGGCATGCCAATGAACACAAAGATTCGACTGTATTACTCGCAAGAAATATCTACACAAAATAGTTTACAGATCAATTCAAACGCTCGCATCAGTCCCATTTGTAGATGGGAACAACTTGCTTTCTGGTCTATTCCTGCTCAGCATTCTCTTCAACGAACAACCCACCATCAATGGCGAAGACGAAGATTCATCCCTTAAAGAATCAGCACTAGTTTCTTCAACAACAACATGATGATTCTCAACATACCCCGAATCCGAAACTTCAATAACTACTGCCCCTTCCGGTACAGATTCCTCACCCACCTGATCGGTTTTGGGCTGATCAGACTGTGACGGTGTGACCACCGGAGCTCGGCAAATCGGGCAGCTCGTATGCGAATGTAGCCACATATCGATGCACTCTACGTGAAAGCAGTGACCGCATTTGGACAACCTCCGGCCGACTTCTTCGTCCTCAAATGGGCTCAGACAAATAACACAATCGAGAAAACACTGCTCTTCAGATTTGTACACAAACAGAGGAATGGTGGCGATCGTGGAGGTGTCGAGACCCTTGGGAGCATTGGTGGTGAGGTTGTTGGTAGTTGGGTCGAAGGTGAAGGTGTGGAAATGCTGGAAGCGGTTGGGGCCAAGGAAGCGGCGGGAGACGGCCATGGAGCCGCGGCGGCGGTGGTGAGCTTGGGATAAGAACCATTTGGCGTAGACGTGGAGGAGGAGGACGAAGAGAATGACGAGGAGGAGGGAGACCAAGGCAGCGAGCATGACATTGCCGTCGTAGGAGAAGATGGTGTCGAAGAGGTGCTTGAGAGGGTTGGTGGTGGTGGTGGTGGTCTGGTTTGAGGTCTCTGAGGGGATGAAGCTGAACATTGTATCAGTTTGAGAAGTAAATTCAGGAAGTAATGGGAGTGATGTGATTTTGAAGAGTAGATTTTGGGTGAAAGAGAGGTGGAAGGTGAGAGAGTCCTGTATGTAATGTGTGTCAATCATATGAATAAGTACTGGCACTACTTTGATCAGTCTTGAGTGACATAGTTTAATTGTCACAAGTCACACTCACACCATCAAATAATTATATTCAAAGATTTGGGTAGTCTATTCTACACTTCCTATTTCTGCAAAAGGAAATCAAAATTTCAGCTAATTGTAGATAATCACTTAACCGAAACGGTAACAAAAACTGACATGCACTATAAGAGGATTACTGAACTCTAGAGATTTAAACTTTCGACTAAGCGATCATAATTTAACTCGACTATAACTCTCTATAAGACGATATATGATTGCATATAGAAGATCTAGCATTGGATTTGGCAATGTTTAAGAATATAAGTTGACGTGAAAATGAAGATAAAGTCGTTGGTAATGGGATAGAAAATGGTGGTTTTCGTACATGGTTGCTTAATTGCATCCCACATTTGCGTGTAATGGTGACCAACAGGTCTCTACAAGAATAAAGAAATTGGTGTACGTGGTTCAAGTCAAAAGGAAGATCCCTATATCCGAGGGGAGGAGGAGTGCGACTCATGCTGGCCATGGTAGACTCGTGAAGGCGACGGCAATAAGAAGAAGAAGAAAGAAAGAGGTGGATGGGTGGGTTTTTATTGGATTCATGTGCCGATTGTTGAATGGAGGGAGCTTCTTGTTGGCACTAGAATCCCGAGAACCTTAACAAATTCCAATCCAAATCTAATCCCATCTCTCTCTTTCACGGTTTGCTACTCACCTTAGGAGTAGCCCTACTAGTATATAGAAATTATCGGCCATGCTTAACGTGATTTCACCAAAGTGAACAAATCAAAGATCAATGCTAGAAGAGAGGAGAATCGACATCCATTTGTCATGGGACAGTCGATCTTGAAGTAGAGACGAGGATTGCAACTCATTTCTTTTTTATGCTATCACAATTGGAGCTATCTCGAGCAGCGTCAAAGGAGGCAATGACACTTCTCAATCAGGGTACATTTACTAATTTGGAATGTAAATTATCATAAATCGATATCGATAACAATTGGTATGATAATATTTCATATTATTATACTGTTTACTTACCATAAAGAATCAAAACAAGAATGAAACTAATGACGATTGATGTTGTTTACTTACTATATAGAATCAGAATTAAAACTAGTTTGATTACTAAAATACCCCTACAAGAAATGAATTTAAAATACCTCTAAAATACAATATATATTTTTAGGGTTGGTTAATTTCGAAATATTATAATTATGTGAGGATATTTTAAGAAAAAAAAATTGATTCCATTATTTGATTCTGATACTCATCTCCCCCCTTAGGTATCGAATAAGAGGTTCCGTCAGGAATTGATTCTTGATAAACAAGTGAGACCCACATCCATTTTAATACTTTGACATGTTATTAATCGTCGGAATTCACCCATTCTGGAATCGATTACACCACTCTCAATTTCATTCTAGGTTAGTAAACATACCCTTAGTTTTGGCTTGTACATGTATTTATTCTTTGTAAGTCGGTTCAAATTAATTCATGTTTGAGTCAGTAACTTATAGTGTCACCCCTCATCTGTAATCCTTGACTACGCCAATAATTCCGATAGTCATAATGACATCGGAAAATTTTAAGAACAGTAGATGACAAATAGTCCACTCCTAATTTTGGTGTTTCAAGTTTCAAAACAATCATAAAGGTACATGGCATTAGAATCACGACACATTTGTAGTACATGACGTCAGTAACGTTGTTAACTCTATGTTATTTCTTAATTTTCAAAGGGTGATTTCGGGTTTTCTTCATTCTCCCTTTTCTTTATATTTGTTTTACTCTTTTTCTATTTATATATATATTTTAATTTTTTTAACTCATACCATAATCTTAATGATTTTGCTGCCTGCAAGTAGATCACTCTATTCCTATTTTTGTATTAATTTTAGTCTTCCAAAAATTGTCGTTTTGTTACTAGTTCAGTAATGAGAATTTGTTGGGGTCATTTTGAATAGAGGTTGCTAGATTTGCTTGAATGACTTGATTTCCTCCTTTTTACCCCTTCTGAGTTTCAGAACTAGGCCTAAAGCTCTTTGAAGCTTTTGTGCGTGTTTTCCCCAGGATCTCCCCTGTAGTACTATTGGCTTACTGCGAGGATGATAGCCTGCTGCGGTGACATGTTGCTTGTGATCTGGAGCCATGGACTTTAATGTGGATTTGGTAGCATGACGGGTGAACAAAATACATGAAAGAGCATGCAAAGATGACCTCGCGCGAAGGCTGAAGCCTTACAGCAAAGGCGAGATGATTTCGCATCAAAGTAACAGTCCTAAGGCGAGGCGAGATGGTGAGGCAAGATGGTGAGGCGAGATGGCGAGGCGAGGTGACTTCGCGAAGAAGGGGAAGTCCAGGCGAGGCAAGGCGAGGTGACTTCGCGAAGAAGAGGAAGTCCAGGCGAGGCGAGGCTAGGCGAGTTGACTTCGTGAAGAAGAGGAAGTCCAGGCGAGGCAAGCTGAGGTGAGGCGAGGCAAGCTGAGGTGAGGCGAGGCGAGTTGACTTCGGGAAGAAGAGGAAGTCCAGGCGAGGCGAGATGGCTTCCAGGCAAGGCGAGGCTAGGTGACTTCACGAAGAAGAGGAAGTCCAGGCGAGGCGAGAAGGTGAGGCGAGGTGACTTTGCGAAGAAGAGGAATTCCAGGCGAGGCGAGGCGAGGTGACTTCGCGAAGAAGAGAGTCGCGCAGGCCGCATGCACGCGTGAAGTAAGAAGAGCTCCATATGGATTTCAGTGTTAATTTGGTAGCATGACAGATGAACAAAATACATGAAAGAGCTTGCAAGGTGGCATGAGGTGTGGGAGCTAGAAGCATATGAGTTGCAGAAGATGAGATTTTCCTATGGCTAAGGGTTTGCTGCGAGATACTCTACTGCAGTAAGGAGAAAAAAAATGATATGGTGGTGTTTTATGGGTTTAGGGTTGTATAGCGCTTGAAAATGGTTTTGGATTGGAGACTAGGGATGCTTGGCTTGATGCTTGAGGCTTGCTTATGTTATCTAGGATGTATTGCTTGGGGGTTGCCTGTTCTCTGCCTCTCCCTTTTTCCCTTTCTTGCAGCAACTAAAGCCTTTATTTATAGGCTGGAGGGGGTGAGGCTAATACACAGGTTTATGAGACAAGTTTGTTGGACAATCAAGGAGATGTATCATGTTGAGTTCAAATGTACAAAACACTGTAGTGACCACAAGATTAAGAGGTGATGCGTGAACTTGGAATTGGAGCAGCATATTTTAAAGAAAAGCTGTTGTTATGTGTTGATAGATGTGTATATTGGAATAGCTGCGGCGTAAAAGCAAGGATGATGAAGACTTGTGCTTAACGTGGAGGACAAAATTACTGCGGGGTAATTGGATATCTAGGGATAACTATTACGGTGAAAGTATTAGGCTATATTTGGTCTTATGGGTTTAGGTTCTCATTTTTGCATGCCCGTTAAACAATTTAGGTTGTTGGGCTTGGATTTTGGTCCCAAGTCCAAAATCGCCAACAACCGAAATAGAGAATGGGTCTCATGTGCTTCCGTTACCTTCAACACCACACCCAAACTTGTAAGCCCCAAGAGCGTGACATATGACTTGGGTCCACATGCGTGGCATGAATACTCGAATATTTAACTTTTGCATTTCGAATGTGATTTACATCTGTATTTCTTTATTGAGCTTGAAATATCCATTAAGCATGAATATTGATTTTTTGAGTCTCAATATTAGCCCCCTTGATTATGTAGACTATGCAATGTTTATGAAGTAGGCTACATAATCAATAAGAAAGTACCCAATATAAGCATGAAACCCTAGTGTATAGAAGCATGACATTAGAAGAATAATAGTCGCGTGACCACTTGAAATATTAGCATGGTTAGCTTTTGAGGATGCATGGTAACCGAAGAGCATGTGTTTGGTTAGGATGAGAAAATAAGTAGGTATTGGGTAATTAGAATGACATAAGTAGGATCGATAAAACTCTAGAGTAAAGTAATAGCAGATTTGGAAGAAAGAATGACTAGTGAGGTTAAGAGCCTTGTGTTTTGTCAAAAAAATGAATGCTTGGCTTAGCGACTACAAGATTTTGGGAATTTTAGCAAAAGATAGTTGAAATGGAATAGGCAAGTGTACGAGTGAAATGTCTTTCATGGTTAGAGTAAAATGGGATGTGTGAGATGAGAACAAGAGAGCATAAGAGGTATCTTTCAGGATTGATTTTGGCTTATAGATATGCTTGATCATTTGTTTTGCATGATGTAAGATATATATTTTCTTAATTTGCTTGGCTAATGCATACTTGATTTTATGCTTGGCATGCGTAGAACGAGAGTTTGCTTTTGCTAGACTTGAATTTTTTTGAGCTTGTGGCAACCATGCTTAGACATTTGCTAGACTTATGCATGAATGGTTTCGGCTTGAGGTTGCCTTAGTTATTTAATGGACCAAGAGAGTGCGTGGAGTTTGAAATACACATGATTATAGGAATAAGCTTGGCATGACTTTCATATGGTCTCAAATTGATGCACAACCTTGACAAAGAGGAGCTTGGCATTTTTGGTTAGTAAGTGCTTGGCATGAGCTTGTGTAAGGCTTGGCATGCCTCTTTGGTCGTGCAATTGCTTGGCATTGTGTTTAGCTTGGAACGAGTGCAAAGCTTGAAGTGCGTATTAGCTTGTTTCATCGTATGATTTAGCGTATGAGTTGGCAGACTGATAATATGCATGAATGAGTGATAAATTTTTCTTAGATATAATAGAGGGTGTGAGCATGAGCTTGTGACGCAATAATTGCTCCAAGCCCCCTTTTTTTTTTGTCATAGAATATGAGAAGGTAAGACCAAGGCCAACTTCTCTTTTCCCCAACGAAGTATGGGTTCAAGATCAGGAAATCTTATAGAAAGTATTTGTTTTTTTCATCTCAATGGCAAGGTTGATGAATTGGGGAAGAAATTGTCTTTACGGGCTAAGTTGCATGAGGTAAGAAGAGCTCAATATGAATACTGCGGTGGCAATCTTTCCTCTGGGTTTTGAATGGGTAGGCTTCAAATTTTTGAAAAACAATATTTAAAGCTTGATATCTAGGATAGGTAGGCTTGATTTATGAACATAGCAAGTGGGCATGGGTTTTGAATAAGAAATTTTTTTGTTGTATTATGGAACCTTGAATAGATTGCTCACATCTGTGACTTCCACAAGATTTTGTGTATGAATTTGCATGTGAATTTACATTCATAAAGCTTGATTCAATTATGAGCATAACCGAGGCATGGAGCTTTCAATTGACAAGCAGGTAGCTTCAAATATATGCATGTATCTTTACCTACTGCGTTGATCACTGCAGGAACTTACGATGATTTGGATCTTAATTGCATAGCCCTTGTTGAACATTATCATGCGAGCTGGATAGCAGTTCGCATGCAAAGATGACCTCGCGCAGAGGCTGAAGCTCTAAAGAAAAGGCAAGATGACTTCGCGTCAAAGCAGAAGCCCTAAGGCAAGGCAAGGTGACTTCGTGTCAGAGCAAAAGCCCTAAAGCAAAGGCGAGATGACTTCACGAAGGAGAGGAAGTTCAGGAGAGGCGAGATGGCTTCCAGACGAGGCAAGATTGTTCCGCACAGGGGACTTCGCGAAGGAGATGAAGTTCTAGCGAGGCGAGATTGCTCCGTGCAGGGGACTTCATGAAGAAGAAAGACGCGCATCCCGCATGAACGCGGAGTCCGCATAGGAGGTTGAACTTGTAGGAATCATCTTGGCCGAAAAGAACTTGTAGCGTTGATGAGATCGTGTGAACCACATAACTTCTCACCCTAGAGTGTTGACAAAATTGATGAGCAATTGGAACACAAGTCAGCCCATGTGCGCCTTAGTGTTTCAAATCGATCCCTCATCTAAAATTGATTGCGTTGGTACGGTTCCTTGGTAGCCTTTGTAAGTACACTTTCTTGTATCCATCGATTGCTTTCAATATATATATGGATTCTTTTATTGATTGCATATGAATTTGAATTCATAAAGCATGATTCGATATAAGCATGTCTGAGGCATGTAGCTTCCAATTGAAGAGAAAGAAGCTTCAAAGTAGGCATGGTATTCACTAACTACGTTGATCACTGCAGCAACAGCCCCCAGATGCATTGAAGAAGCTGAGATTGATTATTTATGAGAAACTCCCTGGTCTGTAAGTACACAAGCTTGTCTTCATTCTTCTCATGACCTTATTGTAGAAACCATATTTTTGCAATATTATGTAGCTCCAACAATGTTTTGTAGAGTAGCCCTGCATGAATGAATTCTCTAATATGAAGGAGTCTTCTGCTTGATATTTAGCATATGTATCTTGCCTATGAGCGTAGATCTTTGCTTGACTAACTTATTGCATATGCACTTAGTTCAGGAGCAATGTGCATGACAGTATATGTAATATTGTTGCGGTGGTAGTTGACTTTTAGAGATAGGTGTATGGGTTGTTGAAAGTTGGAAAATGGAGCACATGAGATAGAGTTAGATCTCTCAAATTCTAGAATTTGGACATGAATTTGGAAAAGTTAGGTTTATGAAGCAGGGTTTTGATAAATATTCATGTCACCACCGCGGTAAACATGGTAAATGTCAGCTCTGAGTTTGAGTTTAGTTTGCTGCCTGAGACTTGGTGGATAGAGAATTGAATTTGTGATTATCAAATATTTTTCTTGAGGTTGTAACTTCTCCATGGCAAGGAACACAAATTACTGAAAAAGAAAACAACAAAGCACAAACTTGACTAATATTGCTGCTACAACATTGGAGTTCAGCTTGCTGCAAGGGTAAGATTTCAGGTAGAGTACTAATAATTTCGGTTTGAGGAAGACTTGCAATAGTGACCTTGGTTTTACATTAGGCTTGGAAGTGTATAAAGTTGGGCACTGCATATGGGGGAGAGTCTTGTGACTAATATTGATGAGGCTTGAGCGGAATAGTGAGTGAAAACTTTGCTGTGATATAGAGTTCTACAATAGTGGAAGTTTGAGATAAGATTGAAGCTACGAGGAGAAATAATCTAGAAAACAAATTACTAGCATTGGCTCTTTGGCTTGGAGAAAGACTTGACAATAGGAGCCATTGGAAATGACAGAGAAAATATTGACTATGAAGAGTACAAGATTTTGGCTTGTAGAAAAGCTGAGAGAGAGAGATATTGACTTGTTGGTATAGTGTACACCACATAAATGTGGCGCATCAATTTTGCGGTGTTGATTTGAAAGATATAAGCATGAGATAGACTATTGTTGCTACTGCGGAGAGGGTTTTGTTTGCTGCATGAGTAAAACTTTGAATAGAGTTATAATTATTTTGAGACTTGTAATGCTGATCTTAGTTTGACATCAAGCTTGGATTGAATCTAGAGTTAGGTGTTGTGTATAAAGGTCGGTGTTGATAAAGTTTGGATAGCAGAATGATCACTGCATGAAAGTTTTTGCTGTGACTAAGAACTTTCTAGGCAAGACTTTGAGCTGCGAGGAGAAACAATTTAGAAAGCAAACCATGAAAAACTATAATTATAGTTGTAGACTAGCATTGGTTCTTTAGCTTGGAGAAAGATTGGAATATAAATGTCATATGGACATTATTAGGACCGCTTAGAAATGGCAGAGACATTGTTTGTGGAGAGTGTATGGTTTTGCCTAGTATTGAAGCTTGAGAGTGTATGGTTTTTTTTTTTGAACAATGTCATTACCACTTAACCCCCAACTGTCTTAGAATATCATCTAAGATATGGTATTTCAAGAGTGACGACGATTACGACTTACGCTTGGAATTTGGCTTGTTGCGTTAGTTTAAGCTTGATTGAATATTGACTTGACTGAATGTTGATTGGTGCTTGATTAAGCATTGATTGCTTGCTGTAATGATTTTGATTTAACTGAGTATTGTTTTTTGCTTGATTGAGTATTGTTTGTTGCTTGATTGAGTTTTGTTTGCATGTTCCAATGCACTCTGACTTTCTTCATAGCATGTATATTATTTGAAATCAGCGTATGTGTAAGCTTTGAGAGAGAGCATGAATGGATTGATTGGCTTTCTATGCTTAAGATGGGGATTTTATTTTCTTACTTGAAGGCTTTGAAAAGATAAATTCGTGTTGCAGTAAGAAACAGCTCCCAATGAACTAATGAAAGATATCAGCTTGATTTGATGAACAAATGGATACAAATATACGAATGAAAAGCTAGGAGTTAAAGAGTGGCGTTAGAACTTGTGTGCTTGACTAAAATTTTGGTTTTGAAGTTTCCAAGACAATGAAATTTAGCATAATATGTGGATCTTGTCTTCTGTCTTTATTGTGCTGCAATTTTGAGTCACATATATGACTGTTATGTAAAAGAGTACTTGCATGTTGCGTAAAAGTGTGTCTTACTTTTTCTAGCAGTGCAATTTTTTTGAATTGTGCATATCAGTAGCAAGAATATAGCTTGAAATGTTTGATTGCTTGATGTGTATAAGGCTTTGAAATGCATGATATATGAATTTCTTGCTCTAAGTTGTTTTTTTTTTCTTTTTTTTTTTTGCAAGAATAATCTTCTTCTTCTTTTTTTCTTTTCCCCGACAACAGTGACTTATGATGCTAATATCATATTCAAAGATCACAATTATCTCATGATTCATAGCAACAATGAAATGGTGGTCTCCAACATAAAGATGCAGCTTGTTTGCTTGTTGCAAAGCATTAGATAGATTTGTGAAGCTGAGTAATGACGAATCAACATTGTTTAGCATGAACGATATATGGTTGGCTTAATTGGATTTGAGACTGAAATGAGAGGATAAAGAGGAGCTTGCTAACATTTTGGTTTAAGACTAGTGGAATGAAAAATATGGTTTGAAATGAACTGCAGTGTAGAGTGAATAACGGGAATAAAAATATGTACAGTAGCTAGGATTTGGATGTAGGACAAACTTTGAAGCTTGGAATTCATCAACCCAATAGCATTTGGCTATGTCAGGAGGCATCATTGATGGTTTTGGCTGGTAGAGAAAGCATGGTTTTCTTTAGCTTGTCGAATTTTGGTTTGAGATCTTGGAGACCAGAAAATTACAAGGGTGGTGAAGGAGAGAATTTGGGGATATTAAACCTAGTCCCCAGCAGAGTCGCCAATTATGTTGGGATCATTTTGAATAGAGGTTGCTAGATTTGCTTGAATGGCTTGATTTCCTCTTTTTTACCCCTTCTGAGTTTCAGAACTGGGCCCAAAACTCTTTGAAGCTTTTGTGCGTGTTTTCCCCAGGATCTCCCCTGTAGTACTATTGGCTTGCTGCAAAGATGATAGCCTGTTGCGGTGACATGTTGCTTGTGATCTGGAGTCATGGACTTTAATGTGGATTTGGTAGCATGACAGGTGAACAAAATACATAAAAGAGCATGCAAAGATGACCTCGCGCGGAGGCTAAAGCCTTAAAGCAAAGGCGAGATGACTTCACGTCAAAGTAACAGTCCTAAGGCGAGGCGAGATGGCGAGGCGAGGTGACTTCATGAAGAAGAGGAAGTCCAGGCGAGGCGAGGCGAGGTGACTTCGTGAAGAAGAGGAAGTCCAAGTGAGGCGAGGCGAGTTGAGGTGAGGCGAGGCGAGTTAACTTCCCGAAGAAGAGGAAGTCCAGGCTAGGCAAGCTAAGGTGAGGCGAGGCGAGTTGACTTCGCGAAGAAGAGGAAGTCCAGGCGAGGTGAGATGAGGTGAGGCGAGGCGAGCTGAGGTGAGGCGAGGCGAGCTGAGGTGAGGCGAGGCGAGTTGACTTCGCGAAGAAGAGGAAGTCTAGGCGAGGCGAGATGGCTAGGCGAGGTGAATTCGCGAAGAAGAGGAAGTCCAGGCGAAGCGAGGCGAGGCGAGGCGAGGTGACTTCGCAAAGAAGAGAGTCACGCAGCCCGCATGCACACGTGAAGTAAGAAGAGCTCTATATGGACTTTAGTGTTGATTTGATAGCATGACAAATGAACAAAATACATGGAAGAGCTTGCAAGGTGGCATGAGGCATGGGAGCTAGAAGCACATGAGTTGCAGAAGATGAGATTTTCCTATGGCTAAGGGTTTGCTGCGAGGTACTCTACTGCAGTGAGGAGAAAAAAAATGATATGGTGGTGTTTTATGGGTTTAGGGTTGTATAGAGCTTGAAAATGGTTTTGGATTGGAGACTAGGGATGCTTGGCTTGATTCTTGAGGCTTGCTTATGTTATCTAGGATGTATTGCTTGGGGGTTGCCTGTTCTCTGCCTCTCCCTTTTTCCCTTTCTTGCAGCAACTAAAGCCTTTATTTATAGGCTAGAGAGGGTGAGGCTAATACACAGGTTTATGAGACAAGTTTGCTAGACAATCAAGGAGATGTATCATGTTGAGTTCAAATGTATAAAACACTGTAGTGACCACAAGATTAAGAGGTGATGCGTGAACTTGGAATTGGAGCAGCATATTTTAGGGAAAAACTGTTTTTATGTGTTGATAGATATGTATATTGGAATAGCTGCAGGGTAAAAGCAAGGATGATGGAGACTTGTGCTTAACGTGGAGGACAAAATTACTGTGGGGTAATTGGATATTTAGGGATAACTATTGCGATGAAAATATTAGGCTATATTTGGTCTTATGGGTTTAGGTTCTCATCTTTGCATGCCCGTTAAACAATTTAGGTTGTTGGGCTTGGATTTTGGTCCCAAGTCCAAAATCGCCAACAACCGAAATCGAGAGTGAGGCTCATGTGCTTCCATTACCTTCAACACCACACCCAAACTTGTAAGCCCCAAGAGCGTGACATATGGCTTGGGTCCACATGCGTGGCATGAATACTCGAATATGTATCTTTTACATTTCGAATGCGATTTACATGTGCATTTCTTTATTGAACTTGAAATATCCATTAAGCATGAATATTGATTTTTTAGGTCTCAACATAATTAGATCTTCTGTGCTCAAAAATGACTTTGCTGCTCCTAAAAAAAATTATTACTAATTCAACAATGAGAATTGGTTCTTTTTTATTTCTCTCTCCTTAGTAAATATTAATTTTAATAATTTATTACTGCTAAATTAGGGAGTGATAGATTAGTCCCTCAAATTTAACGAAAAACACACAAAATAACAGAAAACATAACGGCATGTACATATTTTTAGTTGAGATTAGAAGTTCATGTACCTTTATGATTGTTTTGAAACCTGAAACACTAAAATTAGAAGTGGATCATTTATCATATACTGTTTTAAAATTTTTCCTAATGACATCGGTAACAAAGCTAAACCCGAAGGATTAAAATTAGGGTAAACAACCTAAACATAATCTTCACTTGATAATCCATGAGAGGGTCTTTTTGTTGTCTTGCTTCATAGCAGTATACTTAGAAGGGACCCAATTGCCGTAAAAGAGTCTCGAATGGTCAACCAGCTCAGGGTTCCCGTGTGAAGTTAACCAGCCTTTTGCAGGGGACTAGTGCATGTTTATTAATGCCTTCTAGTCCTCTCTTGCATGCATGTATTTTAGGCTAAATGATTCATTTACCTTTTGGCTCTAGTAGCTCGAATAGGGCTCTCTGGCTTGTGACATCTCTCTCAGCGGCAGAGAGGCTCTGTGATACACTTGACCATCACCTATCACCAAGATTCTTCACCTTTAATAGTTAGACTAGACCCCTACCTATGCCAAGCTTTGCAACTCAAATAAGGTGAGAGGTCACAATCTAGCTGAAAATCAAGGCAAAAGTGTTTACCATAACTAGAATCAAGACAAAAGATGATTACAGAGCACAGAAAACCGAGAGGGAGAGACTTTTGCTTTTGCTGCAGAAGGTTACAATCAATATGAAATTATGAGTGAGTCACATTTTCTGTGCTATAAGATAGTAGGGATTACAATGAGGGAAGCAATGGGGGAATCAGTATGTATATTGGATTGCTGATTCTTATTGTAGATACAGTTGAGGCATTTTATGCTAATGCTACATTTGGTTAACCAATGGTGACTATGAAGAAAAAGAATATATGGAAGTTTACCAGTACTTTCAAGTTACAAACAAAAGTTCACCATAAGAACGTTCAATCCATGAGCTTGTATCTTTTCTCTTGGACGCCTGTAACTCCCATTTGAATCTCTATTATAGTATGGAGCGGCATCTGAAATTGAAAGAAAAAAATTGCTGTCAGGAAGTAGCTTCAGAACTCATGGCTTGGAATTTCAGAATTATATATAATGGAATTAGTGCATTTTCTTTTCAAAACCAATAGAAGTATAGGTAACAAGGCTTTTGCACTTCTAACATTCCATGATAAATACTTTTGGGATGAAGAATGTGCAAGGATGCAAGGAAAATGCAGTGTGAGAAAGAATAGTAAGTTGTTTCAATCAAATACCTCGATATGCGGAATTTCTTTCAGCGGCCTATCGGCAAAGTAAGCATATAATGCTCTCAAAACAGCCTGCAAGGATAGAGAAAATACAACCACATTTACACCAAAACATAGGGAGAAAATATTAGCAACTAAGGCTATGTGTATCACCTGGTGAGATATCACTACAACAGGTGCACGTTGTCGTTCGAGTTCAATGATTACAGGTTCTAGCCTGCATTGGTGATGGAAGTTAGATTCTAGAGAACAGGTTGATCATCAAATTGTTTCAAGAACTCATTGTAAACTACAAACCTTTGGATAACATCTAAGTAAGATTCTCCACGAGGATACCGATACCTCAGCTTATCTTTTTTACGCGCCCTGAAGTTAAGAACATTTATTAGAAAATTACCACACTAACAGTTCAGGATATTACTGATTAACCCTCATTCGTGAACCTTCAAAAACAATGCAATCCTTTTCATTCTCTCTATAAGTTCTTATAGAGAATGAGAGATAGTTTGCAACATACTCGTATTCTTCTGGCATGTTTTTCTTTATCTCGTCATATGTCATTCCATCACACACTCCAACATGTATCTCATCCAGTGCACGCCATTGTATCTAGCAAAATTGTATAAGAACTATAAACTAACTATACCGGATCAAGTTTAAATTTTTGGCTCCATCAGTTACCTACTACATGTTACTTAAAGGCTGTACACTCACCTTGGGAAATCCTGAAATGGGACCTGCAGTCAGAATTGTTCGCTCCAGCGTGCTTGTCCAAATCTAAACACCACGAAAACAAAAATATGTCAATGGTTAGTAGTAACTCAGTAAGCTTATCAAAGAAAATCAAGAAATGATGTCATGGGCATGGTTGCATGCTAGATACACGTGCTATAAACTGGTAGGAAAACAAACCTAGAAACTAAATTGTGTTTTCCTATTTGGTAAGAGGTTATAATATGTTTAGTTGGATGATAAATAGTACACACAGGTGTAAAGCAGGACATGTAGTCCCAGGTTTGGTCATTTATTTTTAGCATTAAATCAAATCCCTGAAGTTATAACCTTCAATTGTCAACATTTGGCTACATCCGGAATACTTTTCTAACTTATTAAAGCAATAGTTGGCAACTGTACATCCAGAATCAAGTACTTCTTCAACATTACATGTGTATTTTTTATCACATATATTGAGTAAGAGATGTGGACGGAAGAAGCATCAATTGCCAACAAGCTAACGAAAAAGAAGTAAAGAACTATGAAAATCCCCAAACTTGAAACTGAGACAATAGATATTGCTGAAGCTTACCGAAGCAGCTCGCTCTGATTTCAGTCGCTTTTCAACAAAGTTACCAAGTTTCTTGGCATAAAGTTCTCCGGCATCACTGTCGAAACAAGTAGTGATATGTTTTGGTAAGTTCCACTAACAATATAGGCACCGGTTCTCATGAAGTATTAAAACTGACAATTTATATCAACTATAGAGAGCTGAGAGAAAAAAAAATTAAAAAAATCTCTGATATGGGCAGAACTAAAATTGCACAGCAAAATGTAATAAGATGACAGCAACACATTAAAACCACATAACTGCATAGTTGAAGTAATGAATATATCAGCAAATTTAGGATCAGATAAGCGTGACAATTACTGTAGATGTATATTTCTTCCTCCCATAACCATTTCGTCCACTAGCATAAGTTTTCACTTTGTAAAAGGGGGGGTGTTTAGGGTTTAATTTCATTGATTTTCATCCTGAGTTCTATTCATGGACGACCAGATATGGGTGTAATTAAAAGATACAATATATATATATAGAGGCCGGATATGAAGCGCACGTGCGCACGGAGCTCCGTTCGCCACCGTCCGGCGCCGACGACGGTGCGCCTCCACCCCAGCGGACTCCAGCAGCGTCCCCGATCACTTTCCCTCCCCGGTGAGTCCGCCGAATTCCAGTTTTTTGGCAAGATCACCCAAAACTTCAAATAAAGTCGATCTCGCCAGAAACTGGAATTCGGTGGCCTCGCCGCGGAGGAAAAGTGATCGGGGACGCTGCTAGAGTCTGCTGGGGTGGAGGCGCGCCGTCGTCGGTGCCGGAGGGTGGCGAACGGAGCTTCGTGCATACTGCGGACGTGCGCTCCATATCTTTTCCATATATATATATATATATATATATATATATATATATATATATACAGGGCCGTTCTGAAGCGCACATGCGCACTTTCCTTAAAGTGCGCACGTCTCTCCGTTCGCCACCGTATGGCGCCGGCGAGGGCGCGCCTTCACCCCAGCAGACTCCAGCAGCTTCCCCGACCACTTTCCCTCCCTGGCGAGTCTGTTCTTTTCCAGTTTTCAAGCGAGATCACCCAAGATTGACTTTATTTGAAGTTTTGGGTGATCTCACCGGAAAACTGGAAAAAAACTGACTCGCTAGGGAGGGAAAGTGGTCGGGGACGCTGTTGGAGTCTGCTGGGGTGAAGGCGCGCCCTTGCCGGCGCCATACGGTGGTGAACGGAGAGACGTGCGCACTTTAAGGAAAGTGCGCACATGCGCTTCAGAACGTTTCTATATATATATATATATATATATATATATATATATATGTATGTGTGTGTGTGTGTGTGTGGCTTCTTGGCTACAAACGTCTGCACCAATGGTTTTGGTACGGATTTTCATTTTTTCACAACTTTTCGATCGAATTTCCTCATCTCCACCGTCTAGTATCTAGATAATATTGTGTAGATCATCTCTGCAAAATTTCAGCCAATTTAGTAATCGTTAAGGCCCTCAAACTCGAAAAACAAATGGACGGACTGAATTCTGTCAAACATGAACCGTTCATGTTTATAACAGAAAGACGCAATTTTGAGGGCCTTAACGATTACCAAATTGGTGAAATTTTACAGAGAAGATCTACACAATATTATTATTATCTAGATACTAGACGGTGGAGATGAAAAAATTCGATCAAAAAGTGGTGGAAAAATGAAAATCCGCACCAAAACCATTGGTCCGGACCTTTGTAGCTGAGAAAAAAAAAAATATATATATATATATATATAATGACACAATATATATACAGACCGGATCAGGAGTGGACGTCCGCACTGGGGTTCAAGTGCGGAGGTCGCTGATTTCTCCACCTTCAGGGGGTCAACGGCGGCACTTCTCTTGCCGGACAGATAGCAGACCTTGATATTGAGCTTCCTCTTGCCGGTGGACTCGCCGGCTACAAGTTTGCAGCCAACCTTGATCGGATAGCCCTAGTTGCTGCCCAGAGCTCCGATCTCCTTGACCTTCATGTCAATGCATCCCGGAGGCCTCTGGTGTTCATCCAGCAAGAGAAGCGCCACCATCGATGCCCTGAAGGTGGAGAAATCAGCAACGTCCGCACTTTAAGCCCAGTGCGGACGTCCGCTCTCGAACAGGCCTATATACATATATATCTATATTTATATATAGATATATATATATATAGAGGCCGGATATGAAGCGCACGTTCGGCACCGATGACGGCGCGCCTCCACCCAAGCGGACTCCAGCAGCGTCTTCGATCACTTTCCCTCCCCGGCGAGTCCGCCAAATTCCAGTTTTTCGGCGAGATCACCCAAAACTTCAAATAAAGTCGATCTCGCCGGAAACTAGAATTCGGCGGCCTCGCTGGGGATCACCGGGAAGGGAAAGTGATCGGGGACGCTGCTGGGGTGGAGGCGCGCCGTCGTTGGTGTCGAAGGGTGGCAAACGGAGCTTCGTATATATATATATACGGAAAGGATGTGAAGCGGACGTCCGCACTCGGCTTAAAGTGCGGACGTCCGTCCGTTCTCCCCCCTCCGGCGACGGCGCGCCTCCACCCCACAAGACTCCAGTAGCGTCCCCGACCATTTTCCCTCCCCGGCGAGTCCGTTTTTTTCCAGTTTTCCGGCGAGATCGACTTTGTTTGAAGTTTTGGGTGATCTTGCCGGAAAACTGGAAAAGAACATACTCGCCGAGGAGGGAAAGTGGTCGGGGATGTTGCTGGAGTCTTGTGGGGTGGAGGCATGCCGGAGGGTGGAGAACGAACGGACTTCCGCACTTTAAGGCCTGTGCGGACGTCCGCTCCACATTCGGCTTCTATATATATATATATATATATATATATATATACAGTCCGTCTCAGCTGCGGACGTCCGAACGGGTTTTCCGTCCGGATTTCCGCCGTTTCTCCACCATTCCAATGCCGGCGACGCCGTTTCTTCTCCCCGGCGTGATCCCAGACCTCCCCCGACAGTGTTGGAATGAAGAAGAAGACCGGAGAGATCGCGATCAAAGGTCTATAGCAATCTCACTCAGAACTTCACAATCGATCATGGTGGACCTCCGATCGCGATCTCTCCGGCCTTCTTCATTCCAACACCGTCGGGGGAGGTTTGGGGTCACGCCGGGGAGAAGAAACGGCGTCGTCAGCGCTGGAATGGTGAAGAAACGGCGGAAATCCGGACGGAAAACCAGTCCGGACGTCCGCAGCTGAGAAAACCCCTATACACACACACGTAGCTGTTCTAAAGAGGACGTCCGCACAGCCCTATATGTGTGTGTGTGTGTGTTGAAACATGAGTAAAACCAATGAAATTAATCAACAGAAAGGACTAACCTCAAAGCATGGTCTCCACCTATTCTTCCTCTGAGATTATCCATGCTCTCACCATGCCTTGTAAGTAAGATTGGCCGGGGTGTGAGATGTGTATTCACCTACAACAGAGAATCATAAATACATGAAGCAATTAGGAACCAAGTAATAGAGCAGGTGTAAGAAGTAATGACTGTATGGCTATGCTATGTTATGGTATTTAGAGGTTCAAAATAAAATAGTCATGTTTTCTTATAAAAATAATCTTGATGAAAAATTTAAAAAACACGTGCAATTTAAACCTAGAAAGTGTTCAAGATGATACAATGTAATTTCATCCAGTGCAGTTTATTTATGGTCTCCAGCCAGAGCGTTATATCTGATCTCACATAACATATGGTTCATATTATGTGAGACAGAAATTTGGAGTCCAGTGTCTTAGAGCAGGCATTGTTTTTGAAACCAACAGCAATAATGATTACGTGATTACAGTAATAAATACAAATACCCCCTAGATTCTTAAAGAGTAAGAGCATTATACTTGATACATATGAAGTTACCACTAGTGTAAATCATGTTCTTACTGTGTAGCTCGCTAGTGTCGAAGGTTTCTGCCCACCTGATATGGCTTTTAAAACTTAGTAAGCACCATTCAGTTGGCATTAATCATCGCAGACTTGTTAGAACTAACTTCAGAAGACTAGATGTGTGCAAATCATCCCAAAGAAATGAAGAGTACAATTATTCTTTCACAAAGCCTTAGAAAAATAGAAAAAACTAAGATTGCATTTTACAAAGTCTTGAAACTACTGGAGAATACAAATATGCTAAAGATTGATAGAGTAACGTACCAGGAAAAAAACAATTCGTCCAGGAAGATACCCACTGATGTTGTTCACCTGAACCAAAGTAGAATAGCTTTTGAATGAACATAAATCAAAGTATACTCATGAAGACGTGTAGAGGGACTTTAAGCAGATACAGATACCATAAAATACTCTGTAGGCTCAATCTACTTACAAAGGCTAATAAACATTGACTAACATAATAATTCCATTGAATTAGAGAACCAAATACATACTTACATCTACCTCTATGAGAAAAAATAAATAACCGTGCTCTAGGTTACTGCTTCCAGTGAACAAGTAATCTTACTGCAATTAAGGGATCTCAATAATAGAACTAGAAGCAATATGATTTGTACTTACTTGTATTTGACCCCCATGTCCACTGACCATGTCAATCATCTTGATATACGACCCTTCTTCTACTGGATCATAAACCTAGCAATGGAAGCTTAAATGTCAATACAATATCTAGAACTTTTAAAAACTAAACCATAACCCAGACAAAAAACATGAAGGGATGTTGCAGGAAACTACTTTTTCATAATAAGAAAGTCGATCTTTGAAGTCCTTGCATCCAGCCTCAAAATCTGGCCTGCAGAAGGAGAGCAATTAATGTACATAAAACCCATTGGCATAACAATCAAATGGTTCCTGAGAGAAGCATACTCTTCTGCATAGTCAGGACTTTGTTGAATTTTAAGACGTATATTTCTTTCTATAATTCGTTCATCGTTGCATATTGTTTCCAGAAAGATTATCTGAAAAACAAAAGTTACTAACATAAATGTACAGAACATGTAGCAGAAGGACTAAAAACCATATGTCAATTGAAACATCTCCCATGCCATAATCACGTACCTTGCATTTTCCTTCAGCCATTTTCATGAGCATATTCCTCCGTTTCTTTGTACTATTTGTGGCATCAAATATTCCTACCTACAGTTAAATCAGGGTTGGTTCTTAGTAAAAAAAAAAAAAAAGATCAGGCAGAAGCTGAAAATGATCAAATGACTAAGAAAAGTACTTACCTGGCCACCTTCTTGCATCCAAGAAACCATGTCATCAAATGCCAAGGCTGCTACCTAGTAGCACGTGATAAATTAAAACTATGTACAAAGAAGAAAGTTATTATTGTGTCAACATTACCGATCACCTCATGATAATTCCAAATTCACCATAAATAGCACTGGTTTCAAGTAGACACACTCGTAGTGGGAGGTGTCTATGGATAGTCACACATGATTGATGTGAAGTGTTTATAGTTGTATTTCAGCAGTTTTGCTTCTTTAAGATTTTTATTTGACTAATGCCGCACATTTCAGAAACAACCACTCCTGACTTTAGATTTCATAAGATCTAAAATAAAACAAGACCATAGTTTCTCTATTCATCATTTTCTGCATATCATCGTGGGATCCTTCATAGATGAGTTTTCAAAATATTCATACTTCAGAAGAGTTGATAATATTTTATCATGATCTCCTAAGGGAAAATTCCATAAATAATTCAAGAATATTATAGGAAACAAGATATTTTAGTCCAACACCATATCTAATTCACTCAATGACAGACAAGGCATCATGCTTTTCCTAAGAGATTATAACATATAATAGTGATGGAAAATGCCTGACTTATGAGCAGGATGAATCTACCAATGATTTGTTCCTTTCTATTCAGAAAAAAGAAAAGAAAAGAATGTAATCCACAGGCATTCACCTCGTTACGTGCCTCCATGCCTTCAGGGTTGTCAGCTCGGAAAAAGTCAGCAGTCTGCACTGAAAAATGTCTTATAAGATGTTGTAGGACACCCATTAACTAGGTGGTTTACAATCTAAGTAAGAGTCAATTTATATCTCTAACTAGCAAGTCTTCACAAGGTAGAAACCAAGTAAAACATTCTGTCTGAGTTGACATGTGCCTCCAATCTGAAACAGGATCATCAATCGGCCTGTTTTGCAAAATTTCAAAACTAGCACTCCAGTGTCTGAAAACTAAGGCATGATAGACAAACTGGCATGCATTCGGTAGGATCACTCCTTAGTCAACCAGATAGAAAATTGAAGCAAAATAAGCTTTTAACAACTTAAAATTACCTGATTGGTCCCATGCTTAAGACGGCGGTACTGTAACAAAAAAAAAAACAAACGGTCATGTTGTACTCTCTTCAAATAGCTTAGCGACTAGAGGTATGAGTAGAACAAAGAAGTGTCAGGTAGTAAGAATTCTAGTAACCTTTCCAATATTGAAGTGTTTGGTATCATGACCCAACCATCGAAGATACCTTGTAAGTTTAGCTGCCGTAAATGTTTTTCCACGAGCTGGCAAACCAACCTAGATCACAGGAGACGTATTAGAGAACTATTTTCATTCAACTATACTCATCAATTAAAATTCGAAGATGAGTGTGTGACTGGCTAGTCACTCATCTGGACAATACCAGGACAATTGCCAAATGCACATCTTCCTTTGGTCCAAGCATTTGATCAGCTACAGCTGCAGCTGCAACAGCTCCAGCAGCTTCTGGCATTGAGTTCTAATAATAAGCATAGAATGACTATGTTTCAGAACAACCGCTGCAACTGGAAAATAACATAATTTCTGATACTTTGCAGGAAAGATGCAGTTCCACACACACCTTTGTTTCTGGGCTCTCTTTCCTGACCTCAGTAGAGAATGCACTGGAGCTGGTTGATTTAACTAGTCTAGGAGACCCAACACCTCTATCCACAAAGAGACCCCTTTGACTGTCTTGCTTTTGGAAAGGCGAGAATGTTCCCACGGACTTTGATTCAACCATCCCAGAGGAAGAATACATCTTTGATAAATCTGGAATAACAACCTCCATCTCCTGTACAAATGTTGCATTAGGTAGACTACTATAAAAACAATAACTGTAGTTACCCACATTCAAAAGTTTTTCTCGGACCAAATAGCCTAGCATTTCTTACTATGAAAGTGAACATTTAAATTGAACAAAGTTGATCAGACCATGTTACAAGTAGGCAAACAAGTAGTGTAGCAATAGACAGATAGTGGTGCAGCATAACACCCTCACAGTGCTAAAGCTTGCTAAAACAATCTCTACTCTACCAAAATAGCAGATGACGTAACGAGATAAACCTTTTTACTTGATCGATCAATAGGGATACCGCTATCCTTGTAGGTATATGAGGAATTGACAGAGCCATCAGATTTAGTAAAAACCCCGGTAAGACTTAATGACCTTGGAGTCTCTGTATTGTTAGCTGCATAAACTGGACCAGAAAACGGAGGAGCTGGAACAACATAATGTTCGAGATCAAGCTCCAAACTGGCTGAAGAAGAGCCATTCTGCACACAAGACCACAACAACAGTACCTTCAACTCGCGCCAAGCCACAGAGAACCGCAAATGTAAACAGCAGACGAATTGTCTAAGCTACTAAGACAATGCACATAGTTCAAAAAAGAACCCACCTCGCCACCAGTCTCCGGCACTGAGCCTATACTGACATCAGGAATCCCCCGAACCGCAGACGGCCGGAGATTCTCCTGATAGGCCCTCCAACTAGCTGCAAGATCAAAAGGCGAAACCCTATCCGCCTTAATAAACACTCGGTACTCAAGCACCTCATCACTGCTAATCCTAAACAGAGCCTGCCTAGCGTCCCCCTGCAAGGCTCCCCCGATGAGCTGGCGATTCGGACCTTCCTCCACCACACATAGTGCATTGCTGTTGTACTTGGACTTCAACAGGAACTTAAAATCCAGAGTCTCTGAAATTCCACACACAAAACAATCACACTCAAAGTTCGATTGAGGTTGAAAATGGAAGCAATAGAAACAGTAACAACAGTAACTAGTGGAGTTTTTACCGTGATTGGGAGGAACGACGAAGCTGAGCTCCCACATGGAGGTGGATTCACGTTCCATAGAAAGCTACAAATCCAAAAAAAAAAAATGAATTGAATGATTGAGAATGAAGAAGAGTGAGAGAGAGAGAGAGAGAGGGTTACGGCTTTGGAGGAGTCCCAGGAGCCGACGAGAGGGACGGAGCCGAAGACGTGAGGGAGGAGCTCGCCTTTCTTGAGCTTGTAATTGTTCTCCATCTTCAAGGAGACGTAGAGTTGTCCGCCGCCGCCTTGGTCGAGGTACTCTTCCTCCTTCTCGGGCTCGTCGCCGCCGCCGTGGGAGGAGGAGGACGCGCCGGTGCCCATGGCTGGGATTGGAGTGAGGTTATGTGGTGGGATTTGAGGATAGAATGGGGGAGGAGGAGAATAGAGGGAAATCAAAAGGAGGGATTATATACTAGTGCTGCTGCATGTTTTTCGGTTTTGGTGTGGTGGCCGTTGGCCGGGGCCTGGGTTTTGGATATGCTTACGTGACGCTGGGACCGGGGCCGTGGCTTGGTGACGTTGCCTTCGTGGGTAATTTAGGCGCCTTTCTTTTCTGCCGTGATTGCACTCGCGTTTCGCTACTGACGCGTGTTCATCGGATTTGTCGAACCTTTTTCATGAAAAGCAAGGAGGATTTATTAAAGTCGTGAATTTTTGTTCAGCTGAGGTAGATAGAAAGAAGAAGAAAAGTATTATCAAGAGCTAATCCCAGGAAAATAAAATGATTTATTACTTCATGTGTTTGGTGAGCGTAAAGAGAAGAAACAGATTCTTTAAATCAAATGGAAAAAAGACCAAACAGTGTCCCACCTTTTTAAGAAGCATAACTTTAGTATCCCACCTTTTAAAAACTTCAAAACGGTATCTCACGTTTTAAACCCGACACAAGATCAGCATCTGCGGTCGTCATCTCCGTGACGAAGCTTCCAAGCTATCATATTTTGAAGGGTATTTTCGTCTGTTCAGTCCCTCCCGCCAATTCCATATAATAGTTTGGCGCCAGATCAAATATTTGCCTCCAAAACTACATATTCCCGCCAAGAGAACATATTTACCTCCAAAGTAAAAAAAAATTAAAACTAAAATACAACTTGATAGCTAATTTTGGAACAACTTTTAAGAAAATTATACAATTTTGGTACCTGATATATATATAACTTAACACATCTAACTTTGTGAATTAGACGTCATGTTCATCCTTTATCTTGTTCTAAATTGAACAATTCCGTAACAACAAATGAATATATAAAACTTTCAAACACATAATTTTGCATTTCAAATGTCTGAAAAGCCATGAAAATAGGCACATCCAACAAAGTTTAATTTACAAAAGATAGTTAAACAAGCATATTCTACAAAAGCTAGTTAAATATGCATAGTCTACATCATTTCAATGCATATTTCACAAAAGCAGTCTGCATGTTCCACAAAAGCTAGACTGAACATCATGAGCCAATGATTCTGTCACATTTTGAGCTGTGGCTTAAGGTTTATGATGTGATTAGACGAAATTATCCTTCATTATTTGAATTTAATCTGTCACCGTAACGGAGATGACGACCGCAGATACTGATCTTGTGTCGGGTTTAAAACGTGAGATACCGTTTTGAAGTTTTTAAAAGGTGGGATACTAAAGTTATGCTTCTTAAAAAGGTGGGACACTATTTGGTATGTTTTCTCTTAAATCAAATGAAAAGGTTAGGGGAGGAGGAATTATATTTCTCCACTCTTTTTGATACAGTGAGTGGGATTGTTTTTATAAATTGAATGAGGCCTAAAAAGTGAAATTGTGAGTTAAAAAAAAAAAAAAAAAACTGATTGATGGTGATATTCGAACCTATAGGTACAAAATTGAAAAATAAAATTAAAAACTGCCATCTCAAATTTACATCCCACAATCCAGATAGAAGACAGAAATCTGTGCATAGGTGAAAAGTCTGAAAACAGATTGAAATCCGAAAAATGAAGAAGAAAAGAACAAACCTCTAAATGGATCAGTTTGATGTCCATTCATAACGCAACTATGGTTTTTGCTTATAAACACCAGCTACCCCTCACTGCCTCTCTTCACAAAGCTCACCTCTCAAATCTCATCTGCTCGTTCTCACCGAACTTCATCCCAGAAGGATCACAAGCTTTCCGTCTCAACCGTCACCATGAGGGCCAAGGTAACCAAACCCTAACCCTAAAATCTCTCCTTTTCTATTTCGTCAAATTTTACTCTTACTTCTTTTAGTTTCATCGATTTTTCGAAGCTTTGTTATCGGATCGTTGATATATGAAAAACCGGTGTTTATTGCAGTGGAAGAAGAAGAGAATGAGAAGGTTGAAGAGGAAGCGCCGAAAGATGAGGCAGAGATCTAAGTAATCGCCGTAGCACCACCACCACCACCTGTTTCAGATGGCGTTTCGGAAGCTAGGGTTTTGAGTTTTAATCCAGACTTACTTTGTTTGTTAGGGTTAAAGCGACTTTCGTCTTGGTACTCTTTTATTTCTAGCTTTTATGATACATTCTTGACATTTTTAATTGAAATTCAACTTTTCATGAGTAAATTTTGTTTCTTTGTTCTGTGGATGACGTAGTTTTTTTATGGATGATTGTTTCAGTTTTTCTGTTGCTAAATTGAATGCATTGCGTAGTTGGAATGCCGTGATGCAGTGCTGCTATGATTTGTTGATTATGTTTTGGTCTTGATGATATTGATCTTGGTCAATGCCCCAGCACGGTGGGGTTAGGGTTATGCTTTATTAATGGTAGCGTAGGTTTGGAAATGGTTGACTATAGAAATTTAATGTGTTGAATTCTATATGGTGATCAAGCACTTGAGGTGATTGCAGCGTCTTAAATCATGTAGTGTTTAGTCTTGTTGATGTCTAACTGTTTTACTGGAGATTTCAATATGCGGTGTATGCAGAGTCTAGTTGTTCACATTATAGATGTTTTCGTTTTAGGCATTACTTTGGTTCAAGATGGTCAATACAAGTTGTGTTCTGATACTGCTTTAAGGTCCTTATTGGTTTCTATATGTATGATGAGAGATGATTTAATTTGATAGATGGGGGGTTTAGGGTTGATTGTTGCCACCATATCTCTATGATCGAGTGGCGATTGCATAGTTGAGGTTCTTAGGGAATATAGGATAGATGTTTTTTTTTCTTGATGTTAAAGCATGAAATTGAGTATTCCTAGAACTCAATCAAGGAGTTTAGGGTGATGAGTGATGACTGCTAGTTGATGTGAGTAGCTGATTATGCAGAAGTCGATTTGGATTAAATTAGTCTGTAATTCCGACTGATGTAATATTTTCCAGTCACATTTGGCCAAGGCCATTTTGCCATTTCACAAATACATTTGTGCCAGTGCTTATTGGCTTATCTCTTCATATCCTTGCCTATCTTCTTTAGCTCTTCGAAGGAAAGTATAGTCTCTGCATCAAAACCACCTGCAAACTGAATTCTCATTGTGTTAGCACTTGTTTGTAATGCAAGCATAGGTTGATTTTATAAGAGATCATTTACCTGGTGCAGTCGGAAAGCAAATCGGACTCCTTGAAGCACTAGGTTTTCTCCTCTTGAGCATTCACTAGATTGGACTTCTCTGATAATTCTTTTCATGTACTTCTTGGCCAGCCTTAGAGAACTTACTTTCATCTGCAACAAGTATTAGACGTACTGTCAACTTTGATAATTGTCTATGTTGAATCAAGTTTTGTTCAAATGAATATATCATGTATGTTTGGAATAAATCTTAACTAATATGAGTGAATGTGGAAGATAGCTATTCTGAGTGTTTTTCTTTGTACTCTGTTTGAGAATGGTGATAAATTGTTATCAGGTGAAACCCTGGAATTGTGTTACCGGCCGTGTTTCTTGACCCGGCGGGGTTATATTCCCGTTTTAGCAGTTTTGAAAAGGAATGTGAATAGTTTGAAATTCTGTACACAAGCCAACACTATCCGAAAGAGAACCAATAAATCCGAAATCTTTTTCAGGTAGTTTATATGCTTCTCTTATTTTGGGAAATGATTAAACATTAAGCTAGCTACATTATTGGTAAAGCTAGTTGTATGCATCTCTATACACATACGTGTATAACATGCATCAAGTCATGAACCATCCGATCGTCGAAATTTGAATTGTTAAACGATCCGACGGTTTACGGTTTAATGCATGTTATACACATGTATAGCAGCCAAACCCTAAGCATTAAGTCATTGATAAAAGCATAGTTTTCATGGAAGAACTTGAGCAATAATGCTAACAATTAGTCACTAATTTTAGTTACTTTGTACCTACCTGTCCGACGAGCCCTGTGTCTAGCGTCCATTCCCATGGGATCTGAAAATCCCTGTATTTCTTGCTAGTAATGTCCCTTGTCCTCCCTGTGCTGCTAAGACTTCTCTACAATCTGTAAAACTTGAACCTTAATATTTTGTTCACTACATGAATGGAACAGTAGAATATAAGCTTTTGAACGTAAACATGCCTGTCTTGTAATACTACAAATCTTCTTAGAGCCAAGATCAATGGCTCCTTCGTGTTGTCTTCGAATGACAAGACCTCGGATTTGAGGTTTCTGAGGTCTCTGTAGTTGCAGGCAGCTTCTCGCAATGTGTCGGCTTTTCGTTCTGGCCACCATGGAAAATGCTTCAATACTGCTCTTTCATCTACCAAGGAGGACAACTGCCGATCCAGCCAATTCACAAATGCTTCTACATCAGCAATGTTCTTAAATTTTGCTGACTCCACCTCTTTGATCAAGAAATTTATGAACTCTGCTTGTGTTTCGACCTCTGACTTTATCTGTTGATGATGTGCAAACCATTTGATTAGCAAATTGTGTGTTTCTAAAGGGGATTGGAGAATGAAGAATAGGGAACTTCCATAACCTTGCAATATACTTACAGCTAAAACATAAGATGAACGATTTTCGATTTCTCCAATCATGTTCTTGGTGAGTGCAAAAACATGAACCTCTGCGGGGTTGGCTTTGTTCTCCATGTTTGAATCTTTCCTTGTAAGTGATCGGTATAGCTCAATTACTTCTGGCACACGGCGCACTCCTTTTGAACTATGTAGTGATTTTGAGGGCGGTGGTGGAGGTGGCGGTGCTGGTGCTGACGGCCATTTATTTCCCTTTACCTCATCGATTGCATCAGGAGGAGTTGGAGGTGGTTTTGGTGGTGGTGCATTTGTCAATATCGTTGCTGGCTTTTCCTCCATGAAGTCTAACTTCGGAACCATTTTCTCTTTTGCTGCTGGACTTTGCTCTGGTGTATCCATCGAGTTCTGGAACTTCTTCCAGAGAACAGTTTTCCTCTCATGATTGTGTGCTTTTAGGGAAGTTATCTGATCTCTGAGACGAGACACCTCTTGTCTCAGCTCGTGGTTTTCTTTCTCCAATGAACCATTCTTTTCGAGAGAAGCTTCAAGTTCCTTTCTGAGGAAGGTGATCATGATCTCTGAGTTTTCATCTTGTGTCATCCTGCCTGCAGTGTAAGAAGGATGATGACACAAGGAGATGGGAGTGTGACATTGAGTCTCCTTTGGATCTTGTTTCCTCTTGCTTTTGAAGGTTGGTGTGTGAGATGCTTTTGTAGATTTGCCCCTTTTTATGTTGCTAATGGCAATTTGCAGCTTCAGGAGTACTTAGTTTAGATAAGATTGCTTATAACTTTTGAGGTCTTCATCTGTCTTGTGCCAAAGGTTTATTATACTAGTTGGCATAATAGCCAGGGATCTATATGTACTAGTTTTTTGGATTACTAACATCTAACATTGATTATGTCAGTATCATATGTACCAGGTGTGCCATTTACTTCATATATTACAGGTAGTTTGGTGAAGTTTGACCCAAAAGTAAATGATTTATGTGTGATTGCTAAATTTACAAGTAAAAGTAGGGTTACACAAAGGATATTACATGGTAGCTGCTGCAGTGAAAATAGTCTTCCTTCTTTACATTGTATATATGTCTCCGAACAACTAATATCGCCTATTTTTCTTTGTTTTAACAATATAGCACAATTTCTCACTTTTGGTTCAGAAGATATTTCTTTATCAATCTAAGCACGATTCAATTAAATATGGGTTAACATGTTACTATGTTAGCATGCATGATTTACCCCCTCCTTGTTAAGTTTACAGGAAAATGATCATAAAAGCAATTGTTGGGTGAAAGAAAAAAGGTTAGTTACAAACTTACCAACCAACCGACACCTGCCTAATGCCATGTATTAGCTTTGGCCTGTCATTGTGGTTCAAGTGTAAGCCTCAGACTGGGATGGTGAAATCATAATTAGGTTAATCTAGGCATTATACAAATTTGATCCTCTTGGTTTATTGGCTAATTGACTTCTCTCCCTGCATGAGATTATGGCTACATTGAACTAGAGAGTTCTATTCTTTGCTTGTGAAGCAACAATGAGAAAGCAGAAAAGAGGTGGAGGAAATGAACACCAGTGAAGGATGCTGACAGTGCAAAATTAAAGGAAAAGTAAAAGCTTTGATACACTACCAGAAAATGAGTCTTGGGCGACGAAACAAAAAAAAACCGGGCGACGATTTTTTTTTTCGTCGCCTAAGAGAAACTTGGCCGACGAAAAAAAAAATCGTCGCCCAAATAAAAAAAATCGTCGCCTAAAGTTCAATTTTAGGCGACGAAAAACAAATCGTCGCCCAAGGAAAAAAAATCGTCGCCTAATGTTTAACTTTAGGCGACGAAAAAAAAATCGTCGCCTAAGGATAAATTTCGTCACCTAATATAGAAACTAGGGCGACGAAACAATATTTCGTCGCCTAAGATATTTATATCGTCGCCTAAGTTTTTTAATCCTTAGGCGACGACGCTAAAATATATCGTCGCCTAAGTATTTTATTTTTTTATTTCTACTTGGCCGACGAATTATCCTAATTTCGTCGGCCAAGAGTAATCCGAATAATTAAAATAAAATAAAACACATTTAAATTTCATTGTACAGGATTTTTTATTTTTACTCTTGGGCGACGAATTTAACAAAATATCGTCGCCCAAGTATTATCTTGGCCGACGAATTACCCTAATTTCGTCGGCCAAGATAATCCGAATAATTAAAATAAATAAAGCACATTTAAATTTTAAGGTAATGTTTTTTATTTTTGTAGCCCCGTAAGCGTCTCGTCGATTGGAAACTATTCTCAGTTGAAGGTCCGGCCAGATTACGTGATTTGGAGGGTCGAATAGCCGTTTCCGTCCGTTTAGGGGTTTGACCGCGCCGATTGACCGGACGGATCGAGCCCTTGTCGTTGTCCGATGGAGCTGAATTTTTGCCCACCCACGTAATTCGTTATGCTGGTTATATCTGACGGTGGGTTTTCAGTTCCTCTTCTCCGATCACCAAACTCACGTTATATGTATTAATGTTATATAACTTTTTTATATAAGTGTTGAGTTTAAGTGTCGTTTTGAAGACAACATATACGTAGATGCCTCAAACGCAAAAAAGTCGTGAAATAAGATATGACCGGAACGGTGAAATATGTCAACCCGTGAAAACTATTGATAATCCGGTAAAATTTCTGTGCCGGTTGTTCCGGTCAACGAATTTCTCTTATTTCTACCTAGTGGTAGCCCTATCCCGGGTATTTATTTTTTACCAAATTTTTATAGCCCCGTAAGCTTCTTGTCGATCGGAAACTATTCTCAGTGGAAGGTCCGGCCAGATTACGTGATTTGGAGGGTCGAATAGCCGTTTCCGTCCGTTTAGGGGTTTGACCGCGCCGATTGACCGGACGGATCGAGCCCTTGTCGTTGTCCGATGGAGCTGAATTTTTGTCCACCCACGTAATTCGTTATGCTGGTCATATCTGACGGTCGGTTTTCAGTTCCCATTCTCCGATCACCAAAATCACGATATTCTGAATTTTATGATAGAAGTCTTGGCCGACGATTTTCTTTATTTTGGGCGACGATATTTATAGTGAAGAACATCGTCGCCCAAGTAGATATCTTAAGCGACGACTATAAAAATCGTCTGCCAAGATCACTATTGGCCGACGATTTTCTTTATCTTGGGCGACGATATATATAGTGAAGAACATCGTCGCCCAAGTATAGTATCTTAGGCGACGACGTCAAAAATCGTCGCCCAAGCTTATCTTGGCCGACGATTTTCAAAAAACAGGGCGACGATTTTTACAGAATCGTCGCCCAAGAATTCCAATATAAAAGCACGCAGCCGCTCACAAATCCAAGCCCTCTCTCTCTCTCTCCGAAAAATCCACCGAAGTTCTTCAAATTTGGTTCTGATTAGTGCTTGGAGACTTGCTCTACCACTTTAGGATTCTTAGTGTAGCTACTTAGTTGTAGTTATGTGTTTCAGAGACTATTGTATCTAATTTATTTTGTTGGTTTGGTTTTATTTCAAACCAATTCTTGTGTCTAATTTTGTTGGTTTGTGCTTCTAATTACACTTTCCTATATTTCTTTGAATCTTTGTTTTCATCTTGTTACTATATCTCCGGCCGAGCTCAAGCTCAGGCTCAGCACCGCCACGGCCACCAAAGAATTATTTACACAAAACAAAAAAATTAAAAATTGCATTAATTAAAAAAATTATTTAAATATTTTAAATATATCTTAGGCGACGAAATTACTAAATCGTCGGGCAAGGACTTACCATATAAGACGACGAAAACAAATTATCGTCGCCCAAGTTCTTGGCCGACGCATTTCTGGCGACGACTTCTTGGCCGACGAAAAAAATTTCGTCGCCCCAGGTTATAACATCTTAAGCGACGAAACAATTAGTCGTCGGCCAAAGTGTTAAATCTTGGGCGACGAATATTCTTGGGCGACGAGATATATATTTTAGGCGACGAAATTAGTATCGTCGCCTAAGAATTACTCTTAGGCGACGACGGTATGAATTGTCGTCGCCCAAGTTCTTGGCCGACGCACTTGAGGCGACGACGTCTTGGCCGACGATCTGTCGTCGCCCAAGTTCTTGGCCGACGAAATTTATTAACAGGGCGACGATTTTTTTTCGTCGCCCAAAGTTAAATTTCTGGTAGTGATATTTACAGCCTACCTGAATGAGATCTCCCTAATTTTTCTGCTTTATTTTTCCTGCACTTGAGGGAAAAAGAAGAAAAAGATGAGGGTGTCAGGGTTCTATTTTCTTTTTTTCTGCTTTGATTAGGATTCATAGTTGGTTTGCTTGGTATAATCTTAGAATGAGATGGTTCATCTTATGTATTAATTTCCTGATTGAAAATATGATAAACTGAGAAATTTACATAATCAATGTAACATACTGAATCTAACAACTAAAGGGTCTGTTGTTATGGTTCGCCTCAAGCCCCGAAATCTTAGATACAAACATGGAACTAATTCTGTTGCCTTAAGATGACTGATACTGTTATTTGCTAAATCACCTTTGTAGTGCTAAAACCTTACAGTAGTGAAGAACAGTGAAGCAGCACTTGGGATTAGAAGTAGCTCAAATGCTCCCCTATAGTACGGTTATCTTTTATAAAGCAGGTTATATTCCTCTCCATTATTTGGAACATGTCCACTTCAAATTCAGCTTTGATTTCCAGTCAAGGGGACCCCTATATCTATTGCTCTTAAATCTAAATTCCCTACAGGCAACGGAACCTTAGGGGTCTTAAGGGATCGGTCATAGCTAAAACAACCTGCTCAGCACTCAACACCAGAACAAGTGTTGGCATGGGTGAGCATGAATGTTTAAGGACCCAATAATTGATTTGGGGTTTGTGATAACACAGAAAACTCTTAACCAGAAAAAGAAAAGGTCCAGAATTAATTGTGAAAACTTGCCCCAACAGAAAGAGAAGCAGAGAATTCAAATGTCGGTTTACTAAACAAGAAACCCTAATTGAATTGGCTTGCCAGGTTTTACAGTCCCAGGAACAGCTTCTGTACAGTGACAAGTCAATGTCTATGAAGGAGACAAAACAATAGATATATAGGACTGTAGGCTCAGTCTCAGTGGGGTGGATGTCAAATAATTCTCAGTTGGTTTATAGTGAGCATGCTTGTAGTAGTGGTAGCATTTTTGGAAAGCAGCCGCGGAGTTAGGATTGAGAATTGCACGTACTAGTAGTGCTAGCATTTTTGGAAAGTAGTGGCGGAGTCAAAATTCAAAGTTAGATATCATTTGTCACACCCTAATTTTTTAAGAATAAATTTTCAAAAATTTATGCGTGTTATAACTCAAAATCTCAATATCTCAACAACTTGCTCAACAACTTCCAAACTTTCAAATACTGAAAGTATAAATGTCAACAAACTCATCAACCGAGTAAAACATTATATCTCCTTAATTACATTAACTTAAAAGTCTAATAAAAATAAAGTCGCTCACATGAGCTTAAAAACAACTGCTATAATATACAAATAAATGTATATCGTCTAAAACTCAACTCCTAAGTCACTGCCTCAATTCTGCTGATCGTCACCTACAGGTCTAACCATTACACCATGAATTGGTGCACCGGGTTGTAAACAACAAACTCGGTAAGCTAAAAAACTCGTATGAGTAACACCCAAACTAAAACTCAACAATTCTAATATCATATAAGATAAAACTGGAAATTCCTACATTAGCAACTTAGTTCAGGAATCGCCTAAAAGCAAAAGAATTCAAAAGAAATAATTAAGAAAACACAACAATTCAAAATCACTCAAAATCATAAATGAATCATGCGAAAAACGTAGTTCAGGAATTCTATTAAAATCACACAATTAAGATTTAAAGAATCTCCTGCGAATAAGCATAGTTCAGAAGATACTCAAAATAAGAAATTCAAATGACAACACATAAGAACATCACAAAATCATTTCTCTACTCTTACTCGTCAACACTTAGTCATCCCCTATAAGTAACTAAACAAATGCGTACTCATGGGTTCGTTAACACTTAGTCATCCCTTGTCAGTGAGCTATGGCTTGGTTGGTTAAGGTGTTTAACTGACAACTTTGAGGTCATGGGTTCAAACCTCACGACATATGTAGGGTGTGTGAGTTATTAATAAAAGTTTTTTTTTTAAAACACTTAGTCATCCCTCATGAAGTACCGGGGCGACATACAAACTAGAGCTCTATACTGACAGTAACCAATCACCCGGTCCACCACAAAGACTCTTAATCTAATGCACACAATCACCACTAAGACACATATCCACAACTAATGTACACAATCATCACTAAGGCACCATTCCACAACTAATGCACACAATCACCACTAAGGCATACATCCACAACTAATACACACAATCACCACTAAGACATCATTTCACAACTAATGCACATAATAACCACTAAGGCATCATTCCACAACGAATGCATAAATATCCACATCAATAGAACCAGACAATCTACACCTCATTATAATATACATTTTCACATAGAGATATATATACATACACATTTTTTCTCACAAGAATAATCTACCAAGAACTAAAAATATTATGGTCACAAAAACCTTAAAAATAATTATTTAAATAAAAAAAACTTGGTTTCTCTTACCTATAAGCCGTTGGCGATTAACTTATATATTTTAAAATAAACAAAAGAAAAACATAATTTTTAAATCATCATCAACATTATCATCATCATAATCATCATCATAATAATTTTCATTATAATCATCATGCATCATAATAATCATCATCATCATATCATCATCATACTAACCATAAATAAATATGTCACAAAGTGAACCTTAGTGAAATTTTACTCACTTCAAATCCAGATGGTCGAGCTTTAAGACCACCACAAGTCGAACCAGGATACCAAGGAGCTTCTATCCCAACTGGTTTCAAGCCTCGTCACCGCCGCATACAGTTAGAAAGCCCTCGATTTGGAGTCGGGTCCGCCACCCTCACTGTTGGCGTTTGAATCTCTCAATCCCACTTGAGTCGTCCTCAACTACACAGGGAGGATCACACTGAGGAGAGAAAGAAAACCTGACCGGTGTCGTCGTCTGAGTCCGTCGAAGTCAACCGAAAAAGCCAGGTCGGGTTAACCGGGTCTGGGTCTGGGTCGGGTCGGAAGGAAGACTTGGATATTGAGGGTGAGGCGCAAGAGAGAAGGAAGGGAGAAAAATGTGGTTTCCGGAAAAAATGAAATGGAAACCCTAACTTTTTCTTATTTAACCCAAAACTCCGTAAAGCCACGAACTTCCGTTGACCATAACTTCCACATACAAAATCTTTTTTATGCGTGCCACGTGTCTACGAACTCATATTGTCGTGCTCTACAACTTTCGTGAAGGAAGTTCTCGAGAAACCTAACAGATTAAAAAGTCAACTTTTGACCATTCAAAATAAGCATTTCCAAGAATTTAAAAGCTCGAAAATTCCCAAATAATAATATTAGAAACTAATATCAAATTTTCAGGGTATTACATCATTTGTCGAATGACAACTAGCTATGCCTCGCTTGAACGTCTTAAGAGATTACCTTAAGTAGGTCAGCAGATAATGATCAATTCTTATATGTATGCTAGCTGACATTAGTCCTCCACACATAAATTCTTGAGAATGAAGCAGGTAGTGCAGATCATCATATGTTGTATGCTAGTGACAATCATCCACACAAACGCATATTAATCTCACACTTTAAAGTGAAGCAGTAAAACCTCAAAAATTCCCAAGTAAATGTATTCAAAAATAGTTGCAAATGAGAAATTAGAACAAAGAAAATCAAAGCTGCTATGATAAGATAATGTGCTAACTATCGCTTATTCTAATTTGAATCTGAAATAATCTGTCATCTGAAGCTTTTTATTGCGGATTTGGTGGGCGGGTATTAGCAGAAGAGACCCTGGAACCCCATTCAAGAAGCTCTTTGCTGGCGTCATCCTTGTGAACAATGATTTCTATGAAGCACAAGCAGTCTTTCTTCTCCCCTGTTGCTGTCTCAATGGCTTCTATAAGGTCCTCTTCAGTGCGTACCTGAGAGGAAACGAATGCTCATGATTTACTTTTTCAATCCACTGCTAAAGTAAGTAAGCCTATTCATTGCATTTTTGACCATTTAGTAGTGCTCAACCCCCTCATTTTGTGTTCGAACACTAAAAAAGGGAGTGCAAACTTTGGCTAGCTTTCAAAAATATATATACGCACTAACCTTGGTTGTCCAGCAATTTCCTTCACCATTGTGGATTGCATCCACTAAACCAGTGTAGTTCCAGTTCTTGATCACATTGTAAGGCCCGTCATGGATTTCGACTTCTATTGTGTATCCACCATTGTTTATGAGGAATATGATGCTCTTCTGATTACATCTGATCATTGTTGACACATCTTGTGCAGTCACCTGTCATCAGCCAAATACCATTAGTTAAGTTTCAGACAATTCAACAACATCGATCAGTAGTCGCTCACACTATGAAAATGTAGATCTGAACAAAGAAATTGAAGGTTGAAGCTTTTGTAATGAACTAACCTGAAAGCTACCATCACCAATGCAAGCAATGACACGCTTATTCGGTACTGCCCGTGCATATCCAAGAGTTCCTCCAACAGACCACCCAATCGAACCATATTGCATCTGGAATTCGTACCTGCAACACCAACTTTACTTCTCTTATCATTGTTGTAAACACAACCAGACCTCAGGGCGTCTCATGTCATTACTCGTTAGGGCATGAAGGCATGAGTCAACAATGTATATCGAGAAAATGTGCTAATTAACCAACACCTAAGTCCATCATGAAACTGTGCTAGACCAAATTATAAGAATCAAAAGCCACGAATAATATTAACTATGCACTCGTAGTTAATTGCTCACCCACATCCTTCTGGTAACTTAAGTTTCTGGCAGTTAAACCAAGAGTCACCAGTCTCAGCAATGACAGCTGTATCTGCTGAAAGCATTTTCTGAATATGTTGGAACAGAACATTCACTCTTAAAGGCTCATCAGGCTCACATTTGAGAGGATGGCCGTCCGGGACAAAGATCCTGTGGTAGTTCTCATAAGCAGTCGTGTTGCGAGTGATCTTCTTTGCAAGTGCCTGGAGGAAGTCCTTCATTAGAACACAACCGAAAGAAGGGCCATTCGCTATAACGACACGATCGGGCTGCACAATGATGGCCTTCTCCTTCTTGAGGAGGAGTGAGTACCCAACAGAGCTGTAGTCATTGAAAATTGGACCAACAAACACGTATGCATCTGCTGACTCCACAATCTCACCACAGTAGGCGGTTCCCACAGCTCCCCAGTATGTTCCAATGAAGTGAGGGTGAGTTTCTACTACATGGCCTTTGGCTGATGGCATCACAGCTAGGGCGTAGCCACTGGCATCAGCCAGTTCGATAAACGCTTCATGAGCTTTTGAAACTCGGAGCTTTGGTCCTCCAACCATGACTGGCTTCACTGCCTTGTTTAGGAAAGCTGCTGCTGCCTCCACAGCTGCCTCTAGCCCCCTCTTGTTACTCATTCTGCATTAACAATTTTGTGTTAGTTATCTTATTGACAAGAAAAAAAATTCATACTAACTTAACAAACAGATTACCTAGGTGATAATGAAAATGGAATAGGGTCTTTGCCAAAAGTTGGATGTGGAATCCCAGGCAAATTACAACTAATGCTAATATAGACAGGCTTGCTTTCCTTGAGAGCAGTAGATATGGCTGTATCAATCTGCTCATGCGCATCTTCCAAGTTGTTCACCACAGCCTATACCACATCAATCACTCGTATATATTAGGAATCAAAAGAATAAAACACAAATTAAAAAATGCGACACAAATCATCATGACTTCTAACTTAATATTTTAATTTAACATGAGTCTTGAACGCATTTATAACCGTAAAATCGAGAGTCAACCGCATATTAAAAATCAAATTAAAATAGGCATGTAAAGTGTAAAACATGACCACCCGTATTATGCATGAAGGTGCAAAATTTTAGACTTACTTGATAGCATGTGACGGTCTGGAAGCACCGGAGCTCTTGGCTAAAATCCGGCAAGCCGATAGTGTGGTGGAGAATTCTATTGGTACCAAAATCATTTGTGTTAGGTCCTCCAACAACACAAATCACTGGTAGATTCTCACTATAAGCCCCAGCAATGGCATTAAGCACACTAAGGCCACCAACAGTAAACGTGACCACACAAGCCCCTACGCCGCTAGACCGTGCATATCCGTCCGCGGCATAGCCAGCATTGAGCTCATTGCAGCAGCCGATGTTGGTGAGCCCTGTCTCGGCAATGAGGTGATCAAGAAGGGTTAGGTTAAAGTCACCAGGGACAGAGAACACATCACTGATACCAATCTCCACGAGGCGGCGAGCCAGGTGGCGGCCGAGGGTGGAGTCAGGGCAGGAGATGGTGGAGAGAGGCTGGTCGTGGAGTGCAGAGGCTCCGTTTTGAGGAGGGCAGCCGACGTTGTTGTTGATGGGTTTTACACACTCTAGGGAGCCAAGGCCAGTCGCCATTGGAGGAATGACAGAAACGAATGAGGATTTGAGGGTTGTGTAATTGTGTTCGATTGCTTGAGGATCAAACAAAACGTATGTGACTGTGTGAGAAAAGGTTGGATCTATGAGTGCGTTTATATAGAGGGTTTGTGGCTACGTGAAATGAGGTTATGGGTTTCTTGGGGAAGAAGAAGACTGATGTGTGGATTGGAGTGTAATAGTAGGCTAAACAATAGGGGAAATTATGGAAGTTTTGTCCCTTTTTAACAAGGTCTGGAAATTGACAGAATTTTAATGCTCCATATGCAATGAACTGTTAATAATCTTGCTACCCAAGGTTTTTTCTTTTAATTATAATTAAAAGGCCTTGATGCTCAAGTTAATTCCTAAACGTCTATGCTAGAATCAGAAATGGAATTAAACTTTTAATTATTTCAAGGAAAAAAGGATGTATTTTTATTACGTTGTGATTGAAAATCGGCAAAATTATGTACCCAATAAAATCGGCAAAATTGTTTTCTTATGTTCATATGTGTATTGTAGGATCCATAGAGAAAAACTTCATGCATACGGTTAATTAGGTTTTGTAATTAAGACCTTGCTTCGTAGCCAAACTGTTTCCTTAATAACATGAATTTATTAGAAGTCGTGCAAAAGAGTTCAAAGTTCAAAATGTTGTACGCATTGATTTGCAGTTTCACCAAATGGTAGGAAATCAAAATTGTTGCGGTGGTCTCATGGTTCACACGTAAGATCGAATACAAGACTTTAAAGGTCTATATATCTATAGCAACATATTTTTTGAAATGAGAAGTTTAGATTAGGGGAACAGCCTACCAATCTAAGAACATTATGAACTGATTTTGGCTCGCATGAATCTAATTAACATCTAGGTCCAAGCCGAATACCACGTGAGAGGAGTCAGATCTCGTTGGCTTAAGATTTTCCACCTTACATTATGTCAGATAATGCATCATACGACGGAAAAAACACATCGTCTGATAGAGGTCAAAACCGTTATTAATCTAATCGCTGTTTAATTAACATGTCACACAACAGTGAAAAAGAGCTTGTCTGACCAACTTACACACAACACTACAATAAAAACAATTGTGTGACTCTCGACAGATATCATCAACAGCTGTTGACACATGTCAAGCTACTTCTCTGCAGCTGTTGACATATGTTCATGATTTATGTCGAGAATCACACACTAATTTTTTGTAAAATATTGTTGTGTGATTCTTGGTAGATATTATTTTCGTCACACATTCTAAGCTTCTTTTCGTCAGTTGTCAATGATATCTACCGAGAATCACACAACAGTTTTTCTAGTGAAAACCCTTGTGTGATTGTCAACTCATACAACTGTTTACTTTCAAGAGTTGTTATGTGAATATCGACAGATATCATCGACATATGTCGAGATCATTCGGCATTGCAGTCAATAACATCTGTCGACATTTACACAATAGTTTTCTTTCTATAAACAATTGTGTGAGGTTATCTTCATATAACGAGTTTTTAAGTTTCATGGTTGTTTAATTGATAAATAGTAGAGAGACTTTTTGCTAATAGGAATTGTGTGATCAATACTCACACAATGTATCAATGATCAAAACTCACACAATGTATCAATGTTAGAATATGGTTGTAGGATTATTTAGTCAGCAAACATTGGATTGTCATTAACTTGTTGGATGATGATGCATTTCATATAACGTTGGATTATCATCATTTAGTTGTATGATGTGCTCTATTGATGCCTTAATACCAAATTTACCTAACGAATAGTATTACAAGTATATTTCCAAACCATCCAAAGCATTGTTAACATTCAAACAACCAAAATATGATATAAAGCATCTGATGCATTGTTAACATTAACGTGACATCTAAAGCATATGCCTATTTGTAACGTCCCAATTTGTACCTCATCAAATCGAGCATGTTACAATGTCACGTACTCTTAGAACCTAAGCTAGGATCCATCACTCAAGTTCTAAGAACCTGCAAGGCAAGGAAGAAACTAAAATTATTTATAACACTTTTAAACAGAATCGTTTATCTAAAGTGAGGTGAAAATGGACCTTTGTTCCTGTTTGTTAAAAAGACTTTATAACTAAAACAACCTTAAGGTCTCGTTTGGTTCACATAAAATAAAGTAGTTCATTTGTCTTTCCCACGGGAAGGGAAAGAGAAGGAAAATAAAAATTTTCGATGTCTTTCCGTTCTGATGTTTGGTAACATAAAGAAAATCATCCGAAAAGTTGTTAATTTAAATAATAAAATAATATATTATGAGTAATAAATGTAAGGCAAAGAGATGGGAAAATAGTTCCTATGATTTTATAAGGAACAACTTTCCCTCACATTTTCTCAACCTTCAGGAAAGTATTTCTTTTCCTTCAGCATTCTCAAACGCAAGAAAATAACAACTTTCATTTTCTGATGGTTACTTTCCACGAACCAAACGAGGCCTAATTAATACTTTCCAAAATCAATAACTTCAATGAAGCCAGACTGAATCAATAAGACATAACACTAAAAATATTGTAAACTGGTTTAAACTATTTGAGTATGGAAGAAGAAGTTAAACAAAGATCTAGATCCACATTTACAAGTTAACAAATGCCACAATTAAACAATAATACTTATATAAAGGTAAACACAATTCAAAGCCAAATATACCAAGGCAAATAATTATGTACGTAGCACCTAGCTCGATCCTGAAGTCTTCCTCTCGTGCACAATACGTGCATGACCAACTATAGTAGGGGTGAGCTTTCGTCCTCACTGCTCAAACATCACCTAAGCTACGTTGGAAAACCAAATAATAATAATTGGCACAAGTTGAGTAAAAAGTAAATAAATCGAAGTAATATTTTCCAATGTAAAACCAACTGAAAATCCAAGAGTACCTAGGTAAAAATCCAAACCTAATGACCGATCTATCTTTAGCCAACTACCTCTTCACCGAAGATCTTTGTCTCCAACAACTGGTGAAAAATAGCGAGAGTGTCCATTTACACCATACCGCCTAGGAGCGACACCACACCTCAAAGGATGTCAAACGTCCTCCAGTCTATACTCCCTTCCGGAGGTTTAAGGGATCAAAACCCAAGGAAGTCGCTATGCCCCGCTCACTCTAAAGTCATCTCATAAACTTAAGCTTTAAATCATAATCCATTTTTCAAATCATAAAGCAGTATATAAAACACTAACCAGGGTGAAGCCTCCCTACCTTAATCATTTAGCAATTGCAAGATAGCAACATACATAATGCTCCAATACTGGCCCTTCTTTGATAACAACCTGGTCCTCCATTGATAGCAGCCCAAAACTTGTTCAAAGTCCTCTTATAACATATAGCGCAAAAAATCACTTCATGTACTATTGGCTATATATGCAGACTTTTCCGACGTCTAAATACTTAGATTAACTCTTGAAGACTCGTATTGAGTACAGACATATCAAGGACTCATATGGTAATGAAGTTTATAGATATCAATACAACTCTTACAATTGGAAACTCGGTACATGGTTTTGGAGCCAAAAGAATAAGAACAAAGGTCAAAAGGTAAGAAACTGTTCAGGTTTGAAAATTCATATCGAATTCAATTTTCAACCAATGACCATGAAACTTTCAAGATTTAAAGGTAACATATCAATGTACAACATATAAAAATTTCATGCAAAAAGGAGTTCAGGAAGTATGGGTACAAATAGGCTGAACTGCTAGCTTTTCATAAAATTTCAGTAGCATATATTCTTTTAAAACTGTCACCAAAGATTCATTTCATGTCGAAATAACGTGAAATCAGCCTTGAAACAAGCTTTTGGATGTCTATTGTCAAATGGATCATGTCAAAATCAAGAACAAGCAATAATAGGCAACATTTTGAAATATTAGTCTACAAGGGTCAGATTTAAAAGTGAGGAACTTCAACAAAGAATTAGAAAGGAAGTAAGGTTCTACACGACACCCAACAATAGGAAATAATAATACGTGTAATCGGAGTGCAGAGGCAGAGGGTATGATGTAACATAATACTAATCAAACATGATATGACCAGCGGAAAGAAGAAAAGGAATTCAATCGGTTTAGTTTAACTTACCGATTGTCACTCTTCGGATTGTAGGCTCATAGGTAGAGGAAGACTCCAAGAAAGGAACTTGAATGATAACCCAAGACATGGAGAAACTGAACTTAAAGGAGAAAGAAGCATAAAACTTGAATTAGAAACTCCTTAGAACTGATATCGGTTCCCGTTTTTATATTCCTCGCTCTTCTTATGAGGGGATGTGTACCTGGACTTATTGCAGGTGGTGGATGTCAGCATGCGCCCCCTATCTTGGTCGGTTCGTGTATTTTGTTTACTTGACCTTTGTTAGTACATAGCCAAAATACCTGGCTAAGCCGAGAATACGGTACAATTACCCGGTCGAGATAGCCCTGGTGGGTCCTACACAGACATCCAAGGAGGGAAGGGCCGGTAACAAACCGCTTGCCAAAGTCATTCTAGCGGCAAAACACCCCCAAAAGAGGAGACACTCCAAAGGAGGGAAAAGAGTCCCACATTGGAAACAAACTCAAGGTACACAAGCTTAGCCTATAAAACAAGCTCAAGGTACACACATCTACACACTTACATCTCAGATATATACTCTCTCTCACTTTCATTCCTCTACCCGTACAAGTGCACGCAGCTCACTTAAGCATCGAAGAGTCAAAGACTGGCCCACCCCAGTCCCGACCCCGTAACGCTGTTATTTGTGCAGGTACCGAGTGAAAGCCCCTCAGGAATTCTACTTCGTTCCGCCCCGCGACCACTTCCCGGCTCGGGACGTAACAGGTAGAAACAATTGGCGCTAGAAGGAGGGCCCCTATCTTGTGGAACTCCCACTTACCTTGAAACTCGGCACCATGGTGATTATTGATGACCCCGTGGACCCTAGCACTCAAACAGAACCTCATTTCGGCGACACGTCCCTTCCCCAAACCAGCAGCCTAGCCCCCATTAACCATTCTGACCCCGCTACTGCCCTTGAAATTCTCAAGCGGGACTTCCATGCATTTCGCGAGCAGACGGCAAAGGAAAAGGCAGAAACGGAAGCGTACCGAGTACGCATAGCTGAGTTGGAAAAAGAGCAGTTCTTACTCCGCGCCATGTTAGAGCATTGTACCGTGTACAACGATAGCTTAGACCACGCAGCATGAATTGTCGGGACCCCGGATTCCCTCCAAGGCCAGACTGGTTCCGTACTCCCGGGAGGGCCTAGCCAGATTGTGTACATGTCCCATCCCCTAACCCACCCCTCATTTCCACTCCCGGCCCCCCAACCATCAGTCCTCAATGATTCCCCTCTGCCACATCAACCTAATCCATCCGCCCCAACAATCTCCACTTCCACCACTGCCAACTCTCCCAACCCACCTCTTGACATGTCAGCCCGCCTACTGCTCCAACTTAGCCAAAATGTCACGTAGTTAGCTTCACGGGTTGAAGGCGTTGAGAGTCGCGGGGCTCAGCGACCCTTGTTCTCTGGTTTCGGACATCGCCCAAGCCCCTTCACACCCCAAGTGCAGATGGAGAAGCGGCCTCCGGGGGCCAAGCCCTTCAAGATGGATAAGTATAAAAACACAGGAGACCCTCATCTCCACCTCGAGACATTCTTCTCGCTTTGTAGCTCCTTTGGCTACAGCGACGCCATAGCATGCCACGCCTTCCAAGAGACCCTCTCGGAAGAGGCACTCAGTTGGTTCCTCAGCCTGCCACCCAATTCCATAGACAGCTTCGACCAACTCTCGGAACGTTTCCTCAATCGTTTCATACTGCACACCAGCATCTACAGCACTGTAGACGCCATGTTCCACATCAAGCAGAAAGAGGGCAAAGGCCTCCATGAACTGCTGTCCTGGTGGTAATCTGCCACGGCGAGGTGCCACAACTTAGAACCTCGCGTGGCGGAGCAGGCTTTCCGTCAGGCCCTCCTCCCCGGCAGCTTCCTGATGGAGATCAACAAGAACCCACCAGGATCCTATGATGCCTTGATGGACCTGGCGGTGCGATGGGCCCGTGCTGAATTTGCCACTTTCGGACGTCCCGCCTATGCCACACTAGCTCTTACTCCCCCGGCACCAGATGAGCACTTTAGCCGCGGACAAGAGAAAGGGCAATCACATGGCCCATCCCGAGAACAGGGGGGTGGCTCCGACCGTCGCCATGGGGGGCAGAGAAACCGCGACCACCCTTACAAGTCAAGGGACCAGAGCCCCCCACAGCAACAGCGTGTTCCACCCCGCCACCTCATTATGAAGTCCACACTACCCTGACCACTACATATGAGGACATATGAGCCAGGCACAAGGATCTCATCCCCCTACCTCCCAAAAGCAAATTCCCAAAAAAGCCCCGGCGAGCCACCGGCAACAGGTACTATGCCTACCATGACAATAATGGCCACACAACAGAGCAGTGCAATGGCCTCTGCAATGCAATCAAGCATCTGATCCAGAAAGGGCAGCTACACCAATACTGTGCTCCCGCCACAGGAGCCAACGCCATTGAGGTGCATGGCCAGATCCTAACCTTGCATGGCGGAGTCCCACGGTTCCCCCCACGCCAACCTTCTGTGAAACGACAATGCACGGCACCCTCAGAAATCCTAGACATCCAACGCGGTGTCACGATCACCCCATCAGCGTGGGATCAAGTAACATTTCGCAACGATGAGGATACCCTGCATTGCCCCCACAGCGAGCCATTCATCATCAATGTGCAGGTTGACCATTACAGATGCCACAGGGCTCTAGTGGACACAGGTGTCGCCGTAAGCGTCATGTTTTCTGACTGCTACCAAGGACTTCGGCGGGACCGCACTAAGCTGTACAACAACCACGACCCACTTGTCAGCTTCTCTGGCGAAACGGTACAGCCGTTAGGCTCAGATCGCCTAACCGTGTCAGTAGGAACAGCTCCTCGCCGCTCTTCCATTACGGCCCGCTTCCTCATTATCGACTGTCCCTTTTGATTGAGCGCTTTCAAGCTTACGGTCATAGATTATTCCTTGTGGTGCCATCTTATTTCCCCGGAGACAAACAAGTAACCAATTTGACAAATTTGTTAGTAAATGGAGATGAAAAGGAGAATGGTTCCCCAGCAGAGTCGCCAAAAACTATGTTGGGCAAAAATTGTAAACAACATATATACCCAACATAACTTCACCCTATCTTATCGACTAAGATAAGGTTTTGATTTTTTATCTGGTTCGACCCATTCAGAATAAAATAAATTAAATTCCTTAATTACAACCCCTGTATTTCAGGAGAAAACCCTTCGATTCGATTACAAAGTACCAACGAGAAACGTGTATGTTCGAGGGTGTTTGGCCTGGAGAGAAAGGCGAATTAGGACTGGAAGAATTTGACCGGTGGTGTCAGGGATTCTGTTTGGAATTTTGGTTGCATCTAGTGGGTTGCTAGATTGCCTACGTACCCCTTTGTGGGATCAAACCGACCGTAGTTCAAAAGAGGTTTGTAGGCTTATTGGCTTAATGCCGACTTTTGGTTTAACAGACGTATTTATGAGTCTGTTATCTGTGTTTCTTGTAGGCACTCAATTTGGTAGAGTGTTTTTAGGCACCCGGAACAGGTGATGCAGCAACGTGACAGAAAGCTTGAATGGCTTTGGCCACGATCCTTGTCAGTGTCGTGGGTGACCTCTGCGTGTAGGCGAACTGCTCCTTCATGCAGACTTCATGGGTGTGTCAGAGAGCGGGCTCCACTTGTATGTCTATGAGCGGACTCCGCATGTATGTATGTGAGCGGACTCTGCGTGTTCACTTGTGAGCGAACTGCTTGTGCATGTATGTGAGCGGGCTCCGCGTGTTCACTTGTGAGCGGACTCCGCGTATATGTCTGTGAGCGGACTCCACGACTTGCTACATCTTCTGCATGAATGGATCTCGTCTCGCCTGTGTCATCATCTCGCCTCACAACTTGCTACATTTTCTGCATGAATGGATCTCGCCTCGCCTGTGTCATCATCTCGCCTCGTCTGGGCTTAGAGCTTCTGAATATTAGCTCCTCACCCCTTATACTTCTACCTTTGCTTGAATATTGGCTCGCCACCCTTTAGGGTTCCTGCCTTGACGCGAATGTTAGCTCGCCACCCCTTAGGGTTCCTGCCTTGGCTTGAATGTTGGCTCGCCACCCCTTAGGGTTACTGCCTTGGCTTGAATGTTGGTTCGCCACCCCTTAGGGTTAAGTAACCTCGCCACCCCTTAGGGTAAAAGTCACGTCGCCACCCCTTAGGGTAAAGTAACCTCGCCATCCCTTAGGGTTAAAGTCACGTCGCCACCCCTTAGGGTAAAGTAACCTGCTTCTGCTTTGGCGGGGTTGTAAGTTCGCCCTTGCTTTAGGGCTTTAAACCATCTCGCGAGGACACGCGAGCTCTACTTCGCAGGACTCTGTCATCTTTTCCTTGATTGAGTAGTCTTTTCCTTGATGAAGTTGATGAGATTGCGCGAACCACGTAACTCCAGACGTCTATCCCTGTTTGGTTGGGAGTTGGACTTGAGGAAACTGCTCTTCTATAAATCGAGGTGTTGTCTCCTTCTTTTTTATCTGGTCAAGGATACGTTGAGTCATCAAAGGTGAGTTCCTGCTCTTCGAACCCGTGTTGCTTTATTTGTTTCCTTCCCCTTGCATGGCTTGTTATGCGAGCTGCATGGCCATATGTTTGTTGTAACAAGGGAGGAAGGGGGTGAGGTCGTCTCGCCATTAGACTTGGTGACTACCTCGCGGGGTCATCACGCGAGGGGAGAGGGCGTTGCTTTCGGGCTTCCGGCGGAGTGATACAGAAAGATAAGGGCAGCTGCAAAAAAGAAAAGAAAGTTAGAATGGGGGCTCCACCTTTGGTCTGGCTCACCGCTTGTCTTCTTCTTTGCTTTCTTCCTCTGCGCTTCGCCTTTTTTCTCTCTGTTTCTCTCTCTGGTTTCGCCTTCTTTGTCCCTTGTGCCGTGTGTTCGCCTCTGTCTCCTTTTCTCCCTCGTTTGTCTCTTTCTTCTTCTCTGTGCCTCTTTATATAGAATGCACGGTTTGGGAAATGAGTTTGTATTGGACTTTTGTTGTCCAGCTGTTTGCAAGAGTTATAGTTGAACTCTGAAGCATTGTGCATGTAGCACAAGAAAAATATTTATACATATATTTTTTTTAATGCTTTTCTTTTCTTTTTATTTATGCATATTTTTTTTTTTGTCGATCAACAGACAGCAGATGCAAAACATGGACAAAAGCTGGATGGCATACGACAGAAGTCATCACTTGTATATACAGGGAATCTTTGATTTCTTAAGATTTGTTGATTATCATGCTGCCCCAGAAACTGAGTGGCACAAGTGTCCCTGTAGAAAATGTGTGTGCGACGATTGGCAGACAGGATCGGGTATGGAACAACACTTGTCACATTTTGGTATGTGGAAGAATTATACTATATGGACGGAACACGGTGAGGTGGAGGAAAATAATCCTACACTAGCGGAATTTCAGGCAAGTTACATTCATGAAGTTGGGTCATCTAGTGGTACTGCCGACCCTTCTATATACCCCGCTATGAATATGTCACATGATGTTTTCTCGTATGCTTCAAGATATGAAGAAGAGGCAGTTGATGATGATGCTCCCAATGTCAATGAGACAGTTGACATGTCGCATTATGAGAAGTATAACAGGCTTCTCGAACAAGCCCAAACACTAGTGTATGACGACTGTCCAGTTTTAGTTTTTAGTGTCATCATGTCACAGATGCATTTGAAAGTAAAACACAGAATGAGTAATGGACATTATAGAGACTATTCAAAGTTTATCAAAACTTTGCTTCCTTCTGTAAATAGACTTCCTGAGAGTCATTATAAGACAAAAAAGATCTTGGGCGACCTCGGCCTTGATTATGTGAAGATCCACACCTGCAAGAATAATTGCTTGCTGTTTTACAGAGATTACAAGCATGTTGCTTACTGTCCCATCTGCAATGGGCCGAGGTATGATGAGGAGGCTTCTTCAGATAAAGGGAAACATGTTCCTATGAAGGTGCTTCGTTATTCCCGTTAACTGCGAGATTGCAGCGGTTGTACATGTCATCAGAGACTGCAGAGGAGATGAGATGGCACGGTCTTCTTAGGGAAGATGATGGTGTTTTGAGACACCCCTCAGATGGGGAGGCTTGGAAATCTTTTGACGCATCATTTCCTGATTTTGCGAAAGACGTTCAAAATGTAAGACTCGGACTAGCAGCTGACAGGTTCAATCCTAGCGGCAATATGACTATGTCTCATAGTATTTGGCCTGTTATTTTATTATTAGATAATGTTGCATACTACGGAATTGTTGTTGCCATCGTCGAACTACTATATCCAACAGGTATGCCAATTGTGTTGTTCAAGTGTAGATGGTTCAATAATGACCCAAATTTTCCGAGGAGTACGAAGATGGATCACAAGCTATTAACAGTGAATACATCCACAAGGTGGTATGAGCATGCCCCGTTTGTGCTTGTCATTCAAGCAAAACAAGTGTTTTATCTTGATGATCCGAAAGCTTGTGGAGGTTGGAAAGTAGTTAATGTGATGGAGCATAGAAGTATCTTTAATGTAACCACACTTGAAGGGGGCCGGGTAGAACAAAATATTGAGAATGTGGCTATTGAACCATATTAAGAGCCTTTAACTTCTGACATCCCTAACACAATCAATATTCGACATCCACTTCCCATAAGGTGAGTACATTCCAATTTCAGGTTTAGGGTTTGATTTTGGTTCACTGTCGTACATCCCACCTAGTCACGACTTCCATAACGATGAAGATGAAGATTCAGATGAAATTCTTGAGGATGATTAGAAGATCCGGATTACGACGAGGATAGCGATTGATGAGTACTTAATTTATTATTAGACGTAAGACATTCCAAATGTGAACATAGAACATTGTACTGTAAAACATATGTATTTATGTTGTTAAAAGATTAATTATTAAATTAATATATTTAATGAAAATATACATAAATTTAATGTTTTGCGACGAGAAAGCCTAAATTCGTCAGTATAATTATATCTTAAGCGACTAAAAAGATTTATTCATCGCAAAGGGCCAAAATATAGCGCGTTCGAGTTTTGCGCCAAATATTTGGGCCAAAATTCGAATACATATATTGGGCCACAATATTCTTCCATTCGTCGCTTCATGTATATCAAATATACCCAAACCATAGTTTCAGCCCAATTTCATATATCACCCAGTTCGCCTCCATCTTCGACCTCCTTCTCAATTCGCCTCACGAGAATCACTTGAAACCCTATAATCCCAATTCGCCTCCGTCACAAACCCTAAACCCTCTCTCCCAAATTCGCTCCCAATTCCAATCCCAAGCATGCCACTATTGACGAAGAAAAGGGCCAGGGAGATTGCGTATGAGAGATTACAATCGGCTTGTGCTATTCAATTTGGTTCCGGCACGACGGAGAATACGGCGGGGCCGACGGAAGATGTGGCTGACCAGTATACGACGGGAGATGGTGAAACGACTCCACCTCTACGACCAGCGTCGATTGCCTCTACAGCACCCCCACTGGATGAGGACGAGGTCGACGATGTCGCCGCCCCAGAAGAAGCTCAGGCGACCGTGTCCGATGCTGTTAGTGTTCGACGTGGTACTAAGAAGTCCACCGAACCTCCCCCAAAATGTCGACGAGGGTTCGACAACCTTGACAAAGTCAAAAGAATTGTGAAATGCACCGGCTTGATCGAAGTTGTGTATGACGACTTCATCAGAGGATCGTCTTCATCATCAGTGAACAGCCTCCTGGTCAATAGCATTGGTTGCATAATTCGATCGAAAGTGAAAATGTCGGCCGAAAACTAGGAATGCATCGGTGACTCTAAGAAGAAGAAGTTGATAGACAGGCTTAAGGTAAGAATCCAGTACACTTTTGGTTCTTGAGTTGTTTTTATTGTTCATTATTCCTATTTACAGTTTAGTAATCGTGATGGTGGGGGTGGTGATCACAAGATCAAATTTACTTCATTCATGCTTCCATTTGTATCCATATTGGTTGTAGAAAACTCTGTAATTAGTTGGATTATGTTTCTATGAAGACCTAGCTACTTAATTTAGACTAATTTGGATCCCTGTTTAGTAGAGAGATCGAGTTTAGGCAGATTTGGAGTGGTTTAAAAGATAGACTAAAAGTTCGAGGAGCACTACAAATTGTTTGAGAATGGTACTGTGCACATTAAACTAAAATGATGTATAATGATATAACCAAATGAATATATATAGCTAGAGTAATCTAACTTAGTAGCTGATCGATCATTGCATGATACGTCGATGTTGATGGCTCTTGAAAAATTAACATTAACTAAATTATGATACAGATATATATATATATATATATATATATATATATATATATATATATTCAACCCTGATACAGAATTATGCAACCAATGATATACACTTTTGGTTCCTGAGTTGTTTTTATTGTTCATTATTCATGTTTACAGTTTAGTAACGATGATGATGTGTTATAGGTGAACAAGTGTTGATGTCCTGTTATAGATGAATGAGTTGTAGGTGATGTTAGGACAGTTTACAAGAGAATGAACTTACCCACAATTCCTTGAAATTTTGAAATTGGGATCAGCCTTACAAGAGACTAGTACAAAACTACAAATCAAAACGGAGGAAGTAGATCAATAATGACTTTCTTATCATAGGTTACTAATTTCAAATCTTATTTATTCTACTGTTTTGACAAGTAGATAGCATATATATATATGCATGATATAAATAGTATATATATGCATGTAGCTCTTGGCTAGACAAGTAGATAGTATATATATGCATGATATAAATATTTACCACTGCATAATGTTTGTGTTGTAGCCGTATTTTAAATTTGATTTTGGGGATAAACGGATGTGAGCGTGGCTTGAAGATAAGGCAAGTATCATATATTGAGATTGGAAGGGGGACAAGGCATTATAAGGAGTATGGGAGAGAAACAATTTCGGCTGATTTGATACACAGGCAAGATGAGTGGGACTGGCTTTGCTGGCACTTTGAGTCGCCTGATTTCAAGGTATTATTCATAGAATATACTTTTATCAATGGTTCTTACATAGATATATGTGTTATAGGTGAACAAGTGTTGATGTCCTGTTATAGATGAATGAGTTGTAGGTGATGTTAGGACAGTTTACAAGAGAATGAACTTACCCACAATTCCTTGAAATTTTGAAATTGGGATCAGCCTTACAAGAGACTAGTACAAAACTACAAATCAAAACGGAGGAAGTAGATCAATAATGACTTTCTTATCATAGGTTACTAATTTCAAATCTTATTTATTCTACTGTTTTGACAAGTAGATAGCATATATATATATGCATGATATAAATAGTATATATATGCATGTAGCTCTTGGCTAGACAAGTAGATAGTATATATATGCATGATATAAATATTTACCACTGCATAATGTTTGTGTTGTAGCCGTATTTTAAATTTGATTTTGGGGATAAACGGATGTGAGCGTGGCTTGAAGATAAGGCAAGTATCATATATTGAGATTGGAAGGGGGACAAGGCATTATAAGGAGTATGGGAGAGAAACAATTTCGGCTGATTTGATACACAGGCAAGATGAGTGGGACTGGCTTTGCTGGCACTTTGAGTCGCCTGATTTCAAGGTATTATTCATAGAATATACTTTTATCAATGGTTCTTACATAGATATATGTGTTATAGGTGAACAAGTGTTGATGTCCTGTTATAGATGAATGAGTTGTAGGTGATGTTAGGACAGTTTACAAGAGAATGAACTTACCCACAATTCCTTGAAATTTTGAAATTGGGATCAGCCTTACAAGAGACTAGTACAAAACTACAAATCAAAATGGAGGAAGTAGATCAATAATGACTTTCTTATCATAGGTTACTGATTTCAAATCTTATTTATTCTACTGTTTTGACAAGTAGATAGCATATATATATATGCATGATATAAATAGTATATATATGCATGTAGCTCTTGGCTAGACAAGTAGATAGTATATATATGCATGATATAAATATTTACCACTGCATAATGTTTGTGTTGTAGCCGTATTTTAAATTTGATTTTGGGGATAAACGGATGTGAGCGTGGCTTGAAGATAAGACAAGTATCATATATTGAGATTGGAAGGGGGACAAGGCATTATAAGGAGTATGGGAGAGAAACAATTCCGGCTGATTTGATACACAGGCAAGATGAGTGGGACTGGCTTTGCTGGCACTTTGAGTCGCCTGATTTCAAGGTATTATTCATAGAATATACTTTTATCAATGGTTCTTACATAGATATATTTTTTTACATCAATGATTCTTTTTCAAGGAACTCATTCATAGAATTATGAATAATGGTAGAAAGAGTCTGAAAACCTTAGAAGTAGAAGCCCATTAAGATGCCCAGAACTTAACTACCCACTAAAAAATATATGAATGTATATGTGAATGTGAATGCCCATAACTTTGTTTTTCTTTCCCTGACATTATGAATATGAATGTGATCTACGTACTATGTGATTGGCAGACACAATCGGCGGCTAACACGATCAACCGTGGTAAAAAGGAGTTGGAGCACCACACGAGGCGGCTACCTATCATCTACAGGGTGGTCCACCACAAAAATAAGGGTGAGGAATTTCCTGTTATCTCAGCTTACACGGAGACGTATGACACAGTCAACGATCCTAAAGCTGCCAAGAATCTTGTAATTTAATTAAATCTTGTGCAAATAGCTTAGATATATTCTTTGGATAGTTTTTAGTTTATGCAATTAAACCATTAACTGCTTTTCAACTGCAATATGAATTTCAATTCCAAATCTAATTACAAGTGTATCTCTTACCTCTTATATGCAGGAGGAAATGCAGAAAGAGGCCCTTGAATTGAAAAATGCACAAAAGAATGCAAACCCTGACATTCCGGAGGCTAAACTCCCACCTTTGGAGTGGGAGTCGAATATTAAGGTGCTTGAAGTAGGAGTCGGCAGAAGAGCCAGGAAAGAGATCCGTGGTCTTGGAAGAGCAGGTGTCCGACAGCCATCATCTTCCACTCCACATTCTCGAGTTCATGAGGAGGAAGAGAGATTACATATTGCTGAGGAGAGGGCCGAAAAAAGTGAGGCGGTTTCACAAAAACTTAGTGAAGAGATGACATTGGTGAAGCAGCAACTAGCAGCCATGATATCTTTCATGGCGCAGTAGACAGGGTGTCCTCCACAAGTCTATTCCCAACAACCTCAAGATGAAAATGTTGATGCAGGAAACAACATGGAAACTGAGAGAAACTAGAGAGGTACATCACTGCATGTTTCACTATTTTGGTTTTGTTTAGATGGAGAAGCCTTTGGTTAGGTTGTTGTGAAGTTGGTTTTGTTTAGATGGAGAAGCCTTTAAGGTTAGGTTGTTGTGCAGTTGGTTTTCTTTAGATAGAGAAGGGTAGGCTAGCTAGAAGGAGAAGCTTTAATTAAGGTTTATGCAGTTGGAGTAGGATAGGCTAGCTAAGCTAGGATGAATGGTTTTGTTTAGTTGCAATTCAAGGTGTTACTAAAGAGTAAGACTTTGTATGAACAAATTATGCATATTTGAAGATTTATTGTTTGCTAAATTTAGAGTTTTACAGTTTTTGTTTCTATAGATGATGATGATGATGATGATGATGATGAATTGATGATAGTGAAACAGGGAGGACAAGGAAATAGCAAATAAAACTAGCCTCAGTGAAAAACTTTATGCGACGAAAACGGTCGTTTCATCGCATCACTACACCAAGTTTTCATCGATAATGCACACATGTTTCGTCGTTACAGAACTACTGATGATGAAATATTTTTCATCGGAAATTGGTTGCGACGATATGGATTATTCGTCGCATAAGATAATCAACATTTCGTCGGCAATTCCAGCAATAATTTGTCGTTATAGAATTACTAACGACGAACAGATATTCGTCAGAACAGAGATACGACGATATTCGTCGTATAAGTGGACACAAAACTCGTCACTAATGGTTGGTGCGACAAAAATTTATTCGTCGTATTGTTGAATATTTAGCGACGAATAAATTTTTTTCGTCGCACAGGTTCTTATGCGACACTACTTATGCGACGACACTTATGCGACCAAGTTTTCATCTCATAGGTCTTTATGCGACGAATAAGGTCTCTTATGCCACGAAATAGTTTCGTCTCTTAAGTCTGTCATCCTAATAGTGATAGAATACGTGTTTGATCATACAATACAGACCAAATCAAGCAAGAGAAAAATTGCAAACTTCTTGACCATGACCAGCAGACCTTTTTGGCCAAAAACAATATAGGTTGGCTAAGAATTTCAGGTTAGTCTCTTCATAACAATTGTAAAAGACAACCTAAATATTATTTTAGAACTGGAATCGCAGTAAAAGGAGTTTTCTACAAATACTTATGATTTTCTAAAGTTCATATACATTAGAGAAAAACTGCTAACTTCCTGAGTTCCTGACCAGCAGACCTTTGTGGCTAAAACCAGTATAGCTACGCTATTGGTTTTAAGTTAGTCTCTTCATAAAAATTATAAAAGACAACCTAAAGATTATTTGAGAACTGAAATCGCAGTAAAAGGATGTTTCTAAAAATACTTATGATTTTCCAAAGTTCATGTACAGTAGAGAAAAACTGCTAACTTTCTGAGTTCCTGACCAGCAGACCTTTGTGGCTAAAACCAGTATATCTAAGCTATTGGTTTCAAGTTAGTCTCTTCATAACAATTGTAACAGACAACCTAAAGATTATTTGAGAACTAGAATCGTAGCAAACGGATTTTTATACAAATACTTATGATTTTCCAAGGTTCATGTACAGTAGAGAAAAACTGCTAACTTCCTGAGTTCCTGACCAGCACACCTTTGTGGCTAAAAACAGTATAGCTACACTATTGGTTTCAAGTTGGTCTCTTCATAAAAATTGTAACAGACAACCTAAATATTATTTGAGAACTGGAATCGTAGAAAACGGATTTTTCTACAAATACTTATGATTTTCCAAAGTTCAAGTATAGTAGAGAAAAACTGCTAACTTCCTAAGTTCCTGACCAGTAGACCTTTGTGGCTAAAAACAGTATAGCTACGCTATTGGTTTCAAGTTGGTCTCTTCATAATAATTGTAACAGACAACCTAAAGATTATTTGAGAACTATAATTGCAGCAAACGGATTTTTCTACAAATACTTATGATTTTCCAAAGTTCATATACAGTAGAGAAGATGAGGACATTCTGAAAAGAAAAACATACATGAGATGAGGACGAATTGCCCATTGCACTGATTGTAGCACCACGACCACGGCCACGACCAGTTGAGCCAAATGATTTTGAGGAACCCCGCTTCGATGGGTTCAATTTACCCCTTTTCATTGTGATGGTCATACAGAGAGGAGAGGAGAGGAGAGGTTGGAGACTTGGAGGATTGGAGTCCGGTGGCAAAGCACGGAGATGAGAACAAATTAGGGAGAAGAGCAGGGCAGGAGGCGACAAAGAAAAAAAGGAGGACTGGAGGAGAGGTCGAGAGGGATGAGAGATTGAGAGGGACAGAGAGTCTGAGAGAGGGACTGAATACATAATACTCATTACGAGTCATTAGGATTAGGGTTTAAAAAAATAAAAAATAAAAAATAAAAAATAAAACCACAACGACGTCATTGACCGGGTTGATTTCGGTTTTTGGTCCGGTTCGGTTTCTACAAATTAAGCTGAAACCGAAAACCAAGCCGAACAGATCTTGTTCAACCCGGTTTTTTTTTTGCCTGATTTTTTTCGGTCCGGTTTTTACGGTTCAACTTGGTTTTCAGCTCGGTTTTTTTTTTGTTTTCGGCTCGAAAGTGCCACCCCTATCAGACATATCGATCTCCAGGCAATATTTGAGAGCGCTCTGCATGTGCTTGAAGATTCAAGCTAAAAAGGGTCTTGATTTTGTTCTTGGTTTTTGAGAGTGAGGCCAGAGTTTGGTTCATTGTGGACGGTGGCGGAATGGTGGTGATGGTTTGGCAACAGAGGCCAAGCTGGCCAGGGCTGTGAAGGTGTCAAGTAGAGAGATCGGAGCAAGCTTTCTATTACTCTGTCTGAGAGTGAAAAAGAAAAAATTGTAACTAAAAACAAATCCTGCTGGCTAGGCGGACAGGACATGGGCCTAGGCGGAATCGATGTGGGCTGGCCTGCGGGCTGGAGGATCCAACAATTAATAACACCAAACTAAAACTAAAAGTTCAGTATTACCCCCCACGTATCCTGTGTATTTACTGATACGTATACGTATACGTGGGCAGTAATACGACTTTTCATCCCTAGCGGCAGAAATAACAAAATCGCGCAACGAACGACGTGAGAGTTCTTTGGGAAGCCGCCATGGAAATTCTCTCCGACTCAAATTAATCAATAATCTTAAGGTTCTGAACCCAGTTGCATGCTTGTTGGGAATTGTGATCGTTATCATTGATGCCCGTATCATGTTTCCAGTGTGTATGTTTCTTTTTCTTGTTCTATTATTCTTTCCATTCTTGAATGATGAAAATGATCCTTATAAATTTATGATTTCAGCTTCGATGAACTTGGAGGAGTCCAGAAGATAATACCCGATACCACAATTATCAGGAAATGGAAACACAAAATTGAAACAATTGTTATCACACATGGCCATCAAGATCACAGTTGGCGCGTTGCCTTGGGTACGTAAAGTTTCATTCTCATTCGTCTAAATTCTGTTTTGCCTGTCCTATTTATAGTTTAGTAGAACGAAAACTTGTTTTTGACTTATTGTCCTGGGTTTCATGTTTTTAGTTGACACATTTTTTTGCTCTAAACAGGTGCTCCCAGCTTTGGATCCCGGTACGCCAATATTTGCATCATCCTTCACCATGGAGGTACTTAAGTAACTTTAATTTGTTGTTTTCAGGAGCTTCCCATGTCATCCATTCTTTTTCAATATGTAATATGAATAGCCCTCCGTAGTTTTGACCTTCATACAGTCATAGAATGTCAATACTTGCCTAGCAGCTATAATCTTTATTCTTCCACTCATTGATCTTTACTTTATACCATCAGTCTATGAGTCTTTCGTGATGAGATCCCTGTCCTCTTGAGTTCATAGATTCTAAAAACACTTTGTTGTTAGCATGTTGTTCAAATTTTAACATCGTTACATTTACAGCTTATTAGAATTCTTGTGAAGGAAAATTGGTTTTTTTGTTCCATCTAGACTCAAAATGTTCAGAACAAAGAGGAAATTCATGGGCGGGCCATTTCAAATTAAACTAGCCTGAGCGACGCATTCCATTCTGGACAGTTTTGGATTAGTTCTTCGCTGTGCTGATGGTATGATTCTTCATACTGGGGACTGTCTGGAAGGTAGCGTTTCCTTTCAGACTATGTTTTCTTCTATATTTTAGTCTCAAGCTGAATATGTAACAAATTATACTAAACAGATTGATGAATCTCCGCTGGATGGTCAAGGTTTTGATCGTGAAGGTTTGGAAGAACTTTCATAAGGAGTAACACTGATATGCCCCTGCTCTAGAAATCAGAATTGGGTTTCCATTATATCTGCTGTCAACATCAAGTATATAAAAGGTTAAAGGCCATATTTTCAATAACCTTAGCTGAGGAATATTTTGTATCTCTTGAGCATATTTTCTCACCATAAGGGAAGTTACTGCTTTACTTCTCCACGCATACTGAGTAACTAGGAATGACATGTGAACTAGGCATGCAATATACTATTTCATGGTGGAAAAAATTTAGTCATCAATTGATCGACATTATTTTTAGATGATGAGTGACTCTACAAATGTTCTCTCACCGGGAAGGACAACAAGCGTATCCACTATCCGCAGTGGCAGATGCACTGTTGAGGCATATTTCAGCAACTCAAGGGAGGTTTATTACTACCCAGTTTGCTTCAAACATACATCAACTTGGAAGTGTGAAAGCTGCTGCTGATGCTACTGGTAGAAAGTTGGTAGGTTCTTCTGAATGTGAATGCGCTGTACTTCTTTTCTTTTATATACCTTGATGTGTTGAGTAATTGTTGGTATGTCCTTGAGGACATATCTTAATGCAGCTTGGAGGGATGGGAAGGCACCAATTGACCCATCAACCCTGGTGAAGTGGAAGATATTGATTCCTATGCTCCAAAGGATTTGCTAATCATCGCAACTGGCTCTCAAGTGAGTTTTATCTATATAGCTTCCGCTGACTGCTTCATTCCATAAACAGAAAGATTTTGCTTGACCTTTTTACTTGCAAATGACTATATATGCTGTTGTGTCAGGCAGAACCACTTGCGGCTCTAAATCTTGCATCATTTGGAAGTAGTCATTCTGTTGATCATGGTAGATATAATTATATATTCTGCTAAGGTAGTAAACTCTACTTATAACGTATGGACTTTTCTACTATACATATATGTATAGCATACATCAAGCCGTGAGCCGTCCGCTCATTTTGAATTTTGAATTACTAAACGATCAGACGGCTCATAGCTTGATGTATGTCATACAAATGTGTATAGCAGCCGAACCCATAACTTATAAGCATTGGTTTGGTATCCAATTTCACAATTTGCGTACGATGCACGCATTTATGAGCTTTTCTTCTTTACCTTCCAAGCGCGCAATGGGAAGGTGGTATGCCTGGAACGGTTTGTTTTGCTCGAATTCATGGTGAATTAGCACTGCGAAAGTTGTGTTCTTCCGTGGAATCCCCTTTTGGCTAACAGACAGTGTATATTTATACTCTTAGTTTAGGTCTACTCTAATAGTTCCTCAGATTAGACTCCAGTAGTCAGATGTCAGAATTTGCATGCAAAATTTACTTGTTCTGTTAGTTCAACTATATGGTACTATTCATTTGTTCTAAGCAGATACACCCATTGAGAGCTTTACACCCTCGATCTATTTACAAAGTAGTACGTGTAACATTAGACATAGTAAACCATACCTACTTCTAGCAAAGAGGTAGGAGGCACATTCAAAACAACATCAGGCTCTCTACAATTCTTGCTCAGAAAATTATACACAATATCTATAGCAACTTTCTTGAAAAAGGATGCTGATTTCTTCGCCTTTGCATGTGTGTGCCCAAGAATATAAGTCACTCCAGATTCTTTGGCTTCTAATATCTGCAGTGACTCATCTTGAAGATTACATGATATTTGTATCATGTTTTCTTCATTTTTCGACTCCACAGAAGTCTGATCCGGAGAACAAAAGGCTTCAGCATCAGAGTCTTCTGTTTCTACAAACTGTACTATTCCGGACACCAATCTATTCTCAAAATTACAGTTTTCCTGAAGATCCTTGTAACCGTACCTCACAATGCACCGAAACATGCCACACTCCTTTGGGCCAACTCTGCTAATGATCAACCTTTCGTTTTCACTAACATGAGGAACTTGAACACATTTGACACAAACAAAAATCAGCACCTTATGGAATGCAGGCAGATTAGTGACAAAGTGCCCGAAAACAGCTGGTACTCCAGTCACCAAATTAGTATAAACAACTCCAATTCCGGGGACACGAACCATGCCCAGGCTAGGCCCTAAGCAAACTATTCGGTTAATCGAGACCTTGTTCTCAACATCAAACTGGTGTTTCATCATTGTCCCGTAGTTCCAAGTGTACATTACAGACATAAAGACAAGTGACATCAGAACTGGGATCCATCCACCTTCGGGGATCTTTGTGACGGATGCTGAAATATAAATCAGCTCAATTGATCCAAAGAACAGTAAAAATGCTAATGCAGTGACTACCCTTTCTTTCCAGACAATTATCATCACCAGAGCCATCAAGCAAGTTGTCTCAAACATTACACTGGTCACTGCCAACCCTAAAAAAAATCAAACAACACAGATGAAGTTTATGATAATACTAAGAGTTTCCTAGAGAGATAGATAGAGAAAAGATGTATACCATATGCATGACCCATCGTGTTTGTATCTCTCAATCCGATTGTCACAGCTAAACAAAGGCACATTAACATCCAATTGACTTCTGGAATGTATATTTGCCCGTATATTCTACTTGAAGTATGAACTATCTTGACTCGTGGAAAGCACTTCAGAGCAGAACACTGGCTTATGATGGAGAAGGTGGCTGAAATCACTGCCTGGCTTCCTACCACAGATGCAAAACTAGCGAGTATGAACACCGGCCAAAACACAGCTTCTGCAGTGTGACATTTCGATAAGGTCAGCAATGTCATAATAGAATCACACATTAAGGGTACTGAGATAAGTTCTTGCCTGGTATGGATCTGTAGAAACTTCTCTGAATGTCTTCATGGTGCTTAGAAAGAAAGGCAGCCTCTCCCATGTATGAAAGAACAAGAGAGGGGTATACTAAACATGTGAAGGCTAGCTGAATTTCATTCCATGAATTTCAACATTAGTATTCAAGCAATTAATACATTTACTTGAAGCATTAGCATCTAGCTTGTTATAAGTTACCTTTATTGAGAGTGAAGAGAAGTGGCCCAAATTAGCGAACATTGCCTCTACACCTGAGACAAAACAAGAAAATTTCAGGCTAGGCCAGTTGCTTTCTTTATCAGCAAGTAAACCAAAATAACTGCATCAGCTAGAAGTACTGTAAAAGAGGTACCTGTTATTGAAAGAACAACACCAGCTAAAGACACCCATCCATCGATGCGTGTGGTTCTAAGGAACTTCAACATGTAAACTGGAGAAAGTGCTCGAAATACGCGTTGATTCCAGTGAACTATGTTGTATATTCCAATGCCACTAATGCACAGAAGCCATGCAGTAATGATTGGAGCAAACATGAATGCCACTCTGTGCGTTCCGTGATGCTGAAGGGAGAAAAGCCCCACTAACAAGACACATGAGATTATAACAACATGATCTGAAACGGAGGAAATAAAATGTTTGTTCAAGGTTGGAATGCAAATATGTATATATAGAACTTTAAGAGGTCACATGCATATCGGTGTATACACTAATGAAAGAAGACTCACTGTCATGGAGTTCTTTGAACTTAATCTTTACCCCTGAAACTGCTGAAAGAACTGAAAGCGAAAAAAAACAGAATCTCCATTAGACTGTTGGTCTGTTATGATCTAACTGTAGGGAAAAGCTCTGCCAACTAATTTTTCGTTGGTATATGTTCCTATTACCTAAACAGCCTATTTTGATGCAAAGCAAGAAAATATATGATAGATTAATTGATAGGTAATTAGGTATTTAGGTATACATTTCCTAAACTGAATGTATGTGTTACACCCCAGTGCTTTAAGTGACATGCAGTAGTAGTGTTTCAGACCAAAAAAGAAAAGTGCAGCAGCTATCTAAGAACCAAATTCATCCAAACCTTGTACAGGAACACATTTATGTGTTGTATTTCTATTTCTGGCATACAAATTTGATACCTATTGCCTAAAGGATATGAGATGCTTATTCACAACAACGTCAACGGATTGTGGAATTAAGATAACCTAAATCAATAAAAATAAATGAATTGTTGCTGGTTATTCTAGACATAGGCACCTGATATTGAAGGAGTGAGTACACCATCACCGATGGCCATACAGGTTCCAAACAGAACAAAAATCAGTAGCCCTTTCCGAAATCTTGGGTGCTTGTTGAAGAATGATTTCAGAGCTGCACTATGTAATGTATCTGTGTTTCCCTCTGTTACATATTCAGACAGTTTCTCATCTGTGATTTCTTGATTAGGTAGAATGCTTAATCTCGCGTGACGACAGAGGAGGGAGTATAAGGCAAAGGTACCACCTGGAACATTTGCACACAACTGACCTTTGGAATATGTCTATCTACAATTTCCACATCTATAATTACTGATCTTGAAAGACATGCACTCATAGTATACCAAAACTAGATTTCGAAAAATCACAAGCAGAGTGTAGAGCACAAATTCCACTTTTCGGTGTTGAGGCTTGAAAATGTTGTAACTATACAAAGCTGAAACAACAATTACATGGTAATTGGAAGATTCAGAGACCAGCATATATAGTATTTTGGGTCTTCTGATATTTAGAAGTGCTAGAAAAGCAGAAGTTTTGGCTAATTACACTTAGTAGTGCTTTCTAGAAAAGCACATGGCAGATGCTTCCTCTAGAACTAGAAGCACTTTGTAGGACTTGCAGGAAACTTTGCTTTTTGATCAAGAAATTAAAGTAGTACTTATGAAGAGAGTGCTTCCACAAAAGCATTCCCAAATAGTACCCAAGATGAATGAGGCTACTAAAATGAAAGCAATCAAAGCATATATGTACCTTCACCATTGTCATCAGCCAACATCACAATGAAAACGTACTTGCAGAGAGCAATGAGAGTAAATGTCCAAATAATAAACGAAAGCACCCCGAAAATCTCTTCATCATCCTCATGAAGGCTCAACTTTCCGGAAAAGGTGGTCTTGTACACATAGAGAGGGGATATGCTGAGGTCTCCATACACCACTCCCAGACTTTGATAAACCAATGTAAGCACAGCTGTACAAGATACCCTCTGCAAGTTCTGATTCAAGGCACCAAATTATAAACATATTTCTGACAAATTAAATGGTTTACAAAGATCTAACTATGTAAGCAGCAATATAAATAACCAGTTCAACAGATACAAAAGAAGACTAATATAACATATTGGGGTTTTGTTAAAACTTAAAGGCAGCCAAAAACCATAAGTCAAAAAGAAAATCCAAAATAGGAACCCCACTCTCTGTTAACTTAAGATCCTTTTGTACATTAAACCTTCCAGAACTTCCAGATATTCTAAACAAAAAAATGCAACCACATATATAAGAATGACATTACCAGAGGCAAGGAAAGAAGAATACCCTTGGAGACATTCCTTGTTCGACTCGTTCTTCAGAAGGGTTCATGTTGCTATGGTATAGAGAGAGAGAGACAGAGAGAGAGAGAGAGAGAGAGAGAGAGAGAGAGAGAGAGAGAGTTAATGTGTCTGAAACTGGTGGCGAGATTGGATGGAGTGATATGCTTGTTTGTGTTTGGCTGAAAAACAGAAGAGTACGATGAGTTCTAGGACACCGAAGTTCGTCAGTTTCTGAGCATTGACTGAATGGCTTTGGGATGAGAAAGAGTTTATATAATGATCATGTAGGTAGGATGTGAGAAGCAGTAGAGAGACGAGTGTTTCCAAAACTCCAAAGTTGCTAAAAGGCTTTGAGAGTTTGAGTGCTCTCTCACTTCTCTTCAACCTTTTGTCTGTTCTTTCCTCATACATAAGAATACTATTACAGTCTTAATTAATCTCGGAAATATAAGACAAGTCGCTCTCCTAATATGTCACTCTTCATTTTGTATGCAAAGTCTCGATATAATATTGATTTAGAATACAAAATATAACTTCATGAATGTGCAAATATAACAGAATGTCATCCTAGAAGTGCAGTTATTTCGATGTATCCCTGCTTTCATACCGCTACATCATCATATGTATCTAAGTCGACGCATAACCGCTTGATTTTGACTGACAAATGCACATCTCTATCTCATGATGTGAAGTTTTGGAAATTCTTGTATGCACGACGTGTATTTACACGACACAATCTTAACCGTTCATAACAATTCATATGTTTGACCACCATGTTTCTATATTATTTCTTCTAATCCTGACCATCCATGTATGTATGTGAAGATACACGCCGTGTACTAAAGATACTCTCGTGAAGTTTAAGATTAGGTGGGAAAGACTTTGCTACTTGATATTTTCTGGACCATGACAAAGGTGTGAATTATTGGCAAGAATGAGAAGCCAAGTCCATCGATCAGCTACTGAAAACGAAAGCCGATTAGGCACCAATCATACTCCTTAGTCCTTAAGATTGTCAAAATTGGTAATTTGGTACAATATCAGAATAGGCAACTGTTGCTGACTTGCTGTAAAGTCTTAACAGAAGCATATAATGAACTTAACTGATGATGTTAACCTATCAGTTTAAGTACACCAAGCCTAAATTTGACTGACCACAAAAGCTGGATTCTTGCAAATTGGGTAAGCATCTTCCGGAATTAAACAATATGGCCTTTGCAATGTGCAGTTGGGTTAGCATGTAGTTTGGTATATGATGCAGTTGGGTAAGTTGTATTCATTATTGTTATTCATCATCTCCCAAATAGGCAAAATAGTATAAGATGCCAATACATCATCTCCAAATAATACAAATGTCCTAAAATTTCAGGATTTTCCTGAAGGGGATACCTTTGCCTTCACAACCAGATCCAACTTAGTTGAGAATTTTGCCCAAAGTCGAAAGCAAATGGGTTCCAGCCGTACAGTTAACAATGTATAGTACATTATGGGCAAGATGATTGTTTGTGCTCTCTTGGACTACATGATGTAAATGAATGAACATTAACATGACAACCACCATATCTTCTTCTATGTTTGTTTCCCAGCAGCATTATTGGCTTCCAGCCGTGCATGATTTCCAGTGCATTGCATATAACTGATGTTAGAACTTGGAATTAGTACAAGGATATAGTATACAACTGTATAGAATTTAGCAAGACCACAAAATCAATTGTAAACTTGGTCTCTGTATTTTGGATGGACCGCAATGTTGAATTTTGTAAAACAGAGAACAAAGTTGGAACGTTTTGCATTAAATAGAAAACAAATTTATTTACGAAAAATACTTGCATCTTTTCGGATGCAAGTAAGAGAGAGTTTGGACGCACATACTAGTTCGTATGGAAGTATTTTCCTTTATTTACTACCACCACTGATTATACATCTTATGCTGAATTGAAAGAGTAAATATCGGAGTTGAAAGTGGTAACGATATTAACCTTGTGGATTCGAAGAAAGTATGCATTTTCACCCTACAATAAGAAAGAAAAAAGAGAGACAACATTAGGATGGTTCAAAAACAAAGGCCAAAAGAGCTACAAGCGTGTGCATGTTATTGTTAGGCACCATCTCTACATCAAGTATTTATAGCTCTTGGTGCATGTCTCTTACATAATGCCTGCCCCCCATTTGTTTGATTCAATGATTGTAATGCTGTCTTTGAAGATTGGTAGGTCACTTGTTAATATCCTTCTCCCACTTCAAAATGGCACAGGATAGTCAGATACTGCGACATTTCTTGAATAAACAGGAAGGTGAGCTATTTTCACTCACAAAGATCCTTCAATGGATACATGTCAAATGATATTTCGTTATCAATCCGATTGAGATTTTTCGAGGGACGATGCTATCTGAATTCTTGGTTTATGAACAATGTACAAGTTTGTGAGCTGAGCTCAAAGAGCTAGCTACCAGAGGGGTAATTTCCTACTCTGGGACTACATCACTTTGAGGGAAAATCTGAACTTCAATTTTTTATAGATCTTAGAACCCATACTTACACCCCTGGATATGATTTGAGTGTGGTGTGGATTGGAGACTTCGAAAGCTCTCTTTTATTCAAGAACAAAAATTATTTGCCCATTTTTGGAATGTCTCCTATTCTATTTAAGGTCCATCCAGAGAAGCGTGGAAAGCCAATGTGCCTCCCAATTAAGGTATTCTTAGCCTGGAGTCCTGGACTATAGCCTAGGGAAGTATGAATAGTAGTGATGTGGTTCAGAAGAGACGCCCTTCATGATGCCTCCAACGGTAAGATGAAAACAGGACGTTCAAAAATGCTCCCCAAGCAACTTAATCCATATTCTCGTGTCTTGTACTTGTGTCATAGAGTGAAAACTTACCAGCAGTTTTTGAGCAGCAACGGATACAGAGACAGTAGAGATATCTCATGCTCAGAGTTCAGACCCAAAAAAGAGAGAAATCTCATCTTCAGAAAGCAAAGATTAGGATTCTGTGGCTGTATACATCAAATAGGTTTTCGTCTTTTTTCAATTATCCCATGTATTACACTCGCCTTTGTAATGAAAGTTTTGAGCAGCATGTTTTCTATAAATGAAAAGAGAAAAGAAGGCCTCTACAAACCCTGCTGTTTAATGTTAACTAAAACAACAACCACAGGAACCACATTTTCTCAATTTGAGGCGACATCTTCAAATTGGCTGGTTTAATGTTTATAACTAAAAGAACGACCACAGGCCTACATGAGGCAACTATCAAGAGATAAAAAGCACTTTAGGATATCAAGAAAACCAGGACCTTCATCACCACCCTGAGGTTCAACACAAAATATAACTTAAGTGCTTCTGCCAGAAAAGACAACTTGGTTCTGGCAGATGCAACATGTGATTCATTGCAATAAAACTAACCAAAGACCATGAACAAATCAAGAAATTTATATCCAAACAAAAGCACCTCTGTTTATAAATAACAAGTAATTTTTGCTGTCCTGCAACTTACTCCCAATATGGGAAAACTCTAGGGAGAGACTCTTGACAACAAACCAGACTCTGAAAAGACACACATCGTTGAGCCCATAAACAATGACCCAACAACTTCACCACCACCTTGAATTATCCCAAGACTTGACGCGAAACAAGAGCCAGCCAAACTAACCTCATCAGGATCTCAAGTATATATATGAATATCACAAAACACCTATATTCAAGTTGAGGACGAAGATTCTTCAGCAGCCTTATCACTCTTAATGTCCTTCTCCTCCTCCTTGACTGCAGCAGGTGCGGCTTCCTCGTCTTTCTTTTCGGCCATGGTTTCTTTCTCCTCAACTTTCAAATTCTCAAGAAGCCCAGCAGCTGCATTAGCATCTTCACTTTCTCCTTCAGGCTCTTGGGACTCAGCCACTTCCTGGAACTTTTCCATGAACAACCTGTTATCTGTTGAAGGAACAGCCACACTCGTCAACAAAATGCACAAACACCGTGTAGATGAAAATTGTAAACCAATAGAACTGTTTTTAGGACAACCTAACTAAACATTGTCGAAGCAAACAGTTTTTCCCAATAGTTATAATGCTGGAATGAAACTAAAATGTCGGAGGTCTATACAAAAACTTATAACATTAGCGTAGGAAAGAAGCTTATAGCAGAATCTGCATTCTGAAAAATCTGAAGTCGTGTTATATTTTAGGAATGTTGCCACCAGATGTCAAAGATTATATGATCTGTCCTAGTGTCTCAAAGATGATGAATTACTCAAACTACCACAACTGTACGGTGCATGAACTATCATTTATCATCAGTATAGTATGACGGTTATTGACTGCTCCAATAACAAGCAAACAATACATGTAATAACATTTAAAACTTAAACCAGAAGTCCCCAGAGATAAGGTTGTGTGTATATAGAAAATTAAGAATACTTGGCAAATAATGCTCTAGCTAAAGGCCACATTAAGGTTCAAGAATCAATATGTAGAAAAAACTTGAACATGGTATTTTCCTGCCAACAACAATCTATAAATACTGACGAAAGAGCAGCGTAACAATAAGACAACCCAATTAAGTAGACTCGCATCAACAGGACATGTATAAACTCATAGCAACTTATTAAATCCAACTTAATTTGACTGGATACCGACTTTAAAAACACTTGATCTGTGCAATATCAGAATCTAGACCAGTGACCTATTTTGGAACTGGTAAATTTCCACATTAGAAACTAATCTATCATGGTGTAAGCACAGTCTCTCAATGCAGTAAATGCTATGAATTTTATCATATGATCTATGTCTAAGTAACTTGATTCATGATAATTAAAGTTATGCATCACAACATCAAACAGTCTAACATATTTCAGGAAGCAAAATCAGTAACATAAGTTAAAGCAGATCAAACGAAACTCACTCTCAATGGAAGCAAATCTAATGCAGAAAAGCTCTTCCTTCAATTCACCATCAGCAAAGTCAGTGGCGTGCCACACACACGACTTCTCATTCCCGGCGTGCTCCTGGACTGTCATCTTAGGCAGCACTGCAACCAACAACAGCAAAGCACATCAAAATTAAACACCGAATAATCAAAAACCTAAACCCAAAATACTTCGTTTTTTCTATACAAAATCCAAGCGAAACTAACCGAGATGATTAGCGCAGATCTTTAGGGTTTTAGACTGTCGCATAACAAGGCGAACCTTGCTGGACTCCTTGTGCTTCAGAAGTTTAACAGTCCCGGCGCCTCTCTCCTTCCACTGATTCCCATCCTTATCGAATCGGTACAGCTTAGCTTTCCTAAAAAACACAGATTAAAATTAAAAACACAGATCCGATCAAACTCCAAACCCCAAACCCAAGGTTTACCAAAACCTTCAAAAACCCTAGGAATTCAAACGGGAAACGAATCGGAGAAAGCGAAAACGTACAGATCGAGGATAGCGTCTTCGTTCTCTTCGCCGGTGGAGACGGCGACCTCCTCGAGCCTGACGATCGGAGCGACCTGGGCCCCGGTGTCCTCGTCATCTCCGGCGAGGGGTTCCTCTTCTTCTCGGTGCTCGGCGTCGGCGGAAGACATGGTAAGGAGTAGATAGTAGAAGCGAAGAGAAGGGTGTGCGACAGAGAGATTTAGAAGGGAAAATGTAGAGCAGGGTACGAGGGTTTCACGGTTTTTATATATGAGTGAGCCAGCGTAAAGTTTACGGCCAAAAAAAAATTGAAAACCCCAAATAACCAAATAAAAACCCTAAGTTCTTTTCTATATTTTTTTTAAAAAATTTTTAATAATAATAATTTTGCATTACAATTAGAAAACTATTATGTCAGAAAGACTTACTGTTCAAATTTAATAAAAAGCGCGTAAATAATAAATGAGAAATCAACTAAATGTTGTGACATATATTTTTGCTCGTTGTTCATAATGTAATGTAACATCTGACCATTATAAGTGGTTTAGTGATCGAGTGTCAAATTTGGATCTCCTGAATATAAGTTTGATTCACGAAGCTGTGAATATGAGTTTGATTCACGAAGCTGTTAAAGAGATCAAACAGTCTTCGACTCACCTTAAAACAATCAAATAAGAATTAAAATTTGTTTAGTCCTTATAGTTTGAAATCGACATCTGTTTAATCTTTGTGGTCATGATTTTTCATCCAAATAGTCATTCTGTTAATTTTCTCAGTTAAATTGCTGACGTAGTCTTTAACTGAGAAAATTGTCAGAAAGTCTATTTGGATGAAAAATAGTGACTTTAACGACTATTCAGATTAAAATAAAACCATAAGAACAATTTGAATAAAAAATTGTAACTTTAAAAACTATTCAGATTAAAATAAAATCATAAAGACTAAACATATGTCAACTTCAAATCACAATTACTATATAATATTTTACCCATCAAATAATGAAACATTTCACTCCAATAGGTCCACAAAATGCTCTAGTTGGCTATTCTTTTAAATTTACATTCAAATTTTTGTTGACCCATCCATCCATTATCCATACTTACAAATGCTGATGAAGGTGTCAAAGGTAAAGCACCCACTATCATCTAATGCTCTAGTTCTCAGGTGAACTTTTAATTTGAAATGCAAATTCATGATGGAAAAAATGTGCCTCTGAAAATACAGATATATAGTTATGAGGCTTATAGCCATCACAATAACTCACCGCATTTGCATATTATTTACCTCATGAATGACGATCAAAGAGGATGATAGATGATAAGCAACAAGATTTTTGAAGATGCTGAAGGATAAACTCTGATAATTTAGTAAACTAGCGCCATTGGTTTCGTATCAAGAGGAAGACGTTTGTACATAATTTCACTAAATATTTCATACTACTGAAATTAAGTTTCAAAAATGAACCTATACAAGTAGTTAAGTAGTCAGAAGCCAAGCCATTTGCAAGAGCAGGCTCCTTGGTCATCATGGGGGAAACAGAGACAACCCGAACAACGCCCTACTCAGCTCAGACTTGACAGCCGAATGAAAAGAATTTGATATCGTGACTAAAAAGTTTCAGAAAGAAAATGATAATTCTCTGTTAGAAGATGCTCTGCCAGGAAAGTGGGAGAATATTTCACTTCACCCTCCATTTCATCACAGCCATGAGACAATGTAGAATCAAATCTCTGGTAGCTTCACTTGGTAGAAGCTGTTAGAACAGTCACAAAACTTCAATGTTGCAGATATTAATAGGAAGGGCCCATTTGTGGCATCCCAAAAGGAGGCATGGGAGGCATCCCCATCCCACCCATCTGTGGCATTGGTGGCATTGGAGGTGGAGCAAAACCTCCACCCATACCCGGAGGTGCAGGCAAAGCAGGCAGCAACTGAGCATACATGTTCTGCAGATTACACACGAGTTAATTTCTTTTCATTTCTAATAGTTTAGCTGTTTAGTTCACAAGGAAAGAATGTAAATAAACAGACCAGAAGTCAATATTCCACAAAATTTACTAAATGTGAATTGAATTAGACTACGAAACCATTGTTGCATTTATGTTGACACCTGCATAGTGGCTTTTGAGCATGCAAAGATGCACAGGTAAAAGCAAGAAACCAAACCACTCTTGTATGTTACTTTATATATTTGTGCGTGTTTGTCAAGATAAGAGCTCGATTACAAGTTATATATAAAAATGATGCCTACTATAAACCAAGCAGTCTTGAAGACGAAATATAGTCCTTGGAGATAACAAATGTATGATGAAGGCCATTAATAACGAAAGAATAAAGCAATACCTGCTTTGCAACCAATTCCTTCTCCTCTTGCTCTTTGGCTTTCACCTCTTTTTGAGACTCAATTTTGTCTTTGATAAGTTCATCAACCTTGCCTGTGTACTCACGCATAAACTGAGAGAGGAAAGCAGGTTAAGTGAGGGACCATTGACAAAATAATCAATGCACAATGAAACCAGAAATTAAAAATAGAATAAAATGTTACCTGTAGGATGTATGGGAAGGCAAAATCGATTATATTGTTCATCCATGCCAGCTCAAGAGCAACGTCTGGCCGGATTAAATCATAACAAACAAAGAGACACGATGCAAAACATTCTTTCTTTCCCTACATTCACATCAGATAAGAAGATGATTACAAAACCGCTTCTAGAACAATTCTTGCAAATAGAATTGGGAAGCATGGAGTGAATAGAATTGGGAAGCATGGAGTGAATCCCTTCCCTTTAAATTGTGGGGGAGTGAAGAGAAAAGAAAAAATAAAACTGTGCATTTTAAGCAGACATCTACTTGCTTTATTTGACATGTATGAGCTCTCTTTAGCTCATGCATACAAAGAACACAGACCTGCTCGATGAAATAGACAAGCAATTCCTCGGAAAGATCATGATCACCAGACTGTGAGCACATCTCCATTGCGTCTTTGTAATGCTTGTCCTTCTTTGACAATGCAATGGATTGCTTCCGTCTTCCAGCTTTCTTATAAATGTATGCAGCAACACGTCTCATCTCAAGAAGCTCATGTTTCTCAAGCTGCTCAGTTACATCATTAACAATAATAAATACAGGTTCCAAGCAAAAGAATTTTAATTAATGAGAACCTTCAACCTCACCTTTTGCGCAAGACCTATCTGATCAAAGCTATCATGCAAATCTATAGATTCACGAAGTCTGTCATAGTCTTCCTCCTCAACATATATTTCATTTAGAGCTTCATTTACTGCTGTTACATTGTTGCTCTGGACTGCAACCATGTATGGCTTTACCAGACGGATGTGACCAGCCTGAAACCCAAACCATTGAAAATGTAAAATCCCTTATACAAGAGAAATGTTACAGCAAAAAATAATACTAATAGCATGGTAAGATAGAAGCAAACCTTTCGCATTATATCCACCACTCGAGTATGGTCCACACGAAGTGCAAGCACATTTAGAACATCATTGATAATATCTGGATGTTCTTCCAAATAAAAGTGCACAGCCCTATAGTAAAGCTCAACACTTGCAACTTTGACTATGACGTCCTTGAATTGCATGTGTTCCCATGCTTCTGGGGAGTGGTTCATTATGGTGGTTGCAGCATTATCAAATTCATCATATTGTATATATAAGCATGTTAATTCCTTCCAGTGCTGCTGTTCATCACAAGCTCGTATAAGTTTGGGAATGTTGAGACGAGTAGAAAACAGTTTAATGTGCTCCATGAGTTTCTCAGGACGGTATCTCGCATATAGAACTCCCAACTCAGTAAAGATGCCCATATGTGCACGTTCCAATCCTAGTCCACTCTCCATGAGACTAATGAGTTCATTAAAGCACCCCCTGTTCTGGTAAAACTCGCTGACTTCTTCCAAATCATCCACCTGAAACAGAACATGAAATTAAATACATGGCTACAATTATCTTATAAACAAAAGCATCAGATATAAGTTTTTTTTTTTTGGAAATGATCAGATATAAGTTTATGAAGCCTAGCAAAGTAAAATAGATAGTACAGCATACAAGAATCGTACCTGGATGATGATGTTGAGTCCACAAATTTGAGCCAACCGGAATTCCTCAGCATCAACACATGTAAAGCAAATTTCCTTCCAAGTTTTTGAGCTGTTGGCTTTCCGGGCAGCATCAACAGCACCTTGAAACTGCTTGAGCTTCACTAGAGTACACGCCAGCTTGGCCCAGTTAGAAATAAATGCAAATATGATCTTGGCTGCTTCATATAGTTCTTCATCATACAGGCGATCCCCAACATTTGGGAGATTAGCAACATTTGGCATAAGAATGAACTCTTCAATATCACCAAGTCGATCAATCTTAGCATATGCATATATGAGTTCACTGTCTACCTTGGGCTCTTTCGCCTTCTGCCTAACCATCAGAAGGTACCTTACCAAGTCATGATACACATCTGCATCCTGAGCAGCACGTATGACATCCAAAAACTGGGTGGCATCATCAGCACGAATGAATGACTCAATAGCATCACTCACAAGCCCCTCTCGTAATTGGGCCTTGGCAACCTGGCTCCAAACAGCATCTTCTTCAACCCTGAATGCAAACTCTACAGCACGGTCAATGCTGTGAGTGTTATCCAACAGAACATTGACAGCATCAACATTCAAATTGAACTTCTTGAAGATTGCAAAAGCTTCCTCATAGAGTTGGGCTTCGATAGCCATTACTCCAACAGCAGGTCCATCAAAGTTGTCTAATCGATTGATATAATCCATGACTCTGGACGGATCAGCCTTGATTGCAGTCAAGATTAAAAGATTCTGTAGATTGAAGTTTCCACTAAAAGCTGAATTCTGGAGCACTATCTTTTCAAGAAGCTCAATCAACTCATGTGGAAGGTCTGCGGTCATAAACGCTTTAACAGTTGCTGAAACTTGCTCAGGGCTCTTGCTTTCAGGCAAAGCAGTTGAGACAACTTGATCAATGAGCTGCCTTCTATACTCATTTTCAGGATCAAGGACCTTAGCCCAGAGGTCATCATCCATTCTTTCCACAACATATCTGATACACATATATCAAAACAATAGCATTAGAAAACCACACTGGAAATTCATGATCCAACATCCTAGTATCAAACAGATGCACACACCTGGCCTGGAGTTTGAACAATGAATTCTTATTTGTTACATTAACAAGTTCATCATCACATTGCCCTCTACGGTAAGCAACAACGGCAAGGGTCGGATCTCTTTTTTCACAATATTTACCCACAACGCGGGAATCATAATATGGGTTAGTTGTGAGAAAATGCTCTGGATTGTTGCCACTATCTATGATGAATTTACCAAGAGCATTATGAACATGTACATCTTGGCTTCCTTCACTCACAAGATGCTCCAAGAACTGAGTGAGCAGGCGAAGACGATTCCTGCAAATTAAAATAAGAATAAGAATTGATTTTATATTATTTGATCATGACGGCAAGAGAGGTCCAAGAAAAGAAAACTTCACCTCTTTTCGCATTCATCAACAAGGGGTTCAACTGGTAGAAGAGAACGAACTGATAGAATAAGACCTTTGATGAAATCTTCAGGGCATTCATCATCCAAAAGTTGCCCAACAACTAAAGGAGCATTTCCTGGATTGACCTATCAAGCCATAGAAGAGTGATCACGCTTACTGTTCAAGTTCACCAAAACATGCCAGCATAAAATTTTAACAGGAGGGAAGCCTAAATTTGAAAAAAAAAATGGATATAAAGCCTCAAAAGTATGATTACCTTTTGGACATAACCTTCAATGTAACGGAGCATATTGTTCGTATATAGGTAATGAGTGAGATCAGGAACAAAGCCAAAACGATCACAGACATTAATTAGAGGACGCGCATCTGGAAGCTTGGCTTCCATTAGAAAGTTCTTAGCCTTCTCAACATCATAAAAGTTAGATTCACGAGTCACTCGCTCCACCTCCTTAATCTGTCCAGTTTTTGCAGCTGCTTCAATATACTTAAAGTGGATATCGGGATCCTCACTGTCCAGAAATAATGAATAAATGAGAGAGAAGAGCACAATACATTTATCAAACTCATTCAGCAAAAGTTTTCACTTTACACTAATAAGAAATAGATACCTGGAGCTCAAGTATGAGCCTAAGAAAAAGTACAACCCCTCATAGGACTTGAACTGCTCAAACAACTTTATACATTTATCTACACCCAGTTGCTCGGAATACTCTTTGGCAGTCTGCACTAGTCAGTTAAGATCAATATTGTAAACTATGAAGAGCAACAGCTGGTCAAATACTAACTGAACTAATTACCTGCACGATAATCTGAAGATTGCCCCTAAGATTGACAAGTAGAAGATCTTTCATGCACTCGAGAGCCCATTCTATGGAAAGAGTCCCGAAGAACTCAACAAGAGCCTACAATGAATTTTGTAGTTAATAAACTATATAGTTTTCACATGGGTCAAAGTTATATGGACATTTAAGTGCCTACCTGAGGATCAATTGCATGTGTGTTCACAATGACTCGTTTAATATCAGGCAACTCAGTATAATGCTGCAGGTCAGACATACTCTTTAGTCCACGGAATATTTATCATATCTACTATGGAATCTATTTGATCAGAATTCAACAAGTACCATACCTGTAAGGCACGCAAATACAAACCAGCTTTTTCACAGAGTTGACCAACGCGGGGCCGGTCATAATGGCTGAACATACCGTTGGCCAATATAGCATCCGCAACATTAGGAAAAGTCACAAGATTGATTTCCAAAACCTGAACAAAGTACATGTAGCTGATATGTAAATGAATAGACAAAAAAATTGTAGATGCATTTGTAAACAAAACAAGCAAAATTTGAAGTTTAAGAAAGGGGCAAAAATATGAGAACCTTTGTCTGAAGGAAGCCATGCTCGGGTAGGTTCAACTTCAGCACATCCAACAAAAAGGCCGTTGCCTCGCGAATGAGATTCCTCTGAAAAAACGAGAAAAACACCCACAATAAATCCCGGAATAAATCATACTTTTCATTTCAAATGTACAGTGCGAATAGATAGACCGAAAATGTTAAGAGGACAAGAAAGTATTTATCAAGTCAAACCTGAAGGAACAGATCAGTAATGGTATTGTAGTCAATAGGGCAACCTCCCTCCATTTGAGACATCATTAGAGAAAAATTGACAGCCCCCTGCCATCAAGATAGGTGTAGTTGTATCAATACCAGATACATTACATTAACGCATACATTTTCAAGAAGATATAGCTATGAGCTCACACAGTAACAAAACTAATGCGCAAGAAAAAAAACTACATGAAAATTATTCTAGTAGAACGCACATACCTGGGCATCTGTCTGCAAAATTGTTTGCAGAAGGAACATATAATCAGGTGTATATCCAACCTGTGATAATGAAAAAACTCGTAATGGTAAAATACGTCAGTAAGAGCCAATATATCATTGTCAAGATATTACAATTATTACAATCATTATAGTAAAAGTGGCTCAACAATAAATGTGTGCCATATCCTAGTGTCTTTCAAAGAAAAGTGAATCTATGTAACCTGTTTTGAGTATACTAAAATCTTGTCAAATTCCCTTCTCTCAGCAAAGGCTGCAACAACTTTTGGAGTTGCCCTGGCTTTGATGTATATTTTCAAAGCAAGGTCATTATCCACTGTCTGCACAGAAAAATATGTTTTACATTAGATTTACCAAAAAAAAAAATATACACAATAGTACAATAATATTGGATGCTGAACAAACTCAAATAGGTAGTTGTTGAATAAAAGGTAAAGAGCTGTCTAACATGAGTTGTGTTGATATGTTACACATTTAACTCATTTCAGGTATACCAGTTAGTGAACTCTAAGTTCTTTACTTGCAGCAGGATCATTTATAGACCTTCATTGATCTCCACGAGCCAACTTTGCCAAAGTGTTTCTTTCTTTACTATGCAAATCTTTAAAATTTGAGTTCAGAAGAGCAGAGCACAAATTTATCTATTTCTCCCAAGAAGTAAACAAATTAAAACCCAGTTCAGATTATCGAGTATTGAACCTAAACTCTGTATGGACTATATGATTATTTCCAAACACAAAATTTTCAAGTTTCATATTAGACCTTCACAAGATCTCCTAGCTCTTCACTACATTCAAGCTTGTCCTCCGCTAGCCAATTCTCCAAAAGATTTTTCTTGTTTTGATTTACAACCAAACGTGACAGTTCCAATGATTCAAAAGCGTTAAGTTTCCCTTTAGTTAACAAAGTTCCAAAGTACTGCAACAACGGTGGTGTTTGCCCAGCTTGCACAGGAACACTCTGTAACAAAAATTAGGTTAACAACATGAGCAAACTAGTTCATGTTACAAAGATTGCACATCTTGTAAATGAAGAAAAATGTTCGAAAATGTAATCTAAAGGAGATACATGAAGATGCAGATGATCTCACAAAAGGAATATATGAATATAAAAAGCAATACTAAGACCCTGTACCTGAAATTTAGTAACATTTTCAGGAGTACGGAGTACTCCCATTGGAGAATCTGCAGCAAGCTCTGCAGCCTCCTTATATTTCGTCTGAGAGAACAATTCTTGGAATCGCTGGACAACCTGAGCAAGAGGGCCACACAATGTAGTATTAAGTTATCACCAAGTGCACTTATGATATGTGACTCCTAGCCCACAAAATCTAATGTCTTTTGTGATTAAGAATATTGATCTCTTGAAGGGAAAAAAAGTAACAATAACCATCTAAAACACTTGAAGTTAGATATTTCACCAATGAAGTTGCCAGGCAAAGGTTTTCTAAAGAAAAAAAAAAGTATTGAATTTCTCCAGGTCACACTCACTATCACAGCATAAGGGTAAAAATTGTTTCTGTTTATTAGTAAAAATAGTAAGCAATCTCTCTGTCTCTCCTTCCTTGCTTAGCATCACATAAAAGTATTGACCACATTATTTAAGATTAATTGCTAATATATATATAGTAAATTAACTGCAATCTTACCAAATCTTCAGCACCAGGAAGATTTCCTCTTCTGGCAAGACTAACTGCGAGTCCCAAATTGTTTAACTGTAAATCACCAAACAACAATTTAACCAGAATCTTTTTCTCTTTTCCAGTAGCCAAAAGTACAAATTGATTCAAAAGCATACCTGACCACTAACAAAAGGTACAATTGTTTGTTCATTTACAGTAGCAAGTAACACCTGACCACGCCTATTGACTGCATAAAAGCCCCCAACAGATGAAGCTTCAGCAGTCAAAAATATAGGATCCGGACTGATTCGATTTCTATAAACTGCGGTTGCTGTCTCTAGGTCATATACGAACAGAAGTCCAAGCTTTGTGATTACATATATTAGCCCATACTTCTCTGATATCTGAAATTCCAAAATGAAAAAAAGGAAGTATTGTAATTAGTACTGATACTGAATGTGTACAGGAAAAATTAAGGAAATGAGCAACTATATTAAGACCTGCATTGACACAGGAAAGTCATCAGCGAAATCCGGAGGGAAGAAGAGATCTGCTTGCTTCTTAGTATATGATGGTTTTCCCGATGAACCATTTACAGTAGATCAGTTCAAAATGTGAATCCTCGAGTAAATATAGCATGTAACAGATTAATAAGCTTTGAGAAAGCTTAGGAATTCCATGAACTGAGGGAACTTTTTCATCATGCTACTAGAAAATAAAAGCTAATACATGGGGTCGGTGCACATTCTCATATATTCAAAAGAGATGCAAATGAATAACCACTGAACCTGGCTGGGCACCAAGCTCAATAACATGCCGCTTTGATGTAATTTGTCCGGCGTTGGAGGACTTTGCAGCAAAGCATATAAGAGTTGAAGGGTTCTCGTTCCCTGCAACCTATATTCAAAATATATATCAGTAAGAATTTGAAACAGAACAGCAGTAACTGTATTACTAAATATCAAGAGAAGATGGGTAGGAGTAAAAGAACCGCACTTTAATTGTGGCAAATGATGCAGCATGTGCTTCAAGAGCCTGACTACGTTGCTGCTCCACAGAGAAAAGTTGCATGTTTCCTTTAACCAGTTGTGGCCTCTACAATTAGTTTATGGTAAAAAGCAGTGTTAATTGTCAAAGCTGACATAAAACCTGGTAAACCACTATCAATGCCGCTAATTTTACATAAAATAATAATATTTGGGAATCCATTGACTGGATTACAGAAACTTCAACAAACTATCTAACATTAACCTCAGAAGAACCGGGAGCAATTCCAATTAAGACCAACCACTTTTCAGAGGGATCGCAACGGTAGTTGATAATTTGATTATTTGCTAAATTAGCTGTACGCTCAAACACCTTTGTTGGCTCAGAATCCCCTAATAATATGACACAGTGACACCGAATTAGAATAACATTCATATATGGAAAGACAAGCTAATAATGAGAAGCAGGAAAAACACACACACATATAGAAAAATTCAATAAATGTAAATACATTTTACCTTCAATTAGCCAATGGTATACTGAGGTCACTGTGACCATCCCAAGCATCTTAGGAGTGACCCACTTCCAAAACACAATCTAAAAATAACAAAACAAAAAATAAATTCATAAAATCAAACAGATAGCTAGAATCATATTCAACATTTCTAAATTTCCGATAGTGGGGCAACATCATCACCTGCTCAGGCATCTGATGTGATTTCATCTTCGTTTTCAGCTCAATGTTAAATATCTGTAAATGGTCCTGAGTAGTTCCTTGCACTTGAGCTGCAAATTGTATCCCGTTAACGATCAGTAACGCAATCAAACCAATCAAAAACAAAGCAAATCATTCCATTTATATTCTACACAAATGCATTACAATCACGCTTAACAATGCAAATAATGAACTGCGGATTTATACCAATACTCGGAAGCTACACACACAAAATCAAAAATCAAAATCAAACACACTCGAATCACTCTAAAACACATTGCTCAATCCAAAAATAGAAACAATTCCGAAACGCAACGGATCGAAATCAGATCACAAATTAGGGCTGAGATGAGAAATGGAGGCGGAGGAGAGTTACCGTGAGCTGCTCTTTCATGGTCATGGGGGCATTGGCGGCGGCGGAGGCCATGGCGCCTGGATCGGGGATTCGGAGGGGAGGGACCGACCCGAGTGGCGAAGCTGGGAACTAAGAGAGGAGAGGAGAGGGTGAGGGAGAGGGTGGGTCTATGTTTTTGGCTGTTGGAAGATCAGTGTGGGATTTTGAGGGACTACCAAGTTTTCGGTTTCCGTTACGCAAAACTGATGAGAATGAGAGTGATGGTTTGCATGGGCCGTTTAAGGAACTTTTTTGCATATGGGTCCCCACTGGTGTTGGCATTTAGGGGGAGGAGTTGGGCCTTTTTTAAGAGAACTTTGGGCTAAGGTTGACCTCCCCTTTGTCTTTACCCGGTTTACTAGATCAGGTGGTGTTACTATAATAATTTCTAAATTCTATTTTTTAGCTTTTATCAATGAGAAATTTTATTAACACATACCTAATTACTTTATACACATTTCTAAAAAAAATTTGTTTAACTTTTCCACAAAGTTCCTAATATGCCCATCTACTTCTCAAAAAAGAAAAATAAAAAAATCTATTAGTTACATGAACTTTCAGTTATGTCTCACAAAAATCCCTTCATTTTGAAGATTGGCCTAGAAAATGCAATGAGACAATAAAAATTCTACCATGTTAGTGGTCAGTTTCAACTAGGGAGACCATATAATACGCCTCGATCTTCAACTTGGATGTTAGGCAATTCTGCTTGTCAATATTATTCTCACTTTTGGTTTCAAAATTCAGAGCAAAATAAAAACATTGGAATTCGGGGATTGAGTTGTGTGTAGGATAAGTAGAGGTGTTTGTCAACTAGCAAACCTGATTAATGAGATATGCAATTGCAGGTGGGATATCAATCTCTAGGCTATAATATGTATATAATCGATCGACCATTTTTTTTTGGGTAAAAATCGATCGACCTTGTAATTGTAAATAATGTTCTTCGAGATTTAGTTGCTCCAAACATAATTCCATCACAATGATAAAAACCAAAACAAGAAATCACAGGGAAACCAAATTTTGATTACCGTACTATAGATTAGTAGGTGATCGAGGAATTTATGTATGAAAAGAGTAAGATGTATAACTTAATAATTTGTATTCTCAAAGACATTGGCAATATTGGGGGTTCAACCTAAACTTCTTTCCTTTGCATTAATCATTTTTTTTCCTGGGTTCATCGATCTTTGTCTTCCTTTAGGGTTCATCTTTGTTTAAGGGTACAAATTTATTTAAAAAAGTTTTAAAAAATAAAAGTGTGTATTAAGTAAATGGATTTGTGTAAATAAAATTTCTCTTTATCATATGAACTCACAGGTACTTATCAGTGATAATTTTGTGATATTAATCATGCATATATAACTCCTTTTTTTGTTTTTTTTAATCAAGTTAATGGGGGCGAAATAGAATATTAATCACAAGTCAAAATAGGTCATTATATAGTATATACCCCTCTGTTATCTTTTAATGGGCATAGGCAGATAAGAAGATATATAGTGTTAGTATTCACAGTGATAAATAGAAATTGACATACTCGTTATACCAGTCAAATACATAGAGGTAGCATAGATCCTCAATTAGAACTGCACCAGATGCACTAGAAACATGTAGAGGGTACAAAAGTGTTATAACTATCTAAATAGTAAAAACTGTATACTTATTGAATACACTAAACTATATATTAAAATAAGTTACAAGATAAACTAAGATAAAATAAATAAGGGAAGTGAAATCTACACACCTGAAATTATAATCCACACTTTTTTTAGTAACTTAAATTTTATCTTTAATGACCTAAATTTTGTCTTCATATGATAATAATTATTAAAAATGAAAAATTGATGTGTGGATTACTATTTAGGTTGTGTGGATTACTATTTAGGCTGTGTGGATTTCACATCCTATAAATAAATAAATAAACCCCATGATCTGAAATTTTTCTCCCACCTCTTCCCTCTCTATAATAATTGAGAAGCTACAAGTCTAACATCTAAGGTTAAAACTAAACGAAAAGTATTACATAGAGACTCGATGGATCAATGCTATTAGTAAAATATGTGGCAACCACTAATGTGATCAAACTCATCAAAGTGGACAAAAGTTACATTAACAGTTGACGTCACGAAGATTAAGTTTGAATCCTATCAAATCCAGCATAACTCAGATCAACAAATACAATCATAGCAACTTAAAATAATTTCTTTATAAGTTATGTATTATATGAAAGAAAAAATCAAAAACGCCACAATGTTAGTTCTTTTCACGTTCTGAGTCGCCTTAGAGGAAAGAGCCTAAGTATGAGCCTAAGAGAAGCCTAGGCATGCCTCTAGGCCGTCGTCGGACTGCGTTCAACTACCTCTTGAGGTTAGGTGAGAGGTTGGGTCGTTCCGGTGCGTCTCTTCAGCCAGTGTGAGGGTGGGTGAAGTCTGGTATTTTGGGTCAAGAAGTGGAAGATGAGGTTGTCAAGTCCGGATGAGCCTTCAACGGTCGTCCGTTTGGTCGCTGGATTTGTTCTCTTGTTCGAAGCAGTGGTCGACGGTGGTTATGATCACTGGCTCGATTTCGGTCGGTGGTGATGAGTGTCTCTTTTTTTGCTCTTCTAGATCGAGGTGGTGATGCAGACGACAACGGGTTTCAGGCGGTTGATGGGGTTAGGGTGCGTGGTTGTCGGTGGGTGCTAGGTCTTCATTGGGCCTCCATGGTGTTGATATATGACTGGACCTGACTTGGGTTGGACCTAGTCTATTTTAAGTTTTTGATCTAGCTTTTTAGGTTTTTAATTTGTTACTGTGGAGCGTGAGGTAGTACCTATGCGTAGGGTGGTCTTATGTTGAGTCTGGTGTTCTCTTGAGTTTCGTCACATGTGATTGCATTATGTAATTTTAAGGTAGTTTATATAGCTTGATTCTTATGTGGCTTTTCAAGGGCAAGTCATTTACATGTAATCTTCTACTTTACTTAATACAAGGCCATATTGTCATGGACTAAGTTTGAGTGAAGTAAAGTCTATGACACAATTCCAAGTCCATCATGCAAGGTCCAAGACCAAGGAGAAGCACATTATCATTCAAGAGTATGGTGGACATGTCTAGAGAATTCTAGAACCCTTTATAATTTTCTAGCTAAAACATTCTCTTGTAGATACTTTGAGTACATTCTAGAACTTGTAATTATAGTCATAGAATTAATTGAATCATATACATCCATTGAGGAGATGTTAGGCTATAAATAGGTGGTAAAAACTCTTAACCAAACCATCCTATAAAGCATTCAAGAAAGTCTTGTAAAGTGTTCCAAATTCAATACAAAGTTCATTTCTCTCACATTGTCTAAGTGTTTGTTTTGCTTAGCTTTACATACTTAGTACATTCTAGTTTTCTTACTCTCTTGTGTTGCTCTTGTTTCTGCTGCATATAAGCGATGCTGACTTAGAGAGTTCGAGGAGGTGAACAACTATAAGGCCGCACGGTTGGTAGAGAAGCGAAGTTCTCATCCCGTGACAATATGGTCTTTACTATAATAAAAAAATATAAAACAAAAAGAACAAAAAAAAAACACTCGTCTTTAAAGTTTAAATAGGTGTAGTTCTTTCGGTAGGGCAGAAACAAAAGTCTTCAAGTCGACATACCAAATTAAGAAGCAATAGCATAGTAGAGGATGTATATAAATCAAAAACAATGGTATTATATCATTATATGAAATCGAGTCATCACTCATCAGTACGTTCCCCATAGCTTCTGGGGTTTTACCAAGACCATGATAAGAACAGTACAAATCAATAACCATTTGTTGTAACAGCAAGTAGAACAAGAAGGTATGAACTCTTAAGTCTCAATTTGTCATATACGACTTCCATTTCCTCCCCATCTTTCTCTCACTGTTTTTAGTTCTTGTCTTCTTGATGCTTATCCTCAAAGATATTTTCATCGAACGATCAAATTGTACACTGATTACTTGTCCTAACACACTAGCAAACCAACTTGTGAACCCAATTGGTGTGCAAGAAACACCGGCTAGTTTCCATCACACTTTCACATATATCTTTCGTCCTAAATCTTCAACACCTACCAAAATTCTTTCATACCCTATTTTGGGATATTTCAGTGCTACAAGACTTGCTTAATACTATCTACGATATCCTCTTTTGGGACCAAAAGTAGAAACAAAATTATGAGTCCCAGCCAACACGAAAAATCAAATAATATCCGACTTTATTATATCTCCAAGCAAAAATAACATAGGGTAAACCAATATAACACATCATAAAACCCAGTAATTTATTCATTTCCACCCCAAAAGAATATGAAAGTAATAATCTGAGTGTACACAAATTACATAAAGACTTTGATCTTCTTTTGCCGACGCTCCACTCTTCCACCGCCGAATCTTCCATCACCGACGGCCCATACCAACAACCACTTGGCCCAACCGTATCACACTCATTGCGTGCCCACTCCACTAATTCACCGCCACCACAACTTTCACTTCCCGAAAATGCCCCTTCGCAATCTGAATATCCCAAAATCGTCTCTTCCCGCGAAAACGCGCCGGATTCCATTTCTTCTACTCCGCAACCCCGCACTACCGTCCAACCCTCTTGAAATTCCCAATCTGCCCCTGATCTGGTCGCCAATTTACCAATCCGCTCCTTTGCGGAAACCTCGTCAACGGAACAACTGTCTTCGTCGTCTTCGAACTCCGAGTTGACCCAGTCGAGCACGCACCGCGGCGAAGAATCCGCCGCAGCATTCGGCGCAACCGACGCCAGAAACGGGTGCCGCAGCAGCTGATCACAGCTCCACCGCTCCTTTGGGTCCCTCCTCAGACACTTATCCAGAAAATCCCGACCCGTTTCGGACAGCCGGGTCGGAAACTCCGGCAGCCGGCCCGAAAACCCGATCCGGCTAAGCGTCTCGAACCCCTCGTCCTCCCACGCCGGCTTCCCCGTGACCATCTCGATCACCGTGCACCCCAACGACCACACGTCCGACTCCGGCCCCTGATACTTCCCGCTGATCACCTCCGGCGCCATCCACAGCGGGCTCCCACGTGGCAGAATCCTCCCCCTACACGCGTCCTTATTCAAATCCACGGCCGAGCCGAAGTCCGATAACTTCGCCTGTTCCGGACCGGGACCCACCAAAACATTTCTCCCTTTCACGTCGCAGTGAACAACCCCGCGGGAGTGTACGTACTTCAGAGCCGACACCACGCACCACGTCCGCGACTGCACCACACTCTCCTCCACGTCAGCAGCAGCAGAGTCCATAACGGTGCCGCCCGGTAAATACTCCATGTGCAGGTTCCGGCACGACGGCGCCGTGAAATCGTCGTCGAGATACTTCACGACGTAGGGTGACGACAGCGACCGGAGAATCCTGATTTCGTTCTCCAGCGCCTCCTCCTGGCCGGGGAGACACGCGGCGAGGTCGACTGATTTCACGGCGAACACTTCACCGTCGGAATTGTTGACTCCGATGTTGACCGTCCCGAACGCCCCTCGGCCTACACACTTGCCTCTGATCCAGTAAGCCGTGGGGGATTGACTGAACTGACTCGAATTCTTCTCCATTTTTGTTTTTGAAATTACGAAAAAAAATGAGTGAATTTTGGAGAAGAAGAAGGCGGGTATTTGTACGAGTGTGAACCGTGAAGGTTCGAAGCGTTGAATCGTTTGGGGTCGTGATGACCTGGAATTCTTTTTTTGCCACATGGATAAAAGGGGCGCGGGTGACGTCACGGTTAGAGGTTGGCTTGCGTCTTTGTGCAAGTAAAAGAAGGAGGGGGAGTTGGGGGGAGGGAAGATACTGGGTTTTATCCTTATCCTGATCAGGGAGATGGGGGCAGATCGGGGCCGTTGATTTTTGGGGGTTAATATTTTAGGGACATGTGGTTGTAAAGGTGGCGACGAGGAAGACTTGTGTGGACGAAAGAATTGAGAATGGGAAATGCCCCCTACCAACACAGGCATATCAGGGTTCGGTGCCTTCAATTCGTTGACTTTCTTTTTAATATATATTCTTATGGTCTTGGTGTTTATGCTGGCTGTTTAGTAAGGTAGAGAGACTAATTAATTGTTTATGCAGATGAGCTTGCTCGATCATTGAACCATGAACACCAATGTGTACGTAGGCTGATTAGCATAGTGGAATTTGAAACTACCTACTTTTGTCATTAGGAATTCGGTTGTGTTTTTCATTTTCATGAAGAAACAACGAACATGCCCACGATGGTGTTGCATTTTTGAGTTTTCTTTTATGCCAAATAAATATCAGATAGTAAAGTCTAGAGGATATTCGCAATTTTCATTGTCCAAATTAGGACACTAGCAACCTCTATTGAAACCATACTAGTCTTAGTCTAACATCGACTATTATTATAAGAGTCACATATACTTCTTTTTTTTTTTATTTTTTTTTTTACTATAAACTCACATACTCTAGATACGTCGATTAGCTATGAACTCATGACTTCAACATTATTGGTTAGTCTACCTAATCAATCAAGTCACAACTCACCGATCAAAGAAATTAAAGTGGTGATTGATGAATGTTTTTTTTATCAAACAAACAACTGAAATGCTACAACGAGTCTATCGTGAGTCGAACTCACAACCTCATATTTACAGAGTGAAGACTAATGACACTAGACCAAATGGTACTGGACGAAAATTAAAATGGTAATCGAAGAATGCTCAAAGTTACATATACTAGCTAAAACATAAGCTACAAAGTTGTTTAGATTACATTTTTGAGTTATTGTCATAACTGTCACGACACTCGATAACATCGTATTATAATTTTAGTAGTACTAACGAGCAATACCATATAAACTGTCTCATATCATATATATTTCATTCTCTTGTCTAAAACATGCATATGCGTCTTAGATTGAGCAACTTAAACCATTAGAAGAAACGAAGAAATCATATTGGTTTGGAAATCATTATATGTTGTAGCTGGATCTTAATAGAATTAAAAACGATCGATGGAGATCTTGACGGTAATGATTGTAACGTGAAAGGGAAGTAAAAAAGGGAAAAACTCCGAGAGAGTTGGGATCCAATTGATGCGGACGGCGCCAGTGGATAATGATAGCAAACGGTGGAAAATCGGTTGCCAGCTGGGTTCGGGTCGGGTCGGTTCGGGTTTTTGGAAAACCCGACCTGAAACCCGAAAATAACGGGTCGGGTCGGGTCGGGCTTTTTCAAATATGAACCCGATTGAGACCGGCCCGATTCGGGCTTTCGGGCTTTTTTCGGGCCCAAAAAGTTTCGGGCTTTTTTCGGGCCTAAAGAGTTTCGGGCTTTTTCGGGTTTTTTTCGGGCCCAAAATTATATGGACCAATAAGTTTATGACACGTGGTAAAATTTTGTATTTCGGGCCTAAACGGGCTTTCGGTTCAGGACCGAGCCCGAACCCAAAACCGAACCGAACTGAACTGAGAGCATTTGGGCCGGTTTATGGCCCGGACCGAACTCCTCCCATTTTGGACCGAACCAATTAGGCCCGATCGGGCTTTTGAGTCGGTTTTTTTGGGTTTTTGGGCCTGAACGCCCAGCCTTAGATCAAGGAGATAGCGCCGGTGACCGCAATGCATGCGTCATGGCCACAGCAGAAGGTGGTACACTGTTTTCAGAGGGGTCCCACATGCATGGCGCGGAGCAAAACGGTTGGTCCACGTCGGGCGCCAAAACGAAGAAGAAGAAGAAGATGATGCCTTGGACGTCTGGATATGCCAACTATGCTTGTGGGTGGCCTTTTTAGAGAGAGAGAGGCGACGTGTCGTTACTCTTCTCCATCAGAACTAAAATATGCAGAAATTGGCAACCACGAGTTTAAATTGTTGAGAAGAAGAAATGAGATTCTATTCGTATCTTTGAAGATTACGGGCACACACCAACATGAAACACATTCTGGATTTTGGCCACTTCACATGTCCTAACTTATTCTTTACAAGTCGATCAGGATGTCCAAAACAACAGACAGAAATATTATAATATTAATTAGGCTAGCTGCATCAGAGTTGAATATGGCTGGTTGTGATAAGAAACGTTATAAAAATAAGCATGAAGCATCCGGTTGAAGCATGAGTAGTAGTGTTGACATGACTTTTAAGATAGTTTCAAAGATAATGTAGGTGTCGAATCAACTATATAAACTTAGGAAGATTTTACGATACCTTTATGTATATGATACACTTGTTTACCAATTTAACAGTAAATTTGTTGTCATTATTGTAAATATAGTTATTGTTTAGGTAATTTTACTTCGGTTAGATGTAACTACATCACATATGACAATCTTACATGTTTATGATCAAATTTTGTCATCTTATTGACAAATATTATCTCCGAGAGATTATTGGTGCAACTAATACATGCATGAGCATAATCTTGTGGGAGATCATGGACACGCCAACATGAAACACATTCTAGATTTTGGCGATTTGGCACTTCACATGTGTCCTAATAACTTCTACTTTAGAGGTCGTGAGGTCCAAAACAAGAGACTAGTATTATAATTAGGCTTCATAATCTGCTTGAACTGTAATTAACTAAAATATTCAATTAGGCTGATCACAAGTTTGGTCGTGCTTCAAACTAACCAATGAAAAACTCTACGTACCGAGTTGGGTGTCCACTTTTTTGGAGCTATAGCTAGAAGATGAAATTACACTCGATGCTGCTGCTGCTATATATGTTCTTGGTGACTCATGAAGAAGTTTCGTGGTGATCAATATCGTTAAGGCTACTTAAGCATATGTTAATCTCTTGACAATTGGACTTGGTGGGTTGTTGCCGCGTGTCCTATTTGGTATCAGTTTCCACTCGCCACGTGTGCACAAAGTAGGGTTTATGGGTTGGAAGAGGTTTGGACTTATGGGTTCTTGCCGCGTGTCGAATAACAGGGTTTTCTGGGTTGGAGGAATTTTTCACGCAAGAGAAACTAGAGATGTGAGGTCGTAAGCAATTACATATGCATGGCCTTTGCTTAGCCAAGTAGAAAAGCTCGAAAGGCGAATAGAAAAGGCTCGAAAGGTTGTGGCATGGATCGGAGTGGTGCAATGGTAGAAATGAAGATGGAATTGGATTTTGGTTTGGTATTTCACGTATTGTTGTCCCGTATCTTAACGTTGAAGACATGTGTGGCATAAATTGGTACACCGAGAGTACTGAAGTTCCAACAAAACCAACTTGAGCTTTCTACGAAAGGCATGCCGCACAGCATTTATCATCAATAACATGCACTGTGGGTAGACACTAATAGAAGACGATATATATTCGGTCGGATTCATGTGCTGTTTTTGTGGCCCAGTTTCTGTCTAGGAGGGTTCTTTTGTTAACGAATCATGTTGTGTTGTCTCTTTCCATTATCTCCTTTTTATTTTGTTTGAATGTTAGTCGATTAAGATACTTAAAAGATAAGGCATGCCAAGTGCGAGAAACTACTTCCTCTCTTGTTTAGCATTCTTCATGCATACAAGTACGTACTCGTTGTGAAGTGTGTGCTACTACGGCGGCCAAACTCTTGTCTAATTCTTTCACTAATATGAAATTAATTAGGAGCGTCTATGGTTAGGTTTGATGACACATTATCTGTAGTTTCAACTTTTAATCACTCCATAGATTGATTATACGTACCATGTATGACATATATGTATGTATACTTGGTTTGTTTTTAGCCAAACGGGCAACTAGCATAACACTAATACTATCAGTTTTACAATATCATATTACACGGTTTTCGTTTTTTCACAGTTCTCGCTACATGTATTTTCGATTTTTTATGACATTTACAGCTCTCGCAATTTTAGACTATCACACAGCCGTATTCTGACATATCACCGTCGTAATACTAGTTGCTAGCTTAACCGTTTATGCTTATAGCACAATTTTCTAATGCTTGACAATTGAAAGGTTATATATATAATCATCGTCATGTTACCGAAGTTTTATCTTTCCTACACTTTCGTGTCCCATCTATTCTGGCTTTGCAATTTATTCTTACTACTATGAGTGATGTTTTTGAAGACCTTTGGCACTGACGTGCTTTACAATTTGATAGTCTAAATTTATCCAAAGCTATCCACTTACAACTATGTATATACTTATCTGGTTGCACAGTTGCATAATTGGTCGGTGGGAAGTAAGAAGCAAACACATCCTTTTTCTGTTCCGATCATGAACTTCAACTCCAACCAAACCCAATGAAAATCACCCAATTAACCTTTCAACGAAGCAATGCACCAAACGATTAGAGCAAAAAGTAGTCGAAAAGAGCAGTAAACGAAATGAGTTTATAGGTAACCTGAACCCAGAAATGAAGCATCAAATTTGCACATAAAAGCCAAGCGAAACCTGATCGAATCGAAGACGTCAATAAGCTCCTCCTCGTGTGTTCGGGGAGAAGAAAGAAGAGGCAGCAACGAAGAAGCTAATCTTGACTCTTGAGACTCCAGTTCAGTTTTTATTTTTTAAGGTGAGCGGCCCATCCCGGCTAGGCCCACCTACCTAGGTTCCGCGTAGCCACACCTCTGCCCCGCTAACCCTCAGAGGCCCAATTCGTTTTTATATTTTATATTTTATTTTTATTTTCAGAACATTGCTGACACCTGACACAGCACAATTACATTACCGTACATGGCCTAAACCTCCATTTCTCCGACGTCGGAACCGGTCAGAACATATCCCGGAAAACCATGCAATTAAAAGTACTGTCCGTTTCCACCTTAGCTATTCTTAGTCTGATCGAACACTTGGGTTTCTAGTTCTTACAGGTCCCAATGTGGTCGTGTTCCTGCACGGATACCCAGAAATCTGGTACTCGTGGCGCCACCAGATGATCGCCGTCGGGTTCCGGGATCCGAACCGGAGAAGACCACCTAGCAATTCCCAAGGTAATTGAGTATTTACATTTTACAGTACCAAGTTGACTTGTTTGAGTCTTTCTGTTATTTTGTGATTAAATTGTTGGGAAATTTGGATCATGAATTTTGTTTAGAATAGTACATGATGAAAAAGTCTACTTTTATTTGTCTTCGTGAGAACAAACCGGGTATGAAGTCTTGAAATCGGTTCCTTAATTTGATGTTTTGGTTATGAACATTGAAGCCCATTTAAACTACTTATTTGTATGATTGATAGTATGAATTTAAGCTATTTGCTTCCGTAAAGCTGCCGACTTTTGTGTGATAAAAGAGTAGAAATGCATACACTACAGTTTTTGTGTGATAAAGGCATCTGTTATACTTCCTTGTGATCCTAGTTTCAGTTTTTCTAATGCAACATATGCTACCTATAATTTTGACTTTCATTTGCCACTAAGAAGTTAACTATATGCGCACCACCATGACTTGCTAATGAAAGTTTGGCCTCTGTTTAGGAACCTGGCCGTGCAGAAGACGATTTTGGACGCCTCAATGCAAAAACAATTGTAGTCATTAGAGGGAAAGTTCAGAAGTTCCATTCTTCCAATCTTTCCATTAACATTGTAAGCACAACACATATGTTTTCCATTAACATTGTAAGAACAAGACTTTATCCAACAGATGAAACCAAAGAGGTCAACCAGCTTTGTTTGTGATATTCTATGTATTCTCATTCAATAGGAGATAAAAAAAATTATTACAAAAGAATCAAGTTAATCAACAAATAAATGAATGTAGGTCATGTATAAAGAATTAAAGAATACAATCAATTCGAGACTAATAAGCTGAATAAATCTCCCTTCTACGGGTGTTAAAAAAATGCCTCTATATTCAACGAATCAGCATTAATCTGCCTATACCAACTGTCATCATAGCAGTTTCTCGCCTACACTTCCTGTCACCCTGTGTTAGATATCTGATTGATGCTAAAACTTCCCAGCAGATGAATGAAGCCAAAAAATCATATGTAGCTCCCCAGTTGGACTACCATCACACTAATATCATCACGGGAGCCTCGTGATGCAGACAAATCTACCAACTTTTTACATGCCAATAGGGGTTGTTGGCGATCAATGCTTAAGCATGAAGGTCGAAGAATATCCACTGCTTCTTGGTTGCTAACCTGAATTCAAAGAAGAAAAAAGAATACATTTGAGTGATTTAGCACTAATATGATCCAAAAGGTATATGAACTATATAGTATCAAAAGCGATCAAATATGAAAAGGGGAGTTTTATACCTTATCCCATAATCCATCGGAAGCCAAGATTACGAACTCATGCTCTGGTTTGAGTCTAAGGACTTGGCTCTCTGGCTCTGCTGTTACATATTTTTTTAGGTGTCCATCTCCAATTCCTCTTGATACAGCTAGACATCCCTGAATTCTCCATGTACCATGACACATATCAACATAGCCACCCTACAAATAATTCACCAAAACCATCAGTCTCAATTCAAATATGGCTTCACCTCAATTCACGATCCATAATCTGTAAGAATTATAGAGGAAGGAAACTTAATACTTACCAAGTTCTCAATTCTGGTCCTTTCATCATCTCTTGATGGTCGATGATCAGATGTGAGAGCCTCCGCAGCACCTCCTCTGCTCATTACAGCGCGGCAATCGCCAGCATTGGACACAACAAGGGTTCCGTTCCTGATCAAAGCTGTCACACAGCACGATCCACCACTGGAATCCTCTTTGAGAAAATCCGAATCTGTATTCATGTAACCATGCTTGACAGATTCCTTAAAATTATCGTCGTCATCCCTCCTCACAACTTCATCTAAAATGTTCTTTCCCAAGTTCTGAGCTGCAAATTCGGCAGCTTTTGCACCTCCATGCCCATCAAATACACCAAAAAACGCCTGCAAACATGATGCTAGAGCATATCAAATTCCAATTCTCCTATCACTCATTTCAGCAAGTACAACAATAATTCTCCTAAAACACAAACACTCATTTATCCTATATCCTGCTTGTTTAACCAAGAATTCATTCATCAAAATTCCAATTTCGAAACTAAAGCTTTCATTCCAAAATTCGACCTCAATTTTACCGGAATTTTCCAAATTTCCAAACTTCAGCAACTGGAAAACTTAATTACTGATTCAAATTAATCCACGGTAATAAAAAAAGGAGAGGAATTTTTACCTGTTTGGGGTCACCTTGAAGATTGAGAGTGGCCGAGTACCGATCCTCCATAGCCTCTCTCCTCCCTTTCTTACAATAGACAGAGTAGTATCCTTCTCTATCTTCCTCCACCAGCTCTCTCCACGCCGCCACACACGGCGTCGACTGAGCAGCCCCGAATCCGGTCGATACAATCGGAATGCAAAGCTTCGCCGGCCGCTTCCTCTTCAATTGCGTCACTGGAGACGACGGTCCTGCAACTGAAGCCGAAAACGTACTCAGAGACTGCGGAATCTGGAGCCGGAACGGCGACGGGGGAGCCGAATTCGGCGAAGACGAAGATAGCTGCGAGGGCTGTTGTTTAAGGTGCGCCAGGCTTAGGGTTTCGGGAGTGGGGGAGATCATGGAGGTCTTGTTGCAGAATCGAGAAGGCGGCGGTGAAAATACCGGCGAGTTCGACACCGCGACGGAGCACGACATGTCCTTTGAGTGTTGGAATTTTGGAATTCTTGTTGTGTGTGTTAATTTTGGATATGAAGAGAAAATAGAGGAGAAATATTTGGTTATATAGGTGGTGTAACGTGGGATCACGCTTTCCCGTGTTTGTAGGGCCCACAAGGCTATTTTTGACGTAAATTTGACCAGTGACTTGGTGCACTACTTCGATAAAGCCATATTTGCCCCTTATCAGATTTTTTAATAAAAATTCTTATATGCACGATGTGTATTTACACGACATAATCTTAATCGTTTATAATAATTTATATGTTTAACCACCATGTTTTTATATTATTTCTTCTAATCATGACCATCCATGTATGTATGTGAAGATACACGACGTGTATTAAAGATACTCTCATCTTTTAAATAATAAAAGGCTTTTTTTTTTCTAGTTTCCAGATATTTGACCCCTATGATATAAGGTATTCCAAAAATCAGTAGTCCAGTAAAGAAAATCTCACGGCTAGATCAAAGTCTTTTTCTTGTTCAATTCATAACTGCTATAAATTTCCATGGTTGTACTTGGAAATTGTGTAGATGAGTAAATGTATACCCAAAGAAAACATCAAACATTTTTATTTGAAAAAATCAAATCTTTTAGGGGGAGTGGAGATTGCTTAGTGAGGAGGGGGTAAAACTGTCCAATCATGGGAGGCGGTGCTCCGTAGGAAAGTCCATTCGAGGGTGACAGTTGTGTGAAAGGGTTTTACAGCGTGAATGTGATGGGATGATGTGGCATTGAGCTGGGAGTCAGACACGTTAATTAGGATTTTCAATATACACTGGTTTGACTCCTTGGTAATTGAGCTTTGCTAATCATTTTGATGCCGCCCTATCCGGTGGGGCCTGCTCTGACGAGCTTGGATTGGCTCGGCCGAAGTTCCAGGAAGTTACCGTTGGGATCAGCAGAGCAACACCGTGTACACGTGTCCGTCTGCCGTGGCTGCCTTTTGTGAGAACTGAGGACCGTTGGGGCAACAACGTCTCACTTGTGGAGTTGTCTCACTCTTGAGAATATTTGGTAAAAATAACTTGTTTAATTGTATTGACTAGACTTGATTCGACTCTGCACATTTGTAGATCTTACTTAGAAGGAGACCTTCTATCGTTAGGGATAGGGTTTGTTTGCTATAAAAAAGGGTATAACATGCCCTATGACAAAATAAAACTGTCCAACAAAGGGGTCTAATAAGGGGTGATAGTTGGTTAAATTTTTGGTCATAAAATTTACAAGATACGGTACAACAGAATTTTTCCTATCGATAAACATTTTGATGTGTAAATCTAATTAGCTTGGGTTCTTGGTGTGGGTTCATATAGTTTAAGAAAGAGACGAGTCTCGCTTGGTTTGATTATTAAGGATGTACTAGATCACGATACACTAGCTCATCAGGTTAGAGCCGCTAAGGGTGGGTGTTTGCGTCGAAAATGTTGTAGCACACAGTTTCCTATCAGAAAAGGTAGTGTGGATTTGGTTAAAGAAAAAAAAAAAAAAACACCAACGTGTATCAAAGTCGGTTTAATTCGAATTCGGGTACAACCATCTGATTTAAACCGATATGACATTTGATTTTAAATGGACTTAAATTCTATATTTTTATATCATAAATTACATGAAATACATGTATAAATTCCAAAACAATTAATCCAAAAGAAGTGAACTGATCAATTTAGGCCATTATTCACACGGCGCAGCACCGCACCGTGCCCACACCTAGAAACGACCAATACACATGTTGCAGCCAAGAACAAGTTACTTGAATAATTAAGGAACCATCAAATAAACTCCCTAGCTTATGATGTCTCGTCGTTCAAACACCATGTTTTACTAACTAAAGCTTAAACACATGACAAACTAACATGTTGCCTCAACGCACCATTAATTTAACTTAGACCCAGTTTGGTACTGAGTTTTAGAGATTAAAATCACTTATAATAACCATTTTAAATAGATTTTATGTTTAATAAAATTTTAAAACGTGTTTATTTATAATTTTTTAGTTTAAATAACAACGATTTTAGAAACAAGTTGGGGGTTGCTTATTTAAAATTGAGTTTTTAAAAAATTAAGCTTTTAAACCACAATACCAAACTAAGCCTTAATCTACTCATCAAACTATATCGGTGAGGTGGTTAATGTTGGATTCAAGCCTCACTAGTGTATGTAAGGGTGAAATGAAGTGGGTTAACAGATTTTAATAAGATTATTAATATATATATATATATATATATATATATATTACACTTCTAATTTTACAATTTACAAACTCACTTTCCTCTTTTGCTAATTTAAGTATTGTCTTTAGTGACATGTGTTTTGTCTTTTTGTGAAAATTTACCTAAAAAGAAAAGATGGGAGTGTAGATTGTAAAATATGAAGTGTATATTTCACCTCCCTAAACACACACACACACACACAATTTCTATCCGGTGCAAAAATATACTCATCAAACTCATCCTCTTATCATACTCAAATATACATTGAGTTATGTTTTTGGTTGAGCTAGGCCTCTAAAAACTTATATTGTTCTTCTTCTTTGATTATGATATGCAACGGTCCATTAATTAGAAGAAAGTCAAGAAACATTACAATCAAAGAATCAAGTGAGCGAGTTTGAATGTTTGATAGCCTAATACAACTGTTGAGGCCGACGCCGTTCCTCCTCTTGTGGGCTGTTTCAACAAGGTATGGAAGGAAGTGACTTCATGTCTGTAAACGTGTAAGTTATGCAAAACGTGAACAAACTAAGTCGCTAGCTATGGATGATTGGGCCAGACCTGCAGATTGATCGTGTCTCTACCATCCAATTTGTTGTTTTGGGCCAAATTTTTCCTGAGCGTCTTTGACAAACTATTGGGCTTTTCTACGTGCTCGGAGTGGTGTCAATTTTGGGCCATAATATTTCATCTCGAGTCCTTAAAAAAAAAAAAAAAAACTTAGATGCCCAGCTCAAGTCCTTAGATGGAGTTGAATTCCATTTTTTTTTTTGCTTTTTCTTGTTAGATGGTGATGTTTCAAGATTAGTCCTCGAATAAACCCTTGTATGGAATCTTCCGCTGATTGTTACTTTAATTTTGTTGTTGTTCGTCCTTAGATTACTCTATGTTTAGGGGTTATTGCTATTCGAAAAAATGTTTAGGGGTTATTTGCTATTCAAAAAAAATAAAATATGTTCAGGGGTTAATTGTTCAGAGAAGGAATAATGTATTTGAGCGAAATAAAGATCAAAGCCCAATGTAATAATCATTTTCACCATCTCTTGGATGGTGTTCTTGACAGTTCAAGATGGCATATTATGAATTTTACGAATTCAAAACCAATTAACAGACTCCAAACTTTTCAGCAATCACACACACACACACACACACACTATACACGTACGCAGCCAATTACAAAATGTAGACTGAAAGAAATGAAACCCAAAATCCTGTTGAATCAGATCCAAGATGGTTATCAATCAAACGAGAAAAAACAAAATGCTGAAACTGAATGCAATATAGTTCTCCGACGTCCAAATACCACACTTATATATGGAATTAGATAGCGAGGAGAACATCATTCTCGGCTTCACTTGAGAAAAAACACACACAAAACCGAATTGAGTGCATGTTTGAATACGAATTTGAAGCCCTTAAACCATGAATATAACACAAAATCATAGAAAAAAGATTCAAAATTTAGCTGCCCCACGTCTCAATCTCCCACAGTAACAATTTGGGGGAGAATATACAAGGACACATAGCAGCACGATCAATTTTGCTTCAAGGGAACGAGTCATTTGGGAATTGAACGATCCACAATGACCAGATAGAGAAGCCTGATACTAACAAAATCAATCATACAGAGATTTCAAGAACAAAAGCAATACAGGAAATAGGAGAAGCGGCGGCTGAGGAAGGAAGAGAACTGGGAATGGGAGAAAGGGCTGGTCTGGAGGTCTCTTTATATATAGTGGACGAGGAGAGTGGAGGCGAGATCCAACGGTTCTTAAAAGGCCCTTGCGTTGTGGATTAACGGTTGAGACTTATTCGATCCAAGATTACCCTACCTTCCTTCTCAATCTTGTGGGAAGTTACAGTGCTGTCCTCTTGTTGTACTGAGGGTTTTTTTTTTTTTTTTGATATATTTTTTTGTTATACAACACCTTATTAGCACATCAGTGTAAGAACTATTCACGTATTTGAGAACTATTTAGCTATGTGAGATGGGGCTCACCCAAATGCTAGAGAGTGGTCAAATATGGAGAGAACAATAAGGAGAGGATCCGGATCTCCTTAGTAGAGGAATTTTGGGAAATGAAGAAAGATTGCAAAAATCTCTGTATAGCAAGAGACTAGAGACGGAGAGCAACAAATGCGGAAAGGAAAGACAAGACAAGCCATAGTGCAGTGTTCATAACCAAGTACCATAATGTTTGTTCAGATAATGGAGTGTACAGCAGGGAGCATGGGAGTAACACAATCTGGTAAAACAAGTAATTATAAGCCAAAAAACACGAGCAAATGGTGTAGAAATGGGCAGTACAACACTACAACCACAGTTGCTCTTAGACATTTCAACAGTTTCACAAGTAGAAGGAAACACTAATAGTAGTACAAGCTGTGGCTACATCAAATCATCGATCACTTTGCAAATTTGAACCTTCCAAGTCAATGCTTTTCTCTAGGTCTCACCATAGATGCCTGAAATTACAATGGAAGAAAATGTGAAGCTACAGTTTTAGCTCAACCATGAAGGTCCATAACCACCTGATAGACCAACCTAAAGGACTTAAAATGCATAATTACATGTTAGTGCAGTTCTTAGAGTGATTAATTGAAATGAAAACTGGAAAAGAACATGGTAAGAAAAAGTATCCAAGTCCAAAAGCATCTCTATAATCCAGCTCCTAAATGTAGCATACAAGCAATAATTAATGCTGTCGACAAATGCTTTGGGTGCTCTTCTGACTCAGAGGCACCTCAGAAATATAGGCTAGTCCTTTTGGGTCAATGGATCTCACCTCTTGTGGCAGTCCAACCTCTGTAAATTTTAGATTTTAGCCGACTCAATTCCAGCACACGAAGGGGAAGGCTAGAAAAACAGAAAAAAGCATATTGTGTGATGGGAGGTGGAGGTGGAGGTGAGTATAACCTCTGCAGTTTGTTCAGCTGTTGAGAACCTTATATAGGAGGACCAAGTGGCTAAAAGGAACTTCAATTTTGGAAATATAGATAAGTGAGGTGAAAATCAACATGATTCCTTACAAGTTGAAATCTCAATGCCACAACCCACAACCAGAAAAAAAAAAAATTAAGGGAAGAAGACCGGCCACAATACTTGTAACATGCTTCCTTTTAAATGCCAGTGAACCTACATATTCTGATATATCTTCAATTGTACCATCAAATCCAAGTATACATTCCTAAGTACTGTGTAAAATAAGGATCATGCTACCACCTTGCAATATTAAAAAACGATAAAGGGTTCAATAATACCTCTTGCAAAACTCTGTCAGATACCGGGAGCTATTGTAAAAGATGAACCACATCAACACCAGGACCAATGTATCTGCCAAGATTAAGGAATTCACAAGGGCAATACTATAACGGCTCAGAGGAAATGAGAGGAGACAAAGAAATAAAGTTCCAACCTAAAAATTGCAGATCTATCTGCTTTCACAACTAAAACAGACATACGTAAAAGAAAACTGAATGAAAAAGAAATGTGTAAATAGGATACTGAAAAGATAACGCTCCCACCAATCCAGCATATAGAGCCCAAAAGTGACATTGTAAAGATAGATCTTACGTTGAACCCAATTCATGGTTCCAGGACCTACAAAACAAAAAACACAAACATTGGCACAACTTATCAGTTGCCAGAACAATCAGCCTATCAATAAAGCATACACCATGAACAAGTAACATATTATACATTTCCAACGGATTCCTAACTTACGCAATTTTACAATCGATTCCTAAGGATAAGCTAGTGCACCAGGATTTGTTCTAGGCTCAATAGAGAAAATAAAACTGTTGTGTGATTGCAGTAATGATCTGGAAAGTGGCCTCTGCTTAGTTTAAATTAGAAAAGTATGCATTGCTAAGAATAATGAAAAATCAAAGCACAACCCAATTTCATATTTCCATCTCAAACCACCATAACAGCTAGCTAGTTGCAATTGTAATCACATATCATCACAAATTAATAAGAAGATCTGTTCATTATGGTTAGTTCTTTACATATATTCAAAGGTTCATGCTTTAGTTTTTTTTTCTGCAAATAATGTGTCAAAGGTTCATAATTAATACAATAGTAGTGAAAAAGACTACAATTTGATTCAGCAGATCTAGAAATCAAAGTCAACAAGAGTGCAAAACGAATCCAATTCAATCAAAAGAAAAGCAGTAACTTACTCATGGAGGAGTGCTTGATTTCCTTAATAGCTGATTCAGTGCATAAACCAATCACTGATTAGAGAAAGAGAGAAACAGAGGGGGAGAAAGAAAGGGAGAGAGAGAAGAGCGCCCTGCTCACTGCGTACAAAGTGAAGACAAATATGGAGGGAGGGATCTCGAAGAAGAAGAAGAAGAAGAAGAAGAAGAAGAATTCCACGTGGAGGCGGATAATGGACAGGCAAAGCCCAAGTATCCTTAATGGGCTTGTTGAGGAATAAGGATGGCCCATTACAAAATCATTTTTTGTTTTTGATAAGATGCTTTTGGGCATAGATACATGATAGGTTTCAATCAAAAAAAAGAAAAAAAAAAGATACATAATAGGTTAACATAAGCTAATCTAAGGCCTATACAACTTCGGTTTTTTTAGAAAAAATCAACTTCGAACTTTTAGATTTATGTTTGGTAAGTGAAAGAAAAATATTTTTTCAAAAAAAATTACAGGTCACTGGCAGCAGCTTTTAAAAACAACATGAATGTTACTTTTAAAAACAGTTGCCACTAAAAACACTAGAAATTAATAAATTTTATCTTGGCAGCACTTTTAAAACTAATATTTATTAAACACAAAACCGTTTTAATTCACAACTGTTTATTTTCGCAGTACAACAACAATAATTTTATTTTTATTTTTTTAAAGTCACAACAATATCAAACTAACCCTAAATGTGCTTAGGAGGTATGATGACTCTGATCTTCATGAGATGGGGTCTTGCCACCATCGTTCGTTACTTAGCAGTTAGCAGTTTTGTAATGTTTTTTAACTTGTCGGTAAATCGTGAAATGGTTGGTTAAAGAGATTAAGGTTTCAACATATTTGTTGGTTAATCGTGAAAAGGATTAACCAACAAGATACTGTATCATCATGACCATGATCGCGTTCCCTTTTATCTCATCAGATAAAGATGTTACAATTGTTAATTAGCTCTGTTCTAAAGTGCTTATCTCATCATCTTAAGTGTCGGCTATGCTTTTCCTTTGAAAGTTTGAAATATGCCATCGATCCAAGCTAAACGATAAACTCAGTCGTGTTCCACGGTAGCCTAATTACCCAAAGTACTAACCAAATCTTCTTAATTAGTTTATTAATCAAATTGTTGCTTGCATGAAGCAATGAAAGCTTAATCACCTAGCATCGTCAATAATTTAAATCAAGGTACATAAGGATAAGATTGTTTTTAGTTTCACATTGAATCTGCAAATTGGCCTTACTATCTCTTAGGATTCCATTCCATCTTCAGAATTATATATAACTATATATATAGACAGAAATATCAACACACAATCGAATCGCTCTACTCGACCACGCCAACTATGCCAACTTGAAGCTAAGTGTGCTATTTAGGACGAAAATCATCAACTGCTTATCATTTTAAACTGCGATTAGTTTTCTAAATGGACATTAGGGATTGTCTGTAGCTATAATTTCTACCACTTGTATATATATGAGCCTTCTAAAACCTATCCTTATCATCATTTTTGTCACATATATATGTGCATCGTTTAATTTACTCAATAATGTTTCTATATGAGAGATTCGCATAGAAGATGAATATGTGGCGTAAGGAATCCGCTACTGTAGTTGACAATTGATCACAAATAATTATCGCAAATTGGTGGGGATCATAGAAAAGAAAAATACGAGACAGTAAGGCTTTTCTATGAAAATGATTGATATGTAACCACCGAATTTAATTAGTTTTGTTTGGCAGGAATCCACCAATGTAGTCACTACAATACGAAAACGACTGTACGTATTTGTATGAATTGGTGATTACAATTTGATCGGAGATGGAGGAAGTTTTAGAACAACTTAAACCTTGATGAGTCTCGATCTGAGTTCAATTTCCATGGCGTGCGGCAACACGATTTGATAATTGATATCGATCGAGTTGCGTGCATCTTCATCACTGTATATTTGTTCCAACAGTGACGGGGCATTTGGAATTTGAATATCCAAACCATTGTTTTCCTCTCAAGGCTGTTTTCGTATGTGAAGAGATGGGATTGATGATCGAGTAGTGACATAGCATGTTTCACCGAAAATGTTTATATTGAGCTGAGTCAAGCGGATGTAATTAGCATGGTTAATGTTCTAAAGGACGCTAGGTGCTAGTCGGGTTAATCGAGGGATTAATCAGTTTTCTAACTCTCTAGACGGAAACAATAAAACACCGTCAAACGCCTAACGCCTAAACGGGGATTTTTAAAACATCAAGCATGGTAACTTAGTATTAGCAAGAGGGAAGTTGTTTTCCTGAAGTGAATAATAGATTGAAGGTTTGGTGCTTCTAAGTTCTCACACATCCAGAAACTTGAAAAACAATACGAGATTAAGGGTAAACTAACATATCAAACTACCATTATATATCGTATCGTAGTCTAAATCACTAGTTTATTTCTTCACATGAAACCGTTGTCCGTCAAATTCTAAAATTCACAAGTTCCCACTCGAACGTTACATAATTTATTACGAGAACCACTAATTTTTTAATCAACAAATCATCAACGGTCCTCTTTGGTATATAGTATCACTAGTACGAAACCTAAACTACATAATAATATATAATTAAGATAGTTGATACTTGCATATGTACGTCTGCGTTTGATTCTAATTTTTACATTATCTTTTGTATATGAAATATCTTTGAAATATTTGAAATATCTTTCTCACATCTACCATAACAACGTACTTTAATTATTTATATGCAGTCAGCACTCTTGTTAATTAATTTGTTATGTAAAGATCAGAATCGAGTTTCAATATGATTATATATAAAACATAATGGAATCTTTATACAGCGGAAAAATAAAGTGGAAGGATCATTAGATTGGAGAGAACTCATTGATAATTATACACAGTGACATAGCTAGAAAACTAAACTAGAAGAGTCAAAATTTAATTAATAAGAATTATACTAAACAAAAACAAACTTTTCAATCTTCTTTATTTTTCTCCATTGTATTTTGGGGCACATAATTGTTCATTCTTTTTGTATTGTAGGAGTTAGTATCATATAAATTTTTAACGGTTTAAATAAAATATATATAATATCTACGACGATTGCTTATATTGTGTGACACTTTTTTGGATTGTGTGGAAGCTAGTAGTATGTAACATGCATGATTAATATGAGGGCCAAACTTTACACTAATATTGTAATATAAGTATGGATGTAGTAATTATATCAACCAACAATTGAAAGTGTGGAAAAGTGAGAAGGGTCATTTGAACCCTCTCACTCTCATGTGACTATGTCATTGATTGTACATAGATCCGGTTACTCTATAGTGAGAAAGGTACGTTGATATACATGATAATTGCCCAAAATGCAGAATAAGCCTACGATAAAGACTAATTAACAAGCACTCCTGAGTCCATCCATTAACCAAAGCTTTGGAAATTTACGTTGAACTGATTGAGATCGATAAAGAACCCTCAACCCTCAAATTATACATTCTTGCAAACATTTAGATCCAGTAGTCGTGAACTACATAACAAGCTGTCATTGTTGAACTTCCAATTGTAACTTATTCTAGCTTCCTAAGTGAACCTCCAATAATTGTACGTATGCACAATGATCTTTTTCTTCACGAAAACCAGCTAGGGTTTGACTGCATACCATCGCTGTGGATATACACTATCCTTACCATCAATAATTTGTCACCTGGCAATCTTGGCATGGATGCAGTTCTCAGCAGAGAGATAAGTATGAACAATGGGACACTATCCTGGTCGATTCACATGCCCAAGTTTTCATTCTTCTGCTTCCATTTATGCAAAGCCCCCAACACAAGAAAACAGTAAGGAAAAATATCCAGACTCGATCCAGACATCAGGACCATTATTTGGTCCTCTGATCTCATGAACTTGAATTAACAAATGCATGCCTGGCCTGCTGGCTATATGTCAGTTTGCTTTTCTTGGCACCAACTCAACAAGATAAGGCCTATACCGTATCTGTAGATGATGCTCATCTTCTCTCTCGCATGCATTTATTTGATTCTTTCGTGTGTTCCTCATGTTCTTGGTTCTCTGGTTATTTTAGTGTTTGATGATCATCTTTATATCCTTCCAACGACCAAGCAAGAATATATGAATGACCTGTGTGTATCTAAGCCTTTATATATGGAATACACGTGAGCGATAGGTTGATTAAACCCTACATGCATGTTGTGCACGCTGTAATTTGTTCTTGGCGCATGCATCATCATCAGGCTCACCATATATTTCTGGGAAAATGAATTTTGCCACATATTGTGGTATTGTTCAAGTACGTTAAGACAAGCACAGATAATCAGAAATCATTTGATTAAAAGTTTAGATTAGGTGGCCTGAAGAGGTATCCGGTGGTGTGTGACGTAGCACGTCTGACTCACTAAAAGCTAGTATACATATAATTACAACAAATTATAAACTACCGGAGGATATAAATACACCAAACACACTGGACCCTAATCCTTCCAACGACCAAGCAAGAATATATGAATGACCTGTGTGTATCTAAGCCTTTATATATGGAATACACGTGAGCGATAGGTTGATTAAACCCTACATGCATGTTGTGCATGCTGTAATTTGTTCTTGGCGCATGCATCATCATCAGGCTCACCATATATTTCTGGGAAAATGAATTTTGCCACATATTGTGGTATTGTTCAAGTACGTTAAGACAAGCACAGATAATCAGAAATCATTTGATTAAAAGTTTAGATTAGGTGGCCTGAAGAGGTATCCGGTGGTGTGTGACGTAGCACGTCTGACTCACTAAAAGCTAGTATACATATAATTACAACAAATTATAAACTACCGGAGGATATAAATACACCAAACACACTAGAAGACTAAAAACAAAGTAGAACCAAACGATTATGCGTATTCGATCTAAATAACCGCTATCTTAGCATATATGATGGACATGTATGTGACGTTGTATAGCATGTCTAATTCCCCAATTACATAATCCGACTGATAGAACGTGCTTAATCACACTAAAACAATCGTAAAAACAGTGCTCAACCTAACACTAGCAGAGGGATATGATTAAAACCAAAACCACAAAAAAAAAACTAAATAGTAAACTACATATTAGTAACTGACTAAATTGCAGTTTACAAATACAACCTTTATATATTATCTTATACATTTAAGGACAAAAATTAACAAATTAGGACAAACTAATGTCCACATGCCATCTGTCACTACATATTTTACCAAACTACTCTTCATTACATATTCTACTGTTATTATGGACGTGCTACTGCCGTGTCGACGAGAGACATGATACTGCCATATCGACATGAGACGTGCTACTGCCGTGTCGACCGGAGACGTGTTATTTATGTGTAGGAAGGTGCTGCTACCGTGTTGACGAGAGACATGTTACTGCAGTGTCGACGAGAGACGTGTTACTGTCGTGTCGATCGGAGACGTGATACGTCGTGTCGACCGGAGACGTGCTACTGCCGTGTAGGAAGGTGCTACTGCCGTGCATGAAGGTGCTACTGCCGTGTCGACAAGAGATGTGCTACTGCCGTGTCGACGAGAGACGTGTTACTGCCGTATCGACCTGAGACATGCTACTGTCGTGTCGACCGGAGACGTGCTACTGCCGTGTCGACATGAGACGTGCTACTATCGTGTCGACGAGAGACATGCTACTGCCGTATCATTTTACTTAAATTTATTTAAAAAATATGTATTTTAGTCATTTTGCCTATGAAAGTCTAGATCAGATCTAATACCATTAGTTTGGGTTTGGGTTTGGGTTTGGGTTTCTATCCTAATTTATACAGAAAATATTAAAAGTGGGATTTTTGTGTTTTAAATTTGGTCATGTGCTATTATATAATTTTCTCAAAACTAAAAACAAAACACAACTCATAAATTAGCAAGAAAAATGCTAGCATTGCTAAAGATGTTCTAAACAACCTAAATTTAGTTTCTCGACATCGTGATCGTCATGCGGTAATCGTTAATCTATATACAATCCAACCAAATTAAGATATCTTAATTAAGTTTCAACACAACAAGTTAACAACGATAGACGATCATGATGTTAACTATATATATTAGCACCAATAATGACAGCATCGATCACCACATACCATTACGATACCATCAAAGTTTCATGCTACTCTATTATAATGTCTTGGCATAAGCACAAAACAAACAATATGACTCACCAAAAATAGAACGATTATCGCATGCATGTGCAACCACCACATTTTATAAATCTTATCCCAAAACTATGTGAATTATTGGTCGATCTAAGAAAGGGGGTTGGGGGTCGATGTCGATCCCATACGGATTGTAGTGACATAACCTAAGCTAGCTTGGAAAATATGAGGAAAAATGATGCCGTTTTAACCCAAAAACGACAGTCGTGTGTGTTTCATATATGCAACTAGTTTTTCTGATGCAACTAGTTTGATGGAGATTAGTGATATAATTAATTGAGCTGATCGAGTTTACCAAAAGGCAGCTATAGAAAGGTTTTTCTGGGCAGAATCGAAGCCGTTTTGTATATATGGAGATTCAGATGAAGCTCTTTAAAACACTCTAAAGGCCAGCATTACATGTGGGGGAGATAAAGAGGGCACACAGATAATCTCTCTCTGGATCAAAATGACCAAAACATGGAAAAGTATGACTTGCCCTATTTTCCAAAAGCCAAAAAATGTAAGCCTCTAATTGCCCTTTAGCTAGCTGCTGCTTTCTCTCATATTATAACCAAATATGTATGGTGGTTTTTGTTCTTGATAGTGTTGCTTACAAAGAATGTATGAAACCGTATATGCGGATCGATCAATGGGAACAAATTAAGAAATTATTTATTTAGTTTTTCATATAATAAATTCGAAGAAGTGACTTAAATTTGATAGGTTGTCCTCTTATGCATGCATGCAGACATATCGGATGTCAAATATATTGTTCCTACTTTCCTATTTTGTTTGAAAATAAAAATAGGAAAGAATTAATCATCATTATAATAAAATGAGTAATCTCTGTCTACCAACAAAACAAATCAAAGTCCCAATCTAAAAAAAAAAAAACAAATAAAAGAATTAGACGTATACGGTAATTACAACTACGCATATGTTTTATTAGTCGGGTTCTTACAGACCACGGTTGATTCATAATGTTTCTAAGTTAGTAGGCTGCCTCCTTTTAATTTAAATACCGAATCAGCTATGCATGCAGTTGCGTATATGTTTCTATGAATTTGCTCTTGTTATATATTTCCACGGACAAATCAAACATATTCTTTTTACTATCATTGTTATACATTGCAAAAGTCATATTCATCGTGTCCTGTTGCATCATGTTGGTGGCTTAATCAAATAATAATCCATCAAAAACGAAAATCATATATAGAAATCAATATGCAATCTAGCTATGTACGTTTTTCTTAACTAATTAGGAATTATCGAGACAAATGTTTGGTGCGTTTTAGGGAAGGTCCCCAACATATTGGTAGAGTATTAGGCTAATGTATCTGGTCATTTTACAAAGCTGTTCGTATGGGGAGCTAACTTGGTTCCCTACCACTGACAAATTCGAAAAACAGTGTGTCATGGAGGTTTTATAATATTGTTATAAGATTTAAGTGTTTTCAAATTGATATTAGTACCAAAATTGCAGGTTTAAGTTATGTCAACTCATGTAATGGTCACAAACATTACCAGCAATCATTCACCTAAATCATACAATTAAGCCCCACATGATCGATAAATAATTAGCAGCATTAACTTATAGCTAATTTTGTTGGCCCAAAAAGGTAGTTTAGATCGGATATTTTTATAAAAAATACAAGTTTTCGTAGACTCACACAATTTAAAGAAGTTTGGGTTCATGTCCGATCATGTTCATAAAAAATGCAAAATTTTAAGTACTAGCCTAATACTATTTGGTCTAGTAGCATTAGTCTCTCATTTGTAAGTAGAAGGTCGTGAGTTCGACTTACAATAAATTTATTGTAGCATTTCAGTTATTTGTTTGATAAAAAAGAAACTCTAAATACAGTTGGATTGTACTAGATTTATGTAGACAGTTAGATTGTTACGGTAAGTTAAAACTCAAAACTTAAAAGATTTGGGTTTGTAAAGCTACATGCAGCTTGACGATTTCTTTCTCCTTCGACCCTTCCTTGCCTCTCTTCTTCAGTGTAGTTCGGCTGCGGAAGCAAAACAGTTCACTTCATAATTCGTTTGCAATTGATGTTCGTCTGCAAAACAGTTCTTTTTGGTTCACTTCATTGTAATTGCATACTTGTTGTTTGCATGATTTTTATTGCTTATCGTTAATTTGCGTCAGTTTTTCAGGAACCAAACAGAACTGATCAGAACCAAACCGGTTTCTTTTAGGTCTGGTTCCATTCAGGTGATGTTTTAAAAAAAATGACTCGAATTGAAAGTATTATACTATTCGAATCTCGGATCCTATTATTGAAAAATATTTTAGAGCCGAACACATCCCTAAATTTCACTCTTCTACAAATATTGCAATTTTGTCAAACCATACTATTAGCACTCGAGATGTAGGTATAATGTCCCTCTCAATGTACAATTATCCTTAGTTTAATAATAATAATTGTCGAGTATGTGACTAATCGTTCCAGTTAGGCTGGATTTGAACCCTCGTTTCAAACTAAAAGAATTGCAATAGTGTCTAACCGTACTATACTACGACTTTAATTTTCTCTTACCCGATCTTCATATTTCTTCATGAATTGTAACTAGCTTATAGTTGAACCATATGATCATCTTTTATCCCAGAAAAGAAAGGAAATCATCTGATCATCTTTCTTTGGCCACGACTCTTGACCACCGACGGTAGGCATGGACCAGAAGGATAAGGTCTATTGGATATTGTTGCACTCGTTTTCCTCACTCCATCGATGCCACGTCAAGCATCCTAGTAACATGTACGTGGATGATTGAAAAAATAATACACCGCATTGACCATTTCTATGGTAACAAGACATTTTACTTTTTTTTATTTTTTATTTTTAGATTCTTCTTGTGTTCTAGTTGAGCGGTTATTAAGGTATGTTTAGGTCTTCAGCACACGACAGACAAAAACTATGTGGGCGATTAAGATCATATGATATATATATTGCTCTTCCAACGAGAGATCTCTATTTTTTGTCATTTTTGGGATATGTCCACACTATTAGATCTATTTTTTAATGGGTTTGAATGACTGAAATTAAAACAAAAACTTAACACTTATGTCAAATCTACACCGTTCAAGATTATTAAAAATAAATCTTTCATTTGGGTGACTTAACGATAACTAAAATTTGTAGAAATGATGTACTTATATATCCAAACGAACTGAACGGTGGAGATTTGATTTTGTGATCAAAAAGTTCGTCAAATGATCTATCCCTAGAAATGAATAAAAAAAAAATCTTTTATTGGAAATGTCCTGTGTATATATATATATATATGAATGGCTAATAATACATAAAAAATATTGTTAACTAATTATATATTAACAAACCAAATGGTTATTAATTTAATAGAATCAACTAAAAACTTTGAGGATATCTTAGTTTTTACCCCACCAACATGTACCCATATTGTTTCAAGAAAGACTGCGCATATATGTTGGGGTTAAACAATGTGATACATGATCAGAATTTACCTATCTCCCCTAATGGAACTATATAATAACCTTTTTGATCATGTTACAATTTGTTTTTAAAAAATCCAACGTATATTATCACACTTACGAATTAGTTAAAAAAAATTGTATACATGACAATGCAAACACATTATTGTCTTCCTTCACTCATTACAGTCTTTAAAATAAAACCAAACAATCCACATAGATGATGACTTTCCAAAGAAGAGGATAAACCTCACCATGAATTTAGCAGATTTTCAAGAATATGCAAACACCAAAAATAGTAACAAACCACCTGCCAACACGTGTCATTGACGGAGACGACAGCTCCGTTGAGGACGATAAACACGAAGACGCTCCCTAAATAAACGTGGAACACAAGCAGAAAAAACGTCGCCGCTTGGTTCTGTAGCGAGGGGCCCACATTCTCCGGTGAAGAGAGTCCCCACTTTTCCTATAAATACGTGGCCAGAGTCTGGGAGTCACTTACTCCTTCAAACTTCAGAATCCCAAATCATACACTTCAACGTGTTCGGTGTCCAAAGTTTTCAGGGCCTTACGTGTAGTTGCCTCCTACTTCCTCTGCAGCTCCCCTTATCTTCCACTCTTCTTGGTCTAGTTTGTTCTCCCTTCTACCTGTTTCGGTGTTTTTTTTTTCGTCGAGTTTCTAAGTTTGTTATACTTCTGAACAATGTGTGGAATACTTGCCGTTCTGGGTTGCTCCGATGACTCTCAGGCCAAGAGAGTCAGAGTTCTCGAGCTTTCTCGCAGGTACTTATGTCTCTCTTTTCTTTCATTTCTTGTGCTTGAAGTAAAGTAACACATGCATGTAGATAGATAAAGATGATTTGTTGTTGTTGACGATGATCTGGTTTTTCAACGAAGGCGATGCTCATAGTTTTCTGTTAGTTAAAACTGACATGATTGTCATGTTTGCATAGTACAAATGTTACTGTTTGTTCTTGGTCACAACCGGTGCTTCTTCAGATCAAACCGTCTGATATGATGTTAACCAGGGACCCGCAGTTTGTGATAAAATAGTTTTTTTGAGTACAATGATTAGGAGAAAAAAGGACCCAGAAAGTTGTGGAATGACTGAAATGACCTTGGTTTTACTGTGCTAGGTTGAAGCACCGTGGCCCAGATTGGAGTGGTCTGTACCAGCATGGTGACTGTTTCTTGTCCCATCAGAGGCTGGCTATTATTGATCCTGCTTCTGGAGATCAACCTCTGTTTAATGAAGACAAGTCCATTGTTGTCACGGTAGGACCTGTGCCTGCCCATGTGTTCTTGTTAATTAATTTGTGTATATTCTAGCTTAATTAGTTTGTTTTAAGAAACTCAATTATTGATGAAGGGTTTGTGCTCACAATCTTCAGGTCAATGGCGAGATTTACAACCATGAAGAACTCAGGAAGCGTCTGCCGAATCACAAGTTCCGAACCGAAAGTGATTGTGATGTCATTGCTCATCTGGTGAGGCACCTAAACTGTTTTTCAACACTGATTTGTACCAACTTGTTTGGTAAAACCAAACCATGATAGAGTCTTAATTTTATGTGCATGTAACTATCAGTTTGATCAAGTAATAGGATGATGAGTTTTTACTTTGATGAACATGTACATCTGTATTTATTGTGTTTCTTGATATGTGTATAATTCTGTATTCTCATTATTTCTGTGCGTTTGATGATGATCCAATTTTGGGATGTTGAATTTGTGTGAGGGTCGACATGCACGTCATGTTGGTTGCAGTAGCGCAAAATATTGTATTAACTGTTTCTGTTATCTGTTTTAGTATGAAGAGTTTGGAGAGAACTTTGTGGACATGCTTGATGGCATGTTCTCTTTCGTGCTGCTGGATACCCGGGACAACAGCTTTATTGTTGCTCGTGATGCTATTGGAATCACTTCCCTCTACATGGGCTGGAGTCTTGATGGTAACATTTCTTTGCAATAAACCTTGTTTTTTGTGTGATTTTTGTCGTGAATATGTATGTGACATCAAATCATTTCTGTTTATCAAAATCCAGGCTCAATTTGGATTTCATCAGAACTGAAAGGATTGAATGATGATTGTGAACACTTCAAGTCCTTTCCACCTGGTCACCTCTACTCTAGCAAAACAGGTGAACTAAAGAGGTGGTACAACCCCCCATGGTTCACAGAGTCCATTCCATCTACGCCATATGATCCTCTTGTTCTCAGGCGTGCCTTTGAAAACGTAAATTTCATCACTTCAAACTCATACAATACTGTGTTACTTGTACATCTCAAAGAGAAAAATTGTGATTATAGCTTACATGTTGAGTGTAATACGTGCAGGCTGTGATCAAAAGGCTGATGACTGATGTGCCTTTTGGAGTTCTTCTATCTGGAGGCTTAGATTCATCTTTGGTTGCCTCTATCACTGCTCGTTACCTGGCAGGCACAAAGGCCGCCAAGCAATGGGGAGCACAGCTCCATTCTTTCTGTGTTGGATTGGAGGTGAGATCTATAGTATAAAGGGTGAAGATTTATATTATGGTTTGTTGGCGCTTCTCAGTTCCTAAAGTAGTCTCTTTATATGATTTACAGGGCTCGCCAGATTTGAAGGCTGGAAAAGAAGTTGCAGACTATTTGGGAACAGTTCACCATGAATTCCATTTTACTGTTCAGGTATCTATACAGAACCTGAGTTAGACTTTTAGCCAAAGAGCTAGTTTCATTTTGCTTCTATGAAAATCAGTAGCCAAACTGCTAATCATTTGCATTGGTATGTGATAGGATGGAATTGATGCCATAGAGGATGTTATATACCATGTTGAAACATATGATGTTACCACTATTCGAGCCAGCACCCCTATGTTTCTCATGTCACGTAAGATCAAGTCTTTGGGAGTCAAGATGGTGATTTCTGGTGAGGGTTCTGATGAGATTTTTGGTGGATATCTATACTTCCACAAAGCACCCAACAAGGAAGAGTTTCACCGTGAAACTTGCAGAAAGGTATTGTAAATTTTTATTTATTCATTCCGAACATTTACATGTGTTTGGAATGGAGAGTGATAACAAGGACTTGTTCTTTTCTGGAATGCAGATCAAAGCACTGCACATGTACGATTGCCTGAGGGCTAACAAATCAACATCTGCCTGGGGCTTAGAAGCTCGAGTCCCTTTTCTGGACAAAGACTTCATCAATGTTGCAATGAGCATTGATCCAGAGTTCAAGATGGTAAGAATTAAGGGTAAAAAATAGTTAAGAAGTTCTCACACCATAACTGAAATTCTAAAGCAGATACTAATCACTTGGCTTTTAATTTCAGATCAAAAAGGACGAAGGCAGGATTGAGAAATGGGTCCTCAGGAAGGCCTTTGATGATGAGGAGAAGCCTTATCTGCCGAAGGTATACCTTCTTTCTATTTCGACTATTGCGAATAACTTCCAACTTCCCAAGCATGTTGTCTCTTGAAACTAACATATTTTTAATATCTGCAGCACATCCTGTATAGACAGAAAGAACAATTCAGTGATGGTGTTGGGTACAGTTGGATTGATGGCCTGAAAGCTCATGCTGCTCTACATGTAAAGATCTTTCTTAACCCTTTGTTGGAAGTCTTTATTTTTGTTAGGAAGGTCTTGGATCCACTTGGCCACTTATTAACCTCAAACCTATACTTTCAGGTCAATGACAAGATGATGCAAAATGCTGCACATATCTTCCCACACAACACTCCCACTACAAAGGAAGGCTACTACTATAGAATGATTTTCGAGAGGTTCTTCCCACAGGTAATTGGTTGCTAGTTTTCATGATCATCACTCTACGTTTATGACAGACATACGAGTTAGGGAGCTAACTTGTTATGCTTATTATCCGATTTTGGCAGAACTCGGCTAGGCAAACTGTACCAGGAGGACCAAGTGTGGCCTGCAGTACAGCCACTGCTATTGAGTGGGATGCTGAGTGGTCTAAGAATCTTGACCCATCTGGCAGGGCCGCCCTAGGAGTCCACAACTCGGCTTATGAGAATCAGGCCGCTGTTCCGAGTGGACTAGGGCCTGAAATCATTGAAAATGTTCCCCACATGAAAGTTGGTACCCAAGGAGTTGCAATTGCAAGCTAGTATTCCCTGCTGGAGGACCCAAACATCTGCAAATATGAAGGTATGCCCTGCAGATTCAAGGGTCATTGTTCTCAAAATTACAAAACTTTAAGATGATAATGATGCCTAATGTATTAAAGTTATAGTCATCATGTAAAACTTGTTGAAACTGTATATCCCCTCTATGGTGGATTAAGTTGTTAAGTTTTATAATCTTGTTGTATTTACGTTTTATAATCATGTTGTAATTTTTGAAAGGATCATGTTGTATTTTATCAGAACCAGTTTTTGGAGTGTGTTTATCTAATGTTTGAAGATTTAACAGTGAATATCCTTGTGCACTTTAGTTTGGAGATGTTTTCTTCAGTACCAGTTTATAGTTCTTAACCACAAATTAAACAAGGGTGAATGAGCAAGAAGGATGCATCTCTTCCCTTTAATGTTACTATCAAGTCTTCCATTCAACTCATGAACATGTTATTAACCAGAGCACTTCTCCTGTTACTCTGGTATTGAACCATGCCCAGGGAACCAGTGAAAAAAGGAAAAAAAAATGAAAGATGTGGCTGCTGGGATTTGAGCCCAGGTCTCCACGGCCACAACGTGGAATTCTCACCACTAAACTAGAGCCACTTTGTTGTAGTACGCTATTTGTCTTGTATACTTATTAATAACAAGTAGTATACCAAAGAGAATGAACTCATTCACTAGTTCCAAATACGAAGAGAAGAACGAGAGGTAGAATTAGTGACTTGAAGCCATACATGTATTTTCCCAAAGGTTAAAAGGAGCGATAATTGGAACGATATAGAGAAGAATTTACAAGTCTCAAATGAAACAATATGATGCACACTGTACAATTGACCAACAAGGTGGCTGTAGTTTAGTGGTGAGAATTCCACGTTGTGGCCGTGGAGACCTGGGCTCGAATCCCAGCAGCCACACCTTATTTTTTTTGTTTTTGTTTTTGTTTTACCTATTTAAGATTCTTGATTAGTAGAGGACTTCTCTAGCAATATATTAAGCATCACAAGATTCTTGATTAGTAAAAGTTCCATGATTGGAAAAATAATGAGGAAACCTTATTGCTCCTCACTACTCTAGCAATATATTAAGCATCACTTTACAGATTACAAGATAGAAATTAAGATGCAATTTAGCACCCCCTAATTCATGTATCATAAGCTAAATCCTATAGAACTTGTTAGAGAGGACCATCCATTTAGAAGAGCAAAGTAGTGTAAAACAGTTGGTTCCAAGTGTCTGGCAAACCAGGAAGGCACCAATGGCTACAATCAGCTGAGCGTGCAGGATTTGCTCTCTGCCCAGGACTCAAATCCCCGCTGTAGATTGAAGGGTGCCCATCTTTTCTGAGCTCTGAAAGCATTGTGATGTCTAGCAAAAATGGAGGGTTGCGCATTTCTCGGATCACACTGTCCATCACTCTCATCTGGTCTGGATATGTCGTCCCCGGATAAACTACCCCACTCACTGTCATCGGTGATGTTTCTCCATAGCAGTTCTTGGTGGTTGTAGGTGTTGCTCCCCCATTCCATTCATTTGGGCTGTCAATTTATCATGTCATTGAAGTAATTGGATACTAAAGTTCATGATAAATACATGGTCGAAACTAATAGTTTGACAACATACCAAGTGAAATCACATGTAAAGAAAGAAATATTTTCGCTATAAGGCTAAAAGCTAACACTGCATTTCAATATCTATACCTGAACTTACTAACCATTTTTACATGTTTTGCTATTTTGTTTGAAAATGTGCTCGATGTTTTGTCCAAAATAAAGCGAAGACATCTAGACATAAAAATCAAGCTTAACATGTGTAGTTTTGTTTTTTGGAATGAGAAATTGCTAGCTTTGTTATGTCAACATAATGGAGGCCTTGATTGGAGAGATGTGGTCCTCTTTCTCTGTTTAGGAGCACATATAACCAGTTTTGTCATCTTTGAAGATTGCCACCGACAAAACCAGTGCTCTTTCTTCCTAATTCTCAGAACATGGGGCATGTGTTTGCCGCACTACAATTCTTCCCTAAACAAAGGTGTATAATTGTATGTGATTCTAATTCTAACTCAGGAAGTAGTTGAGATTTTACATCAGTAACATTTATTCTAATGTCTAAAATTTAAAACAGATATTTGGTGAACCTTATCAACTCTTAGATCAAAATGGACATATAGAAATGGAGTGAATATTTGGTGCTTGGAGCTGGCTGAACCCCCAATACATGTAATGAATGAAGCCTGGAATTTGAACCTAGACAATAATTTGAGGGAGAAAGAGTGAAACTCACTTGTAATGTGTGGGAGATATGGAGAGAAAGAAAACTCGGGTCCTTGTGGTATCGATGTATTTGTCGACCCAATTTGCCCATGTTCTCATTCCTTTCTCCAAAGCAGCCAGACGATCCGTATCTTTGTAATATTTTCCACCTGATTCCATGTAATCCCACCTATACGTTACCCAAGTCACAAAAAACATGGTCAATGGTGAAACACTACTATAGGCACAAATATTATACATGCATCATCACATCTAAAACAATCACTTGCGTGTTTTGCATGTTATGTTATCATATTATTTATTTATGTTAAGTGTTATATTATCAAACATCGATTTTTGATGATACTAAGATATCAAAATGTGTAACATGTACCTTGTGACATGTTATGTCATCGAACTATCTTCTTATATCACATCATATCATACATCTCCTGTTATGTCAGCGAACTATCTAGGTGACATACATTTTTCGGACTATCTATGTTATGTGTGTGACTGCTAACTCATGTTGTAAGCAAAGATTAAATTGTGTACGTGTCATCGACAATTGATGAGTAACAAAATATATGCTCACCCTTGGAGACCTCCTGTGTGACTCCACCAATGACCGGTGTTAAATGACAGCACGTCGGCCGACCGCCACGCTTGGCTGTTCTCCGATATCTCCTCAAGCCTCAGAACTCTCTTTCCCTCCATCATATCAATGTCCACCAGATATGGAGCTCGGTAGTATTGCAGGGTTACACCATAATCCTGCATTATTGTAGCAAAACCCAAATAAGGGACTGTTTGCAATGGCATGATTCTCTCATTCCCTAGGCCATGACTTTTGTAGACAAGATACATGATGGGGTGCTGTCCAGCCTATCCTGCTGTAATCAACAAATGACCCTTTGGGTCCCTCCATACATTTCCTATGGATTCTTTTGGTCCGTTCAAACCTCAAAGCATTGTTCAAGAAATGGAAAGAACATAGAAATTCTGCATTTAATTAAAAATGGAGTCTTGAAATATGTTGTTCCTAAAGTATCTGATGTTCAAGACTTGCTAAAACAAAATGCCAAAACCCAGAATCCGAATCAAGCAAGCAAGAAAAAGGAGAGACTAACCAAGAAACTGAATGTTGAAAGTGGATCTCCCTTCACCATTTGAGTTTGGGTTTGAGGAGCTGCAGAGTAAATCAAGCAAACCAAAGACTCCCATTGATTCCTCCCAAGTGAATCACCTACAAACATGACTGTTTTCCCTTTCATTTTGAGCAAAAACTCAACCCCATTGAACCTACCAACAACAACAAGATACTAAACAAAGAGTCATCATCTCTAAACAAGAATAAATAATCACATTTCAGCAAAGACCAGTTTGAGTACTAATCTACCTTGGAAGCTCACAGTTGAGGGGTCTCCATCTATACTTGAGGTACTCAGAATCTGGGCGCCCATACATTTGGCAATTGAACTCAGGGTCTATGATTAAAGGGCACTCAGAAGATTGGTACATTGGGTAAGAGTCATCTTGGACCCAAGTGCCTGCAAACATTGCACAAGTGGTTTGGTTGGTGTGGATCATTGGCCCTGAGCTATGGTGATGGGTGTTGTGGTGGTTCCTCATGCTCATTATCACAGCAGAGTGGGAAGATTGAAGCAGAGCTAGGCAAAAAATAGCTAAGCAACACAAAAGGGCCATCGGAGAGGGTATTGGGTGGTGAAGAAGAAAAAGCAAAAGCTGCGGAAAAGAAGAAACAGAGAGAGAGAGAGAGTGGAGCTACAAGCTATGGTAACTTAAAAAAATTAAAGTTGAAATCTTGGTGCTGCTTGAGGTCTTATATATAAAGAAAAAGGTGGGTACTTGTTTGGTTTGTTTGGATTTGTTGTGGGTGTATATGAAGGTTGCAGAGATTGGTTCACGTGAGGGTGACGGTGGTCTGGTGAGAGGCTGATTTGGACCCTGAAGCATGAGCATGACACTCCCTTCTATCTTACTGGAAAATGTGATAAATCCTTGAGATTGTCTGCAAGTGTTTTTATCCCAATGGGGTTTAAACTCAATACTAGTCCATTTTCCAGTGGAATAATGCTAGATGACATTTTTAGGTGCTACACCTTATGTGGTATTTTTGCTATGTTTAATATGTGAACAAAATTAGAGGAGAATTTTTATTTTTATTTTTTTTAATTAATAACAAAACTAAGGGAAATGTCAAATTCAGGATGGCCAAGATTGTGGCAAGGTCCAGTCTCATTACTTTGCAGTTCCTCATGATGGAGGCAGCTAATGTTGGCTGTGAGGTCATCCCAACCCAAGTGGGTACTATCTCAACCATCTCAATGTTTTGTTATCAAGTGCGTGAGGTCAGTTCTATATGTTATGTCTAGGCGCCTCAAAGTTGGATTCTTATCTCCATCAATTATAATTTATTTATAAAGGGAGCACCTTTCTTAGGAAAGTGCTCCTCCTAGGAAAGCTAGGTAGATGTTCTTTGCTTTACTTACCCACATCTACATAGAACATAATTCCAGTTTGCTTTGCTACAATATGCTTTATGAAAAGAAAAAAATAAAGGAGAAAGTGAATTGGGTTTTGATCATGACAAAAGCTTTGCAAGGGAAAGTGAGACCCTCTTTGGCTTCTCTTGATTACACTCCATTTCCTCTTAATGAAGTCTAAGTTCATTACATAATCATGCTTTATACTCTTTAGGTGTTGTAGTTTACACAATGCATCCTTATCTGAAAAACTGAAAACAAGATGAAGAAACTGAAGACAAAGAGATCTGAATATATTGATGGTCTTGTATTTCACGAAGAGATTACATGCTATATATACATGTACATAAGGCTAACTGATGCAGCGGAAGGTACGAGGGGCTAACAAGCGTTAAACCCTAAAAAGATGAAGAGTTATCAAACGATAAACTCATAGATAGAACTCTGGAATTTACCAGAAAATAAGAGAAAACTCTTAAGTTTGATTGATAATAATATGATTGAATTCCCCATTACAATGTAAGAGGTGCTTTATATAGAGCACATAAACATAAACCTAATACAATCAGAAAACATAGTTAATTATAGACTACAATTAGGAAACCTAATAAACATCAGACATAAAATCTTAAAATATGTAGTTGAAATCTTAATCAAGATTTTTCTCGAGAATCCCGATATATCCAGAAGAGCAATTTACGATTAATTTCATCATTAAGAAGCCTGTTTGAATACCAATTTTCAATATTCAAACCAATCTTCTTAATATGAAGACGTTTCTTGCTTTTCAAGATTCTTCGCTGAAACTGATCAAAATCTCGTCCTACATCACTAACTATTACATCAATCAAGGATCAGTTTCCTCTCCTACAATCAAGCTGAAACTAGCTATAAGTCAGGAACATAAAAGGCATGTATACAAACAGAATCAACATTCCAAATACAGAAGATTTACTTTCCAACATTATCTAACGCAACTAAACATAATGGAAGAGCTCCGATGCCTATTGCAAAAGCTTTGGCACTCAGAGACATCTTACTCACTGTTTAAGCCCTATCTGAAAAAGTAAGAAAGAAATTTTTGACTTACAACAGGGTGATATTTATCGAAATTGTGTTTATTTGTAAGAGATTAGTAAGTTTTTGTTGTGCAAGTTCTTAGTACAATATATTTACATAAAGCTTTTATGACAGCTGCATAGAAAAACAGCTCCCTTCCATTATTAGAGGAAGCTGTCCAAGGTTTCCAAGGTTTCTGATAATTTCCTAGAGAGGTTACCACACTGAGCATCAGTGCGTGAATGACCTCGTTTGAAAGAGAGAAAGAAAGAGGCTGCCGAATCTTGGACATTATTGAGGTGGGGGTTTTCTTCATCAAACAGATTAAAGCACAAGTTTTGTTTGCAAGAAATGGTTCCAGTTCTGATTCTGAGATTTCAATGGTTCAACCCACAGACGATTCTGATGTAACCAAAATTATGTATGTGTATCAGAATGACACTATGAAAGTTTTTATAGTGATCAACTATTATAAGAAATCGTCAAACTTGCACACAAGTGTATGCTCGTATCAGATATGAAAGCTATAGGCAAATGCCCCATAGAGTAATTAGCAACTTGCACAGTGTATGTCTAGTTATTCATGGGCAGCCAGCTACCTAAATTGAAATATTTCAACATCCATCAATCAAATTTTCTTTCTCCAATCCTACAGATTTGGCTGTCTATGGCTCCGTTTGGGATTGTGGTTTCGGAAAAATTTTAGCTTATTTTTAACGTTTTGGGCTTTCAGCCTGTTTGGTAAATTTTCCAAACCCGTGTTTTTATAAAAATCACGGCGCAAAACCTCAATTTTCATAAGCAGATCGTTACCTGCTTTTTCAAATCTGGGTTTCCGAAACTCTCGCTGACGACACAGCTGACTTGCTTAAAATTGTGAAATCCTAAAATACCCAACGCCAAATCCAGATCTGATTCGCGCTCTTGCTCCGTTTCCTCTCAAATCTACGTGCGCTTGCTATGTTTTTCTGTCAAATTTGCCCGCCATTTTGCCGATTTCTCCTCAATTTGGGCGCAATGCCTTCTTTCAATTCTAGGGTTTGTTTCTTATATAAATCCGGCATAGGTGTTCCTCCTTATGCAGTTCTTCTCAATCTCGTTTTATCAAGGTTATCTCTCTGTCTCTATCTTTCTCTAGTTGTATATAATCCCTATTAACTTATACATGAATTGAAGCCGAATTGGTTAAGTTGTGTAAATATTGAAGATGAAAGTCAAAAGGAAAAAGCCACTCTGAACAAACGTAATTGATACCAAGTCTTTAGAGTACTTGCTCTTTAGAAGCATAAATATATACATATATGTAGATAACTATATATTTCACTAATGGAAGATGATGTTGCTATCGTTGGAAAGTTTTGGTGGTGGAAGAATTATCAAAGCATACAGAGGACACATGGCATATTGTGAAAATTCTTTTGTTTTGTTTGAACTTCCATTGATTACAGTTATGCATTCTAAGATATAGCTATATATAGTTTTGATGCTATTGTTTGGTTAAACAGTAGTTTCTTTATTTCAGTAGTTCCTAAGAGGTGTATGTAATTTGTATATTGATGCATATACTTTATAATTCTTTAGCAAACATGGCAAGAAAGAAGATTACTGGTGACAATTGCACTGAGTTGATCAACCTTGAAAATGGGCAAAGTGGAACTAAATCAGCTACCTGGAATCCTCAACATCAAAGCACTTTTTACACTTGAAATTATGATCAACTTTTTTTTCTTTCTTTTATTCAGGAAAATACTATTTAGTGGATGCAGGATACCTACAAATGAAAAGGTATTTGGGACCATACAAGTGTCAAAGGTATCATCTTCCTGAATTTTGCAGAGGTGCTCAACCAACATGTTATAAAGAGATATTTAATCATGCACACTCTTCCCTCAGGGGCGTTATTGAACGCACCTTTGGTGTGTGGAAAAAAAAGATGGAATATTTTACGAGACATGCCAAGTTACTCATTTGATAAGTAAGTTAAAATTGTTATAGCAACAATGACACTTCACAACTGTATAAGAAGGTATGCCGTACGTGATTTAGTTTTTGACGAAAGAGAAATCTTTGATGACATTGAAGAGGATGGGAGAGAGGATGATGCACGTGGTCACGGTCATGTTTCTAGAGAGATGGAGGCATTGAGAAATAGGATTGCTTCAAGTTTGATGGGTGCATGGGTTTAGCGACAAGACTTTAGTTTTCTTTTCTTGCAGTAAAGTTGTGGATTTATATTTAACTAGTGTTTACACCCAAATTAATATTTTACTGGACAGTAATTGTCTTAGTGAATATTAATTAAATTCATGGTCCACGTCATACCGGCGAGCCCGAAATAATGGGTTTACAAGTGATGGCCCGCCAGAAAGTCATGCGAGCTGGACAGTCCGCGTACGAATGGACTCCGCGTAACAGACTTTGCGTACAAGAGGAGTTTAATTGCTGGGGGAACACCTCGCTCCGACTTAGTATCGTACCCCAACTTGTATATACAAGAGCACGTGCATGGCTTGTGGTCCTTTAATTACATAAGCATCTCGACGGCATCTTGATGGAATCTCGCCATCGACCTGGCAGCCTCGCCCCGACTTTGTGGATTGGCGCGGCCTCGCCAGTGTTTAATGAGAAAAGCATCTCGACGCTAGCTCGGGGGTACCTCACTACTGAATGCTTGTTTAATTAAAGGTGAGGGCATTATTGTCTTATCCTTGGTTGAATAAAGCAGAAGGGAAGGATATATAGTACTTGCATGGCAAGGGTTCTTATCCCATGCATAGTTATCCTTGATTGCATGGAAGGGCAATTACGTACAGCTTGCCTCCAATCAAATGGATGCATGAAGATGTGTTGAAGTATGATTCAATCATCCTAAACTACGGAGTCCAAGTTTGCATGCGGAGTGGAGGAGACTTCGCCAAAGGATAATCACGGCCAACAAGTGATTAACATCGCCTACGCCACATTTATCGTTGAAGACTCCTACAAGTCTTTGACATGCTTTGGGCCAATACCTGTGGCCCTAAGTAATTCTATATAAAGAAGCTCCACGGCTTACAAAAATCACACAACAACAAATCAATCAATCAAACACAAATACAACTTTCAACCTAGTTGAACCCCTCGACCCAGTCGAATCACCTACGCTCCCAGGAGCTTCATTGCCGCTTCCCTGCTGAAGCAACAAGACACACAATCAATCAATCAACAACTCTCTCAAACAGACGAACACAGTCGAAACCTTCGAGTCTTCTCGAAACCCTTACGTTCTAAGCGCACCCCGCCTTAGATCTCAGAGCCCGTCAGGACTCGTCTCCGATTTCCCAATTGTTGCTCTGCTCGCTCTTACAGTGAGTATCGATCGACAGGTGATTAGAAGAGTAAGCTCGGAAATATTTCCTCATCAGGTGACACCGGAGCCCTCATTCGCCTGGTCAGAAGTCAGGACGCGCACCGTTCTCTTTCCTCATCCGTGAGGTGGCACGCCCCGCACGCACCCTTTTTACTTTTGTTCCCTCATCACCCCCTTGCTGAGGACGTGGGCCAAAACATTGGCACGCCCAGTGGGATCGGGAGTTTACCTTTTCTAGCAATCATTGGGAAGTCTGACAACTCCCCATACCGGAGACCTTCGATTTCTTGTTTGAAACATAAGGCTCCGCAATACAAGCCCCATAACAGCGCGGCTTGCAGATCTCTCACTAAAGAAGAGATTCTCACTCGGTTCGGCAACCCCGACCATACTAAGTCTACAATGGCAAACTCACAACTAATCCCAGAAGCAGGACCTACTCTGTCCACAGAGGAAGTCCGCAGAATGTTTGAGGAACTAAGGAGCGATTTCAAGAATGAAATCGGCTCGCTCAAGAAGGAGCTCGGCTTGAAAGCCAACGCCACCCAGCAAAACATCGGCTCGCTCAGCCCAAAAGTCGACGCCATTCAACAGAGCGTCACAGACCTCGTTGAACAGGCCAAAGGGGACATGGTCCTCTGGAAAGCTGACCAGGATAACCTCGCCATACTCAGTGAGGACTTCAATCAACATGTCCTTGCCAAAAAGATTGAACTGCCTAGCAGCCAATCTAATGGTGAAGATTTTCCTTTGGATGAACCTACGTCCAAAGAAGAAACTATTTTGTCAATCAATGACGAAGAACCCGAGGTTGAGGCTGGCGAGATTATGGATAATAATCCTATCTCAAAAGTTGACGTTGTTCCTCAGAAAGATGAGCGCGAAGGTTGGGCAGAACAGTCCATCCTGGAAGAAGAAATTGGTTTGAACACTGATGATGACAATCCCCAATTTCGCATGAAAGGTGACCAAGGAGCCAGCTTTCCTATGCGAGACGTATATGTGGACACAGGTCAGGCGCATGGGGGGCAAGGTGTAGTTCACCTACATTCTTTAATTATCCTAGAGAAGCAAGTTCATGAAGCTACTAGACGACTGGGTGAAGGAATAGGTGAGAGCCTATTTCGTCAACTAGCTTATGGATGTTCTTTCAAGTATGGCCAAAATAGTGGCCAACTTGATTACCAACCAACATGTGTTCTTGCAAAGCCAATACGTGGCTTCTTTGTCCAATGCCATTGGAATTTTTACATGCAAGATCAAAGGCCAAGAGGTGACTTTGGTTTATGTGAGTACGTACATGTCCCGTGCATGTCTCTGGTTGCAAGGAAGGTCGAGCTACCGACCTTTGATAATTTGGCATGTGATTTTGACATAGAGCCAATTTGTGATGAATATGATGAAGACTATATGTTGGTGCATCTGTCTCATAATCATATTCCACAAGAGTTCAGTCCCAGTGAAGCTCTTGATATGGTCCTCTTCCATAAGCAATGCGTGGCTATACCTGATAAGACCATGCATTATGACATGATAGTCGGCGACAAGGCAGGTCTTTACACCATTTTTCCTTTAAGGATGCAATTGAAGATCAGGCTTTGCCAAATGACAAAGATGCTTGGGGGGCAACAAGGCAGTCCCTACGAGCTACCTTGCCCAAATTTTCAAGTTGTTGACACGAAGCAGCCCTGCTCAACACTTGGAAATTCTCGACGACAGGAGTCTCACGCCGAGAACATAACGACGACGAGGCTTGTAGTGAAGCGTCGGTGGCCACCCGATGGCCTTAAGAAGGGTAACTAATCATACTATGATCCCTTCTTTTCTTTTCTCCTAGCTTTTAATTCAATCTTTACTTCTGTTTTCTTTCATTTTCTTTCTTTCTCGCATTGAAAAAGAAAATACAAAAAAAAATCAAATAGCAGAAAACATCAAAAAGAGATTCTTAGTTTTGTTGAAATGCAAGACAATCAATGTTTTTGCCTACAAAAGGCTTAAACTTTATTTGAGGCCTATCCCTGAGGCCTGGAGACAATACCGCAGGCATTCCATATGCCTTGAATTGCTGCCAGCGAGGTCAAGCCAGAGAAGAAATTCCAATAGTTGCTGAAAGTTGCAACATCCACTACCGAACAGTCAACTTCGCTGATTAAACTGGAATGCTCCAGGGATAACCAGCAGGCGAGCCCTATATCAATGGAAAGCTCTGGATGTCTACTTTCCAGAGGAGTTTACGGTTCGTCATTTCGCCATTCCTGGAGAGAGTTATGGCAGATTGAATGCAGGCAGGTCAGGATACCAGACAGTCCATCTCGCCGATTCAGGAAGAACTTCGCCGGTTCAGCTGGAATGATCCAGAACGATCTGGCAAGCGAGCCATATATCAACAGAAAGCCCTAGATGTCTACTTTCCATAGGATTTTACGGTTTGTCATTTCGCCATTCCTGGAGAGAGTTATGGCAGTTTGAATGAAGACAGGTCAGGATACGCGCGAAGTTGCAATGTGTTTTTTCAATGTGTTTCATGACCTTGCAGCGAGCTTTCCTTTACTGGGGGGCATCCATACAAGTTTTGTGTACCTTTATTCATACACCAGGATCTACTCAAGGCCGATCCACGACCTTGTCCGGCGTTTGCTAACTTCGATGATGCATGGTACTACAACTCCTTCACAGGGGGGCATACTAAAGTTTTGATGTCCTTTATTCGTCGAACAGACATCAAAACTGGGGGGCACATTAGGGTAGATATGTTTCCAAATATTTCAGACTTTAGACCCTTCTTGAGGCGTCTTGGTCATTATTTAGGCCAACACCTGTGGCTTCTAAAAAAAACAAAAAAAAAAATTTCAAGGCTATGCGATCGTTCGCCGACATGGTCTTTTTGTTTGACTCTCATTGGTTCGCACTGGGGGGCAGCGAAGTCACTCCATATATCAAAAAGTTGGTTCGCCATCGCCAAGAGCTCAAGCGGAGGTCATTTTTTGAATCCAGTCAACAAGTCCATGGCGAGTCAACACGTCCATGGCGAGTCAACAAATCCATGGCGAGTCAACAAGTCCATGGCGAGTCAACAGTCTATGGCGAGTCAACAAGTTTTGGCCGCAAGGTACATTCATGCGAGGAACATCCTCTCGAGGATATTATCTAGTCGAGGTGCATGCATGGTACTATGTTCTCTGAGTGGAGCAGGCGAAATGCACGGCATCATTTATAGTCATTCAAGTCCAAGGTACCTATGTTAAGTTTATGGTTATCAATTGTTTAATTTGGTACTGGGCGAATCGTACAGCAACTTCGCTACAATGCTTTGTTACCGGGTATTTGAGTTTTAGAGCCTATTCACAGGCTTGTTTACTCACAGTTATTTAATGTATGAACCAAGCCAATACCAGTGGTTTTGGGGCAGCATGAACATAAACCTCTTCAGTCATTCTTGACATTCATGACTTCGAGGCTGGGGGGCAATGTTTACACCCAAATTAATATTTTACTGGACAGTAATTGTCTTAGTGAATATTAATTAAATTCATGGTCCACGTCATTCCGGCGAGCCCGAAATAATGGGTTTACAAGTGATGGCCCGCCAGAAAGTCATGCGAGCTGGACAGTCCGCGTACGAATGGACTCCGCGTAACAGACTTTGCGTACAAGAGGAGTTTAATTGCTGGGGGAACACCTCGCCCCGACTTAGTATCGTACCCCAACTTGTATATACAAGAGCACGTGCATGGCTTGTGGTCCTTTAATTACATAAGCATATCGACGGCATCTTGATGGAATCTCGCCATCGACCTGGCAGCCTCGCCCCGACTTTGTGGATTGGCGCGGCCTCGCCAGTGTTTAATGAGAAAAGCATCTCGACGCTAGCTCGGGGGTACCTCACTACTGAATGCTTGTTTAATTAAAGGTGAGGGCATTATTGTCTTATCCTTGGTTGAATAAAGCAGAAGGGAAGGATATATAGTACGTGCATGGCAAGGGTTCTTATCCCATGCATAGTTATCCTTGATTGCATGGAAGGGCAATTACGTACAGCTTGCCTCCAATCAAATGGATGCATGAAGATGTGTTGAAGTAGGATTCAATCATCCTAAACTACGGAGTCCAAGTTTGCATGCGGAGTGGAGGAGACTTCGCCAAAGGATAATCACGGCCAACAAGTGATTAACATCGCCTACGCCACATTTATCGTTGAAGACTCCTACAAGTCTTTGACATGCTTTGGGCCAATACCTGTGGCCCTAAGTAATTCTATATAAAGAAGCTCCACGGCTTACAGAAATCACACAACAACAAATCAATCAATCAATCACAAATACAACTTTCAACCTAGTTGAACCCCTCGACCCAGTCGAATCACCTACGCTCCCAGGAGCTTCATTGCCGCTTCCCTGCTGAAGCAACAAGACACACAATCAATCAATCAACAACTCTCTCAAACAGACGAACACAGTCGAAACCTTCGAGTCTTCTCGAAACCCTTACGTTCTAAGCGCACCCCGCCTTAGATCTCAGAGCCCGTCAGGACTCGTCTCCGATTTCCCAATTGTTGCTCTGCTCGCTCTTACAGTGAGTATCGATCGACAGGTGATTAGAAGAGTAAGCTCGGAAATATTTCCTCATCAGGTGACACCGGAGCCCTCATTCGCCTGGTCAGAAGTCAGGACGCGCACCGTTCTCTTTCCTCATCCGTGAGGTGGCACGCCCCGCACGCACCCTTTTTACTTTTGTTCCCTCATCACCCCCTTGCTGAGTACGTGGGCCAAAACAACTAGTAACTTTTGTTTTATTTTTTGAATAAAAACCTTTTTTTATTATATTAGGTTCTAGTATAAGCAAAGTTAAAGAAAGTTGTTATCGACAAAAACAGAGCTAAAGAGTTTATTTTAGTGTTTTGTCTATTTTGGTCATTACATAAAAATACTGCATTTTTATAATGAGGTTACCAAATATCTCAACTTACATATTTTTATTGCAGCAATTAAAACATAATAACTTACCAAACGCTTAACAGATTTATTTAACTGCGGATTATTCTCACAGCAGTGATAATTTTCACGACATGCTTCGATTGAAAATTAAGACCACAGCTGCCGACTTTTACCATAGTAAAATTAGGGAGAAATACAGTGGTATTGAGTACTGACCAAAATGTATAGGTTGGTCAGAATTTTTGTCACTTAACAAAGCAAGGGAAGTTAGCAACTCCCCTTTCAGTAATATTACTTAAATTTTATCTGGAAATCAGGAAATGTAAACTTCTGGGGATAAGTTATTAGGTGACTGGGTTGGCCGAAAATGTTCAAGCCAATTCTCATAGGTACTGCCAACTAATGGGAAAGAGGAATAATTCTGCTTAAGGTACGACACCCATTTCCCAACTCCAGGTTCTACATTCTCAGGTCTTTTCCTGTTCCAAAACAAATTCACAACATTAATAAAAGCACACATTCAAAGAGGTACAAATTCGCTAAGCATTTTCGATAATGTAGCTTACTTGGACATCCATCTCCCGAAAACCTTATTCCCTTGGTTGTTCCCTGAATCATCCTTCTGCTTACCCTCAGCTTCCTCCATCAAAATCCTCCTCCTCTCATTCTCTCTCTTCTTCTCCCAATTGGCCAAACTTGTCTATACAAAAAAATTAAACATTAAAAAAATTCAAGCTTTGAATTCTCAAACTTCCAAAACTAACCTCAAAATTCTTACATGATACTCCTCCATATCTCTCTCATACTTCTCTAACCTCCCCAGCAAATTCTCCAGCTGCGAAGCCACCGCTTCTTGGTTCGGATCATGCTGTAGCTTCCCTTTCTCTACTAAGATCCTGTACTGCGTCAATGGTCCTAAAAACCACAAACCCTATCAGCATCCAGAAATCATAATCGCACAGAAAAGTTACAGAAAAAAAAAAAAACCTGCAAGCTTTCTGGAGCTGGAAACAGCTCGATCACAGTAGCAGCGAATCGCATTGACGCGGGAGCTGGGCTTTGGGCCGCGGCGAAGCCCATATAGGAGCGCGGAGATCGACGAAGCTCTTCTCATTCTAATTCGATCAAAACTTTCAGCAGTGACGTTTCAGAATTGAAAAGCGTTCCGGAAAGTGAGGAGGGAGACGAAGAAGGCGACGTGGCCGATTTTCCGACCAGCCACGTGGAAAGTGTAGGAGGTTGGTAGGGGAAAACGACAATGATTGCGTCGTCGTTTTTCTCTTCCCAGTCCCTAATATTTGTCTCGTCTGTTTGATTAGTGATAGCCGTTATGAAGCTGATCATCAAAACCAGAGAAGCAGAGCAGAGCTGCTTAGCTCTACTCCACATATGCGACGTCGTTTCGAAGCTGAAGCAAATCCAGGCTCACATTGTCAAACTGGGCCTCCGGAACAACCCCTTGGTGCTGACCAAGTTCGCCGCCACCGCCTCCGACCTCAAAGCCGTCGACTACGCCTCGTCCGTCCTGTTCTCGCCGGATTCCGATACGCATTTATACGATGCTTTTCTCTTCAATACCATTATCAGAGCTTACGCTCATACCAGTCACGCGAAGCGTAAAGCTTTGTGGTTTTACAGGGTCATGGTTAAAGGTGGAGTCTTGCCTAATAAATTCACCTACCCTTTTGTTCTTAAGGGATGTGCTGGAGTTGGCGACTTGAATTTGGGGAAGTCGGTTCATGGTTCGGTGGTGAAATACGGATTTGGTGATGATGTTCATGTTCGGAACACCTTGGTTCATATGTATTGTTGATGCGGTGGAGGGGTTGAGAGTGCGCGGAAGGTGTTTGATGAAATGCCGAGCTCGGATTCTGTTGCGTGGAGCGCAATGATTGGTGGGTATGTGAGGGTGGGGTGGTCTAGCGACGCGGTGGAGATGTTTAGGGAGATGCAGATGAGGGGAGTGAGGCCGGATGAGGTTACTGTGGTTTCGGTTTTGTCTGCGTGTACCGATTTGGGTGTGCTAGAGCTTGGGAAGTGGGTGGAGTCCTACATTGAGAAAGAGGGGATTCAGAAGAGTGTGGAGCTTTGTAACGCGCTGATTGATATGTTTGCGAAATGTGGCAATGTTGATAAGGCGTTGAAGCTGTTTAGGAGGATGAGTGGGAGAACAATTGTTTCTTGGACTTCTGTGATTGATGGTTTGGCAATGCATGGGCGCGGGGAGGAGGCTGTTGGATTGTTTGAGGAAATGATTGGAGATGGGGTGGAGCCGGATGATGTTGCGTTTATAGGACTGCTTTCAGCTTGTAGTCATTCTGGGTTGGTTGATGAGGGGAAGAGGTACTTCAGTATGATGGTTGAAAGATTTGGTTGTGTACCTAAGATAGAACACTATGGATGCATGGTGGATATGTTATGCAGGGCGGGACATGTCAAAGAGGCATTGGAGTTTATTCGTAAAATGCCTATTGAGCCAAATCCGATAGTTTTGCGAACGCTGATCAGTGCTTGCCGTGCGCATGGGGAGCTCAAGCTTGGAGAGAGCATCACCAAAGAGTTAATCAGGGCTGAACCTATGCATGAGTCAAATTATGTCCTGCTGTCCAACATCTATGCAAAAATGAACCATTGGGAGAACAAAACCAAGACTAGAGAGGCGATGGACAAGAAAGGAATGAAAAAGATCCCTGGGAGCACTATGATTGAGCTAGATAATGAAATTCACGAATTTTTGGCGGGAGATAAATCGCATAAACAGTCCAAAGAGATTTATGAGATGGTTGATGAAATGGGGAGGAAGATGAAGAGGGCTGGCTATGTTCCCACTACATCAGAGGTTTTGCTAGATATTGATGAAGAAGATAAAGAAGATGCTTTAAATAGGCATAGTGAAAAGCTGGCCATTGCCTTCGCCCTCCTGAACACGCCACCGGGAACTCCTATCCGCATAGTAAAGAATCTGCGGGTTTGTGAGGACTGTCACTCTGCTACTAAGTTCATCTCTAAGATTTATAATCGAGAAATAGTGGTGAGGGACCGAAACAGGTTTCACCATTTCAAGAATGGTCTGTGCTCCGGTAAAGATTTTTGGTGACAAACTAATTACAATTTCACGAGTATTATCTCATTTTATGAATTGCGCTTGTCTTGTAACTGCAATGATGGAGACCCCGATCACCATATCCTAATTATCACCATATCCTAATTATTCTTGATACGTAGCTCTTGTAACTGTTTTCATAACAGGAAATGGACTACTCTTAACAGGAATGTTTGTCAACTGTGTTCTCATTCCAGGGTATATCCGTACTCTACTCTCTACATTCAAATTGATAGCTGATGCCTGATGGCTTCCGTCAACTATAAATTTTTGAGGAAGCTCTGAAGGATTTTTTTTTTAATAACGAAGCTCTGAAGGTTTGAGTTGCACCATGGAAAAGTACATTGTCCAAAATGATCATGCACAAGGATTAAAATATCGGTATAGTGTATCTATCGGTAGCTTGAAAAAAAGAGATATTCGGGATATCCGGAAAAAAATATCGGTATTTTAGGAAGAAATTTTTTTTTTCCTGAAATATTTATTTTATTAAATTTACATATAAATATTACAAACATTATTTTTATCTACTTTCAGAATGAGAATCTAGGTGGTTGAAAAGACACACCCTAATCTACAAAAATACATCAGAGATAAATCAAAAAATTTTTACAGATATTTTTTTAATATATCATAAATATCTTTAATATCAAAGATGTTTAACGATATCAAAAATACAATAAAAGATAAAATATTTACTCTTTTAGATATATAGGTTTTTAACAAAAAAAAATATCAGAAAATATATCAATACATCGCATAAGAGATTTCTTATCCATAAGAAATGATACAGAAACAAAATAAACAAAAGATAATGCAACTTGCGGTCCCAGCGGAGTAGCCTTACAACGATGATTGTCGAGGGTATTATTTATCCCAATCATTGTGTTTGTGCCATTGGTGAGAGAAATAAACTCCATTTCTTTCTACCTACCGTATCGTTCTATGAGTGGAGATCGCAGCAACCCAGCAAAGGCAACAACACACTTCCATACTTGCATACATTGCGCCAAGGTGTGACTTCGACTTGTTTCTTTGAGTTGCAAATTCATTCCTTTCTTTTGTTTGTTGATCTGTTATGTCCTTTACTCCTTTTTGTAGAATCTCATATTTTTCATGATACTTAAATTTAGAAGTAATTAAGCATGTTGGGGGAACAATTACTCTGATCAAATTATTTTTTCTTCTTTCATTTTTAATTGAACTTTTTTAACACAATAAACATTTGGTTCAGTTGTGCTCACTGTAAATTTTAAAAACAATTGATGAAGAAATTTTGGGCCAAATCATCTCGAATGGTGTTGATCGATAATGAAAGACTAGTTGATGAATGCTTGCAGTGTCAGTATTGTCATAGTCAAGAGCGAAATGAGCGACAACAATGGATCTACTTCTACTCCTCCAGATGACACAGAGAAGGCGTCTACTCCATTAGAAATTTTGATAGGAGAGAGGCTGGAACAGTTGGCTCCTCTATCTGCTTCCTGTTCTATTTACAGAGTTCCGGAAAGAATAAGGTGTATAAATCCAAATGCCTACGCACCCAAGGTAGTCTCCATTGGCCCATTACACCATGGTAAGGAAACCTTACGTGACATGGAAGAGCACAAATACAGGTACCTAAAAGAATTTCTACATCGCACCCAGAAAAATTTGGAGTGTTATATACAAAAGATAAGGTCACATGAAGAAAAATTGCGTAGTTATTACGCAGAAACTATCAATTTTAGCAGTGATGACTTGGTAACTATCATCCTTGTGGACTCTGCATTCATCATTGAGCTTTTTTTGAACTACTATTTCAAGGAAGCTTATAGCACAGACAGGATAATGAAAGCACCATTTATGATAAATGACGTAAGATTTGATCTGCTTTTGCTTGAAAATCAACTCCCATTTTTCATTCTTGAGGAAATTTTTCCAGAAAAAGTTCACAGAAATTCCCGTACGCAGAATTCTCAGAGTGAGAGGCTTTCGTTTATTCAACTCTGCCGAACTTTCTTTAAACTAAAATTAGATGCAGTTGGAGTGGACTGCAATTTGGAGAGGGTAAATTCTTCTGAAGTAAAAGGAGAACATTTCCTTGACATCATAAGAAATTTATGTCTGCCACCAGAACCTCAAGTTGGAGGGACTCGCAACCCTGCAGCCATTGTTGCACCAAGCATCACAGAGCTACACCGAGCTGGAGTCAAGTTAAAAGTGCGATCAACCAGAAACTTGTTTAGCTTACGGTTTGAAAATGGAATTCTAGAAATTCCTAAGTTAACCGTTTCTGATGAGTCGGTGTGTATGTTAAGAAATCTTGCTGCATATGAGCAATGTCATTACTTCCATTGGAGGATAGCGGATTATCTTGACCTCTTAACTAGTTTTGTAAGCACCCCTAACGATGTGGAGTTGCTTGTCAAGTACCGAATTGTTACAAACATTTTTGGTGACAGTAGTGAGGCGTGTTCTATGATCAACAGCCTTGGCAAAGGGGTGTATGTGGATTACAATGACTTCTGTTTTGCTACTCTATATGAAGACCTACACAAGCACTGCAAAAAGCCCTGGAACAAATGGAAGGCAAATTTGAGGCAAAATTATCTGAACACGCCATGGGCAATTGTTTCTGTTGTTGCAGCTGTTTTTCTAATCATACTTACTGTCATCCAAACGGTGTGTTCTCTTATCTCTCTCTGAGTTATGTCTCAACAATAAGTACTACCTCAAAGTGTGTAATTGAGTAGTCTTCGATAAGTTATGTCTTTTAGAGTGCGAGATCTCTAATCTTTCTTTCTTAATTAAAGTTGGATAGATTTTCATAATTTCCGTTTTGTTAGTTGTTTGTAAGTTAGCTTGTAGATATGAGAAAGCACATGAAATTAAGTTTTTGGTTGCATTATCCACAAATGACAGATGATAAATAAAGATAGGAATTATCAAGAGTAATGCTAGGTGAAGTGGTGAACCACATTTTGGTGAATCACTTAAACTCTTAAATCCCACCTCTAGGTTTAGCACTATAGCATCCCCTGCTTGAATCATGGTCTCTTGCAAATTTTGTCCAACCTTCATGGATTCTTGCATAGTCGTGTTCCCCGCACCCGCTGACGAGGCATTTAGCACACCAGGTTCCCCATTTGGAATCTATATATAGGTGTACACTGCAAACTAAAGTGTCCTTGAAATATGTATTCATGAACAAACGACTCTTGGATTTTCGACAAACATAACAAATTAAAGACAAACAAATGTGACCGGGTGTAGGGCTCAGCCTCCCAGCTAGGTTGGGTTCCAAACCGTTTAAAAAAAAAGTGAAGATTACTAAAGTTTTGGTCATCTAACTTCAACTTTCGATGGAAATCTTCATTTGTTATAATATATTTTGTCTACAATTGTTATTTAACTTTAAGAATATTTGTTACTGTAAACCGACAGACTGCCGAATTGGGAATTCATTAACCGACCATATAAGAATATTGATTGAGATCCGGCGGGTAACGGGGACGAGTCCATACTAAACAGATCAATATTTAGGTCAATTTGCTCCAAATCTAGTCAATTTAAAGGTCTAGCTGGGACCCGTCCCGTCCATCCTTTTATTTGCCATCAGATAAATAGAGCACTAATGGGAAGCAACTATTACCTCTAGGACTTGAAAATTAATGAACTAGAAAGAGGAATAATTCTAGATACAAACTATATCGCATCTCTGTCTATTCAGGGGATATTCTGTCTTCAAGCTCTCTGTTTCTCTGGCCTAGCCTTGTGTTTAACACATACTTTACAAAGTTATAAAAAAACAAAAATTAAGATAAGCATAGCCATTTCTGGCAATTCAAATACCATCTTAGTCTGCCGAATCCCAATGTCCATCACTCCCAAGCTGAAAGAACTAAATTGCTCTTTCTTAAGAATCTTCTGCCACTATAAGAAGTTACCTATTCTGAGTTCACTATTGGTTCGAATTAGTAAATCAAGATAGCAAACCTCAGTATTTGTAGTATCTTATTCAAAGAGGCAGTCTTTAACATCAGGGAAGTATTCCAAAACCCCACCCAATGATGATACAAATGAACACAAAGCAATGTAAACCAGAAAGATCAATTAAAATGGTAATTTTGTGATTGCGGCATGCTGGCTATGCTGCACAGAAATAATATTTCGACCTCAATAACCTCTTAAGAGAATAAATTTCCAGCTACACTATAACTAAATCTAATCATTTCAAAGTTCCAAGCAGCCAAACAAAACAAAATTACAAATATTAAAGAGCTAAATAAAAAGAGCTATATATAGATTAGAGAACCAGGATAACCTAGCAGTCCTGAAACAAGCTAAATTGGATAACAGATGCATATCCTGATTCAAATGCAGCATCCTCATAGTTGGCATTTTCGATATGGTGTAACAACTGTTAGTATCAAATCCACTACAATATATTACCCAAACATACAGTAGGAGAGATCATTTGCAACAAACAGTTAGAAAGTGGACTATGGATAATTCACTTGTTTAAGACATGGATATTAACTTTAAACACAGTTTCAAATTGTAGAGTGACACTGAAGAATATTTATCCCAAATATTCAATTAACTTGAGACTGAATCTTTAAGCCATGCTAACAATACAGGATCTACTGTATCCTTCAACAACAAATTAACAATCAATTCCATAGTTGATGCATCTCCAGAGAAACCCCTCCCATGCATTTCTTGAAAAAGTGCCGTAGCCTCTGATATCTCATTATTATTGATAAACCCCCGGATAATTTTGCTATAGGTACAGCCATCAGCAGAACAGCCTTTTTCTTCCATTTCTCGGAACAGCTTTTCTGCTTCAGCTAAGAGGCCTCCTTTGCAAAGTCCACTGATCATTATGGTATATGTCCTTACATTAGGCTGTACCCCTTTGGATGACAAACCAGAGAAGACCTCTGTTGCAGATACAATTTTCCCAGCTTTGAACAAAGCTTCAATGATAATAGTGTAAGCTACAACATCTAGTTTCAACTTGTTCCCTTCCATCTCTCTAAGCAACTCTATTGCCTTAGAAAGTTCTTGGTTGTTACAGAGGCCATCAAGTATAATATTATACGTTTGAACATCTGGAAGTTGACCACAATCTTGCATCTCAGAGAACAACTTTTCAGCTTCTTGTAGTCTCCTTGCTTTACAAAAACCATCAATAAGAGTGGTATAAGTAACGGTATCAGGAACAAGTCCCTTGAGAGGCATTTGCTTGAAAATCTTGTAAGCCTTATCAATCTTTTTACTCTTGCAATATCCGTTAATCAAAATGTTACAACTCTGAACATTAACCATGGATCCCTTGGTAACCATTAGATCAAAAACTTGTTTTGCCTTGTCCATTTCACCTCGCAAACAGTGACCATCCATAAGGGAATTGTATGTAATAGTGTCAGGTTCAATTCCTCTTTGAATCATAATCTGAACAACATTGTTGGCTTGCACGACCATCCCGTCCTTACAAAGCGCATCAACCAGGATATTGAAGGTGTATACATCTGGAAAGATACCTTGACTGGCCATTTCATACAACAACCTCGTAGCTTCTTTCCAGTGGCCTATATTGCAAACTCCTTAAATCAATGAGTTGTAGGTAACAAGGTCAGGAGCAATACCTCTACCAATCATCTCTGAAAAGAGGTTCTTTGCTTCGTCTACCAGTGTATCTTTGCCCAGGCTGTCGATGATGTTGATATAGGTCACTATGTCAGGCTGGCATCCATTTGCTTCCATCTTGCCAAATAACTGAATAGCAGCAGTGTTGTTCCCAATCGCGCAAAAGCCCTTGATTAGTGTATTGAAAGTAATCACATCCGGCTGGCAGTGACCTCCCACCACCATTTTGCTGAAAACTCTTTCTGCATCAGCCATTCGATTTCGGAAAACAAAGCCGTGAATTTGAGTGGTGAAGGTTGCAACATTTGGTTGAAGACCCAATTTGAAGAAGTGGGCCAAAACAGACAAGGCATAATCCACTCGGTTCAAACGACAGTAGCAGTTGATGACAATGGCCAGAGTATAAGCATTAGAAGCGATTCCAGAGAGAAGCATTTGTAAATTCAAAGAGAGGACTGTTGCATAGTGCTTGAGTTTGACAAGTGGAGCCAATATCTGAGTGAAACGGACAACAGACGGCAGAGGACGTCTGTGAAGCATTTCGTCGAACACCTTCGGGGCATCCTCATAATTCTCACTCTAGGCTCTAAAGGTCGATTTCCTACATGGGTTTCTCTAGATTTGCTTGGATTTGAGGGTTGAGAATGAAACAAAGCAGCAACAAGGGTAGAGTAAAGAAATGGCATACCTCTTGTGCTGCTGCTGCTGCGATAAGAATAACAAGCAGAGGAACTCAGAACTGATTTGCGTATCATCTTCAACATTTCTTCACGATCAAAATCAACAATAGTCGGGAATCGTAGATTTTGCTAGAAAGAAAGAAAAAGAAGAGGCTTTGTCAATTGAGTTCCTGCTGCATCAACACAACTAAAAATAAAAGAGAAATGGTTCCATCTCACCACAATCGAACTAAACCAGTTCCAGTTTTTTATTTTTTAAACGGTGAACCCACAGTTCCATCTCACCACAATTCCGGGACGAAATCGGCTTCAAGTGCCACTGCATAAGCGAGAGCCACCAGCGCCACATGCTCATCTTCGGTGAGAATTCCCATCGCGTTGTTGAGGGATACTCGGAGAGGGGCCGACGCAAAAGGGGGTGGGACTAGGTGATCGCGGAGACGCAGAGAGGCTGAAGGCGATAGAGGGGAGGGGGGGGGGGGGGGGATTGAGGAAGAGGATCTGGGTTTGGCTCTGATCGGAGCCGGATATCATGTTTCCGATTTCCTTTTTTCTTTCCTTTTTCACCAGAGTTGGACAAAAATGTAAATGTGTCGATGTTGGTCGTATATGTGAGGTGATGAGGTTGTCGCACGGAAGAATTCCTCTTCAATTTCATCTCTGTAGTCGGTTGTGCATAAAACAACTTCTCAAGCCTGTAAACCACCAGGCATTCCACCACAACCGTAGAAGCCTTAGGATTCCTGCCCATAAGCAGGATAAGCCGGGTTTAACCACGGTTGTAACACTGGGCTTAGAACGGCTGTAGAAGGCATAGGGAAGATCTACATTTGAAACAGGAACAAGGGTAAGTGTCCCGCATCGGTTTCCAAACAAAGAGAACCCACGCTGGGCCATAAATACGACCCAGCCACCAGCTTGTCAGGTATCATTAACAACTCTAGTAATTACATTCAACCAGCAGAGACTGACTTAACCATCGAAGGAGGAAAGACCGGAAGCCCCCGGTCATCCTTTTGTTTACAGGTCAACGGGAGGATAGCTATTTAACCTACTAGACACGTCTTCAGCTTCTGCAACCCTATCCGGGATTGTACAGAAACATTTGGCGCCGTCTGTGGGAGACTTTACTAAAAGTCAGCGTGACTCGATAGCTGAGTTAAGCGAGCGGTAAGAGCAGGATGTAGGAAGGGAAGAACAAAGGGAATTAATATTCGGTAGGACCACAGAAGCGGCGGGGGAAGAGCTCTCCAAGAGGTAGCCGAGATGTTGGAGAGGATGAGGGCCCAAATCACTTGGCTGGAGCAGCAAAGAGTCAGGGATCAAGAATAAGCTTCCGGGAGGGAGTGCATGTTGGAAAAAGAAAACTCCATGCTCATGAGCGCACTAGCCTGAGGGATAGAACATCGGGAAGCATTGGATCGGGCGGTATAGTTGGATCGGGAGGCCGAGTCGGACAGGGTGGCCACGTCACGGCAGGTGGGCACACGGCCGGGAACGAACCGTAGAACCATGCATTTAGAGATGAACTTGTTCTTGGTCGAAATGAGGGATGAGGGACCGCCGCCCTTTCCTAAGCCGATCTCGGAAGTTCAAACCAGAAGACCAGGAGAGATGGAAGAAATCCTAAGAGCTATCCGAGATAGCGTGGAGAATTTAGCTGAAAGAATCTCAGATGTTGAGAGAAGGGGAACGCGTAATCTAACCCGTGCGAGTTTCGAAGAAAAGTGTAATACCCTAGATTTTCATATCTTTTCCCTTGTATAATTTCCATATTTAATGAAGGAATATTTATGGAAATTCTTTTTGTTGGTGCGAAGTTGAAGTTGAGGAGGTTATTTAAGGTGCTTTGACGTTTAAAGGACCAAAAAGTTGACTTTATTTTTCGTAAGTTATCTTCGAAAACTTCCTTCATGAAAGTTGTAGGGCTCGTCAATACGAGTTCGTAGACATGCGGCACGCGTGAAACGGACATCGTATGAAGAATTTATGGTCAGAGGAAGTTAGGTTCCGGGTATAGAAAGTTTATAAATAGAAAATTTGTGGGGGAGTTATTTGGAAACCCAAATATCAGATTTCTTCTCCCTCTCCCGAGCTCTCCCGCACTCTCTCTTCTCCAACTGATTTCTCTCTCATCCGGCCACCAAATTGGACGCTGTCAGTTCCGTTGGGTCGGCACGGGTCTCCTCTCCACTGCTGGGGCAGCCTTGCTCGCCGTCGCGCCGCCTGGAAGCCGCCACGGAGCGGCGGAGCTGCTGTTGTGTCGCCGGAAAACCGACGATTTTGGCGGCGTTTTGGGTGAAAGCTTGGTGAGTCTTGCTCCTCTCCTTCCTCTAGTGCTGTTTATATGCCTTTGGTGATCTAGAAGTCAAGTTTTGAGGCCGATTTTGTAGGTTTGGAATTTTGTTTTCCGGTTGATTGCGGGGTGTTTTCCGGCGGGTTTCGGTCAGAATCTGTTGAAACCTCATGTATTAAAGTTGTTCACCATGCTTTAATCTACAAGTTTCATGTTTTGAGTTTCCCCAAATTTTGAAGTTTGGCGGAGGCGCGTGAAGCTCACTCGCCGCCGCTTGTGGTGGCGCGTGGGAGCACTTCCGGGCAGGGTAGAGGCCTAGCTTGCTGTGTTAGCCAGTCCTTGTAGTTGCTAGGGTGTTGTTGTGTGTGAGGATTGAGTGTTGATTAGGTTTTTGCATTGTAGGTGTTAAGTTGGTTCTAAGTGTTTGTTAGGTCGGAAGCTTGGAAAAAAAAATTGGTCTTGGAGGTAGTGTGATTGTTGTTGAGTGTCCGATGACCTTGGGAGGTCTTGGAGGAAGGATTGTCCTTCTTTGGGCAACCTTTAAGTTAAGGATATTTTAATCCTTGTTGTGTTTTTACTAAGGTTTTAATTTTGTAATTTTAGGTGGTTAGTGAGGTTGTGGTTAGCTTGACTCGTGCGTTTTTGTGAAGACGCAGCGGGAGTATTCAGGTGAGTAAATCTCACCAAGGTTCATTTTGAACCAAGTTTAATTATGGTCGTTTGTTGATGATAATTGCTATGAGGATGATTATGATGATTGATTTTTGATGATGATTATGATGTTTATAAATAAATAAATGAAGAAAAATAATATTATGTTTTATTGGTTTTAAAAATATATGAGCTTGATCGTCAACGGCTCATAGGTAAGGTAAAACAAGTTTTTATTTATGTGTTACTCTATGACTCTTATGATCATAATTTTATTTAAATTGTGAGAAGTTATGTTGTTGGAATAATTTTTATTATTCATATAATTATATCTTTGTGAAGGATATAATTTTTATGATGTAAATCTTGTGATGTTGTTAATGGAGTTGTGATATGATAACTGTTGAATAAATAGCTTAACCGGGTTCCAAGCCTAAATTAGGTGATTGGTTACGGTTAAGATGTTATTTCTCATTTTTTATGTTTTGATATTAAATAGCCAAACCGGGTTCCAAGCCTTTAATCGGGTGATTGGTTGCGGTTCTGATGCTATTTATCATTTTTTTATTGTGGTGTTGTTAGACAGTCAAACCGGGATTCCAAGCCTTTGGCCGGGTGATTGGATACGGTAGGAATAGAGCTCTAGTCCGTCTGTCAGTGTAGGTCATGGGAGATACTTGAAGGTATCTGGGACCCATGAGTACACATATTGTTGTTGTAGGTCATGAGGGGTATTTTCTAAATATCTGGGACTCATGGGTACATGTCTTGTTGTGTGTGGTTTTTATTCATTTATCAAAATTTATTTGGATGTGTTAAAGTGTTGGACTGTGATAAATGTGGAGTTTATTTTGAGAATTACTCATACGAGCTTTTTAGCTTACCGGGTTTGTTGTTTACAACCCGGTGCACCAATTCATGGTGTAGGGGTTAGACTTGCAGGTGTTGATTTTCAGGGTTGAGGCAGAGGCATAGTGGCTGAGGTTTAGATGATGTACATTTTATTTGTATATTATGTAAGTTGTTTTAAGCTCGTGTGAGCATCTTCTTTTTACTAGACTTTTGAAGTTGTAAATAAGGAGATGTAATGTTTAACTCAGTCGATGAGTTTTGTTGACATTTACATTTCCAGCATTTAAGTTTAGTAGGGATTTGTTGAGCAGGTCATGTAGTCTTATTTGTGAGTTATATCATGCCCAAATTTTTGAAAATTTATCCTTCGAAAATTGGGGTGTGACAGTTTGGTATCAGAGTCTGGTTGCATATTTGGTGATAATCAATATCTTTGAGTGATGGCCCGACTGCAGCGGATCACCATCACTCTTAGGTACTGATTTGTCATTGGGTATGCGGAAGGCAAGGATGTTGTCTTGAGTGTTAGGTTCTCAGAGCATTGGTTGCTCTGTAAGTAATGAGTGCGAGAGTTGGTGAGTGTTTCTTGAGGTTTAGTCTTTTGAGGAATAAGAATAATTAGATTGGCTCATTTTCAGCTGCCCTTGGTAAGCTGGAGGATTTGTGATTGGTGAGCAAAGTTTAGGAGTGAAAGGTATTTTGTTCTCTTTTCTTCTTCATGAGAGTGAGTTATGATTTTTTGGCGTGTCTTTTCTGTGATGTTGTGGTGGTTGAGCATTGTTATGCATCGTAAGTTTATTTTGAGAGTGAGAATATATTTGGGTGATATATATATATATATATATATATGTATATCTAATTGGTAAAAGGATATGTATATATATATATATTATTATTGTTATATTTTTGGTTACGTTATGCATATTTATCGTTTTAAGATATTGTGCAATTTTGTTGGATTATATTGAATTGAGGAGAATGGGACCGAGAGGAAATAAAATGTACCTCCGGTAAATTGGAGGTTTGTGGAGGATAATTGTATAGTTGAAGTGATGTTTGTTTGTTTGGCCGGAAGGGAATAAAATGTACCTTCCGGCAATATTGTGGATTGTTGTTGAATGTTGTGTGTGAAGTTGCCCGAGTGGTAAATGTGATGTGAGTTTGTGTTTTGTATGGCGGTGGCCATTTGGGAAATGTTTGTGAGTGTGGGTGTGTATTAGTGTTGACAAGCCTGTTAGCATGGTTCTCGATCCAACACTTTTAAAGCATTTTAAAATTTTAGTTGTTTTGTTATATATATGGACTTGAATCTCAACGGTCCATGGGTAAGTATAAAAAAAAAAAAATGAAATGAGATTTTAATTAAATGTTTTAGAAGGTTGTTGGATAGGAGAGCCGTGTTAATTTGGGGTGTTTTGTGTTATTTGTTTTGTGGTGGGGAATGTGTAGTGAGGGTGTTAACATAGTCTAGGGCCATTAGCCAACTAAATCTTGTTAAAATATGTTTTGTTTTCAAAATAAATGGACTTGATCGACTACGGTCCATGGGTAAGTAAAACGGAATTTATTAAGATAATTTTAAAATGGGTTAATGGCTAAAGACTATGTTAAATGGTTGTGATGTAGGTTTCTTATTTCCTTAGACTTGTTTGTATGTTTAGTGAATTCCTGAACTATGTTTACCTGCAGGATTCACTATTTGTTTTCTTGTATGTTCTTTCTGGTGTGTTTCGTATTTAATTTTTGTGATTCTAAATTGATTATCTTAGTGTTGCTAGTAATCACCTGAACTAAGCTATGCGCAGGGATTACTATTCTTTCAATTGTTTATCTTATGTGTGTTGGTTGAGGTTTGACACTAGCGGGATGAGTGTTTTTGGTTTGTTGTATGAGAGTTTAAATTCATGAATTTATTTGAATTATTACTTTTGTTGAGGAGGTGGATGTTTATTTGGGGGAGCGGGTGGCTCCAGGAGATGTGGAGTAATTTGTTTTCGAAGTGTTGGGTTTTGGTGAATTTTCTTTCAGGTAGGGTTACCCAATTTTTAAGGGAGGTTATGCCAAAATTTTGGTAGAATTTCCCTTGTGGTGGGTCCCGCAAGGTTTATGCCGGATTTCAAAGGGGAAATTCGGGGTGGGTCCTGACATTTTGCAGAGTAGTGGTAGTGTAAATTGTAGAGATGTGTTATCGTGTTTTATTTTATGAGTGGTTGGTTGAGGGTTAACTTTAGTGAGCCGAGTGTTTTTGGAATGGTCTAGCTCATTGTGAGTGATGAACTAGTTCGCATCCTTAGAAACCCTTGTTTCTGTATAGTTAGCCTCGTGGTGTTAGTGACTTTATATAGGGAAGTGTGTCTCTGGTTGTTCAATTTCCACTAGGTGGAGTGTGGATAGATAGTGTGAGAAGGCATTTGAGGAGTTGAAGACTAGGTAGACTTCATCCCCAGTGTTGGTCATTCCTAGTAGTGGTGTTGACCTTGTCGTCTTTAGCGATGTCTCTTATCAGGGTTTGGTTGGGTGTTGATGCAGCTAGGTGTTGTTGTGGCTTAGGGCTCTAGACAGTTCAAAGTTCTTGAGAAGATTTATCTTACTCATGACCTAGAGCTAGCTGCGGTAGTTTTTTTTGCCTTGAAGATTTCGAGGCATTACTTGTATGGAGAGAAGTTCGAACTCTTTTCTGATCATAAGAGTTTGAAGTATTTTTTATTCTCTCAGAAAGATTTGAGCATGAGGCAAAGGAGATAGATGGAGCTCCTTAAGGGCTATGACTTCACCTTGGAGTATCATCCTGGGAAAGCCAATGTGGTGGTGGATGCATTGAGCAGGAATCCTAGGGGTATTGCTGCCTCTATCATGGCGCAGGAGTGGCTCATGTTGGAGACTGCATCTGAGTTTGGCATTCTGCCATCTGGCAGGAAACAAGGGATTTTCCTTGGAAGCACCTCTGTGCAACCCACTTTGATTTCCAGGATCATCCAAGGCCAAGCACATGACGAGTTCTCACGTGCAAAGCGGGCAGAGTTAGTGGTGGATTTGATGGATGTTTGTCCTTCAGAGTGGTCGGTTGGAATTGATGGTGGTTTGAGGTATAGATTGAGATTGTGTGTTCCTAATAGTGATGATCTCAAAGGGGATATCCTATAGGAGGCACACCGGTCTCGTTATATGGTGCACCCAGGGAGCACCAAGATGTATAAAGATTTGCGTAGGCAGTTCTAGTGGAATGGGATGAAGAAGGATGTAGCAGAGTATGTGTCCGAGTGCCTCACTTGTCAGCAAGTGAAGACGGAGTATCAGAGGCCTAGAGGTATGTTGAAGCCATTGCCAATTCCTACTTGGAAGTGGGAGCAGATCTCTATGGACTTGTGACTGGACTGCCTAGGTCCAAGCATGGACATGATGCTATTTGGGTCATTGTTGACCGATTGACGAAGTCAGCACATTTCCTTCCTGTGTTGATGACATACACGGTTGATGCCTTGTGCAAGTTGTATGTGAAGGAAATAGTGAGACTTCATGGAGTGCCTACTTCGATTGTTTCAGATCGAGACCCCCGATTCACATCAAAGTTTTGGGGAGGTTTTCAGAAAGCCGTGGGTACTACCTTAGATATGAGCACAGCATTTCACCCTCAGACTGATGGGCAGACTGAACGGGTGAATCAGGTGTCAGAAGATATGCTGAGGGTTTGCGTCATGGACTTTAAGGGAAGTTGGGAGGATCACCTCCAATTGTTTGAGTTTGCCTACAACAATAGTTATCACTCTAGTATTGGCATGGCACCATATGAGGCACCCTATGGAAGGCCGTGTAGATCTCCTGTATGTTGGGCAGAAGTGGGTGATAGTGAGCTGTTGGGTCCTGATATTGTGCTAGAGACGACAGAGAAGGTCGCTACTATCCGAGATAGGATCCGAACGGCACAAAGCAGGCAAAAGAGCTATGCCGACTTGAAGAGGAGGCAAGTAGAGTTTGATGTGGGGGACCATGTGTTCTTGAATGTCTCTCCTATGAAAGGGGTGGTGAGATTTGGCAAGAATAGGAAGTTGGCTCCAAGGTATGTAGGGCCTTTTGAGATTTTGGAAAGAGTAGGAGATTTGGCTTATCGGCTTGCCTTACCTCCTATCATGTCCGGGGTACACAATGTGTTTCATGTGTCCTTGTTGAGAAAGTATATTCCAGACGCATCACATGTGATTGATTTTAGAACTATCAAGGTGAATGCGGATGCAACCTTTGTTGTTGAACCGGTTCGAATCTTGGATAGATCAACCAAGAGGCTTCGAAGGAAGGAAGTCAAATTGGTTAAGGTGTGTTGGAGTCACCATGATGAGGGTGATGCTTCTTGGGAGTTAGAGGCGGATATGAGGGCCAAGTACCCCAAGTTGTTTTTGGGTTAGTAATTGTGAATTTCGGGGCGAAATTCCTTTAAGGGGGGTAGATTGTAATACCCTAGATTTTCATATCTTTTTCCTTGTATAATTTCCATATTTAATGAAGGAATATTTATGGAAATTCTTTTTGTTGGTGCGAAGTTGAAGTTGAGGAGGTTATTTAAGGTGCTTTGACGTTTAAAGGACCAAAAAGTTGACTTTATTTTCCGTAAGTTATCTTCGAAAACTTCCTTCATGAAAGTTGTAGGGCTCGTCAATACGAGTTTGTAGACATGCGGCACGCGTGAAACAGACATCGTATGAAGAATTTATGGTCAGAGGAAGTTAGGTTCCGGGTATAGAAAGTTTATAAATAGAAAATTTGTGGGGGAGTTATTTGGAAACCCAAATATCAGATTTCTTCTCCCTCTCCCGAGCTCTCCCGCACTCTCTCTTCTCCAACTGATTTCTCTCTCATCCGGCCACCAAATTGGACGCCGTCAGTTCCGTTGGGTCGGCACGGGTCTCCTCTCCACTGCTGGGGCAGCCTTGCTCGCCGTCGCGCCGCCTGGAAGCCGCCACAGAGCGGCGGAGCTGCTGTTGTGTCGCCGGAAAACCGACGATTTTGGCGGCGTTTTGGGTGAAAGCTTGGTGAGTCTTGCTCCTCTCCTTCCTCTAGTGCTGTTTATATGCCTTTGGTGATCTAGAAGTCAAGTTTTGAGGCCGATTTTGTAGGTTTGGAATTTTGTTTTCCGGTTGATTGCGGGGTGTTTTCCGGCGGGTTTCGGTCAGAATCTGTTGAAACCTCATGTATTAAAGTTGTTCACCATGCTTTAATCTACAAGTTTCATGTTTTGAGTTTCCCCAAATTTTGAAGTTTGGCGGAGGCGCGTGAAGCTCACTCGCCGCCGCTTGTGGTGGCGCGTGGGAGCACTTCCGGGCAGGGTAGAGGCCTAGTTTGCTGTGTTAGCCAGTCCTTGTAGTTGCTAGGGTGTTGTTGTGTGTGAGGATTGAGTGTTGATTAGGTTTTTGCATTGTAGGTGTTAAGTTGGTTCTAAGTGTTTGTTAGGTCGGAAGCTTGGAAAAAAAATTGGTCTTGGAGGTAGTGTGATTGTTGTTGAGTGTCCGATGACCTTGGGAGGTCTTGGAGGAAGGATTGTCCTTCTTTGGGCAACCTTTAAGTTAAGGATATTTTAATCCTTGTTGTGTTTTTACTAAGGTTTTAATTTTGTAATTTTAGGTGGTTAGTGAGGTTGTGGTTAGCTTGACTCGTGCGTTTTTGTGAAGACGCAGCGGGAGTATTCAGGTGAGTAAATCTCACCAAGGTTCATTTTGAACCAAGTTTAATTATGGTCGTTTGTTGATGATAATTGCTATGAGGATGATTATGATGATTGATTTTTGATGATGATTATGATGTTTATAAATAAATAAATGAAGAAAAATAATATTATGTTTTATTGGTTTTAAAAATATATGAGCTTGATCGTCAACGGCTCATAGGTAAGGTAAAACAAGTTTTTATTTATGTGTTACTCTATGACTCTTATGATCATAATTTTATTTAAATTGTGAGAAGTTATGTTGTTGGAATAATTTTTATTATTCATATAATTATATCCTTGTGAAGGATATAATTTTTATGATGTAAATCTTGTGATGTTGTTAATGGAGTTGTGATATGATGACTGTTGAATAAATAGCTTAACCGGGTTCCAAGCCTAAATTAGGTGATTGGTTACGGTTAAGATGTTATTTCTCATTTTTTATGTTTTGATATTAAATAGCCAAACCGGGTTCCAAGCCTTTAATCGGGTGATTGGTTGCGGTTCTGATGCTATTTATCATTTTTTTATTGTGGTGTTGTTAGACAGTCAAACCGGGATTCCAAGCCTTTGGCCGGGTGATTGGATACGGTAGGAATAGAGCTCTAGTCCGTCTGTCAGTGTAGGTCATGGGAGATACTTGAAGGTATCTGGGACCCATGGGTACACATATTGTTGTTGTAGGTCATGAGGGGTATTTTCTAAATATCTGGGACTCATGGGTACATGTCTTGTTGTGTGTGGTTTTTATTCATTTATCAAAATTTATTTGGATGTGTTAAAGTGTTGGACTGTGATAAATGTGGAGTTTATTTTGAGAATTACTCATACGAGCTTTTTAGCTTACCGGGTTTGTTGTTTACAACCCGGTGCACCAATTCATGGTGTAGGGGTTAGACTTGCAGGTGTTGATTTTCAGGGTTGAGGCAGAGGCATAGTGGCTGAGGTTTAGATGATGTACATTTTATTTGTATATTATGTAAGTTGTTTTAAGCTCGTGTGAGCATCTTCTTTTTATTAGACTTTTGAAGTTGTAAATAAGGAGATGTAATGTTTAACTCAGTCGATGAGTTTTGTTGACATTTACATTTCCAGCATTTAAGTTTAGTAGGGATTTGTTGAGCAGGTCATGTAGTCTTATTTGTGAGTTATATCATGCCCAAATTTTTGAAAATTTATCCTTCGAAAATTGGGGTGTGACAAAAAGGGGGACCGTTTACGAGAGCAATCACTCAGTCCGTCAGGTCAAACACAACCAAACCGTTGAAACTTAGCTATAATGGGGATCGTGATCCTCATCTTTTCCTTGATAGTTTCAAGTCTCACACGAATGCCATAGGGTATTCGGATGCGATACACTGCAACATGTTCCAGGAAAACCTAGTAGAGGAAGCACTTACTTAGTTCTACGAGCTCTCGTTGAACTCGATTGACTGCTTCCGGCAATTGATTGATAGTTTTGTCAAAAGGTTTATCCTACGAACGGAATGGCAGAGCACCGTCTAACTATTCAAAGTGAAGCAAGATAGGGGAGAAGAGTTTAAAACTTTTGTGAACCGTTGGCAAGGAGCTACAGCCAGTGTCAGGGACTTCGACAAAAAGGTTGCAGAGGAGGCGTTCATTCAGGGGTTGCTTCATGGGAAGTTTTTGTATGCGGTAAGAATTGAAAATCCACAAGGCTACGATGAGCTTATGAAAATGGTAATCAAACATGTACAGGCGGACCATGATACTTATGGGGGCACCTCGGCTGGGAAGAGGAAGGTCGAAGGGAGAGAAAGAGGTTCGCCGGTGCAAGTGGTCTAAGAGGGAGAATAAGAGCCGAACTTGTACTCTTCCGGAAAGAGGCACAAGGAAAGGAGCGGGAGGAAGACAGGGAAGTAGTATGACACGCAAGTGAAGGCAATGGGACCCTACCAGGATACCGGGTACGCGAGGGTGGCGCCGGCAGGCAAAGAGCATTTCTCAACACTCAACACCACTTACGAGGCGATATGGAGTGAAAATAAGTCTGTCATTCCGCCTCCCCCGGCCAGGAAGTTTCCCGCCTCTCGGCTCACTAAGGAAGACACCGAAAAATTTTACGAGTACCATAGGGAGGCAAGTCACCACATAAATAACTGTATAAAGCTGAAAATAGTGGTAGAGAGCTAAGTGAAAGAAGGAAAGTTGCAGTAGTATGTGCCTGGGCAAAGGCACGTTGGGGGAGATCGAGGTGTATAGGACGATCAACACCATCAATGGCGGCTCCTGTATAGATAATAGGAGCAACAAAGCCAAAAAAGAGTGTACAATAAGAAGGGATGGCCGAGAAGTTTTCATCTTTGGAAGTGGCAAAAATCAGCAAGTAACCAATAGATGGAAGTTCGTTACCTTCCTAGAAGATGAAGAGGAGGGGATACGGCCGCATGAGGATCCGTTCCTGATAACACTGCAACTCGATCACTATATCACGAAGAATACCTTGGTTGACACGGGAGCTTCGGTCAATGTTTTATTCAGGAGTGCCTAGAGAGGACTGCATTGAGGAAGTAACAAGTTGATGCATGCTCGCTAGACGGCACACACGGCATCCAATATTTGATCATATGCATAACTTTCTGTTCTACCCCTTGTAGTTTTCAGTCACCAAGCTTATAACAGAGTTCAATATCTATGCTACGTACATTGTGATGCAACCTGGTATTGATACGTTTGATATCGAAGACTCAAATACTTGTACCCCTTTTGATTCCTCCGAGGGAATTGCAATGTTAATATGCAGTGGCGGAGCCAGGATTTACACCTTGAGAGAGGGTCCAGACGTAAAGGCTAGGGTAAAATAATTTTTTGTTAATAAGAAAAAATTAATTAAAAGCATCGACAATAAACTCGGTCATGAAACACTATATTAGAAGATTCTAGTCTTTTTTTTTTTGAAAATGATTCTAGGCCTTATTAAGGCCTAAGATTTTAGGCCTCAAATCTATGTGGCATGTCAAATCACTTAGACACATCACATATTAACAATCGTATGTCATATTGTAATACTTAAGTATAAAGACTATCTTACCATTTGGTCTATTTCAAACAATGACTCAGTTTTTCATTGAATAATAAAACTATTTTTGCTTTCCTTCTTCTAAATATCTAATTAAATATAAAAAATATACATCAAATAACATTATATTATATATTTATAATACATGTATATTATAAAAAAAAATATGTATATTATATAAATAATCTATATGTAAATCATTTACAGAAATTATTTGCATATAAATTTGAAAATTTTATAGAATTATAGAAAATTTTGATGAATTATATCTGAATTATCATAATTAGTGTTTTCTTTTTAATGAATTATAATTGCTTTTTGAACGAATTAGGGTTAGGGTTAGAGTTTATTTGACAAAACAAATTATTATTTAAAAAATAGTTAATCTTCATATTGATGTAAGACACATTGAAAAAAATTTCAGTGTAGCGGTAAGACCACATGACACTGACACGTGGTCCTCCCACAGCTATAAGGTACTGAAATGTGTATGTTAACAATCAACGTTAGTTCACCGTTAGAACAAAAAAATAAAAAATAAAACAAGATTTCATTTTTCTAGTTTTATGATTGAATCTCTCTCACAATCAAGCTCTTCCTTGCCGACAAGCACTTGGCAAGAATGAAAGATGCTCTATGAAATCTGGGTTCAGATCTTTACATGGAATTTTGGTTCATTATCATCAACACGAAAAATCAATCAGTACCCAAAATTGATATCAAATCGTCTTCTGTTTTTGGGTGAAATTTCATAGGAGGATTCTTTGAGATCTGGGTTGTGTTATGGGTGCACCATTCTTCAAAATTAATATCAGATCGTTATTGATACAGGTTTGGGTTTTAATTTGATTTCTTGTTCTTTACCACAAATCACAATGATCCTAAAGTTCTTGCTCTCTCCCTTGAGAACCCCGGTTCCTCATACCTTGAGAATACAATTCCTCACATCCGAGATGATTAGAAGAAGACGGGGAGAAGTAAAAGTGAATTTCAGATATATAATCTCTTCTTTCAATCCATGCCTAGGATATATGGACAAAACCATCATCTTTTTTCTTTTGATCTAAACAAAAGAAACCATCATCTTATGGACAAAACCATCATCTTGATGGAGCCTCTTGTCTTCATGTTTATTTTGATCTAGTAACAACGGCACCTTCCCAACAAAAAAAAAATAAGGAAAAATTTCTGATCATAACGGTGTCAAAAAGAGAAGAACTTAGATTCCCAACTCGTAACTTATCGTGTAATAGGTATACACATGTCAAGACCTTATAGGTGAGGGACGCCCACGTGTCAGTGCGATATTGTCCTACGGTTGCATTGAAAAATTTCTTCCGCTACATTGAATTTTTATTTATTTGATACATATTGAAAATTAAATGATGGAATCAAGTATATTAATTCTTATTGTAATGTGTGGTAAGTCATTATAATGAAATATAAGTTATATTTTTCAATAATGTCCCTTTATAATTTCCAAACACGTACAACATTAAAATTAATTAGAGGATAAATAATGTAATTGTGGCTTTGATAGTGAGAATGAAATTGGAATACCACCAATTGATAAAGGGAAGTAATTAAATTCAGGTTTTATAAGGGAATCAATTTCCAGTTAGATCTATTTTTTCGTTTCCTTTCCTGTCTCAATTTTTCCATTTTGGTAAAATTCAAAGATTTATTTGACTATTATTTTCTTAATCTTGACTTTTATCGTCACTAGGATTAAGGAACAATATATACTGGGATTATGGGAATAGTTTGACCAAATTTTTTCGCTTGGTATAAGATAAGATGTTGGTTTCCAAGTTCCAACCCAGGTAAAAGAAAGAAAATGATGATGGGATTTGGGGGAAGTCGACTGTCCTTGTTTCTCTTGCTTGTCTTTGTCTCAAGCTCTTCTGCCAGGGAGTTGATTAAATATCCAGGTATATATACACACACAAACAATGATCTATGTTGTTAGGCATTATCTATTTTTCGTTTTATGTCTGTGTGGTTACGTTAAAGTAGATCATGAGATGGTAGTGATCTAGAGCACGGAAGATATGTCCATGGTACTAGACGACTATCCTGCCCCAGGTGCTAGTCATCGGCATGATCCCCTACTCATCCCCCTCACCATAATGGCGAATCCGGAAAAGTCGACGGTGACAACGTTAATGGCGATTCTGGCATGTCCATGGTATTAGATGACTATCCTGCCCCAAGTGCTAGTCATCGACATGATCCCCCTTCTCATCCTCCTCCGCATAATAGCGAATCTGACATACTGTCTATAGTACTAGACGACTATCCTGGGCCAGGTGCTAATCCTCGACATGACCCTCCTCCTCATCCCCCTACTTATAATGGCAAAACCAGCAAAGTTACCGGTGACGACGACGATGGTGCATGACATCAAAATAGCTAATACATACATCAGGCTACATTCATAATAGTGAAGGGTCTTCAATGCGAATAGTGAGACAAACTTTCCAAAAAAAAAAAAAAAAAATTGTGTGGCGGAACACTCGTATGAATTACATGCAATATACAGTAGAAGGCCTTTCATTAGTTTTGTAATTTATTATTAATTTATCTCGTGTATATCATGTATGGGGCTCTATAATTCGACGAATAGTTTTATATATCATATAGATAGGTACAGTTCAAGAAACATGACACGTTATTATGATCAGTGTTATTGGAGACTAGATTTAAAGTATCATTCTTCGCTACACTAAATATAGATTATTGATTCTATGATTCTTCGTCTTTTAGTTCATCTAGAGGTTCTAACAAGCCTTTAATGGTCCCGAATGAGTTTCTACTACCTTTGATTCGAAGTAGAAATATCATTTAAGGAATTTAATGATCCATAAGCCTTGAAAAATCTTGGTTATAGTTTTTGATGCAGTTCGGAATTGAATGACCATTAGAAACACATTTATGTATTAAATTTAGATAGAATAATACCTGGATGACCTAATTCTCATTCCTTACATACATTTTAGTAGTGGACAAACATATTTAAAGGTCCTAGAGGGGGGGGGGGGGGGGTGAATAGGCCCTTAACAACTTTTTTCGTATAAATTCGTTCTCAGGGATAGCAAGGGTTATAGCTATCCTGAATAACAAATACACAATGACAATAAATAAAAGTTGAAGTAAAATAACAATAACACTAAGATGTTTTTTACTCGCAGAAACCCTGAAACCAGGGAGAAAAACTGCGTGTCCCTAACTCTTGAGGGACAAACCTTTCCACTATGTAAAACTCACTTCTTACAAGATTATAGTCTAGGGATACATGAACGACTTGCTATCCTGCCTAAACTACCCACTAGTCTAGATCTATACTTTCTCTCTTGTTTCTGAGTACCTCACTCCTTACAAGATTACAGTATAAGATACAGCAACGACTTGCTATCCTACCTAATCCCAAACTAGTCTAGATCTACCTCTCTTGTCTCTAAGTGGCTACACATGAAAGTATAAGAAGTTTCAACTAAGAACTCAGCTATCACTTAACTGATTCTTCTTGAAGACTTCTAAGAAGTTTCACTCTCAGAAACTCAGCTATCCTAAACTGATTCTTTCATAAACCCAGCTACCTCAGCGGGATACATCAGAACTCAGCTATCCTCAGCTGCTTCTTTCATGAACACTTCCTGGGTTGCTGCACTACCAACTGATCTCATGGTATGCAGAATGCAATGAGTTTATGAGAAGAGGTTTTGTTCAGCTCTAAGGTTTATAATCACAAAAGGAAGACTTAGAGACTAATGAACAATGCAAAAGAAAACCAAAACCCAACAATGCAAATATAAAAACTACATTATAACAACCACCGAGCAAAGGCAGCCTTGCTCAGTATATATAGGCTGATAGAGTGCTCTAACAAGAGAGAGACACAAGCCAAAGAGGTGCCACAAGAGGGCAAGCATGAGGGCCAAAGCAAGGGAAGGAGTTTTGGACTTTTGTCCTTGGCCAAACTCTGAAAGGGAGAGGACATACAAAGACATCTGTTATATTGGTTTGTGTATCACAAACACAGCTGTAGCGTTAGAGCTCTTACATCATGAGTCACGGGTTGAAACAAAGGCATCAAACCCAAAACTAAATTGACCACAAAGGCAAGATCTTTATATATTCTAGTTGTCAATTTGAAATTCAAATTAAGATCTCCCCTAGACATAAAATTAATGCCACAAGTGTAAAGTCACGGGTTGAAACAAAGGCATCAAACCCAAAACTAAATTGACCACAAAGGCAAGATCTTTATATATTCTAGTTGTCAATTTGAAATTCAAATTAAGATCTCCCCTAGACATAAAATTAATGCCACAAGTGTAAAGAAACTTAAACATAAGACAACAGAACAAAAGATCAAAAAGCTGGAAACCCAGATTTTTAGGATGGCAAGTGATACTGCTATCCTCTGTGAAAAACCATGAAATGCACATGCATGATTTTACCTGAGTTCCATGAGATCATATTGGTTCTTCTACTTCAACTTGTTCTTCAGGTGTGCAAGACCAATCTCCCAATTGCTTTAGGCTTCATAGGTTGTGTTTTGTTCTATATAAGGATTTCCAACAACCTTTTACCTTCAAGATTGCTACACAGCTTGTACATCCGTGTATATGAATCTAAATCTCGCAGAGCTAGCTGCATTATATTTTTATACAAGTTGCCTAAAGTCGAACCGAAAGCGTACATGTCTCATGGTATTAATCTACTTTCTAAAATCCAAAGCATATCAAGTCAATGGTGAAACTAATAAAAAGAAATGGGAGGGGGATGATCGACCATGAACTCTCATTACCAAGCACCAATGCCTTTGTCTTTTCATTCTGGTATAATTTATGTATATATATCATTTTTTTTTATACGATAAAAGACTAAACAACAATTACAAGGAGACTCTCTCAAGCAGACAACACCAAAAAGGTCAAAATTCGTTAGGTCCATCACTTTACTACGAAGCATAGAGCACTTTATCGCCCAACTCGATTATCACCAGAGCTCTACGGAAAGTGAGGAGAGGAGGGTCTTGTCGTTCATGTCGACGAACGTGAGAACCATGAACATTTGTTCAGACTAGCTAGTTTGGACGTAACTGCAATTGTCAACTCCTAATTTTAAACCTACCATATAATTAGAGTATTATCAATTCTCTATCATAATAGAGGGGGCCTTATATATATGTTTCTCAGTTCTCATTGTAGGAAGAGAGCTAGATAGAGTGGAAAAACAAAGGGAAGGAAAATGGGATTTGGTGGTATTCGGCTGTGCTTGTCTCTCTTGCTGGCTTTTGCTATAGTCTCTTCTGCTTCCAGGAACACCATTCATCCATTTCCAGTTTCAGTTTCAGGTATTTATAATTCTATATATCTATAATCTATTAGGTTATTCTCCACCTTTACTAGCATCTTCTTCCATTACTTGGTTCATTCATGCCCTAATTAGATCGTTTTTTCATTAGTTTCTAGCCTGGTTTAGAGGGGGTTCTGAACTTCTGATTGATTTGCACTTCCGAATCAGACTTCCATTAAACTGGGTTCATGAAGCTAGCTAATTACTTCTTCCTCGTGTATATGTGAGGGGAGATTCATTTGTCGATGAACACTTTAAGCTAGCTAGCAGATCATTTTTTAAGCTGAGATTAGGGAGATCTGTGTAAAATCTATAAACTAATACAAGCTTGAAATTACAGAGTTATATATTATCACTAATTAGGAGGTATTTAACTCTGCAAGTGATCTGTAACACGTCGGGTATCGATTCCATTGTCTGCGTTAATTTGAAGTCCATGGATGTGCAAATTTTGAAGTTCGTGAAACACCAGTTGGATTCATACCAGTTCATACTGAAGCACTTGCATCCATACATCTCTGTCTGTAACTATATATTAATAATATAATTATAAGAGCCACAGGCTTGATACCTTCTTGTAGGTTGGTATATATACAAATTCCACGGACCAACAATGACTTGTTGTCCTTTTCCTCACGTTAGAGTGATTAGACCTAGCTGTTAAGGGTTCCGCTGCTATACACATTTGTATGACATACATCAAGCCGTAAGCAGTCCGATCGTTTAACAATTCAAAATTCAAGACGATCAGACGGCTCACGGCTTGATGTATGTTATACACATATATATAGTAGAAAAGTCTAGCTGTAAATATATAATTCATGTAGAGACTGTTTTGTTAATTGTGTGTTTGATTGGTTGAATTATAGATAATGATGAGATGGTGATGACGATGGAGAGGAGGTCTTTGATGGCGAGACTAAACGACTACGATGACCCGACTGCGAACCGCGGACATGATCCGCCGTCTGTCTCCAAGGCCAAGCCCGTCAAAGTTGGTGGCCGGAAGGGCTAGCTCAATAAACGGCATAATGCTTAATATGTTTCTGCTTAATTCTAGGGTCTTGTGTTAATTTATTGGTTTAATCGCATGCTTAATTTTTGGGTTCTTGCGCTTTGCATTGTATTGATCTGTACGTGTGGTTACTTGTTGGATATGAAATAATAACCACTTGCTTAATAATATATGGTGGAGGAGCTAGGCCTCGATCGGACTTAATCGGTTTTGATCGATTTGCAATAGAGCTTAGTTAATTATGTTCATACTCAGGCCGGTCTGAAGGAATGAAGGCCTAATGTGAGAAAATACGTTGTGCTCCTTATATCAAAGAATAAAATTATTTATCTAATTTTTATTTATCCAAGAAAAGCAATTTTTTTCTCTAACGATGTCTAATACATCGTATTGTTCATGTCACTGACTAAAACATCGAAAATTATGGAAATATCGATGATCCAAAAATTGGAATTTTTGACAAATTTTTTTGAGAAAATAACAAAACTTCAATAAAAACTATAGAAACTTGCATAAAAACTTTAAGTTTTATATCTTTAAGAAATGTCTATTAGACCAAATAAAATGAAGAAAATATTGTTACAATAAGGTGAAATATATAGTAGATTGGGTATTTCTTGAAATTTAATTCGATAAATATTTCTAGTCTCTTTGAACAAGGTGATTCTTAAACTTAAGGGCTATACTAATTCTCATATATCAGTAATTTATTCATATACAAATTATTTAAGATAATAAATTTGATTAATCAATGTAAAACGTTCAAGCCAATGGAAAAAAAATGATAAGATTTATCTTGATAAATATAAATATATGAAGATATTAAGTGTCTCTCCAAGCAGCGGGGATGGTTATGTTGATTTTGTTGTATTTGAATAACCAGAGTTCGAATCACCAACAAGGCATTTTATTTATTTTGACAATGTAAACAATAAATTTTGTGCCCTCTGATGTGCCTTTTTAGCTTGGGCCTAGTGCAGTCGCACTGGGCTCGGGCCGGGCCTACTCATAATGCTTAACGCGTTCATCATTATGTTAAATTGATCGGACCAGGCCCAACCGTGAGGGGTGGTGTGTGCTGCGGCGGCACAGAACCTAAGAATTTTGGAGATGATGATAGCTAAGGTTCATCGGGAACCCTTCTAATGAGGACCTCTATAATGAGAACTATAGTTGAGGACTTTTCGGTTTATCTTACTTTTCGATCTTATGTCCACATCTTATCTTAACCGTTCAGTTTACTTTTCGATCATTTCTGCAATTTTTTTCTATTTTTCCTCTCTAGCTTTCGGGGGAGCTTTCGGTTTGTCGACCCTTCCCATTCTCCATAGCACTTTGCCTTTCCCATGAGAAGCTACAGTGCTTCAAACACCTAGTATGTTGTTTTTCGTAAGTTCAACCATATTGAAAATCGTTAAGACATTCATAATTGTGATGTACCTATTATGTACTTGAACGGTTCATGTTTGAATGATTTTGTTCGTCCATTAATTTGATCTAGTTCTTTACCTTAACGATTACTAATTTGGTTAAAAATTTCTAGACGTGACGTGATTCACTCATATAAACCGAAAACTTTATAAACAAATGAGATGTCAAAGTTTTTTAAACTATAAACTGAAAAGTTCTCAACTAGTCTTCATTCTAAAGATTCTTATCAGAAGGGCTCCCAAGGTTCATCATACTAGCTAGCTAGCTGCTAGAGTCTCAATTTGAGGGCTTTTGGGTCTGGATCTATGCTGAGTCTTATGACAACATGCTTAGATCCTTGGGGATTTGGCTGTGTTCGGCGCTTAATTACCTTGGTAGTGTTGTGGTTTATCGACTAAAGTTCATAAATTTATACTGCAACTAGGTTTGTTATTAGTTTTTGCAGTTCATGACTCCTTTATGGCGTAGCTAGTAGCTCTTGGTAAGTCATGTTACGATGTATTTTCATTTACATTACTGTTTTGACACCCCATGATTGTTTTTTTAAAAAGAAAATAAAAAATAACACAATAGACATTATACATTTTTATTACAAGTTAACAAAAATCAAACAATTCAAATCAAGTCCCGATCGAAGAACGAAAAACCCATACACAAGTCCAAAAACATTCTTTAACCACATGATCATGTTGGTATTCAGGCTTTCAATCTAACACCAACTACAATGGGTGATAAGTTTACAAACAAATCACACCACGCTCTCACTCACACATTAAAGAAAGAAGCAAGAATAACAAAGCAAATGAATAGAGAAATTGAAAACTATCTACTTCTCTTATTGATGAACTCTTTAATGAGTTGATTGAGATGATACAATACGTACTAGTTGATTCCTTACATAGGAATTCTAACAAAACATAGTAGACAAAGTAATAAATGCAATGTCTTGACTTATTATATCATGCATATGATGAGAAAACAATAGACATGCAGTAAACTTATTCAACCAAAATGGTCTAGCCTAGCTATATGTATAGCATGCAATAGCTAATAGGTAGAAGAAGTAAAACGTGATTGCCATCTAAATAGCCTCCAAAAGAACAGTAGTATCATTTATTTGATTTGCAACTTCAACAGAGCACATATCATGCATATAACCTTAAGCCATCGTAATTTTATATGTGATGGCGTCTCCACTTTGTCAGAATCAAATCAACCAATCATCTTCTTGAGCTCTTGTTGGAAAATTTCCATGGACAATAATGGCAAGCATACTGGCACCAAGATTTCTCTCTCTTCTTTGTTTGTGCTCCTGACATAGAAGCTGATCAGATCGGTGGACTTGGCAACTCCAGCATACACTGGCTTTCCGAACCCAAAATCGATCTCTCCCAAACCTGTTCTTGTGTTATCCGAAACTAGGAAGTCACTCATGCCTTCCATTGCATTCGGGGGTCGTCCTCTCACCTCCACAAAATCTATCGCAGATCTAAGGTATTCTTCACTCATTTTCGCTTTCGACTTCTTCACCAACTCCACTGCATATCCCAGCGGACTGTTACATAAGCGTTCTGCTGTTGAAACAACAGCTGGATATGTAAATGCGTTGCCATAGTATCCCAGAGGAAGACATACATTGTTGTGTTTACCAAGTGCAGTAACTACGCATGAAAGGCGGACAATCTGTTCTGGATCCATATCGAGTGAAATAGTCCTGCACTTCCACACACAAGCTGTTATTAACTCGAATGTCGATGAACAAGTAGAAAGGTGTGGTGGAAGATGCTCCCTAAGGGACTTGATCTCCTTGGGACCAAAACAGTAACACTGTTGGACCGTTGCACCATAGTTCAGATACGAGTGATCAATACTATCATCAAATTCTTCATGTGTGCATGAAATTCGTGGGGGATCTCGGGCGCTCAAGAGCTCTCGTTCCCACACTGGTGTAATAGATGGTGCATATTTGCCTTGGGCAATCTCCCCTACTGCGTTCAAGAATTGTACCAAGCCAAGTGCATCGCATATTGTGTGGTTTAAGCGCAATGCAAATATAAAACCTCCACATGAAAGACGGGTTACCTACATCAATATATTAAAAATATGAAAACTCCCATTAGACTAATGTTTCTGGCATACATTAGACTTAGATTCAACTAGTAATTATATGTTTGTCTAAATTAATCAAGGATTATGATCATGATTATGAATGCCGAGTTGAAAAATTAATAGTACGTACGGAGTATGATTAAGTTGTTCACTTCACCTGTATCAAGCACAAAGGAGAACCAAGAATACCATCAGAGCCTGGCACGTTAAACAGAAACCCATCTAAGAATGGACAAGGCGGTAGGATTGCATCCCCGAGTTCGTCGAGTGTGACTTCGGCGTTTGCCTCAACGAACAAGATGCCTTCTCCGGTGCAGTCCACCATAAGCTTTTTGTTAGGCCCCTCCCTGAGCCTACCAGCCAAAGGGTAGTAAAACTGCAGTGCCTTGCTCAGCGCATCCCTAATCACCTCAACCGGGTCGTTTGGTTTCGACAGTATTGAATGATTGTTCTTGTAAGACATGATGAATGGGACATGAGACCTGAGGCATTGCTGGTCGTCGATATTCGACAACAGCTTCATTTCGAGCGGTGTTGGCTTTGCCGGCGTTATAAGTTGCAGCTCGAAGTGATTCACCTGGAATGCGAGAGAGCGCAATGAGGCCATCTAGATGGTAATACAAGCTCTTGTGGAGTGACGACGCAGTAGTTTTTAATCACTACTGAGGGTAAAGACTACTGAGTTGCTATTGTTTGAAAAGTGCTGGACTTTTATGTATCAAAGAGTATATTAGGGTAGAAGATGAAGAATAACAAATAAAAAAAGCTGAAGAAAGCTAGCTAGAAGAAGAAGAAGACGAGCTTCCACCAAAAAAGAAGAAGAAGAAGAAGAAGAAGAAGAAGAAGAAGAAGAAGAAGAAGACGTGCAATATACTGTTATCTAGTATTGATATTGATATCTGGTACTGTAATTGTACAATGTGTTGCTGTGTGTACAGAGGGGAAGAAAGACAACCCCTTATATATATTCCTGGTTTAGGTCATAACTCACTGCAACCAAATATCTGGTTTTTTATGTCTTCCTCTTTCAGTTGTATGTCTTTATTTTTTCAAAATAAAATAAAATAAATAAATATAGTATTCGTTATAGACTAATCAAACAACTTAATTTGTCCTTAATTAAGATATAGACTATAAGTAAAGGGACTCACTTTCCTCTCCAACTAAAGCCTTGAAGTCTAAATTTTCATGCTTTCATATTAACACAACTTAATTGATATTTCCGCTACAAAAAAGCATCTATAAATCAGTATGTAGACGCATAAAATTTAATGAGAATAATAAGATCATTAAATTATTCATACGACGCATGGTTCCGATAAATTGCATACGGGACTCGTGAGTAGGGAAAGTTGAAAAGTCTTCAGAAATGACATGTGTCGACGTGTGAATGGTCGGTCGACAACAAAAATTATCAATCCCGATTAAAAACAAATATTAAATGTCAATCGATAATCAAATTTCAATCAAATTAAATTGATTATTGGAAAGAAAGTCGAACATTTAATCAAATTGGCAAAATACCTTATCGATCATAATCAAATCAATAAATAAATACCGATTGATTTAATTATGTTAATAATTATGATTAGATCAATCAATCAAGATTGATTGACGATCACCATCCCATCTTTTTAGCCGATCGAACGGCTCACGGCTAAAATGAGACATAGCTGTTAAACGATCATCATTTGTATGACATATATTGCTAAAATTAATATATAATTCATGTAGAGACTGTTTTGTTAATTGTGTGTTTGATTTAGTTGAATTATAGATAACGATGAGATGGTGATGATGATGGAGAGGAGGTCTTTGATGGCAAGACTAAACGACTACGATTGATGCGGATCAAGTATCGAGAACATGTCTTTAACAGTTAGCCAACAAACACCAGAAATAAGAAGTAGCAAACTCGTAGGAAAGGACAAATCCATGCCTCAAATGATGAACTGATTTTATTCATAAAATATAAGCTACCTAACAACTATTACAATACTCATATTTATATGAGTTACAATACTTAAAGAATAAGTAGCCTCAAGCTAAAAGAAAACTAATTAAAAATAAATTCTAATAATTATAAAATAACTCCTTAAAACTATATCAATAATGAAATATCAAAGATTACGTATCTATAATTAAATATTTCCTCATATGCTTTTGCATCAGACTCCCTTGGTTAGAAATAATTCATCCTCAAATTTGAACTATTGATTGTAGAAAATCCAGACAAAATATTCCACTGCTTCAAATCTTCTTTTGACAGATTTGCTTGCAATTGAATTCTTCCTTTCCAAATAAATAGATATTTGGAATAAATGCTTGATTGCGATCCAATAAATTTTCTCGTCAACCTGCTTAATTTAGCAGTTGTAAAATTTCCTCCACCATCCTTGATCTGATTGACAAGATTAACTATGAATTTGGGAATCTGCATGATGAAGTCATTAGCTCCAATAAAATCACCAAAATCATGTTCAATCATGATTGCGTCCTTCTTGGCTTCTTCATCTTCTTCCACACCACAATTGCCACAACAAGTCTCACAAAAACAATAATCATAAATTGGTGGCTTACTAAAATCTACGACACCATCTTTTTTTTTTTGAATTATTATTTACTGAAAAAGTAAAGATAAAAATTTGAACCTTTATAGTGTCGAAACTAACAAGTTCTCCCCTTTTACCCGACTCACACAACAAAGCACATCGATGAAATGGGCTAACACATATCTCCCCGTCGGAACCATCACCATCTGGGTTGAAATTTTCGATGCGATCAATACGTTGATGATAGGTGATAACGTCTCTCTCCCTGTCGGAAGTCTTATGACCCCATCATCGACCTTCGTTGCAATCGATACGTACCGCAGGTTGCTGAAACATCCTTTTTATTTCAGCCATGTCGTTGTTGACGTCACGACCCTCCATTATGAAACCTCCGCCTCTTCACCTGACCTGAGACATGGAATCCACCAAGCTCTCGTCAGAGCTTTGATACAAACTGATGCAGATCAGGTATCGAGAACGAGTCTCTAACAGTCAGTCAACAAACACCAGAAATAAGGAGTAGCAAACTTGTAGAAAATGACAAATTCATGCCGCAAATAAACTGATTTTATTCATAAAACATAAGCTACCGTACCTAACAACTATTACAATACCCATATTTATATGGGTTACAATACTTAGAGAATAAGTAGCCTCATGTTAAAAGGAAAACCAATTAAACGTAAATCCTAATGATTATAAAATAACTCTCTAAAACTATATCAAATTATCAATATTGAAATATCAAAGATTACGAATCTATACTTAATATCTCCTCATATCCTGTATCAACGATGACCCGACTGCGAACCGCGGACATGATCCGCCGTTTGTCTCCAAGGCCAAGCCCTGCAAAATCGGTGGCCGGAAGGGCTAGCTCAATAAACGGCATGCTTAATAAGTTTCTACTTAATTCTAGGGTCTTGTGTTAATTTATTGGTATAATCTCATGCTTAATTTTTGGTTTCTTGCGTTTTGCATTGTATTGATCTGTACGTGTGGTTACCTTCTTTTGTGTGTGTGTGTGTGGAGAAAACGTGTGGTTACTTATCGTGTAATACTTGGATATGAAGTAATAACAACTTGCTTAATTATAGTAGAGGAGCTAGGCCTCGATCGGACTTAATCGGTTTTGATCGATTTGCAATAGAGCTTAGTTAATTATGTTCATACTGCTTAATGCATTCATCATTATGTTAAACTGATCCGCCTCGATCGGACTTAATCGGTTTTGATCGATTTGCAATAGAGCTTAGTTAATTATGTTCATACTGCTTAATGCATTCATCATTATGTTAAACTGATCGGACTAGGCCCAACCGGCCGTGAGGGGTGGTGTGTAGTGCGGCAGCACAAAATCTAAGAATTTTGGAGATGATGGTAGCTAAGGTTCATCGAAAGCAATTCTAATGAGAACCCTCTATAATGTGAACTATAATTGAAGACTTTTTTGTTTATCTTACTTTTCGATCTTATATCCATATCTTAACTGTTTAGTTTATAAGTATTTATAAGTAGATTATTTCTTCAAATTTTTTATATTTTTCCTCTCTAGCTTTCGGGGGAGCTTTCGGTTTGTCGACCCTTCCCATTCTCCATATCACTTTGCCTTTCCCATGAGATGATACGGTGCTTCCAACACCTAGTATGATGTTTTTCGTAAGTTCAGCCATATTGAAAATCATTAAGGCATTCATAATTAGTGTGATGTATCAATTATGAACTTGAACGATACATATTTGGTTTGCTCATTAATTTGATATAGTTCGTTACCTTAACGATCACCAATTTGGCTGAAAATTTGTATAAGTGATCTACTCATATAGACCTAAAAACTGAACGGATGAGATATCAAAATATGATCGAAAAATAGGTTTTTTAAACCATAAACCGAATAGCTCTCAACTAGTCTTTATTATAGATATCCTCATCAGAATGGCTCTCAAGGTTCATCCTACTAGTTAGCTAGCTAGAGTCTCAATTTGAGGGCTTTTGGGTCTGGATATGTGCTAAGTCTTATAGCAACATGCTTGGATCCTTGGGGATTTGGTTGTGTTCGGCGCTTAATTACCTTGGCAGTGTTGTGATTTATGGACTAAAGTTCATAAATTTATACCAAAGCTAGGTTTGTTATTAGTTTTTGCGTTCATGAATCCTTTATGACGTTTATGACGTAGCCATGAGCTCTTAGTAAGTCATGTTACGATGCATTTTCATTTACATTACTGCATTGACACCCTATGATTTTTTAAAAATAAAATAAATAAATAACACAATAGACATTAGACATTTTTATTACTAGTTAACAAAAATTAAACAATTCAAATCAAGTCCCGATCGAAGAAGAACGGAAAACTCATACACAAGTCCATAAACATTCTTTAACCACATGAGCACATATCATGCATATAACCTTAAGCCATCATATTTTGTAGGGTTAAATACTGTATAGTCCATGTGGTTTGAAGTATACATATGTTTAGTCCTATTGTTTCATTTTAATCTGAATGGTCTATAAAGTCACGATTTTCCTTCCAGATAGTCATTCTGTCAATTTTCTCAGTTAGATTACTGACGTGGCTGTTACATTTTTTAATGTTTTTAACGGCCATGTTAGCATTTTAACACAGAAAATTGACGAAATGACTATTTGGAATGAAAATTGTGATTTTATAGATCATTCAGATTAAAATGAAACCAGAAAGACTAAACATATGTAAACTTCAAACCAGAAGGACTAAACAAATTTAATTTCTATTTTATATGTGTATACACGAAAATATCTGCAACAAATAACAGAAAGACACGTGTACAAAGAATAATATTTAATTTTATTAATGCGAATGCGGGTTACAATCTTTGTGAACTCCTCTGATTCTATCTCCGAATTTAGGTTTAACTCAAGGGTGACAAGCACTTGTTCTTGAGAGTTACGCGGGTTGATCACGTAACAAATATCTGGGATTTGGATTTGGATGTGGTGAAGAACTGGCTGTTTGGGAAGCTTGATAGTTCTTCAAGGGGGGGGATTTGGATTTAGTGAAGAACTGGCTCTTTGGGGAGCTTAATAGTTCTTCAAGGGTTTTGGGAGACATCTGAGTTCGCAGGAGTGATTTTTCTTCTCTCTGGTTCCCTGCCTTGTTTTTTCTCCTATGTTCGTCCCTCCTCTTGATATGAGAGGGGGTATTTATAGTGTTAACATTCATCCTCTTATGGTATGTAATGAAGATACTGAATCAATAATATTTCCTTAATCGAATTAATGCATCTTAACTGATTGATTTACTTGCCAATTTTACCATAATCAAATCAATCAAATCTTAAGATTTAGATATGCCCAGATCGCTTTGGATTGAATATCCTGTTTTGACCAAGATCCTTAGTAAAATGGCATGTCATCTCTCATATATGGAAGGAAGGGCGCGAAACCTTGATTTCCAAGCAAGTGGTGATTTCTGGTCCCACCTCGCGGACGACTCAACTTATACGTATATCTCCGCATGCATGCGAACTCTGCTAACTAGCTCCTTTGTGAAGTTCCCTACGCGGGGCCATGTCAATCTACGCGCGCGCGTCATCTCACCTCACCATCATTTATTTCTATGCGAAGTCTACTTCGCCTCGCCTTCATTTATTTCTATACGAAGTCCAGTTCGCCTCGTCTTCATTTATTTCTATGCGACGTCCAGTTCGCCTCATCTTCATTTTTTTCTATGCGAAGCCCAATTCGCCTCGCCTTCATTTATTTCTATGCAAAGTCCAGTTCACATGCGAACCTACTATCTAGCTCACCTGACTCCTGCCGAACCATCACAAATTATCTTTGGGGATGTCCGACTTCTTTGTTTTGATAATTAATTTAATTTAATTGATATCTGATCATCAATCGACACTCGATAATTGATTTCAATTGAGATTTTAAAGTTTTGTTGTCGGCCGACCATTCCCACGTTGCCAAGTGTCATTTCTGACGGCTTTCCAATTTTGTCGACTCACAAGCCACGTATGCAATTTGTCGGGTCTACGTGTTTACATGGATTATTCAACGACTATTATTATCGTTAAATTTTATGTCTACAATATGTGATGGCGTCTCCACTTTGTCAGAACCAATCATCTTCTTGAGCTCTTTCCATGGACAATAATGGCAAGCATATTGGCACCAAGATTTCATCTCTCTTCATTGTTTGTGCTCCTGACATAGAAGCTGATCAGATCGATGGACTTGGCAACTCCAGCATACACTGGCTTTCCCAACCCAAAATCGATCTCTCCCAAACCTGTTCTTGTGGTATCCGAAACTATGAAGTCACTCATGCCTTCCATTGCAAGTGGAGGTCGTCCTCTTATCTCCACAAAATCTATCGCAGACCTAAAATACTCTTCGCTCATTTTCTCTTTGGACTTCTTCACCAACTCCACTGCATATCCCAGCAGACTGTTACATAAACGTTCTGCTGTTGAAACAACAGTTGGATATGTAAATGTGTTGCCATAGTATCCCAGAGGAAGACACACAACCTCTACATCTCTCTCTTGTTCCAGGTTAGTTGTGCTCTCTCAAGGACTTGTCAAGGAAAGATGCGAGCGCAACCAATTCAAAAGTATCGATTTGGGTTTGGGAAAGGCCGATGAGGTCTTTGCTGAGAACGGCGTCGAGGCCGATGAGGTCTCTGTTGAGAATGGCGTCGAGGTTGTTGGATTTGGGAGAGACAGAACGATGAGAAGTATCGATTTGAGAATCGGATTAGGCTTTCAAGTTTGTACGCTTTTTAGTTTGTGGTGTTTTTTTTCCTCCTCTGCCTAGTACAAGCTTCGCCTTCGACGTGCCTGCTTCGCCTCGACGGCGCCTTAACCGCCTAGGCGGTACCTGGGCGGCTCTCCGCCTAGCTGCATCTATTTTGAGAAAATTCAGGCGGCTGAGCTCCGCCTATAGCCTAGGTGGCGCTTGGGCAAGGCGACGCCTTTTAGAACTTGTATATAATCACAAAAATGCTAACATACTTTCTTTGACAAAAGCTACATAGCTAGAGTAGCTAGTTAACTATCACAAAAATTCCTGCATGCATATGCATCACTATTCACTATAATACATGCCATCTACATGCACCATTCCTTTGCATATATACAAAAGATCTTCATACGACTAACAACTTAATTAAGCATTAGTTTTAGAGTAAACAACTTATTAATTAAAGCCTCGAAGTCTAACTTTTCATGCATTCATACTAACTACTATATATTGGCGTATTGTTGCATATATACATGGCCCTTCTGGTTATAACACTTTCTGATGAAAAACACGTACACCAGATGATTCCATGAAAGAAAAACACATACATATCTGATGGAACAAAAATCAAGTCATTCTATTCATTGACTAAAAATTTATATACACAACATCTGAAACATAGTTGCGATCATCAGTTGAGACCGCCGGAGAAGAAAGCCGACCAATACTTCTGATGATTCGACCAAAACTACGGACTCTACGACTTGCTGTAGGAGAGAGGCGCCCCGTCGTCAAATATGAAAATGCTGCTGCAAATTCCCCCAGCAACTCTGCAAGAATGCCTACCCTTATCATTATGTTCAACTAAATCATCAAAATCCTAGTTAATAGTCATTTTGTATTTATGTATCTGATTTATACTAGTTGATTTCTTGAAACGTACGTAGGTGGAATAGTCTGTGAAAGCCAATCGGATTTTGGAAGTGAAAATGGAATGTGAAATCCATATAGATATGGTCTTGTACTATTTTAGTCCATCTTAATTTCCATATATGTTTATGCCTTGTATAGAATTGAATTACAATTGTGAAATGCAATTCCATATATTTCTTTATGTGGAGCAGCAATCAGATGCTGGTATATCTGATATCATGATCCTCACCTTTGATGTTATTCTTCATATATTTTCTTAGTGTTATATGATCGATATTCCATATGTGTGTCTTGGTCTTATGTCAACAAGATATGTAGTTAGAATAGGACTATGTAGTCCTTATCATTACTATATTGGTAACTTTGTACTTCCCTATATAAAGAGCTCCTATCAATAAATAAGATGATGATTCTCTTACCATTTTTGTCTCTACACTCTACCATTTATACTTCATCATGTTATCATGCACTTTGTTCTAACCCTAGAACTAATAGCCCACCATTTGTTTTCCGAAAACCTAAAAAAGTGTTTTTCGGCTCCTATGTCCGACCGCCGCTGCCGCCTTTTTTTCCGGCCGCTGTCCGACATCACACACTGCCAATCCCTTGACCGCTACCCGTCGACGATTTTTGGTTTCCTCCAACTACAATTTTTGACTTCTTCAAGTATTTGAAGTTTCGAAATGTATGTTTTAAAATTCTAAACTTTTTCAAGTTCAATAACTCGGGGAGGATAAAATCATTTCCTCCATTATCCATCTTCATTCTATGATTGGGATTTTGTGTGTGCATGTAAAAATCCCAAAATTTTATTCGCGGGTCAAGAGTATGTTTGATCACTCTTATTTCTTTGTTCGGGTTATGTGTGATCAACCCCGACCTTTCTCCGGATTGTGTTTGATCAATTTGAGGCATTTTTCTGAATTATGTTTGATTAATTCGCTGCTTTTTCAGATTGTGTGTGATCAATCCGAAGGACAAACCATGAAAAACATCGTTTGTGATCTCTATCAAGTCTCATAACATCTTGGTTTTGTATGCAAGAGCAATGTAACATTATGCTCATTTGAGTTTTGACGTACTCGATGTCTAAGGTGGATCTTCACTTGGTATATGTGAAACCTTTCATTGGAAAAGAGTAAACCACATGTTTTGACTCCCAGGCTAACAAGCCTAGATGCCGAGATTTCACATCTCATGCGCTCAAAGTTTTTGGCGCGCCACATCAACAAAAGCCTTCAGTGGCAATCTATGCAAAAAGTAATGACCATAATGTACTGTGGAATGCACTCATAGAGCGTTTCTTGAAACATCCATCTAACTTAACAGGTTGAGTTATTATGTCAAGTGGATTGCTTACCACCTTATTTGACTACATACCGTCAATGATATTCTGTGGCATCATGATCCATAATATTTAGCGGATTCAATCATCATCAAGTTCTCTAAGTCCTGCAAATATTTGGTTTGGTACCAACGAGACTTGATTTTGATTATACAATTGCAAAAGAGAATTGTATATACGCTAATGCGATAAACCTATTTGGGATTGTCCCTTAATGTGGGGACGACAATATGGGTCACGGCAATGGCAGAAAATGCCGTGCCGATGTCTAGAAAAGAGAGGGAGGTGTCGCAGGCCCTAATGGCGATACTCCTTGTCTAGACACCAATCTGTCAAAACTACTCATGTCAGCTCATGACAATGCAACCTTTGTGGATCTCCGGATCACTAGTTCAAGATTGTCAAGTTCATCCTCAAATTGTGAATGCATACAAAAAGGTACAGAAAATCAATACAGGACAAGATTAGGATCTTACTCTAGCTACCAATGACTTTGACATCATTGGCTAGACATTGATTTTCTTTCCAAGCTATATGTAATAAGACGTCGTATCGATGTCTTTTTTTTTATTCGAGACCTCAATATATACTCACATCACTACCAGAAAATGGATCTTGGGCGACGAAAAAAAATCGTCGCCCTGTTAAAAAAATTTGTCGCCTAAGTACTTGGGCGACGACATGTCGTCGCGAGAAGTGCGTCGGTGAAGAACTTGGGCGACGAAAATTCACTCCGTCGTCGCCTAAGAGTAATTCTTAGGTGACGACACGAATTTCGTCGCCTAAGATCTATTTATCGTCGCCCAAAAATATTCGTCGCCTAAGATTTAACGCCTTGGCCGACGAGAAATTATTTCGTCGCTTAAGATCTTATAACCTGGGGCGACAAAACTAAATATTTCGTCGCCTAAGATCACTACATCTTAGGCGACGATAATTTTTTTTCGTCGTCTTATATGGTAAGTTCTTGACCGACGATTTAGCAATTTCGTCGCCTAAGATATATTTAAATTTTTTAAAAAAATATTTAAATAATTTTTTTAAATATATAAATAATGTTTTTTTAATTTTTGCTGGAATTTTTTTTTCAGCATTTCTTTAAATTTTTTTAATACTAAAATTTAATTAAAAATAACACAAATTTATAAATTTATAAATAATTTATTACAAAAATTCAGTCCATCTGCTTACGGAGAAACTCGAAATCTAACGCCTCGTGCGGTGCCACATGCGGGAGCTGCTCCCGAATCGGTCGACCCTCCTCATCAACACGAGGTATCGCCGGTATCGTCGGAGGAAGGAAGAGGCCGGACGGCACCGTAGGGACCCCGGATGACCCGCCATCACCGTCGGTCGGGGACGACTGTGTGAGGGCGGTGATAGATCGCGACCGGGGAAGTATCTCTGGATGACGAGGGGCCGTCGCTGCGGGACCCGGCTGCCCAGCAGAACGCGAGCCGCTCGCGCCACCCCTAAGCGCCGCATGTCGGGCCGTCATCTACCACGGAAACCTGACCGACGGTGATTGTGGCGGGTTGTTTGATGCACCGTCCGAGGAATATTGTCCAGAAGTTCTCCTCATGCCCATCCTGTTTAAAATAACCATAAATTTATTAAAAATATTTTACCGTCTTATAATTAATTTAACAAAAAATAACCATAAATTTCGAAAAATTTATCAACAATAATAGCACAAATAAAAAGTAATAGTTATTATAGGATTTATTATTTTTTTAATTCACATAACAAATTATTTACATTAATTCAGAATTATTACATCACAAAAATTAATTTACGAATATTTATATCCTTACTCAAAAATAATCCATTATTTTTTACAAAATTTCCACAATATATTTACAATTATAATTTATATTATTTAATTATTTAATCAAAATTTATTTAATCATTTACAATATATTTACAAATTATTTCCACAAATCCTAAACCCTAAACCCTAAACCCTAAACCGTAAACCCTAATATTTTACAATTATCATTTACATCACAATTTACCATAATTTACCCTAAAAACCTACCATAATTTACACAAATTTAGCCTAATTTACCATTAATTTCCTAAATTACAACAACAACAACAATAATTTCACCAACAATTTCACAACACAACAATAATTTTGTACTTCTCCCAAATTTCAAACAATTTCACAATTTCAAATAATTTCAAACAATTTCACAATTTCAAACAATTTCAAATAATAATTTCAAACAATTTCACAATTTCAAACAATTTCAACAATTTCAAACAATTTCAACAATTTCAAACAACAACAACAACAATTAAAATTTTCATGAACATAACCAATTTAGGGTTTTAGGGTTATACCTTAAATTGTGGGTCGGGGTCGGCGTCGGGGTCGGCGTCGGGTTGCGGGGTCGGAGAGAGGGAGAGAGAGAGGGCTTCGGTGGATTTTCGGAGAGAGAGAGAGAGAGAGGGCTTGGATTTGTGAGCGGCTGCGCGAATGGTTAGGGTTTCGAATTTTTGTCTTTTATATTGGCCTTCTTGGGCGACTATTCTATAAAAATCGTCGCCCTGTTTTTTGAAAATAGTCGCCTAAGATAATCTTGGGCGACGAATTTTTTAAGTCGTCGCCTAAGAGACTCTACTTGGGCGACGATGTTCTTCACTATAAATCTCGTCGCCCAAGATGAAGAAAATCGTCGGCCAAGAGTTCTATCATAAAATTCAGAATATCGTGATTTTGGTGATCGGAGAAGAGGAACTGAAAACCGACCGTCAGATATGACCAGCATAACGAATTACGTGGGTGGGCTATCGGACAACGACAAGGGCTCGATCCGTCCGGTCAATCGGCGCGGTCAAACCCCTAAACGGACGGAAACGGCTATTCGACCCTCCAAATCACGTAATCTGGCCGGACCTTCAACTGAGAATAGTTTCCAATCGACGAGATGCTTACGGGTCTATAAAAATAAAAAACAAAACAAAAAAAATACCCGGGATAGGGCTACCACTAGGTAGAAATAAGAGAAAAATTCGTTGAACGGAACAACCGGCACTGAAATTTTACCGGAATATCTTCATTTTTCACGGGTTGACGTATTTCACCGTTCCGGTCATATCTTATTTCACGACTTTTTTGCGTTTGAGGCTTCTACGTATACGTTGTCTTCAAAACGAAACTTAAACTCAACACTTGCATAAAAAAGTTATACAACATTAGTACATATATCGTGAGTTTGGTGATCGGAGAAGAGGAACTGAAAAACGACCGTCAGATATGACCAGCATAATGAATTCCGAGGTTGGGAAAAAATTCAGCTCCATCGGACAACGATATGGGCTCGATCCGTCCGGTCAATCGGCGCGGTCAAACACCTAAACGGACGGAAACGGCTATTCGACCCTCCAAATCACGTAATCTGGCCGGACCTTCAACTGAGAATAGTTTCCAATCGACGAGAATCTTACGGGGCTATAAAAATTTGGTAAAAAATAAATACCCGAGATAGGGCTACCACTAGGTAGAAATAAGAGAAAAATTTGTTGACCGGAACAACCGGAACCGAAATTTTACCGGAATATCTTCATTTTTCACGGGTTGACGTATTTCACCGTTCCGGTCATATCTTATTTCACGACTTTTTTGCGTTTGAGGCTTCTACGTATACGTTGTCTTCAAAACGAAACTTAAAAACACAAAAAAAAGTTATACAACATTAGTACATATATCGTGAGTTTGGTGATCGGAGAAGAGGAACTGAAAACCGACCATCAGATATGACCAGCATAACGAATTATGTAGGTGGGAAAAAATTCAGCTCCATCTGACAAAGATAAGGGCTCGATCCGTCCGGTCAATCGGCGCGGTCAAACCCCTAAACGGACGGAAACGGCTATTCGATCCTCCAAATCACGTAATCTGGCCGGACCTTCAACTGAGAATAGTTTCCAATGGACGAGACGCTTACGGGGCTATCAAAATTTGGTAAAAAAATAAATACCGAGATAGGGCTACCACTAGGTAGAAATAAGAGAAATTCGTTGACCGGAACAACCGGCACCGAAATTTTACGGGAATATCTTCATTTTTCACGGGTTGACGTATTTCACCGTTTTGGTCATATCTTATTTCACTTTTTTGCGTTTGAGGCCTCTACGTATACGTTGTCTTCAAAACGAAACTTAAACTCAACACTTATATAAAAAAGTTACACAACATTAGTACATATATCGTGAGTTTGGTGATTGGAGAAGAGGAACTGAAAACCGACCGTCAGATATGACCAGCATAACGAATTACGTAGGTGGGCAAAAATTCAGCTCCATCTGACAAAGATAAGGGCTCGATCCGTCCGGTCAATTGGCGCGGTCAAACCCCTAAATGGACGGAAACGGCTATTCGACCCTCCAAATCACGTAATCTGGCCGGACCTTCAACTGAGAATAGTTTCCAATCGACGAGACGCTTACGGGGCTATAAAAATAAAAAATATTTCCTAAAAATTTAAATGTGTTTTATTTATTTTAATTATTCGGATTATCTTGGCCGACGAATTACCTAATTTCGTCGGCCAATATGATACTTGGGCGACGATATTTGTTAAATTCGTCGCCCAAGAGTAAAAAAAAAAAAATCCTGTACAATGAAATTTAAATGTGCTTTATTTATTTTAATTATTCGGATTATCTTGGCCGACGAAATTAGGGTAATTCGTCGGGCAAGATGATACTTGGGCGACGATATTTGTTAAATTCGTCGCCCAAGGGTAAAAATAAAAAATCCTGTACAATGAAATTTAAATGTGCTTTATTTATTTTAATTATTCGGATTATCTTGGCCGACGAATTACCCTAATTTCGTCGGCCAATATGCTACTTGGGCGACGATATTTGTGAATTTCGTCGCCCAAGGGTAAAAATAAAAAATCCTGTACAATGAAATTTAAATGTGCTTTATTTATTTTAATTATTCGGATTATCTTGGCCGACGAAGTGCCCTAATTTCGTCGGCCAATATGATACTTGGGCGACGATATTTGTTAAATTCGTCGCTCAAGGGTAAAAATAAAAAATCCTGTACAATGAAATTTAAATGTGTTTTATTTTATTTTAATTATTCAGATTACTCTTGGCCGACGAAATTAGGGAAATTCGTCGGTCAAGATGTTACTAGGCCGACGAAATGCTTTTATTTCGTCGGCCAAGAAAAAATAAAAAATAAAACACTTAGGCGACGATATATTTGAGTTTCGTCGCCTAAGGATTTAAAACTTTAGGCGACGATTTTTTTTCCTTAGGCAACGATTTTTTTTTCGTCGCCCAAGATGGAACTTTAGACGACGATTTTCTTTCCTTAGGCAACGATTTTTATTTCGTCGCCCAAGATGGAACTTTAGTTGACGATTTTTTTTTCCTTAGGCGACGATTTTTTTTTTCGTCGCCTAAGTTCCCTCTTGGGCGACGAAAAAAAAAATCGTCGCCCGGTTTATTAGATTTCGTCGCCTAAAGCTTTATTTTTGGTAGTGCATTAACAATAATGAATGCCTTGATAATTTTTTCGAAATTATGAAACTATTCTTCTCTTATGGTTCATATTGATTTACAAAAAAAAATGTACATTCTTACATCGTCCTTAGAAACATGGCATATTGTGCCGATTTTGGTTCCTTCCTTTGAAGGTGACTCACGGGTCATGGCACTGCATCCTCAAGGAGGATCACCCACGTGTTTTCCGGTTAAATCTTCTATCCTATAGCAGATTTTTCATCATCAACAGTTTAACTAGGCTCATCCAAGCTTAGTGTGATCATCAGTCTTAGAATTGTCCGAAATTAAGGAGATAGTAGTTTCAAGTTTGCCTCGCACTACTGACCCTCCATAGACATGTCTGGTCATACTGACTTAGAGTTACCGAAAGCTTTTGATTTTGGATCTCACTATGCTATTAAACCAATTTCTGTCTTACAAAAGACGTTGAAGACTTATCAAAACTGAACAATCATCATTATGATCGAATCCTCTAGGTCCTCTGAGTTAGTTTATGTTCATGTCAAGGAGATTTTGCTAACTAGTCATGGAGTTTACGACCTTGGAACGATCAAAAGGACTTGGTTTTGATCATACACACGTCACTTTTGGCTAAGGCAAAAGCCTACACGCCACCTGCAAACTTCACAGCTTCGTACATGCCAATTTTGCGAAAAACAGAAATCTATCCCTTCTGGATAGTCAACTTCGTTTGAGATTTGTGAATAGCTCCAAATGAACTAGACATTGAGCTTTATATCATTAGAAAGCTCTACGAGTCTAGTTTTAGAAATTTTTACGGTTCATCCATATCTATTTTAACAAAGAAGTTATGGCTGTTTTAGTGCGCAAAGGTCATTCTGCACGAAAATTTTTATGCATTCTCGGGATTGCAGCTTTTCGGAGCTCCTTTCAATCTCTCTAAATGGTTCAAGTATAACTATTTACTCTACTATATACTCCATTTTGTAGATCTGTTTCATAGAGACATTCAGTGCCTCGCAGATAGTGGAACTATCCACAACATTTTAAGAAACCAGCAACTATCTTTGGATTTTGTGCCTTTATAAATCTTCTGTGACTACAATAATTGAATCATACCGGTCATTTAAAGACCCAGTTTAGCTTGCATCTTGATGTCTTATGGCACCATGATCAACGTCACAGATGTCCTTTATGCATTGAGAGGCAACCGAACCATGTTGAGCTTTAAAGACATTCCTGCTAATAGTTTTAATTTGAAAACACATTATGAGAATGAACAAGAGTTCTTTTGTGTATTACCTTCTCATGAATGCGGACTGAAGCGCATCTTGGAGAAGTTTATGAGTCAATCTAGTGGACTGTATGTCATTAATTATGTTTCGAATATCGAATCACATGTTGTCGCCAAATATGATATTTGGGACACCGACTCATATAGGCTTTGGTTTGACCAAATTAGTCATCTTAGAAGAGATATAATAGCCCAAATTTTGAGAATTCTCATGAAGATCCATTCTTTCGCTCAAAACGAAGACATTCGGGATATAGCTTTTCCATGAAGCATGATGGTAACACCATGGTTGTAAATGATGACACCCTGGGGACATTGACGTCAGCCAAACATGGCTTCAACTTCTTGAAGGCCGTCCGGTCAATTCCTCAAGCAATTGAGGTGCACCGGCCTTCCCTCGATGTCTCATTGGCCCCCTGCAATGCTCATTGCTCGTTTTAAAAGCCTATTTTTTTAGCTAAATTAGGAGTGAGACCCTCCTACACTAAATGATATAAATGTGAACATTCAATTCTTAAATCAAATTATGTAGATCTATATAACCAATTTGAGGACACATTTTTATGTTTTATGGTATTAGTTGAAGTGTTAACACACTGGTCACATGTTACACTATTATCTACTACTTATGCTGCTTATACTTCTACAAGCTCACTACCCATTCTTAAAGGGAGTTTATTGAGATATAAGTTGAAGTGGCATGTACCCTATGTTCACACGCAATACGGTCTCACCGAGGCTACAACTAAACAACTTTAGCTTGTTGCTCGAACATTATTGTTGCACACCAATCTTTCTATTGTTTCTTGGGGCTATGCAATATTCACATGCAGCTTTACTATTCGTCTACGACCCACCATCATTGAATATTTTTGTACTACAGCTCGTGATTATGTACCAGGATTGACACAAAATTGCAATCCTTGAGCTCAAACAAGATTGCAACGGATCTCTAATCCTTGAGCTTTGTTAGAAGTTATTTTTAGGTGCTAAATCGCAATGCCACTACGCACAATGTTAGGTCATTTACGATAAATAAGTATTTAGGTTAGATATGAACCTCCACCTATAATCCCCATATATAGAAATCTTGTCAGACGATCTCATTCACCGCTAAATTGCGGATTGTCACTTTGATGAGACAATATTCCCGCCGTTAGGGGGATATAAGAACACAAGTATTCAAGTGGAACGACGTAAATAGTTATGGTTTGTCCCCATTAAGTCTCATTATCTTGATCCCAAATGCTTAAAGTGCTAAAGTGATGAGATCACATGTTGCAAATATGTTTGCAAGGATCGATGTCCTATCAAGAGGACATGGCGTGACCAAAAAGAGTTGGTCTTGATGCCTTCACCATGGATGGTGATATGGTGACACCATATAGTGGCAAAATTGGTGCACTACCAGGAAAAGCACTTTAGCCGACGAAAAATTTTCGTCGGCCTGTTAAAAAAATTCGTCGGCTAAGACCTTAGCCGACGAGCCTTCGTCGGCTATAGTGTCGTCGGGAAAAGGCCGTCTGTGATGACTTTAGCCGACGAAATTTTTTTTTTCGTCGGCTATAGTCCCACAGTTAGTCGACGAAAAACATGTCGTCGGTTTTTTCCCAGACTTTAGCCGACGAAATATTCGTCGGCTAAAGTGCGTAATAAATAATTAAAAAATAACTATACCCGACGAAATTTAGTATATTTCATCGGCTAAACCTTGTAAAAAATTTAAAAAAATAATTATAGACAACGAAACATAGTATATTTCGTCGGCTAAACCTTGTAAAAAATTTAAAAAAATAACTATAGCCGACCTTATAAAAAAAATTAAAAAATAACTATAGCCGACGAAACATGCCATAATTCGTCGGCTAAACCTTATAAAAAATTAAAAAATAACTATAGCCGGCGAAATATTAGGTTATTAGTCGGCTAAACCTTATAAAAAAAATTAAAAAATACTATAGCCGACGAATATAGTGTTTAAATATCGTCGGCTAAAGTTGCTGGGTTTTGAAAAAAAAAACTGCAGAAACTTTCGGCCACCTCCAATCACGACCAAAATTTGATAGAATCTTCCTCTCAACATTTCGAACAACATTTTGACAGATTATATTAATGAAATTGATTGATGAGAAGTACAACTTATTATCCAAAGCATTGCATTATTTTTCCACTTCCCCTTGTCATCCTCTAAATCAAATCTTATGTAAAACTTTTAACAGCTAGGAAAAAGAAGAAGAGGTAAAACATTTGGCCGGTGCTTAACTAAACACTAGTCAAATGTTAAATGAAAGCAACCATCTCAAGCAACTGGGGGACGAAGAACATGATCTTGTGAGGTATCAACTGCAGCCTGTGGCATGAACTGCCACATAGAAACTCCAGGGTATCCAGACACTCCAGGATACCCCATGAACGGCATCAGTTTGCCACCAACGACTTGGCCGGGGGCAGAAAATGGAGCTGGAATTGCAGCAGGGTGAGGCAAGAAGCCCGGTTGTGTACCCAAGGCTTTAATTTGCCGCTCAAAATGTAATAATGCAATAATAGACTTGAAGAAAATCTGGCAGATAATAGACTTCTTACCATCCATCTTCGCCTATATAAAGAACTTTAGCCGACAAAATTCTTTATTTTCGTCGGCTAAACTCTTTTGAAAATTTTGGTTTACCGCCAAAAAATTTTGGTTGAAAATTTTTAAAAAAATTCTACTTTAGCCGACGACATTTCATATATTTTTGTCGGCTAAAGTCTTTTGAAAATTTTGGTTGACCGCCAAAAAATTTTGGTTGAAAATTTTGAAAATTTTTCGACTTTAGCCGACGGCTTTTCATATATTTTCGTCGGCTAAAGTCCTTTTGAAAATTTCGTCGGCTAAAGATACCAATTTCGTCGGCTATACACCAATTCGTCGGCTAAACCTTCTAAATTCGTCGGTAAAAAATTTTAGGGTTTAGCCGACGAATACCCTAACGTATTCGTCAGCTATAGTATGTAATTAAAAAATTAAAAAATAACTATAGCCGACGAAATATTAGGTTATTCGTCGGCAAAAACCATCTTAGCCGACGACTTTTCATATATTTTCGTCGGCTAAAGTCTATAAATTCACGAAAACACTCATATCTCCCCCTATATTACGTAGTTTGGTTAAATCTTCCACACGAAAAACTCTCACGTAGATGAGACGCAACCACCTATATAAAAATTTTGAAACATTTACCTTTAAACGATAGGGCTCCCCATAAGAAATAATAACGGTAAATAGGGTTGACCGCTACTATCGACTCCGAGACTTTACCCGATTTACGTAATTTTTGAACCATAGCCGTATTTCACCATTCTGAACACATCTTATTTCACGAGATTTTTAATAATTTTGCTTCCTATGTAGAGTTGGTTCACAAAGTTGTATAACCTACTAAACAAGTTATACAACATTAGTAGACACGTTGTGATTCCGATGACTAAAATTCACAAACCAAAATTTGACCGTCAGATATGATCATTATGACGAAATATGTCTATGGTAAAAAATTCAACTAGATCCGACAACGTTAAGGGCTCGATCGAAACGGTCAACCATAATCCATCGTCACTTATCACACGAAAACGCTCATATCTCCCTCTATATTACGTAGTTTGGTCAAACCTTTCAAACAAAAAACTCTCACGTAGATGAGACGCAACTGCCCATATAAAATTTTTGAGACATTTACCTTCCGACGATAGGGCTCCCCATAAACCCGAATAACGGAAAATAGTAGACACGTTGTGATTCCGATGACTAAAATTCACAAACCAAAATTCGACCGTCAGATATGATCATTATGATGAAAGATGTGTATGATAAAAAATTCAACTGGATTCGACAAAGTTAAGGGCTCAATCGAAACGGTCAACTCTAATCGAAAATAAGAAAACTACATTTTGAAGCCCAAAACGGACTCGGATGGTCAAAAAAGCCTATACATCATGGCATTAGCCATGTGTTTGACTCGTAGCGCCGTTACGCTTCCGGAAAGGTATCACAATAGTCAATCAGACACCAAACGCCAAATCTGCAGCATAGTGAATAATAAGGGTAAGTCAACTATCGGCACCGAGACTTTACCGGAATACTGTGATTTTTCAACCGTAGACGTATTTCACCATTCTGGTCATATCTTATTTCACGACTTTTTTGCGTTTGAAGGTTCTACGTATAGTTTTTTTTTTTCTCAAATGAGTTGTTGTCTAGATCTGCAAATATAAGGCACTTTAGGCGACGAAATTATATTTTTTCGTCGGCTAAACTTTTAAAAATGTCATCGGCTAAAGTTTAAAAAGTTCGTCAGCTAAACTTTTAAAAATTTCGTCGGCTAAAGTTCGCAGACTATGGCCGACGAAAAAAATTATTCAGCCGACGAAATATTTATTTCGTCGGCTAAAGTTGACCATAGCCGACGAACAAAAAATTCGTCGGCTAAAGTGGACTTTAGCAGACGGAAAAAAAATTCGTCGGCCTGATTTTTTTATTTTCGTCAGCTAAAGCCTTTCTTCTGGTAGTGAGACTTACTTGATCACTTGGTTTCTCACTCAATCCCTTATTTTTGCGCATACAAGCTGCAGCATAGTCATTTGAATGATTACTTGCTGCATTATTTTGTGCGGTGGCTTCAAGTTTTTGTTGTGTAACTGTTAAGTTCTCAGGAGCTTGTCCACTCCATAAAATATTCTCTATGTTTTGGGCATATCTCATATCTATAGGATAAAGATGACAAAGAATTATAGAAATTACAACCTGAACTATACAGAATGAAAAGGTAGCACCGTAGCAGTCCACAAATCCACAATAGAGAACTGATTCTTGTAAAGAAATGAATTCTTTCGCACATCTGTTTGTCAGGTGTTCCAGCTTTGTGCCCAGCTTACCCCAACCACGCCCTTCCCACAAAGAGAGGAGAAGAGAGCTCTGAGAGAGAGAGAGCTCGAAATCGAATCCAGAATCAGGATGTTGATTCAGACGGCCGTGTTTGGTATCAACGATAGGATAACAATCAGATTAGATTGAGATAAATACAGCGATCAGATCCTTTATCAAATCATACCTCCTCTTCTCAACGCCGTCTTCATCTCCTTCTCCTCCAAGCCCATTATCAAAGCTTCATTATTCATGCCCAACAACCTGACGCAGCTCTCTCCTCCAGGTCATACTCAACCCGACGGAGCTTCATTCTTCAACGGCTACCCCTGCCTCTAGATCTCCTTTGAAATTCGGGTCGGGTCGACGGGAGCCTCGATCTTGACAAGGATGATGGCAAATCTAGGTTTTGAGGCGGCGGAGGCTGCAACTCGGGTCGTGGTTAGTAGAGAGAGGGACTGAAATCTGGATTTTAGGCTTAGGGGAGGGAGTGAGTCGAGATACTAAAAACGTAACGAGATTAACTTTAACAGAGTAAAGAGACGTTACGGGAGTTAACAAACGGGGTTAGTGAGCCCCTGACAGAGTTATTACCATCTAAGCGTCACCTAAGCAAGTTATGAATACCCCAAGACATGCAGGGGATCCCATCTTTTAATTGCTTATTGGTAGAGTAAGAAAATAAACCTCAGTCTAGAAACACATTCAAATAAATCCTTCGGTCTCCCATTTTATCAAGATTTCAATAAATCTTTTGAAAGAGCAAAGATTTCAATTTGATCACATCTGTAAACATACATCAAGAATAAACAAAGAAAAAAAATTAGAGAATTATTATTACTTATAAGAGCAAGAGGCGCAGAAGCTAATCTTGACTCTGTTGCCGACGCGGATTGTGAAGAAGAGTAGAATGTAAGATGCCCACAATTTCATCTAAATTGAACGAGGTTGTCTATAGTACTGAGATGTATATCATACACTTATTTATCAATAATTAAAAAAAAATAAATGAGTAAAATTTATAACATCGACAACAGACTTACTACATTTATTTTACACATTTACATATAATTGAACTAATTAAATTACTACAACGACAACAAATTGTTCATAAACTTGTATTTAGTCTAGAGTTGATTAATTACCTCTAATAGAACAAAAATTACCCATGTAATGACTTTCTTTACCAACAAGACAACAAATTTGTTGTCATATCAGTAAATGTAGGTATCATAAACATATAGGTACCGAGCAGTCAGGAACTAAATTTATTAAAGAAATATAGATAAACCAAGTTGTAAAGCGAGAGATTAATTTGTGAACCAGAACCAGGTATCCATCTTATACCTCCATGAAGAAAAGTCCTACAGCAAAGAATATGCATTTCCAAGAGATCGAGATGCGCACGGAAATACTTCCTTGCCAAAACCATACTTGCAAAGTCACATTAACAGAGCTGGTGTATCCATGCATCAATTCATGAAGTCGACTACCTAGTATATGATTAGGTTTCGTATCCACTGCATGACCAAGTGTACGTACGTTGTTTCTGTTAACATATTTCCTCTCTTTTCTTCATCATTATTTTACATTTTGATCGAACTCAATAATATAATTTTGTTTCATACATATGATCTTCCATAGTAGAACATGCATGCATAAATAAAGAAGAAGAAAAACTCATAATTGATTTAATCATTGATTTATTAGTAAACATTTAGTTGAATCTGGAATTGGTTTTATCAGTCCTTTATCTGTAGTGCAGTTTATCAGACTCGATACATATTGAGTTGAATCTAGAACTAAAGGCAGACGCATTTGCCGTTAAAACAAGTAGGCTTTCCAGATACGCACCATGGGCGGAGGCTTTCGCACTGACTAGAGACGGTACACGTTGGCTGGACCACACCACCGTCAGTTGCCGGTGCAGACTCGTCTCGGCTATTGCCGTATACTTCGCAAGTGCATATGCCATTGACACACAAAACAAAGCTTCCGGCGCATGAAGTTCTTATGCAGTCTGAGTTTTTGTGGCAAGTCTCCACAGATTTTGCTTCTGGGAATTTGGACAAACCTGCATGTTTAAAAAATAAATATAGAGTTTAGTTTCCAATTCACACGTACAGTTGGTGTTTTATGATCTTTGATATTAAACGTTGCGGTAGATAATGATACTCACAGGATGTAATGACTAGGAGAATCAGCATCCAGCTAATAGCCTTCTCCATTTCTATATCTCCTTGCTAATCTGATCTTTGAGAATATCTGTTTTCAGTTGTGTATATGTGAATTACCTTTGGAATTTGGCTTATATTTATATGGATTGTGGGCTTGGTGTCGATTAAATCTCAGAAAAATCCGAGATATGTTTCCATGTTAGGGAGTGAAAAGTTAATGGTGAAAATTCATTGTGATTGAAAATAAATAGTACCAAGTAAACTTTCTATATAATCTCCATTAATTTATAGATTCTATTCTAAACGAGTTGCCTCTGTTTTGTAAACCAATTTCCTTTACATAGTAATGCAGCAAAAGAGAGATCCTGAACTTATAGATACATGCATACCACTTTGCTTGTATATATTATATCAAATTGTAACTGTTATCTGCTTCAATAAGCTTCATAGTCCTAAACCTACGCTATTATAAACCCGATTATCCGAAGCAACAAATGCACCAGTAATCCAGAGCAACAGTTATCAATGGGGAGGCTGAATGAAACCAAAAGAGACAACGAAGAGCGAAGTCGTTAGAGAATTTCGTAGGAGCTGGATACTGAAAGGACGAACACACCATTGACAAGTTTAACGGGGTCAACGTAAAAAGTTCAGGCACGGTTTGACGATTTTCCCATTCCTGCGGAAGTTTTGCCTACTTTGAGGAACCACACTGCATAAATGCAGTGTTATATTGACATAAAAAAAAAAAACTGTGTTCAAATAATTCTCTCAACGCCAACTGTGTTCAAATTTAGATTAAAACAGGTATTATATAGAGGGATGTTAATGTATACTAACAACATCCAAGACCTGTCTCACAGAAATGGAGAATCAGATATTGTACACAAAAGGTCCAACCTATCTGCAAAACATTTACTGATACTACTTCCAACAATATTGATGATTAACTAGTTCACTCCCAACACGAACCAACTATAAAAGTGGTTTACAATCAGAACTTTATAAGCAGACTAGGTCCATAATGCCCCATCACCTGTGATTCCTGAATTGACCAACTTCCTGCCAATTGCATCTCTTAGTTCAATCTCTCCTGGAAATCTTCTTTCCTCGAGTTTGGAGAAAATCTGCAATAAGAACACAGAACCTAAATAAAAAGGAACAACTAACAACAACATTCTAGCTCAAATCAATATGACTAAATGTAGAAAGAAGGTTCACCCACCAATTCATCGTTGAGAGAAACTTCAAAAGCGCCAGTGCCTTGAAGGAAGGACTGGAGCGCATTACCAAGAAGCCAAGTCGACGCCATGGTTCCAAACCTATTCGCACGCAAAGAGTAAAGCCAAGGAGGAGGTGCCATCCCCACCATAGGGAAAAGTTGCTCACCTCCCATGACAAGCCCAAACATTCCAAATTGAACAACAGGAACTAGTTTGCTAAGCACACGCTTTGGTAAAGCTGGGGGATAGTTTGAAAGAACAACCTCAATCCCAGGAAAAGCAGACTCTATCATCTTGGTCATTGTTACTGCAGTCCCCCTACCAGAAGCATATCTTTATGTTAGTAAAGAAGGCTCAATTCCACACAACTATCTAACACGTAGATCTCATATCTCAATCCCTTATACAGATAGAGTAAAGACCGTTTTAGGTAGAAAGATAAACCTCGGTCTAGAAACACATTCAAGTAAGTTCCTAGCTGTTCAGTTCAATATAACATCAAAAAATCAGTACAGGAGAAACGAAAATTCAATAAAAAATAAATAAATAAATAAATAAAAACTTCTAAGCGATACAGTGAAAACTTTGGTCATCTATCTTCTCCAGTTCTACCAAAACCTACCGTCTACACGCTACCGATATGAACTTACCGATTTCTACAAGAAGGTAAATATGATTTGATATAAAATTGAGACCCTATACATAGTTGAGTGGACAAAATCCAAAAATAACAGAAACATATAATTCGATACAAAATTAAAAACCCATTACAGGAAAAGAACAATATGAACCGCCGAATCAACTCAAAAGAGCAAAGATTTCAATTTGATCACATCTAGCACTGTAAACATACATCAGCAATAAGCAAAGGAAACAGATTTTTCAGAGCAGCTGAACATTGAAGACCAAAAGGAGAAGAAAGTAGAGAATTAATATTACTTGTAAGAGCAAGAGGTGCAGAAGCTAATCTTGACTGTGTTGCCGACGCCGATTGCTCCATCCCTTGGTTTCTGAAATTGGTCAACAAAGTCAAACAAAGACGACGCAAATTAGCATATGAAAGCGAGAAAATCAAAACTTGGAGAAGCGGAAGAGCTTGAAGTACCTGTGAGGGGAAGGCTAGGGAGTCTTTGGGCAACGGTGGAGGTTTGTTTTGGAGGTGGTGGGGAGCTTTGTGCGGAGGAGGCGGTGGTGGCCGGAGAGTGAAGAGGTTAAGGATATCGGAGCAGAAGAGGAAGAGTGGTAACCCTAGCAGAATGATCTGGGCGCGATCCATGGCTAAGGCTTCAGAGAGAGAGAGAGAGAGAGAGAGAGAGAGAGGTAGTTGAAGACGATGTAGTGTCTCTTCTTGACTAATGAAGTGAAATTGTTTGGACCTCAAAACCATTTGGGCTCTTTACATGGGCCTTAACCTAATCTTTTTGTTTTTTGTTTCTGGCCCAAAGTAGATAGGAAATGTTCTTCGTTTAATTATGTTATGACGAAAGAAGAACAAAGTTGGTGCTCTCTCGGTCCTCAAAGCCTAATCCAAAACTTAGTGAAACTCTTGTGTTTCTCGAGACTTCCCATCAAATTGCTTTGCTCAATGCCTCAATCACATTACCAAGTTTGAGAGTATCGATTGGTGGTACGAAAGAGATTACAAAGCAAAAGGCATTATCTTCTAGTTTTGAAAAATGGGTAACAACTTACATGTCTCAAATAATTGAAAACACATAAGTAATTTCTAGTAAGATTTGAAGGACAAAAGATAGGTTTTAAACCAGCTAGCATTTGGCTTATGTAATAGCACATTGATAATATAAAAAAAAAATTCCCTTACTTTTCTTTAAAAAAATTATTAAATAACACACATACTTTATATATATTAATGAGGTCTGAACTCTTAATCGTTATTTTTTATTGATTCCATTATAATTTTATTATGTGAAATTTAAAAATACATAACACTATTGATATGTGATTACATATTCACCTTGTTACTAATAGAAGATCATGCTCAAAAGGTCAAAACTACACTAATCGAGATGCTCAATAGCTAGGCAAAGTGCTAAAATACTAGTCGAGATGTTTTCTAATCCAGAAGGAAGGGCAGCGAGCTTGAAAGCCTTGTATAACTTGTCAGGTCTAGATGACAATGCAACCATCCTTGTTGATTCTGCTGTACTTCCTGCTTTAACAGGTATCCTTTTCATCAACCAGGATACTTTGTCGGAACTGAAAGAGTTGGCTGCATCAACCATGGCAAATATAGTATCAAATCCAGGACACTGGGAATTGGCTTCAGCTGACAAAGAAGGGAACTCTATGCAGTCAGAATCATTTATATATACTCTATTGGGGGTTTTATCTCTTGCATTCCTTCCCTGTCAGATATCCATTCTCCAGATCCTATATGGAATTGCCTCGTCTCCACAGGCATCAGGTAATTCTTCCTTTAGTTTGCACACAGGCTCCATCTGATATTCGTTTATTATTCATGAAACTATCAACTATGGGTTTGTTCTCTATGTATCACTTAATGTGTGAATTTATGATTAGTACCACATATACCTAAAACTTGGCTGCATTTATTTTGTATTCACCGCTTAGTAAGTTGGTGCATTTTAGTTCCTTGGTTTGTTTGTTCTGAAAACCAACAAAAGATAGTTGCTATCGTTCGAATGGAATCGTATTGTTGTGATTAGGGTTGTATCTTGTTCCTGAAGAAAGTCTTTTGTGCTTAGCGTCTTTGTGGAGAAGTGTCTGGAGATTATCTCCCCAGTCCCCACATAGGAGACCAGAATACTCGTTTGTTTGAGAATACTTTCAAAAGCTACCTATATGTTTATGCTCCAACAGTAGCAGGGCAAGGGCTAAAGTAATTTCTAACACCATCATGACAGTAGTTACCTGTGTTTCTCTTCTCATCTACATTGTAGCCTCATGATTTTAAATGCTATTCTGAAATCATTATATTTAAATTTGTTATAGATGCTCTTACTCTGAAGATCTTGAAATAAATATGATGCTGGTATATATAATTGTATATATTAAGTTGCCTAGCTAGGAGATTAAAGAAAAATACCATTGTACCTAAAGTTAGCTGCAGAGAAGGGGGTTTTGTTTTCTAGCTACATTTTATGGTCGTGAAATTTAGCTCTCTCTTTTTTTGTGTGCATTAGAGCAGTTCTCATACCCATTTTCTGACATGGTACCTATGCTTTGTTGTTTCTAATTACAGAGTCGGTTGCTTGTCATATAAAATCTGGGGAAGGGATTAAAATCATTTTACCATTTCTTGAGCACCCTGAAGTGGAAAACAGAATTCAAGCTTTTAGGCTTACAAGATTACTCTCAGAGAGGTATGGTCAGGATATTGCTCATGAGCTAAGGCCTTGTCACAAGATTTCCTTGTTCAAAGACAAACTATTAGACGAACAATCGGCAGATAGTGAGAGAGCTGATGCTGCATGCATATTTGCAAACCTTTTCCTCTCAGAAGATGAAGTGAAGACACTCCTAGAAGTTAATTTTGTTAGATGGATAGCTTCTACTCTCATCAACCAGCGCCAAACTTCGAATGGGAGGATTTCTCGACCTGCATCAAGCATGTTGGAAGGTCTTCTGGGTCTTTTACTTGAGATTACAAAGAACCTGAATCCTCAAACTCTTAGTACACTAAAGGAACACAGCCTTGTTACTATTTTCCATCATCACCTTAATTATCCGTCAAACCCAAGAGTAAAACAACTAGCCACCCTTGGGTTGAAAAACTTGTCTGGATATGCAAGATCAGTAGCTGCTATGGAGTCAGAACCACAACCTCCCCATGGATTATGTTCTCATTTGACGTTCATGTGCGGGAGGTCTTCTCTACAAACTTCCAAATGTCCGATACACAACATTCCATGCGAAGAAGATAGTCAATTGTGTTTGCTAAAGAACAACTGCATCATGCCCCTTGTTGATCTACTCAACGACAAAGACACTAGTGTTCAGATTGCTGCAGTGGAGGCACTATCAACTCTAGTAATAGACACTTTCAGTTCAAGCAACTTCAAAAGAGCAGTCGACGAACTTGAGCAATTGGGTGTCATTGAAGCCGTGATTACTCTTTTCACAGAAGTTCGACCTGGCCGGGGAGCTGCAAGAGAGAACAGTTTGGATCATTGAGAGGATACTGAGAGTAGAGAACCATAGACATTCTCTCAACCAGGCTCTAGTGTGGGCATACTCAAATATAACAAGGTTTGGAGAATAAATTTTCTGATGATTTATTCATCTCACAGAATAGGCTATTTATAGGGATACAAGATGTACAAATCCTACGTACTATGTACTACATGTACTGCACATATAGAATAGGAAAGTAATAACAAATTAATTTACATTCCTAAACTGACTTCATGACTCACGCTAACACCCCCCCTCAAGTTGGCTCATATACATCAACCATGCCCAACTTGCTAAGTGAGTCATAAAAGGCATTCTTAGAAACTTCTTTTGTGAGTATATCTGCAAGTTGCTTTTCTGTAGGGACAAAAGGAAAACGAATGATCTTAGCATCCAGCTTCTCCTTTATAAAATGACGATCAACTTCCACATGCTTAGAACGATCATGTTGCACATGATTCTGTGAGATATCGATAGGTGCTTTGTTGGCACAATACAGCTGCATAGCACACTTGGGTTTAACACCCAAATCTTGTAACACATTCCGCAGCCACAACAACTCGCACACTCCATGAGCCATACCTCTATATTCTGCTTCAGCACTAGACCGAGCCACAAATTTTTGCTTCTTACTCTTCCAAGTAACAAGATTACCTCCCACAAAGGTAAAGTATCATGATGTAGACCTCCGGTCTGTAATATTTTCAGCCCAATCTGCATCTGTAAAACCACATACATCAAGAATATTGTTGTGCCTAGAAAACATTACTCCTCTCCCTGGAGCGGACTTCAAGTACCTCAAAATCCTTGCAACAGCATCCATGTGATCTACACTAGGATTATGCATGAACTGGCTCACCACACTTACTGCGTATGCAACATCAGGTCTGGTGTGTGCTAAATAAATCAGACGTCTAACTAACCTCTGATATCGAGATATGTCGGTAGGTACCTGATCAGGATACTCTGCTAATCGATGATTCTGCTCGATAGGAGTATCAATTGGAGTACAATCCAACATACCTGTCTTTGTTAATAGATCAAGTATATACTTCCTCTGACACAGATAGATGCCTTCACTCCCCCTGGCTACCTCAATGCCCAAGAAGTACTTAAGTGTACCTAGGTCCTTCATCTCAAACTTTGTGGCTAACTGTTTTTGCAATCTATCCATCTCAACAGTATCACTACCAGTAACAACCATATCATCAACATATATGATCAGAGCTGTTACCTTCCCTTGTTGATGTCTGAGAAACAATGTGTGGTCTGAGTTACTCTGCTTATAACCAATCTTCCTCATGAACTGTGAAAACCTTCCAAACCAAGTACGAGGTGATTGTTTAAGACCATACAAAGATTTTCTCAATCTGCACACAAAGTTACCTGAAGGAGCAGTTTTATATCCAGGTGGAAGATCCATATACACTTCCTCTATAAGTTGTCCATGAAGAAAAGCATTCTTGACATCAAACTGTTTAAGAGGCCAGTTCAAGTTAGCAGCAAGAGAGAGCAATACCCGAATAGTGTTCATCTTTGCAACTGGTGCAAATGTTTCATCATAGTCAATGCCATATGTCTGGGTGAATCCCTTTGCTACCAGACGTGCTTTATATCGACTCACTGACCCATCTAGATTATGCTTCACTGTAAACACCCAGCGACATCCCACAGCCTTCTTTCCATGTGGTGGAGATACAAGTTCCCAAGTATTGTTCTTCTGTAATGCTTCCATCTCTTCATCCATTGCTTTCCTCCATTTTGGATCTCTCAATGCATCCTGCACTTTGTTAGGTACTGATACAGCAGATATTTGATTCACTAATGATTCATATGACTTAGACAATCTCTTGATAGACATAAAATTTGCCACAGGATATTTAGCTTTGGCTTGAAGGGTAGGTTCATACTTTTTAGCTGGTTTACTCTTGTAGACCTATTTGGTAACACATATTGTCTACTATTAGCATCACTAGTATCAACCCCAATAGAATTACTAACCTCAGATGGAAGATCTTCTGTACTAGGGAGACATGAGTCAGGGGTATTAGTAACATCAGGCAAGGAAGGAGGGGCAGTAACGCTTTCAGCATCTGACTCTTGAATCTCTGGAGCAATGATACCAGAATCATCTGGTGGTGCCTGTCTGTCATCGTCTTATCTCTGAACCTCTGGTGTATCGGTAACCTCAACTGAATGACCTGTCTCCCCCTCTTGGTAGACATAAAATTTGCCACAGGATATTTAGCTTTGGCTTGAAGGGTAGGTTCATACTTTTTAGCTGGTTTACCCCGAGTAGACCTATTTGGTAACACATATTGTCTACTATTAGCATCACTAGTATCAACCCCAATAGAATTACTAACCTCAAATGGAAGATCTTCTGTACTAGGGAGACATGAGTCAGGGGTATTAGTAACATCAGGCAAGGAAGGAGGGGCAGTAACGCTTTCAGCATCTGACTCTTGAATCTCTGGAGCAATGATACCAGAATCATCTGGTGGTGCCTGTCTATCATCGTCTTGTATCTGAACCTCTGGTGTATCGGTAACCTCAACTGAATGACCTGTCTCCCCCTCTCCATGATACAGCTCTTCAAAATATGAGTGCTCCCCCTAAAGAGCAGTATCAGAAGAGGTGTAATAGCTCATATCCTCAAAGAAAGTAACATCCATAGTGACATAATATTTCCTAGTAGGTGGATGATAGCACTTGTACCCTTTCTGATGGCCCTCATAGCCAACAAACACACACTTAATCGCCCGGGCATCCAATTTATTTGACCTTTGACTCTTTGGGATATGAAAAAATGCAACACAACCAAAAACACGAGCTGGGAGATTATGAAAGGAAGATAAAGAGACATAAGAAGCTAGTACCTCGAATGGTACTTTTCCCTGGAGGACAGTAGAAGGAAAACGATTAATGAGATGGGCAGATGCGGAGATAGCATCACCCCATAGATTCTTGGGACAATGGACACTAAAGAGAATACAACGAGCCAAATCAAGTAAATGACAATTTTTCCTTTCAGATACCTCATTCTGTTCAGGTGTGTAAGGACACGTTTTCTGGTGGATAATCTCATGTGTTTGTAAGAAAGACTGAAATACACGATTGACATATTCCCCCCCCCCCCCCATTATCAGAGCGAAGAATTTTAACTGTGGCATTGTACTGTGTTTGGACTTCAGAAAGGAAGGCTTGAAAAGCCGGAAAAACCTCATCCTTAGTTTTAAGAAGAACAACCCAAGTAAGACGTGTACAATCATCAATAAATGACACATAGTATCGCATACCAGACACAGTGGATTCCTTTGAAGGTCCCCAAACATCATAATGAATTAATTCAAAAGGAATGACACTTTTATTAGAAATACGAGATGAATAAGTTGAGCGATGACTCTTGCCTAAAACACAGGTTTCACAATGTAAGACTGACTCATTCACACCAATAAACAACGAAGGCATGGATTTTTTCATAACACTAAAAGATGGATGCCCTAAGCGACGGTGCCATAACCAAACTTCACTTAGCTTGTCAGAATTGGACATTAAAGCCGCCCGGGACTGTGCTCCTGGTTTCGCCCCTACGTACGTCTGATCCAGATGAAACAACCTACCCCTCAGATACCCCCGACCTAGTAACTCCCCAATGAGAAGATCCTGAAAAATCACATACATAGGAAAAAAGGTCACAGAGCATTTGGATTCAACATTCAACTGTGGGACAGATATCAAATGATGGGATAAAGCAAGTACATATAGCATATTTTTTAGCACTATTGTGGGGGTGATACGAACTGACCCCTTTCCTAACACAGGGAAGGCCTCACCGTTAGCATTAGTAACATAAGGTACGGGTGGAGATGATAATTCATCAAAATAAGATTTGTCATAAGTCATATGATCGGAAGCACCTGAATCAATAATCCATGTATCACCACCAACAAAGTTAGAAATATTTAAGGTCATACCTATCTTGCCACGACCAGCGACAGATGCTGAGGGTGTGGCACCTCCTGCTGTATGATGATCACATCCGACCACACCATAGATGTCTGGTTCCTGGACCAACTGGATAGCTGCTTTCGCCTTAGGACGATATGTAGGCCTTTTAGGCCTAAGATGCGGGTACAACTTCCAACAAGATTCACGAGCATGGTCACCATTGCAGTAAGAACAAGGAGAACGAGGTTGATTCCCAAAGCCTGGTGGTGGTCCTTGCTTGTGGAATGGAACAGAACTTGATTGCTGAAGGAGTGGTGCTGGTGCTCTTGCCTGAATATTGAGACTGGAGACTTCAAGTTGTGCTTGAGTAAGGCTGTCCTGCTGAGACTCATCCTTACGGATATATGTGAAAGCTGTAGTCAAGCTAGGAGGTTCTGTCATTCTAAGCAGCTCTCCTTTGGCACTGTTATGTTTTGCATCAAGGCCTCTCAAGAAGTGATGAACTCGCTCAAGCTCCTTTTCCTTTAGGTACCAAACAAGATCCTCCTGATTCTTGATCTTACAAGGACGCTTCACATCAATTTCAGCCCAAATGTTCTTCAGCTTGGTGAAATACTGCGCCACTGGCTACCCATTCTGTTGCATTGCTGCAGCAGTACACATCAACTCATGAACCTGTATGAAATCAGACTCATTAGCATACAAATCTTCCAATGTCTTCCAAATTGTCTGCGCAGTATCACATTGCTCCACCAGGTCAACTATTTCCTCATTCATGGCCTTGTACAAGACTGACATCACAAGACCATCATCATCTTCCCACCTAGTGTAAGCAGCAACATTACTTGTACTAGGGACCTCAAGCACCCCAGTTACATGTCCCATCTTATGCATCCCTCGAAGATGAGCCGTCATGATTTTCTTCCATTTTCGGAAATTGGTGTCATTGAGTTTGGCTCCCCCAAAGGAACCACTTTCGGAATTCTTGACAGATACTTCAAGTGTCTGAACATCATTCACCTTAGAACTCTCTGTTCCAGATCCCATTGCAAGACAAATATCAAATCAGTTTGGAAATCAATGAAGGACTGATAAATAAACCTGCTTCTGGTGAATAGCAACTGAACCGGGTCGGTTTACACTGAACCGGGTCGGGTGGAGCACTCGGGTAGCTGAATCGGGTCGGGTCAAGCACGCGGGTCGCTGAACCGGGTCGGGTCGAGCACGCGGGTCGATGAACCGGGTCGAGAAAAACGATTCGGATCGAACGGAGGGAGAACTGTCAGCTTCTGGGCAGAGTTTTCGATGTCCAGGACGGCAGCTTCTGGGCAGAGACCACGTCGGGCTAAACTTTGAGACGACAGCGTCAAGGTTGGCTGGAACTCACGGCAAGGATCGGGTCAAGCTTGACCTGGGCTTGTCACGGCGGCAGCGTCGACTTGGTCTGGGCATGGCAGCACCGGACTTGGGCTTGTCACGGCGGCAGCGTCGACTTGGTCTGGGCACGGTAGCACCAGCAGCACCAGACCTGGTCTGGGTTCAATCCGTGACAAAAAATACCCGAACGGAAAAACGTCGTCGGGAAAATAATAAAAAAAAATCGTTGGGAAAACGTCAACGAAATTGCAGCGGAAAAAAACAAAGAGACAAAGTCCTTTCGGATCTTTGCTCTGATACCAACTCAAATATAACAAGGTTTGGAGAATAAATTTTCTGATGATTCATTCATCTCACATAAGAGACTATTTATAGGAATACAAGATGTACAAACCCTACGTACTATGTACTACATGTACTGCACATATAGAATAGGAAAGTAATAACAAATTAATTTACATTCTTAAACTGACTTCATGACTCACGCTAACAGGCATTGGTGGAAGCCTTCAAGCATGGCAATGCCAACACAAGGCGAAATGCGCAAGATGCTCTTACTAGTCTGAAGCAGTTATCGGGGGTTTGCGGAAATCGAAGATCTCTATAGTCATTTCTGGAGTCACATTCAAACTGTATAGATGTACTATTCTCACTCTCAATTTGTACAGTGAACTGTAAGAAATCAAAAAGAGCTCTACTCCATCACATTGTTCATAGTTGTCTTCTTCGTTGTGCCAAATTGTCATGTAAATGCAGCTCACCTGATTAGACTACAAATTGAAAAGTAAAGTGAAACATTTATAGAACTTTGGCAACTGGGCTAGTCAGTAGTCACCCCAAAAAGGAAAAGACTAAAGGCTAAACTGGGTCTGTTGAAAAGTCCAAACATTTAGGCGTGAGAGATGATGAAAACTCCATAAAAGAAGATTTTTACATAAACGACACTAAGCTTGCATCATTGTCAAGTTGATCACAACCTAACTACATGACCGGAAAAGTAATCCCAACTTATTTCTATTATATAAAGTCTGATTCTGTTGCTCTCCTGCATTCCTGGTGTGTGGGTATAAAACCATAGATGCCATCTCTATTCTTTTTGGTTCTATAATAAGTTGTTAGTGATTGATTGACCCCCAACTTCATCAAACTTTCATCCTACTTCAAACTATAACAGACTAGAGTACGAAACACGTATTATACGAGAAAATTATACAATAAATATGTTGCATGCATGATGCGTAGTTATATATATATATTTTTTTATCAAAATAAATTTTATTGAAACGGGTGGATATTACATCCCAAGGGCTTAACCTGTCCTTATAAAAAAGAGTACCACACCAGTCACATAGACATGTCATCAAACACTACATCATGCAGCCATGCCATCAACTTTGGTAGCCTTCTTAGCTAGACTGTGTGCCACTGTTGCAACTTCGAGGAATCACCATTTAGTGAATAACATCAAAAGCTGATTTGAGCTCTTTTATTTCATGTGTAACTGCTCCAATTTGGCTGAGATCATGCCCAGATTGTTTGATAGCTTTGATAAAATTCAAAGCATCAGACTCAACTGAAATTGACTTTAAACCTTCCATCAAACAAAAAAGCATACCAAAGAACCCCGCAAATTATGATGCATATTATTTTCATTTCTCTTTTTTTTCTTTTAAAATAGATTTAATTATAATATTTTTCGTTCCGTGTATTAAAAAGAAGTTTAAGAGTTTGTACACAATGGAATAGAATTTTAATAAGCAATTTTTTTCAAACTTACTAAATACAAACATATTTGAAGGACTACATATGACAGAAAAAATATCTAATTTCTAAATTGTAAAAAATAAAATAAAGAATAAAAAAGCTCTTACTCGATTTTTTTTAATACAAATATGTAGGACAACTTAGTAAGTGGTCTAACGGTATAATCTCTTCTTAATAAGTGAAAGGTTATGATTTTGACTTACAAAGTTATAATATGTTATATGTAATAAAAAAAAAATGTAGCACCTACAACTGTTATAAAGGAACATGATGTCTTGTTATTGGCTTGCATGGAGTTCGAACCCTAATGCATGCGTGAACCAAAAAAAGGTTTGATAGTGATGAAATGATGTTGGAACTTGGAAGATGATTAAGGTTTAATGATGTTGGTCGGTGATTGATTATGATGGAGAGGTTGACGACATATTTGGGACATCCCTAGCTAGCTAATTTCGATAAAGGAATACTGAGGATGAAGACTTATCAGACAACTTTACTATCTGCTTTACAATTTCCAACCTTTTTCCTAACACAAAACGCGTCTCGACCAATTTGACATGGAGCAAGAAAGCTTCATGTATATGTGATTTTTCATTTTTGAGATTTTTTTTCATATTAGTTTTCCATGTATTATAGCAATTTTTTTTATTTTTTTTTCAAATTTAAGTTAAAGAAATCTAAACTATGGAAGATCCAAAAGATCAGTCCCATCATAATAGGAAAATTAAGTTAACGTACTAGCTTGTTTATGGACAAGAGTCACAAGATAAACAAGTTAGCTCGATCTAAATGCATGTGTGTTTAGTTAAGGTTTAAGTTGTTATCTCTGTTTGGTGAACTGGAATCAATCTCTCTGAAAACCCCCCACGACATTTCATTTCAGATTCTACAACTGGACGGGGTTAGTTTGATACATAAACGAAGAAGATTGATGATCCGTACATGAAGATAGAGAATGACGGATAGATTGAGAGATGGATATGTGAATTGAATGAATGAATGAAAATGAAAGAAAGGCAAACCTGTACGTGCAGAGAAACTGGGAAAATGATAAAGACTGAACAAGGAAGAGTAGAGGTCCCAATAATAATATGCATGGACACAAAAACTTACACAGACAGGGATAGGTGAGTACGTGAAATGGCCCCATGCACGACTACTACCTCTGCACCTCTGATCGATATATCAACTTGCTCCTAAACACTAAACATTCATTGCAAGCTAGCTAGGATTGTTGTCGGGAAATATTGCCAAAGCAACCACACCATATTCAACCGGTTTCGGATGCAGGATTGTATAATGATTTAGGCTAATCAATAAAGGGCGCACAAATTTTTTGACTTCTAATTCCTAACTTTGTTAACTATCGTATTTCAAACTAAACCAATCCGTCCTTTTCAAAAAATAACTAAACCAATCCGTTCATATTTCAAACGAATTGAATTCATCTTCCTAATCATGTTGGAGTCGCACAAGGATATTGAAGATATATAAAAGAGGCGCAGACTACGTAGAATACTACATTTGCACACATTACGTTTGAGAGATTGTATTTTCCGTTGCAAAACTTTATAAGGTCTGAAGTTCAACTGTTTTGTGTTGAATTCAACTTCTTATTTATGTGATTGAAGGATTAAGGATGTGGTTAGTTCCTTGGAGATTGAAGAAGAATAATGCTTCAAACATATATGTTAGGGTTTCAGAGATAGTACCCGCGTTCAGTGCTACATAGTTTATAATTGACTTGTTCTTCATTTATAGTGAATTGTTTTTTCATTAGGGGCTTTCAAAAGTCAAAGCCCCCGCAGGTTTCATTGAGTAAACAAATTGTCGTGTTCTTTATTTTCGTTTTTGTCCAGTACACTAAAGATTCAAACCACGGCGACTACATCCGCTCGTGGTATGTGCAATGTACCATGTCTTTTGAAGTAGAGCAGGCGAAGAGCAAGCGGAGTGCACATTAAGTTCAAGTCCAAGATGCCTAGCTATGTTAAGTCCATGATTATCAGTTTAATATGGTACTAGGCGAATCATACAGCAATTTCGCTACAATGTTTTGCTGGGTGCTTGAGTTTCAAGGCCTATTCACAGGTTTGTCTACTCACACTCATTTTATGTATGACCCGAGCCAGTGGTTTTGGAGCAACATGAACATAAACTTTTTCAGTCATTCATGACTTCGAGGCTGTGGGGCAATGTTTATGCCTAAATTAATATTTTACTGGGCAGCAAATGTCTAAGTGAATATTAATTAAATTCTTGATTCACGTCACACCGGCGAGTACAAAATAATTGGGTTTACAAGTGATGGCCCGCCAGCGAGATCATGCAAGCTGGATAACAGAGTTCGCATGCGGAAAGGACTTCGCATGGAATCAAGAAATGGATTTCGCATAGAAGTACATGAAGGCGAGGCGAGATGGCTCCGCGTAGGAGACTTCACAAAGAAGACAAGGCGAGATGGCTCCGCATAGAAGACTTCACGAAGAAGCAATAGGCGAAGTCCGCATGCACGTGGAGGTGTATGTGTTGGTTGAGAACTCTATTCCATAATTGGATTTGCATGAATCACTTTCGCCACATTTATCGTTGAAGATATGTGTCACCCTTGACGATGGAAAGTACTTGAGCAAAAATTCATTCATCATAGTTGTCCATGAGGTAATATGACCAGCGGGTACCTCAAACAACCACTTCCTAGCTCGGTCCTCTAGTGAAAACGGAAACGCTTTCATCTTCACATGTTGCAAATCCATGGAATTTTGGCAATTGATGCAAAAATCCACTCTTCAACTCAAACTCACTCGACTTTCCTTCAGCTACGACAGGATATGTGATATTGCTTGGTGTCGTTCCTCCTGTTGCTCCGTGAACTTGTCCATTCTGCTCCCTGATGGTAGTCATCTTCGGTTTAGGATCAGGTAAATCAAAATTCACAAAGTCGGTAGGAAACGGACTTTGTAACAACTCAAACTCAAGAAGATCTTCGTGAAACAATGGATTGAACTCACTAGATGTTGTTGATGGAAAAGGTGAATGTGGTGGCACAATGATCTGCTCGGTAGGTGGTGAACTCGGTTCTGGTACATCAAAACCTCCTTCTTCTCAAAGTCGATCTAAACGCTCTCTAACTGCTTGTGACCAAGTATTAAAATCAGACATTCATTCTTGTCACAAGCAAAAGAAAGTTAGTGACGTTGAATACAAAATAAAAACAAAAGAGAAAATAAGTTTAGCACATACACATTTCATACAATCGGTTACAATACTCATACAACACATTCAATTCTACCTAAGTATGGGATACATTCAAAAATTCACACGATTTCAAGTATACACAAATGATGTTGCTGAACCTAGTTAGTTTCTAGTTGATTTTATTCACACAACTTTAGCTTTCAAGGTACGTGGAGCAGAGGAGCAAACTGTGCAATGGACTTGTGCAGCCCACGGTAAGGTCTTACTCTATCTGATATACCTCGACAATTAAAGACAAATTTTGTTGAAGTTATATAAATCTATTTATGCAAAGTTTATTCCAAGTTCTAAAGCCAGATGGACGTGCGGCCCAAGTATAGTCGTCTAGACATAAGCGTGTTCCGTGTTTTCAGAAGGTATTGGGTGCTAGATCAAAAGATAGTCACAAGACAGGATTCATTTGTTGGTAACCACGGAGAGCGAACTCTCTATCGACTCTCTCACCGAGAAGGAACATCAGTCTGTGGGCCTCTGAGATCCAATTTTGTAAACCTTGAACCAGGGTAATGAAAATAGCATGCCCCTTACTCAGTTAAGAACAAACTCATGTGTTAGACAGTTCTCCAAATGTTAATTAAAGCCGCCCTCAACCTCATGAGACCTTAAAAAGATAACATGAAGGGTTTAGGCTCATATTAACAAAAGGGACTTCACCTATTCCGTTCACTTTAGAACCTACAATAAACTAAACATAAAGAAATCTATAACTTCCTAGAAATTTAACTAAGTTATCACAACACACATTCGAAAATACAAACAAATCGGAAACTTAAAAGAAAAATTATACAACCCGAAACGAATGAAAAACAATTACAAACACAATATATACAAAGTTAACACTTCATAAAACAATTTCTTCTTGGCATCCCCGGCAACGGCGCCAAAATTGATGTGGACTACATTGACTACAAAGTAAACAAAGCAACCTCACACAATTATTACCCTGCAAATGTCATCGTTAGTATAGAATAAGTATGGATCGTTCAGTCCGGGGATGTCAAATGGTGAATTGAACTTATAAGTGCTAATAAATATTCACATATTCACATAATACACATAGAAATTATGGGTTTTGGAAATATTTATCTAACTAAAATTACTGCTGAAATAAAACCTAAACTAACATACATACATGTGATAGACAACTTCACACAAAACAAGAAACGAAACCACTCAAGAACATGTAACAAATTATGCAAGACATTTGGTACAACACTTTCAACACATCCTAGACTCTACTTCAATTCCGATTCTGATTTAGAGCCCTTCGTGGTTACTCCAATCGTTAAGACTTCACAAGTATTTAGAATCAACTTCGTGTGTAATCCTAAGTTGTATACTAACTCATTTAAAGACACTTCATGTAAAAATTAAACAAGAAAACACATAAACATAGTAAGCCGAATCAGAAACATGCATAAGGTATGGCGTCACTCATCCTATTAACATGCAAGTTTTCAGAATTATATTTAACCACTTTTAAGCAACAAAGACCTAGACAACTTCGCGTATGACTAAATCATATATCACTTTGGTAGATGAAATCGCAACCCACATAACAACCATGGCCTTAGGTTGTATGCAACCATTGATTTTGCCTGCTCAATTCAGAAAACTAATCAAATACAATCAAGAACACATTGAACATGCTGCCTTAAATCTAACACAGAAAATATCACATGAACAAGTTTGTAACAATCGTCATACATAAATTATAAATATCAGAAAATCTAAACATGTTACAAAACCAAATCGGCAACCATAAAAACATATAATCTTCATAGACAAAGTATTGTAAAATTACAGAAACATAAACAGCCATGAGAAGAATGGATCACACTTTGTAGAAACCTTGAATGGTGGTTGCAAAGGTGGTGGAATCGGTTAATGGAATTTTACAAAGCAAAAGGGAGATGGTGGTGGTTCGGCTAATCTAGTTTCTGTATAGGGTTTATGGTGAGAAGTTGGTAGAGTTTCAGCTTGTATTTGTATGGAATATGTGATACCCAGTTCGTTGCTAAAGCCTCTTATTTATAGAGGGAGAGCAGCCTTGAATTTTAATCCTAGTCATTCGTCAATTTTTAATCTAATGGCTCTCATTAAGTTAGACTTTAAACCTGATTCCTTTCCTTGAGTAAAAGAAGACATTTTCCTTGTATTTCACCTCAATTTGGCGTCATAGCTTCCTCTTCTTTTCCCAAAATGATGACCAAGTTCATTATCTTATTTCCTTGAATTATGTAAGCTAAAAGACATCATAGAATCTGATTTGATTTCTCAGCAATTGTCATGGCATTTGCAAAAAGTTTGCATGATAAATTTCCATGAATTTTTCTGATCAATGCCAATGTTTCCTTTTTTTTCTCCTTGGTTCGCTCCTCTTTCTCTTTTCTCTCTTCCTGAATTATCTCCTTGTTTAATCCTCAATTTGTGCTGCATTATCCCTTCTTAAATTTCTGAAAATAAGAAAGAAGAAATTAAATAAAGACAAGGTAATTATCACAAATGTTACAGAATCGTTGAATAATGAATACTTTTAATCCAACTAGGTTTCCTAGTTGCACAAGGAAACCTACTCTAAATAAAATTCTTGACAAATTCTGCGTTTTCAACTCGTTTAAGCACAATATACAACACATTCTACCATAAACTCTTAACTTGACTAAATGACTCAATATTACAACAATAAGGGTTAAGCAAAGTATAAATGGAGGTAAAAACATATTAAGAATGTCGTATTTTATGCTCCTATCACTGACACAAGTATTACACACCACATGTCAAACGCACCCCGTGGCTCTCTTCCGTTCAAACCACCATGTCGTCTATCTCGAGAAATACTTACGTGCGATGGTTGTGCTACGTGTCCTGTGCGACCCACCAGTCGCGCAACGACACGTGTTTCTTCTTCTTCCTTCCTCTTTCTTCTTCAGCCAAGCTTTTTCACAACTCTTCTTCTTCTTCCTTCCTCTCCCTTCTTCTTCCTTCCTCTCTCTTGGTGGAGGCGTGATTTGCACAGGTTAGTAGAGGCGCGGCTCAATTGCGGTAGGTTGTCAAGTTTATGGTAAAGGAGGCGGTGGGGGTTCCAAGTTTCAGGCAGTGACTGGGCAGAAGGACCTGCTATGTTTTGATCGGAGGGAATCGGTTTCGCCGGAGAAAAGAGAGAGGAAGGAAGAAGAAGAGCTGTGACAAAAAAAACAAATGGCTTTATGCACGATATGACTTTGGATGGGATAAGAGAGGGCAGCCATACCCATGTTGAGAATAGAGTCAGTGGAAAGTATTTGTGTGCCCAAAATCTTTTCAAAATGATGAAAACAGATAAGTAGTGGATCCTCTCTGTAGCTCCATTCTTACCTAACTTGCCTAACCTTTTAATTTGATGAAGACACGTGGTGTCCTGAAATCCAATGGTCCAGAATAAAACTTACTCTTCTCTCTCTCTCTCTGGGAGCCTCAAATAGTCAGAGACTCAGAGACATGGAAGTACACAGGCAAGCAAGCACACACTTTGAATTCCATGTTATTCATCATCCATTGTCACCAATTCCCCAGCCCCTTTTGCTCTCTCTCTCTCTCTCTCTAAGATCGGCCATGGCTCCCAAGCAATCGAACTCATATAAGTGAACAAGAGCACCCTATGGACTTCCAATCTATCACCTACACCCAGGAAAAACAAAACAAACATAAATTAATCTTAAATGCAAATCACCCATTTTAAGGGATGAAGAACAAGCTCAAGATAATAAGGGGCCAAAATAACCAACAACTAACAAAAAAAATTAAATCTTGTCTAATGTCTCACAAGTAATCAAACCCAAAATTTTATTGCCAGTGAGGCCAAAGAGACCTAGATGGGAATCTAACTCGACCCACACTCACCACTACCTGACTCAGTCCTCCTTCACCGCCAATTGCTACCTGCACAATTGAGTTCAGATGAGAAGAACAAAAGGGGAGAGAGAAGTTGAAGGAAGAGAAGAAACAGTGTAGGAATAGAGAGAAGGGAAAGATACAAAGTGTGGGTTGAGAACGAAAACAATAATTGTACCCGTTAGATAAGCTTCTCCATGTGTCGTCATCTAAAAGAAGCTTAGGAAGTTCATGTGGAATTGTGGTTTAGGAGAGGATCTGAATCCATACACATATGAGTATGGGGCTACGGTCAATGTATACAAAGGCGTATACTATTTGATTTAGGGAATACAAATATGGGTATGGGCTACGGTCAATGTTGCGTATACTATTTGGTTTAGGGAATGAGGTTTAGGGTTTAGGGTTAGCCGGTAAGGTTTAGTGACATTTTAGGGTTTATGAAATGTGTGGAACTAATAAGGTGTAGTCGATAACAATATGCAACCCTTGCACTAAATCTATTGACATGACATTCAGCTCATGATGATAGGTGTCGCGTTAAGTAAGAGACGTTAACAAAACAACACCCATTGTTAGTGACCTTGATGATACTATTTTTGGACGGTGACTTCACCATACATATGGTACAGTTACAAAACTAAGGCAATCCAAACATTTTGCCGTGAAGAGGACATGGAACACATGTTGCATAGAAATCAAAACTAGGGCACTCCAAATAGGGTTTTTTTTTTTTTTTTTTTTTACAAAAAGTTTAGGTAACAGCTTGGTTACGCTACACCACTATCAGTAGAACAAACCTATAACCTTAACCTTGAAGGACTTACAATGGACACGTACATGTCACACCAGCATCCAGGTATGTTGGTGCCGACGATTTCTACCATTCCAATGATCTCCACTCTCTAGCACTATCATACATTCCGCTTCCATGTCATGAAAAAGCGGAGGTTTCTGTTTCACTATCTGGAGCGATATGTTTATAAAAAAATTGTTTGGAACTCTTTTGTTCGATGCGATTCTTATGGGTATTGTGTTACTTGGAATGTCTTTGTGACCTGAATAGGTATTTTAGTTGGTAATGTTAAGGATCCTAAATTCAGTGGTTGGCACGACATTAAACAAAATCATAAGTGGAAGAAAAAAAACAATTATAATCATAAGTCAATTAGTTACACCAAGGAGAGGCCATTAACGAATATATAATTATACGACAAATAGACATTCAAGAACAACCAAAAATGAGAATCCGGATCCTCATGAGAGGATCTCAGCCTTTTATTTTGAACCAATGGCTGAGATCTTTGTAGTTAATTTTAACCCCTTATTACCCAACTTATTGACTTACTCTCCCTCTTCTCCTCAAAATATCGGGTTGGTCTCTCTCTCTCTCTGTCATCGTCACCCCTACATCCGCACTCTCACTCTTCCGCCGTGGCGAGCTCTGCCTCCCGCCACCGTCGCGAGCTCTACCTCCCTCCGCTGTCGCAAGCTCTCTTTCTCCCTCCACGGCGACAACTCTGCCTCCCTCCGCCGTCGCGAGCTCTACCTGCCTCCGTCATCGCTCTCTATCTCTCTACCTCCCTCGTCGCTTACTCTATTGATTAAGATAGTCTTAATCAATTGAGCGAGTGACGAGGGAGGGAGGCAGAGTTCGCGACGACTGAGGGAGGCAGAGCTCGCGACAGCATCGGGAGGCAGAGCTCACCACGACGAAAGAGAGAGAGTGCGAGGGAGACAACGACAGAGAGAGAGAGAGACCAGCCGATATTTTGAGGAGAAGAGGGAGCATAAGTCAGTAAGTTGGGTAATAGAAGGTTAAAATTAACTACAAAGATCTCAGCTATTGGTTCAAAATAAAAGGTTGACATTCTCTCATGAGGAAATATATGAGGATCCTCTCATGAGGAGAGGATCCGGATTCCACACCAGTGTTAATCGATTACATTGGAGACAAACCTATTCAAAGTGACCGTGTTCAATTTTCGGTGAGACGGTCGTGCCACGTGTTCATGCGATCGGCCGACGGTCGTGCCACGTGTTCATGCGATCGGCCGACGGTCATGCGACACGTGTTTTTTTTATTATTATAATTTTTTCACAACGCCCGTTGTGTTCTCCGGCGATGCTTCTTCTCTTTTCTTCACCCTCGCCAGCCGAAACCATCGCCAACCACTATGATCTCCTCTCACAAATACTCCTCCGCCTAGAAGCCAAGTCCCACCTCCGCTGCTCTCCCTGGCTCCCTCATTTCTAGCCCCAAATTCCGAGACCACCACACCCTCCAAAACTGGTTTCGATGAGCTCGTGGTTCTTCTGCTCCATACGTCATTAGAAGCATGCAGAGACATGACCGGAGCCGTTGCAATTGTCAGTAGACTTAATTGCAATGTCAACTCACACATTGGGTCTGCGCCTCGTCATGTGAATCGATTTTTGGGTAAAAGCAACAGTTTGGATTCGATCACGCTTTAGGAGGGTGTGTGTATGTAGTTGAGATGTGCTGTTGGGTAGGGTTTGGGGGTTTCCCCGCCTAAAATGAGAACAAATTTAATAAACGGGGGGTATTCAATCACACTTCTCAAGGTGATATCATGTGGTTCAGATGTGTTGATGTGGTTTAACAGTTGGGAAGGGGGGTGGTACTTGGTAGTCCGGTGGAATAAGTCAAACATTAAACATATCATCTCTTCTCTTCAACTTAACCCGTCTTTAAACATTTTGTTCATCTTTGCTGAGTTTCCTCAGTTTCATCCTTGCTCAATGGGGGTAGTAGTCCGGCATCTTTCCTCAGTTTCCTATTGTTCATCCTTGCTCAAGGTATGCATGAATGTTTTTCGTTTACACGTTAGGGTTAGGTATGTGGGTTTAAAAGTTGAAAGCTGTTTTTTAGTTTATAAATTTGACATTTGTTCATAAGTTAGAGGGTGGATCTGAATCATCTGATGGCTTCCATTATCGTCATTATGGACAGCTTTGTTAGTTTGTTGGGAGTTTAATGCATGAGGTTGGTGTAGTATTGGTTATGGATACATGGAACTTGTACTGGAGTTCTTGGGTACTTTTGTATGTGGATCCGGTAGATCTTCCTAAAAAAACGTGTAGATCTGGTACATCTGACAACAACTGTATGTGGACAATAGTAGAACTACCCAGGTTTTGCAAAGATAGAAACACATCGCTAGGAGGGAGGGACCAACAACTGTGTCACACCAGGCACAGACGAAGGTGTAATTAATTAGATAGCTCTCCTTTATCAATGTGCTGGGTGAGTTGGGTCCAAATTGTTAATTCACAACGGGCCATTAATGGGCCTCGTAGTGTTTGGCATAGAACAAAGGCCCCATTTTTGTTGTCACTCAGTAATCAATGGTGTTTAGGGTGTATGGTTTGTTCCATTAGATAGCTCTATATCTCCATTAAATCTAAGTTACAGTAGAAAGAGGGTTGCGAAAAGGGTTAATCGAGTTATCGAGGAAGGGCGCTAGGAAAGATCATAGTTATGTTTAGATCTGTGATGGAAATGATGTTTGGTGGGTGTTTAAACTTTTCGATGTTTCTCTTTTATGCAGATGAGCACGTGGCGAGGATCTCTCTTTGACTCTCCTTGTGCCACACCTATTCGGCTGACATCGGAGTCGGTGGCGAGATCAGATCTTACCGACTTCGCCGCCACCGTATCCGATTTATCCAAACCAAAGGTGGCTACAGTTACAGAGTTGGGGTGGGACTCCCTCCTCAACATCAGTTGTCCTCGCCTCGTTGGTCCAATATGGAGATTGATGATTAATGGTACTAACGTGGAGAACCAAATCGTCACTGTGCTCGGACATAAGTTTGAGCTCAACGGGGCCTCCTTTGAGCGTCTCATAGGAATATGGGACTGGGGTTGCGAATTCGATTTGGGAAGTACAAGAGACATCACAGAGTATGGGTCGTTGGTTGTGCAGCTGAGCGACAAACAAGGGAAGATTCAGTCTTCATGTCTGAAGGAGATAGTTCGAGAACGTGAAGAGGCCGATGATCTTTTTAAGATCTCGTATTGCTTGCTGGCGCTGTCAAAGGTTATGTTCCTGACGACCTCTTATGATGTTGACCCGTCCCTCATCTTGCCTCTTCTCGAGACAGGCCACATCAGACGAAAGAACTGGGCATCTTTCTGTGTCTGAAGGTTGCTGGATGCCGTCAGTACCGAGAGAGAGAGCAGTAAGAGGCAAGTCGGCAAGTATCTACTGTACTACCAGCTAATGTACCTAGACTATTTGGGTTCCGCTTGTGGTGTTTACGCCAATGGCGACATTCTTCGGCTAATGGTATTAGGAGAGGATGAGGTGAAGAAAGTCATCCACAAGCTCAGAGAACTGGGGGATGTGCGAAGCCCTGTTGAGTTAACAGATAAGAACAAGCACATAAGAACCTCTACCAATCCCTCCTATGACCACAACGGACCCTCTGGGTTTGCCATAAAGCACTCGGTTCACGAGGACATATTTGAGTTAAAGCTTCAGATGGGGAGGGTCAAGGACTATGTGTGGAATTTAAGTGAAAAACTTAGAAAGATTGAGCCAGAACTGGCTCTTCTGTCGGTACGAGTAGAGGCAATAGCACACCAGAACATAGCCATGAGCGAAGATTGTGCGAAGGTGGTAAAGGCCCAGTTGCTGGTGTCATTGGGCGGCAAGGGGAATCAGTGCCACTGCCAGATAGTGCAAACTCCAACGAAGAGGTGCCGAGAAGGAAATGGACGTTCGGCCATTAAGGCTGACTGGATTACCGAAACTGTGGATGTGCAGGAGCATGCAAATGAGTAGGTTAAGGTAAGACGTTTGAACCCTGTATTTGCTCCATGTGAATGAATTTCTCTAGTTTTATGGCTCCTTGTGACGCTAGTTTTCCATGGCCACTATATGAATTGAGTAAAGTAACTAGGGCTACTTCAGCCAGCTCCAGCAGTCCGAGCGCACCTCTTGAGAAGACAAGAACATCTGGAAAGGAAGGACTTTTCCAGTCGGCTATATCTGCCCATCAAAGGTCGTTGTTCACATACACAGCGAAGCACAAGGCTACTGAAGACCGTCAGATGAACCGCAAACCAAGAAGTCCTTACGGACCGCTGTTGATGCCTATAAGTAGCGACGATAACCTTTTGATAAATTACGCCATGGCAGAGACGTCCACAGAGGCTGAGGGAAGGTTGGCAAAGAAACATATCTTTGCATTATTTATGGATTTGTTGTTCCTTGGTCCTCATATATACTATTCAATTAAAACACGACACCACATTTTTTTTTGGCAGAATTCTAGTCGCCTCAATTGGGGAAGGGCGGGAAATATTGAAACGGAATGATATTTTATGCCTTGCGCCTGGGAAAATGGTGGACAGCTACGTCAGTGTTTCACAATTAACCTGAACACCCACTTATGATCTCACTGTTGTTTCACATATCCTGACCAATGAATTCCTTCCTACAGTAATCGACTACGTAGCACTGGCCCTTTCAAAGAAGTGTGATGAGGAGTGGCATTTTCCAACAAACTTTTCTGAGGAGGCCTTGAGCCCAGGTGAAAGTAAGAACACTGACTTGTGGGTGGAGGAGACCAGAATGGTATGCGGATTGGAGAGGTGGGATGGGAAGCTGGCCCAGTGCAAGAAGGTGCGTTGTACAACAGGAGCTTCATAACTTCATTCCTGTTTTTTTAGTAATATTTCCTGGGATATTTCCTCACCCTTTCGATTATGCAGATGTTCTTACCTATCTTTGACGGGTTGGTCGAGGGCCACTAGATTCTCCTACTTGTAGACATGCACAAAAGGACAGCTGAGGTCTGGGACAACGCCCCGTCTATCTTTTCAAAGACCACTAGGTGGAATATTGTATCTAAAACGGTAAGACTCATATCATACTTCTTAAAAAAAATACGGTTGTACTCATAGTGTTCTTTTGGTTGCAGCTTGGCCATCTGAATAGGTGCTTCGCATACGAGAAGCTGGATGTTCCAGGGAAGCTATTTGATTTTGTGTACTTCCCATAGTCTGAGCCTCGTTGTGCACCAAAGCAGGAGAATGACGTAGACTGCGGTATGATTGTGTCACTCAACATGATCCATTACGGATCCAACTAGTACAAGGCGGTAAGAATCAGTTTTACGCTCAACATTGCAATCCTTTTCTTAACTGCAGGGAGGGTCAAATGAATATCGAGTGAGGCTGCTGCTTAAGTGCCTCACTGCCCCCATGAACAAAATGTGGAGTGAGATGCTTGAGGCTACCAGGGCCTTTGCTACATCAAAGACACTTGACCTCGGTAACATGTTTGATGATTTCGAGATTGATGACCTCAACGAGGGTGGATTTCCATCAGCTATGTTCCGCAAGTAAGCAGGTCCCACGTGGTCCGTAACTATTGTAATATGTGGGTGAATGTTTAGGGTTTATGGTTTTGGTTAGTCCTCTTGAGTGGGTGAATGTTTTTGTGCTATTGTACAAGTCTAATATGGACATCACTTGAACTAACATAAACCATGATTACATTTTAGATGCCCAACCCTCTAATGTAAGGGATGTATTTTAGGGTTTGATCACCGGACAAGTATTATTATTTGTAATGTGGTGCAGTCTATTCGAACTGCTACTTTTAGGCTTCATATCTTACAAGAGACTACCATCTTTTCACATGTAACCATTTGTTGCATGTATTGTGTTTTGTTTTGCGAAAATTATTCCCTACATCAGGGGGACAGCTGCACCAGTAATCTGAACTGTCAATTTTGACCAGTGGATCAGTTTGTTATTAGGGACGTTAGTTGGGCGTTCGGGGGTTGTTTGTAGGCGAGTGAGGGGGAGAAAGGGAAGAAAAGAGAAAGAGTCTGAGACTGCATCAAATGATCAAATCATGAATCATCAATACTTATATGGTTTCGCCAAACCAGAGTTGGTGGAACGCTCATCTTACCCGCGACCTGCGTTCCGGAATGCTCACCTTCACCCTCCCCCTCTTGAGCTTAGAGAGCCTATTCGGTGCACCAGGCAAAAACGTTAACGTGGCTGTTAATTAAGGGTGGACAGAAACGGGGGCTAGCGGGGTTAAAGCAAGAATTACCACGATATCAATCAGCACAAACTTTGCATTCCTTCCATCTCTCTCCACTATTCAAGAGCGTGGGACGGCCCTGCATATCCTTCGTAAATCCTAAACCGACAAGAATCTTTGAAGCATGTGCTTCAGCAGCATCAGGTCCCATCAGCTGTAGTTGATCGTACATCTCAGCAAGCTTCTCTCTTGCATCATCATCATGACTGTCCTCTTCCTCTGAATTCTACAATGCTGCAACATCTTCTGGAAGCTTGACGAGTTCTTCATTATCTATACTCAATTGAAAAATAAATCACTGAATATAACCAAGAAAGATAGAAACTTTAGCTATCATTACCACGCTTGAAGTTTTGATAGGAGAGAGTGAAAGGCTTCATAGGCTTCATAGGCTCTGAAAGATGACTAGCAGAGCTTCACAGGCTTCCAACCCATTTCACCCCTTTTACCTCTGGTTACCCTAATGGAGGTTTAACAGCAACTGACAGCAGCGGATCTACTAAGGCGTCGAGCTGTCAAATTGGATGGTTCTGATGCAGCTGGGATAGTGGTGCAGGGAATAATTTTTGTTGAGCTTATGAATGAGCAGCGGCGAGCAGTTCACAAGGTCTTGTTAACCACTCAAGGTACTATTAATGACAACATTCAGTTTCAGCTGCTATATTGCTCAGAAGACATAAGAGAAGGTCATGGAAGTCATCATGCAAGTCTGCTCCTTCAATAAGAAAATCTGGAAATTTAGGAAGTTAGCTTCCTCTGAGGCATTTTTGTGGCTCATTCGCGCCTCATTACAATGATTTAATGTTTGTTCGCCCTACTCTATTTTTGAGCCATGATATTGGAATCCAAATATGAAAAATAATCATCCCATTCGCTGCTTTCAAGCATGAGTTATGAGCTCCAGAAGTCGGCACCTTCAAACAGCCTTTCCAGATAACTAAACTATATTGAGTTTTTTGAGGCATGGTTTCGTAATCTTAATACATGTTTGATGGTTTCGTAATTTTTACATCAACACGTGATGTCATAGGGCATTTTGAGTTCAAGAATCATCCAGAAAGGCCATAGGACGATCAAGATACAAGCTCAAGAAGTCAGTCATATGATAAGTAAAAAGCTTGAAATTTCATAATCAGCTTTCTTGGAGCTGTTTTGTAAGACAATTTACGTCATCTTCCAAGGTTATTTTTGTTGTTCAGTATGGGAGAAAGGAAGAAAGGAAGAGGGGCTAATCACCAGTCCAACAACGAAATCAGGCAGGATCGCACAAACAGCACGTGCAATCACGTCCCGTTAAATTTGCCTGTTATAGGGAATAGGCTCTCCTAAAAGTAGGCCCAAACCTGAAGTCACAATTCCATTTTTAGAGAGGGAAAGGTCAAGGCCAAGTAGTGGCCCTCCGTTTATACATCCGTCATACAGCCAAATGTTGTAAGAACAACATCATGTATAAAAAGAACGCAGCAACCAACCAACATACATATATAAACAGACAGCAACAACAATCATACATTCAAATCTAAGAATAATGCATAGCTAAACGTAATGTTAAGAAGCATGTCCAAGTACATCCGCAAATAAACAATGCGTAAATAAACAAACAACATCCAAAATACATCCATCACACCCTCTGCTTGACTTCAAATCGAACCTTCCACTGCTAGTTTCAATTGCAAAAATCCTAAACACATCACTTGGGCAGAAAACCCGGAGTCCACTCCTACTGCGTGTTTGGTTGAGCTCTGAACCAGCCTTGCAAGCTCATTCATTCCCACCCTAAATCCTTCTTCAGAAAATGAGTAGTTACGATGCTTCTGATATTAGAGCAGAATACCTGGCCACCTATGCCACCTTGTTGTCAACTGGAACCTTAAAACACGACCATCATTGAATCGCCCACAGACTTTTTCCAACGTTCCTTTTTCCAGACTTTCCGGGTATCTGCACACAAGCTGATCTTTCATTACACAGAAGATATGGCAGCATGGGATACCATCTGACTCAAACTGTTTGCATGAGCAAGATATCAAAGGGTTTGTCTCGTGAGACTGGAACTCAACACTCCATCGTCGATGAGGCTTGTCGTACTGGGCAATGTAGAACACCACCATGTCTGTCAGAAGAAAGGGTGCCCTATGGACAATAACAAACTGCTTCTCGAACAGGATCTGAGACTTGATCATTATGAAGATGTCATACATGAATAGCCTGCATGCGTCCTCCTCTACCCCCCCCCCCTCATGTGCGTCTCAAATACTGGTGCCGAGTTTTTCTGCTTGAAGTTGTCGTAAAGTACCCGGTCCCGGATGCAACTAACTGACCTCTCCATTCTTGGCATCATTTCAGATATCAGAGTGTACCTATCAAGATCTGGTTTCAGTTTTGAGTGCATTCCCTCGACACGCTACGTACTGCACATTCCACTGTAAAAGTGACCTCTGAAGAATGCTTTCGCCTACCTTTCTCATCTGTTAAACAAGTCCGTCACCAAGATGTTGTCAACCAACCCATGTCTGGCAACCAATGAATGCCATTCTGCCTCCTATTCGGTGACAGACATTGAAATGTATATCATCTTTCCAAGGCTCTTCTGGGCTGCATGGTCGTTCACATTCTGCCCTATGTTCCTCCCGATGTGCCATGCGCATAACCTGTGCTTGGTTGTAGGCATGAGGCGCTCCACAACGTTCCTTACAGCCTCGTCCCCATCAATGAGGATGGCTCCGGGCTACAAATGATACACCCCGAACTTAGTAATACTTTTTATGCTGTAGTTTCTTATTTAATTAGGGTAAATCAATTTGGGAGTTGTGTTGTTATTTTTGGTTAGAGGTGGTTTAGTTGAATTTATAGGTTTTTAGTCACCCAAATGAGATTTTATAAATGAAGGGTAGCTAAAAATAATAGCAATTCCATATTTGGGCTGGTGTTTTAAGTGGGGAAACTTTATATTTTCGGGGGAAAGAAAACAAAAAAACCCACCCCTCACCTTTCTCTCTCCCCGACCTCCCGAACCCGTCCGACTCTCCCCGACGAACGACGTCGTCCGACCACGCCTGGCTGCCGCACTGGTCTTGTTCGACAGCTGGGACGCCACTCGTCCAGCCTAGTTTGGTTATCGGCTCAAGATCGTCGGCGTTGAGGCGCAGTAACGTCACTGCTGTCGCGCGTTTGCCCTAGCCGGAACTCCCTTCTCCGGCCATCGATTCCAGTGATTCTTGGGGGGGTTTTGTAGCTTCTTGGTTGGCCTTTCATCCATCCAAAGGAGGAAAATCGACTCGAAGCTAAGAGCAAATCGGGGTTCTTGTGTTCTTGAGCTTGTGAGGTATTTTCCGGCCAAATCTTTGATTTGTGGGTTTTGTGTTAGTCATAATTGTTGTTGAACTTGTTGAGAGGAAGAGATTGGTGTGTGCCTTGTTAATTTTGGTTGAAGTTGATATGTTGGTGGTGGTTGACCGCCACTGCCGGCGGTTGACCGCCACTGCCGGTGGCAGCTACCGATTTTGGTGGTGGTTTCAAGAATTTTGGATGATTTCTAGAAGGGATTAATGTTGATTTAGTTTATGTGATTTTTGGTGATGGTTGCTTGGAATTAGGAATATGGTGTGGGAATTAGTTTTGGGGAGGAGAGGATTTGAGGAGGCTCATTAGTTTGGTTCATTATATTTTTGCACTAGAGCTCATTGTCGGATTGTAGGGAGTTGGTGGTAAAGTGGAGCTAAGTAGATTTTGGAAAGTTTGGGCGAGTAAGAATAATGCTAGGATGGTTTTTCTTTGTAATTGATAAATGTGTGATTTTAGTGTCGGTTCTTAAATCTCATTTTGTGCAGGATGAGAGGAGACACCACGTGAGGAGGGCTCTGACCAACGTCAGGCTTAGCTGCCTATATTGTGAGTGGACACTTTGGTTTTCAATTAATATGCATGCATGATTTTATAAGTGGTTCTTAATATTTTCCAAGCTTAAATTATGATTTCCGCTTTCGAATGGGTTATGATTTTCATTAATGAACTTATGGGTTTGAGCTTGGGTAAAAGATTGGTATTTAAGTCATATTAATCCAGATGATTTTTGGAATTGAGTTTTACATCAAGGATTGGAGGTTTGAGATATGTTGATAAATTTAATTTATTTCTTTTCTCTTGGGATCTTCCGAGTACGGTTGGGAATCATACTTAAGCTTTTAATATGAGTTTCAGGGAAACTCACATGAATTTATATTTTTCTTCCTTATGCCATGTTTGTTGGACTTTATGATGTCAATGCTAGCATGTCGTTCCACCTTTCGAGGTGACGTGATTTCCAAGTTTCAAGTGGACTCACTCAAGCCCTTTCCACCCTAGTGATGATGTGATGTTGTCGGCGGTATCACGCAAGTCTTGTGCCCTATCCGTCAACTCGACGTGAAGGTACAGGGAGTATGGGAGTACTATGCCTGGGAGGCAACCGAGTCTGGGAGACTCACTTATATGGCCATATAGGTTTCCTTATTTGAGTTGTTAATTTGACTAGCCATTATTTTTGGGAGCTTTCCATATGAGAAGGTATATTTTTTTTCTTGTTGTTTTATGGCTAGCGGGGCTAGTGTGAATTTAAATGAACTTACTATTTTTGCATGCATGGAAATTTCTACTTTCCATATAAAAAGAAAAAGCATATCACATTAGATTTCATATTAGTTGTTTTCGAATACTTATTAATTAGTTTATTTTTCGTCCACTCACGCTAACGTTTCAAATACTTTTCCCTGAGCCCTTTTTGTTTTCAAATGCCCAGATTATAGAGTTCTTGTTTGGCTTCTGTAAGAGTTAAGGCATAATATCTTCCACTGCACCTTGTTGATCGTAGGTTACCTGATAACCTATGTATAGTTATTTTATTTTCTTCCTGTAGTGCTCTGATAACCGTGAGGATATGTAAATTTAGTTGAAGTTGTTTTTAAGGGTTATGTCTCAAGTAGAGAGATTAACTTGGATTGATGTTCATGTTTAAGTAATGAAGTTGAATATTTGGTTTGTTTTAGAGCTTTTATGGGGAGCGAAGGGCTCCAAGAGATCTAGTTAATGGTAATAGTTAAAATGTTATTGGTTTTCTCAGATGGTGGGTTGTCCATTTTTAGAGGAGGTTATGTCGAAATTTTTGGTATAATCTCTTTTAGAGTGGACCCCGCAAGACTTGTCTGTTTTCCTGTGTGTTTTCGGGGCAGGTCTTGTCAGCAAATCTTCCATGGATTCAAGGAAGTTATGAAACACCCACTAGTACGTATCCTCCCTCTCGTCGTGAATGAGTGCAAAACCGAAAACAACCGTGGCTCTGTGGTTATTGCACCCGACAAATACCACTAGAGGCTTCTTATACAAATTAGTCTTGTAAGTGGTGTCCATGATGAGCACGTCACTATATGCCTTATAGTCCAGCAACGATTGGTGGTCCCTCCAAAACAGGTTGGCAAGTCTGCCTTCCTCATCAAGATTGTACATGCAGTAGAAAAGTTCAGAATATATTCCCCTCATGTTCATCCACGTCATGGCGGCCTGTGCATCTCCATCCGTGTGGGACTTCTTCCTCAGTTTGTCCATCTTGTGTAGAGATCCTTAACAGATAATCCAACAACATCGCGTCCACCGGCCTGCTCTACCAACTTCTCGAAAGCCCTGCTTGTGTGGACTTGTGCTCCACGGAGCCACTGCACCTGAGCGACATCTTTGTCCTCAACGTTTCGGTTTGACCGCAAGAAGTGAACCTCGTTGGGTTGTGTGAATTCGTGACTGTGCTTGTAAAAAAAATGTCTCACGCAGTACATCCCTTTCTCGCTGCAGTATCTCACGGCGAACTCAACAGGGCATCCCACTCTTGTGTACCTCACTCCCCTAGACACAAGGCCCCTCCTCGATCTCTTCTCCCAGGCCTTCTCTTGGAGGTTCACATCCTGGCCCTTCTTTTTTCCGGTCTGACCAAGGGATTTTCCTTTTTTAGAACAAACCTAGCGCCTCCTAATCACCCGACCATTCTCATCTATCTCCCTCCTACTCCTCCTTACGTTGAACCCAACGATTCTTGAGTACAAATAGTAGAACCGTTCAACCTCTAAAACAGTTGGGAAGTATACATCCTTCAAATAATCTAGACATAATTTTGAAAACTCCTTTCCATTAAACAGACTCGTCCCCATTTGGTGAAAGTACTGCTACTGCAGAGATTCATCATCGTAATCAGGCATTTCCTCATCCTCTTGTGTTGTGCCCCGTTGTCTCCTCAAATCAACCGATTCACTAGGTGTTGTCCCATTGGTTCCCTCATTTGTGTGCGACGTCACCTCCGGGCACCTACCAACCATGCTCGACATTTCCACTTTGGGCTCATCGTCATCCGAAGTTACAATGTCAAAATAAAGGTGGACACTGTAGCGTAGTACCCCTTCATCCGTGTCCATGTCCTCTATATCCACATTGGCCTGTTATTTGCATATCAATCACAACAACGTCAATACCAATCCGCAATTCTGCATAATAAAATCACATATAACATTATCACTCAATCACCTACTATGAACTTTAAAATTACCGACTCGCGCTCATTCAACATAAACCGTTCAACAACAAGAGCATAAACGACTAGAGGATATTTATATGTGCAAATTCACCCTACTTGCGTACCATATCTTTTGAACTTGAGCCAGGCGGAGAGAATTCTTACGACAACATAACTTAAAAGTCTAAAACTTCGACACAAATCAATTCCAATGGCTTGGTAGGGGAGCGCGGAAAACCGGAACGGGGAATGTGGAAGACGAGACAACATATAGAAGGCTAGTTCCATCTTCGCCGACCACGGGTCTGCTTGTGTTGTGGGAGTCGCGAACAAAACTCAAAAGTCTGAAACTTTGACACAAATCAATTCCAAGCGCTTGGTAAGGGAGCACGGCAAACCGAAATGAGGAATGGGGAAGACGAGACAACAGATAGAAGGCGAGTTCCTTCTTCGCCAACCACGGGTTAGAAATCCCACGCGATTTCGCTTTGCTCTGTGTTTTGAAACAACCTCCCCTTGCATTTTGGGGCTGGCGGCTCGAAAGAACCCTCAAAAACCACATAAACACCTTCCACAAACCTATCCCTTTAACGACATGGCAGCATCTCATCCGTCGAATAATTTTAACCTGATTTACCCACTTGGCCGTGAAGACCATAACACCCTCCAATCAATTACCTAACAGCTGAAATCTTACCACTAACCGTAGTTAACCCGGTAATTACCTTTGTGCCCTTGAAACTCAAAATCTGTGGACGACGTTGTGCCACATCAGCGTGGCCCACCACGGCGCAATGTAGAATCACCCCTGAATAAAATAGTGAACATATTCCTCTCTCTCTCTCTCTCTCTCTCTCTGTAAAACCAGGTGCTTTTAGGGTTTTCAAAAAATTCTTCTACGTCCGTCTGACGGCGCTTCTGATGATGTTGTCGTTGGACGGGAGCTGATGGCGGCCAGTTGGTGGCTTAGCCTTGTCTGTCAGTAGCGGCGGACTGAAAGAAGGACGAGTTTCATAGGTGCAGACTGAGTTCAATTGTTGGGTCTGTCGTGTAAAGCGGTGTTGCGTCGACGAGGAGGTCTTGTCGTCGATCAAGGGCGGCGATCCTGCCTATGTATGCGTTAAGGCGAGATGGAGTGGTAATGTGGTTATGGGGAAAACTCGGCGGTGACGGCTAGCCCAGTCATTCTTGGTTTTGGTTGTCATTTCCCGTTTTGATACCGATCTTGAAGGATGGGTGATGCTGCCTCTTCACAGTGGTTCGCAAATAGTGGTGCTCCTTTGGGCGGCGATCAAAGGCGGTGGCATGGCGGCGGTCTCTGCATCTAGATTGCAGTAGCCTTTTTTGGGCCAGGCTTCTAGTAACCTCCTTTTTGAGATCCAGTAGGATGGATGGGGCCTGGGCCCTTTTAGGTATGGGTCTGAGTTTCAGTTTTAGATTTTTATTTTCTTTTCTCTTTGTTTTTTTAGTTTTTTGGTTTTGTTTTTGGCTTTTGGTTGTCTTGTAGTCCCCCCTTTTTAGGCGAGGGTTTTAAGGTGTTGGTTGGTTAAGAGGTTGGTGTCGTTGGTGGTTTTGGTAGGGTCATGTTTGGTGTTACGTCTAGGGGACTATCGGTCTCAACATCGGTGTTTTCTTGATGTCAATGTAGTGGAGAGGTTGCCCCGCATATATGCTAGCGGTTTTTGTGTATAGTGTTTGGTATGGCTGTTTCTTTTTTAAGTTGATTGTAAAGATGTATCGAGGCTTATGGATGAGGTGAGGGGTATGTTACATTTGAACACAGTCGGTTCATGCTCATTGTAATCGTTGGTGTTTGTAAGGAGGAGTGTAAGAACTTGTTATCCACTACTGAGTTTTACCTTTGTTTTATCGTAAATTGCTATGATATAAAGTTTCACCGTTTTCAATAAAACTGAATAAAATAGTGAGCGTGATAATGAATAAACAGTTAAGAATATTTTTGTAATGAAGAATTTTTGCGTCAGGTATGAAATTACTATTTAAAACAATGCACTTTCGTATTTGATTTGCATTCTTTCCATTCTGTACACCAAAAACATACAAATCATGTAGCCAAAATAAAAATCAAAAACATACAAAATCAGATTTACCAGGAAATAAATAATCCCAACGTGAGGACTGGTACAAGTTATTTGTCACATACATACTTAGCTTATAAAATATCTTCTCTGTCAAAAAAAAAAAGCTTATAAAATATTTTCTTTCTGTTTTTATTCCTCTTTATTTTTCTGGGTATGAGTGCACAACTGTAGACCACCCTTTTTATATAAACTGTCGTATTTTCCCTCTTGTTTTATCAACTGTCTCCATATATATAGTTTTATACTATTCTCTTTCTAATTCAAAATTTGATTATAAATACAAAAAATCTAGTTTAATTAAGGAAAAAGGTAAGAACTAAATAGAAAATAGAATATTTTGGCTCTTGCTTTTGGCATAATGGGAAAGTGCTAGCAGTAGGTCAGTAGCTCATATGACCATATTCAAGTTTAAGGGCTATTTAGGTTGGATATCAAAGATATATTATTTAAGAGGTCTGCTTTTCTTGATAACATTTTATTCTTTCTTTCCCGGAGCTGAGCAGATTTAGGAAATGTTGATGTAGACATCCTTAGACGTCATGCTAATCATTTCTTTTTTAAGAGTGTAGATGTGACCTTAGCACGAACCAGTGTATAAAGTTCTTCGTCTATTTGTTGCTCCCGTATAGAGATATGTATACATATACATGTATAAATCAGTTTCCCATTTTTAAGTATATGTACAAGAAAATTTTCTAATAACAGGAGAGCAAAGTAGGATGAAAATTATAAGCTGTGTTCAGGAGGGGGAGTTATTGTCTATTGTTGACCTCTGTGGTAGAAATAGTCGAGGGCCTTAGAGTTGGTAGTTTACCCTATGATGGATGTTAGCTAGCTGTTTGAATCCACTTATCCCCAACTCGTGAATTTAACAAATACAAAGCTATATAATAGCACCTAATTTAATCACTCAGTTACCCGGCCATTTGTTGTTGTCTGATGATTTTCTTCTTCTGGCACTTGAGAAGGGAAAGATCGTGTAGTCGGTAGTCAGGAAACTACCTTCTCCGCCCATAGATTAGTTAGGAAACTTGTAGACCGATGTCCGGGCTACCTCACCATGGTGAAAGATCATCGGTACCACATCGGGAAGGTGCTCCTCCAAGCTCCACAAGAAGGTACCATGATAAGATATATGTATAGTTAGTCCTACATCAGAAACATGTAATAAGAGGGAACCTTCCTTAACTATAAAATGAAGGTTTCCCCTATGTAGAAAGGACAGACTCCCCCATCCCTCCCTTACTCCACCCAGGGGGATGGATGCTCTTGTAACACCAAAGGCATGATAGTTGATTTTAAGTAGACGCAGTCATGTTCTTCGAGACATGGTGAACCACTATATGTCATTGTCTCTTGATCATTAACTATGTTCCACCGTGATTCTACATAGCTTACGGAATTATGCAGAAACAGATCGATTATTAAGAAGAGAGTCTATTACTTTTAGGACACGTTTACTAACTTTGAATGAAAATTATCATAAATCGGTATCAACAACAATCGGTATGAGAATATTTAATATCATTATACTGTTTACTTATCATAAGGAATCAAAATATGAATGAAACTAATTATAATCGATGTTGTTTACTTACCATATAGAATCAGAATTAAAATTAGTTTGATTATTAAAATACCCCTACAAGAAATGAATTTAAAATGTCCCTAAAATATAATATATATTTTTAGGGTTAAGTAATTTAGAAATATTATAATTATGTGAGGAAAAAAATTGATTCCATTACTTTGATTCGGATACCCATCTTCGACAAAAATTGATTCCTGATAAGCAAGTGGGACCCACATCTATTTCAATACCTTAACATGTTAGTAAATGCCGGATTTCACCTATTCCGGAATCAATTACACAACTTTTAATTTAATTTCAGATTAGTAAATATGTCCTTAACCTCCGCAACACTTTGTTCCAAGTGGATTCTGTAAAAATGTCTCAGCAAATGGTAATAACTGCAGAGCAAAGCTGCCATACTTGAGATTGAAGCAAGGCACGCCCACTGCCCAACTTCCTATGCCTTTGCCTTTGCCTCTCCTTTTAATTAGGTTCTCTTGTTTGGAGGCAGCCTTTAAAGTTATTATTCTTTAACTAAATATCTGTGTCTTTTTAGATCGTGAAAGTTGCAGCCATCATGGTCCTCATCTATTGGCCACAGCTTGCTCTATTGACTATTGAACTATTTTTACCATTTTTTTTATTTTTTATTTTTTTGATTTTTTGATTTTTTGATTTTTTGGTCCAGGCAGTAGTACGATTTTTTCTATCATGCTTGAAATAACCAGAGTGGAAAAGTATAATCGCAGACCCTAATGATGATGTTGCCTCTAACATATGTTGCTAGTTTACTTCAACATTTTTCTTATTGAAGAACTAGTGTACTTGAACATTGATGTTATAAATTGCAAAATTCAAACACCACATGTAGTCGAGTGCATGAGAAAATAAGTGTAGAACTTTTCATGCATTTTTCGTATGCAATCAACATTGTTAAATGCGAGTTGGTAAGAATATAAGAGTGAAACTTTTCGTGCACTTTTCGTATACTTACACTGTTGTGTATATAACAATTTAACTCTACGGTTTATAATCCTAAGCCAGAAATTATATCCATTTTTTTCTTCTTTTTTGTTCTTGTGATTTCCGTTGATATTATTATCCGGTTTAGCTCTTCTCTTGATTTAAGAGATTATATCATCTTTACACGATCTCTCATTTATTGAAAGTGACTTTTAACGACTTTTTTACCGGTTATAAAGCTTCATTATAATTAGACAACATAGATTTTTAGAATATCAAATCTAAACACAGTCCAGGAAACTTTCCTATTTATGTTTCCTCATTTCAACGCATTATGAAAGGGTATATTGTACCACAGACCAAGATTTAACAAGTTTCCGAAAAAACTTGATCTGCAATAACAGAATCCATAAAAATTGGCATAACTGACTGTTCCTGAAACGGTGTCTATCTTTGATAAATATGTGGTCCGACTGAATAGAAAATTTCCAGGCCACATCCGTTTCATACTTTTTTCCAGTACCACTTTCTAATTTACGTACAAATAGCTCTTTCACGCAATAGTGGCTAATAGTTTAAAAGGAAAACATCAATAAGACAAATTAATTTGTTTTTGATCCTAGGCCCCTTCTATTTTTCCAACATATATTTGTTTTTGGGTAATAGTGGACCAAATTAGTAAGGCTTGCATGGTCACCCCTCCACACAGCTGGCCTTCAATTCACATGGTTTGGTGTTTTGTCACTTACATGGACTCACATTTGGCCAAGTCTTATGCTTCTAGCTAAAGGTCAAGTATTACTTGCTGATTTTTCTTGGTCCTTATTTGGTGTCACAAATTCAATAGATGAGCAATAGGTGCTCTAGAAAACCCAAAAGATCTTGTATTCATATGTTCTTGGTCTTCATTTTGGTGTCACACATTTAATAGGGTGTCGAATAGGTGCCCTAGGAAAACATGAAATGTTGTATGCGTCTTCTTACTCTTCTCTTTGGTGTCACACATTCACTAGGGTGATCAGTAGGTGCTCTCTAGAAAATCAAAAACTGTTGTATGGATCTTCATTCCCTCTGTAGAATCCTCCAAGTTTTGTACATACATTGCAAAGAAAACTATTTTTCTTGTTTAGTTATTGTAATTACGTTAAAATAACATGTTACTAGAAAAATATAATCAAAATTCGTCGATCGTTTCGGGCTTTATTATAACTTATTCCGAGAAGTTGAATAATTCAATATCTCTCTTTCATATGCATCTCAAAACCGAGAAAAACTAAAACTAAAACCCTCCGATCCCCTTAGCCTTGTTTCACATTCTCTTCCGAGAAGTGGAATCAAAGGTTATGCTCTCTCAAACACACTTGAAAGAAAAACACATAGATTAATGTGAGAGGAGGAAGCTTCGTATAAAAAAAAGTTGGTATCTGAGAACTGCCCTACGCGCACGTAGAATAGATACAGAGATTTTGTCGAGTATTTGTATTCGTGTAGATACAACAGTGTACCGTTGCACGGTGCAGTGGTGCACCCCTCATTGCCTCTCTCTGCCTTCGGCTTATAAATATTAAGCAAGGCCCTTAACCCCAGTGCCTGCAGCAGCTAGAGCCCTCTTTGTCCGCTCTCTCAGTGGATACAAAGAGATTTGAGAACAAGTGGTTAACCTCCTTCAAGAAAGGAATCAGCTTTAGCTACAATGGAGGGTGTTGAAGCCAAACCCATGAAGGGTGTCAATGGGATCCACGACCCCAACAACAAAGAAGACCACGATGCAGATTTCGACCCAAGTGCTTCTCCTCCATTCAAGATAGCTGAGATCCGAGCCGCCATTCCCAAACACTGTTGGGTCAAGAACCCATGGAGGTCCTTCAGCTATGTGTTGAGGGACTTGGTTGTCATATTTGCACTGGCAGCTGCAGCCATTTACTTCAACAATTGGTATGTCTGGCCACTCTACTGGGCAGCTCAGGGAACCATGTTCTGGGCTCTCTTTGTTCTCGGACATGATTGGTAATTCCTCGTTTTTCACTCTCACGGTTCTACATTTTCTGAATCAAGATTGCATCTTTTTACTGTTTAATTGAAATGAGTCTTGAAAAAAGATGGCATCTTTTTGGCTGATGTATTTGGTTTTGGATTGAACACAGTGGCCATGGTAGCTTTTCGGACAGCCGCCTGCTCAACAACGTTGTGGGGCATTTTCTGCATTCTGCAATTCTTGTACCTTATAATGGATGGTGGGTTCCTCTGTTTTTATTCACTCTTCCATGCTTCCTACCTGAAAAGATTGCATCTTTACATGTTGTTTGAGATGTTGTTGATGTGTGGTTCAAGATTGAGGTTTTTTACATATGATTTGATCGGCTTTGCAGGAGAATCAGCCATAGAACTCACCATCAGAACCATGGTCATGTTGAGAATGATGAGTCCTGGGTTCCTGTATGTGCTTATTCTTTTAATACACAATGCTAGCGCTTGCTAGCTTAAACATATTGTTACTGCTGAGGTTTTGGTTGTTTAATCTTCAATTTGTTGTTAACCCTGTCTCTCTTTTGCTATCTTTGTTAGCTGACTGAGAAGGTCTATACAAGTTTGGATGAAAGTACAAGAAAGTTTAGATTCAGAGTGCCTTACCCCATTTTTGCATATCCTTTCTATCTGGTGAGGAAACCCATCTTTCATTAAGCTTATGTATAGTTGGTTCAAGATTGTTTATGTTTTATTGTTCACAGAGTCTGATGTGTTTTCTCTACTGGATTGATTTGCAGTGGACAAGAAGTCCAGGAAAGCAAGGTTCACATTTCAACCCTTACAGTGACTTGTTTGCTCCAAATGAAAGAAATGATATCATAACATCAACTGTTTGTTGGACTTTGATGCTTGCCTTCCTTGTCTGTATGTCCGTTATAGTAGGACCTGTCCAAGTCTTGAAGATATATGGTGTCCCTTACTGGGTTAGTTCAATTTTATTCGTGATAACAACAGTACCGTCAAACAGTTTATTTCCTAATTTTGTCTTGGCTTTTTACTTGCAGATTTTCGTAATGTGGTTGGATATGGTAACATATTTGCACCATCATGGTTATGATGAACACAAACTTCCTTGGTACCGCGGCAAGGTGTTGATGATACATGAATTAATTATTGTTACTTGGTGTCACATAACTTATTTGCTGAAACTGAAGAATTTAATACCTCAATGAAACGTTCTGTCATAAGGGGAAACGTTATATGTGCTCGATTCTCTATCTTGAAGTCTATAGCTGGATTCTTGTTGGAACTTAACTAATATCTTAAAGGCTATAGCTGGATTCTTGTTGGAACTTAACTAAGAAGCCTTCTTTTCCTCGTGGTTTCATTTTGCAGGAGTGGAGTTATCTAAGAGGAGGTCTCACAACCGTTGATCGTGACTATGGATTGATTAACAACATCCACCATGACATTGGCACCCATGTCATCCATCATCTCTTCCCTCAGATTCCACACTATCATCTAGTTGAAGCAGTATGTTCTTCTTCACTTCAATTTACTATTTACATGTGCAATCTATTAGGATTTCAGTTTACTTGAGTAATTCTGATGGTGGCATTGGCATACTTGTATTGCAGACCAGGTCAGCGAAACATGTTCTGGGGAAGTATTACCGGGAGCCAAAAAAATCCGGACCATTTCCATTTCACTTGATCAACAATCTTGTGGCAAGCATGAGCAATGACCACTATGTCAGTGACACCGGAGACATAGTATACTACCAGACTGACCCAAAGCTTTACAAAAGCCTCAAGAATAAGTTGATCTGAGTGTCTTGTTTGCTTAATTGAAACGGCAGATATGAATTGTTTTCTGTACCGCATAATCTGCTGCTTAAAACCTTGAGAAGGAAAGCTGTATTTTGATCATTTGTTAGTTTCTACAAAATAAACAGTGTTTTGGGGACTTCTTCGACTTCTTTTTGAATATTTTAGAAAGCTACAGAGCTATGTTTTGCATGCCTCCCCTGTTCATTTCAAATTTTAAATTTTAGAGTTTCAAGCCTCGGGGAATTGAACGTATACAAATGAAATTTAAAGATGTTGAGTTGCATTAACATGGAACGTGTCTGTTACAAATGAAATTTAAGACGATATACGTTGTCGTTCAGTTCTTTGCTAGACACAATATGTCAAGCTGGTGGTGCTTCTGATCATTTGGACGGTTACGGTGCTGCTGTGGACATGGTTGAGGCTGAAAGTGCCTCGTCCGAAGCTGTTTACTTGCCATGCTTTCGGCAGCCTCAATTTTTGTTTAGAGTATTTGGCTTACTTGAGGTACCAAAGAAGACTCAGTTCTTCTGCGGGAAACAAATCATCTTCGGCAGAAAATGGACAACTAGGGTGATGAGTGTCGCACCGTGGCAAGCTCTATGTAGGCTGATTAGGAGTGGAATTTTGAAACCGAAAACCGAAAAAAAACTGAGTCAAAAATCAAACCGAAATTAGAAAAAACCAAACCGAATTAAGAAAACCCGAACCGAACCAAATTAGTTTGATTTGATTTTTGGTTTCGGCCCTTAAACAACCGAACCGAACCGAAAAACCGAATTTCTCTGAGATGACGTCATTTTTTGTCTTTATTTTCATATTAAATATTTGATTTGAACAATATGATTTTAGGTTTTATGTTCTATATAATTATATGTTTGTCTTTTTTAATATTTTGCTTTTCATTTTCGTTTTATGTACATATAGAAATATTTTAAGTGTTGTGTATGCGAAGTATAGAGAGTGATATATTACCTCTAAAATCGAAGACCTTATTCTTGCGAGCTTTAGATGATAGACTCTAATATTTAATTTATTTTTCTCTTCTTATTCAAATTTATGATTTTAAAACTTTAAAATTCGAAATTTATTTAGATAAACTTTAAACTATGGAGTCTATATTTTGTGTTCAAGATGAACTTAGAAGTTTTAAAATTATGGTTTCATGGTGTGCTAGTGTTGTTAATTCTCAATACTTTCGAAATTATTGAGTATTAAACTTTCAAAGTATCTATTTGGTTTATAAATTGTTGGTTTGTTGAAGAATCATTGTCAAAAATTTTATTGATATATTATATGTGCTTATAAAAACAAGTAATGTAAGAAAAAAAAAGATCTAAAATACGATAATTTTTAACTAAGCCAAAAACATACAAATTTTAAGAAAAATTATTTTAAAAAAGAAGAAAAATAGAAACCGGACCACGGTTTGGTTTGGTTTCTGATTCAAGGTCTCAAAAAATATCAAACTAAACCGAACCAAACAAAACCGAACCGAACAAAAAATTCGGTTTGGTTTCCGGTTTTAGATGAAAACCAAACCGAACAAAACCGAACCCACCCCTAAGGCTGATTGAGGAAGCTTATTTAGAAGTTCTGATGTAGGAAAGGTGACCGGTAGATTGAAGTATAAGGAGTTTAATTTTTTAGTTTTCTTTATAGTTGTTAGTTTTTATCATTTTTGTTAATCAAGAAGTCAACCGATTTTATTGCTCAACGAACAGTACAAGGAACAAAACATCAAATACAGTAGAAAATACTCATGGCCATAAAATACAAGGGACTAAAACAATTACCCCCTAATGACTACTAAAATACGTAGCTGCAATTAAGATCTTAACAATCAAAAGTACATCCACATTCTTAAGACCACCGCCATCCGAATTTCTTAGTGTTTCCATCCTAAACCACACATGTTGACCGTCTATGGACTCAGTCCAACCACCACCACCAGCCTCACCAGTGAGGCCCAACCCAGCAACAACAACCAACAAGAAAAGTAGTACGGCACCCCACAAGACACAACACTACCACTACCCTTACAGAGTCACATGTCTTCATGGAAAATTGGTGTCAAGCACGCCGATCCTTATCCCACCCATCAAAGGCTCGTTAAACTTCCTCGGATTAGGGGGATTGGACTGCGCTTCCTAAAAAATAAGACTTGTCTCATGTTTGGGAGAGACAAGGACTCCTTTAAATGTAAATGAGGTTACACAGTCCCCAGGCCCACCTCCAGACCTTCTACCACAGACCCACAAAAACCATCACCCTCCATTTCCTCTCTTGCAACGCCGCGCGACCTCCTTTAACAGATGGTCGTCGCCTTCAAGCTCGTCGTGGCAGCCTCTTTTCCTTCCCCATGCCAACCATCTACGCCCTCCCATGCTACGTCGTCGCCGTCGTTTGGCTCCTCCTCTGCCTAATCAACATCTGGAATCTCCAGCAGATCTCCTGCAACCACCACAATAACCTCCTCTCCCTCCTCGGTGCCTCGCTCTCCGACAACTGCTCTAACAACCAGAGATACATCGTTCATCTCCACTGGATTTCTCACCTTCAGATCGCCACTCACCTAGCTTCGGCATGGTCCATAACAAGATTTGACAATTCGGTACAACGGAGCTTTGCGGGGAGAGAAGGAACAAGGGCTACATGGAGGTGAAGTTTCAGATACGCCGGATAGTCACATAAATGCAATGTTTAAAGGGTTGGTGATGTTGGAGCTAATCTCTGGGAGGCTAGTCGGAGTGTCGAACGTCTGTCGGGGGAATGAAGGTGAGGTGAGGAGGTGGTCATGATGGCAATCACGGTGGGTGCACCTATTCACTTCTTCAACCTGATGACGATCTAATTAATCGTCTTGGTTCTTCAGAGTGCGAGTCTTTCTACAAGTATAAATGTTTGCAATTCATGAAAGTAATTGTTCGGGCGGATGTCCATGTGGATGAAGTAATTACGACTGGAAAACAATGAGATCTGTTTTTTTTTTATTGTAGAATAACATGCGAATGACAAATTTTCCCTATGCTGCATGTGCACTCTACAGCCACGTCGATCAGCAGTTAACGGAGAGTTTAAACAATGAGGTATGAATTGCTGCCAACGGAAGCAAACTTAAGATATTACCCAAAAAAAAAAAACAAACTTAAGATGCTAACTGAAGCAAACTGAGGTATTGAAATGATAAAATTTGTTAGTTAGGTATCAAAATGACCGTATAGTTTATATAGCTCGAGGTTCTTTTTGTAATTAAATTTTAATACAAGGTTAACTCCTGTCATATATATGTCAGAAATCTTTGTACTTCTTGCTCTCCAAAAACTAAACTTCTACTATCTACAAGTACTAGTCAAATCTTGTCGCCCCATGCGTCTGAGGCAGACAGAAGCGAAATTCAATTTCCTGTCTGACGGCGTGTTCCCAACCCCCACCCCCCCCCCCCCCCCCCCCCCGTCGTTGGACGAGCCCTCGTTGGCCTTGTGCCTGTTGATGGAATGTTGGGCTCCCTACAAGATATGGTTGGAGAGGCTGCGGTGGCTTTGCGTGAGGCAAAGGAGATGGGGATTACGTTGATTAGGTGTGTTTCGCTCCATTCATGCAGGGATGGGCGGCGGCGTGGTAGGCGACCGCAGTTTCGGAGGCCGGCTGATGGGGATGAGATCAGGTCGGCTTGGAGTAGATTGAACAAGATTACCTTAATTTGGCTTGTTTCCTTTGCGTCCGATCTGGACACTGGTATGGCTTATGTTATGGTCTCCTCGAGGAGCGATGTGGTCGGTAGGCTTGGGAGGGCAACGGTCCAGCTAAAGTGGTACGACGGTAGTGGCACAACGTCGACGGCGACAGTAGGTTTGCTGCGATGGCGGCTGGTTGCGCGTGATCCCTATTCCCCTAGGTTTGTTGTCTGAGCTTGGGCTCTTATTATGGCCTAGCCTGGACTGTTGTTATCATTTTTGCTGTGTTTTTAGTATAATAAATTGTAGTTGGTTAACTCTTTGTGGCTTCATGCCGTCAGTCAATAAGCTGATCTACTATAGGGCCCGTGGGCCATGTCCTGTGAAGCACATATGGTGGTATGACTGTTTTACTGAGGCAGCGAGTTTTTTGCTTAGTTAAATGGTTGTAGTTTTTTTACGGTAAAGTGAAATCTTCGTATAATGGGAAAACAGATATACATAGTCTTTTATGGTTCCATATGAGTTTTAGTTTTCTGTTTTGTCGCCATGTTTTATGCAAAACAAATAGTCGTCAATGATGCACTCTTTGCTAAATTGTTCTTATTTGAATGCATAAGTTGTGTAAGGTCTCCTTATATATTATTTTTAGGCATTCTTACATTATAAGGTTTAGGCTTTATGTCTTCCCCATATTCTGCGGTTTCATTAATAGTAACGGCGTGAGGGCTGCCTTCCAATTCAAAAAAAAAAAAAACTCTAGAATACTCGATCCTTTTCGGTATGCACCTACTTAATTTTCCTGCTAGGTTTCGGAATCCTTCTTTGTCTTGTGATCATATGTTGCATCGACGTCTCTATATATAATACCAACTCTAAATACATCTATAGCTTATATCTATTACTAATGGGTCAACAATTAGGAACGCAGGGTGGTTCAAATCAACAGGGTGACCAAAACCCTAATGGTGACAAGAAGGAAGAGAAGAAGAAATACGAGCCGGCAGCTCCACCGGCTCGAGTAGGCAAAAAGCAGCGCAAGCAAAAGGGCCCCGATGCTGCGACTCGGCTTCCGTCGGTGAGGCCGCTCACCAAATGCAAACTCCGGCTATTGAAGCTAGAAAGAATCAAAGACTATCTCCTCATGGAGGAAGAGTTTGTATCAAACCAAGAGCAACTCAAACCAAAAGAGAATGCAGAAGAGGAAGACAAGTCTAAGGTCGTTGAAGAACTCCGAGGCTCGCCTATGGACGTTGGCACTCTTCAAGAGCTCATCGACGACAATCACGCAATTGTGTCGTCCTCGTCGGGGATGCACTACGTCGGGATCATGTCGTTTGTTGACAAGGATCAACTGGAGCCAGGCTGCAACGTTTTGCTCCACAACAAGCAGCATTCAGTTGTGGGGCTTCTTCAAGATGAAGTTGATCCCTTGGTGGCGGTGATGAAGGTCGAAAAGGCTCCGGTGGAGTCGTACGCCGACATTGGTGGGTTGGAGTCCCAAATACAGGAGATCAAAGAAGCAGTTGAGCTCCCGCTCACACATCCAGAGCTCTATGAAGACATCGGAATCAAGCCTCCGAAGGGAGTCATATTATACGGTGAGCCCGGAACAGGCAAGACCTTGCTTGCGAAAGCGGTGGCGAATTCGACATCGGCGACTTTCTTGAGGGTTGTTGGGAGTGAGCTGATTCAGAAGTATTCCGGAGAGGGTCAGAAGCTAGTGAGGGAGATCTTTAGGGTTGCTGATGAGTGTTCACCCTCGATTGTGTTCATCGATGAAGTTGATGCAGTTGGAACAAAAAGGTACGATGCGCATTCCGGCGGGGAGCGTGAGATTCAGAGAACCATGCTGGAGTTGCTTAACCAGTTGGATGGTTTTGATTCCAGAGGAGATGTGAAGGTGATTCTCGCGACGAATAAGATTGAGAATCTTGACCCGGCCTTGATTCGACCAGGTAGGATTGACAGAAAGATTGAGTTTCCACTTCCTGATATCCAAACTAGAAGGCGGATCTTTCATATTCACACGTCGAAGATGACATTGGCCGACGATGTCAATTTAGAGGAGCTGGTGATGACCAAAGATGAGTACTCCGGGGCGGATATAAAGGCCATATGTACTGAAGCTGGGATGCTGGCTCTGAGGGAGAGAAGCATGAAGGTCACTCATGGGGACTTCAAGAAAGCTAAAGAGAAAGTGATGTACAAGAAGAAAGAAGGGGTTCCCGAGGGCCTTTATTTGTGAGGAAAGCTTACTATTGTACTCATTCTCCGTTCAAAGTTGATTGTGATTTTCTTTTCTGGTATTAGCCGTTTGATTTCATTGTGTTATTGTGGTTCAAATTTACACCCTTACATTTGACATTGTGTCACTGTTGGAATACTTCTACAAATTTTCCATAAGTTGGGGTCTTGGGGTTGCTTTGTTTTAATTGCCATTTTAATAATCATGTAATTCCCAATTTCTTGCAACATAAGTTAGGTTCAACCTCACGATATGGAAAATGACCTCGAGGAGTTAAGGATTTTAGACTGTTTTCCAAGTACATAGTACATACTCTATTTTTTGTAGTTTAAATTGAATTTTCTATGCTCACTGACTGAGAGGTTTTAATCTCCATTGACTTCCAATATCCAAACAAGACCTTGCAACAATCTCTGGACGTCCTTAATCAAGAACTTGATGGGCATCGCGATGGCCAGTTTTGTTCAAGAACATCTTTATTCTTAGTTTCTACCAATATCTCTTACTAGAGATTTTTTTTTTTTTTTAATTGTAACTGGACATATACCAATATCACGGCGGCTTGCGTCTTCATGGCAACAGCGGCGTGATGGAGGACATCGTTGGCAGCCGGAAAGCAGCTGTGGCAGACAGGAGGGGGTTTGGTTGGGGTGCCTTGGTCAAATCTGGAATCAAAATTGGGTCTGGCCTGATTCTGGGTCGGGTTGAGATCCGGATTTGGGATCCGGGTCAAGGCCCGTGATATGGGTCTTCTTGTGGAGCTGGCAGCTGGGCCAAATTAGTCTTTGGGCTTGGGTTGGTTTAATTTTAATTTTATATTTATGTTATTTTCTTTATAAAATAGATAATCTCTTACTAGAGCTTGTTTTAGTTGTAAATAGAGATATTTGCTAACCAAGCGCATAAGTAATAACGGCCATAGCACTTCATTCTGACTCTGGCCTTTTAGAAGAGGAAATCATGCATAGTTCTTTCATTACTCACGATCATTTTATGTTGATGATATGTAAGCCATTACAACTCTCCTCCTCAAAAGTCTCATGTATAGCTTGGAGTAGATTTTATCAATTTAATTTTGACACTGGCGCATCACATGTCAATTTAAATTTAGTAAACAAAAATTGGTCTTTCAGGTGGAGATGATCTTACAATGCTAATCTTATGTTTAACCTCATTTTGAAATTTGTTACGACTTATGAGGTGGAGTTGTAGAGATGCTCTTACAATGTTAATCTTATGTTTAACCTCATTTTGAAATTTGTTACGACTTATGAGGTGGAGTTGTAGTAGCTAGGATACTGTAGGCTGTAAGTGGTATATAAATATATACATATCAGAAAGGAAATTAATTAAACCCTCATCTATTCTTAAACCCTGAACTCTAGTTCGACCTGAATTGTTCATCTGCTCTTGTTACTGTGAGTACTCAATTTCTCTATCTATCTATCTCATCTAATGATCGTTATTTGGTTTTAATCTTATTTTAGTTATTTACAGTTATTAATAAGTACTGTTTTGTGCAACTTTGTTCATCGAATTGCTTGTTTGTTCTTAGTTTCTACCAACATCTCATTCACTCATACTACTGTAGTACAGTTGCTTTTTTAATCATAAATCGGAGACATTTGCTAACCAAGCGAATAAATTCATTGATAACTAAAAATGGAACTTCATTCTGCCCCTTCCCTTTTAATGGATGAAATCATAGTTCTTTCATTACTCACGATCATGTTGATGATATGCAGGGCATTACAACTCGTCTGCTCAAAAGTTTCATGTATAGCTTGTGTTAAAGATAACATTTATAACGTGATTATTTGGTCTATACAGTATACAGTATACATGCATATATACATTCTTATTACACTTTCCTTGGTGTGTTGATAGGCCCGGACCTGAGGTGAGGCCGACGAGGCGGTCGCCTCAGGCCCCAAAAATCTGGGGACACCAAAATCCGGTAGCTGCCTTAAATATGAGGGATTAGAAAAGTCTGCTAGCCATGGAAACTAAAGCTTAACGCTAAAACTGTTTGTGTTTTGGTTTTTTGAAATGAAAAACAGAGGAGAGAAATGATTGGGTTTAGAAGAGAAGAGAAGGGAGAGAGAGAAGTCTGAGATGGTGATGATGATGAGCAGTGATAGCTGATAGGGTACTATTTTTCGGACTCGCCTCAGGCCCAGAAATCTCAGGTCCGGGCCTGTGTGTAGATGGTCTTACATAATACATCAATGCCATTAGATCCCGCAATATTTGAAACTGTGCAAAATGTAACAAACCCTATATTCTTACATCACAATGGAAGAAGAAATAGCCAGAAACAAAGAATGAGCATCGTCCATCCCAAGTTTGAAATGGCTAGCTACAAGCAACAGGATGCCAAGCTTTGCTGAGTGATTGTGATGGAATTAGGACAAAAGATGGAAGAAGTTGACATCACAGCAAATTCCCGGTCGGGTTGAGGACTGAAATAGCATCAGGTCCGACCCAACACTGCCTGCTGTACATGTTTTCTCTGAGACGGGGATTGAGTTTGAAAACAAGCACGTACAGAAAAATGATATGAGCATCTCCTGCTGCAAATCCCCAAAATAATTTCATCAGCAAGGCTTCTTGCTCAAAACCCCACAATCCCACATCATCCTCATTTTCCCAACCCAAATACTGAGTTTTGATAACTTGTAAATTGGACCACAACTCCACTATTCATTTGTTATTTGTTCATTAGGTCTTCCACAAATAATAGAATCTAAATCATCATATGTGTTTCAAGCTTGCAGTATTGATCAATCATTAGCTACTAACTAGTCTTCTAACATTGTTCGGTTTGCGAATTAGAAGTTAATTAGAGAATGAAAGAATAATCATCTCTCATGTTTAATGAAAAGTATATTAGGATGACGAAATGTTAAAAATTACGAAGATTAAAGTCTTTTAAAACCCAATGATTTGCGGAATAAGACTGTTTGAATGATATTTCTTACTCATTATTTACGGAATCTCGACTTGGGTTTTTACAACTCAAATTCTACTTACTAGTGCTCGGGGGCTGCCGACCTGATTCCAGATTATGGATCCAAGTGAGCATAGAGAAGTTTTGGGAAGCACCAAAATAGAAACACAAACACTAGTGTGAAGCACATTAGGAGTTTGCCATAGTAAAAAACAAAAGAAATAAGGTAGTAGTCCAACCCAACATACCTCTCCCTCCAATAATTCGAGTCCCAAATCCCACAAATTGACTTTACAACGCGCGTGGAAACATATCCCTGGACAAACCAACATCATCTACTTTGTTGCCCCCATTTCAAATCCAGATCCCGCCACTTTTCTTCCAACTCTGTCTTCCCCACTCTAATTTGCACTTTGCTACTACAAAACAAATTTGAATCCCTCTCTTTTCTTCTCTGCCATTGCTTTTTTCTTGTCCCTCACACTATTTCTTTTCACTTTTTTCCGGCTTCAAAGTTGCAGCAACCCTCCACTAACCCAACAACTCAAAATTGTTCATTGTCTATCTTCCCACATAACAAAACCATTTGTTAGTTATCGGTTGAGCTTCGACATGAAGTTGCTATCTTCTTCTGAATCCTCTCCTTTTTCTTCTTTTTCTTCGTGTTCATCATCCACCACCACCACCACCACCACTTTTGATTTAACCAATTCAAAAGGTGCTACTAATGGATGCATAGCTGGCATTTTGCGCAGAATTCTCTGCTATGGGAGCTTACCTACATACCCTTCTGATCATATCCCAGAAGAACCCAATTCTGTTGATAAATCTCGACATGATCGGCATTTCAAGTCGAAAGAGAAAGCAGAGGAAACAGAGTCTTCTGCCACACCAAGCATAGTGGCAAGGCTAATGGGGCTAGAGTCAGTTCCAGATGCCACCCTGCTCTCGACTCCAAATTCGATATCCCGTAGCCGGTCTCTGGATTCTGTGGACCGGCTTTCGGGAAACCATGATCCAATTCAGGCACATGAGCGCCGACGAGTCAAGTCGTTTAGAGAGACGCCAACATTTATTGAAAGTGAGGAATTCCTTGTTCTTAGCTTCGAGAATGGGAGTGAAAGAAAAGAGAGGAGATCGAAAGGGAGGAAATGTGAAACGGGCCATGGAGAGTTGAGGAAGAAGAAAGCAGGAAAGAGCAGAAACAAGGAAAATAGAAAAGAAAGAGGGATTCAGAAGGAAAAGCTGCAAGTTCAAGAAGAAAAGAGCGCAAGGGTTTTGAAAGATTTGAATGGGGGGGAAATGCTAAGAAGCAAAACCCCTTATAAACCCAAAAAAGAGACCATCTGTGATGTGCTTAACAATGTAGAATCTAATTGTACCTCGGAAGATTTAAGCCCAGTTTCTGTCCTTGATTATGGTCAGTTTCATGTAGATAATGAAGTTCCTACATCAGGTTTGTCCCCTCAATTAAGCTTGTAGTTATTCAATTTCGATTATAAAATATAGGATGCTGATTAACCTTTACAATTTGTACACCAGAAGAAGATGCAGTCTTGGCCAGTTCATTTCCCAGAAGAAAACACGACTGTTTAACTTGTGATGCAAGAAAAACAAAGAAAACTGAAGGGAAAGGCCTTGGAACAATGAAGAAAGAGTATCATACTGCAGAGTACTTTGAGATTTTAGATGAAATTTGTAGTCTGACTGAAGCTGAATTGGTTGGTTCAAATTGGAGCGTACACAAAGGCATCTGGAATAATCATGAAGGTTCTGCAGGAATAGCTGCAGATTTTGAGTCACAAATTCTAGCCCAACTGATAGAGGAGCTTGTAGATCAACTTGCGGATTTTCCTACTAGGAATTCAAAACCTGTAAGATTTACCACCATTGTAAATTTGGTATTACTATAAATTAAAGCAACTAACAAACTATTGTATCACTTCTTTTACTGTACCAATAAGCAGTATAACTCAAAAAGGATTCGAATTCAAACTTGTGTTACATGACTTTTAGCACTCTGTCATCAAAAGGATTTCATGTTCAAAGTTCCAAGTTCAAACCAATGGGGTCCTTTCTGGTTAATCAAACCATGTTCATGATTGAAAGTCATGGTATTAGACTTGTAGGTCTGTCATAAAAGGACTAGCCCCCACTCTTTCCGTTCTAAGGTAAATATGATTGTAAATTTCGTACTTTTACATACAAAACCGATATCACCTGTGTAGATTTAAGTTCTTAACCTCTATAGTAGGATGATTTGCTATTGAAGGTTATAAAGCCAGAAACCTATCATACGCACCTGTTTTTAGCCTTTGGATCAACATAACCACCTTTTCCTTTAGAGCATGCACTATTTTTAGACTACTCGTTTGATTCGAATGCAGTGGCGGATCCAGGATTCTCCAAGTGTCTAGGCTAATTTACAGACACACATTTTTTAGGTTGGGAACACAAGATTCAAAATATGAACATTTCAACCCACTCATAAGCTCCATCAAGAACTATGTGAAAGTACAAGGTTTGCTTAACTAACTGCATGTCAAAATAATCAACCCAACACTCCCGTTATTGCCTGCGCTGCAGCAATATATAGTTATATATCGTGCATGATAAGTACAGGAATCTAACACTGATACTAACTGGATTAAATGTACTTTGGTAATTATGTGGTGGAAAGATGTAGAATTGTGCCTACTGATTCAACTGACACATAACGAGATGATTTAGATTAACTGAAATGATTAAGATTAACTGAAGTGTTACACCTCAAAGGCTATTGATATTGCTACTGGAGATTAGAGAGGCCAATGATCACTTTGTAATCATCATCCATCCACCATGGACTAAGCTGCAAAAATCAGCTTCAGCAAGAAACAACTATCATGTCCCTTTCTTTCATACAAGATACACCGTATGGAACACCCATAACCTATGCCACAATCCCTCCAATCCCGAATTACCAATTCAATCATAGCAGAAAAATCGAAAATTCCCAATTCGATCATAGCAGAAATAGAAGAGGAGACCTGAACGGAGATCAACTGTGCTATGCAAAAGACGTGGAGAACGAAGTCTGTGTGCGGCTATGTAAAGATTAACCAACTTTTTTTTTTCTGGTATGGTTAATTGGTGTAATATACATACCTCTCCTTGAGGGGTTTTAACCCAAAAATCTTTCTAGGCTTAAGCCTATATAACCTAATGACTGCATCTGACTGTAGAAAATCTCGTAACATATACTCCTGCAGAAGCGCATGAGATACACAGGAGAGCGCACATTAAGTGATTAAGAATACCCTAAACATGTGTTTTGAGTGGGTACAACACAACTGAGGCATATCAAAATTATTAGAAGCAAGGGATCACTGGCTGAGTGGCTGGTGGTACTAAAGCCATACTACTCGTTCTTTTCTAGTGCTGACACCACTAACAAATAATTACCAAGAAAGACAAAGACCCAACTGCACCAAAAGTATACGAAGACGAAAGAAATTTGAGCAAGATTTGTGCTCAACAAACAAATTAACACCATGATAGTTACCACTTCCAGGGAATATAATGCAATAGAGAAATAAAAGCAAAAGTATCAAATCTATGTCTGATTGGTCTAAATAGAAATTGCAGATGAGAACTTAGAAGTGAGCAATCAAAATGGCAAGAATTTCAAAGTTCAACAGCTATCTAAATGGCAACCCAGTATGGTGAAATATTGAAATGAACAGGAGTCCTCAAGACATGAATATCTGAAAAAGACACCTTTATTGAGTAGGAAAGTGTACAATAGAATCAACACGAGAACATACAGTCGGCCTAATTGATATGAACATCATTAACCAATGATTAATGCATCAGTATCTGTGTAGCAGACCAACCTTATCTAAATTAAATTTATAAATGATGATTGTCGTTGATGAAATGCTATGCTATCATAATTCAAGCATCTTTCTGGTTGAGATTCATAGAAATGGTAAGCGCAGAACTTGCATCGTGCACGACTTATCTTTTTTCTCCGTTGGGTTATTTCCCCCATTCTCCAGTTTCTTCGACCTAGATATGATGAATATCAATAAAAATTTAACAAATGACAAAAAAAAATATAGTTAAACGTTAATCAAGGAGCAATCCTGTGGGACTTGGATATAGATTAAGCCACCATCTGCTCCTGCTCCAAGTACAACTGCTCAACCCAAGCAGAGAGTATCTCTGCATCTCCATTTTCCAGGTGACACTGCTGCTGCTGCTGCTCTTCAAAACCAAGTGGTCCAGGTCTCGAAGGTGGTGGTGCATCCTTGACAAGGGTGTTTACCCAAGATACATCAGGCTCATCAACAGTTGGAAAGCTATTTCCATTGTTTCGGTATCCAAAAGAAGCAGATTTCCTCAACTTATTCAGTTCTTCCCCCTGGATACCCCAGTCCAGCTTTCCATTAGGAGAGCCCCAATTTGAGAGGTTAGAAGGTTTTGGAATTCCAGAATCGGCAGGTGAGGATAACCCATAATTGTGGTTTGCAGCACTGCGCTCAATGAAGCTCTGGCTCCGCTGCTTTGCAAATGCAGCTGACCTGGAACTCAAAACTGCAGCTGCACCAGATGCATCAAACCCATGCAAAGGAGAACCCCTAACAGGAGATGAAGAGGGACTGCCTGAGAAGCTTGACCGAAGTTGCATGTTCATGTTTTGGCGCATCTGGATACCAGTTGGGGATTGCAACTGGGATGCTGTGGTATCCCGTGATAGCCCCTGCAACTGAGGCAACATTGTAGGATCCATTGATCCAAACACATCTTCCAGGTTAGTAGGCCTCACTCCACCAATCCTATTCAATTCCCCCATTCGATTCCCGGAAGCAGAGAAAGCTGAAGGACTAGATAAGCCATTGTTCCAGTTGGATGAGGGACTGGACAACTCCTCTATCAAGCGCTGCCTGCGACGGTGATTTTCCAGGCTAAGGAACTCCATGTCTAGATCCAAATCCCTAGCACTTAGAGTAGACTTCAACCTGCTACCTGGGAGCTGCAAGGTGGGGGGTACAATATTTGGTTGATTTTGCCACATGTTTCCATTTATAGGGGAAGAAGCACCGGTTGGAGTCATAGGTGGAGTTGAAACAGAAGGAATCAGGATAGATGGCGAGTTGAGCGAAAGTGGACTCAATGATCCCATGTCCAGAGAAGCACCTGCAGAGAATGATCTGGGAGAAGGGACAGCCGAACCTGTTGAAGCATACAGGGGACGAAGCTCTTCTGTTTTGTGAGCAAAGAAACAGACCCTTCGTGTGCATCCAGTCTCATCCTTGCAAAGACGAGTTCGGTACTGGGCAGGGTGAAGCCAACATTCAAAAATACCATGTGCATATTCACAAGCATCCCCTTGCCTGCAAGTCCCCTTTCTGAACTCTGGGCAAGGAACGCAGCTATAATGATATTTCCTTGGATCACGCCGCCTTGCATTTTCCCCTGGGTGAACGAATGGGCACTCTGTCCAATCATGTGAGTAAGCCCTAGAGCAAGGCTTGACCTTGAAAGTATACATTCTAAATTCATCTGTGCTGTAAATTCCGTTCTTGATGTCTGGAAGAGAAAGATCAACAGGATATTCTTTCCTCTCCGTCCCATCCTTTGAGGCACGAGGAATTGTGACCTCTTGCTGATCTTCACCTTCTGCTTCTCTAGCCATCTGCTCAGAAAAATCAAAAGCCTCATCTAAACCGGATACGCCCTTGAGCATGACTTCCAAAGCTTTCTTCCTCGAGTTGAAGGATGAACTATAAGCAGGTGCAATCAAGTCCCCAGCTTGGTTTCCATTAACATCAATACAACTGGCATCCGCAGAAGCAGCAAGCAAGACCTTGACAACATCAGCGGAAGCACCAGAGTCACCAGTAGCAGCACAATGAAGAGCAGTTGCCCTATCCGAACCGCACGCTCTATTCACATCAACTCGACACGTCTGAAGGATATAATTTAACACATTCATGCTGCCAAACATTGCAGCAATCATCAGCGGTGTTCTCTCCTCAAACCCCATCTTCTTCGATCCAACACGCCTCCCATACCAATAACTCGCCTCATCCACATCATGACCATCGTCCTCCACAGCACTTCTGAACCCATCAAGATCATCAGCCGCCGCTAACTCCAGCAAAATCGAAAAGCTATACCTGAACCCTTCCTGTTTCTCATGATCCATGGTCGAGTCAGTGGAACAAGGTTTCCTCTTCGAACCGCTGCACATGGAAATCGGCCTTCAAAAAGCTCTCTTTCTACAAAATCAAAACACACAATCAATTCCACACCCCTCACAAACATCGTTTCAAATTTTCATTTCAATTCTATAAACAAGAATAACAAACACAAAAATCTGTTACAAACCCAACAACCAAAACCAAATAACAAACACACCCTCTACCCAAAAACACAGGGAATATCAAAATTCAACTCAATTCAAAACAAAACAATCCAAAAGAACCAAACTTTAAACTCCCCAACTACTCAATTATTCATAAAGCTACAAACTTTGACAAGATTAAAGAAAGCCCAAGTAGAATCCAACCTCAGATCAATGAAACCCAGCAAAAAAGAAGTGAAAGCTTTCAGGGAGCATACCTTCAAACCAAGAAAATGGAGGAGGAGCACAAGTCAAGAGTGGGCTCAGAAGAACCCGAACAGCCTTGTTTAACTAGCCTGTACCAAAGACAAAGACTTATTTATTTATTTATTTATTTTTGGAGTCAAAAAGACGAGGCTGTATGAACACCTACCCCTCTGCTCTTCTTCTTCGATTTCGTCTCCAAATTTCTTCTCTCTTTCTTATAATTTTCCTTCTGAGAAATCGCAAAGGGTAAAGCTTTCTAAAACTCGGGGTTCGAGTGAGAGGTTGCCACGTGTAGGGGATCCTCTGGAGCCGACCTCAGGAAACCTGATTTTTGACGGGTTGTTTTGTCGTTGGCGGATGACGTGGACGCATTTAATACCGTTGAGTCACTTTGATCAAGGTAAGTGTACCGGGCAGCCACAACAGTAGAGACATGACAGGCGAATATAAGTCAAAGTGGGGAGTTAGACTCTTGGTCAAGCTTCGTTTAGCCTCATCCATCCACGATCATCTCTTCTGGAAATTCTCATCTGTTCGTCTCGTGAATCACTCGGCTAAGGGGATTTTTGGACGATGCAACAGTTGAACTTGTTGGTATAAAAACAAATGAATGTTATCATTACTAAGAGTGTGTGATGCGATGCACTAGTGACACTTTGATAGGATCGACTGAGAAAGGCAGGTTTCGATGATTTCTAGAAACAACCCTTTACGCCTGCAAAATGGAATTTTATTTCTTATTTTTTCTGATTAACTGCGCAATATTATAAATATTCATGACATGAGCTTGATTGAGTAATTCATCAAAAGTCCAAAAACGTGGGCCGCCTAGGTTTATTCTTTTCTGGAAAATTATATTTTTCAACATTTTCCGCAAGAGTCATTTTCATAAATTAAATTAATGGTTGCAACGTTGGAGAGAATCGTAATGTTTTGTAGTCAATTTGGGAGACATACATGATCACATCGTATTCTTAGCTTTTGTAATTGTTTCTGTTTGTATTAGTTATGCTCTTTTTAATCTTCTTCTTATTTGTTGATGAATCTATGTTGGTATAAAATATTATATTAATCTCTGTCATATTTTCGATGTTAGTTAGATCAGCTAACCAACATGCTACAATTTATTGACATGTTATGTTTGAATATGAATGACGGACTATTATTTGATTTTGTCATTTAAGTTTCCTTTGTGTACATAGTACAATACGCAGATATGATGAAATGAGGAAACTTAACATAACAGTTACGGTTACAATTCCTATAAAAAAATGATACTGGTTTGTTTTGTATGTCTCATGCATTAAATGTTCCTAGTGTTTCGGGTGGTCTTGGATCATCTAACTCATCAAAGTCTAGCTATTCACATTGTCATTAGGATTCTTGATGAAGAGTTTGTCTTCTTTTTTTTTGGAGAGAAATGAATACTTTATTAATCAAGAAACGAACTCAAATTACAAACCTGCAATCGCAAGGCCGAAAAAACTAATAATGAAGAGCATGAGTAGTCAACTCGATCAAAATAGAAAGAGTGAAAAGAAACCACCAGCTCACTAAACTATGGACCGAAAACCTTACATTTGAAAACATAAATACAACTATACTAACAAATGTACCACACACACACCACCCATGCACACTAGCATTGTCATCACCATCGCCGCCAACAGCTGTGAGTAAGTGCGGAGTGCTAAATCGGAACGTTGTTGCCCAAATACATGATATCTACCAAATCTGAACGCACAAACCGTATGGAAACTCACAACCAAGAGGAAAAACTTCCTCAAAACAACACCATACAATCCACCAACTAAACCAAAGCCATGATAAAGTTGAGGCTACCAAGAGAGGACCGAAAAACGTACCCAAGAATTGATACCAACGAAGATGAAGGGTGATAAATTCACGCGTGAGCACCCGTAATCTACTAGGTAAGTGTCAAAATGTACTTTAAGCGAATAAACACACGCGTGAGCACCCATAATCATGACGATTTAAAAATGGTGGTTGATGGGTTGTTTTGGTGTTGGGTGACCAATAATTTAGAAAGATTTGGGACTAATTGGCACCAGTATAAAGAACCGAGTCCTTCTGTCACGCCCCGACCCATAATTTTTACTTTAATTACTAGCATAATGGTAATAAGAGTTTTTACCGTTTTCCTCATTAAATGTATAATTTAATTAGTCCCCATAAAAGTTGTATGAGACAATTATTTCGTAGGATTTTTCTAAGGAAGAAATTGTGAGGACGGTAAAAATGGTAATTTTTTCTAGTAAACGATAATTTTATTGGGGTATTATTTTTTAGGGTGTTAAATTTTTGGAATGGGTATATTATAGGGTGTTGGACCGGATAGGGCCAAGCCCATTATTTTCTATCTTTTTTCTCTTTCCCGCTCGTGCTCTCACTTTCTCTCTCCCCGAGCTCACTCCGCCCGGAACTTCCGGTCGCCCGTTTGCCGCCTTTCGGCCGCCCCAGACCGCAGCACCGGTCCCAATCGATCGGTCTCCAAACCAGCCTCCTTTCTAGACCGGTGGCAAGCCCTCTAGCGCCGTCGTGAGGAAGAGAAGTCGCCCGAAAGTTTCGGCTGTCTGCGGGTTCCCTTCGCCAAAACTCCTTCCTTCGGCCTCCATAGCCGGCGAGCCTTGTCTCAAAAGAAAACCCTCCTCCCGTGCAGCAATCCCTCCAAAGGGCTCCCTCCATCTCAAGCTAAGTAAGGAGAAATCGGTAAAGGAAATTCTAGGGTTTTTTGTGTGTTTTCGTTCGATTGGCATAGTTAGCTTGAAATTGTGTTTTGTGCTAGTTAGGAAAGTTGTAGAGGAGGTTGAGAGGAAGGTGCTGTCAAAATTTGGTGAGCATTGGAGGTCGCCGGAGCTGGCCGCTAATGGAGCCACCGGCGGCGCCGCTGCTGAAAAAGTGTTTTTGGTGAGGAAAAATGTGAGGAGTTTAATGGAATAAGTTTTAGAATTTTTTGAGAAGTTTTGGATAGGTTTGAGAATTGTTGAAGTTTGGTATTTTGACGGATTATTAAGTTAGAATCCGGCCATTGGATTATTTTTTGGTGAAAGGTGATTTTTGAGGATGTCGGTAAAATTTGTGGAGTTTTGTGGTTGGCAGTGGATTTAAGATTTTGGAGCGTTAAGTTTGGTTGAGCGTGCGAAGCATATTTCTTTATGTTTGTTTTTCTTTAAGCGTCGGTGTTGTATTTAAGGATTTATTTATTTGGAATAGGACGCGAGGAGGCTCGAGCGGGAGAGACCTCCGATAGACATCAAGCTTAGGCCTAATCTGTGAGTAGACCTTTGTTTTAAATATTGTGTTCGAAATGCTTTATCGTTTTGAATAATTTTTCTATTGTTGGAAATTCCCCGAAATTGAGAATTTCGGTGATTATACTCATATATTGAGGATTATGAGAATAGTATGTATATAAATAAATGCTAGCTAGCTATACGTGATTTCCCCCCCCCCATACTGAGATACAATTCCAGTATGGGGTGACGTGAGCGTTAGACGCGAGCATCGTAGCCCTGTACGACTTTCTATTTTCGTATTCATTCATAGATTTCATACAAAGAGTCAGCACGTATATATTCCCCACTTAGACGCAAGCGTTGCTTTGTATGATATCTATTTTTCAAGTTTGTTCATAGATATCGGAGCGTAAACACATACTGATATATATATATAATATCCTAGCCTGAGAGACAATTTTTTAAAGTTTGGGAGTCTAGCGAGGCTAGACACCAGTTCAGAATTTTCCCGTTGAGCTTTTTTTTTTTGTCGCTGATAAAGCGTTTTCTTTGAAAGTATTTTTGGAGAAATATTTATTTGTTGTCGGAATTGTTTTGTCCACTCACTCTAACGTAATTGAATATTTTCTCCTGTGCTCTTCGTTTTTTTTTATGCCCATTCTGTAGAGTTCGCGTGAGGTCTAGAAGGAGACGTCGAGGCATAGTCACTCATTTATCCGCTACATTTTGCCAGTAGGTTACTTGTATAATCTACTAGGAGATTGTTAGCTTCCGCTGTGTTTTATTTTATTTTTAGTAGCTCTGAATACTGTTGAAATTCTTGTGTAACTTTTCTGGCTACCTTTGGGTTGTAGCGGAGGATGTTAATTTATTTGGTTTAAAAGTGGTTTTTTAATTTCTCCAAGTTAGGGTTGTCCATTTTCGAGGGAGGTTTGCTGAGTTCTTCGGTAAATTTTCCTTGGAGGTGATCCCCGCAAGACTCATCTAGGGTTTCGGGATGAAAATCGGGACGGGTCTTGACATCTCCTGTGCTAGACCAAACCAGAATAATCCACATAAAGATAAAAATGCACCACATAGGTGACATGGCAGAAAACCGAAGCCTTAAATAACTTGATAAAGTAATGAGCAATATAATATAAGATTGATACCTCATGTTAGTTGAAACCCCAAACCCAGGCTAAAGCCCAAGCACAGGCACATACCCTTGGATCATGAGGCGAAAGCCTAGGGGCATTAGGAGCCCAATACCCAGCAGCTCCCAAGGTCCAGACCCATAGAGCCTTGACAAATCGGATGTACACCACCCTCCCAATTAGAGACATCTGCTACAAAACCACCCAGATCTCACCACCGTCGTCATACCCTACTTCACCCTGTCAGGATCGAACAACGCGGCACCGCCAGCCCCTGGGCAAGCCAGCCCGTCGTACCACCGAATCCAGGCCACTCTCCGACCTCCAGTCTCCGTCTCCAAAGCAGTGACATCCCAAATCTAAGAAAGATAGGTACAAGTTTTGCATGATTCCCTCCTTCGAGCAACAAACCCAAGCCGCAACTCTTCACCTGTGCTAGCCAACGATCTGAGAGGCACAAATCGAGAGAGAACAACGCTCTATTTCTTTTTTGTCACGCGCATGAGGGGCGTTCTATTCTAACACTCAGTTGATGAGGCAATTCACACTTGCCAAATCATGTTTTCTTAAAGAAGAGTATGTCATGATTCATGTAGTTGTTAGACTTCATGATAATTTACCCTACATATATCTTTTAATTTACCTCTAATAGTGGTTGAGCTTTATTTTCTTAGTCCGATTAATGAATATGTAACATTGCTAATGTAACTAAACCTCTTTCCGATATCTTAACAAGCTTATGATTCTCAAACTTATATTCGAGTAAAAGGTTTTGATTGACACTGATTTACTTGGTGCATGTGTCATATCTGTTTAATCATAACAGCCTCTCAACAGTTGCTTAATGCAATTATATAACTAGAAATAGACATGGCTCAATTTTCATTGAAGAGTCATATGTTGTTAAATAAATGGACATAAACTATAAATATCACCATACATTGAAGAGAGGCAAGAATATGAAGTTGAGCTCCAAGACAAGGATAATTCATGAATAATTGGATAGACCCAGTTTCTGGATGCTACTTCTCAAAGAGAAAAATTCCAATTCCTTTAAAAAGAAAATCCAAAAAAGAAGACAATCTGACGGTCCTCCAGTTTCCCTCTATGGCAGAGTGGACACTCCAACGGCTCAGATTGTGTCCCAATGCCAAAGCCAAATTTGACTAAATAAAAAGTCCCAAAGTTGAAACACAGGCCTTCCCCATTCAGATACGACATCGAAGATATGAGGAAATTTGTGAGGAAATTCCTGGTCCATGAAATAAGCAAAGAAGAAGAGAAAGGGGTCTGAATCACTTGGTGTCGTTTTCTTGTGAGGTGGAAATGTGGAAAGAGACTTTTTATGTGTTGTGATCACTTCTTTCACACCACTCCTCCTTTCATCACTTATCACTTTATCAGTATCAAAGTTTCTGATTCCAATTTGATGTTGGCACACGGACGGTGGATTTCTTTTTGGCTCCTCTCCTTTGGTTTTCGCTTTCTTTGTTGAGCGTTATTCGATTTTCATGCGCAAAATGAAGTCTCTAGAAGTTTGGAGGTGCCAACTATATGTTATCTACAAGTTTTCATAACTAATTGATGTGATTCGTGTTAGATATAACCAAATGAAATGCTGTCAGATTAGTCGATGTTCGAATATTTAGAGTAAACAGTCACAATTAGTAACCCTATATTAGAAAGATAAAGAGGATCACATTCGTAAAAATTTATCAAATACGAAAAATAATCCATCGAGGTTTTGCGATGATAAGAAAGCGAAGAAGAATCTTAGTTAGAATATCAAATAGGCTTTTTGTGAATTTCATTTTCGGAAAAAAAATGAAAATAAGGATGGGCTTAATTGTTCAACTTTTTTAGAAAGTGGAAATACAATCACTTTCTCCCCAACTTTCAAATGCTGGTTTCTTTTTCATAAAGTGGGGAATATATTTTCAGTGGAAAGTTGGATCAAAATCCTCATGGTAATAGTGGGTACGTGGGGAGGTGTGTGTACCTTTCTTCTCTTCTTGCTTCTACTTTTTTGTTTATAAAAATAGTGGGCTGCAAACCTTCAGCACTCTTCAGATTTGGGCTTTGGAAATGATAAACAGTATCCCGAACAAAATAAATATGAGAATTGAAAAGAAGTGAAGAACATGGAGAAGTAGGTTGAGGTTGCAAACTAGATTAGATGGATCATGAAGCAAACAATGTAGGATACATGTTACAACATAGGGTACAAGTTACAATGTAGACAACTAAGTGACCAACTCTCCAAGATCTAGAGGAATTTGCACATTCTTACAAACACAGAATGATTTACCCAAAAAATTATAAAGATTGATCAGAAAAACAAAAGCTTTTCTAATGCCAGATACTAAATGCTAAGAGCTACATTATACATGTAATTACAGATAGCACAGTGAGCACAAAATTAGTTCAGACTAATTCTAGCAGGAAGGCAAACACCGGCAGTTTGCTCTTGCACCGAAAGTGCTCCACCGGCAACCAATTTTATTACAGAATGAGCAGTGAGACGATACCTCTGACGTGCTTCAGCAAAGCTTTTGGAGAGAACCTGTTCAATCCAATCCTCCAATGCTCTCTTCTTGTCTGATAACCAACAAGCTGCAAGTAACTGAATCATGACTCTGGGGTCGATCTCCAGCTGATCCTCAGGTCCGTAGACTTTCTTAAATTCTTGGCTGATTTCCTTCACTATTTTCTCAGCAAGAGCATCAAAGTTGAATGGCTTTAAAACCACTGTTTCATCTACTTGATCAAGGAAGTCTTCCATCCAAGCTTCTGAGTTTTCGGAGATGGAGTCACTGTCATAGTCTCCGCAATTCATTCCCTCATCTATCTCTTCAACAGGCAGATTCAGATCCAGAAAGGACCTTGATGCCTTGTTGCCCCGTTTCTGTAACTCTGAGGTTTCCTCTATGGCGGCACTGCTGTCAATCAGCTTTCTCTTATTTACAGAAGATGAGTTTAAGGTTCCTTCCCTTGATGCAATCCTCACATTCACACCCTTCATTTGGCTGGCATCCCCAATATTCACTATGTGCATTTGATACCTCTTGGCACCAAGTACTATCTCCTCTGAGAATTTCAGGGGTTCATTCTCCAAGTACTGAATTTTGCTGCCCTTTTTAGTAGCTGAAGTCATCACAAAGATCATGTTGTTAATGCTGATTTCTCTGCCGTGAGAGTCTGGAAACTTGCCAGACCTAATGGCCTGGGACAAGTTACTTTGGGCCAGAAAATCAGCCTTATCTACATTTTCAAGGAAGACAACTGAATGGGGTCTCCTGCTTAATTCCCTAGCAACATAATCTACAGCCGTCTTACCCCTAAACTTCACATCATAATCATCTTGGGATTCCCATTGAAAAATAGAGTCAGAATCACATCCCCTCTCTCCCATGTCAACAGAGATTAAGCTTTCCCTAGTGCCAAACATAAGCTCAGCAAGTGCTACAGCGATTTTCTTCTTTCCAACTCTGTCGGGTCCAACCAAAGTCAGCCATATATCTTCTCTGACTTTTGAACCACGATGCCTTCCACCACCAGACCTGCAACGGGATATAGCTTGACTAATGGTGCATATTGCTTCATCTTGCCAGCCAACCTTTTCTGTGAGAACTCTCCTAAGTGACTTGATATCTCTTGGATCAAACTGCCCACCAAAATTAGATCCAGAGCAGGAAGAGGACTGGGTTATTTGATGTAAACTATTGTCACTTACTGCATCGAATTCAGCAGAAACAGAACCAGAGAGGCGTTGGTGACACTCTCTATGATCTTGTAACTTGGGATTGCTTGGTCCCTGACTAGTTGACGCATATAAGGTTCCCAATCCTAAATCTGTAGTCACCGAAGTTATAGTTGAGGATGACGTGCGTTCAGTGGCAAGATTCATAGTGAGGATAGGAAAAGGTGAATGGCAGGGGCTTCCCAGTTCAAGTTGCTGACCATTTGAATCTTTAACTAATTGCTTGGTTTGCGTACCAGCATTTTCAGCATCAGAAGCTACTTGCATTAGTAACTTTTGTTTTGACAGAAAACTCTTCTGCCTGTCCATCTGAAGGCAGAGATATTTTGCACTTCGGTTTTCCTGCATAGATGAATCTTCACCACTGCTTTCTCTTCTATCTGCAGCAATGTGAGAGCCCTCAGGAGATGCACCATGAGACCCAGCATGACAATTGTCCATGTTAGGGAATGATTGAGCATGATGAATTTTTCGGCAGATATCATTCCATTTCCTTTGCAGTCCTGATACTGTATCACTCAATGTCGTACAATCAGCTTTGGTCTGCAGTGAATAATGGAGCACACTCTTACTCATTTATTTTCAAAATTAATTTGATGAATAACATATTAATCAAACCAATCACGAGAAGCGTGTGTTTAGCTTCACGTATATGTGCGTGCGTGCATGCTTGTGTGCACAAACTTAATGCCAACTTGAGCCATATAATTAAACTTTGAAGGGCGTACACACCTTTACGAGTTCCACTCCCTTGCCCGTGTCAAGTTCAGTCATTTGCAACCAAGAAGGTGAGCTAGTTGAGCACTGATCACCTACTGTAATGGCTGATCCATCTTTCTGAATAGAAGCAACTTCTTGCTCATACTTCTCTGTGCACAGATGACAGCGTATAAAAGATTGATTCGTGATGCTCAGTGGATTTATAAAGTCAGAAGGTCCAGAGAAGAATCCCGCAAGTGGAACAAAGGACCCCAACAAGCTGTAAGTATATCATGAGTATGGAACTGTGAGATCCAACGGGCACAAAATAGTCAGAAGCTAAAGCATGCCTTGAAGTCTTAAACATGTAGACATGCACACATACACAGCTTGCAATAGAACTAGCAAGTTAAACATCATTACATACAGGCATACAGTACACACAACATAGGGTACATACAACATATAGATAGACCATGTAACACTCTGGAACTAGTGATTGCAGAATCATTAACCCCATAGTGATGGGTCGTCAGCTTCAAACCTACATTACTATATCTAGATAGACCAAGCAACAACAGATAGAAACTATAGCTTGCTGCAGAAAAATTCATAAACATCTTACAATCAAGTGAAAGTTACCGTATATAAGTCTAAAAAAGTTAAAACTACCAACAAAAAGACCGAAAGGCATGAATGAAACACACATTTTGAGCTCAATGAAACCAGCCCTGTGAATTTGGTTAAGCAAGAGCTATCAACCTTATCTTTTCATCATGAAACTTCAAGCAGGATAAAGTTCTGACAAAAAAAACTTCCCACTAAACTTGACTTGCATACGTAATTTACTTGTTCAAATACTGCTCTGTTCTCTTGAATATAGGACTGACATTTCATTAAAAAAAATTATCATTGATCCTAGATTAACAGAATACAAATTTCTTGACTACCACTGGAAAATAATTTTTATAGAGAACTCAAGCATAATGTTCAACCTAATATTTCACATGAACAAGCCCCTTCATCTGAAACTCGAAGCAATAATATCAGTGACCCTCATCATGGTCAGGAAATGGAAAGTTATTGATGACCACTGGAAAACACATTTCACATAGTAAAAGCTTGAATAAATATTAATCTTATATAACATGAAACGAGCTCTTCATTTCAAACTTGATGCTATAACAATAGTGACCCTGAATATGGTTAAAAAATGAAAAATTCTTGATGACTACCGGGACACACATTTCTCATAACAATTACTGATAACATGAGATGGACTATTTATCTCAAACTTGAGTGAAAGCAATTAGTGATCTTGAACATGGTTAGAAAATGAAAAAACCTGGACTCCCGCAGCAAAAAAATCTCATAGAAAAATCTTGAACAATTACCCATCTTAAATCACATGAAACAAGCTTTTCAGCTCAAACTAGAGGCAATACTTGTGTCATTCCGAAGCGAATGTTTGTGTCTGATTTATTGATGTAAAGTATTATATTTTAGTAAAATAACTGAAAACAATACTGACATCATAGTACAGAATCATGGAGACTGTAATATAATGCAGCAAAGACTAGATGACAAAAGGAAAAAGACTACTAGTGTTACTAATCTATCTATTCAAAAAAAGTTTCTAATTTATTTTCCTGGAGTGATCTAGATGGCAAAAAAAAAAATATATATTATTATACAACCAGAAAACCAGAGTGATGAAATCAAGCAATACTTTCTTTTCTAAACACCATCCAAAGAAACAATAACAATCTGAACTAGAAAAAGGAGCAAAACACCAAAACTAGAGTTGAAGCATCACCTCGACTTATCTACAGAAGCCTTGGAAGAGCTAATGGGAAGGAGATGAAGGCCCCAATCCTTCTCAATGGCCGGAAACCGAGCCAAAAGCTTCATATACATGTCATTACTCCCCGCTGCGCCGATCAACCACAGTTTCCCACTATGCATCTCAACCAACTCCTTCAACCGAACCACCACAAAGCTCAAAGCATCACTCACTACCCCCTCAGCAACCAAAGCCTTCACTTCGCCGAAATTGACTATCACACCGGCTCCATCCCCGGAACATTTCTCGGCCAAATGACTCACCTCCTTCAGCTTCGAGCTCATCTTCTCTTCACTCCCACCCTCCACCACAAACTCCGCAATTTCCTTTTCGAGAGTGACTACACCAAACCGACTGACTTCAGGAGGCAAGAGTGGTAACTTGCCTTTCTGTACAGCTGTCATGAAGCTTCCGAGAGCTTCGGCGGCGTTTACGCCGATGAGTAAGGGATTCTTCCCGCTCTTTCTAACCAACACCTCCCCGATTCTCTTGCAATTCTCGTCTCCCCTCTCCTCGATTCCCGCGAGCGGGAAAGGGAATCTCATACGGGCCGGGTCGGGATCCGTTAGATTGCAGAGGAAAATGGGCGGGACCAGAGCCCGAGAGAATCGATTTGATTGCGTTACGGGCGGGTGAACAATCGCGAGCTTTATGTCACAGCTCCGAAACCCGGCGTCGCCCAAGACCCGGCTCACAATCGGGTCGTCCAGAATCGACAAAATGAAGTGCTTGAGCTCGACCTTCAAAAGCGACGCCGTTTGCTGCTGGCTGTGAATCTGGTGCAGGTGGAAGCTCTCCGGGTGTCGCCTCTGGTTCGCCTGAGACCTCTTGATCGCCGCCATCAGCGAGTTCGACACCGGCGGCTCCTCCTGCGCCTTCGCCGACGGCAAACGGTCCAGCGACACCCCGACGCAGAGCTCCAGCGCACGGAACTTGAGGCGTTGCGTGTACGCGCTGCTATTGGCGCGTGTACACGCGTCGCGGAGAGCAGACGAGGGAAGTGAAAGCAGAGCCGAAACAGCATGAAGCGAGGTCGTCTGGGCGTGGCTCCGCCTACGCGCCACGGCCACCGCGTCGTCTAACGCACGCGCCGCCTCCTCCGTCAAACATTGCCTCGCTGCGCCTACCGGCGTCGGCATCGCCGGCTAGCGAGTTGTGTATGGATAAAATAATAAAGCACGAGACTTTCTCCGAGAATGAATAAAGAAACGATTCTTGTGTGGAGATTTTGAAAGGGTGTGTCTGACTTGTGAGCAAAACCCACAAATAAAATATATGCCGGACTTGATTTTATAAACTCTGAAACCTTTTTGGGAATAAACTAATGAAGATGGAAGATGGAGTAATCGGAAAACAAAAAAAAAACTAATGAAGAAGATAAAGAGTAATGCAGAGAGAGAGAGATGAATGCTGGAGGAGTAAGAAGCAGGAGTTTGTTGCAGGGAGAGGAGGAGGAGGTCTAATTTGGGGTGGTGGGGACGGGGATATAATACCAACAACAACAACAAGAGCAACACATGGTGAAAGAGAGCATAGCAAAATAGAGAGCATAGCATAGATTCTCTCTTCTTCGAGTTCTTTTGTTTCTGTTATTATTTACTTTGGGTTTCTTTTAGGGGGGATAGATGCAACCTATACAAATGGAGCAACCAGGCAGCCGTCGCTGTCGCAACTTTGGAGAAAAGAGAGAGGCTTTCAAAAAGTGAGATTGACCTTTCTGTTATAAATGAAAAAAAATTTAAAACAGTACATAATAAATAATTTATTTTTAATTTTAATATTTTAAGTTTCAAAACAATCGTAAACGTACATGACATTAGAATCACCATATATTTTTAGTACATGACATTAATAATGTTGTTAACTATATGTAATTTCTTAAATTTTAAATAGTGATTTCGGATTTTCTCTATTATACATTTCTTTATATTTGTTTTACTCTTTTTCTATTTATATACTCTTTGTTTTAATATTGTTAATTCAGACCATAATCTTAATAACTTTGTTGTCCGCAAGTAGATCACCATATTCCATCTTCTGTTTTAATTTTGGTCTTCTAAAAATTGTTGTTTTGTTACTAGTTCAACAATGAGAATTAGATCTTTTGTGTTAAAAAATGACTTTGCTGCTCCTAAAAAAAATTAGTACTATTTCAGCAATAAAAAAAAATTACTAATTCAGCAATGACAATTATATCCTTTTTATTTCTCTCTCTTTAATAATTATTAATTTTAATAATTTATTACTACTAAATTAGGGAGTGACAGATTTGTCCCTCAAATTTTAACAGAACGCATAACATCATGTACATATTTTTGGTTGAGATTAAACGTTCATGTACTTTTATGATTGTTTTAAAACTTGAAACACTAAAATTAGGAGTTTATCATTTGTCATGTGCTGTTTTTAAAATTTTCATGTTTTATAAACACGGTGAACAGATGGTTAGAGTAGTTGATTAGGTGATTAATTTTGTTGACTAGGTGATTAATTTTGGCCAATCTCTTTTTGGTTTGGTCTTATGTCAAAACGGCCAATCTAGAGGTTTATCGCGGGTAGCGATCATAGAAATTTCAGTGAGCAATGAGGCGGACTAACGTTATAGCTGCGTTCCTAATTTCCTACTCATTTCTTGCATGTTCGTTTCATAAGCTTTTCGAATTCGAAGTTTAAAACCCTCACTTTCCTACAGAACTCATGGAAATATAGCCACCAAAACTCAATGAGATAATTATAGACCCCAATTGAAGGGATCGATTAGAAGCTATCACTTTCCTTCGAAATGAATTAGCAACATTGTTGCATTCTTTTCATTGGAAGCAAACTTGACGGTCCAACATATGAGGCATAATAAGTTACCAGCTCAAAAACTAACCGTCTTAATCTGTAACTTTTTTTCTTCTGCTACATAAAAATTTGATTTGTATATGTTGTTTGCACAATTGCACTTGATTATCGCTGAAGCCACAGGTTATTATAAGTTGACGTCTAACTAAATTATGTCAATTGTTCATCATGCTTATCTCTTATATAGTCGTATATCAATCACAAAGTGTAGATAACTAGATAAAGGTTCTAAAGGGGGAAGACAACTTCAGCTTGCATAATAGTAACAGGATTAAGATAAACATGAGCACACAAACATAATCGCATCAAGGAAAGCATGAGGCATATAACTATATACGAGATCTGTGGGAGGTGACCCAAGATCATATAGTCCTTCTCAGGCAAAACCCATCTCGACCCAGTTGGCAAAGAACCTAGCCACCCTCTGAACCTCTATCACGAGAATAGCTAGGGTTTCTTTGGTGCTTCTCTTTGCAGCTTTCCAGTTCTGAGTCCAAAACCAGTAATCAAACACAAGCTCAGAAACCTACTATATATGTGGGATCGGTTTAAAAGCTGAAGCTGTGAAAGGCGCGCAGAAACAATAGTAGCTACGAATAATGATATGATTCCAAAGAAAACACAGCCAAAACCAAATATTGGTGGCTGGTGAGAGGTCGAGCTGGAGGGAGAGATATGTGTGATCTGAGATTTTGGGGGAGAAAAGGTGTCTGATTTGACGTGCGTTTTTGTTTTGCTGTGGGCTGTCTTTTCATTTCAACAAAAACCTACTAAGGTCTTCTGATTGTGTTTTACTTCGTTCATTCTTATTCTTAATATCATATACCATTTTCTAGAGGTCCATTTCTGGTTTAGATTTTCCAAATCTACAAGAGGAATTTTCGCTTAACTGTTACTTCAATAATACACGTCATCATCGACTTGAAGATAGAAATTAGGAAAGTCCAAAGACTGTTCTTGAATTATCTACGGATTTAAAAAGACATTTTAGGACCTCATGTTTATAAACGATCACAACATTTGGACTGTATAACACGTTCCACAAGCTATTGAACCAATGTGCACGTTATTATTCGGTCTGGTGACATAGTCATCCTTTTATAAGTGGGATATTAGGAGTATGACTCACAAAATGCTTGTTATATTATATGAGTTGTTTGATTGATAAAAAAAAAAAACTATTAGGCCAATGTTATAATTATAGACAAAATTGCTAGAAAAATTAAGTGGATGAACTCGGAAGTGATACTAATGTTACAGTTTAACTACCTGATTTCTAAATCGATCTTTTATAAAGCATCTACCCATTTACACTCTCTTGATAAAAATGTACCATAGATCAAGATTAGAGCAAAACTGTCACTATCTTAAAATTAGAGTGTCATTATCGCTCCTCTAAAATTAACAACCATACCCGTGAAATCATATCATTCAATAATTCAATTTAACATCGCAAGTTCTATCATTCAACAATTCAATTTTACAGAGAAACATCTATCAACGACCCTACCAGCTGTTTCGATCCTAAAGTTTTCAACCAAGTCATATTTCGGGACATAAACCTACCCTAGAAGCAAACTAGAACTAATCAAGGACACAAACCCTTCATGTGAACAATAATCACTATCACATCTTTATTCATACATGAACGAATGAATCTTTCATTTCTTTCTCTCTCGTATAATGTTGGAGTTGATGTTAATGGATCAAAGGGCTCCTCTCCCACACATCACAATCACTTTCGTGTATTTGGCATTAGCATTACCCTTTCACTCACTAGAGAGTCGTTCGATTCGCCTCACCACACAAAAAGCTCTCTGCTCGTGACAGCTTCTTTGGACTTGCATGATTCAACTTGCAAGCTCTGAGCAGTAGTTCCAACTATTCACCCTCCCGAAAGGATTCGTAAAGATTTGCACAGATATTTCTTTTCGGCTAATAAGGATTCTAGCAACTTTCTCGTTTAATTGTCTAATACATTAATGAGTCTATTGTGAATCAAATTCATAAATTTTCATTTACAAGAGAAGACTTATGTCACTAAATCAAATGGTACTTGGCAAAATAAAATTAAACAAGAAGATATGAAAGAAAATATTGTTAGCATATCTCTTATCTTTGGTGTAGTGGACTAGATTAAAGATCAACTTTCATTGATGAAGACATAGAATAAGATTTCTTGACACCATTGTTGTTTGAAGGTGGCGAAAAGCACAGTGTGCTTCTAAGAGATAGTTCAGAAGCTAAGAAAAAATAATTTAGAGCATATTTAGTAGTATTGTTTTTTTTTTTTTATGAAATTTGTCAATTTTTGAGATAAATAAGAGCTCAAATAATATGTCTAAATAGTTGCTAAATATAAAGATTGCTAAACAAAATTACTAAATTTGTCAACTAAGTCATGAATCGCTAAAGCAAAACTTATATCCCCTCTCTCATTTTTATTCATGTGTCAGCTTATAATTCATTAAAACATATCATATAGCTTAACTATAACGGCTGAAGCAAAGTTGCTATATCGATAAATGCTCAAATGTTGTGTGTAGTTTAATTATAGTAAGATTCTTTTATCACAACTTTATGCTGACAACTCTACCGACTTATAAAAATATGATTTTCACTTGCTTTTTGATAAATTTTTGGCTCTTGGACAACTCCAGGACTTTGTCCGCATGTTGAGAGATATATCAAGTAAAATGAGCTTAAAACAGTAGACGAAAAGCATTTCATAATATTCAAAGAAAAAAAATACACAAATGATACTATCAACAAAGACAGTTTCAAAATATTCAACGAAAAATACGCATAAATGATATGGTCGATCAAAAGCATTTGATAATATTCAACAAAAAATTACACATAAAACATATATAATAAAATTCACATGCATCAACGGTTGAAGATCGCACGCACACAACTTTCACTTGCCTTTCTCTTTCACTTGCCTTTCTCTTTAGGTGAAGCCTAAGGCACGCGCAACTGGGGATTTTGGATGCATTTTTAGTGGCTTTTCTCAGTTGGTGATGACCGGTGATAATAATAGAGAAAGCGTGTCTCAATGGGACTGAGATACTGAGAATTGAGATTTCTCATTTGAGAGCATAAGATTTTTATGCACAGAATTGGTCATCAATCTCACTTTCTGTTGAAACAAAGTGGCTTTTGCCTAATTTGGAATATCTGCATTTGTTCCACTTCCAGTTCCATTGGCTTCTTTCGACTAAAAACTACTCTCTACTTCTTCTCTTTTAATCCAGCCAAACCAACCAACTACGCCATATTGCCAAAACTTCCCTAGTCTAGTACTCCATGGATTCTTTAATGATGCAAAGAAAACTTGATTACCCAACACAAAAGAAAAGGAAATGGATTGGCCTGGTCGTCTGGTGAGGTTTCTTTTCAAACAAGAGATGTAAAGAAGAATTAGGTTGGGGTTGCAAAAGTGATGATGTTGACTATTCCTTTATGCTAAAAGTCAGAGGTTTGCACGCATAATTATTGATATGAATCAAGATCATGGCGTCATTCCAAGTGTGTTTCTTACTGTTGTTGAATAATGGATATGTACTCAAGAAGGCTGCAACCCACCACAATCCAGCCAGGTGGGTAACTATCAACACCAAAATGCTGCCAGGTGCTGAAGCTTTATGCTCAAGTAATCACACAATCTCAGATGATTAGTTCTAACTTTGAGGAAAGGGAAAGAAAAATATGAAGATGGGAAAAAGAAAATTTCAAATAATATATTGTGAAACTGAGAAACACATAAAAATAGCTGATCTTGGAATATTGCTGTTGATACCAAAAGAAAAAAGAAAAAGAAGAAGATTACATAAAAGAAAAAAATAATACTTTTCTGTTGTTTTTTTTTGTTACACACACAAAGTTTTTGAGTTCAATTATAACTCTTGCAAGCAGGTGTTTGGATAAGAACACAATACACGCACCAAAGTTCGATTGCAACTCAATCATCCTAACCAAACACTTTATATAAAGAGACCAAAACCTCCAAAAAGAAAAAAAAGGAAGAGGAGAAACAGAGAAGAACGCAAAGAGAACAAGCGAAGAGAGCAGAAGAAGAGAAGAAAAGAACTTGCGAGCCAACAAGAAGATAGTGAAAGTGGAGCTCTCATTCTAACTCTCTTTAGTTTTGTAGCATCTTTATCTTTTTGTATCCTCTTTATCTTTCTGTATCCTCTGGAGTCCCAACCTTGTTTCATCGGAAGCCCCGAAAGCACGATTTCAACAACCATCTCTTTCTTCCCGAGCAAGGTCCCAATGCCACTCAAACCTCAAAGACTGTTTCAGATCATCTCAAGGTCATCACCAAAAGAAAACTATGGCCGCTCGACCCTTTTTCTTATTGCAACAAAATATATGGTCTTGCGTCATTCGCATAACAAGCCACACAAGGGGAAGAGATCAAACATTCCAAGCAACGCAAGTTTGAAGTTGTTTTGTCAACTATGAAGAGCAGGAACTTATCCTTGACGTCTTGGAGTATTTCTGAGCAGATCGAAGTAAGCTTGAGTACCCAATATGCGCTTTCGATCAAAGTGGAGTACAGAAACGGAGGCAACATATCTCCATTTATAGAGGAGCAGATCTTTCAAGTTCGACTCCCAATTGCATTCGATTTCCATTCACAAACATGTTTCTATCCTCAAGATGATAATCATCAAGATGTTGTCAAGCTTATCGAACTGGGAAAGACGTCTCTGAGGAGTTTCATGATCTCATCAAGGCTACAAGTTCTTTTTGGTCAAGGCTACAAGTCCTTGTTGGGCATTATCATGCAAGCTGGATAGCAGAGTTTGTATGCGAAAACGACTTCGCATGGAACCAAGAAAAGGACTTCGCATGAAACCAAGAAAAGGACTTCGCATGGAATCAAAAAATGGACTTCGCCTAGATGAACATGAAGCGAGATGGCTTTGCGCAGATTAAACATGAAGGCGAGGCAAGATGGCTTCCAGTAGAAGTGGAAGTCCTAAGGTGAGGCGAGATGACTTCGCGTAGAAGTGGAAGTCCTAAGGCGAGGCGATATGACTTCGCGTAGAAGTGGAAGTCTTAAGGCGAAGCGAGATGGCTCCGCGTGTGAGACTTCGCGAAAAAACAAGAGGCGGAGTTCGCATGCATGCAGAGATTGAATTTACATGAATCACCTACGCCCTTATTGAGGACCGTGGCCAAAACAATTCAAGCCTCTTGGTCACACTAATACATCATCCGTTTCGGGTGTCCAGATCAAATACCCAAAGTTTGGTTTCATAAAAAGAGTGTTTCGAGACCAACCCAAATACATCAAAAACATAAAATTCTACTTGGTACAAAACCAAGAAATCCCAAAATACCCAAACATTTCGAACTACAATGGTTTGATCCCTTTACAGTGTATGTAGGCAGTGTGGATTTAAATCTGGGTACAACCACATCTAAAACCAAATCTTTGTTTTTTTTCCAAACCTTTCGAACTACAATGATTTGATCCCTTTACAGGGTATGTAGGCAGTCTGAATTAAATCTAGGTACAACCACATCTAAAACCAAATCTTTGTTTCTTTCCAAACCTTTCGAACTACAATGGTTTGATCCCTTTACATGGTATGTAGGCAATCTGGATTTAAACCTGGATATAACCACATCTATAATCAAATCCTTAGTTCTTTCCAAATCAAATTCTCAAACTCATAACCAAACCTTTCGACAAGTCATTTACTTTGTCGAAACACCAAAAACCATAAAACTTGAACTACGAGTGACTTGATCCCTCACAGGGTACGTAGGCAACCTATAAAACAAACCGGGTGCAGTCGCAATTCCCCTCAAACACACACATTCCTCATTTGTTACTTTGTAATTAGAATCAAAGGATCTTTCCTTGAAGACAAGAGTTGTAATTAAGGAATTTACTTTATTCTGAATGGGTCGAACCAAACATAATTAAAACTCTATTTTAATTAATAAGATAGAGTGAAATTATGTTGAGTATATATGTATTTACAATTTTTGTCCAACAATTACAAACAAAATGAATAACGCTAAGTAAATCACAATTTAAGGAATCACCTATTGCCCCACCTTAATACTTATTTTTTTATTTATTTTTATTGTGTGAATGAAATAGTCGCATTATAACCAATTTAGAGAATTACATGGATATAATGTAGAAATTTAAGATAACCTCAGTCTATATAGTCTTTCGTGGGGATAGCATCTTGTTTTTAAGTTTATCAAGATTGAATTGCTTATATGTCAAATAATAGAAATTCTTGTATGCACGACGTGTATTTACACAACATAATTTTAACCGTTCATAACAATTCATATGTTTGACCACCATGTTTGAATATTATTTCCTCTAATCATGATTATTCTTATATGTATATGAAGATACACGCTATGTACTAAAAATGCTCTTAATAATAAACTAACATGTAAGGTGGACTTCAACTGGTTTCACATAACGTAGTTCGCTTAGTATTGCTCCAAACAAAAATTTGTTTAAAGTTATAAAGTTATAAAAACATATCAGAATTCACACCTTTTTTTTAGATAACAGAGTCAAGGTCCAATCAAATATATTAACGTTACTGCGTCAAGGTAGATAGGGTCGGCTAACTGTGTCGGGATTAGGGTTAGGGCCCAAGATCCAAGTGATGACTGATGAATAGTATGAGATACCCGTATATAACAACGGGTCGGGTATGGGTAATACCCGATGTACCCATAATTTATTTTTGAAAAATCAAACCGGGTTTGAGCACCGCTGCGAGCCTCCGACCATCTTCGTGAGTCCACCCTGTCTCCTCTCTCTCCAATTCTTCTATCTCAACCTCGCCGGAGATCCGCTTCTCCGGCATCTTTCTCGGGTAACTACTTCACTTGACTCTCTCATCTTTGATAATGATCAATTCTGGGTTCTCTCTCTCATAGTTCTGGGTTTTATTCTTTAGCTTCTAAATCATTCATTTCAATATTTCACCTTCTGTTTCAATTATTGAAATTCGATCCAATCATTTTTAACCCATTTAAACTTAATCTACCTTTGAATTGAACTAAATGTTTCCATCATGTTCAATTTTGCATGTCGATATTCAAATCTCTTCTGCTTATCTGGTTAGTTTGGAGTTTGGATCAACAATCTAACTTGTTTCTCAAATTTCAGCTCTTGGGAACTAAGTAGAATATGAAACTGATAGTTTTATGATTTTTGTGTGTAGGTCGTGGAGCCATGAATTGGGTTCAACGTAAGATCTATCTTTACAATGTCACTTTTGGGCTCTATATGTTGGATTGGTGGGAGCGTTATCTCTTCAGTATCCTGTTTACACCTTTTTCTTATGTGTTTTGTAGTTGTGAAAGCAGATAGGTCGGAACTTTAATTACTATGTTTCCCACCATTCTTGATCAAATTTAGAAAAGGATTCTCTCATATACTGTGAGCAGTTATAGTATTTGCACTTGTGAATTCCTTAATCTTGACAGATACTTTGGTCCTGGTATTGATGTGGTTCATCTTTTACAACAGCTCGCGGTATTTAACAGAGTTTTTCAAGAGGTAGCATTCAAATTATTTTCTCAATGTTGCAAGGCGGTATTGTAATTCTTAAATTATATCAGAACATATACATTCTTAATTCTGCACTATTGATGTAATTGGATTTGAATCATTTGATGGTATAACTGAAAATATATCATAATATGTAGTTTCACAGCCATTTAGAAAGGAAGCTTGTTACAATCATTGACTCCTGCCTTTTTCCCTTATATCTTGTTTTTGGTTGTGGACTTGTGGCATTGAGATTTTTCCTATCATGTTGAGTTTCACCTCTCCCCAGTAATCTACTTGTCTATTTTAGCAAAACTAAGTTCCTTGCAGCCACTTGATCCTCCTTGATGAAGTTTTCAACAGCTGAACATACAAAAACCACCTCTCGTCAAACAATTTGCGTGATTTTTCTACCTTTCACTCTGTGTTCTAAATTGTGTCAGTTAAAATCTAAATATGTACTGAGGTTGAACTCCTGTGTGAACTCCACTTGCCCAAAAAGACTAGCCTAAATTTGAGAGGTGCCTTTGAGTCAGTAGAGTACCCTAAAGTTTTGTCTAGAACATCAATTTTTAGTTGTAGCTTTCAGGTTACATTAATACATTTTGTTTGGTTGTGTTCTTCACGAGTTTTTCAGTATAAGTAATCAGTTCAAGAACTTCACTAAAATGTAGTGTGATGCATTTTATTGTCCTTTCAGTTGGTCTATCAGATGGGTATGGACCTTCCATGACTTAAACTGCTGTATTTAACTTTTCGTCCATTATAATTTCAGGCATCTATGGTGAGGACTGCAAACAATATCAATCTGTAATGTTCAAATTTGTGAAGTGATTGAGGATTTGAATGCAGCTGCAGCTTGTTACTACTTAGTGTTTCCTTTGACTTGTGAAAATGTTGACCTTGATTAAGAACAACTTGCTTGTACTGCCCATTTCTACTCCATTTGGTCGTGTTTTACGCTTACATTTACTAAATTCAGCTTACTCCATGGCTTCCCGGCTCTATCTCCTGATTGAATTATCTGAACAAGGATTATCGTTATTGGTTATGACCACAGCACACTATGTCATGTCTCCTCCTTCCTGAAACCTTTTGTTGCTCTCACTCTCTTTGTTCTCTTGCTAGAAAGAATTTTTGCAATCTTTTCTCATAAAAGTTGGTCATATTCCTTTGTCTATTATCACTTTCTAATAAGCAATGTAAGAACGAATCGAGGGGTTTGTTTTTGGTTTCGTTCAACTGCTATGCAAGAGAGTTATAAGCTATGTTGTATTGCATCAAATTCTGATTTGATCTTCTACCTTATTCACTTGCTAATCTCCCATTTTCATCATTTGGCTTTAGATAGCTTTACAGAGTTTAGCAAGAATTGTTCAAGGGACATGTCACATATGATCTTGAAGGACAAACCACTAGTGTCCCCTTGATTTCCAACCAGATCATGAAACTAGTTTCCAAATTCGAAGTTTTAAACACTAGGTTCATCTCTCTTGATGTGGCAGATATAAAGTTAGGGAGACAATCATGGGGGAAACTGGGATTATCCAAACAAAGAGAATAACTTATTAGCCACTAATAAACAAGCAGATGTACTGTGGTTTCATTACAAGAACCCCAATACATGAAAGATAAGATTAACGGATTAGGGTTCGATCGTGATTTGACACCATTGTCGGAGTTGTCCTTGTAAAAAGGACTGGAACGGTGACTGTATAGAGCAAACTCAGCAAGGTGGGGGAGATTAAAAGGAAGTCTTGATGAGTCTGTGTGGGGGGACCAAATTCTATAATCTCCACAACGAGAGAAAGAGAGATCTCCCAAATATATGATGGATTTCCAAAGTACATATGCAAGATTCTTCATGAACATATTCAACCTCCCACTCACAATGTGGCTGAATAATACTACGAAAGATTGTTTAGTAATCAACTATATAGATGTGCATAGTGCGTACGATGTGTAAGGGATGTGCTTGGTAATCAACTATATAGATGTGCATTAGTGCATATGATGTGTAACGATAAGGGATATATTTCTTAGGTTCACTGGTTCACTCATTTTTTTTTATCATATATTACAACTTCGTGAGTTGTTTCTACCTGCTTCGTCCCGAGCCGGGAAGGGGTTGCGAGGCGGAGCGAAGTAGAATTCTTTGGGTCTTTCACTCGGAACCTGCACAAGTGACAGCGTCACGGGGTTGGGATTGGGTGGCCTAGTCTTCGACTCTCCGATGCTTAAGTTAGTTTTAAGCACTTGCAAAGGTAGAGGAGTGTGAAAGAGAGAGTGTGTACCGTTTATGGTAGCTTGAGCTTGTTTTATAGGCCAAGCTTGGGTACCTTGACCTTAGTCTTCAATGTGGGACTACTTGCTAGTCTTTATGGTGTCTTCCCTTTTGGGGGTGTTTTGTCGCTAGAGTGATTTTGGCAAGCGGTTTGTTACCGACCCTTCACTCTTTGGATGCCCATGAAGGGCTCACCAGGGCTATCTCAACCGGGTATTCTGTATTTGTACCTTTTTCTCGGCTCAGCCAAGTATTTTGGCTATGTACTAACAAGTCCCCAAGTCCCCAGTCCGAGAGAGTTCTTGGGTGGGGAGTTATTCTAGAGATGCCGAGAATAGGTTTTACCCGGGTGCGGGAGGCATGGTGCCGAGTCTCCAAGTCCCCATGCGAGAGTCGCGAGGTGACGGGGGTGATGTTCCGAAAATAGGTTGGCGAGAAGAAACGTTTGCCGCTGCCCTGGCGAGTCAGTCCGTGCTTGGTTGGCGACTGTCGCTGTTGAGCGTTGCGGTCGCTGCGTGGCGAGTCAGTCCGCGCTTGGTTGGGGAGACTCGCTATTGAGCGTTGCGGGCCGCTACCCTGGCGAGTCAGTCCGCGCTTGGTTGAGGACTGTCGCTGTTGAGCGTTGCGGGCCGTTGCCCTGGCGAGTCAGTCCGCGCTTGGTTGGGGACTGTCGCTGTTGAGCGTTGCGGCCGCTGCGTGGTGAGTCAGTCCGCGCTTGGTTGGGGAGACTCGCTATTGAGCGTTGCGGGCCGCTGTCCTGGCGAGTCAGTCCGCGCTTGGTTGGGGACTGTCGCGGTTTTTTTTTTAAGTGGCCAAAGGCGACGTGGCTTTGCCCTGGCCGTTCGGGTTTGTAGGGTCCAGGGGAATGCCTATAAATAGGGTTGGAGAGAACTGAAGGGGGGAGTTCGCGATTTTGAAACTGGAAACTGTTGAGCCGTGATTTTTGTTTTAGGGTTTCGGCTATTCTACAAGCTTCAGACTGGGAAACGTCCAATTTCATCCTCGATCGATTGGGTGCGAGCGCTCAGCTGTTTGTAATCAGCTTCACTGCCACTACGCAAACCCGCTGTTTCCAGGTATGAATTCGTCGCTTTCTCTGTCTTTGGTTTTGTATGTGGTGGCGGTGTTGTTTCGGGTTATTTGGGGTGTGGGATTGTTCACATGTTTGTGGTGTTGGTAGGAATTCTAGGGTGAGAGATTTGTTATCGGGCTGGTTAGGGTTAAGGTAGCGGGGTATGGCAGATCCGGTGTGGGTGTCCAACGAAGAGATTGTGGTGGTCTCTAGTTCGCTTAGCGCCGATTCAGATACTTTCCACCGGATGGAGGAGGGATTGGATAACCTTATGGCGGAAATTGCCCTTGACTTGGGGGAAGGCATTCCTGTGATGGATGTCGGGTCTCATGTGTCCTCGTGTGACCCTCTATTGCAGGAGATAGAGGAATTGATCATGGTGACATCTCGTGAGGAGGATGATTCATTTTGGGAACCCCCTGGCGAGAGTTTGACTTCGTCTGAGCTTGAAGTGCTTCGGCAAAATTAGAGTATTCTGGAGGAGGTCTTGTTGCGGCCGCTTGGCCGGGGGGTGAAGTTTTGGGATCCCCCGGGCAACTTTACGTTGGTATAGGAGTTGATGCGGGTTGATGTTCCCGCTGCCCCCGTTTTTGCAGTACACCTTAGCGTGCTTGCATGTCGCCCCGGGGCAGGTTACCCCCAACATGCTGAAGCAAATATTGGGAACGGGCGTGTTATTTCGCCTGCTGAAGCAGAAGTTCCCAAATTGTGACGAGTTCAATGCGTGCTGGCACATGGGTGGTGCGCGAAGAAGGGCAGCCGGGGCTGCGTGACGATGAAGTCATGGGGGAAGTTTAAGGTGTTGGTGGAAGACTTGCCCACCTCAACAAGTGAAACCTGGAGGCGTAAGTGTTTCCTTGTTGGGGGGCAGTGGCAGGAGTGGCACGTGCATCCTTTCCGGGTCCCGGGGAGTTTCCAGAGAATAGGTACCGTGCTCTTGTACCTTGTGTTGTTTTGTTTTGTTTTGTCTGATCTGTCACTGCTGACAACTAGCTTTGTGCAGTGCCGCAAGAGTACAATCTAACTGAGCTGATGGAGCGGCGGATTCGCCGGGTGATATGGGCGTTTGAATGTAGGAGCTCGTATCGGATATGCCGTCTTGGCATATACGGCCACTTCGGCTACGCCCGGGTTCCGGGTCTGTATTTTAGTGGTTGCGTTATCTGTTGTAGGTTTGCGAGTCGTTGTCTGACTATTGCTTGTTTGTTGCAGTGACGATGCCACGCGACGGGGGTTCACGGAAGAAGGAAGATCCTTACAACAAGGTGTCGGATGAGGATGTGTTAGATGGGCTGCTAGCTGAGGCTGACCATGCCAAGCAGTATGACATTGACTTGGAGACGGGGGAGGGAAGGGAGGTGGAGCTAGGTGATTGTGAATATTTTCTGAGATTGAACCTGGCGGATGAGGATTACGCCTATGTGCCTCCGTTGGTGGTGGAAGCGATGGGTCTAGGCATCCAGGAGGTGGAGTTGGAGGTGGAGGAGGTGCCGGTAGAGGGTGATCGCGAGGGCAAACCGGACCAGGTGCAGGAGGAACCTGTTGTGGAGGAGGTTGCGGACCGCGAGGAAGAGACAGGTGCGGCCCGGACTCGGAAGAGGAAGGAGAGGGTTGACCCGGCTCGCGAGGGCCAATCAAAGAGGTCGCGGAGGGACAACCGGTCTGGGGGATCTGCAAGTTTAGCTGAGGTTGCCCAAACCTTGGAAGGGACAAGGGACGCACAACCATACTTAGCTCAGATGGCCTTCGACATGCGTCACCGTGCTCGCGACATGCATGTACTGGAGGATGTGGATCCGCCGGCGGGAATGGCTCTTGCTAAGGAGAAATTGACTCGGGTAAGTGTTTGTATACTTTTGTGTTCCACTAGTTTGAGCTTGGGGTTTATACGTTGCTATGTGATTGCAGGCGACATTGCTGATGTACGCCGCGAGTGAGCGGGCCGCCTCCCATTGGCAGGATGATGCTGAGGCGAAGAGCCAGTAGTTGAGGGAGGCTGAAGAACATAACCGTGGCCTTGCAGAGCAGCTAGCTCAGGCGGAGCAGACCACTGCTGTCTTCCAGGCTTAGGTGGCGGAGTTGAAGGAAGTTGTGAGGAAGAAGGATGAACAGGTGGAGACTTTGGAAGTGGCGACTACTAAGGCAGCGTCCTTGGAAGCTGAGGTGGCCAAGTTGACGCAGGCACTTGCGGATCTGGAGGTGTCCTGGAAGGCCAAGTGCGAGCGAGCTGCCATGGCAGGGCAAAGGTTGTTCCAGGAGGGTGAAGTATACAAGCAGCAGCTGAAGGGTGCCTATAACAAAGGGCGGGATGAGTTGAGCCGGCTAGGCTGCCAGGCGGGATGGATTAACGAGGCTGCCATGCGCAAGTGGTACGCAGAGAAAAATGCTGCAAAGGTGGCGTGGGAACAAATGACGCCTGAGCAGAAGAAGCAAGTCGAGATCTCGCGGTCTCTGGCGAAGCAGCATGAGGCGTGGCGCGCAACGTCTACTAGACAGAAGGGGATGTCAGCTGCGGGTGACCCGCGACCTCTTGCCATTGCAGTTGCATCATTTGTGAGGGCCACTAGCCCCGAGGGGTCCATGCCTGCCCAAGTACTAGTGTCGCAGGTGGCTTCTTCTGCCATTGCGGCTCGCGATCTTCGGGCTCCGGGTTGGTGGTGCGTACGGGCCTTGAAGTTCAGAAGGCTCCAGTGAAGGGACGCCCCGACCCTGAGGTGGCTCCTGGTAGTTCACTTGTTCGCCCTACCGTAGCTGTGAGACCTTCCTTTTTTTCCCGGGACCAGTTGAAGCAGCCGACTGGGCAGAGGGTAGCGGGGACTGTGAGCCAGGTGCGTGGCCGCAGTGGCGGGTCGAAGGGGAGTGTGAACAAGTCTGGCGATTCATCCGCTGGGAGGGAGTGAGATGTCCCTGGACACTTTGATAGTTTGTAGGACTTTGTTTTGAACAATGTAAGTGGCGTGGTTAGCCATTGTAATTAATTTATACTAATTTGCCTAGGAGTCCAGGTTGATATTTTGGCATTATGTGTAGCCTTTGTGTTTGTCTTGCTGTATACTTTTGTATGGTTTGTGGCCCTGCGTTGCGGGGGCAAAGTATAGCATGTTGGAATGACAAAACACTTCATTGTACTTAGATGTAGCCGCTAGCGGGCAAAGTATACATAGGTGGAGCCGCTACTGGGCTATTGTATATACACTAGTAACAATGAAGTAACGGCTTTCGAAGCCAAGGTTAAAATTGGTCTGAGGTAGGTGGTGGCGAGCGTTTGTAGGACTAGGTCGCGGGGCTCTCTGTCCTGCACCCCTTTGTGTCGTCCCGCGGATCATCTATGGGTTCCGGGGGGTTGAGAGGCAACATCTCATAGGCTACTCGCCTCTGCTGGATGGTGTTAAGATGGCCATGCTCGACGGTTGCTCGATCCCCTTGAATTGTCAGGGTGCCACTTGGGGTAGGAACCTTCATGAGAAGCATGTGGCCAGCTATGAAGCACTGCAACCCCCAGAGGATGTCCCGGCCTAAGATGAGATTACAGGATGAAGGGCAGTCGACAATGAGGAAGCGGGCCGTAATGGAAGAGCGGCAAGGAGCTGTTCCCACCGACACGGTTAGGCGGTCTGAGCCTAACGGCTGTACTGTCTCGCCAGAGAAGCTAACAAGTGGGTCATGGTTATTGTACAGCTTAGTGCGGTCTCGCCGGAGTCCTTTGTAGCAATCAGAAAACATGACGCTTATGGCGGCACCCGTGTCCACTAGAGCTCTGTGGCACCTGTAATGGTCTACCTGCGTCTACACTGCTGTGGTGGCAATGCAGGGTGTCCTCATTGTTGCGAAATGTCACTTGATCCCACGCTGATGGGGTGATCGTGACACCGCGTTGGATGTCTAGGATTTCTGAGGGTGTCGTGCATTGCCTTTTTACAGAAGGATGACGTGGGGGGAACCGTGGGCCTCCACCATGTAGGGTTAGGATCTGGCCATGCACTTCAATGGCGTTGGCTCCTGTGGCGGGAGCACAGTATTGATGGAGTTGTCCCTTCTGGATCAGATGCTCGATTGCATTGCGGAGGCCATTGCACTGCTCTGTTGTGTGGCCGTTATTGTCATGATAAGCGCAGTATCTATTGTCGGTGGTTCGCCGAGGCTTTTTTGGATACTTGCTTTTGGGAGGTGGGGGGATGAGATTTTTGTGTTTGGCCCATATGTCCTCATATGTGGTGGTCAGAGTAGTGTGGACTTCATAATGAGGCGGCGGGGAGGAACGACGCTGTTGCTGTGGAGGGCTCTGGTCCCTCGACTTGTAAGGGTGGTCGTGGTTTCTCTGTCCCCCATGGCGACGGTCGGAGCCGCGCCCCTGTTCTCGGGATGGGCCATGTGATTGCCTTTTTTCTTGCCCGTGGCCAAAGTGTTCATCTGGTGCCGGGGCGTTAAGAGCTAGCGTTGCGTGGGCGGGACGTCCGAAAGTGGCAAATTCAGCACGGGTCCACCGCACCGCTAGGTCCATCAAGGCATTGTAGGATCCTGGAGGGTTCTTATTGATCTCCATCAGGAAACTGCCGGGGAGTAGGGCCTGACGGAAAGCCTGCTCCATCAGGACAGCAGTTCATGGAGGCCTTCACCATCTTTCTGCTTGATGTGGAACATGGCGTCTACACTGCGGTAAATGCTGGTGTGTAGTATGAAACGGTTGAGGAAGCGTTCCGAGAGTTGGTCGAAGTTGTCTATGGAGTTAACCAACTGAGGGCCTCGTCCGAGAGGGTCTCTTGGAAGGCGTGGCAGGCTATGGCGTCGCTGTAGCCAGAGGAGCTACAGAGCGAGAAGAATGTCTCGAGGTGGAGATGAGGGTCTCTTGTGCCTTTATACTTATCCATATTGAATGACTTGGTTCCCGGAGGCCGCTTCTCCATCTGCACTCGGGGTGTGAAGGGGCTTGGGCGATGTCCATAGCCAGAGAACAAGGGTCGCTGAGCCCCGCTACTCTCGACGCCTTCAACCTGTGAGGCTAACTGCATGACAGTTTGGCTAAGTTGGAGCAGTAGGCGGGTTGGCATGTCAAGAGGTGGGTTGGGAGAGTTGGCAGTGGTTGAAGTGGAGATAGGTTGGGCAGATGGATTAGGTTGATGTGGCAGAGGGGAGTCATTGAGGATTGGAGATGGTTGGGGGGGATGGGAGTGGAAATGAGGGGTGGGCCAGGGGATGGAACATGTATACTATCTGGTTAGGCCTTCCCGGGAGCATGGAACCAGTCTGGCCTTGAAGAGAATCCGGGGTTCCGGCAATTCGATCCGCGTGGTCCAAGCTATCATTGTACACGGTACGATGCTCTAACGTGGCGCGGAGCAAGAATTGATCTTTCTCCAACTCAGCGATACGTACCCGGTACGCTTCCGCTTCTGCCCTCTCTTTCGCCGCTTGCTCGCGGAACGAATGGAAGTCTCGCTTGAGGATTTCAAGGGCTGTGGCGGGGTCGGGATGGCTAATAGGGGCTGGGCTGCTGGTTTGGGGAAGGGATGTGTCGCCGGGTTGAAGTTCCACTTGAGTGCCAGGGTCCACGGGGTCATCAATGATTTCCACCATGGTGCTGAGTGCCGAGACAAATAGGAGTTCCACAAGATAGGGGCCCCCTTCATTCTAGCGCCAATTGTTTCTACCTGCTTCGTCCCGAGCCGGGAAGGGGTTGCGAGGCGGAGCGAAGTAGAATTCTTTGGGTCTTTCACTCGGAACATGCACAAGTGACAACGTCACGGGGTCGGGACTGGGGTGGCCCAGTCTTCGACTCTCCGATGCTTAAGTTAGCTTTGAGCACTTGCAAAGGTAGAGGAGTGTGAAAGAGAGAGAGAGTGTGTACCTTTTATGGTAGCTTGAGCTTGTTTTATAGGTCAAGCTTGGGTACCTTGGCCTTAGTCTCCAATGTGGGACTACTTGCTAGTCTTTGTGGTGTCTTCCCTTTTGGGGGTGTTTTGTTGCTAGAGTGATTTTGGCAAGCGGTTTATTACCGACCCTTCACTCTTTGGATACCCATGAAGGGCTCACCAGGGCTATCTCGACCGGGTATTTGTACCTTTTTCTCGGCTCAGCCAAGTATTTTGGCTATGTACTAACAAGTCCCCAAGTCCCCAGTCCGAGAGAGTTCTTGGGTGGGGAGTTATTCTAGAGATGCCGAGAATAGGTTTTACCCGGGTGCGGGAGGCATGGTGCCGAGTCTCCAAGTCCCCATGCGAGAGTCGCGAGGTGACGGGGGTGATGTTCCGAAAATAGGTTGGCGAGAAGAAACGTTTGCCGCTGCCCTGGCGAGTCAGTCCGTGCTTGGTTGGCGACTGTCGCTGTTGAGCGTTGCGGTCGCTGCGTGGCGAGTCAGTTCGCGCTTGGTTGGGGAGACTCACTATTGAGCGTTGCGGGCCGCTACCCTGGCGAGTCAGTCCGCGCTTGGTTGAGGACTGTCGCTGTTGAGCGTTGCGGGCCGTTGCCCTGGCGAGTCAGTCCGCGCTTGGTTGGGGACTGTCGCTGTTGAGCGTTGCGGCCGCTGCGTGGTGAGTCAGTCCGCGCTTGGTTGGGGAGACTCGCTATTGAGCGTTGCGGGCCGCTGTCCTGGCGAGTCAGTCCGCGCTTGGTTGGGGACTGTCGCGGTTTTTTTTTTAAGTGGCCAAAGGCGACGTGGCTTTGCCCTGGCCGTTCGGGTTTGTAGGGTCCAGGGGAATGCCTATAAATAGGTGTTCTCAATTTAAGTCGATAGGCTTCAATTTCGGTCTTAAAGCTTAAATTATTAACGATGCTAAATCGTACTCTCATTGTTTTGTTTTTCTTTAGTTTGCAATAGCTCGTGAGTTTAACTGGAAATGAAATATTGTTTTATGATACTTTCTTTGACTCAATGACCAATCCCCCAATTGGTCCTATTACTCCTATACATATGACCCGTTACTTAGAAAATAATTGTAACACTATTGGAAAATAACACTTAGGAGACATAATTGAATTTCGTAGCCTAAGTGACACTTAGAAGACGGAATTGAAACAATTATGCAGCCTAAGTAGCACTTAGGACACGAAATTGAATTCCGTAGCCTAAGTGACACTTAGGAAACAGAAAAATTTATTTAGGAGACAGATTTAAAAAATATAAAAAATTATGATTTTCTTAGGCAACCGAATCGTGTTTTGTAGCTGAAGTAGCACTTAGGACACGAAATTGAATTCCGTAGCCTAAGTGACACTTAGGAGACATAAAAATTTACTTAGAAGACAAATTTAAAAAATAAAAAAATAATGATTTTCTTAGGCGACGAAATCGTGTTTTGTAGCCTAAGTAATACTTACAAAACGAAATGTTTCACTTAAGAGACGAAATTTTTTTATAAAAAATAAAAATAATAAAAATAAAATATAACTAAATTATTTAAAAAATAAATTAAAATAACCTAAACCACGAATATATAACATTCGGTCGCCTAGTTCTTAAATTTTAGGCGCTAACATTTCAGCCAAAAAATTTGACAAAAGTTTGAATCAATTTGTGGTTATCATACTGGAAGTCTTACACTACCAGAAAATGGGTCTTGGGCGACGAAACAAAAAAAACCGGGCGACGATTTTTTTTTTCGTCGCCTAAGAGAGAACTTAGGCGACGATTTTTTTTTTCGTCGCCCAAGGAAACAAAATCGTCGCCTAAAGTCCAACTTTAGGCGACGAAAATAAAATCGTCGCCTAAGAATACAATTCGTCGGCCAAGAGAGAAACTAGGGCGACGAAACAATATTTCGTCGCCTAAGATATTTATTTCGTCGCCTAAGTTTTTTATCCTTAGGCGACGAAACTGAGATATTTCGTCGCCCAAGATTTTTAATTCTTAGGCGACGAAACTCAAATATTTCGTCGCCCAAGATTCTTCTATATATTGAGAGGCCGGGATAGAAGAATGAGAACTTTGAAAATTTGAAACATAAATTTTTCTAGTTCTTCAAATCGTTCGGTGTTGTGGAAATCTGTTCATACATAGTTTGTGGAGCTACTCCCAAGTACGTACATATGCATATATATGCACATATATATATGCATATATATATATTGATTTTCAGTTTTATTTGAGTTGAATTAATGATATATATATATATGCATAGAGTTTGTTCCAAGCTGAGTAAGGGGCCGTTCTGTCATAGATATGGTTCACAGGTTTGTTTAACTGGATCTCAAGATCACAAACTGACCATTCTTCTCGGTGAAGGGGTCGATAGGGGTTCGCCTCCGTGATCACAAACGAGTCCTGCCTGGTTCCTGTAGGGGGTTCGCCCTCCGTGACATTGACACTTGCCTTCTGAAACCACGGAATCCGCTCGAACTAGATATATATAATTAATAATTAGTATGTTGTATTACATTAATATATATATATATAAAAGATATGTTCATGAAATATTGATATATATATGTGTTATTTTCAGGATATGGATAAGAGTTGGATTTCTCTTCCAAGATATCACAGAAAATATGCTGAAGGAGTTTGGGATTTTATGCAATATGCGCAGGGCAATGCTGACGGGAGTGGCATGTTCTATTGCCCGTGCAAGATGTGTAAGTGTCGCAGTGATATGCATCGATTTCCGTTGGGGACAGTATGGGACCACCTGAAGAGTAACGGATTCTGGGAACGTTACACATGTTGGATATATCACGGTGAAACCTCATCACGCCCGCATGATCATGGACAGTTTGATGAGACGGGCAGTACATCCAACGATCCAACAACGACCTTCATCAACGACATGTTTCCTCATGACAGCGGTGTATGCCCTGAACGACAGCACATTCCTCAGGCGCCGATGCAGGCCGTCCCTAGAGGTGTCAACACTGCCGGTATAGCCAAGTACAACAGACTTATTGCTTTCCAACAGACCCCTCTGTGCCCAGGTCATGAGAAGACCGTTCTTCAGTGTGTGATGGAGGTGATGCATATCAAGGTTGACACAAAATCGACCGTGACGGCTGTTGATAGGTATCTACAGTACGCTGCTTCGCTCCTGCCCGACGGTCATCGTCATCCCACCACGCATCATAAGGTCCGTCGTATCTTGAGAGATCTCGGGCTTTCCTACATCAAGATCCATGCATGCAGATATGACTGCGTTCTATTCTGGGGTAAAGATGCAGACGGTAATGACCTTGAAGGCCTTCATCGTTGTCCGGTATGTGGGACCGACAGGTATAAGCGGACTCCCGCAGGCAACAGGAAACCTGTTAAGGTACTTCGCTATTTCCCGTTGAGGGATAGGCTGGAGCGGTTGTATATGTCTTCAAAGACGGCCGAAGCTATGAGATGGCACGCTGTGAGGGAGGTGCATGACGAAGACCTCATGGTACACCCTGCTGACGGGGAGGCGTGGAAGCATATAGACATGGAGTTTCCTCATTTTGCTTCAGAGGTGAGGAATGTGAGGCTCGGGCTGTCATCCGACGGGTTCAACCCTTTTGGGACCATGAGTCTTTCGTACAGTATATGGCCGGTCATTTTGGTGCCTTACAACCTTCCTCCATGGATGTGCATGAAGAAGGAATACAACATGTTGACCTTGTTGATTCCGGGGCCCGGTTATCCAGGTATCTACTTTCCCTTCATATTGTATATATTGCTGTTGGTTCAACACCTCTCCATTTATTGTTTTTGTTCTATATTGTTGGTCATATATAGTCGTTATCTGAATTTGTTGTGGTTGTTGTTGTTATCCAGGGAAGTGTCTTGATGTGTATATGAGACCGCTGATTGAAGAGTGTAAATTGCTTTGGGAGGTTGGTCATCCCACTTATGACTCCCACAAAAAGGAGATGTTCCAGATGCATGCCATGATTGTTGGTACCATCAGTGATTTTTCTGCACGTGGGATGTTGTCCGGCAACGTTGTTAGGGGATACAAGGCTTGTCCTGAGTGCCTTAGCTCCCAGGGGTGCAGCAATCATTGCAACAAGATAGTCCGGATGGGTCACCGTGCTTACCTACCACATGATCACCCCTGGCGGATAGATACCGGGGCATTTGATGGGACCGAAGAGAGAGGTGTGGAGCCGCATAGATGGTCGGGGGAAGAGATTTTAGCAGTGCTGGATGAGTATGATTTTGGGCAGCTCAGCAATCATCCCGATATTGTGGCCAGAATACCTGAAAGACCAGACAGGTACAAATTCTGGACACATAAGAGCATATTTTGGGAACTCCCGTACTGGAGTACGCTGTTGATCAGGCACTACCTAGATGTGATGCACATAGAGAAGAATGTCTGCGACAGTGTGGTAGGTACAGTGCTCAACTTGGAGGGGAAGACGAAAGACGGTCCTAAGGCACGCGTTGATCTTAAGAAAATGGGAATCAGAAAACATCTTTGGCTGAAAGAGGGGAAGAAAAAGATGCCTTGGGCTCCTTACACCGTGAAGCCTGATCAGAAGACCCAGATCTTCAGGTGGATGAGTTGTGTGACGTATCCCTCAGGCGTTGCAGGAAATATAGCCCGGTGTGTGAACTTGCGGGAGAATAAGATATACGGCTTGAAGAGTCATGACTGTCATATTCTGCTACAACGTCTCTTCCCTGTTTTCATTCGACCGTTCCTTCACCGTCAGGTAAATTTGTGGTTAAAATTACGGTTAACCTGTCGTTGTTGGATTTTATATTAAATTTGTGATGTGTGGTTGGATTTTATATTAAGGTTGTGGAGCCGTTAGTAGCGCTGTCAAGATTCTTCATGAAGTTATGCACAAGGGAAGTGAGAAAATCCGATCTCCGGGAAATGCAGGCAGACATCATATACATCATGTGTAAATTCGAGAGGATCTTTCCGCCAAATTTTTTCGATATCATGCCTCACTTGATGATCCATCTTCCCCAGCAATTGTTGCTTACCGGTCCAGTACACTTCACTTGGATGTATCCCATGGAAAGGTATGTTTTATTCACTTACATCTCCAGAATACATATATGTACGTACATGTTCAATAACCATAACGTATAGTTTGCAATCTTATATTTACAGGCAACTAGGTGAGTACAAAGATTATGTCACTAATAAATCCGCGCCTGAAGGATGTATAGCTGAAGCATATATTGCGCATGAATGCGTCACCTACATGAAGTTGTATTTAGGAGCGTCGTTGGGAGCTCCGCAAGCCATGGAGGAACATGCGCCGCGGTTCAATCTCTCTATAGTTTCCAGTGATGTCGAAGTTGGTGGAGCACGACTGTCCGCCGAGTATGCATTGTCGGATGAAGAGATAGCCATAGCGCACTGGTGGGTACTAATCAATTGTGAAGAAGTTAAATATTGGAAAGAGTTGCACCAAAATTTTCCAGAAGTTGATGGTGATCTCGAGTACCACAACATGACGTTCGCAAATTATTTTCGCACCTGGGTACGTAATTTAATCTTCACTGTTATATATATATATATATATATATGTAATTATTTTCTATTGCATATATTTTCAGATATTTACAGTTCAATATCCGTTACAGATGGACATGATTAAATCTGATGATAATCCAAACTGGTCGCACGAACTATTACTTCTTGCGATGCAACCGCAACGGGCTAGAGTTTATCCCACTTGCACAGTGAATGGCGTCAAATTTGTATCTGAAGAGAGAGACAGCAGACGAAGAACACAGAATTCTGGGGTGATGGCGAAAGGTCATGGCCTTGACTATTACGGTGTTCTCCATTCAGTGGTCGAACTGGTTTATGCGGAAGGCATGAAAGTGCATCTGTTCAAGTGTAGATGGTTTGATACAGGCGCACAGAGCATGAAGATGGATCAGTACGGCAATTTATCGGTCAACACTGCTACAAGCGCCTACGAAGATGACCCGTTTGTTTTTGCGACATCGGTAAAACAAGTGTTTTATCTTGATGACCTTGCCAGGGGTGACGCGTGGAAAATAGCGAACATTGTGCATCCTCGAAACATTTACCGGGCGGCTACACTTGGAGTGACCATTCCAGGGCCAGAGGCTGATGCGTATCAGGAGCCGAACGCAGTAGGTATTCATGATGTAGCTACTGTTCGTCAAAATAATGTTAAACATGGTCGAGTGCTCAGAATTCGTGACGAAGATTCAACCTTTATCGATGTTGATCCAAATGAAGAAACAGACGACGACTCTGACGACGAATTAAGGCATAGATTACCAGATATTAATTCCGATACCGAAGAAGACTCATCGGATGACTCAGATTACGAGCCTTAGCTTAGTTATAATTGAGCCTTAGCTTTGTAATTGTTTGTATACTAAAAGAATATGTTTGTACTAAAATAAATAAAGCACATTTAAATTTCATTGTACAGATTTTTTTATTTTTACTCTTGGGCGACGATTTTTACAAATATCGTCGCCCAAGTATTATATTGGCCGACGAATTAGCCTAATTTCGTCGGCCAAGAGTAATCCGAATAATTAAAATAAAATAAAACACATATATATGTAATTATATTAAATTTTTATTTTTACTCTTGGACGACGATTTTAACAAATATCGTCGCCCAAGTATCATCTTGGCCGACGAATTAGCCTAATTTCGTCGGCCAAGAGTAATCCGAATAATAAAATAAAATAAAACACATATATATGTAATTATATTAAATTTTTATTTTTACTCTTGGGCGACGATTTTAACAAATATCGTCGCCCAAGTATCATCTTAGCCGACGAAATTAGGGTAATTCGTCGGCCAAGATTAATCCGAATAATTAAAATAAATAAAGCACATTTAAATTTCATTTGAATAATTAAAATAAATATCCCGGGTATTTATTTTTTACCAAATTTTTATAGCCCCGTAAGAGTCTCGTCGATTGTAAATTATTCTCAGTTGAAGGTCCGGCCAGATTACGTGATTTGGAGGGTCGAATAGCCGTTTCCGTCCGTTTAGGGGTTTGACCGCGCCGATTGACCGGACGGATCGAGCCCTTATCTTTGTCAGATGGAGCTGAATTTTTTTCCACCTACGTAATTCGTTATGCTGGTCAAATCTGACGGTCGGTTTTCAGTTCCTCTTCTCCGATCACCAAACTCACGTTATATGTACTAATGTTGTATAACTTTTTTATATAAGTGTTTAGTTTAAGTGTCGTTTTGAAGACAACGTATACGTAGAGGCCTCAAACGCAAAAAAGTCGTGAAATAAGATATGACCGGAACGGTGAAATACGTCAACCCGTGAAAAATAAAGATATTCCGGTAAAATTTCGGTGCCGGTTGTTGTAGTCGTGAAAATTTTCTCTTATTTCTACCTAGTGGCCCTATCCCGGTTATTTATTTTTTACCAAATTTTTATAGCCCCGTAAGAGTCTCGTCGATTGGAAACTATTCTCAGTTGAAGGTCCGGCCAGATTACGTGATTTGGTTGGTCAAATAGTCTTCATTTTATGATAGAACTCTTGGCCGACGATTTTCTTCATCTTGGGCGACGATGTTCATAGTGAATAATGTCGTCGCCCAAGTAGTCTATCTTGGCCGACGAATTTCTTCATCTTGGGCGACGATATTTATAGTGAAGAATGTCGTCGCCCAAATATACTATCTTGGCCGACGATTTTAAAAAAACAGGCCGACGACTTCAAAAATCGTCGGCCAAGCTTCTCTTGGCCGACGATTTTTACAAAACAGGGCGACGATTTTTACAGAATCGTCGCCCAAGAAGGCCAGTATAAAAGGCAAAAATTCGGAAACCCTAACCATTTCTTCAGCCGCCAAGCATATTCTCTCTCTCTCTCTCCAAAAATCCTCTCTCTGCCCTCTCTCTCTCCCTCTCTCCGACCCCGACCCCGACCCCAATTCGGAACCCCGACCCCGACGTCGACCCACAATTTAAGGTATAACCCTAAAACCCTAAATTGGTTTTAATTGTTTTTGTTGTTGTGATAATTGTAAATTGTTGTTGTTGTTATTGTGATAATTGTAAATTGTAAATTGTTGTTGTTGTTGTTGTGATAATTGTAAATTGTTGTTGTTGTGATAATTGTAAATGTTTGTTGTTGTGATAATTGTAAATTGTGATGTACGGTTTAGGGTTTACGGTTTACGGTTTAGGGTTTAGGATTGTAAATGATTAAATAATTTAGGGTTTATTTAGGGTTTAGGGTTTACGGTTTAGGGTTGTTGTTTAAGGTTTACAGTTTACGGTTTAGGGTTTACGGTTTAGGGTTTAGGATTGTAAATGATTAAATAATTTGTAAATATATTGTAAATGATTAAATAATTTTTGATTAATTTGTTATGTGAATAATTTGTTATTGTAAATAATTTGTTATGTGAATAAAAAAAATAATAAATCCTATAATAATTATTAAATTTTATTTGTGCTATTATTGTTGATAAATTTTTCGAAGTTTATCGAGCCCTTATTTTTGTGAACTTAATTATAAGACGGTAAAATATTTTTAATAAATTTATGGTTATTTTAAACAGGATGGCCAAGAGGAGAACTTCTGAACAAGTCGGCTCGGACGGTACCTCAAACAACCCGTCGGAATCACCGTCGATCGGGTTTCCGTGGCAGTTGACGGCCCGACGTGAGGCGCTTAGGGGTGGCGCGAGCGGCTCGGGTTCTGCTGGGCAGTCGGGTCCCGCAGCGACGGCTCCTCGTCATCCACCCATACTTCGCCGGTCGCGATCCCGCAGCGACGCCCCCACACAGTCGTCTCCGACCGACGGTGATGGCGGGTCATCCGGGGTCCCTATGGTGCCGTCCGGCCTCTTCCTTCCTCCGACGATACCGGCGATACCTCGCGTGGATGAGGAGGGTCGACCGATTCGGAAGCAGCTCCCGCATGTGGCACCGCACGAGGCCTATATCTACCGGGAGTTTCCCACGCCTCTTCATCCCGTGAGGGTCTCCGAGCAGGCGGACATAGACGAATCCGTCGGCTCAGCCTCATCCTCAGGTAATTTATTATTACTTTTTTTTCGATTTACATTTTTTTTTTGTAAAAATGTATTATTAATATTAAATTTGATTCACAATGTCACAGCCGCCGGAACGAGAAGGCGGAACAGGAGAGGCACCGTCAGCAACAAGGGACTCGATAGGGCGGTCGAGTCCGCTGGACGGATCGCCATCCCGTTTTCCAACGGGAAACCGGTGGACGCCGCGTTGGGAAACCGGTACACGCGCGCCGCGGGAGGCACCATCCGCTCCAGACTCCCTATGTTGTGGGGAGTCTGGAGCCAGGTTCCTGATGGAGTGAAGGAGATGCTCCATCAGTCGATGTCGGTGAGTTTACTCAATCAATTACTTTTTTTTTAACTATTTTTTTAACTAATAAATTATTTAATTATCGAAAAAAATACTAACAAGTGGTAATGCAGCAATGGTTTTTGGTTCCCGAGGAGGGACGTGACTGGGCGGACAAGGCCCATAGGGAGAGGTACCTCTAGCTATTTAATAATTTATTAAATTTTATTTTTTTAATAAAATTATTAATATTTTTTTTGTATATGTAGGTTCAAGGAGTGGAAGCACGACCTCCGGGAACACTGGAAGAAGTACGGGAGCGACCGTTCGGGTACCCCGAAGGAGTTCGAGTATCGGGAGTACGAGTGGCGGTGGCTTCTTGTCACGCAGTTCAACGACCCTCACAAACAGGTAATTCGTAAACAAATTTGAATATTTAATTAGTGAATTAATTATAATTGTATGTTTTTAAATATTTACTAACGATAATTTTTTTTTGAAGCACCTCGCCCGGGTGAACGCTGAGAACCGGCAACAAAACACAACCAACCATCGTGCCGGTTCGAGGCCGTTTTCGGCCATCATGGACGACGTGCGGCGAGAGCGGCCAGAGGAGAACCCCTATGTGGGGACCTTTCAGAGGGCATATCCTCATTCTGAGGAGGATCTTGTAAGTTCCTTATATTTACTAATTTTTAATTTTAATTAGTATTTATTAAATGTATATTAATATATTTTTATAATATATCCAATTAGGCGAGGGTGAGGGAGGCGGAGCAAGAGGTCATCAGAGGCATGGTGAACGACACATGGCCGGACACGGCAGAGGATGACATGTCAGAGGCCATGTCCAGGATCGACATTTCAGATCCTACCGTTGGGGCGCGGATTATGGCCACTGCCTTCGCGCAGCGTTCCAACACCTACTACTACCGGGGTATGGGAGACGCTGGAAAGGGGATCCTGAAGACGACGCCAGGATTTCAGCGCAAGGGAGCCGCCGGAGCCTCAAGCAGCAACAGCCAGACCACTCGGCTACAGGATCAGTTCGCAAGCCTACAGTCTGAGCTGGAAGCCCAAAGAGCGAGAGAGTCTGAGCTGGAAGCCCAAAGAGCGAGGGAGATGGCGGCGATGGCGGAATCATATGCGGCTTCCAATGCTGCGCATATGGAGCGGGTGAATGAAGTCACCAATGCCAACCAGGCGGCTATGGGACAGTGGATGACTGCCTGCATGTCTGCACTTGCGGCCGGACAGCCGTTTCCGCCCATGCCTACGCCTATACCATTACCTCAGTGGCCCCATCCTCAGTGGCCCCAGCCTCAGCAGCAGCCTCCTCAGCCTGACCAGCCGCCGCCTCAGGACCCTCCGAACGGGAATGATGAGTTAGATTTTGGGTTTCTCGATCCATAGGCAGAATTTTTGTAATAAATTATTTATAAATTTATAAATTTGTGTTATTTTTAATTAAATTTTAGTATTAGAAAACTTTAAAGAAATGCCGAAAAAAAATAATGACAAAAATTAAAAAAACATTATTTATATATTTAAAAAAATTATTTAATTATTTTTTAAAAAAAATTTAAATATATCTTAGGCGACGAAATTTATAAATCGTCGCCCAAGATTTAACACCTTGGCCGACGAAAAAATAATATCGTCGCCTAAGATGTAGTGATCTTAGGCGACGAAATATTTATTTTCGTCGCCCAAGGTTAGAAGATCTTAAGCAACGAAAAAAAATTTCGTCGGCCAAGGTGTTAAATCTTGGGCGACGAATATTTTTGGGCGACGAGAGGTATATTTTAGGCGACGAAATTAGTATCGTCGCCTAAGAATAACTCTTAGGCGACGACGGAATTAAATTTCGTCGCCCAAGTTCTTCACCGACGGACTTCTGGCGACGAATTCTTGGCCGACGACATGTCGTCGCCTAAGTACTTAGGCGACGATTTTTTTTCGTCGCCCAAGACCTATTTTCTGGTAGTGTTAACCGAGGACTTGATCAAAGTTTGGGTCCATGTGATGTTACTGGGCATACTCTTGAGAAAAGCCAAAAGCATGGCCAACTTAATTATACATTGGGTTGTTTTCTTATCACCAAGCCAATTCGTGGCTTTGTTAATCGATTTCAATTAAGGTCTCTCTTTTCTTGTTGCTACTGTATGTTTTCTCGTTCTCTCTTCTTTCTCAAATAATACTCTCTTCTCTCCCTTTGCTTCTCACGCCTCAAATAATACTCTCTTCGATTGCTGGGTTTGGTTGGAAACTGGGGTTTTTATCTAATTTGATTTTGGTGTTTATTGGTCAGAATGAGCGATCGGTAGCACCAGCGGTGGTGGTGGTGTTTGGGGTAGATCGAGATGGTTTTGGTGGTGGTTTAGGGCAAATCGAGATGATTTTGGAGGTGGCATTCTGGGCAAATCGGTATGGTGGTGGTGGTTTTGGGGCAGATCGATATGGTGGTGGCGATGGTCGTGGTTTTGGGGCAGATCGGTATGGTGTGGTGGTGGTGGTGGTATATGGGTAGATCGACATGGTCGTGGTTTTAGGGCAGATGGTATGACGGTGGTGGTATTTGGCTGCCGCAACGCAAATGGTAGTTTTGGTGGCGCGTGGTGGCTCTTTTGGGGTGAGAAGACGTAAAGAAAAAAAACAGAAACTAATTAGAAAATAAATTAATTAATTAAGTAAATAAAATGGAAAAGCAAATAAAAAAGAAAATATATTGTAAACTAAAAAGTAAAATATTATTGAATAATAAAAATGAAATATTCAATGAGTTTTTTAAATATTCTTAGTTCCGTCTCCTAAGAGTTTTGAAGACAGGAATGATTTTGTCATCTAAGTACTTAGGAGACAGAAACCATTTCGTCATCTAAGTACCTCTACCTCACAACACTTAGCAGAGAGAACTTAGTTGACTGACATTCCGTCTCCTAAATACTTAGGAGACGGAATATGTTACTTAGGAGACGAAATTGTTCTGTCTCCTAAGTGCTATTTTCCAGTAGTGTAATAGATAAATTATCCTTCTTACCAACTGAAATCAAAGAATTAATATATCTGTTCAGCCAAAAATAAGAATGGGTTAGAGTTATGAACTTAATATCTATAGTATGATGATCGAGTCTATTCCATGTGACGAGTGTTATGCGTTTTCGTAATTGTCCATACCATACACACTTCTGCAAGACCCAAAGATGCGTGGATGTGCAATGGGCATATTTGCTTGACGCTATAATCAAAGTGTTTACGTCTGTAGTCGGTAGTTATGAAACTACCTTCTCCGCCTATAGACCAGTCAGGAAACTTGTAGACCGACGTCCGAGCTACCTCGCCATGGTGAAAGATCATCGGTACCACTCCGGGAAGATGCTTCTCCAAGCTCCACAAGAAGGCACCATGATAAGATATATGTATAGTTAGTCCCACATCGGAAACATGTAATAAGAGAGAACATTCCTTAGCTATAAAAGGAAGGTTTCCCCTATGTAAAAATGACACTCCCCATTCCTCTCTTACTCCACCCCGGGGGATGGATGCTCTTATAACACCAAAGACATGATAGTTGATTCTAAGTGGACGTAGCCATGTCCTCCGAGGCATGGTGAACCACTATATGTCCTTGTCTCTTGCTCATGAATTCTGTTCCATCGTGATTCTGCATAGCTTACGGGATTATGCAGAAACATTTGACCCCTTCTGTGTGAATCATTACTAAAAGTCATGTTGCTCTACCACCCGAGAGGTATTCCACCGAGAGGCAGTTCATTCAAGTCACGGGGGAGCGAAGTGAGATGACTTCGCATGGAAGCGAGGCGAGATACCTTCGCATGGAAGCGAGGCGAGATAGCTCGCATGGAAGCAAAGCGAGATGACTTCGCATGGGAGCGAAGCGAGATGACCCGCCCCAGTTCTTTTTGTCATCGGGATTTTACCAAGAGAAGAGCCACATCAGCTCATGTTTGATGCCTCCAGCCATCACCCGGAGATGATTCACCGGGACCCGAAGCTCAGTCTTGTTGGCTGGGAGCTTCGTCGGTGACGACCCACTCCTCCCGCTGCCCGACCACCTTATTACCCCGGTGACTTCAGCGATATTTGTCGTCTTCCTGGCCGAAATGAAAATTTGTCAGAAATAGCAAGGGATATGCCTAGCATACTCAGGGTCCCGTTGGTGGATCGCCGATAGTCCCTTTACCTCCGAGATGGCGGAATCCGAGTTCAAGTTAAATTCATGATCCCGGTTGGCCGAATTCATTAGGAGAGGGGGTTCATGTGGAAGTCAGGATCACAGGACCAGTTCGCACTTTATGGATCTGCATTTTCCATTCCCTGCTGACCTTCTTGGTCACCGGTTCCATCAATCAACCATCACCAGTATATGGAAATATCTCTCGGTAGGCACGAGCTGTTGGGGATTGAATATTAGAGCATGCTCCCGGGATCCAGGGTGACAACCCGATCTGCCGGTGCAATGGACATTGGATCCAGGATACGCTTCCCGGCAGCAACCATCGACAACTCCTCTTGTTGATTTGTCTGGTGCACAGTCGAAAATTGCTATGGACACCCGGTATGAGAGGTATGGGGTGAAGAAGAAAGAAACTGGAGAAGTTAACAAATCTTGTAGGCAGCCCGACCGTGCCGGTGACAAGAATTCATCGTCCGAGACCTGGACATGTTGACCAAGCCAGATTGGCATTCCACCCGATAGGCATTCGACCGAGAGATTGGCATTTGACCGAGAGATTATCATTCAACCGAGAGATTGGCAGGGGTGGCTTCGCGTAGGAGATAGAGGCCTAGTACGGATGCGAAGCGAGATGACTTCGCATGGGAGACTTCGCCAAGAAATAAGAAGAGGCCTTCACGTATAAGGATGACTAAAATTATCAGGCGAGGGGAGGAGTTCACACGTATCAAAATAGTGACATGAGTTGCGTGCGAGCTGACTTCGTGAGAAGATGTGCTACGCGAAGTGATGACTTCGCGCAGGGGACACCGCATGAGAGAAGGACCTTGTGAAGCACTGACAACTCCACTACATTTCGCGTCTGCGCCGTGGCACGCCCCGTATCCCTAGAACCAGGGTCCCGGTCGTCCCCCTATTGAGGATTATGGCCAAAACAGTGTGTACGGGTCCCGTTGGCAAGAGAGTACTTTGAAACTTCAAATCTCGATCAAGAAGCAGGGTCCCGGTCATCCAGTTCGGTTATCACTTCCCTCTGGCAACGCCTGCTCTATGAGGTACCGGTGGAACTAGTCGGGATCATCTAATCTGCAAGCAGCGGGTCCCGGTGGCAAAAATGCTATGGACACCCGGAGCTATTTACCTGGAACAAGTCAACAAATCTTGTAAGCAGCCCGACCATAGTGGCAACAAGGATTCACCGTCTGGGAGTAGTACGGGCATGAATCTGCATCTCATGTGTGAACCCATTCCAGCTATTTTCACAGGTAAGTCCCTCATTTGATTGCCTTTCATTGGATTCAAAACACAATCAGGATATGAAAGTCAAAGTCTTCATGATTAGACTGAGAAACCACTGAGAGATTGACATTCGATCGAGATAGGCGTTCCACCGAGAGATAGGCGTTCCACCAAGATTGACATTCCACCGAGATTGGCATTCCACTGAGAGATTGACATTCGACCGAGATAGGCATTCCACCGAGAGATAAGCATTCCACCAAGATTGACATTCCACCGAGAATGACATTCCACCGAGAGATATGCATTCCACCAAGATTGACATTCCACCGAGAGAGTGCAGGTATTTTCACAGATAAGTCCCGTCTCTCATTGGTTTGTGAAAATTCATAATATTCTACTTGCAAGTCAACTTGCATATATATGAGTATGCATGCTGGTTAGTATGTTTTGACATTCGACCAAGAGATGGGCATTCCACCAAGAGATTGGTGTTCCACCGAATTCCACCAAGCGAGATTGACATTCGATCGAGAAGCATAAGTTTTCCCCCAGTAACACCAAGCGAGATGAGTAATCCACCGAGAGCCATAAGTTATTGAAATCCCCAGTAAGACCAAGCGGGGTAGGTAATCCACCGAGAGGCGTAAGTTACTGAGATCCCCAGTAACACTAGGCGGGATAAGTATTCGACCGAAAGTCATAAAACTTATATCTTTCCTTTAAAAACGGAGCAAGTGGCTTGATAACTCACAGATGACATTAACACCCCGTCACTCGAGTAGTAACACATGATGTAACACCCAGGTACAAGACCCATCTAGCCTGTCATTGAGATCATAACACCTAGTTGGCTAGGTACAAGATCCATCTCGCGTGTGTCACTGAGACCTATCTCGGGTGAGTCACCGAGATCATCATTGTGTGCGGAGCGAACTCCTCAGCTCGCGTAATAGTCCTTGTGCACGCACGCGAATCTGTTTTGAGGCTGGGGGTCGGGAAGGACCCGACGGACTTGAAAATATCAAAAAAAGTAAGACCCGGAATGCGCAAGACCCGTTCAACACACATCCTGAGCAAGACTTGGGGGGACATAGTGAATCTTGCCACTCCCTTCAAAAAGAGAGAAGAAAATCATAAGAAAGGGAGAGAGGGAAGATGGAAGTAATTCTGAGTAAGAAAACCTTCTCCCTTAGAGAGTTGACATGAACCATTGTGCTTTTCGATAATTATTATGCCATAACTAATACTTGGTTGGCCCCATAATTGTATTAATCAAATACTTGTCGATCATTTGTTCATTGTGAAGGTACAACAATCCTCGCCCGACCAATTAAGTTTTGAGGCCGGGGGTCGGGAGGGGCATTTTTTTATCTTATAGGCGGACTCCTCAGCTCGCGTGATAGTCCTTGTGGGCGGAGCAAACTCCTCAGCTCACGCGTAGTCCTTATGCGCGGAGCGAACTCCTCAGCTCGCGCGTAGTCCTTGTGTGTGGAGCGAACGCCTCAGCTCGCGTGTAGTCCTTGTGCGCGGAGCGAACTCCTCGGCTTGCGTGTATTCATTGTACGCAGAGCGAACTCCTCAGCTCGCGTGACAATTTCAGTCCTTACCCTTCGCGAACTCCTTAGCTCGCGTAATAATTTCAGTCCTTGCGCGGAGCGAACTCCTCAGCTCGCCCGAGTGCGAGGCGGACTCCACAGCTCGCTCGGTAATGTCAGTCCTATGCGAGGTGATCTCCTACAAAGCTCGCATGTGAATATAAGACCTCGCCAAATCAGTTTTGAGGCTGGGGGTCGGGAGGGACCCGCCAGACTTGAAGATATCAAGAAAAGTAAGACTTGTTCTCCACACGTCTTGAGTGCGAACTTGGGAGGACTGGGACCGGGTAGCCATGACTGATTTATGGGCATTTTGTATATTAAGTCCACACTCAAGATGTGTCTTAAACATGAATTTGGGGGGACTTGTAGTCAGTAGTCAGGAAACTACCTTCCCCGCCCATAGACCAGTCAGGAAACTTGTAGACCAACGTCCGAGCTACCTCTCCATGGTGAACGATTATCGGTACCACACCGGGAAGATGCTTCTCCAAGCTCCACAAGAAGGCACCATGATAAGATATATGTATAGTTAGTCCCACATCAGAAATATGTAATAAGAGGGAACATTCCTTAGCTATAAAAGGAAGGTTTCCCCTATGTAGAAAGGACACTCCCCCATCCCTCCCTTATTCCACCCCGGGGGATGGATGCTCTTGTAACACCAAAGACATGATAGTTGATTCTAAGTGGACGTAGCCATGTCCTCCGAGGCATGGTGAGCCACTATATATCCTTGTCTCTTGCTCATGAATTCTGTTCCACCGTGATTCTGCATAGCTTACAGGATTATGCAGAAACAACGCCCAAATTAATACTTTACTGGACAGTAAATGTTTATGTGAATATTAATTAAATTCTTGGTCCATGTTATACTAGCGAGCCCAAGTTTCTTTAAGTTTACAAGTAATGACCAGCCAGTAAGACCACGAGAGCTGAATTATAAAGTTTGCGCGCGGAATGACTTCGCGAGGACTACAGATCTCTCGCGCTTAGTAGACTTCGCGCGGATTATAGAGCTCGCGCGCTTAATGACTTCGAGCGTAGGCAAGGCAAAGTGATACTTCGCGTAAGAGTGGGGCCTTAGGCGAGGCGAGCTGGCGAGACTTTACGAAGAAACCACAGGTGGAATCCGCGAGCACCATTTTTATCGTTGAAGACTCTTACAAGTCTTTGACATGTTTTGGGCCAATCCCTATGACCCTTATTAATTAAAAGCCTTCCTTTGACCCGCTAGCTAGAAAGACCCGCGAGATGGTTTGAGTCTGCACGGGTTAACAATATCCTTGTGAGATTAGGGTTTTGGAATCCGACTTGAACTATGATTATCTTTCTTCTGCCGCAAGTCGAACTACTATATAAAGGGGTCAACAACTACAATCTAAACACAATCAAATCTCTCAACAAACAAAAAAAAAACAACAACTCTCTCAAGTTGAACCCATTCGAGCTACTCGAAAACCCTAACCCTAAGTGCACCACCGCCTAGGTTTTCTCAGAGCCCTCCTGGACTCGCCCCCGATTACTCTGATTCCCTATAGTTCCTCTGCTCGTGTCCTGCCGTGAGTATCGATCGCCTTGTGTTCGTAAATTCCTCATCTGAGGTAGCACCTGGAAACCCACTTCCGCCTGATCAGAAGTCAAACTCGCATACAACCCTACTACTTTCCGCGTCCGCGCGGTGGCACGCCCCGGATCCCTAAAAGTATTGACTGCTACCATCTCTTTGCTCCACGCGCTGACAATCGTGGCCAAAACACAAAGATTCAACATAAAACCGTTGGATTTTGTACGAATTGCATGAAAAATTGTTGAGTGACAAGATTCTAATTGATCGCATGATTCTTTTGGGTATTAACAGTATTTAAACCCATCATTCACTTATTCTCTAAACACGTGCTTGAAACCTGTTCATTTTTTGTCTCAATAAAATATTAGAAAAATCATCCGAACGGTATCTGATCGTTTGCTCATTATAAACTCTAGTAATTCACGTTTCTAAAATATCAGAATGTTATCTGAGGCTTTAATCTCTATCAAAGATTGATAGAGCATCTCCATCAGTGATCTTAAAATTATTGATAAATAATTATTTATTTTAAGAGTTTGTTTCCAGCAAGGATTGTTATCTAATACCTAAATTAAATTTTTAGAAAAGATAACTGCAAAAGTTGAATGTGAAGTGAAAAGGTTGACAGTTGAGAATTTAACTTTTTATTTTTTATTTTTTTAAAACAGAGGTATTTTAAAATACCTCATTTCAAGGAGGAGATAACCCAATGTTTAAGCGAGAGTTGGGTTGTTTTTTCCAATCATTGAAGGGCTCAAGGTTTAATAGAGTGTGTCTCTCTCTCTAGAGACTCTTTCTCTCCCGTGAGCGTCTGACCCAAATCAAGAGTGAGCGTCCCCTGTCCGGCGGCGAGCCCTCCCGCCGTCGTCAGACGGGTCTTCGTCGGCTTCATGTTGACTGGTGTGCTACCGAGCTCCCTCGGCGACCTGTTTGGTGAGGCTGAGGCGAGTACAGGTACGGTGTTAGGGATGGCGTTCATTGGGGTCGGCATGCATTTGCCTACTACGTGCAGGGTTGGTCGGCGAGAGGATAGGCAACCACAGATCTGGCAGCAGACGGACGCAGATGAGATCTCGACGGCTTGGCGGCGGGGATCGAATAAGTTTTCGATCCGAATTGGTTCCGTTTCGTCGGATCTAGGCATGAGCCCGGTCTATATCGTGGCCTCCTCGAGGAGCGATGTGGTGGTTGGGCTCTGGAGAGCGGTGGTCCGGCTGAGGGAGGGTGGTGGTTACAGGGTATGGACGGCGACGACGGTGGTAGCAGTAGGACTAGGTCGATGGTGGCTGACTGCAAGGGATCCTCTTCTCCCTAGGTTTGTTGTTTGGGCTTGGGCCTGGACTGTTTTAACTATGTTTTGTTTTGTTTTTCATTCAGTAATGTCTAGTTGGTTAATGAGGTGTGGCTCTATGCCGTCAATAAGCTCTTTTACTAAAGGGCAATGTGGGCTATGTCCTGACAAGCGCACGTAGAGTGTCGTGATTGCGTTATTGAGGCAACGAGTTCTTTGCTTAGTCAAATGGTCGCAGCCTCTTTTTGACAGAGTGAAATCTTCGCATAACGGGAAAGCAGATATACATAGTCTTTTATGGCTCCATATGAGTTTTAGCTTTCTGTTATGTCACCATGTTTTATGCAAAGCAAATAGAGTCGTCAATGATACGCTCTTTGCTAATTTGTTATTGCTTGAATGCATAGGTTGTGTAAGGTCTCCTAATATTGTTTTTAGGTGTTCTTGCTTTATGGGGTTTAGGCTTTATGTCCCCCCCTTGTATTCTGCGATTTCAGTAATAGTAACGGTGTGAGGGCTGCCTTCTAGCCCTTAGATTCAAAAAAAAAAAAACCCAGTGTTTCCAAAGTCCAAACCCTAACCCTTCATACCATTATGCCGGTCGAACTGGCGACTAGTTGGACAAAGAGAATAACTCAAAGCCAACCGGTCACCCATAGACCGGCAGTTGAGAATTTAAGTCAACGTTAAATAAATACTCTCTTTGGTCGTTAAATTTATTAATTTTGTTTATCAATCTTACAGAGTTTTTTTTCATAAAAAAATTGACAAATTTTTTAAAAAAAAAGAAAAAAAATTCGCCAACCCGTTAACCAATGGGCAGAAGCGAACCTATCGAACCGTTTATAACAGAAAGAAAAGAAAGAAACCCTACCGAACCCGATATGACGCTCTCATTCTGACTTGTTTCTTCCACTCCGGCTTCACCAACATTGCTCTAGTTCCTTCTCCTCTTACTTACTTCACTCTCCTCCGGCCACCAAATTCTCGACGAGATCGGCTACGGCGTCAGCGCCGTCGTCTACAAAGCCTCTCCTCGTTCTAAGGTAAGCTTCTCCATCCCTCGCTCTGCACTGTGTAACCTTCACTGAGCAACTTAGACCATTTCTTTTTGGTTTTCGTACTTCTGGGTATGCTTCTTGATCGAGTAAAATGTGATTTATAAATTGGTTAGAAAATGATTTAAAGTTTCTGCCTATGTACTCCTTCCTGCTCTTGAGTCTCCCCAGGTATATCACCCTGTTTAAAGTTTTGATCTTTATGAGTTGGGTCTGTGAATTGTGAGCTTATGCCTGTTAATTTTGAATCTGTGCTTGTTTTGCTTCTCTTTTAGCTTACTGGGCATTTGCGAATTCTCCGTATTGTGCTTTTTGTTTGTTTGTTTTTGTTTCTTTGGTTATCTGTATAAGCGAGAGTTGGGTTGTGTTGAAAAGACGATAATTTAATTTAGAAGTAGAAATAGGAGAAAGTTCGTTACTTTTGATGTGCATTTGGTTCTTCTGGTTTTGTTTGACGAGTTTCTATGCATAATCGAAGTGCTATGATTGAAATAACTAGCTGAAGTAATTAGTTGGGTTGAAGTTGAAGTTGAAGTTGAAGTCTGGTATCTCATACTCAGCATTGAGTAGGAAGTTTTAGATTTTGGTTCAAAAGTTTAAAAAAGAAGAAGAGAGAGAGAGAGGAGTTCTTTTTTTTTTTTAGTTGCGTTTGCTGCTGGATTTAGTTGCCTATGTTCACATATGCTATAAGCTTCTGTGAATTTTCATGAAAAAAAGACTTGTTGAGCATTCAAATTATCGTTATTGATATGTTGTTATACAAAAAATGTATTAACTGTTGACTTGTTGATGCTTATTTGAGCTTCATTTCCTATTTGCACACGCTCACCAACTTTGTTTTGTGGCAGAGATGAAACTTTTTCAATTTGCTCTGCGGTCTCTCCATGATGGTGTATCATGCCGGTTTCATCATGTGCACAGCGTGAGAACTCTTTCCACATATGCACCCCCAGGTACTTTTCCACATAACTCCATGCTGTTGGTTTCATTTTCCATGATAAGTGGATAATTGATAAGTTGGCACCTTGCTTGAATCTTTGAGGTAATCTGGAGAATTAGGTTTATTTGGAGGTTCATCTTGTAAAATAGTTTTTTTTTTTTTTTTGGTTCTATCACTTAATGAGGTATTGTACACAAAACTAAAATCTGAAATGCTTCAAAATTTATCATGCTATATCAATCTTTCTGTCTCAGGTGGTAGAATGGATGATAAGCAAAACTCTAATTCCTTTGAATCTGCTGATGATTTTGAGGCGAGGATTTTCAGGGATACTCCCGAAGGGAATCCCAAAAGAGATGCCTTTTTTACTATACTTGATAGGCTTGAGAAGACTGGTGATGGATATGCTTCAAATCAGCCTGGAGAAAATCAAGGTGGTTCCCATGTACTTGATGGCTTAGATGAAAGTTTTAACACATTGTCAGATGGAATGGATAAAAAATTAAAGAGAGCAGCCACAGATTTACAAAATGGTATGATGGAGGAATGTAAAACAGACGGATATATCTTCAGACCTGATGCAAATTATTTTGACAGAGGGACTTATGAGCTTAAAGTATGTAAAAGAGCAACTTTCCTCGTCGTTTATACTGTTTACAGTTCTGTTATTGCATTGTTATTATTAGTAGTATTGGTCTCCAGGGTTATATCCTGAATTTGAACTTTCTTGTTTGTACTGCACTGCTAACGTAACAAGTCAGCCTGTCCTACTTGACCGGTAAACCACATGCTTTCATTATACTCTTTATACATCCGTTTCATTTAAGATGTGGCTGTCTGCAGGATCTTGATCTTACTAAGCCTGCATATCGTCAACCTCCCAGAAGGAATGAGTTTGAAGTAACTACAGAGGAAGTTCTTCGAAAAGCCGATTTCAGGGTATACATACTTGTCAGTTTCTGAATACAATGAATTTTAAGGAATGCATAAAGACTATCAAAACGATTAGATATGAAGTATTGTAAGTTATTGGTTTTATTGTTGATGCCCTGATGCAATATTCCCTTCTCTACACGAATATCAATTGAGACTTGTATGTTTTGCGAAACTAGATTTATCCACAATGTGCGAGGGAGGGTGTAACTTGATTGAGGCCAAATTGTAGAGTTACAAGTTTAGAGATTATAGTTTTTGATAATACTGGCCTATTGGCTGGGTTTATTCTACTTGATTGTCCCAGATAGTCTTACATGTTGGAAATGTATACATCATTAAGTTGCAACTAAGTTGACTGTTAGACAACTTAAAATTGGAAAGTAGATAGTAGGTATACAAGGCTTCAAAAGCTTCTCTTCATATTACTGGTACTCCCTCTTGCTACCACACAATTATGGAATATCAGCTTTGGATCCCCCTTTTACCCCTTAGTATCCATTGAAGCCTGAAATCTTGCTTTGCTGCTTTTACTTGTGATTATATTTAAAAAGCTTTTGAAGGTGCCAATTATATAATGTCAATTTCATGTGTATTCTCTTATTTTCGATGCTTTGGACTGTGTTCTTACATTAAATGCAATATTTTGTGCAGAATGTGAGATTCCTTGCAAATTTCATAACTGAGGCTGGAGTCCTTAAAAAAGGAAGCCAGGTAAGAATGAGTGCATGTGCAGTTAGTTGTACTTTGTTGAACTTTCATCGTTACAAGTTATGTTCCCCTGCGCCTTGTGTAGACTAAAATTAGCGCCAAAGCCCAGAGAAAGATTGCGAGAGAAATTAAGACAGCTCGAGCTTTCGGTTTAATGCCTTTCACAACTATGGGGACGAAATCATTTGTATTTGGAAAGACTATGGAAAATCTTGATGCCGACTTTGAGTATGAAAGTTATGATAACCCTACTGCTGATGATGGTCTTGGATACATGTAGTTGAGAGTGCAGCTACAAACCGGCTCCTACTGTGGAACAGTACACAAAGAAGAGAGTAATGATAGGAAATATGGTACCTGGTAAGCTGAATCCCACTGTGCCTGTGACTCCATGTTTTTGTTATTATGTTGGTTATCAGTTTTCATTCTAGCTTGGGAATTACAGCCAATACCATTTTCCGAGTATGTCAAGCACTTCTTTTTTCCCGTAATCTAGCATATGCCTGGATTAGAGTAATACCAGTTTTCTGAACTATGATGAATAAAAGTAATGACAGAGTCAAAGAGCATTTCTTTGGTTCTAGGGTTGAAACCCAGTTTGCATGATCTTTTCCCCCTTGCTTTTCAAATTCCAGTCATCTTGGATAATTAAGTTATCTGAGATTGTGCCGAGAAATGAACGAGTTTTACAGTTAATATAAAGTTTAAGATTGTTAAGACCATGTAAGGTTAACTGTTAACGTGTTGGACCGATTATGTGACATGAATATTTCTTTTTCCTTAATAGATTGTCATTATCTTTTCTGATACCTCTAATAAATTGTAAATTCATCGGTCAAATGCAGAAAAAGCTTCTTGAATACATATAGTTCCCTCTAGCAGTGTTCACAGTTTACACTAGTTTCCGGATGCAGTGCCATTGAAATATAAAGGCATGTTCCTGTAATCCTCTTGATTTAACAGAGTTTGATTGTCATACGATATACAGTTTATGATTGTTATTCTGATCCCTTGTTATACATCTACTTGTAGTTTTTTTTTCTTTAATTTTTTTTTTCCAAGAAGTATTTTTCTATGTTAGAGTTGCACGTTATTCTGATCGTACCCAAAAGAAACAAATAGAGACGATATTGCTGTTGTTTTATTATCAAACTTGAGTTGTCATAGTGGGAGGGTAAAGGGTTCCTTTCATGGTTCAATTTTGAGATGAATGATTCTCATCATCCATTGATTTAAAAATGAACAAGTAGAAGAGGGAAAGTCACTTAAACCATATAGTGTAATCCATGAGTATTCTTGGACACTTGGAGATTCGATTTTCTTACAAGATTAAAAGAAGCCAAACTAGATAGCTAAGATCAAGTCTATCTCTAGCTAAGCCAAGAGTGATCATGTCGTGTACTCCTAAAGCATTGCAGCCAGACACAAATTTGGGGCTGCCTTACTTTTCATGAACTTTTTATTTTGATAAGATTTGATGACGCATAACCACACATTTTGACGATAATGTATGGGTTCAAAATGACAGTGTAACATTGTCTGATCATAAAAACATAGTATGTTTCTGTATCGGTGGTTAGCGAACTAGAGATACATTGCCAAATATACTAACAATTGCTTAGAATATCAGACATTTTAGCTATGTCATTGTTTCAGTGTGATTGCTGAGGGAGGGATCACACAGAATGCGGGAACACCATCTTTAAGCTCCCATAACCTGTTAATCATGAATGAAGAGCGTCAGAGGGAAGACCGGGTGTTCCGGCCTTCGACCCTCCGATGCCTAAGTCAACCATATGCGAGTAGAAATAAGGTGGGAATAGGGTGGAGATGGAGTGTCCTTAAATGAGGGGTGGAGAGTGGTATTTATAGGGATATGGTGGATGCATCCTAAAAATACCATTTTACCCTTATTAGAGAGTGTATTACCATTATGCTCTCACATGATATTGTAGGTTTCTTGGGCTTAGTTAAGGCCCAAGCCCATTTTATGTGGTGATACGCGTCTTCTTAGGCGAGTATGACCGATGTTCTACTATGTACTAACAAGTCCCCAAGTCCGCGGTCAAAAGACTTTTTCGGGTGGAGACTTTATTTGATAGAATATCGAGAGTACGAGTCTTACTAGTGGCGACATAATCAGTCCCCTAAGTCCCCATACAAGGGAGGGGATGGACCGGCTCCCTCCGATATGCCGTGCGTCGCTATATATGATTGAGACACTGGGGTCGTTGTTCCCATGTAGTGTACGTATGGAGATTCCAGGGCGATCAAGGGTCAAAGTTGAGGTACCGCTGGCGAGCATCTCGCGTGGGCCACGGGTACCAGCATGTTTGTATGCCTTGACGTTTTAGTAGCCTTTGATATGTACCAGCTATATGCTCTAGCTAGTTGAGCTATTCCAGCATACGTTCTAAGGGGAGATTATGGTGACATATTTTGTGGTTGCCTTTAGGTGAGTGCTAGAGTGCCTACGTACCCGTTTATGGGATCAAAACAAACGTAGTTCACCATTTCGCCATCGAGGCAAGTGTGCCATCAAAGTGTGGCGAGGAGTGCCGCTGAGGCATGACGATGGGTGCTGCTAGGCATAATGATGTTGTCGATAGGGCTTGTGTAGAGCTGTCAAAAGGCACGCTAGGGAGCTCAGCAAGATGCCGATGGGGCAAGGCGGGTGATGCCAAAGTGTACCGAGAGCACGTCATGAGGCGTGGTAAATGCCGGCCTATAAGGCTGTTGCCCAAGTCCCCCAGTGCCGGGAGAGATTACGGTGGCGAGACACCGAAACGAGGACTGAGTTGGCATAGGGGATTTCATATATTGTGTTCGAGAGGTGATGATAATATCCTGTGTCGGGAAGTGTCTTAAACACGTTGGTGACTTAGGTGCCACGCACTGGGGAGTGTTTATTGACTCGTCCCAGGTGGCTGATAGATGATAGATGTCGCGTGCCGAGAGTGTTGCTCATCACGAGGTGTCGGAATCTCACCCTATGAGGGGCACGTGGCGTAACAGTTCGCATTGTTGGACGTAACAGTTCGCGCTGGTGGCGTAACCGTTCGCGCTATTGGAGATTTTTAAATAAATGCATTAAAACACAACAAGGTTTGCTTCATGACATGCTTCTCAAGGTTTGATTTGATTGATGTGTCAAAATAGCATTAGTTGCATTCTTCTCAAGATATATGTGGCCATTATTCAACTTTGCTAGGTAGTCGATTTAATTGTGTGAGGTGGCTCAGGTGATGCTACACATATTCAAGTACGTGTAATTCAATTGTGAATCGAAGGAGCAAATATGCATGGCTTGCATGTGTGTAAGTAGAGGTCTAAGTAAGTTGGTTAAACTAATTTGATAGAGAGCCCACAATGTATATAAGATGTGCATTCATGCAGAGAGGTATTCAAGAGGAGTGTGTATATGAGTAGTTCAGGACTTAGCTCTGAAGTGCCGAAAAATCATAAATATTCAAGTGTCCATAGCAGCTACTTGGGTGTTGAGAGCACTTTTCTGCTTCCTTTCTTTCTTGGTTGTTAGTTGGAGCTATTCTGCCGGAGAGAGAGGTCACGGGAAGGGATGTGCCGGTTTCGGGTTTAACGTTTAGGTGCTAGGTTCCGGGGTGGAGGTACAGCGGGTATCGATACCAAGAGGGAGATGCTGGGAGTAGTGAAACCGACAAGGAGGTGCCAGTGTCGAGAGAAGACAAGTGTTCCCGGGAGAGGCTTCGTTAAAATAGTTATAGGGATTGTGATGGCAGTTCTGAGAGCATGTGTCGAGCTCGGTGTTGGGAGGAAGAGAGGTTTGGCCTCGGGAGAGAGGCACCAAGACCCAGGAGGGAGTCCCCGGAGAGGGGTGCCGGGCGGGTCATTTGTGCGGGCATGTTCTGAGAGCAAGGTAAGTCAGGGAGGGGGGGAGCTCAGGGGGCCATGGGGGAAGGGCGCCGGGAACTTGGGAGAGGATCCGTGTACTCGCTTGGAAACGAGACCCGTGTCCCGGGATCACTAGACGGGACGAGATCAAGAGTCGAGACGAGATCACTAGTCGGGAGGTCAAATCCTTGGTTTCGGGTTCTACACTCTGGATGGCAGGGAGGTTCGCCTGGAAATTGGGGTGACCAGGGGAGTCTGCGGGGGAAATGGCGAGGCCAGGGGAGTCCGCAGGGGAACTGGCGAGGGTAGGGGAGTCAGCGGGGGAACTCGCGGGACCAGGAGAGTCTACGGGGACTGGCGCGAGCATGGGAGGGTGTCCCCGTGAGAGGGGTGCTAAGCTGGCCCCGAAGGTGAATTCATGTCCCCGTGGCAGGGACCCGGGGGGAGAGTTCCGAAATTGGGGTTGCGAGACCGAGAGCATATCCCTGCCTGGACCGTGTCCTCACCGCGACTGTCGCAGCTGGTCTCGCTATTGGGATGGGCGTCCAGAATTTGTATCCTACGACCGGGACAGAGGAGTCCCGGGAGGCCGTGGAGGTTCTAGGTGTCCATATCAGTTTTGGGGGGGGTGGGGTTGCTCACGGAATTGGATTGGATACGAACTTGGTTGACATACGAACCAAATAATGGACAACGCCTATAGTCACGTGGTCTCAAAGAGAAGTATTCAACTAGAGCCCAGAGGCATAGATATGTCAATGCATGTAGCACATAATATATGTGGCTGCTTGTGAGGTCTGCATTCAACACTTGGTCGATTGTGGAGGACGTGTAACTCAGTCTCAGGAAGGGGAGGTATCGGGAGCAGGCTGCTGGGTTGTTGAGACCGCAAGTGCCGGGAGAGATGTTTTTTTGTTTTTGTTTTTTGTTTTTGTATCCTTCTGCCGGGAGAGAGGAGTCCCGGGAGGTTGGGATGGAGAGCTGTGTGTGTGGGAGTCCGCGGGAATTGGTGAGACCACGGGAGTCTGCGAGGGGTTGGCAAGACAAGCGGAGTCCGCGGGGACTTTGGCGAGACCAGGGGAATCTGCGGGGACTCTGGCGAGACAAGCGGAGTCCGCGGGGGCTCTGGCGAGACAAGCGGAGTCCGCGGGGGAACTCGCGAGACTAGGGGAGTCTGTGGGGACTCTGGCGAGGCAAGCGGAGTTCACAAGGGAACTCGTGAGACCAGGGGAGTCCGCGAGGGGCTGGCGAGACCAGGGGAGTCCGCGAGGGGCGGGAGAGAGGCACCGAGACATGGATGGGGGCCCCCGTGAGAGGAGTATCAAGCGGGTGCCAAAGGCGAATGCATGTCCCGGTGGTAGGTACCCTAGGGGAGGGTGCCGACATTGGAGTCGCGAGACCAAGAGCATATCCCTGCTGGGAGCTTGTGTCGCCACCGTGACTGGCGTGGCTGGTCTTGTTATAGGAATGGGTCTCGCTGGATTGACAACGTATCATTGTCGGGAAGCTACTGCCAGGACGTGTCGTAGCTGAGGGAAGCTGGGTGTCCAGATCAGTTCTTTGGGCGCTGCTCACCGGCTCGTGGACCTTGGCTAGAGGTCGGGGAGGCCACGCTGGATTCATTGGAAGACGGCGAGTATGATGGCTGGGAAGGTGAGCTACCTTGCGGTGGTACGCACAAGCGAATGAGAGAGAAAAAGTTAGATCTACTTTCTCTCTTCTCGAGATTTCTCTAAAACCAAGCCAGAAGTTATACTTGTTTTGATAATCATCTGTGAGTAGTGAAAATTAAGATGTAAAGAAGGCTAGCTCCTTGTATGCGGGCAGGGAGGAGCTCGAGAAAAAAGAGAAGGTTGGCGATCGGAAAAAGAAAATTTCCAGAGAGGGAAATCTGGGCAGATTATGGATATGCTCATGGTGAGCTATGTGATGGTTTCCACTTGAGGGCCCTCCTTCTAGCACCATTGTTTCGGTGTGATTGCTGAGGGAGAGATCACATAGAATGTGGGAACACCATCTTCAAGCTTCCATAACCTGTCAATCATGAATGAAGAGCGTCAGAGGGAAGACTAGGTGTTTCGGCCTTCGACCCTCCGATGCCTAAGTCAGCCATATGTGAGTAGAAATAAGGTGGGAATATGGTGAAGATGAAGTGTCCCTAAATGAGGGGTGGAGAGTGGTATTTATAGGGATATGGTGGATGCATTCTAAAAATATCACTTTGCCCTTATTAGAGAGTGTATTACCATTATGCCCTCAAGGGATAATGTATGTTTCTTGGGCTGTTAAGGCCCAAACCCATTTTATGTGGCGATACGCGTCTTCTTAGAAGAGTATGACCGATGTTCTACTATGTACTAACATTCATCATACTAACTATGAGAATTTCTAGCTCAGAACTTGGGACTGATAACAACCAAATAACATTGATAATAAAACAAGTTAGCGTATGAGTTTCTTCATCTAAGTGTGCGAATTTCTTCATCAACATTGATAATAAAACAAGTTAGCGTATGAGTTTCTTCATCTAAGTGTGCGAATTTCTTCATCTTCTGGTCTGCAACACTATCTCTACCCGGACATAAGATTTCCAAAGTCATTTTGTAAGCTAAACGTTGCAAATGGTCAAAGCTTCGGAGAAAAAGAAAGATAAAAGGACTTTAGCTGTTTCCCACTTTGGCTGGGCTGCAACAACCACAAGGACCCACATGCTTCACATCTTCGATATTCCTCTCTTCCCTCTTATTTTATGATTCCCTTCTTGCTTTCATCTCTCTCTCTCTCTCTCTCTCTCTCTCTCAATGAAGAAGAAAAAACCAGAATCTTTCACTTCTCCATGACCCAAATAGGCTTAAATGACACTTGTATATGTCTTCATCTTCTTCACAGCCTTCATCTCTCTGTTGACACCCAATAGTGTGGTTGTCAATGGGCTTGGATTAGCTTCCACCACTGCCATAGTATATGGCACTTCAACTATTTGTGGCATTGTAGCTAACCACCAAACGCAGTTCATACAATGCTACCAAAACAACCGGACTATATTAGTCCAACCCTATGTCTCTTTTGAAGCAATATCTGGTGGGAAGACCTTCTTTTGTGGTCTCCGGTCCGGTGGTCTTAGCCTTCTCTGCTGGGACACCAGCTCAGTTAGCTTCAATCCTAGACGTATATACCACAGTGATGACGTAACGTTGACTGATCTAACGGTTGGTGATGCTCAAGTTTGTGCCAGAGAGATCAACTCCAGCGTAGTCAGGTGCTGGAGAGGAGGGGATTTGTTTCACTCACCTGGGGAGGCATTGAAGTTCAAGACAGTCACATCTGGAAGTGGCTTCACATGTGGGATTTTGATGAATGGTAGCAGAGTCCTCTGCTGGGGTAATGGTGTTGGAGCTGAGATTCAGAAAGGGTTCGAAAATATGTCAATGTCAAGCTTGATTGCAGGAGAGTCTCATGCTTGCGGCCTACGGAAAAATGGAACTTTGGTCTGCAAAGGGAACAACGATTCCGGGCAATTGAATGTACCTTATGGTGCTTCCGTTTTCAAGTTTTCAGGCCTTGCATTGGGAGCAAACTTTACTTGTGCTATAAGGCAAAGCAGTGGTTATGCTGCATGCTGGGGTCATAGAGATGTTGTTAGAACTGTTTCATTTGAGTCGATTGTTGCAGGTTTGGATTTTGTATGTGGACTAACAAGAAGTAATCTATCAGTGATTTGTTGGGGACCAGGATGGTCTAGTTCTGAAAATCATGTTACTTTGGGATCGATCATTCCAGGTCCATGTGTACAAACACCATGTAGCAGCTGTGGTGTGTACCCAGATTCGGAGACTCTTTGTGGTGGGTCGAGGCAGATATGCAACTCATGCCAGACTGAGCTTCCAGTTGCAGTGCCTTTGCTTCCAACAAACCCACCGGAAAAAGGTTCTTCATCATCCATAGGAAGAAATAAGCTTTTGTTGACTTTTGTGATAGTTGGATCAATCGGGACTTTTGCTGGAGTTTGCACTATTATCTTCTGCCTATGGATTAGACTATGCAGCTTTTGGTTCAACAATCCGAAGTCTGAGCAACTCAAAAGTGCTGCTGACCGCAATGTAGGTGCTCCGGTTGAGAACCAAAATGTTCCTAGTGCTCTGAGAAGTAGTTCATCATCAAAGCATACAGACAAGACTGAAGAATTTGTACTAGCAGAGCTTTCTGCTGCCACTAAGCATTTTTCAACCCAAAACAAGATTGGTACTGGGAGCTTTGGTATTGTATACAGAGGCAAGCTCTCCGATGGTCGCGAAGTGGCCATCAAGAGAGGAGATACTAGTACAAAAACCAAGAAATTCCAGAAGAAAAAAAGCGCATTTGATTCCAAACTAGCATTGCTGTCTCGGCTTCACCACAAGCATCTGGTGAAGTTAGTGGGATCATGTGAAGATAAAGATGAGAGGCTTTTGGTTTACGAGTACATGAGCAACGGTTCACTTCATGATCACTTGCATAACAAGAAGAATGTGGAGAAAAGTAGCAGCATTGTAAATTCTTGGAAAATGAGGATGAGAATAGCATTGGATGCTGCAAGGGGGATCGAGTATCTTCACACTTATGCGGTGCCTCCAATAATTCACCGAGACATCAAGTCCTCTAACATTCTGTTGGATTCGGACATGACTGCAAGAGTATCCAATTTCGGGCTGTCACTGTTGGGGCCGGCTTCTGATCAAGAGATCATGTCATCAAAGGCAGTTGGGACAGTAGGTTACATTGATCCAGAGTACTTTGTACTAAACGTTTTGACAGCAAAGAGCGATGTCTATGGCTTCGGAGTGGTGTTGTTGGAGCTTTTGACAGGGAAGAGGGCAGTTTTCAATGACAGTAAAGAAGGAACAGGTCCAATGGGTATGGTGGAATATTCAGGGCCAAGGATAATGGCGGGAGAGCTGCAAAGCTTGTTGGATAAGAGGGTTGGACAGCCGGAAACAAACGAGGCCGAAGCAGTTCAGCTGGTGGCTTATACTGCCATGCATTGTGTGAATTTAGAGGGAAAAGAAAGGCCTAGTATGACTGATATTGTTGCCAATTTGGAGAGAGCAGTTGCTCTTTGTGAACAGGAACCTCTTAGCTAGCTTCTCTACCTCTACAATTTCCCTTCCTTTATTTTTTTCCCATTACTTCCTTACCAAGTTCTTTCCCACCTCATCTTATTCTCAATAGGAAAATCATGAAGATCTGTTGGAGATTGCAACCAGATCAAAGTGTCATTTTGGTCTCTTCACTCTTCATACCAGTATTACCTGTTGCAAACCTCCGTTTTGAACAGGTTGTACTATGTGATTACAAATTATTAATTTCTAATTAATTAGTTGTTAATTATTTAATTAGTTACGAGTGACATAAAAAATTGGATCCAGTGTGATCCAATATGAAAATCGAGTCATTGTTGTATTGAGTTGTCAAGCATCCTAAGCCAGCCAAGAGCCTAGGATTTGGGTTTGCTAAACTTGACAAAATATTAAGGTTAATAGCTAATCTCAGCGGAAGAAGGATCATCTCGATAATTTTTATTTGAAGTCAAATCGCCTAAATTCAAACTCACATGGTTGTAGTTTAATATCAACATAAGTCACCCATGGAGATGTTTGATTTTATTTGAAAGCTAGAAAATTTGTAGCAGACCAATTCAATTACTTGCCTTGATACCTGCATTCTAGATTTTGATGTTGGAAACAAAATGTGCTGCAGTTCATTTAGTTTTCACATGTAAATAGATTATAGTAGAGACAGTGAGAAACTATGTACTTCACTCAGGACTTTCCAAATCAAATCTCATAAGAAGCTTCACTGATTTATACCTTACCCCTTTTTTTATCATGCAGAGGAACTGCTCTAAACCCAGTTCTGAGCTCTGATATTGGCAGACATGTTTGGCCACAAAAGTCATGATTTCCAGAACTGTGGTGCTCCTTAACTTCTATTCTAAGCACAGCTAGTTTTGGAACACTCAATGGGAAGCTGAACTCTACATTCCACACCGGATCCACTCGTTCTCGATTGCCTTAGTCTCCTCCATCACTGTGTCCCTTGGGACTCCAGCAATTCCAACCTACAAAACAACGTTATAGCAATATTCTGTTGTTACATATGTGAAATCTTATGTTATTGGACTATTAATCTCAACCAATTCAAATAAGTGCTTACTGATGACAGAACTTGCAAAAGTTGCATACATAGACAATTACTACTTGCATGGTGATGTTCTTTTTGCCAGCAAAATTTAATGTTTGAATCTGAAATATTTCAAAAAGGGTTTATTCTAGAATGACCGTTTCATTGACTTAGGTGGAGAATAACAATGAAAGTTTGTGCGGTGAAAATCTGAATGCCATCCTTCACCCATGTAAACTTTTACCTGTTTATCCAGAAGAGCGATTATATGTGGACTAATGGACATGATATACCATATATATCTAAATGATAAGAGTAACTGAGAGAAAAAAAAAAAAACAAAAACTGAGATGTAGGTTACGAGTTTAAACAGATATTCAACCACCCACCTTCAAGATTTGCTTAACCAGATACGATTTTTCGGGAATAAAAACCTCATTATCTGGACTGCTGCTAAGTAAAAAACGTGGTTTTTTCACATAACCACAACCTCCATTAGCTCTGAACATTCCTTCCATAATATGAAGGTGTTCATCATGTCCCTTTTGAGAAAAATACATTAATTGGTTGAAATGAGGCAAGAAGCAGAACTTCCAATACAAATAAATAAAGCTGATTATGTATGAAACTACTAGAAAATCAAACTACAAGTTAAAAAAGTCTAACATGCATATTGAACGCGACCATTTGAGCTCCATGCATCCATCCAAGCATCGGATCATAATTCGATGAGTCCAAGCGTGTGCCCTTGGGATATATCCTTAACAAGTTTTTGTCTGCAAACCTGAACAATGAATACAGCAAATTTAGGTGGTGAAAAACAATAAAAGTAACATGAACTCAGATATGGTGAACCCGGGAACTTGAACAGCCTGAGTTTTCAACATTGTATACATCAAGCTAAGAAATGAAAACATTACCTAAGAATATCTGTTGCACGAGATTTCGATGCGAGCTCGAGTTCTTGCTCGCTCAAGCTAAGACTTCTGACTTTTGTAGGATCAATATGCAACATATCTAACCCCCCTTTCGGATTTCCAGCATCGATTGCAATTAAATGCTTATATAGTAGAGTAGGATTCTCCTCATCTTCATCCGGATCACCTTCTTCACCATCCTGCTTATTTTCAAGTGTTAATTATCGGTGGTACCTTAAAAGTAGGAGTAAGCAAATGATGTACACTACTACTTCAAGTGCACCTTATCACTGGCTCCAGAGTCCTTCTGCCTATGAGTTTCATGATACTCCGGTGGCAAAACCTTTCTTTTTAATATTTCAGGTGAAAGGAATTCCGGTAAAAATTCCAAGTCCGGGACGTGGAGCATATCTCCAAATGTTGCTTTCATCATCTACAATCTCGATTTATTTTTAGTTACCTCGGCATCAGTCAATGTGATACAAACAATTTGTGATGGGAAAGGGTATATATGTTTTAGTTACCTAGGACACTTTGGCTTGAAGCTCTGAAGATATTCAGAAGCAGTAAAACCATTGTCCTTGATAGCACGCAAGCATTTGTTGAGTTCAACCGAACGAGTCAATGTCCTAGAAATCAGAAAATGTTAATATATAGCTAAATTATATCATGATCATCGATCGTTGAAAATAAAGGAATTAGGAAAGTAATAACAAATTGATGAAACTAACGCATACGTACCCTGCATGACGAACAACGATGCCATTCTTTTTAGAATTAGGCCACAAATCTAATTTGATAACTCGAACACCTCGTTTCAGTGCCTGGATAATTGGCTTGACACTGCAATCACTGCTGAGTTGATTTTCACTCAGGTATGAGTTATGGCCGGTGAAGAGGAAATAATGAGACAATGGAGCGTTCATGTCATGATTCACCTGAACAATTCAACCATACAGTATTTCAATTATCAGGGTTACTATAATATCCAAAAATTTCACAAACAAAAATATGAATCTAGCTACCTTTGGAAAGATTGGAGGGTTAAGATCACCAAAGAGATACAAAGAATCAAGTTGGAGGCCCTTCCTCTGGAAAATTTTGAGTTGCTTGAGACTGTCGAAAATGGCCTGAGCATCTTCTTTGGTGGCATCATCTTCTCCTTGAGACTCAATCAGAAATCTGAAAAGGCCATTGAGGGAGATGGTGCCGTTTTCGGCGTACATATCAAACATTTTCTTGATATCTTCAGGAGGCTCTGCTGCCTTTAACTTATGATGTAGCGGAAATATAAAACGTTGGAATCCACTAACGATGACTTGAATCCACAAGTTTATTTTTTCGAATCCACGAGAAGTTCCTGGAATCCACCAGAAGAGTTGAGATAAACTCAAAGGTTTTATTAATATCAAAAGCTGACGACTACAACTGATAAAAGCTCTTTATATAGGAGCAAATAAACACTAGGGCGACTAATTAGCAAAATGAAGCTTCACACAGATTTAAATCAGTGTGAAATATAGATATTTCACACTCACACAGACATTCGTGTGAGAAAGCCATTAGTCACGCTACACTCACGAATTGCCTATCCGTGTTGTTTGTAGGGGAGCTAATGCTCATTACACACAGATAAAAAAGTCCGTGTGAGATGTTGACATGGGTCCCATTACATATCCACTAACATAATTGATTTTAAGTAATATAATCCGTGTAAACAACTTCTTAACTCACACGGATATCTGTGAGAATTACCTTAAACCGATCTCTAACCCAATTATACGAGAAAGACATTTGACACTGATTTCAGTGTGGAAAAGTGATGGGAATTAAAAAAAAATTATTCTAATAAATATTTAAGAAATTCATGTACAATAATTTTTTTTACTGAACATTTCAACAATACATGTGAATTTTTTACAACCCACTGAAGATACAAACAATAATATACTTAAATGAAATTATAAAAGTTGCAAAGCTAAGTAAAGAGAAACAAGAACATTGAATGAAATTAACTAGATTAAATGAAATTAACTAGCTTAAAATCGTTCAGCATCTGAAAGAGATTAGCAAACTCAAAAGATATAGTGGTAACCCAACACCTGCTTTGTTAGCATCTCCACCAACATGTGTTTACTTGCTTGACTTTGTCATCTTTCAATTGCTCAGCTTCTTGGAGCTTCAACTCCTCCATTCCTATAGAGCTTCAAGTCACTTGCTTTCATATAATGTTACTTAATAGAATGTAACACAACATAGACTCAAGAATGGAGCTGAAATTAACATCTATATATGTTGCACTGCAGACTACAGTGAAACTTCAATTAATATAGGGAGGTGTAACTTGGAAACGAGGTCGATCAGTTAAGTGGTACATACTTATGGATGAGGAGAAATGCACCACACAAGATGAATGTACAAGTAACAAGAATCCACCCAACAATCACCAAGCTGCATCAAATTGCAAACTGTTTGTTAGGTATCTGACTTACCAGTATACAAGAAATCGCTTAAATGCAGTTAACTATTAGACTATAAGACTATTGCCTTGTTTAAAGGAACATGTGCCATAAGCCTTTCATTAGCTCCTTATAATCAACTATTATAAATATACATATTCAATCACACACTCCCAACACGAATAATAATTGTTTTAATAATCTTTTAATCATATTTTTCACACAAGATAACAAAGTCTCCATTTCACACGGACTACTGTGTGTTTGGCATTTCACACGAATATCAGTAACAAATATCATTTGTTATAGAAAACAATAAATATATAAATTAAAAACTTAATTCTTTTAAATGGACTATTACTTTATTGTTACAGAAATGAGTGAGAAATGTATTATCCACGGTATTATGTGTAAAAAGATAATATTATATTTCTCATTCACACAGTAATCCGTGAGAAATATATTTTCACACGATTTTAGTTGCTGTTGTGACCGTCTAAAGTGACGTGGGCCCAGTAAATGTTATTTCATACGGTTATCTATATGAGTCTTTATTTTTCACAAATATCTGTGACTTTAGATAAAATGTGAGAAATAAATATGTGTGTAATGAATTTTTTTTAGTAGTGTATCATCAAAGCCTAAAAACCCATGGATTAAAAAAAACAAATCCAAAACAAACTATTAAAATAATGGCTGAAAATAAGTAAATCTGCATTTTAAAAGCCTAAACGGACTCGGATTGCCTAAAAAGCTCATACATCGTGGCAAAGCAACGAGTTTGGTTCGTTGGGCCGTTCCACTTCCAGAAAGGTATCATAATAGTCAATCGGACACCGAACGCCAAATCTGGAGCAAACCGGGTTTGAACTTGTTTCAATCGATCTCCTCTTCAATCTTTATCGCCATCTGTTCTATATCAACCTGAATATTTTTTCGAGACAGCAACGGTCCTTGAAAGACTGCTTATTGTTGTCCATCTTTGCCAATAGTTTGGCCTTGCAATAGTTTCTGTAGATTCGATCTCTTTATATAAAGAGAGAAATGAAGATCATAGTTTTTTCTTTCGAAAAAAACCAACGATGGATAAAAATGGGCTTATGGTCAGTTAGGCCAACAAATACATGACGACTAGCAAAGTAGCAATTGAGTCCGTCAAGAGGGAACCATGCATATCATTCGTTTCTTGTTTCGATAGACGGGGACCTAAATAGAGCGCTTCTTTTTCTTTCTTTGTTTCCAGCAAATCAGGACGGGATGATGATGCGCGGTAGCATAAGAGGTAAGCCATTTCTTCACTCTACCCCTTTTGTTGTTGCTGCTTCGTTTCATCCTAAATCCTCAAAGCGAAGCAAATCTAATAAAACCCAGCCTGTGAGAGTAGTGAGTAATGTCGGGAATGCCTTGAAGGTGTTAGATGAAATGCTTCACAGGCGTCCTCTGCCTTCTGTCAACCCTTTCAATCAAATCTTGGCCCAACTTGTCAAGCTCAAACAATTTGAAGCAGTCCTCTCTTTGAAGAGACAAATGGGTCTGGTCGGAATCGCTTCTGTTGCTTATACTCTCAACATTACCATCAATTGCTACTGTCATTTGAACCAAATGGAGTATGCCTTGTCTGTCTTGGCCCACTTCTTCAAATTGGGTCTTCAAGCAGATAACGCCACTTCTAACACTCTTATCAACGGCTTTGTTCTCCGAAATAGAGTGGCTGATGCAGCAAGAGTTTTGAGGAAAATGGTGGTGGGAGGTTATTGTCAGCCCAATGCGATTACTTTCAACACACTTATAAAGGGCAATTGTGCGATGGGAAACAACACTGCAGCTATTCAATTACTTAGGCATATGGAAGCAAATGGATGCCAGCCTGACGTATTTACCTTCAACACCATCATCAACAGCCTGGGTAAACATACACTGGTTGACGAAGCATTGAACCTCTTCTCGGAAATGGTTGGTAGAGGTATTGTTCCTGACTATTACTTACAACTCTTTGATTCAAGGAGTTTGCAGTATTGGGCGGTGGAAAGAAGCTTGGAGGTTGTTGAATGAAATGGCGAGTCAAGGTATATTTCCAGATGTTTTCACCTTCAGTATCCTGGTTGATGCGCTTTGTAAGGAAGGGAGGTTCGGGCAAGCCAAAAGAGTGGTTCAGATTATGATTCAAAGAGGAATTGAACCTAACACGATTACATACAATTCCCTTATGGATGGTCACTGTTTGCAAGGAAAAATAGACAAGGCGAAACAAGTTTTTGATATAATGCTTAGCAAGGGATTATTGGTTGATGTTCGTAGTTGTAGCATATGGATTAATGGATATTGCAAGCGGAAAAAGATCGGTAAGGCTTACAAAATTTTCAAGGAAATGCCTCTCAGGGGACTTGTTCCTGATTCCGTTACTTATACCACTCTTATTGATGGTTTTTGTAAAGCTGGGAGACTACAGGAAGCAGAAAAGTTGTTCTATGGGATGCAAGATTGTAGCCAGCTTCCAAGTGTTCTAACTTATGCAGTTATACTTGATGCCCTACGTAGCAACCAACAACTTTCCAAGGCAATAGAATTACTTAGAGAGATGAAAGACAAGAAATTGTAACTAAATATTGTAGTTTACACTATTATCATTGAAGGTTTGTGCAAAGCTGGGAAACTGGATTCTGCAGTAGAGGTCTTCTCGGAGTACAGCCTAATGTGATGTCATACACTGTAATGATTCAAGGATTTTGTAAAGGGGGATTATTAAGTGAAGCATAAAAGTTGCTGAGAGAAATGGGAGAGAAAGGCTGCCCTCCGAATGGTTGCCTATAACATCATTATCCGAGGGTTGTTAAATAACAATGACGCATCAAGGGCTATGAGGCTTATTCAAGAAATGGTGGAGTCAGGTTTCTCTGCAGATGCATCAACTATGGAATTGGTATGTGGTTTGTTGTGTAAGGATGTTGTAGATCCGGCTTTGTTGCCATTGTTAAAACGTCCATGATAACATTGATTTGATTGTTTGAAACAGATCTTACTATTAGTAGGAAATATGGTACTTCTGCACTTTTGAGGTAGACAAACCCATATCTGATATATGAAATGAGATTGGGTAATATGTCTCATATACGATATCTATATGACTATATCATGTAGAACTTTTATTTATAATGCTATAGTTCATTAGTTCATCTAGTTTTCATATATATGTAAATAGATTACAGTAGAGGCAGGGAATGAGATGCTATATACTTCATTCAGGACTTTCAAATTCAAATTTCATTAGAAGCTTCACAGATTTATACTTGATCCCTCTTCTATTATGCAGAGGAACTGCTCTGAACCCAGTTCTGAGCTCTGATATTGGTAGACATGTCTGGCCACCAAAGTCATGATTTCCAGAATTGTCATACTCTTTAACTTCAATTCTAAGTACAGCTAGTTCTGGAACACTCAATGGGAATTTGAACTCCTCATTCCACACTGGAATCCACTCGTCCTCGATTGGCTTCGTCTCCAACATTATTGTGTCCTTTGGGACTCCAGCAATTCCAACCTACAAACACACGCGTAGCGTAATGTTCTGTTGTTACATATGTGGACTATGATGTTGAGGTACTATCAATCCGATCTAATTCAAATATGTAATGTCTGTATGTTCAATAATCCAGATTAATGGACTGCTGATAGAACTTGCAAAATCCGATTTTAGTACGCAGTTACTATTTGTATTGTTGCCCATTCAATACAAATCGATTAAGTAGACTAGTTTCAACACAAAGGTCCACTAATTCGAGACTAGTCGATGGACTATAGATCGAGTTAGTCTATCTCTATATCGAACTAGTTTAATTGGATGAATCACTGTATTAATGCATTGGAGAACTTTTCTCAAACCATAACATTTACTTCCTATTGTTAGGATACTCTATAAGAATAATTTCGACTTACCCTCACAAAAAAGTCCGGTGGAGAATAAAGATCAAAGTGTGTGCGGTGGAAATCTGAATGCCATCCTTCACCCATGTAAAGTTTTACCTGTTATACAGAAGAGAGATTATGCAGCTAGACAATTGTTGAACATCGTATATCTAAATAATAAGAATTATTGAGATGCACACATTGTTACAGGTTTAAACAGATGTATTCAACACACCTTCAAGATTTGCCTAACTCGGAACGATTTTTCAGGATTAAAAACCTCATTATCTGGACTGCTGCTAAGTAAAAAATCTGGTTTTTTCACATAACCACAACCTCCATTGGCTCTAAACATTCCTTCCATAATATGAAGATGCTTTCCATGTCCCTTTGAGAAAAATATATCAATTGGTTGAGGTGATTGATTTGTTGAGAAGAATAGAATTTTCCATACAAGTAATAGCTGATTATGTATGAAACGAGATAGGAAATCAAAGTACAAGTGAAAGAAGTCTAACTTGCATATTGAATGCGACCATTTGAGCTCCATGGCTCCATCCAAGCATAGGGTCATAATTTGATGAGTCCAAACGTGTACCCTTGGGATATATCCTTAACAAATTTCTTTGTGTAAATCTAGAAAATGATTACAGCAAATTAAGGTGGTGAAAATCAATAAGAGTAACATGAATTCAGACAGGTGAATCTCAGAACTCGAATGCCTGAGTGGTTAACATTGTATACATCAAGCTTATGAATACAAACATTACCTAACAATATCTGTTCCACGATTTTTTGATGCACGTTCGAGTTGTTGCTCGCTCAAGCTAAGTCGTCTGACTTTCATGGGATCAATATGCCACATATCAAAATCCCCTTTAGGTTTTCCAGCATGGATTGCAATTAACTGCCTATACTGTAGAGTAGAATTCTCCTCATCTTCATATGGATCATCTTCGTCACTATCCTGCTTATTTTCAAGTGTTAATCAGAGGTTCCTTAAAAGTAGAAGTAAGCAAATCATTAGCTAGCACAATGTAAACTACTACTTTATATGCACCTTATCAGTGCGCCTTTGAGATTCATGATACTCCGGTGGCTTGGTTGAAATCAAAACCTTTCTTTTTAATATTTCAGGTGAAGGGAATTCCGGTAAAAATTCCGAGTTAGGGACGTAGAGCATATCTCCAAATGTTTCGGTCACCATCTACAATCTCAAGTTATTTGTTTCATCAGAAAATGGTAGCATGTTACTTTCTAACCATATCCTTCAAGAAAGCTTAGTAGTGAATTTCATATGTATCTCATCTCTATCAAGATCATCTGTAAATGTGAATTTTGATGGGAAAGGGTATGAAATTTAGTTACCTTGGCCACTTTAGCTTGAAGATCAGAAGGTAAGTGATCTTCAAATGTTATTACAACTGGATATTCAGAAGCAGTAAAAGCATTGTCCTTAATAGCACGCAAGCATTTTATGAGTTCAACCGGACTAGTCAAAGTCCTAGAAATTAGAAAAGGTTCAAAGAAATCATGTATTAACTACACAACGTACAATTGCTGAATTTGGAGAAAGTTAATATCATATGTGTTGTTGTAATTATAGGAAAGCAACAACAAATGAAACTAATTCATACCCTCCATGACGAACCTCGACGCCATTCTTTTTAGAATTAGGCCACAAATCTAATTCAATAACTCGAACTCCTCGTTGGAGTGCCTGGATAATGGGATAGACACTACTGTCACTGCTGAGTTGATTTCCAGTCAGGTATGAGTTATGGCCGGTGAATAGGAAATAATGAGCCAATGGAGCTTTCATGTCATGATGCACCTGATCAATCCAAACATATTATATCATATACATCAATATATTTTTCTGGCAAAACATATACATTAATAAATATGAATCTACCTTTGAAGAGATTGGAGGGTTCAGATCACCAAAAAGATACCGAAAGAAGGCATCAAGATGGAGGCCCTTTCTTTGGAAAATGTTGAGATGCTTGAGACTGTTGAAAATGGCCTGTGCATCTTCTTTGGTCGCCTCACCTTCTCCTTGAAACTCAACCAGAAAGCTGTGAAGGTCATCGAGGGAGATGGTGCCATTTTCGGCATACATATCAAACATTCTCTTGATATCTTCTGGAGGCTCTGCCACCTTGAGCCTGAATATTCTTCTGAAACAGAAGCAGACCTTGAAAGACTGCTTATTGTTGGACATCTTTGCCAATAGTTTGTGTTGGCAGTAGTTTCTCTAGATATTCTTTATATAAACAGGGGAAAGAAGAACATAGTCCTTGCTTTCGAAACTCATCCACTTACATTTTATGTTCTAAAGAGGAATCTACATACACATCAACAGCTGATAATCGTTGGAATTTCTTGGAAGATAATACAAGGACTGAAATTCTTAGGACTAGCTTTACAGCAAAGTCAGAATCTGTGCTCATGCAAACTTTATTTTTCAGTATTCCACATTCCCTCTGCTCATTCTAAATCAATGTCAGACACACGGTACTATATGGTAGTGCCAATCTCACCCCAAGCTAAAGTGAAGAGATTGCTTCTCTCATATATGTATTTGTCTCCCTCACTTGTACTTTCTCTTTCATGATTGCCAAAATTATATGCTCAGCATGAACAGAATATTACCCATTTGCTAGTATAATTGAAGGGATCCTGCTGTGTGACATTTTCACCAATTTCTTTATTATTTTTGGTGGTAAAAGTAAATTCTTCAATTAAGAAAAACAACCATTACTTACCCATATACTTAGGCCAGGTATGAACAAGTACCCTTAATAAATAAATAACCAAATGCACAAAAACAAGGATTTTAAACCCTATTCCAATGAAAATCTTTTCTGTTAGTCAATTCCAATGATTTTTAATAAAATGTCTTATTTGATCTCAACCTAATCTTTTATCTTTCTTATTTGTGGATCTGCAATTTCTTTCTTTCTCTCTCCTTCTCTCTTCCTCTCTCTTATTTTGTTGAGATATCAATCTCACATCTATGAGACATTGCATGTGAGTTTATAAGGGTTTGAGTCACTCCACTCATTGCCAATTGGTTTTTGATGTGAATCTCGGGCTACTTTATCATGGTATTAGAGCGGTTATCTACGTCCACGTGTGAAGCCCAAAGGTCACATGAACTCCACGTTACCCAAATAGTTGTCCACATGTTAGGCTTGAAAATTCGATCGCTACACGTGTGGGAGCGTGTTGAGATATGAATCCCATATCGGGAATATGAGATCTTGCCTGTGGGTTTATAAGGATTTGAGTCACTCCATATATTGCCAATTGGTTTTGGATATGGACCCCATACTACTTTATCATATTTGACATCGTCTATTAGTCTCTCTCTCTCTCTTCGCATAAGCAAACAGACGCCGTTGACGTCATACCTCTCCAACAAGACTGTTACCGGAGCCTCAACATCGACAACGCCATCATCGAAGCCTTGACAACGCTGACACCTCAATGATGCGTCGCTGCCGACGACGACTTGGCCTCACTTCCTCCTTCCTCCACCGAACAGACAGGTGAGGATCTATGCTCTGGCGGTAGCAGTGGCGCTAGTGACCACTGTTGTACCTGCATCTCCGTCGACTACAAGAGACAAAATCTCGCCGGCTTCCGTTTTCTTGGCTTCTGATCTCTGACTTTGTCTAATTCAGGACACGGTGACGTAGTTCGTACATGGTAAAGACCGTGTCGGATCTAAGGGAGGGAAGTGATGCCGGTTGGAGGTGGATGAGCTTCGACGAGAGGTGGAGATCCATGGCTTGTGCAAGAAAAATCACTGATATTATGTATGGTGTTTGTGAGAGGAAGGTAAGTGCATCGTTAAGGAATTGCTCGTCCATCAAGTTTTATGGGTTGGGTCGTATTAATTTTTTTTCCTAGGGGTCAATAATCTCTTTTTAGTGGCTTCATTGTGGATGTATGGTGAAATAACTGAAATTGTTGTTTGAAATAAGTTGATTATTTAGGTCAGTAACCAAGTTATCGGGAGTTAGTAACCTGATTATTAGGGTCAGGAACTCGACTATTTTATGATATTTCTTCTTTCTATTACATTAAGCTGAAATAAGTCTATTATTGGGGTCAATAATTGATTATTGGGGGTTAGTAACCGAGTTACCAGTGACCGGAATTCGACGATCTGGAAAAAAAATCCAAGTTACTGTGGGTCAATAACTTAGTTACCGGTGATTGGAATCCAGCGATTGGAGAAAATATGAGTTACTGGGGGTCAATAACGGCGACCAAAGAAATTCTGGCAACCAGTGACTGGAATCCGGCAACCAGCAACCGGAGTCCGGTGTGATTCCGGTAAAGTCTTCTCACTCTTTCAGTTTCTCTCTCTTTATACATGTTAAAGTGGTAAGGGTAAAATTGTCTTAAAAATATATAAAAATTATTTTTTTTATTATGATTTTAATATAGATTTGTGTATTTGTGCTAAATGAGATTGGAATGGACTTATGTCTATTAGATTCATTGAAATAGACAATAATAAGTTTAAATTAGTACTAAATGAGCATTTTCCCATACCCATAATAATAATAATAATAATAATAATAATAATAATAATAATAATATGTTCTAGGATATTCCATATGTGTGTCTTGGCCTTATGTCATCAAGATATGTAGTTGGAATATGACTATGTATCTTTTGTTGTTGGTGGTAGTATTTTTTCTTGATGACGGTAGTATCTTTTCTTGGTGGCGGTAGTGGTTTTTGTTGTCGGCGGTAGTAGCTTTGTTGTTGACGGTAGCATCTTTTGTTGCTGGTGAAGTAGCTTTCGTTGTTGGTGGTAGTAGTTTTGGTTGTTGGTAATAGTAATTTTTGTTGCTAGCGGTAGTAGTTTTCGTTGATGATGGTAGTATATTTCGTTGTCAGTGGTAGTAGCTTTCTTTGTCGACGGTAGTAGTTTTTGTTGCTAGCGATAATATCTTTTGTCGTAAGTGGTAGTAGTTTTCTTTGTTGGTGACAAGAACTTTGTTCCTGTCGGTAGTGGCTTTCTTTGGTGGCTGTACTAGCTTTCTTTGTTGGTCGTAGTAACTTTTATTGTCGGCAGTAGAATCTTTTGTTGTCGGTGATAGTAGCTTTTATAGTCGGCAAAATCCTCACTGATGGTCAGCCGGAAAATTCGCCGGAGTCAAGCTAGAAAATTCACCAGAGGTCGGCCAAAGACTTATTGTGGTTGTTAACTTTTTACATTAGTGGTAATTTTATAAATATAAAGGAGAAAATTTACTTTTTTAGTTGGATGTCAATTTGTAATTTTGTTGAACTTCAATACCAAATATAAGACACTATTTATGTTTAGGTGAACTTATGCGAATAAGAATTTTTAGTGAACCTATTTAAAAGAAAAATGTCTTCAAGTGGACTACAACTCTTATTCTCTCTAACAAGTGGATGGTGAGCAAGTCTCTTTAAAGTAGGGGGTAAAATAAATTAAAAAATGGCAGCAGCACTAGAGGGAAATCGAAAAGAATATAAATTAAAATTCATCAAAACTCCATCATGAGCAGAAGTGCAGAACCAAATCCTCAGGTGAACTCAAATCGCATTAGAAGCCTCACTGAGTTGTATTTTTCTCCTTTTCGGTTAAAGAGTGGGACTGCACGAATTCCTTGTTTCAATTCAGAGATTGGCAGACATGTTTGGCCACCAAAGTCATCTTTCTCAGACATGTCATATTCATGTACCTCGATTCTAAGCAGAGCCAACTCGGGGACTCTCAGCGGAAATGTAAACTCTTCTTCCCATACAGGAGTCCAATCATCCTCTTTTTTCCTAGTTTTCTTCATTACCTCATCAGCTGGAACTCCTGCTATGCCGACCTGCATTACACATCAACTGTTAAATACTACCATAAAGAAGTGTATACCATCATATGTATTTGCTGATCAAGTACTTGAAGGCATGCATATTTGAAGTTTTCGAGGTAACTTGTGAAAATAAGCAACTGTAAAAGTTAGACCACTCAATCCACTGGCAACGGGTGGAGATGGAATTTTCATACCCTCAACAGTAACAAGACTGATAGTACTAGAGTATTTCCTCTAAAAAGACACTTACCCTGGTGTAAAAATCAGGCGGTGAATATAAATCAAAGTGTGTTTGTTTGAAATCCAAATGCCAACCATCTCCCATATATAATTTCACCTGCCAAGAGATACAATACATCTAATAAGCATCTTCTGAATAAGGGAGGATATATCATAGAGCAGTCCCTTCAACTTCAGACTCTGAGAAAATGATATAAATGCGCTTACCTTTAAAGTCTTCTTTACAGTCAATTTTGCTTTAGGATCGAAAATCTGCTCATCGTTCATAACAAAATCAGGCTTTTTTACATAACCACATTCCCCATTTGCTCTAAACATCCCATGCATCAGCCAAAGAGATTTACCATATCCCTGCCATTGGACAAAGAAATATTGGTTTGTGTTCAGAAAATGCTACTGATAGGTACTTGATATAAAATAAAATAGTTCTGATCGACTTCTGAGAAGTCTGCCTAGGAGGGGGAAATATGAAAAGAGTAACAAAATATGAAAGAATTCCAAGTAACCTGCATATTAAATGCAACCATCTGAGCACCATGCATCCAACCAATAAGCGGCTTATAGTTGGAGGAATTGATTCGAGTTCCTTTTGGATAGACCCTTAAAATGTTCTTCTGGGTGAACCTATGAACGAAGATTTTAGAAGTCCAGAGTTGATCAGTTGCAATATATACCAAAGTAAAAGCAAGATGATGCAAATGAAGTCATCCTCTTAGATGTTTAGAGAATCATTTGGGATGTCCTTGTGCTAGAAAATAAAGTACCTAACAACATCAGTTCCATTACATTCAGCAGCCTTTCCAAGTGCTTGTTCACTCAAACTAAGGCGTCTGACTCGATCAACCTCAACTTTAAGTGCCTCCTTTAAACCACCACTTGGTTTCCCAGCATGGATTGCAATTAGGCGTTTGTATGATGCAGGTTCTGCTCCATGACTGGAGTTATTGTTATCCTCGCAATCCTGATTTAGTTCACTTGCTTCACTTTCACTCTGCAAACCAACGAGCAAAATTTAATCACCCAAGAGGTAGAGACACAAAAAGAATTGGAGTTAGTATGTCACTTCATGTCAACTCACTGTACCAACATCTTCGTGTTCCTCTTTAAGATCTGCAGGTTCATTCCCCCATTCATCTTCTTCGCTATCTTTTCTCTTGTGCAAGTTATCTTCCTTGTCATTGACACTTTTATCGTCAAGGTACTCTTTAGGAGGTTTGGTAGATATCATTATTCGGTACTTCAGATCTTCTGGTGAAGGTAATTTTTTGAAACATTCAGAATCAGGAATAAACAACATTTCCTTAAATGTCTTCATGAGCAGCTGTGGAAAAAAAAAGGTGCAGTATTAAATAAATAAAACAGACATTCTAGTAAGAATGTGATATCTATATATCATTCACAGAAGAAGAAATTATACCTCTGCTACTTTAGCTTGGAGATCGGGGGTAAGGTGGTCTTCAAGAGTTATGACAACAGGATATGGAGATTCAGTAAAAGCATGCTCTTTAATTGATTTCAAGCACTTAACAAGTTCCACAGGAGTTGTCAAGGTCCTAGATCAAAAATGCAGACTTTGAATATCTAACATTACCAAAATAATAAATTGATGATCGCTGCAGAAAACTTTATTGTCTTTCCTAGATAAGTTGAGGCATCTAATTCAAAACCAACTAGAAACGGGTGGAGGCATACTATTTCAGATATGGCATTTGATATTTTGAACAATTTACCAATGCATTATCCGAAGCAAACGTCAGAGAGCCAGTAAACTATATCCTCTAATGTGATAACTCTGGGAGGTTGGACATGATTAGTAATACCTTCCATGAAGAACATTGACATCATCCTTTGCCGAATTTGGCCAAAGATCAAGCTCCACCACTCTCACACCTCTCTTCAGTGCCTTGATGATTGGAACATGACTGCAGTCACTACTGAGTTGATTTCCAGTCAAATATGAATTGTGTCCAGTATATATGTAGTAATGAGACAATGGAGCATTCATATCCTGATGAACCTGAAACCAAATACCCAAAATTTCCTAAAATCAGCAATTTCCTAAACTTGAATTTCACTTGCCAATAAACTTAGAATGTCAAACAAACAAAATCCAAGAACCCAATTACCCAAGTAAAGAGAAAATGAACTATCCTCAAAGCCTAAAATTGAAGTCAAACATTGCGTTAACTTCATGAAATATTTTCAGTTCCTCAGAAAACTCATCAAGTGGTTCAAGAACATCCGGAAACCAAACACTACCTGGTCCTCTATTGGAGGGTTGAGATCAGCAGAGAACAAGTAATGGTGGAAGTCTTCCAGAGTGAGCGTGCGCCTCGTTATCAACTTGGCAATGTGGTGGTGCCTCTTCTGCAGCATCTGCTCCACGATCCGCTCGGCCTCCGAGATCGACGCGCCGCCGTAGCCCTGAACATCCTCCAGAAAGTTCCTGAGCTGCTCGGCGGTCATGTGGGTCCCTCCCTCGGCGTACTTAGCGAAGTATTCCGTCACGTCAGAAGGTGGCTCAGCCTCTGTGATCCTGAACTTGCGAGTGAAGCACACGCACATCCGGTAACTCCCCATTTTCGCCAAAACCGTACCGGCGCCTCTCAGAGAAACACAGCAGAGAGAGAGAGAGAGAGAGAGGATTGCAAAGTTGTTGAACTTTGAGGGTTTAAATATAGTTAGTGATGAGAGAGATGAGAATGATTACTCTAATATGAAGTCAGAGAGGTCCAGTCTTTCTATATTCCTTTGTCTACTGTTTTTGTTTGGCACTCTTTTTCCTTTTTTCTTTTTTGGTTTTTTTTTTTCCTTTTTTGGATTTATTTCTCTTTGTTATAAACTTGACAACTCTGCAACTTTTCTGTTCCTTAAAGAGGAAAATCTTCAGGAATGTTACTAATGGAGAGGAAGAAACGTTTATACTATAATTAACCGACTATCATTTTCTTTTCTTTTTTTGCCATTTTTTCGATAGCAACAAGGCTTGAACAGCCAGCCATTAATTCATTAGTAAAATAATTAATCAGAGCAGCATGAAGACATGATTAGGAGATTTAAAGCTTCAGTGGAAAAACATGTCGATCTTAATTTTGGAAGCAAATTCTACACACCAAGATGCATTTACATTATTAATGTCTAAATACTCAAATCGTCGTATGAGAAAATCAAATGAATACTAGAGACCATAAATTCATTCTTTTTTTTATCCGATCAAATTAAACGTCCATAATAAGAGTATATTTTCTTTGACCTAGTGTTCTCACCTCTTTAGTTAGAAACACTTAAAGACTATTTTTTTGGGTTTCAATTTTGTTAACGGTATTAATATATATGCATGTAGTGCGACATAGATGGTCGGATCAAAATACTGTATATTAGTTGCTTCATTCACTTACGCCTTGATACATAGAAAAAATTTCATTATTTTTGTATCTACACAAATGATAAACCGGCCATATATATTCGGTACATGTACCGTGTATAATATATAACTTTCTAAGAAAATATTAACACTTCTAAGATATATAACTTTCACCATAATAACTTTCAACACTTGAGAATAATACGAAAACGAGATGGTAGAAGTGATGATAATTACTTTCTAATTTGGAGAATTGTTATCTTATTAATTTATACATAATTTCAAAGACTGTAACATCAGGGAGACTTATGATTCACATAATGTGAACATGACTAAACCCTATACTGTGTATGAATTAGCAGGATCGATGTTAACAAGGTGGTGCAGCTGTAGCTGAAGAGGATCGATGACAGCGATATATTACATCATTGTATAGTTAATAGAGTGATGCAGTTTTAGGTGGAGAGGGTGATCGAAATGGGAACCGTGAAGTCAAGTCAAGGGGAGTTATGCTATATGTGATGTGTGCCCTTTATTGAAATGAATATCAATTGTCACATTGTTTATTTAATGCTATAATAAAGAGAAACACCCACTCTACCCTTTCACATTATATGAAAATGAAACCTGACCCCGATCAAATTAACCAGACAAGGCCATGGCCAGTGGTAAAAAAATCGGAGAAACTATGATTACGTTAACTTCGAATCGGAAAACGGGGGTTTGCATTTGTCTATTCCCACCGGTGTATGGTATGCCTAACATTATCATTGACTTTGATCTAGTAAAAGTCATCAAGAATCATACATGCATAACATAATAAGCACCAACAAAGGTTTGTTACTTTGTTTAATTCAATGGAATTTCGTATTTTTCATCAATATACTTAACTGATAATTATCAACAATTGTTAAAGTTCTCGTTTTATGCAGTTGCAACAATTACAATTGTTTGTTTTCTACAAGTGCTAATGTCAAAAATATACCCATAAATCAGTCCAACACAAAATTATTTAGTCATCTAAATTTGCATGCTCATCCTATTAGATAATAAAGAACACTTTCGGATTAGGCTGATTTCGATTTCTACAATGAGTTAAGCATGTTGTTAAATTTTGTCGTGGCACTATTCTTGTTTCTACTTTTGCATATCCTCGCCGTCGCCGTGGATGTCTGGACGGCCAAAGGCCGGCTAAAGAGTAAAGAGTGAGGTCCGGTAGGATTGTTACAAAATCTGCATGACCGGAAAAGGCCAAAATCCAACAAAATCTGAGCCTCTGAGGTGACAGCCATGCAATCTGGTTGTTGGTTGTTGCCGTCGTGGGCCATTTGACTGAAAGAGTGGATTAGATTTATGAGTTGTAAAGTGTTGGTATCAAAATTGACAGCCATGGAATCCGATCATTTGTTTTTGTAGTTTACGACAATAGTGCTCGACTTTCAGGTGTCACTCCGGCAGTGATGAAATCACTTGTGTGATGTGAATCATAGTAACTAACTTCTCTTTTATTATGAACCACTAGTTCCTCTTATTTTCAGAAACCAAAATCTAATGGTTGTTCTATGTTGTGTCAAACTGCTAATAGCGGATGTTCATACACGAAGAGAAAGATGTTGTAAGGCTATATTAATGTGTTTGCTCGGGGAAGAATTGTATAAATGTATCGCGGCTACCATAATACGCAAACTAAATGCAATCAGTATTCTACCTACTACATAGAATATTCATGCAATACTGGCATTTGCTAATTACATTGGAAAGCCAGATGTAAATGTATTTCATAACCTAAGTAGTGAATCAACCCACGTTCTTGATGAGTGTTTTATTTTCTTCTACTTGCAAACAAGGAACAACAGGGAGGAAATTCTGACCAAAAATGAGGACCTGGTCTTGTTTTTTTTTTTTTTTTTTTAAATATGAAGCCCCAAAACCAAAAACTCAGATTTTACAACGACACAATCCTCTCAACTTTATGAGATCGAGAGGCAAGTCTAATCTAGCTCGTAAATAGGACTAGCATAAAGATCATTTCGAAAAGAATCTAAAAGAAGCAGATCAACATCAAGAGTATGAACAAATGCAATTCCCTTCTCCTGCTAACTAAAGATGAGATCATGAGATGATGAAAGGAAAATCTATTAATATGTCGTTTACCAAACAGTTTATCTATTGCGATCGAGACTCAAACAAGGAGCTCCTCATATGACATCCCACTAACAGATGCTACATTAGGTCCAGGAGATAACAACATTAGGAAAATAGATAAATTCTGAGCCTATTCAAGTCTTGGACAAGTTACAATCTGCAACAGCTTACTTGGCTACGAATCCCTACGATTATAGACCGGTTACAAGTTAAGAGTAGCTCTGAGACTTCCCATTCTGCATACTAGTTCAGTGCTTATCAGTAATCCTAACTACTCATGAAACAAGCCAAGAACTGCATCATTTCACCTTTACAAGCCAAAGCAAATGCTAAACCTTTATTTACTCGAAACACTCCGAATATGTTCCACAAAGATGATCTTTCAAACCTGAAGCTTATATAAATTCGCACTTTCCCACACATGTTTAGTCCTAAACTTCCAAATCTTTGATTATGTGCATAATTCCTAATCATTCGTCAACATGCATACAAAACTATTGCTCTTTGTTTCCAAATCCATCCGATTAATCATGAACAAATGATCAACTTCAAAACTCAACTTGAGGCAAGAGTAGTGTTAGAAACCATTGTCAGTTGAGTTACAAGAACAAAAAGAAACCCACATATAAATCCAAAAACAAATCACAAAAAGAAACATGTATCTATTTGGCAAACTCAAATTCTAAATCTACTGTCTCTTTAGCCCTTCGGGCCTTTAAACTCGAACAGTACGTACTTACTCAGACCAAGAAGCATACCTCTCCACATTGTTGTCACTGAGATTAATCCCCACCATTGCCTCCCCCAACCCGCAGCTCACCTCCGCCAGCACCTCCGGGTCACTATAATGCGTCGCCGCCTGTACTATCGCCCTCGCCCGCCGCGCCGGCTCCCCACTCTTGAAAACTCCCGACCCCACAAACACCCCATCACACCCCAACTGCATCATCATCGCCGCGTCCGCCGGCGTCGCCACCCCTCCGGCAGCGAAGTGCACCACCGGCAGCCTCCCCATCTGCTTCGTCTGCATGACCATGTCGTACGGCGCCGCGATCTTCTTGGCAAACGCGAAGACCTCGTCGTCGTCCATGTTCCGCAAAACACGGACCTCCCCCATTACCGACCGAACATGTCTAACTGCCTCAACTATGTTCCCGGTTCCAGCTTCACCTTTGGTCCGGATCATGGCGGCGCCTTCCCTTATGCGGCGGAGAGCCTCGCCGAGGTTGCGGCAGCTGCAGACGAAGGGGACCTGGAAGTTGTGTTTGTTGATGTGATTGTCGTCGTCGGCGACGGTGAGGACCTCGGACTCGTCGACGTAGTCGACTCCGATGGCCTCGAGGATCTGAGCCTCGGCGAAGTGGCCGATGCGGCACTTGGCCATGACGGGGATGGTGACGGCGCGTTTGATCTCTTTAATGAGTTGAGGGTCGGACATGCGAGCAACGCCGCCATGGGCGCGGATGTCGGCGGGGACGCGCTCGAGGGCCATGACGGCACAGGCGCCGGCCTCCTCGGCGATGCGAGCCTGGGCGGGGGTGACGACGTCCATGATGACGCCGCCGCGGAGCATTTGGGCGAGGCCAACTTTGACGGGGTAGGAGGACTTGTTGGTGCTGGAGGTCTCGCATATGGCACCCTTTCCGTACACGGTGAGGACTCCGCTGTCGGCCATTTTTGGAGGTGATCGGAATCAAGCGAGCGAGAGAATGAAGAAGAAGGCCAGGTGGAGAGTGAGTGCACAGAAAATGATGTTTATGTGAATATGAGGCAGATATGGCTAACATAATTAAATCACCAAAACTGTGAGTCATAATTTTCAATCTCTATTTTCGCCTTTTCGCCATCTATCAATATTCCTCTCTAGATATTAGATATAAGAATATCTGTACCGGACTCCACTTTAGTTACTTGGTTATTTTAAAAAGTTTGTTTAGTTTTTTTAGATATTTTAAAAGTTTTAGCAGATTAGTTAAACTTGAGCTATTATGACTTTTAACTATCTGTTAGCTATATTTAGCTAGCGAGATGACTCAAATGAGTAGCTATAATTTAATACATTCTTTGTAAGATATTTTATGTAATACATAAATATATTTAAACTATTTAATTTCTATTTGAAGAATAATGTTAATGTAATGCTAGCTAAAATAGAAAACATTATGCAGCCACATTTCTAAAGTGGCTAGCCAAAATGATATTTTATCTAATTTAACTAAAATTTAACTTAAAAATGGTTAGCATTGCTAAAGATGCTCTAATGACATTTTGTTTTGGGTACATCTATTGCCGCCTCACAAATTAATTATTTCACCTCACACGTAATTGATTTATTGAAAAACCAATATATTCTGATGTAAAATTAAACAAGAGACAATAAGTTGTTACTAGTTACAAATTACAAAAAAAAATTTCTTTATCTTTTTTTTTTGGATAAAGATAAACATGTACTTCATAAACCTTCACCTATAATTTATCATATTCAGTCGTTTTATGAAGTTTGAAGACGATATCAGTTGATAAGAAAGAAAAAAAATACCGCGAGTCCGCGACTTTTCTCTCGTTTTCTCCTTTTCTCTAGGTCGACCTAGTTAGGGTTTTGGTGAGAGATACCAAGTTGTGCAGCGTGATCTCGGCATGACAACGGCTAGGGTTCTCGGTAGAGGTGTTTTGGCCCACGTCCTCAGCGAGGGGTGATGAGAGGGAACAAATGTAAAATGGTGTGTGCGGGGCGTGCCACCTCACGGATGAGGAAAGAGAACGGTGCGCGTCCTGACTTCTTGACCAGGCGAATGAGGGCTCCGGTGTCACCTGATGAGGAAATATTTCCGAGCTTACTCTTCTTAATCACCTGTCGATCGATACTCACTGTGAGAGCGAGCAGAGCAACAATTGGGAGGTTTCCGAGACGAGTCCTGACGGGCTCCGGGATCTAAAGCGGGATGCGCTTAGAACGTTAGGGTTTCGAGAAGACTCGAAGGTTTCGACTGTGTACGTCTGTTTGAGAGAGATTTGTTGATTGATTGATTGTTTGTAGAGAGAGAACATGGAGCTCCCTTATATATCTATCCGTAAGCAACTCGTGGAGACTACTCACAATCCAATGCGGACTCTGCAATTAGAATCCCACAAGGATACGTTTAACTCGCCAGTCGTGCGCTCCATGCAACACGTGTCAAACCTATCTCGCTTAGGTTTCGTTCCCTGCCTCGCTGCATTTCATTTGTCGTGTAGTAAGCGAACTCAAACACTAAGCGACCTTATCCCGAGGGCGTTATTAGTCATTTCAACCCATCCTCGCAGGAACTATAGAGTCCCATGCGAACTGGAGATAAGGATCCCGCGTAGACACCGCATCTCGCAAGGTATCAGAATCTTCTGGATAAAAGCCACGTCACGTGCTGCCAAACCTCGCTACCCTTTATGGGCTAAAAAAGGCCACAGGCGTTGGCCCAAATGATATCCAAGTCTTTCTCGAGTCTTGGACCGAAAATGCCCACTGGGCTCAAACATTGCCCCCTAGGCCTTGAGTTTAATCCGTTTCGCAATGGATAAGCGAAAAGGCCTAATTAAGCTTTTTTATGGGAACTCGTACTTCAAAAGGTGCTGACGCTTCGGCGCTATCGCTTCCCTTCATCATTACGGCTTTTCGAATTTTGAAACGCGCTGACGTTTCGGTCGTCATTGCGTCTTTTCGTTGCGACCATTGATTGAAAGGGACGTTACGGTTCGTCTCCTTTATAAACCTCGACGCGGGTCCCCACATCTTACCATCGCTTTCAAAACAATCTCCGCCTTCTGCAAACAGCCAAACCCCAGCACCAGACAGACTTTAACCGGAAACAATGCCTCCTAAACCTTTTGCCAATGACCCGAACCTGAACCTTACGGCGGCGACCTCTTGGTCGACCAGCCTTGCTCGCCGCTTCGCCACCAACCCGCCTCAAGGAACACCAATCTATTTCCTTGATACAGGGGCGGCTCTGCTCGGCCCGACTCCTTCAAAGCCCCTGTCCGACGCCGACCTTAACCATTACAACTCCTCCGTGCGTCAGCCAATCTTGGCCCAGCGGCGCGAACCGGGAAACTTTTCCACCTGGCAAGCCCGCTCTCATGTAAACGTCCGGGTCGGGGAGTGGCCCAGCGCCACCGCGGAGGAGCGACAGTGGTACGAGGAGCGCCTCCAGACCGATCAGACGATCTGGGAAGCCACCGGCATCCACGAGGCCATTGCCTTGAGTTTCTCGCTGCCCTCTCACACCGACCGAGCGCCTATCGCTGCCATGGCCTGTCTGTGGAACAGCGCCACAAACACCTTCGACTTCCCTTTCGGGCAGATGGGCATTACTCTGCTGGACGTCCTCGCCATCACCGGGCTGCCGATCCACGCCAAGCCGTATGTGCCAGGCGACTTTGCGTCGACCGAGTTCCCATACGCCTGCAATTTGGGAGCCCGCCGCGCCCTGAGAATTTCATACGGGGCATGGCGGAAATTTTACATGGGCCACGCGGAGCCGCATGAAGGAGGCATCGCTTTCTTGGAGTACTGGCTTGACAAGTTTGTCTTCTGCGGCAGCGCTCACAAACCAACCGGGAGATGGACCAAGTTGGCTGAAGCGCTATACAATGGGGTTGAAGTCGGGTTAGGGCAACCCGTATTAGGCGCACTCTACCGGACTCTGCATCTGCTGTCGCTGAAGCCTTTCCACCTTTCTGGCGGCCCTCTGTGGATCCTGGACCTATGGACGCAGCTGTACTTTCCGCTCTTCCGGCGAGCCCTGGTGGAATTCCTGCCTGAAGATCGGCTGCTTGGTTTTGCGGTGTGCAGGAATGACGCGAATCGGACCCCTCTGTCCTTCTTCGCTAGCCTGTCCATCCTTTACAACCACATCGAGCCACCACCGACTATGGATATGATGGTTCGCCGGCGCCACCCTGAGGTCCTATCGACGGGTTTCTTCCCCCGCCAAGACTCTGACAACGACGCGAGGACTGCCTTCGTAAGAGCAACCTCATGCTGCGACCTCCAACTCGCTGAGGATGAGCAAGGCTTCGAGCTGTATGCCCCCAACCACTTCGCGAGGCAACTTGGCTTTCATCAAGGGATTCCTTACCCGCTTCTCCATTCAGTCAACAAGTACACCTCGTGGAGGAAGATTGGCGAGTCTGATCGGGTCACTCCGCTGCAAAATCTCTACCCTCTTTCTCCCAACCTGCTGGAGATCGAGCCTTCGCTGGGTACTGACCCCGCTTACCTCGCTTGGTGGCGGTCCTTATCTGACAACCATTGGGAGTTCCCAGACGACGCTGTCTTCGCTGCCGTCTTTCGTCCTCTTTACGATACTTTGGGCGAATCAGACCGCACCATCCTCGATGGCCAGCGCGACCATGCGGAAAGGAGTTCAGGGGCTGCGACAAGAACTAGGCTCGCGCCTCCGCCAGTTCCTACTGCTCGCCGCCCGACGGGGATCGTCATTAGAGAACGCGATCCCACACCTTCGGTATGTCACTAACCGTGTAAATTTTGAACTTCTTTTGACATATTGATAAAATGCTCTTCTCTAATCCTCTTCTTCTTTTCTCAGTCTGCCCCCCGCCGGAGAAACGTTGACAGGTCCGAAGTTGCCAGAGGAAAGGCACCTGTTCGAAGGGAGACTGTGGCGGGCCACGACAGCGAGACTGCTCCTGTCGTTCCTCGGCCAACGAGCGGCGAGAGCTCGCGGAAGCGTCCTATCGAGGACGAAGAGGACTTGCTGGAGGATGTGCAGTACCAGCGAGAGTATGGCTTGGTAAGCGACCCGGTAAGCGGACCACTTTGAATTAAATTTTCCTAAGCCAGTCAACAAACTCGCTAACTTTTGCTTTTGACAGGTTCGCCGCACTCGACCTCGCCTCGCTGTTGTTGAGGAGGCGCCCGAGATAACGGAAGTCCCATCTCCAGAACCATTCAACGTGGACTTGGCCCTCCAAAGGGTTACTGAGGCAAGCGCGGAGATGGAATTCGAGGTAACTGCCGAAGCCGGCGAAGAGATGGTCATTGAGGGATTTGCTGTGGCAGGCGCGGAAACGGTTGCCGAAGAATCTGCTGAATCTAGCGAGGAGGTGACCTTTGAAGAGACTGTCGAAGCGGCTGCGGAGGAGACTACTACGGTCATCGAGGGGGCCGACAAGGCTAGCGAGGAAGTCATACAGCCCTCCTCTCCAAACGCCACTTCTGGCGAAGCTGGTCCAATCCCAGAACCATCCTTGGCTCTGGTTGAAAATGCAGCCCTCGACCAGTCCAACCAAGTCTCTGATCCTACTGCCCCCTTGGCGACTCCGCCCGAAGGCCTCCAACTGATACTTTGGGCTCCTCCTCTGCGATTGGGCCGTGCGGGTCACACTGGTGAAGTGCCTTCGGCGGTTCCAACAAAGGCCTTTACTGCCCCCTTGGTGGAGATAGAGACAGCTCATGGCACTCCGCCACCCTCTCCAGAAATTGAAGCGGCTGCCGAAGTTGAACCAGTCACTCCGGTCCCAACAAGGAAACCTGGCGAGGAGTCTTCTTCCTTCAGTACCCGGGCCGCTCGTCTTTGGGCCCGAACTACTCCGCCTACTGATCCAGAACCCATCCGCTTAGCTCGGTCTTTCCTTCATGGGTTGTTCCATCACGGCTCTCGCCCGAACGTCTTTGACTTGGTAGGACGCATTCGCGAGGCCCATGAAGCTCTGGATCGACATCTCGCTGGCGGCAATCCTGTTCTGGACCAAGCGCTGGAGTTGGCCGATGCTGTCGAGTCGCAGGCTCGCCGAGTTTTGGATATCGGTGCTCAATCGGCCTTTCGTGAGCAAGCTCGCCGCAACTTGGACAACCAGATGGCGAACCTCTTGGCCGAGCTTGGTGAAGCTGGCATTCCTGGAGCGTCTTCAGAGAATCCAAGTGCTGGCCATGCTCGGCGAGTGGAAGCCTTGGAGGCTCAGATAGCAGAGCTGCAGGCTCAGCTTGTTCGGGCTCGCCAAGACTTGGCCCGCGCTTTGGAAGTGGAAGCTCGTTTGCAGGCCGCGGAGGAGGCCCAGGAGGCTTTGGACTCGGCCGTGGCCGCTGCTGAAGAAGTTCAAGCCCAAGCCTACGAAGAAGAAATAGCCTTAGAAGGCATGCTCTTAGATTTGTATAGGGTTTGTAGGCGTGCGTAGGTTTAACTGTATTTGCCCCCTTATGTACGAACTTTAATGATAATATCAAAGTTGAATTTTTCCCGCTCTTTGCCAACTGTTCTGTAATAACTGTCGGGGAAAAAATCCTTTTCCGAGATTTAGCGACGGTTTCCAATGTAACTACTCGCTCGGAACGCGGGCAATCATTATTGAAAAACGCGTCTGGCCTTATCTCCAAAGCCCGTATCTCGGAGCAAATATTGCATGGGGGACAACTGTCAAACGCACAATCGCCCCTTCCGCCTATAAAAAGAAACGCTTGGCCGGGGTGAAGTATCAGTGAAGTCTCTGCCCCCTCACCATGATTTCTTATTCTCTTCTGTTCATCCTCTTGTCCCTGCTTAGGGCAAAGCCCTTAGCCATACATTCCCATCCTTCGCTGATTCTGAAAATCTACTCTCAGGCCTAGAGTGATTCTGAGAATCTACTCTCAGGCCAAGCCTTTGTTCGGCCTGACCAAAGGTCGGGTACCCTCTGCCTTGCGCCTGCTGTTCTATCAGTGCGTCTGGCTCTGCCGGCCCTTCAAACGGAAGACTGGTGGTAGCATGAGGGATCCTGACCCGCTGGACCTGTAGCTTCCCAACACTTTCTGTTGGGTCCAGGCCGGCGTCAGGGTTTTGGCTGGTCTAAAGCTGCGAGGCGTTCGTCAACTTTGAGCGAAGGACGCCGCGGTAGACTTTTCTTTAGCCAAGCGAGCCGGGACGAGGCTTCCAGTATCTGTAGATCTATGCTTTTTGAAATGTAAACATAGTCTAATTTACCTTTTCTGATCAATGTAATTATTTTGGCCGCAAAGCCATAATTCGAAACATGTATTGAACAAAGTCAAAAAGGGTAAAAATAAATGAATTTATTTTTTAGGCCTCTGGAATAGGCCCCAATCTTGTACTAGTCTTTGTGTTTAGACTTTGCACGTTTACAGAGAATAAAGAAAACAATAGAACTTTTTAGGGCCTCTAGAATAGGCCCCAATCTAATACAGGCCTTTTTAGGCTTGGTACGTTACAATGTATTCTATTAGTCTTCTGTCCCGAGTTGCCCCCTAGTGTTAGGCGGCGGAGCGAGTACGCGATGGCGCGTAGCACTATTGACTGTGGCGGCGGGATCTGATGGAGGTATAGGATCCTCGCGCTCCCAGACCCCTGCAATGTGGCGCTTGAGGAAGCGGCCGTTAATAGGGTTGCGATGAATAGTACCGTCCAAGTCGCGCAAGTGGTATGCCCCCTTGGGAAGTATTCGGTGAATAATAAAGGGTCCATCCCAGCGAGCGGACCACTTGCCCCGACCATCTGTTTTGTCTCCAAGCGGGAGGACTGCTCGCCACACCTTCTGGCCCTCAGCATAGCTCTGCCCGCGCGTGATTTTATCATAGGAGCGGGCGATGCGCTGTTTCTCCAGGACAAGGTTATTGAAAGCGGCGACACGATGCTCGTCTAAATCTTCAAGCTCCTGCCACATGGCTTGGACGTAATCCTCGCCAAGTAGTTGATGTTGTTCCTGGACGCGGAGCGAAGCGATATTGATCTCAAGGGGAAGGACGGCGTCGTGACCGTACATGAGAGCGTACGGTGTGGTATCCGTTGGGCCTCGCTTGGAGGTGCGGTAGGCCCACAAAGTGTGGTAGAGTTCCTGGTGCCAGACGCGAGGGTTCAACTCCAACATCTTGCGGAGGATGCCAAGGATGACCTTATTACTAGCCTCCGCTTGGCCATTGGACTGAGCATAGTATGGTGTGGAGTGTAGAAGCTTGATGCCGTAATCGTTTAAGTACGTAACAACTGAATCGGCCATGAAAGCTGCCCCCCTGTCCGTAACGATGCACTCCGGGATACCAAAGCGTGAGATGATGTTGCGGAAAATGAAGTTGCGCACCGAGTTAGCAGAGGCGACCTTGAGTGGTTCGGCCTCGACCCATTTGGTAAAGAAATCGGTGGCAACGATAATGAACTTGTGCTGCTCAGAGGAATGGGGATGAATGATGCCCACGAAATCCATTGCCCATCCGCGACACGGCCAAGGTTTGATGATAGGCTGCAATGGGATGTTAGGAATATGTTGCACTGGTCCGTGAGCTTGGCAGTCTTGGTAACCTCTGGCGAAGGCAATACAGTCTTTCAGCATTGTTGGCCAGTAGTATCCATGGTGGCGGATCAGCCATCGCATTTTGGGCCCGGCCTGGTGCGAGCCGCAAACGCCACAATGGACTTCGCGCATGAGACGTTTAGCTTCGTTTCCGTATACACAGCGGAAGTCGTTGCCGTCTTCCCCACGCCGCCGGAGTTCGCCATTGCGTAGTACAAAGTTTAAGGCGAGGAAGCGGATTTGCCTGGAATGAGCAGCATCGTTGGGGTTCTGGAGGTAGGCGATGAATGGTAGCCGCCAATCCTCGTCGATGGGGTCCAAGGCTGCAACTTCTGGGATGGCGTCCCGAAATTGCCCCCTGGCGATGAAAGAGGGAAGAGTGCGGCGTTCGACCTTGAGCAGGCGTTCGCGCACTCCGTCTCTCAGGCTGAGGCCAGATGCTATCTGGGCGAGCTCGTTGGCAGCGAAGTTAAATTCACGTGGTATGTGTTCGATGTACACGTCGTCGAATCGATCCAGTACCTCGAATGCCTTGCGCAGGTATGGCTCAATTGACAAGCTTAAACATTTGAACTTTTCCACAAGCTGGTTAACGACCAACAAAGAATCACCAAAGATCTGGACCTCGCGGACTCCTAAGTCCAACAAGATCTCTAAGCCGATGATTAATGCTTCGTACTCGGCCTGGTTGTTGGTGCATTTGAAGTCGAGCTGGAACGAATAGGAGAAGCGATCTCCAGCGGGATTAGTGATGGCTATCCCGGCTCCGGCTGCTATGTCAGTCCATGAACCATCGAAGTACAGGATCCAGGGGGCGAGTGTCACTGTGGCGAAGTCCAACTCGCGAAACGCTGTGAGCTCTGAAGGTGGGTGATGGGCAAGAAAATCCGCTATTGCCTGTCCTTTGACTGCCTTTTGGGGAACATATTGCAACGAGAATTCGGACATGGCGAGGATCCACTTGCCGATGCGTCCCCGCAAGATAGGGCGAGAAAGCATGTATTTAACCAGGTCGGATTGGGCGATGACGACCGTGGTAAAGGCAAGCATGTAATGGCGCAGCTTGCATCCTGCAAAGTAGAGGGCGAGACATAACTTCTCCATGGGCGAATAGCGTGTCTCACAGTCTGTTAAAACTCTGCTGAGGTAATAGACGGCATGTTCTACCCCGTTTTCATCATCCTGGGCCAGGAGTCCACCGATGGATAGATCGGCGGCGGCGATATAAAGTTTGAGCGGGGCGCCGTCGCGAGGCGGGATTAGGACAGGTGGGTTCGTGAGGTAGTCCTTGATTCGATCGAAGGCCTGTTGATGTTGCGGTTCCCACACGAACTCGGTTGCCCCCTGGAGCTTAAGTAAAGGGGAGAAGGGTTGGACCTTCCCTGCCGCGTTTGATATGAATCGGCGGAGAAAGTTAATTCTCCCTAGTAGCTGTTGGAGCTCCTTCTTGGTAGTGGGGGGAGATGCGGTGATTACCGCTCGTGCCTTGTCCTTTGGGATTTCGATGCCCCTTTGATGCACAAGAAAGCCAAGGAAATCACCGGCCTCCGCGAAGAAAACGCACTTGGCGGGATTCATCTTGAGGTTATGTCTGCGCATCCGTGTGAACACCTGCCGGAGATCTTCCACGTGGGTTGCTCGCGATTTGGTTTTGACTACCACATCGTCGATGTAGACTTCGATCAACTTGCCTAAGATGTCGTGGAAGATGAGGTTCATGGCGCGCTGGTACGTTGCCCCCGCGTTCTTAAGGCCGAAGGGCATGACAACGTATTCGAACGCGCCAGCGAAACCAGGGCAACGGAAGGCGGTCTTGTGTCGATCCTCCTCGGCGACAGGGATTTGATGGTACCCGGCCGTGCCGTCCATAAAGGATAACACCTCGTGCCCTGCGGCGGCATCAATCAGTAGGTCAGCCACAGGCATGGGGTATATGTCCTTTGGTGTTGCGTTGTTTAGATCTCGGTAATCAACACAGACACGCATCTTGCCATTTTTCTTGCGGACGGGGACGACGTTAGACAACCACTCGTTATATTTGGCTACGCGAATGATTCCCGATCGGTGCATGCTTTCGATCTCTTCTTTAACCACGATCTGGGTTTCAGTTCGCATGAAGCGGCCGTCCTGCCGAACTGGGCGCCGGTCGGGATAGGTTGGCAACCGGTGGCAGACCAAGTCTGGGGACAAGCCTGGCATATCTTCGTACTTGTCGGCGAAGCAATCCCTGTATTCGCGTAATAGGTCAAGGAGGGCTTCCTTTTCTTCCTCCGCCAACTTTGCACTGATGGAAATAAGTAAGGGCTTTTCTGCAGTCCCTACATCAACTTGTAAAGTGGGGTCGCGGACTTGAGGTGGAGTGTCGTCCAAGGCAGCAGGAGCTATCTGAATAACTTCTTCCTTGGTATCGGAATAATCCACCACTTCATCGACATATTCCATAGTCGCGACCTTGTCGTAGGCTTCGCGTTCTGCCCAGTACGAAAGGAGTCTTTCGCACAAGGACTCGCCAGCCTCGCGTGCCTCCTCGGAAAGGGCACTATCCATCGAAATGGGGTGTGAGAGTCGCGATGGTGTGAGGACGTTGCAGATCGTCCTTCGCCTGGGTAAGTCCCCATCGCGTTAGATTGGAGGCCGTGACTCCGTATGGGCGACCCTTGTGGTCGACGCCTTGAACATCCAACGGGCCCAAGTCTGTATTATAGTATCGGGCATCGTTGAGGTTGGCGGAAATGGAGAAAGGCCGCGGGTCGGCCTTGATGATGACTGACTCGCGTTTCTCGGTGTCCCAGATCATGAGTTCTTGGTGCATGGAGGAAGGCACGCAAAAACTTCTGTGGATCCAGTCGCGGCCGAGGATCATGCTGTAAGAGGAAACGCACTCGGCAACGAAAAAGGTATAAACCCGCGATGCTGGCCCGACCTTGACCCGTAGGAACAGCAAACCTAGGGTCCTGGACACCTGTCCTGTAAAGTTTTTCACCGTTAAGGACGTTGTCTGGATCATTGAGCGCGGGATGTCGAGGAGCCCCATGGTGCGGGTTGTGACGACATTAACCGCGGCACCGGTGTCGATCATGACCTTGTTGATCAGTTTCCCTTGGACCTCTGCCGTGATATACAGTGGTCGCATGTGGGTGGCCATGTCCAGGGTTGGTGTAGAAAAGGTCATGGTTGGCCTTGGTGCGAAGCTACTCGAACTTTCCTCTTGCGGAGTGCCATCGGCTGGGGCCAGTACTGGGCCCATTTCGCTGCTGCATGGCGGGGGTATGCTGTCATCCTCGCTAACGATGGTGATGTCCGCCGCACTGCAGGTTGTGTTTGGTGGAAGGGCGTATCGTTCCGAAATGAAGAACATCATCCCGACCTGAAACGAGAACTGTTCGGAGACTGGGACCAGAGGTGTGTCAATGATCCCATGTTCCCCTTCGAGAACTGCAAAGGCGTCTGCTTCTCGGCTGAAACCTCCCTCAGCTTCCCAACCGGAGACTTCTATCATATTGCAGGTGAATGATTCAACCTGCTCTTCGTCTTGCTCTTCCTCTAGGTTGAGCCGAGGTTCTGAATGTGCCTCGTCGGCTTCCTCATTCTCGCGGAAGCGTTGGGCCATTTGCTCGGCGAGGTTAGGACTGGAGGGTGCCGGTGTCTCTGCTGGTGGCTCTGAAGCCTGAGTTTGCCGCGGACGCCATACTGGCTTGGGTGAAGGCTGAGGATCCCTGGCTGGCTGCCTGTCTGCTGCCGCAGGAGCCTTACCGTTGTCTTCTTTCCCTAACTGCTGCAGGGCAGATACTCGGGGAACCATCCTAGTCTCGGGTTCCGGGGTACGCCGTGGCCGAGGCTGTTGTGGCGATGGTGGCTCCCTTCTGGCGTCAGCCTCTGGATTTTGACGGTCTTGTCGTCGTGAGGGCTGAGGCGGCTCACGTTTAGACTCTGCGTCCGGAGTCATGAACAACTTTCGCCTAGGGCCGGTAGGTGGAGCCTTGCCTTGATCGGGTTCCGGTGACGGCCTACGTCTGGAACTAGCAGGCTGCTGATCCCTCCTCCTGGTAGGTTCCGGTGATGGATTGGGCCTAGCAGGCTGTGGATCCCTCCTCCTGTCAGGCACGGGTGATGGATTGGGCCTAGCAGGCTGTGGATCCCTCCTCCTGTCAGGCACGGGTGACGGCCTGCGTCTGGAAGGCTGCTGGTCTCTTCTCCTTTCAGGTGCTGGGGATGGCCTGCGTCTAGGAGGCTGCGGATTCCTTCTTTGTCCAGGTGGTGGTGATTGCCTGCGCCTGGGAGGTTGCGAATCCGGCTTTGGTGGAACCGTGAGTCGGCAGAAAACATTTGGCTTGGGCGCAGGATCGTCACTGAACTGCTCGCAGATCCTTGGAGGTGCGACTGGCGGCATTTGAAGGACTGCGCGCAGACCTTCTGCTTCCCGCCACATCCGCTCGGGCGTCTGCGCGAGCTGCGAGGGGCGTATAGCGCCCTCGTCGACAGCCCGTAAGGCGCGTAGGATGCTGCCGTACCGCTTCTGGAGCTTGCGCTTCTTGGACTTGCTGATGGTCATCGCCTTGCCCCCTTGCTGCGTGTACCAGACCCCTTCCTTGATCGCTGATTTGGACGTCGGGGGAATGTAAGGGTTGGTCAAGACGCCGTCACGAGGGCTTGGGGCGCCGCTGCTGTGACTTCCACCGCTGGATTCCGACATGTCCATCTCGCTGGCGGCAGGGGATGGAGGTATTGCGGCTGCCCAATGCGCGGCAACGTATGTCTCGAGACGCGCTATCCTTTTCTCCAGCTCTTCGCGAGTCCTGGGGCTCGTAGGCTGGGAGCCTTTGGCGGGAGACGGTCTATCGTCCCTCATGATTGCTTTGCCCTTATCCTTGTAGGAGGGGCGGTCTGGTTCGAGTCTTGCGACCAACTGTCGGGCTGGGTCGGCCGTGCTCCTCGTCTGGTTATCTGGGAGCATGTAGTTGTTCGCCGGCCGTTTGCGGTTTCGGCCTGGCGGATCGGATGGTCCTGCATTTGGTGACAGGTCTAGTGTGATCATTCGCTGGCCGACGCGAGGCCAAGCGAAACCAGCAGTTGCGATTGTAAAGCCGCCTTCGTCCTTGAAGCAGATGTATCCAAGGTCAAGCCAGTCTTGGATCTGGTCTCGGAGCTGGCGACATTCGCAGGTCCTGTGCCCCCAACTGTCATGGAAACTGCAATGGACGCGTCCGTCCCTATACTCGCTGTATGGCAAGGAGCGGAGTGTGACGAGTCCAGCCTCTCTGAGATCTTCTAAGACCTCGTGTGCCAGACTTTCATTGTAGGTGTACTGGCGGCGCGGCTGGCGGGTATTATCGTCTCCTTCCTCGCGGCCCCTTTTAGGCGCGCGACGTCGCTCGTCGTCCTGGGCTTGGTCAGCCCAGTTGACCTCGACCATACCTACTACGGGCGGGAAAGGGTCTACATCGACCAATGAGGCCGTGCTACCCGGTGCCTTCATCCTCAGCTCGCCTGAGTTTAACCAAGTCTGCAGCTGGTCTCGGAGCTTGACACAATCCTTGGTGTCATGATTGTAGACGTTGTGGAAGGCACAGTATTTCTTGTCCTTCAGCTCTTCCTTGGGCGGAATTTTGTGGTCCAGGCGCACGTACTTCGCCTCGATTAGGTCATTGAAGACCAAATGGGCGTTCTTGGCGTCGTAAGTGTACGACTCATATTCTGGTTTGGTCCAAGCAAAGGACTGGATGGTGATCGGCTCGCGGGTCATCTTCAGGTTCTTCAGTTTGTGAGCCACTTGCTTGCCGGTCAGCTCTACCGCGCCAATGTCGTCCAAGTCCTGATCTGCATGGGCTGGCTCCGGCCTTTGATAGTAGGGATCGTGAGCAGGGGTTTGCATGCTGAGTGCCCCCACGATCCGGTTCTTCCCTGGCACATAGGTTCCCTTGGAAGCGTTGGCCTTATCGTCCAGCTCGTTCAGGATGAGCTCATAGCTGCCAACCTTGTTGATTAGGTCGCCCATGGAGCTGAAACGCTCTCCATGGTGCTTCAGCCGCTGGCGGTGCTCCAGACCCCGGATAGCCAATTTGATGGCTTCCTGCTCAGGCAGCAGGTAATCGCATTTGGCCTGCTGGATCTTGAAGCGCTGGAGGAAAGACACTCCGGACTCCATGATCTGCTGGCTCATTTGCGTGAGGGAGTCGAGGCCGACTTCGGGCTCAATTGTGCCGTATGTCTCCCGGAAGAGACGTTCCATGGTGGGCCAGTCTGGAATTGACCCCGGCTTCAGTCTGGAATACCAGGTGAAAGCGGCTCCGGACAGAGAAGTCCCGAAGAGCTTGAGCTTCAGCATATCATCATTCCCGTATTGGCCGCATTGGACCTTGAAACGGGCCATGTGAGTTGCTGCGTCTTCCCTTGTCTCCCCAGAAAATGTGGTGAAGACGATGTTCTTGAACCCGTGGGGGAAGGGATATTGTGCCACGCTATCTGGATAGGGGTCACGGTAGTGCAAGCTAGCATCACCCTTTCCGGTGTGCTCCTTGACAATGCTTGAGATGAGTTGGCGCCAGTCGGCCGCCGTTACTGGTGCAGAATCTGCCCCCTGGTCATGGCCATGCCATGCGGAGAAACTAGGGGCCTGTCCGACGTTCTTATGAGTCGAACTGGAATAAGCCACGATCGGGTCGTCTGGCGTCCCCATTCCTTGCGGCGCAAGAGCATCGGTGCCCTTGAGTGTGATCCTAGGGCTGCATGGCGAGGGTAGACGGGGTGATGTCCTTGATGAGCTGGCCCCCAATGTAAATTGGGGAGCCTTCTGGGCCCCGACCCTCGGATTTGCCCTAGGACGCTCATTTGGCGGGATATACCTCGAGCCCTCCGCTGCGCTTGAACTGGTGGAGTTCAGAGCGTGATTCTTCGGCGCTTGGGCCCGAATCCAGTCTTCCATCTGCAGGACCCTTGTACTCAGGGTATCATGGCGCTCTTTGTAGTCTTCGAGCTTTTCCATGCTGTTTTTGCTCCCGAAGAAGGAAGCGTCCTGCTGTTGCTGCAGCTTGGTGTCATGGTCGTTCAGACGATGGGTTTGGGTTTCTAGGGCCTTTGTAAAGGCCACCTTGCTCTGATCCAGTTCAGTCTGGATCCTTTGCAGAGAGCCGGACATTATGTCCTTGTCCTCCCTGATAGTGCCAACCACATAGTTGAACTCCTCGCTGAGCTTGGCGTGGTTTTCCTGGTTTGCGAGCCAGATCTCCTTGTCCTTAGCGACCTGCGCAGAGAGGTCCTGGACGATTTGCTGAGTTTCTTCAGCCTTCAAGCCGCACTCTCTCCTGAGCGCGCCGATCTCATTCTTGAAATCGCTCCTTAGTTCTTCGAACATTCTGCGGACCTCCTCTGTGGACAGAGCAGGTCCCGCTTCTGGGATTGGTTGCGAGTTTGCCATTGTGGACTTAGCGAGGTCGGGGTTGCCGAACCGATTGAGAATCTCTTCTTTAGCGAGAGATCTGCAAGCCGCGCTGTTATGGGGCTTGTATTGTGGAGCCTTATGTTTCAAACAAGAAAGCGAAGGTCTCCGGTATGGGGAGTCGTCGAACTTCCCAATGATTGCTGGAAAAATAAACTCCCGGTCCCACTGGGCGTGCCAATGTTTTGGCCACGATCCTCAGCGTGCTGAGCCGAGGTAAATAACGATCCAAAGAGGATGGAGAGTTGCGGGCGTGCCACCTCGCGGACGAGGAAAAGGTTGAGTGAGTGCGCAGGCTTGACTTCTTGATCAGGCGAGCGGAGTTCCAGGTGCCACCTCAGATGAGGAATTTTACAGCACAAGCGATCGATACTCACGGCAGGGTGAGCAGAGCAACAATAGGGAAGTTTCCGAGGATCGGGGGCGAGTTCCGGAGAGCTCTGAAGGGTTCTAGGCGGCGAGGCGCTTAGAAACAGGGCTTCGAAGAGACTTCGAAGGGATATGGCTCCTGGGAGCGCTGAAGGTTTCGACGAGGTCGAGAGGATTTTCAACTAGGTTGAAAGTTGTTTTGTGTTGTATTTGAGTATTGTTTGTTGTGTCCTGGTAGAGAAAGCAGGCGAGCTTCGCCTTGCCCTCCATGTCGTTGACCTGTGTCCACGTATACATCCCGCATGGGGCAGTCGGTGTCTTGGCGGCTGCAGTTCGCCATTACAGGAAGTTGTGGTTCACCTCCCATGTGAACTTGCGGTTCGCCACCATCATTAGTGTTTGAACCAACCTCTTCTTCTAAGATGGAATGTTCTGTCCTATCTTCATTCTCCTTTTTCTGAGGAACACTTGCTTCAACAACCTCCCTGGCAACCACCTGTTCGGCTTGGTGTTTGCTGATGGCTGCTGCTATCATTTCATCAAGTCGCCTTTGGAAGGCAGCCATTCTTTCATCGAAGGCCGCAACATGTTTATCAATAATCGCAACCATCGAATTGTCGTGCCAATCCATTATCGTATCTTGTTTTCTTTCTCTGACCCCAACGAAGGTGACGTCAGAGACCACCCTGGTTTCCCTATGGTGTCTCGCTTATGCTCCTGGTCCCACTGGGCGTGCCAATGTTTTGGCCCACGTCCTCAGCGAGGGGTGATGAGAGGGAACAAATGTAAAATGGTGTGTGCGGGGCGTGCCACCTCACGGATGAGGAAAGAGAACGGTGCGCGTCCTGACTTCTTGACCAGGCGAATGAGGGCTCCGGTGTCACCTGATGAGGAAATATTTCCGAGCTTACTCTTCTTAATCACCTGTCGATCGATACTCACTGTGAGAGCGAGCAGAGCAACAATTGGGAGGTTTCCGAGACGAGTCCTGACGGGCTCCGGGATCTAAAGCGGGATGCGCTTAGAACGTTAGGGTTTCGAGAAGACTCGAAGGTTTCGACTGTGTACGTCTGTTTGAGAGAGATTTGTTGATTGATTGATTGTTTGTAGAGAGAGAACATGGAGCTCCCTTATATATCTATCCGTAAGCAACTCGTGGAGACTACTCACAATCCAATGCGGACTCTGCAATTAGAATCCCACAAGGATACGTTTAACTCGCCAGTCGTGCGCTCCATGCAACACGTGTCAAACCTATCTCGCTTAGGTTTCGTTCCCTGCCTCGCTGCATTTCATTTGTCGTGTAGTAAGCGAACTCAAACACTAAGCGACCTTATCCCGAGGGCGTTATTAGTCATTTCAACCCATCCTCGCAGGAACTATAGAGTCCCATGCGAACTGGAGATAAGGATCCCGCGTAGACACCGCATCTCGCAAGGTATCAGAATCTTCTGGATAAAAGCCACGTCACGTGCTGCCAAACCTCGCTACCCTTTATGGGCTAAAAAAGGCCACAGGCGTTGGCCCAAATGATATCCAAGTCTTTCTCGAGTCTTGGACCGAAAATGCCCACTGGGCTCAAACAAGAGGTGCGGCAATGGCATCCATGACCGCTCTCTTGATCTCAAAGCTCTCTCTTCGTCAAGAGGACAAACATGTGGATCTCGGAAACCTAAAAAGTCCGGGAACGGGTTTCGTTGCTCCAAGGTTTTATCTAGTGGATAAACTGAATTCCACTCGTCTGGTGCAATTCGATTCCATTTTGAAGTGTCGTCCGAGCGATGTGGAGACAATTTGTGTCGGTGGAGGTGCAGCAGCAGCGTGGGGATCGCTTTTTGTTCACTTTCAACAATCAACGTGATCTTGACCGAGTGAAGAAAGGAGGCCCTTGGAGTTACCAGAGGGCCATGATCTTGTTAAATGATTACGACAGCTTCTCCGATATCATGGCGGTACCGCTCGATTTCTTTTGAATTTGGGTGGAGATCTATAATCTTCCGGTGGAACTCACCACATAGGCCACACTCCGGCTGGTAGGGGAGACCATCAAACATGTTCTCATTGTCGACCAAGCGGGACTGAGGAGGGGATCTACTCGCGTGCGCGTTACGCTTCCTCTAAACAGCTCGGTGAGGAAGGATAGGAGACTGCGCGTGTCACCGGAGAACGTGATCAGAGCGCAGGATAGGTATGAAAGGCTTGTTGGTCTATGCATGGATTGCATGATGTTAAACCATGGTGGAATACCCTGCCCTAACGCCCTAGGCACTGAAGAATGGACCGGAGCTCCGCTTGGTCCAGCTGCAGCACTTGCGGCTCCTCCCATGGTTTTTAGGGCAAACACACAGACTGTCCTAGTGGGGCCGAATTTTTTGGCACTGTTTAGAGAGAAGAGACCGGTTCAGTTAAGGGAAGTGCCTCTGTTTCCTCCCCCGGCTAAAGTTACTGGCGTTATCCATATTCGAGAGGAAGATGAAACTGAAGGTGGGAAGAGAATGAAGCACTCGTTGGCTATGGTGCCTATGGACCTAAGCTTGGAAGATCATGGTTTTCTCCATGGCTGTGAGTGGGGAGCTAGGGATCAAGAAGACAGGGAAATCATCGAGGAAGAGAGGCAGGCCTCGAGGAAAGGACAAGAAGCAACTATTTATTGGTGAGTCGTCGAGCTCTATGGCAGACTCTGTCATACATGAGCCTCACTCTAATGAAGAAACCGGTGGCGAGTAGTCCCGAGCCCTTGCTGGGATAGATCCCTACTTCACTTGACTATAGAACATACTCCCTTTTGTGTCTGGAAAGGTACACCGAAATGGTCTTAGGCCTCGATGCATGAAGCTGTGGTACTATGGTTTTAGTAAAGTAGGTTACATGCTTTTCAAGCTTTAATAAGTTTATTTGAACATTAGTCTTTTGAGTTGTTTGTTTTAGTAGTTTTCTTTGGATTTGTAGACATATTTTATTATGTGCATCGCATTGTAATATAGAGTTTGTCCTCGGGCACTCTCCTAGCTTGACCTAGTACGGTCGTATGATTTTAATCAAGGGAGCTCGACTCCATTTTTCCCTAGAAAAAAAAAGACTGAAGACGCTATCATTCAACCTAAACATGAGGTGAACTGTTTGTAATTTCTTTTTCTTTGTTGATGTTTCGTCTATCCCTTTACTCATTATTTCTCGTGTCCATTTTGTATGTAAATTTCTATGTCTAGTCGCTCACTTATATTCAACTTGTTTTTATTTTCATCGGTGTAGAAACTTTTTTTCAAATAGAGATACATTTACAAACATTGTGTATCTTGACATCGATGGATACCAGTAAGTTAAGTTTGAGAGTTTTCTTTTTCTTGTTTTTTAATTGAGATTTATACTTTATATAATGTGATTTTTTTTGTTCAGTTGGTGATTTCACTAACCCAAATGATATTAATATTATGGTTTTTTTTCAATTTCTTTTTGTTTTTGGAGTTCAATGGCTATTGGAATAGTCTAATATTGTGTGTATTGTAAATGGGTGAATAAATTAAATTTAAAATTAAAAAATAAATATGCGGGGTGAGAAAAGATCAAGTGTAGGGTGAACAAAACAAATTTGAAATTGAAAAAATATATGTAGGGTGAGAAAAGAATGTAGGGTGTGTTCTAGGATATTCTATATGTGTGCCTTGGCCTTATGCCATCAGGATATGTAGTTGGAATAAGACTATGTATTCATTATCATTACCATATTGGTACTTTATAATTCCCTATATAAAGGGCTCCTATCAATGAATAAGATGATTATTCTTTATTCTCTAATTAGATCTCTTTGTCTATACCTACCATTTATATTTCATCACGTTATCATGCACTTTGTTTTAATCCTAAAGCCAATAGCCCACCATTTGCTTTCTGAAACCCTAAAAAAGCGTTTTCCGGCTCCTATGTCCGACCGCCGCCACCTCCGCCGCCTGTTTTCCCGGCCGCCGTTCGACATCACCAACTGCCAATCTCTTGGCCGCCGCCTGCAGACGATTCTTGGTTTTCTCAGACTACAATTTTCGACTTCTTCTAGTGTTTGAAGTTTTGAAAGATATGTTTTGAAACCCTAAACTTTTTCAAGTTCAATAACTCGGGGAATATAAAAGCATTTCCTCATTTCTCCATCTCCATTCTATGCTTGAGATTTTATGCATGCAGGTACCAAAATCCCGGAATTTTATTCGCGAGTCAAGAGTGTGTTTGATCATTCTTGTTTCCTTGTCAGGGTTGTGTATGATCAACCCCGACCTTTCTCCAGATTGTGTTTGATCAATCCGAGGACTTTTTCTGAATTGTGTTTGATCAATTAGCAGCTTTTTCGGATTTATTGTGTGTGATCAATCCGAATGACAAACCATTAAAAGCATCGTTTGTGACCTCTATCGAGTCTCATAATAGCTTGGTTTTGTATGCAAGAGCAATGTAACATTCTGTTCCTTTGAGTTTTGTCGTACTCGATGTCTAAGGCGAATCTTTGATTCGCTTGGTATCTGTGGAACCTTTCATTGGAAAAGATTAAATCACATGTTTTGACCCCCAAACTAACAAGCCTAGATGCCGAGATTTCACATCTCATAAGCTCAAAGTCTTTGACGCCCCACATAGACAAAAGCCTTCAATGACAATCTGTGCAAAAAGTAATGACCACAAAGTACTGTGGAATGCACTTATGAAGCGTTTCTTGAAACATTTATATAACTCTACTTGTTGAGTTATTAGTCAAGTGGATTGCTTACCACTTTAAATGACTACATATTGTCGATGATCTTTTGTGGCATCATGATCCATAATCTTTAGCGGATTCGATCATCGTCAAGTTTTCTAGGTCCTCCAAGTTGGTTTGGAATTGCCAACGAGACTTGATTTTGATCATACAATTGCAAACTGGAATTGTATATACACAAATGCGATAAACGTATTTGAGATTGTCTCCTAATGTGGGGACTACAATATAGGTCACGACAACGACAGAAAACGCCGTGCCGATGTCTAGAAAAGAGGGGGAGGTGTCGCCAGCCTTAATGGCGACACTCCTAATCTAGACACCAATTTGTCAAAACTACTAATGCTAGCTCATGACAACGCAATCGTTGTGGATCTCCGGATCATTGGTTCAAGAGTTGTCGAGCTCTCCTTCAAATTATGAATGCATACAAAAATGTACGAAAAATCAATGAGGACAATAACGTCATCCTCATGATCATGAATTTCAAAGATTCAGATCCAGCTTTAGCTACCCCTGACTTTGACGTCATTGGCTAAGCATTGATTTTCTTTCCAAGCTATATGTAATAAGGCGTCATATCAATTTCCTTCGCCTATTTCAGACATCGATGTACTCACATTAGCAATAATGAATGCCTTGAGAATTTTTTCGAAGTTATGAAACTATTCTCCTCTTATGTTTCGTATTGATTTCAAACAAGATATACATTTTTACATCGTCCTTAGAAGCATGACATATTTACAATCAACATGGTCTGATTGGGCCGTTTTAGTCTCTTCCAAGTAAAGATTACGCAAGGCCTTGCATCTTCAAGGAGGATCGCCAACGTGTTTCCGGTTAAATTTACTACCCTATAGCGGATTTTCCATCATCCACTACAGGAAATCTCGTCCTAAGCTATAGAAACAACTCGTCGCCTAAGACTAACTATTCGTTGCCTAGGATCTTGGCCGACAAATTGTCTGTCGTCTAAGTTCTGTTGTCTAAGTGTCGTGAGATAGACACTTAGGCGACGAAATTGAAGTTAGTCGTCAACTAAGAGCATTCCTACCCGACGGATCTTTTCATGCCTTGTCGAAAAACTGGTTCGTCGATAAGAATCTATGTCGATGGAATGTTTGTGTCAGAAGGATTCTTAGCCGACAAATATGAAATTGTTCTTAGCCGACAAAATGGTCGTCGGTATGTATGTTTACTGACGAATGTTGCATCGTTCTTAGGCGACAGAATATTCGTCGGCAGAGTTTTAAACCGACGAATTCGTAACAGTTCTTAATCGACGATCGATCTTTGTATTCGTCGGGTAGGTGGTTTATCTTAGGCAATGAATGTTACTGTTTTTGTTGCCTAAATGATTTTATTTAGGGTAAAAAAAATTAATTTTTGTTTTTTTACCTTATTCATTGTTTCAAAAAATTACAAATCAGTAACAATAATCAAACACATACAAATACATATATACTGGAAGCACTAGATTTGGAAAACATATTCATATATTGATCATGATAACTAGATGGACAAATATTGTTCATATATACAAAATAATTAATGAACTACGTAGAAAATAGTTCATACAATCTAGCTAAACTATGAAAGAAATACTACAAAATCAATAATGCCAATTGACATTCTCGTCCAATCCTATATTGTCGCCTCTATCATCATTATTCTGTGAGGAAACATGTGGAGGAGGAAACTATGGAGGAGGAGGAGGAGGAGGAGGAGGTGGCATACCTAGGTGCTCATATAGGCCTGCAACTTGAGACTGCACAACAATATACATAGACTCCGCACGCAGGGCACGCTATTCGACCTCTTGGAATTGTTGTTAGGCAGTGTTCTGGCGTGGTCTCTGAGAGGGAGAGATCACCCAGATGCAGGGGATTGTCTCCAAGCTTCCATAACCTATCAATCAAAGGGAGAACAGCGTCAGAGGGAAGACCGGGTGCTCCGGCCTTCGACCCTCCGATGCCTAAGTTAGTGAGCTGATGCAGGTGATAAGAGAGTGAAAATGGAGATCGTGAGAATGAGAGGGGGAGAGTGGTATTTATAGGGGTATGGTGGATGCACCCTAAAAATACCATTTTGCCCTTACTCAGAGGGTATATTACCATTATGCCTTCAAGGAATAGTGTGGGTTTCTTGGGCTTAACCAAGGCCCAAGCCCGTTTCATGTGGTGGCACGAGTCTTCTTAGGCGAGTACGACTGATGTTGTACTATGTACTAACAAGTCCCCAAGTCCGCGGTCAAGAGACTCTCTTGGGTGGGGACTTTATCTGATACAATATCGAGAGTACGAGTTTCTTACTAGTGGCGACATATCCAGTCCCCAGTTCCCCAAGTCCCCATGCAAGGGAGGGGATGAACCGGCTCCCTCCGAGTGGGGTATACCGTGTATCGCTATATATGATTGAGACATCGGGTTGTTGCTCCCATGTATTGTTTGGAGATGGCAGGGCGATTGGGGGTCGAAGTTGAGGTACTGTTGGCGAGCCTCTCGCGAGGGCCACGGGTACCGGCATGTTGGTATGCCTTGGCGTTTTAGGGCCACGAGTACTTGTTCGCGCTGGGTGGCGTGGCGAGCCGTTACCAGGCGAGTAATTTGTTCGCGCTGTGGCGAGTCATAGTGCGGGAGGCATGGTGCCGAGTCCCCCAAGTCCCCACCCGAGAGTCGCGAGGTAACGGGGGTGACGTTCCGAAAACCTGTTGGCAAGAAGACAATTTTAATGTTGCTCTAGCGAGTCAGTCCGCGCTTGGTTGGGGACTGTCGCGAGGTGGCCAGTCAGTCCGCACTTGGTTGAGGACCGTGGCTATGTGGCGAGTCAGTCCGCGTTTGATTGGGGACTGTCGCGAAGTGGCCAGTTAGTCCGCGCTTGATTGGGGGCTGAGGCTATGTGGCGAGTCAGTCCGCGCTTGATTGGGGACTGTCGCGAAGTGGCCAGTCAGTCCGCGCTTGATTGGGGGCTGAGGCTATGTGGCGAGTCAGTCCACGCTTGATTGGGGACCGTCGCGAAGTGGCCAGTTAGTCCGCGCTTGATTGGGGACTGAGGCTATATGGCGAGGCAGTCCACGCTTGATTGGGGACTGTCGCGAGGTGGCCTGTCAGTCCGCACTTGATTGGGGACTGAGGCTATATGGCGAGACAGTCCGCGCTTGATTGGGGACTGTCGCTATTGAGCGTTACGGGCCGCTACGTGGCGAGTCAGTTCATGCTTGGCTGGGGACTGTCGCAGCGTGGCGGGCCGCTGCCCTGGCGACTCAGTCCGCGCTTGGTTGGGGACTGTCGCTATTGAGCGTTGCGGGCCGCTGCGTGGCGAGTCAGTTCGCGCTTAGCTGGTGAGACTGTCGCAGCGTGGCGGGCCGCTGCCCTGGCGAGTCAATGTATGCATGGGGTTGGGGATAGCTGGAGGGGGAGTTCGCGTTTTGCAAATTGAAAATTGGGCGAGCTGTAATTTGTGTTTTAGGGTTTCGGTGGTTTTACAAACCTCAGATTGGGGAGCGTCCCACTTCACCCTTGATCGAGTGGGCGCGAGCGCTTAGCTGTTTGCAACCAGCTTCATTGCCACTACGCGGATCCACTGTTTCATGGTGTGAATTGATGGCGTTCTTTGTCTTTGGATTTGTTTGGGGTGAATGGGACGGTTCATATGTTTATGATGTTGGAAGGAAGCTCAGGGGTAAGGGTTTTACTGTCAGGTTGGCTAGGAATAAGGGGTATTCCTGTCTCGTCCCAAGGTCTCGAGCCGGGAAGGGGTGGCGGGACAGGTCGCGCTAAGGGCGTGTGTAGCTAAAGGATGCATGTTTGAATGCTGGCTGTTTACACATGGTGTGTGTGTAGCTTGTGATTGATATAGATAAATGTACAGCAATGTTTGGCTTGTAATCATGTAAAGCAAGTGTATGTGGGTTGCCCATGGTTTACAAGTGTGTGTAGCATGTACATGAGAGTATATTATGTTGCATGTGGCATGCTATTTGTATGATAACAATTTAATTGAAGTGTGAAGTGACACTTATCTGGAGCCGTGTAGAGCCGCTACGCGGTGTGCGGGGACTCTGGCAAGACCAGTGGAGTCCGCGAGGAATGGCGAGACGAGGAGTCCGCGGAGTCTGGCGAGGCGATCGGTGTCCGCGGTGAGAAATGGATGGTCCCGGGAGGGAGGAAGAGAGGAATGCGGGTGTGAAGCGGGTCATTTGTGCTGGCACGTTCTGAGAGCATGGTAAGTAAGGGAGGGGGCCTCGGGAACTCGGGGGGGGGGCATGTGGGAAGGGCTCCCGGAGCTCTGGGCGGAGCCACTTGCTTCTTGTCACGGGATCCTTGGTTGGGACTATATCTTGGGTCGGGACCGGACGTCGTGTTGGGAAGGGTTTTTTTTTTTTTTGCATCCTTCTGTCGGGATAGAGGAGTCCCGGGAGGTCGGGATGGAGAGCTGTGTGGGGGGGGGTGTCCACCAGAGGAACTACTAGGGATGTCCCCACGCGGGGTTTAAGAACTCTGGCGAGACAGCGGAGTCCGCGGATGGATGGCGGGACCAGCGGAGTCCGCGGATGGATGGCGGGAGTCCGCGAATGGATGGCGGGAGAGCAGCACCGGGACATGGACGAGCGTCCCCGAGAGAGAGGTATCAAGTGGGCGAGAGGGCGCCAAAAGCGAAGGCATTATTTGCTTCGTCCCGAGGTCCCGAGCCGGGAAAGGGTGCCAAAAGCGGAGGCATGTCCCGGGGGGGAGTGTGCCGAGATTGGTGTCACGAGATCAAGTGCGCGTTCCCGCTTCGGCTGAAGGAAGCTGGGTGTCCAGATCAGTTTTTCTGGGCGGTGCTCACCGACGCGTGGGCCTTAGCCGGAGGTCGGGAGGCCGCACTGGGTTCATTGGAAAGCAGTGAGTATGCTGGCTGGGAAGGTGAGCTACCTTGCTGTGGCACGCCCGAGCGAAGGAGAGAGAGAAAGTCAGATCTACTCTCTCTCTCCTCGGGATTTCTGGGATTTCTGGGTGAGCGACGTGGGGGTTTCCACTTGAGGACCCCCTCCTTCTAGCGCTAATTGTTCTGGTGTGGTCTCTGAGAGGGAGAGATCACCCAGATGCAGGGGATTGTCTCCAAGCTTCCATAACCTGTCAATCAAAGGGAGAACAGTGTCAGAGGGAAGACCGGGTGCTCCGGCCTTCGACCCTCCGATGCCTAAGTTAGTGAGCTGATGCAGGTGATAAGAGAGTGAAAATGGAGATCGTGAGAATGAGAGGGAGAGAGTGGTATTTATAGGGGTATGGTGGATGCACCCTAAAAATACTATTTTGCCCTTGCTTAGAGGGTGTATTACCATTATGCCCTCAAGGAATAGTGTGGGCTTCTTGGGCTTAACCAAGGCCCAAACCCGTTTTATGTGGCGGCACGCGTCTTCTTAGGCGAGTACGACTGATGTTGTACTATATACTAACAGGCAGGCTCCTCTGATTCCTTTAGTCTCCACTCATAGCGCACCTGCACCTCTTGGAGTTGCTGCTCATCAACTCTTAGAGGACGATTACATGAAGTTGAACCATTTGAAGAATGGCTCAAGTCTCGCTCGCCTCCTCGTCCCATCCCTATGATCTCCTTTCCTTTCTGAGTTTTGAGCACCGTACCCAACACCTCAATTTGTTAGGACTGAACACTCTCCCTAATCTCCTCATCCGTCGCGTCAATGTGTTGTTCCTTAAATGTATCCTTTCGTTTATTGACCTAATCAACCATGTCATTCTGTATTTAAAATACATCAATTAATAAACAAGCTTGCTCAACATTTCCATTAGCACCTAAAACAGTAACATTAGAAGCAGTAATCACTTGAAACAAAAATCAGTAGCAGTAAACAGGGTGCCTGCATGCGCGCCCTAGGGTGCCTGCATGTGCGCCCTAGGGTGCCAACATCATGCCCTGGGGTGCACCCTGAAACACACATGCAGGCACCCTGGGGCGCTGAATTATCGGTTGTTCTTAATTTCACTTAGACTTGTACAAGAGCTACAATTCACCTAGATTATCAAAGCACACCAAACTCTTTCACTATAATTTAACTGCCTTACCAAAACATTAAAACAAAATTTCTATTTAAACAGGCCACACAAAGAAGAAAAGAGAAAATCAAATTAGCCAATACACCAACAAGAGCTGCATTATATGTGTCTGTGTGTGTATCAACAAGATGTATAATTGGACAGTGCCTACATTCAACTTAATGGTCTCATATATATATCAATAGCCGGATTTAAACATGCTTGAACCATTTGCTAAGCTTACTTAATAGTAAAAAGAAAGACACTTACATATTTCTTGGTCGTAACTTCATCACCGGCCCTGACATAGGTCTTTTCAAAACCTTTGATAATTGGAAGTTGCTCCCTTTGTATTCTAAGTTCCTCCATTGTGTAGATGATAGGAGAAGACCCCGTGTGATGGTGCATAGTCTTCTCCTCACGGTTCCGCTTGTTTGCCAAGGAGAGTCTCTAATATACGAAAAAATATTAAATAGATTAGTAAAATATAAGGGAAACAATGAAAGTAATTAAAAAAAATACAAGGAAACAATGAAGGTAATTTAAAAAATCACCTTGAACGCATCTGACTTGAAGTGCTTGTATAGAAACTCCCACTGGTCCTCTCTTCCAATGAAATCTGAAGGTATGCCAGAGGGCCCTTCCTTCAAATAAGCTTTGTGAAAATGGTACTTCCAGTCCTTGTACCTCTCTTGTGCCCTCTTCGGTATCCAATTGAAAATTGGCTCATCATTTTCATCCCACTTATACTTCGGCTAAGTAACAAATAAAAAAAATCTCATGTTAAGCATTGAAAAATAAAATAAAAAAAATGTAATTAAGTAAATTTACTTTTCAAACTGTTTTCATTTATTTGCCGACTTTGCATTCCACACCTTCCACTTCTCCTCCTAATCAAGGTCGTAGAATGTCTTTGCCCGCATTCCCATCAGACTCCATATGGCGGAACCGATATCATGTGTCACCAAGCTATTTATCCCCCTTACGCTAGGGCTTTTTACACGGGAGCAATACTCCAGCTTGATTTTCTGCCCCGTTTGTGCAACGATATCCCCGTTTTCTTTCCAGAATATAAACCCCGCTTCTTTTTCGGGGCCGGAGGTACAATTAATATATATACAAAACATTAGGATATTTAATGCTATAAGACAAATACATCAATTAATAAACAAGCTTGCTCAACATTTACATTAACACCTAAAACAGTAACACTGGAAGCAGTAATCACTTGAAAAGAAAAAAACAGTAGCAGTAAGCAGGGGTGCCTGCATGCGCGCCCTAGGGTGCACCTTGGGGCGCGCTACTGGCACCTTTGGGAAACACTTCCTTCTAAGTGCAATATCCTCATCAAAACATGCGTTAGTATTTGCCTGCTTGTTTTTTATCTTCATTTGCTTTATGACGGTACCCAACACAGTATGTTCACTGCCAAGATACAATGGGATTTGTATTTCCCGTAGAAGCATATTGTACTTATCATAATCACTGTTGTAGTCAACGTGGGAGACATTAGGGAAGGTGTCAGGAGCGTTGTCATAAACAACATTTTCCTGATATCTTGAGGCGGCGAACGGGAATACATCGTTTAAGAGGTTCATCACAGCAGGGTCCCCGTAACTAACATCGGAAGATCCTGCTTACTGATTATGTTGTGCTTGAAATTCTACAAGTATAGGCATTTGAACTTGATTTTCGCCGTGCCATGTCCATGTGGTACCGTTTAGTGTCAGGTGAGAATACATGTCTTCATATGTTACTGGTTTCTGATTGAGACATTTGTTGCACGAACATATGTGAATAAATTTATCTGGAGGACTATATAGACGCACAAACTCAAGAAAAAATCAAAAATGCCTCTCATATAATGAGGGGACTCACTCCCTAATTGCATTCAGCTCTTGTCCATGTTGTACACTATAATAACAGGAAACAAAAATGTATAATAAAAAAATCATGAATAATAAACGGGAGTATGTGTGTGTGTATATATACACACACTTAATTATTATATATATAAGATATATTAATGTACGTTGTTTACGCTTACAATCTTCACCTTATGCCTCCGGTTAGGGCCCTAATCCCGTTTGAGAGTATATGACATTGTGATTTTATTGTTGGGGTGTTTCGAATTCGCATATATATGTGAGAAAATTTCGGCAGCATCTTCCTACAGTTTCTCAAGTACACAAATATCTATACCTAATATGTACTCGAGGAATAATAAAGGAAGTTCATGTCAAAATATATATATATATATATATATACCCACTACCGAAAACGAAATGCACCAACAATAAACGAAATCTCAATGTCATATGCTCCCAAATTGTCCAAATATGGGACAATTCGAAAACCATTTTGTTAGACACAGTCGTAACATAATGGTTCTCGAACAGGATTTCTAAGGGTAACAATATATTGATGAATGTATAAGAATATTATAATTCTTAATTACATGATACATCATTTTTTTTTATCATTTGAATACACAAATAATTTGCATGAAAACGAAAATTTGATAAACATATTATTCACATAATTATTAATCATACGAACAAAAGCTAATATATATATATACATACATACAAAAACATACTATATATTATACACACATATTATACGTACAAACATATTATATACATGTGAATATGTTATACACACATATTATACGAACAAACATATTATATACATGTGAATATGTTTTTGTGTATATAATATGTTTATACGTATAATATGTGTGTATAATATATAGTATGTTTTTGTATGTGTATATATATATATATATATATATATATATATATATATATATTAGCTTTTAATTGGATTGCTTGATGATGCATGATAGATGTAACATTTGATAGTGTATATATAAATGAAGAAAGTAGATGAATTAAAGTAGTTATATACCAATTAGGAGAGAAACAACTGTTGAAGATCAATCAAATTGATGAATAAAAGCTTTCAAAACTAGATTTAGATCAAATGAATTATGTGAGGGGGCGGGGAGGAGCTACACCATGCCTTTCTTCTGTGTTCTCTTCTGGGCAGAAGGTGTATAAATGATGTGTTTACTTAGCCGACAGAATATTCCGTCGCCCAAGACAAAAAGTCGGCAAAAATATATTCGTTTTGCGTTGTGTCAGGCAATAATTCAATCTCTTAGTCGATAGAACAGTTCTTCGGCTAAGAAAGACATATTCGTTGCCCAAGACTTACTTAGTCGACGGAACATGGTTCGTCGCCCAAGACTAACTACGCCGACGGAAAATTGTTCGTCGCCCAAGATCATCTTTGATGACCGAATTGTTCCATCATCTAGGAAGATGTTAGTCAACGGAGTGCATCGAAAGAAAACTTCTGTCGCCTATGAGTTTCTATGCCGACGAAAGTTTACCGACGGAAAATATTCGTCGCCTATGGTTTTCTAAGCCGACCAAACTTAGACGACGAATGGTGTTTCGTCGAATAGGAATATCTTAGTCGACGGAAGTCGTCGACAGTTATTTTTTGTCGCCTAAATAGATCTTAGGCGACGGATGTAGTATCTTATACGACGGTTGTGTTTCCGTCGATGAAGACGAACTTAGGCGACAAATTTTTTTTTAATTCCGTCGGCTAAGTCGTTATTTCCTATAGTGTCAATCATTTAATTTCCAATATATACTAAACACCCACACGGAAATACCAAAATATATTCCATTCCATATTTGTTTAGAAAAGAAAATAAATCCATTTCCTATTTATACTTTCCTTCTAACCAAACGGGGCCTTAACATGCATCTTTGGAACATATTTCCTTAAAGCACGCTTAATTTTTCTGAAAGAATTGATTTCTTAGTTCTTTACCATTAATCAATTTCATGACTCATTAATGATGGAAATTGATTAATTTTTTAGTGTTAAAGGAAATAAGCGTGCTTTAAGTGTCATTTTTTAAGAACTAAAAAATCAATTCTGTAAAAAATCAATTTTGTTATAAACTAAAGAATATGTAGAGAGAAAAGAGAAATGCAAAATGTAGAAGGAGGAAGAAGTGTCACTTTCATTTTCATTATGCTCCTTTATATAGGAGTATGATTTACATCTTAATGATATAACTAATGAGTATTTACAAGGACATCCACATATATTATAATATTTACAACACTCTCCCTTGGATGTCCACCAATGAATGATATGGAGTTGGACGCACTTATTTGTTGCCTCGTTAAAAACTTTGCCATGTAATAAAAATCCTGTGGGAAAAAACAACATGGTCGAAGGAGAAAAAGAGTGCAACGCGCATATGTCCTAGGTAGAATACTTCTGGATGCTCTATCAGATGAGAATCTTCCCCTGATTGTTGCAAGCTTCATATACCGTAAATAGTAGTTTGATTTATATATCACGAAAGTGAGATCTTGTGCGTTTTGCATACAAGAGCTCATCACAAATTAAATATTATGACAGTCTGACGTGGTCATTCCTTACCAATTAAATATTGACACGTAGATTTATTACTACTAAAATATAAACCAAGATTTTCTATATTTTGTGAAATGACCATCATGGGTCTTTTATGAGTTCGCTCTGGGGTTTAGGGTATAAGATTTAGGGGTTAGGGCATAGGGTTTATGGTTAGGGTATATGGTTTAGCTAGAGATTAGAGTTTAGGGTTTAGGATTTAAAAAATCAACAATAAACCCAAAATGGTTTTTGACAAAATCACTATAATAGTTTTACATTATGAAAATCCACATGTTAAAATTTGAATGGAATAGAAGACCACGTCAGACTGTCACGCGGTCTTTCGGGAGCACTGAAAAATGTGTGGTGTCATCCAAAGATCACAGTCTCAAATACAGAGAGGGCTAAGATTTTATTAACACTGTGAGGGAGCTATACTTGTTATCAAACGAGAAGATGAAGTCCCAATCTTATGTACCTAACTACCTATGCTTGTATTGCTTCTCTTGGTTTTCGCTGCTGGTATACAAATTTCGCCTTCCTTTGAAAATATAATACTTTCATTGTTTTTAATCTTTTTTAAATCGTGCAATGGATTAATGTTTAAAACTTGAATTAGCATGTTCCTAATGTTTTTGTTTTCTTAGGTACATTTCTTGAAGTTGCAAATTGACAAGAATGTCGTCAACGTATCGTTTTTGCACAGTGCGACATAGAACTTTGTAGACAAACATGTATTCATGGTGCGTAAGTGACCTTATGTGCTGTTGCAGCCCGTAGAATTAAGGGTCCAAAACAATAAAATTTCTGACCCGGAAAATAAATTATTGATGCATCAACAATATTACTTTAATTTCAGTACACAATAAAGTTATAAAGAGTTTGCTAATGTCCTAATTTTTTATTTTACTTTTGTTTGCGTATTCTTGATGACTGTTCTCGTGGCGCAAAATATGTTATTGAAATCTGACTTAGATTAGATTGCCTGGGCAGAGAAAATTCTATTTTGCGTATTCTTGATAAGCTGCTCACATGACACAAAATATGTGACTTTTAATAAAAAAAAGAAAATGAATTAGATAAAGGTGTCACGAGGGTAAACATAAGTTTACATTGTCAAACAACAACGCTAGTGATCTCTAAATGAACGATCCATCCTCCCAACAAACATTACCATCACCAGAATGGCTACACTATCCGCTACAAGTTAGCCTCCTTAAAAACATGCTTCAAAGAATATAGTATCAACGCAACAGTCTTGATATCTAGCAGGCGCGGATCCAGCATTCAATATTGGGGTGGGCTTGAATTTTTTTTTTTTCTAGTTGATTGAAGCAATAAAAAATATTTAATGGCATTCTAACATTTTTTTTTTTGAAGAATGACGCTAAGTCATTTTATCGATCATAAAACGGTAGTAGAACAACATAAATATAACATACCCGTGAACACTGAACAATAGTCTAACATATTTAACTAAGAGATATAAGATATACAATTTATTTATTGATATACAAATGCTAGAAAGAATTTTTTTTGGAACTATTTACATCAAATAAAATAAAAGAGAGATTAAGAAAAGAATTCAATCAAAACTAATACCAAGATGGATCTAACATCTTACCAAAAGAATGCTAAACAAATACCAAAAGAATGTTACGAGGCCCATTCTTAAAGAATCCTATAGTATCTACGCAAAATATAGGATGTAATTTTAATTTAACCTTGATGATGTAGGCTGGTTAGAGAAATTTCAAAAAAAAACAAAAACAAAAACGAAAACGAAGAGAAGTAAACCTAAGTAAATACAAAAAAAAAAACAAGATTTGGGATTAAAGAGAGCGAGCGAAGAGCCCCAAAGAAGAATTCCCTAACCTGTCCGGTGACGAGCGGCGCCGTCGCTCGTCACCGTCGTCGGACGGGCTTGAGTAGATCGTGGTGGTAGAGTGAAGCAGCGTCCTCGGTCGAAGTCTCTTTTTCGATCGAAGATTTGCGGTGGTAAGGCAAGGCTTGGGATCCTTATGGCGACAGCTGGGTTTTGGTTCCATCTTCTCTAGACTCGGTGGCAGAGTTTGTTGGTGGCGCGTTCGCAGTGGTGGCTGGGTGTGGTGGCATGGCAAGACTCGTTCACTAGTTCATGTTGTTTTGCAAGGTCGATGGGATGGCTTTGTGGTAGTGTGATCCGGTTTGCAGCCACTAGATCTGTTATGGATCCGACTCCTATTTGGGAACGGACTGGGTGCGGGTTTCAGCGTGAGGATAACAGCCGTACTTGGAGGACGGTGGTTCGGCGTTCCAGGCGGGATGGGGAAGGCAAGACTTGGTTTGCGGTGGTGGTTGTCTTCATTTCTTGGATTAGGGTTTCAGGTTGGGCATGAGCTCAATTGTTGGGCCTTTCAGGCTTTATTACTGTAATTTTATTTAAGTTAGTTTTTGGGTCTGGTTTTCAGATCTCAAATAAGTCTTTACTCTATCGAGTTTGTTGGATAGATGTCATAGTTTCTGACATGTATTTGAATTCGGGCAGCTGGTTCGTTGTTACAAGAACCCAGACTTCAGCCGGTCTTTGGCCGCTCATATTATCAGCCTGTGTTGAACGTGCCGGGAGATCCTGGGATGACCCACCCAATGGTTTTCTGATGTGGTCATATCATGTCCTAGTAATTGCTACCTATGTTGATCAAGTTAACTCGGGCGACTGCCCAATTCGGTTTTTATCAGATTCATTGACATGTCAGTCTCTCCTCTTCGGAGTGAGGACAAGTAGATTGAAATTAGAGTTATTTGCTCGTAATTGTAATCTTTTATTGGGTGCAGTGATTGCTTTGTAATTACAGTTTATTGAATGAAAATTTGTTTAATAAAAAAAAAAATTAAATACAAAAAAGGTTATATTTGGTTTGGTCAAAGTAGTGTGAAAGAATGTATTTTCTCTTTGCCATATGAGTCAGAATGATGAAGCCTGCTTTTCCCTCCCGTATCTTCTCAGGGGTCCTAGAAAGTTCGACACAAGAACAAAGAACTGTGCTTTCTGAGGACCCAGTATGTACTAGAAACGTCGTTTGGGTCCCTATTTATACTTTACCAATCCTTCCCTTCTTCACCCATCACAACAAAGGCACAAAGCTAAGCTCACAGCAACTACTATCTGTTTCTCAATCTTCGTCATCCAAAGTTCCGAATAATTTCAAAATGTCGATCATCCCCAGTTTCCGACGGAACAGCAACAGCATCTTGGACCCCTTCTCGGGCTTCACCGATCTCTGGGACCCCTTCAAGGATTTCCCATTCCCTTCTTCATCGCTCTCTACTTTCCCTCGCGAGAATTCAGCTTTTGTCAACACAAGGATCGACTGGAAGGAGACCCCGGAAGCCCATGTGTTCAAGGCTGACATTCCAGGGCTGAAGAAAGAAGAGGTTAAGGTTGAGATTGAAGACGACAGGGTGCTGCAGATAAGCGGAGAGAGGAAAATAGAGAAGGAGGACAAGAACGATACTTGGCACCGGGTCGAGCGTAGCAGCGGCAAATTCTCCAGAAGGTTCAGGCTTCCTGAGAATGCTAAGGTAGATGAGATCAAGGCTGCTATGAAGAATGGGGTTCTCAGTGTCACGGTTCCTAAGGTGGATGTGAAGAAGCCTGATGTCAAATCCATTGAAATCTCTGGTTAAGGTTATCACCTTTACTAATCCTAATGATATGATTGCTTGTGTGCAGAATAAGAGTCATGTGTGACCAAGTTTCAGTGTGTTTTGTAATCTCATGTATTTGGGAATCTAATTGTAAACTTGTTATGCTAATGTAAATTGTGTTAAAGTTCATATCTTTCAGTCCAAAGAATCCAATTGCCTGATTTAGTTTGAGATTCAGATTTGTCACCAAGCAATTAGAACAGTAGTGCATGATATACCCAAACAGAGTTCCTCTTCTTGGCAACAATTATTCAAAACATGTATTCTTGTATATTACATCATCTGTTGAGCGTATATACATACTTATATACTTGAGGGCCATCTAAGAGTAATCCCCAGTTAACAAAACTAAAAGGCCTGCTAAACCTTTAACTAAGGCACTGGTTCAGGTATGTCATTTACTAGATTCATATCCTCCACAGTCTGAAACACAGCTGCCTTTTCTTTCTTCCATTTATTGATGAGATTACCATCAGCAGGCTGGAGATCGCAAGGAGGGCCAGGAAAAGGTTTAGCTCTTGTTCGTTCGAGATATTCCCTTTGTTTTGCATCGTCAGCAAGACAGAGCACGGAATTTGCACATACTTCCATGGCAGTGTTTGGAGGTACTGGCTTGAAGTCCTGCAGCTTTGAGTACTCGGTGATGAGATGAAACATGTAATCGTAGACTCGATCCATGTTTAGGTTTTCCATATACTCCTGCCCTCTTCTTCCTATTGCCTGAGCCTGTTTCAGTCATTTATGATAGGAATGTTATAGCCAAGATCATGTTGCTTCATGAAAAAGACTGAAGTATGTTACCAACACAAGTGAAGCATACCTCACGTACGTGTCCATGACCCCAGTCCACAGCAGATTTTATTGAAGGGCATATTGCATTAGCAGAGATGGGCCAATAGTTAACCTTGGGAAAGAGGCCGCGGCTGAAGAAATCCTCATATTGCGGTGTTATTACTAATGCCAGAGAACCACATGATAAGATATATTTCAAACTTACAGACCAAGCATAGCCTTCAGCATAGATCTTATACCTACAAATGGGCGAAATAAATAACCGTGAGAGGCAGGATGCAAAATGGCAATTAGACCGTGATGACATTGGATTACAACTATGACTGAAATGATGGATTCATAACAATAATTCATCAATCAAGAATAAAGATGAAACGATTTCATGGATAGTTGCAGTAAGTCAGTAACCAAAGTTCAGACTAAACAAAAGAGCAAATGCTATAGTGTGTCAAAAGTTGAGTTCTGTCTGAAGATTAAGGGGCTGTCACCACTCACCACAAGGGGTGGTAAATGGGAAAAACATTTCATTGATAGTTTGATACAGAAAAACCAGATGAGGAGGACAAAGAAAAGATTGCAGAAGACTATAGAGTAGAATCAACAGCCGATCGAACAATGTGACAATCTATTATACCGATAACTGATGAGCTTCACCTTCATTCTAACTGATCAACCAATCCAATCATACTTATTAAGAACAGATGAGAGGTCATTACCAAAAGAAGCTGTACTTACCGATGATTGCACTGCTTAGATAGACTAGACTGCTGGAAACCAGCCTTTGCTTCCTCATCCCAATCCTATAAAGTAAATGCTATCAAAATGTCAAGTCCGGACTTGAGGAATATCACTTCTACAATTAAATCTGAAAGCAACGGACACTGTAATTTCAACTCAACCTGTTTCAGGATCTGCGCTCTGTACGTCTTCGAATCATTACAGTTGAGTAACTCTTTACGAACAGGGGAGCCAACATCAGGATTTCCTTTCCAATATGCCAAAAGCTCCTTCTTTCTCCAAGTCGTTTCCTGTCCACCCCGTTTGATAGCCTGGAACTGCTCATCCCACGGCTCTATATTTGTTTCTGGCCTATGCATAATCATAAACTATAATGACCATCAGAAATAAACTCATCTCCAGGCATTTGAAGCCCAGATAAATCACATCTTCACCTCAACTAATCCAAATTCAAACAAATGCATAATAACCACCAATGAGGTATGATGTAAGAGACTGATGATTCTTACCATCCCCAAAAAGACCAGTCAGGAAATGGGATATCATAGTGGGCATCATTGGTGCAATACCGGAACAGCGGCAACGGCATTGAGGCATGCTCGGACCGCTCAATGGTAGGCTTGTCCATACAATCAAACATAAGATCCACATCAGGAACCCTGCCAGGGTACCTCTTAAGCATCTGCAACAAGCCCCAAATGGTAAACATAGCCCGGCTCTGCACACAAGCGTAGTACAAGTCGACATACAGCTTCCCTTTATAAATCACCACCCGGAAGGCAGCGTATCTCTTGGCCTGCTCAATATGGGCCGGAGTAATCTTGGTGGTCGCCCACGGCTCCAGATCCTGGTGAATCCACCGGAAAACCTCCGGGCATTGCGGGGGTTTGGCCACGGAAGTAGCCGACCGGCGACGGTCTTCTTCTTGTTGGGTGGTGGCATTGCCTTTGTTGTTGGTGTAGCGGCAGGCGAGGTAGGAGCACTGGAGGAGCTTGTATGCGCGGCTGGGAAGGGCCTCGTGGTTGAAGGTCTTGGGCCGGAAAGGGTGCCACGGCGTAGGGTCTAGGTTGTGTCCGGCAACTGTCTTGGTCTGACTGGCAAAGTCGTTCACCTGTTCGACCAAATGCCAAAATGAAATCAGTAATGATCAATGACCAATGAGTCGAAAAACATAGCCTTTTCGGTTGCGCCTTACCTTGTAGATAATGAAGAGGAGTGAGAGACATGACAATGAGATGACGGAGCGGAGGATGTAACTCGGCGTTCGGCTGGTGGTTCTCGGAAGAGTTCCCATGACGATGATGAAGAAGATGAAAATGAAGAAGAAGGTGATGGAGTTTGTTGCAGCATTTGGGGGGCTGTAAAAATTTGTAAAGGCAACTTTGTAAATTGGGAGGGTAATTTTGGCGCTGAGGGTTTAGATACCGTTGGGACCCACACGCACGAGTGCGCAACACGTGTTGGGATGCGGTAGCTCATGACACGTGATTGGATTCCACTAATCTCGGATTTTCTGTTGGACCCTAGGTACGCTGCTTTTGGACCCTAGGAGGACCCTTTCTATTTTGGGGAGGTTACCGACTTACCATCCTCCGCAACAGTAATTACTTTTTCATTTTCACCGCAGATGTAAAATTTAAAATACTGAAAAAAGATGCTCAAACTTTAACTAAAAAGAGAACATAATGACATATAAGGCTGGGCGTTCGGGCCCAAAAACCCAAAAAAACCGACCCAAAAGCCCGATCGGGCCCAATCGGTTCGGTCCAAAATGGGAGGAGTTCGGTCCGGGCCACAAACCGGCCCAAATGCTCTCAGTTCGGTTCGGTTTCGGGTTGGGGCTCGGTCATTAACCGAAAGCCCGTTTAGGCCCGAAATACAAAATTTTGCCACGCGTCATAAACTTATTGGTCCATATAATTTTGGGCCCGAAAAAAGCCCGAAAAATCCCGAAAGCCCGAATCGGGCCGGTCTCAATCGGGTTCATATTTGAAAAAGCCTGACCCGACCCGACCCGTTATTTTCGGGTTTCGGGTGGGGTTTTCCAAAAACCCGAACCGACCCGACCCGAGCCCAGCCCTAATGACATAATCTCTTTTTATATATGCTAGCTACATATAACATTTGTGTTGTTTATCTGATAAAAAAAATGCATTATGTTTTATCATAAAAAAAATAACAGTTTTGTGCTCGTGTAAGCTAAACATACATGTTGTGACTATAAATTTGCATTATGTTATACAATCACAATTGAAATTATTCCTTCCCTAGTTGGTTCCTCCATATGACACTCAAGAAAGGGGCAAGAGCATTTGGGTGGATTAATATCATCTCTAAATGAAGCAAGTTTTCAAATTAAGCTAAACTTAATAGGGATGGAAAGTAATGAACTTCCTTATCATATGCGGAAGTGCTAATGTCACTTCAATGGAGCAGGAAGCTCCCAATAAAATGGCTCAAAAGAACAATGATATAAAACTAGAGTTATCATCAACATCAGTGTTCTCATATTGCTTTGATCTTCATAGAACTAGAGTTATCATCTTCAAACTGAGTGAGAAGAGATTGTAGACTTTTGAATTGTACAATATCAATTTCAGTTTATAAACAATTACATTTGCAATTACATTTCCAAACTTTAGCTACAATGATACAGATAGAGACCCTAAAATTCAAATCAAGACGAAGGAAACTACAAAATGTTGACAGCCTCCACAAAAGCTCCATCTAAAAGTTCATGAATTGTACAGAAAAGTAAGGAGAAAGGCCAATGCTATTTTGATTCACATAGTCATATATACACCTCAAAGCCTCAAACTGAAAAAATCTTCCTCACTTTCTTCATCTTCCTACGACAAATGGGACAAGTTCCAACCTCTTCGGAAATCCTGCACCGTAAATCCACTTAGAATCAACTCTTCTTTCAATCAGCGGAAGTTACAGTGGTTTTATATTAACAAGACTTCGACATGAAAATAAACATAAAAGATAAAATGGTTTAATTCAGTAGCAAATTGAAGGAATTATTTGTCCTCAAAACCAAGTCATTAAATCCAGAATTTCAATTTGAGTATATAGAGAAGAAGAGTCATGAAGATTTATGTACCTTGTTCCACAAGTAAAACAGGTAGCACAGTGCCCACATGGAAGAAAGAAGCAGTCTCTCGGCCCATCAAAGCAAGTGACACAAAGACGCAGAGTATTGTTGTCGTTCCCTCCATTTATAGACTTTCCTTCAAGGGAACTAACACCAAAGAAGTCTTCAAAATCCTCTTCATCATTTGAAGTACATTCATAAGATGAACCCCAACTCAAACCATCATCATCTTTGGGTAAAAGCAATGGGGTTCGTACAGGTGATGCCTCCCTTCCTTGAAAATCTGTTCTATCCTCACCAGCATTTTGGAAAATGCTACAAAATCAAAAGGCCATTAACAGATGCGAAGACACAGGACAATGTCAATGAACCTCTTTTTTTTTGTTGGGGGGTTATATACACCCAATTTTGAAGAGTGGTTTTAAATAAAACTCACCTAGTATTCATATCTGATAGACATCTAAAATGTAACAATTATGATAAATATTGTGTCTTATTTTTTCTAAATTTTACACAATTGCCACCATTTAACTATAACATATTAATATAATAAATAAACTTAATTGATGCTGTCTTAAATACCTTGATTATGAGTTTTTCTTTTAACGCTAAGATTTTTCAATCAATTTGCAAGAATCATGTAGTTTTCTTTATTATTATGAAAAAAATCTAGATTAAAGGAACTCATTCTCTAATCTACACATAAGGTAAAATATACTATGAATCAGATATATGATCTAAACCCTAAACCCTACACCCTACACCATAAACAAACATAAGCAAACCCATACACATAAGACTTGTAGCCCTCGATGTGTCGTTATTGATATAACCTCGGATAATTGTATTATAGGTACAGCCATTCGGAGAACAGCCTTTTTGTTCCATCTCTCTAAGCATCTCTTCTGCTGCAACTAAGAGGCCTCCTTTGCAAAGTCCACTGATCATTATGGTATATGCCCTTACATTAGGCTGAACTCCTTTTGGTGATAAACCACAGAAAAGATCTTTCGCAGACTGAACTTCACCAGCATTGCACAACCCTTCAATGACAATAGTGTAAGTTACAACATCTGGCTTCAACTTGTTCCCTTCCATCTCTCTAAGAAATTCAATTGCCTTAGAAAGTTGTTGGAAGGGTTTGAGGATTGAGAATGAAACAAAGCAACAAGAGGGGTAGAGTGAAGAAATGGCATACCTCTTCTGCTACTGTAGCTGCAATAAGAATCCCAACAAGAGAAACTCAGCACTGGTATGTGCATCATCTTCACCATTTCTCACACTCAAAATCAACAACAGTTGGGTATTGAAAAATGACTTCGTTTTGTCCTATCTTTAAGGGCCTAAACACACTGGGCTCAATATCTTGGCGCAGCTGGCCCATTTCCTATCGCTGTCCAATAACAATGATCCATCTAATCGACGCCACCACCACCAATCATATCCTGCCACAGCAAGCAAACTTCGCAACGTGTCGCAATCCTATTGGGCGTCATACTTGAACCCCTAGACTCCTATATAGAATGTCAGTTCATCAGTAGCTGAGAGGAAATTGATCTGAGAGTGAGAGAGATGGCTAGAACGACGTCGTTGCTGCTCTGTGCTCTGGTCCTGGTCGGAGCCCTAGCTCTAATTGAGGTAAAAATTTCAGCTGACATGTTCAATTAAACTTCTGGGTTTTGTAAATTTTCAGTCTTGAATACTTGGGTCGAGATCAGTGATCGGGTTCGTTCTGTTTCAGGCAAAGAAATCCAAGGAGGATCTGAAGGAGGTGACCGCCAAGGTTTACTTCGATGTCGAAATTGCTGGGAAGCCTGCTGGTATGGGGTTTACTCAAATTTTCAATGATATTTAGGGACTGTGCTATTTGTAATCTCGAATTTGATATTGGGGTTAGGTTGATATGATGCAAAAACCTAAATTGGGAAATGAAAAAGGTCGTGACTTTGGTTAGATAGGCAGATGGATTTTTGTGATTGGATAAAGTTTTAGGAAAATGCAAAACGTTTGACTTTTTTTGGGGTGGTGAGGGAGACTGGTACTGATTTGATCAATGTGGTTCAGGTCGGATCGTCATGGGTCTTTTCGGGAAGGCTGTACCTAAGACAGCAGGTATTCTTGTCAATGTGTTGCTTTCTATATGGGTTATGTGTGAAGAAGTTACTAACTTGCTTCCTATGGTTTTGTTTTTCAGAAAATTTCCGAGCTCTTTGCACAGGTAACTAGTTGTTCATCTTCATTTCCCTTGTTTTGAATCTTGTAGTTGATGTGTGTTGGATGAGTTTCGGGGAAGTTTGTAGAGCTCAGTAACTGGTGAAATGTAGAAGTGGTAGGATAACAGACTTGATAGTTTTACATGTAAACCTTCCTTTTTTATGCAGTGCCAAGAGTCTGCAAGGGGATTGCTTCCAAATCTCTTTCATTGTGTTCTCATATCCTTTTGTTTTGCATGTAATTTCAGGGGAGAAAGGCATTGGAAAGAGCGGAAAACCACTCCATTACAAGGGTAGCAAATTTCACAGGATTATTCCCAGCTTCATGCTTCAGGGAGGTGATTTCACTCTCGGTGATGGAAGAGGTGGAGAATCAATTTATGGAGAAAAGTTTGCTGATGAGAATTTCAAGCTGAAGCATACTGGACCAGGTACTGTCCCTTTTTTTTTCTTCTTCTTTTTTCTTTTTTTCTCCAAGTGACATGAATTATCGTTGCCTAGCTATGATTGAGCTTATCTGATATCAACAAAAATTGATTTATTCTTGTGTACAGGGTTTTTATCGATGGCAAATGCTGGTCCGGACACCAACGGCTCACAATTCTTCATCACCACCGTGACAACTAGCTGGTAATGTTATGCGCATCTATGCATGATTGATACTTCTAAAACTATTATCGTCTGCTGCAAATTGCATTGTTATTGTATTCATATGTTCGCACGTTATTTTCCTGATGCATCAAATTCATGAGGTAAATGCTAAACTTTATATGGTTGTGTCTCTATGTACTAACACGTTTTGTCAATACGTGCTTGAACCTGTCTTTGATGCATCAAATTTCTTTGGACCTCAAGCAAAATGTTTCCAATATAGACATAGGAAGAGTCTTCCTCTCGAATGGAAGGTGTCAAACATGCATTTGCAAATAGCACAGTAGCACTCAAGTAAAAGTAGGGTTCTACCACCCTCCTGACTAGGACTTGGACCTACTTAACGAGCACATACACTACTGCATTGTTGAGGCTATGACTCCTGACTAATGTATAAATGTGTTTATAGGTTGGATGGCAGACATGTTGTATTTGGAAAGGTGCTGTCTGGCATGGATGTGGTTTACAAGGTTGAAGCTGAAGGAAGCCAGAGTGGGACACCCAAGAGCAAAGTTGTTATCGTTGACAGCGGCGAACTTCCTCTTTAAATTTTCTCAGAGTGATAATAACTGTAGTTGTTTCGTCTTCCCCTTTGTCTATCATATGTGAGAGACCTCAAGATGTTGTCAGTGTACCGATAGATTTTGAACTTATACACTCCTTTTTCTGTAGCATTGACCTGTGTTTGATGTTGCTACCTGCATAAGGTTGATGCAGTTTATTACTTTAGCTGTACTTGTGCATCTTAAACAAGGCGAGTTTGTCATTTTAAAACTAGCTTTATCACAGTTATCGAAAGTTTTATGCTACAATGTACCAATTAAACCAGGTTTTCAAACTGAATATGCTAATCTACTAAATAAAACTGAATATACTAAAAATTATTAGTGACTAGATTCTCTAAATGCTTCCAACAGTTTGTAAGTTCTCTCCAGAGAAAGAATTGCTTGATAGATCAAGAAAAGTCATATTCCTATCTTTGCTTGTCCACAAGAAAGAGATCCTCCCTGAGCTATTGTTGGACAAATCCACTTATGCCATTTCAGATGGTAGCGAGGGCAGTGGCCCTTCCAATTGGTTTGAAGTTTTGAACTCGAATTAAAGAACGATAGCTTCCCACTAGATCATGAGAGTTTCATAAAGGTATCTTGAAACCAGCTAGGAATGACATCCGAGATTCCAGTATCCGAAAGATTGAATCGTGTACTCGCACGTATATAAAAACTTTCTGTCGAAACCAACATTAACCGAGCAACTAATATGTAGTATGTGATTCAGCCATCCACGTGTCACTATCATGCATATATACTAAAACTAACAAAGTTGATACCCAAAAAGAATATTAAGTGTTCCCAACACATAAGGTGAGGACCTGAAATCGAAGAAAACGTTTTCCTATTATGTGCGTTTAATTTGATCAGATCAAAAATAAAGATAAGAGAAATGAATTAAGAGTTTTTAGTCTTCATTCTATCTTCGTAGCTCCGATCACCGTGATTATATGGTGAAAGTGCATCTTGATAAACAAAATCCACTCCTGGTATATATACATAGCATCCATATACGTTTCCTCTTGCCGTCAATTCTACTCTTTCAGGAATTATTGATCATGTCTCACTTCAAATATACGGGTCGTCGTTTCCTCTCTGATATCTAGGAATATAGCTGTCTTTTCATTTCACATAGGTAAAAACAAGAATGACCAGTGAGCCACGCACTAATGCCGGTCACACTGGGTTTGAATTTGCTGGTCTTCCTAGTTTTCTTTCTATGAATACTGGAATATTGGTGGTCTTTCCCTAGTTAGTGCGCGGCGGTTCTACTTCTTTGGCATCATTGTATACATGAAGCAAACCTGGGGGAAAGACCAACTAAACTAGGAAGAAAAGTGAATCTCTCACACAATTCCCTTTTCCTTTGGGTCCAAGCAAGGACTAGGAATTCCAAAGGGGAAGGTATCACCTTGGAATAATTTTCTGCTGTTATGCTTCTACTATCTTGCAGGACTTTGCTCCGCTATATATACACACAAACCTATGAGCAATTGATCTACAATTCTAGATCCACCTCTAAGAGAGAAAAGCTAGTGCTGCCTGCAATTCACGCAATGGTTCGAGGCTTAAGCTTTCTTTTCATTTTGATGTCATTGTGAAGGTCCTAGAGGGGGGGTGAATAGGCCCTGACAACTTTTTTGCTCTATCCCGCGCACAAGGATAGCAAAGATTGTGCTATCCTGTTTGCTGTGAGACTAAGTTGTGTAAATAAAAAGGCAAGTACTGAAAGTAAAAGATATAACACCAGTACGTTTTTTATACGCAGAAACCCTGCACCCAGGGAGAAAAACTGCGTGCCTCTAACTCTTGAGAGACAAACGATTCCACTATTGTAAAGACACTTCTTACAAGACTCACAACTCAGAGGATGGCACAACACCTAGCCATCCTGCCTAGTCTAACTACTAGCACACGACTGAACTTGCTCTCTTGTCACTCAAGTGTTTTACACATAGCACGAATCTAAGCTTCTATGCAGAATTCAACTAACACCTTTAGCTAATTCTCAAAGACAGCTTACACCTTGCTTCACACGAACTTAGCTAACACCTTTAGCTAATTCTTTATGAAGACTTCACCGGGTTGCATCACCTAGACACCTTCAAGGTATGCATGAACAATGAAATGGGTTTTGAAAATGTTTTGATGCTCAGCTCTAAGATTTATAATCAACAAGGAAGACTTAGAGCAAAGGAGCAAGGAAGCAATAAAGCTAAGACTCAAAGGGAGAAAATGCAAATGACAATTTTCAACAACCAAGGAGCAAGAGAGGTCTTGCTCTCTATTTATAGGCAAAGTGCACAGCTATGAGGAAGCAAGCACGTTTGCCACATCAACAAGATTCTTTTGGACTTTAAGCTGCTTTTCTGGAGACTAGGACAGATAGTACCCTAGGGATCCCTCCATTCACAAGACAAAAGCTGAGAATAGACTTTCCTAGGAAAGACTAAAGCCAAAAGGATAAGACAAAAGATTTTGGGAAAACTAGGCTAGATTTAGTCAACCAAAGACTCTACAAAACCACTTTTCCTAAAAGGACACTTAGGACAGCTGATAGCTTGGGCGGTGCAACATATAGGCAGCTGTCAACTTGGTTTTTTGAATCACCAAAATCCAGCTGGTTCCCAAAGGCTCAAGTTATGTGGTCACGGGTTGGTTTGCCACACCACCCTAGACTAACTTGGAGCTCAAGTATGAAAGACTAATGTTTTGCTAAAAGGTATTTGAAATTCAAACACTTAGAAAACTGAAGCAAGCACATTTGAATAAGCACATGGACAGACCCAGAAGATAGAACAGATACAGCAGGGGTATCCGTGTAATCGGGATGGCAAGCACGGCTGCCATCCTTAGTGAATGAATGTGATGCACATGCATGAACTAACTGATGCACATGAAATCTGTCAGGTTCTTCATTCTTCACTTGAGTAGTCCTTGCTACCAGGATACGACATGTAGCATGTATCCTTGTGTTTTGATCATAAAGGGATAGCCAACAATTCTTGTACCAACAATCTCCCCCTTTGGCATTCCTGATCAAAACACACCTTCAAAGGTTGTGCTGGTTCTAAACACAAGAATAGACTAAACACCTGCACAAACATCTCAAGAACAAGTGAAGGTATGGAGGGCCAAAAACTCTTATGAAACACAAGCTGTGGGATACCAAGACAATCATGCATCATAACCAACAGAATAGCAGTAAACAACATAAGTCAAGAAAATAACCACACAGCATTCATAACTAATTCAGAGTTTTGACAACATAAGCCCTACAATTAGTTCTCCCCCTTTTTGGCAGTGAATGCCAAAGGGAAACAGAGAAACCGATGTTCAACATAAAAAACCTACATCCGAGAATGGATAAAAACAACATTAATGCAGAAAAAACCACAACAGAAAACCTAAATAGAAGCATCCTCATCATCACTGGACTCCCTGCGGATCACATCATCATCACTTTCACTCTCCTCATCATCAGGATCAGAGGAGGCATGTGGATCTTGAGAAGAAGCAGTGGAAGAACCAGAGGCATCCTCATCTCTGCTGCGCTCAAACTCCCTTAAGATCGCAGGCATCTCTTGCTTGAAGGTGTAGAACTGATGTCCAACATAATCCCTAAAGCCAATGACTGCCTCCTGCATTGCCTTGTCCACAATGAGCTTGATCTCCTTTTTCAGCAAGGTCTGCTCCAAAGACTCAACATATAACCCGGACTGAGCAGCGGATTTGGCAATTGTGACACGGTCAACAGGGTTGACAGGCAGAGCAAGAGCATCATCTCCATGGAATGGAACATTGCTCTTGATGCAGAGAAGAGTAATCACAGCCGGAAAAACAATAGAGCTGGAGACAGAGAGACGCTGAGGGATAGCAGCGCGTCGGATAGCCTGAAAGATATAGTACTCGGCTGGAAGGAGAGGTTTGGTTTTGTCACAGAAGTAGGCAATCAAAACAGCTTGCAGGTGAGTGATCTTGCTGGTTTGGGTTGTGGGAGTGAGAAGAGACCTAGCTACAAAGGTCATAAACTTGTACCACTCAGGCATGAGGCTACTGGAGAGAAAAGGATCTGAGAGAGGCTCAGTAGGAGGAGGGTAGTACATGAGAGAGGCAAGGTGATCTATGGTTGTTGAATCCCTGTATTGAAAAACCTTAGTCATGGTATGCTTCTCAGTAATCGGGAGGGATAAGACCTCACGTATCCTAGCTGGCCGGATATCAACTTCCACTCCCCTCACCCAAACCATAATGGGATCAGTGGACCTAAGCTTAATCTCAGCAGGGACATTCTCAGGGAAGTTAGCATAGAATTCCTGAACTAAAGAGATGTTGACCCTAGGAAAAGACTCCAAAGCTTTGACCCACCCTAGCCTATCAACAAAAAGCTTAACTGCTGGAGGAATGTTTGCAAAATCAAATGGCTTCTCATAGATAATGGGTCTACTGATAGTGACAGAAGAGAAGACGGACATGGCTTTATTGGAACGGAAATGGGATTTAGAGGGGATATCAGTTACCTCAAACATCCTTTTCTTAAGAGGCAACGAGGGTCTCCCATCCTGGGCTCCAATAGGCTTGGCTTTGGAAGGTTTGGAAGGTCCAGAGGAATCCTTCGATCCAGACTTAGAAGAACCGGCGATTGGCTTGCCAGAGTTCCTGGTGATACGACGGCGAGGAGCGCGAAATTCCGGATCAGAACTGGAGGAACCAGAGAGCTCCATAGGCTCTTCTTCTTCATCATCGTCATCAAGAATTGGAAATTTGGGCTGTTTTCCAACCTTGGGAAGTGGATCCTTCGCAGATTTGGGGGCGGCGCCGGAGGAGGAAGGTCCGGACTTGGCAAATCCCTGGGAGCGGGATGCAGGGGCATCGAGTATCCCTTGAGTGCGACCCATGCCAGAAGGCTTGATCTTCTTGGCCCGAGCAGACCCAGCATGAATGGTGCCCTTTCTCTTCCTAATTTCATTCAGAGTTGCAGCAATGGAGGCTTCAACCTCTTTGGAGGATGGATGAGGTGCAACGATAGTGGAATCCACTTGTACAGGGACAAGGGCAGGAGTAGCGACAGCGGAGGAGATGGGAGTAGAACTCGGAGAGGAGGAGAAGGCTCTCAACACTTGAGAAGCAGTAAGCAAGGGATCAGAATTCGCTCGGAGCGAAGAAGAAACCATTGGAGAGGTCACTGACCCGGTTTCTTTTGCAGCAGAGTTTTGGTTTGGTTCAGCCATGGGAATGGAGGAGAGGAATGAGGGTGAAGAAACAGAGATGAGAATTGGTGAGAGAGAGATGAGGAAGCGAAGTGACTGGTGAAGAAGATGAAAGAGTGGAAGGAGAAACCAGTTTTTAATAGGCATGCAAAAAGCAACCCTGATTAGACGTAGCTGTCTTGAGAATTGCAAACCCCCAACGGCTGTGGAAAGTCTCCCCCTCTTTTTCTCAAAAGCTGACCCTCACAAGAGTCCATGGGAGAATAGGCCTAGCCCATCTCAGAACCGAAAGCAAAGCCCTCTTATAAGCCTAGAAGTCCTCATAGAAACTCAAAAAATCCTAGGACTGCAAACAACATAAGAGATACAAAAGGCAACTGCCATCCTAGCAAAAGCAAGGTTCACATACCAACACAAGCAACAAAAAGCTTAAACATGTGTAAACCCGTGAGTGTCCCAATTTTTGATTTTACTCCCTCTTAGAAAGTGCATAAATTTGAAAAAGAAACTAACAAATTTAACACTTTGAGCAAAAAAAAAAGAGAAAGACCGAATCCCAATGTTTTAGGATATGTGGTGCATAAACACACAAAGCATGGACACTAGGGTTTCTATTAACTTCACCTACTCACACAATACTACACATGACCATATGACTAACAAAGTTACATGGTCCATATATCATGACATATATCAGAAGGAGTGTGTGTGTGAAAAGCAATCTCAATGGAGCATATGATTACATCAACTGAGATAAGCAGTGAGATATCACAAAGAACCTGAGACCAGAGGTCTCTTCCCTCCTTATATCTCCAGAGAACATTTTCAGCACTGTTATTTATTTTCATTTTGAAGGCCTAGCTGAAAGGTCGTCCTCATAGGTTTATATAGCGAGAAAACATTGTCGTTGACTCCCAAACCAGTTGATTTTAGGGCAACACGTGTAACAAGGACACGTCAAGGACAGTTTTCCAAACCCATAGAAGGATAGATCATAACTCAGCAATCCTCACAGATGTGAGAACTGGCTAGCTTACACAGTTTGTTATATTTGTGAAGTTCCAACCTTTCTTCAAAGACGTCAAACCAACCTCATTTCTGCCCACCCTTATATCGTTCGTCACGACCAAGGAATGTATACTTTGAGATTAGTTTGGTAAATTATATTTTTATCAACCAACTTCAACCTCAAACTAGTCTCGTTTCTTCCCACCCTTATATCGTTTGTCACGACCAAGGAATGTATACTTTGAGACTGGCTTGGAACAACTTCACTGCACTTACTTATCTCAAGTATATAGCTCACCATATTGCACACCACTTAGAGAAGCTTAAGTGAGACATATAGTTCTTCTATTTGTCATAATAACCAGACCACAAAAGAGTGTGTAGATACACATAGTCATGCAAAGATTAGAGTAAGGGAAGCTAATGAAAACCCTAGACACATCCTTAGGTTAAGATCAACCAAAACATATCCTGGGATAGCAACAAACTTAGGCATCCTAAACTTGAGGAGACCATAAGAACCACAACAGCAATTATAAATTTTTTTGATTTTCCATGGAACAATAAACCCTATACTACATACTTAGGTACAGGGGAGAAAAATCAATCATTGTTACCCACACCAATGGCCTGACGAAGGCTGGTGAAACGAGCATTGTCAAGTGGTTTTGTGAACAAGTCGGCTAGTTGTTGCTCAGTTGGAATAAAAGACAATTCAAGCAGTTTCTCTTCAACTAGGTTCCTTATGAAATGATACCTTATTTCTATATGCTTTGTCCTAGAATGCAACACAGGATTCTTAGAGATATTGATGGCAGAGGTATTATCACAAAATAAGGATAGCATACCTTGCTTGAATCCGTAGTCAGAGAGCATTTGCTTCATCCAAAGCAGCTGAGTGCAACAACTGCCGGCTGCAATGTATTCGGCCTGAGCGGTGGACAGCGAAACACAGTTCTGTTTCTTGCTGTGCCACGATACCAAGTTGTTCCCAACAAAGAAACAGCCCCCGGAAGTGCTTTTCCGGTCATTAGCATCTCCGGCCCAATCGGAGTCCGAGTATCCTGCAATCTCAATGTTAGTATCAAAAGTATACTTGATGCCATAATCAGAAGTATACTTGATATATTTAATGATACGTTTTACCGCCTTAACATGAGACTCCTTGGGGTTGGCTTAATACCTAGCGCACACCCCAACGCTGAAAGCAATATCTGGCCTGCTGGCCGTGAGATATAGCAGACTACCAATCATACTCCTGTAGAGAGTTGGATCAGCATCTATCCCTTCAAGATCAGCACTGATTTTGCAACTTGTCCCCATTGGATTTTGGACAGCAGTGGAGGTTTCCATCCCGAACTTCTTGATAAGTTCCTTGGCATACTTCGATTGAGAGATGAATAGTCCATCCTTACCTTGAGACACTTGCAAACCTAGGAAATAACTAAGCTTACCACACAAACTCATTTCAAACTCCTTAGTCATGAGAGTGGTAAATTCTTTCACTAGGGTCTCGGATGTGGATCCAAACACAATGTCATCCACATACACTTGGGCAATGATAATGTCCTTAGAGGTACACTTGACAAACATAGTCTTGTCAATAGAACCTCTCACATACCCGTTCTCAGTCAAATGTGTAGAGAGTCTCTCATACCAAGCCCTAGGGGCTTGCTTAAGACCATAGAGGGCCTTATCTAACCTATACACATGGTTGGGATGGCTGACACTCTGAAATCCTGGGGGTTGTGCCACATAGACTTCCTCCTTGAGGATACCATTCAGAAAGGCACTCTTTACATCCATTTGATATAGAGTGAATTTCAAATGACATGCTATGGCTAGAAGGAGACGCACAGATTCTAACCTAGCAACAGGGGCAAAGGTTTCATCAAAGTCTAACCCCTCAATTTGGGAATAACCCTGCACAACCAATCGGGCTTTGTTACGGGTTATCACTCCCTTCTCATCAGACTTATTCTTGAACACCCATTTGGTTCCTATGACATTCTTATCACTTGGCCTAGGAACTAAATGCCACACTCTACTCCTCTCAAATTGATTAAGCTCTTCTTGCATAGCACCTATCCACTCAACATCTAACAAGGCCTCTTTCACGTTCTTAGGCTCAATAGTGGACACAAAACCATAACAAGTGATCTCATTGATCTCACTTTTGAAAAGAGCTAGAAAACTTCTAAGCATAGTAAAGTTGCTTACCAACTGAGCAGACTTACCCCTTGTCTTTCTTGGCTCATCAAGCTTACCAATGATGTCGGAGGAATTGTGATCTTTTTGAACTTGGCGCTTACCAGTTCTGTGAGGCTTCTGGATAGCTAAGGTTGCATCTATCCCATCAGTGAGGATCTCAGCCGGGAGATCAGGGTCACTTACCTCTTCTTCCACTTCAGATGTGGAAGGTTTGTCTTTGAGAGCTAGACTCTGAGTTGGCTCTTGTTCCTGCATAGGAACATGAGGAGAACCATGACAGCAAACAAGGGAATCATCAATAGCAACATTTATGGTTTCCATGATTTTGCAAGATATTTTGTTGTACACACGATAAGCACGACTGTTCAAGGCATAACCAAGAAAAATACCTTTATCACATTTAGCATCAAATTTGGTCAGATATTCTCTATCCTTATAAATGTAACAAGGACTCCTAAACACCTTGAGATGTGATATATTAGGTATCCTTCCCTTCCATAACTCGTAAGGAGTCTTGAAGGTTCCAGGCCTAAAGATAACCCTATTCAAAGTGTAACAAGCATTGTTAACAGCCTCAGCCCAAAAAGAGTGGGCGAGTTCAGCTGAGTTTAGCATTACTCTACCCATTTCAACCAATGCTCTATTCTTCCTTTCAACTATCCCATTGTGTTGGGGAGTGATAGGAGCAGAGAACTCATGGTGCACACCATATTCATCACAATAATCAGCAAAATTGGCATTTTCAAATTCAGTGCCATGATCGGATCTGATCCTAACAATATGCAACCTCTCATGTGACTTCTCATTTGTGACTTGTTTTGCAAAGCTAAAATATTTCTCAAAGGTTTCATCTTTACTTGCCAAAAATTTTACCCAAGTAAACCTAGAGAAATCATCAACAATAACAAGCACATACTTCCTACCACCAACACTTTCGGTGTCAATGGGACCTACTAAATCAAGATGCACTAATTGTAAAACTTTGGAAGTAGGTTTAGCAGAGAGTGAAGGATGAGAGATACGGGTTAGCTTACCCATCTTGCAATCCCCACACATACCTGGGGACTTACCTGTGAGCTTAGGTAGTCCTCTTACCCCGGATTTTGCAGAGAGCTTGACAATGTCTTGATGGTTGAGATGACACATACGTCTATGCCATAGATCAAGAAGGTCCTCGGCAACTTGAGATCGAAAACAGATTTGGGGAGTGAACTTCTCATGGGCAGAGATACAATAACATTGATCTCTAGTCCTATCACCTCTCATGATACTCCTACCTTTCCCATCTAAGATGAGACATCTTGACTTGTCAAAAGTGACAGAGTCATGTTCATCCACAATCTGACTGACACTCAACAGACTGACTTCTAGACCTCTGACAAGAAGAACATTCTTCAGACATGGGAGACCAGGAGTACTAACTGTCCCTTTGCCTATGATCTTAGTCTTGGCACCATCCCCAAACACAACACTGCCTGATGGATATGTCTCATCCATGGATGAGAACCACTTTCGGTCTCCAGTCATGTGCCTAGAGCAACCACTATCAACATACCAAGAGTCGGGCTTCCTAGTTGAAAGAGCAGTAAGGGCGACATTGCAGATGGCTACTATCCTATCCTGAGGTTTAGGATGGAAGCTGACCCTTGTAACAAAACATGACAGATCGTCATCATCAAAATCATGGCCTCTAACATGTTTATCAAGAGAATTTGTCTCAAAATTTCTCCTAGCCTTTCCTACCTTAGGGTTGGCTCTTCTCCTAGCAGGAGGATTCCTAGCTGGGATTTTTGGCTTTGGGATGGCAAGACTCTGTGCTATCCTAGATAGCTCCTTAAGGGAGTCCTCAAGAGTTGACTGAAAAGTAGTGATACTCTCCTTCTTCTGTGACTTCCTAGAGTTTTGCTGACTGAATCTAAGCTTCCTACAACGAGGACGGATGTGTCCAGTTACTCCACAATAATGACAAGTGGGAACAAAACGTTGTGACCTAGTAGGCTCTAAGGAAGTTGGATTCAAGGGCTCTTTGCTCTTGACAAACACGGTCTTGTTACCCTGACTAGAGCAACTTCCAGATACAAACCCTAGACCAGACTTGTCCCTATCGGACTTACCCAAACCACAAATCTTAGTCAGCTTTTCGGACCCAAAAGAGAACTTCTCAAATTGTTGACGTGAATCAATTAGGGCTTTCTCAAGATCTGACTTTTCAGAGGTTAGAGTAGAAACTAGTTTGGTCTGAGAATCTAGACTAGTTTGCAGAGACAATACTTGGTCCTCTAGACAAACCTTTTCTGTCTTCCATTTTGACTTGAGGGATAGCAATTTCTCATGCATCCCTTCATTGGTCTCCTTGCATTCCGAAAGCTCATTAGAGAGAGCTTCAATTTTTGCAAGCATGGACTTAGAGGCAGACACTAACCTAGAACACTTATTGTGCATGGAGATATCACAGTCATCATCCTCAAGGAACTCATCTAACTCAATAGAGGCAACAAGAGCTATATCCTCATCATCATGATCGGAGAATTGCTCGGAGTCACTATCACTCCAAGACACCTTAAAAGCTCTGTGAGATTTATTCTTCCTACTTGGACATTCAACAGATCTATGTCCGACACCACCACACTCATAGCACTTATCACTTTTCTGAAAGGTTTTAGGCTTGGGAGTCCTATCGCCTGTGGTATCACTAGGTTTGGGATTCCTAGAAGCTGATCCTCGGGAGGGATAACGACCAACAGGGAAAGACCTTCTCTTCCTAAGAAACTTATCAAACTGTTTAGTTAGGTAGGCAATCTCATCCAAACTATCCTCAAGAACCTCCGGTTCCTTTTCTTTCTCATCTACCTCATTGACAGTGGATAAGGCTATGGTCTTTTCCTTCCTAGACTTCTTTCTCTTAGACTCGAAAACTTTCAAGTTTCCTACCAACTCATCTAAGGAGTAGGTGTCTAGATTCTGGGCTTCCTCTATGGCAATTTGCTTAGCCTCATAACTAGACGGAAGAGCACGAAGGAATTTTTTGACAATCCTATGGGAGGGAATGGGGTCTTCCAATCCTTGACACTGGTTCGTGATACTAAGAAGGCGACCATGAAACTCATCTATACTCTCATCCTCACGCATAGACATTTCCTCAAACTCAAGGAACAGGCTCTGAAGTTTCTGAGCCTTTACCCTAGTGTTACCCTCATAGGTAGTGGATAAAGTATCCCAAGCATTCTTAGCGGTAGGACAAGTGATGATCCTTCTCCGCTCTTTTTCAGATAGTGCAGAAAACAAGCTGTTGAGAGCTTTGGTGTTCATCCTAAAATCACCTTTTTCAATATCATCCCATTCAGATTTGGGTTTCTGCATTAATACGGCAGAACCCTCATTCATGGGTTTCATAGGGTGTTTCCAACCCTCTTCGACCATAGTCCATTGTCTCCCATCATCTTGGGAGATAAGGAAAGCGGTCATCATTACCTTCCACTGGGAATAATCCGTTCCATCAAAGAATGGTGGAGTATTCACAGGGGTAGGGCTTCTACCACGGTCCATTCTCGGGACACAGAGGGATCTCACTAGCTAGGCTAGCGACCCGCTCTGATACCACTTGAAGGTCCTAGAGGGGGGGTGAATAGGCCCTGACAACTTTTTTGCTCTATCCCGCGCACAAGGATAGCAAAGATTGTGCTATCCTGTTTGCTGTGAGACTAAGTTGTGTAAATAAAAAGGCAAGTACTGAAAGTAAAAGATATAACACCAGTACGTTTTTTATACGCAGAAACCCTGCACCCAGGGAGAAAAACTGCGTGCCTCTAACTCTTGAGAGACAAACGATTCCACTATTGTAAAGACACTTCTTACAAGACTCACAACTCAGAGGATGGCACAACACCTAGCCATCCTGCCTAGTCTAACTACTAGCACACGACTGAACTTGCTCTCTTGTCACTCAAGTGTTTTACACATAGCACGAATCTAAGCTTCTATGCAGAATTCAACTAACACCTTTAGCTAATTCTCAAAGACAGCTTACACCTTGCTTCACACGAACTTAGCTAACACCTTTAGCTAATTCTTTATGAAGACTTCACCGGGTTGCATCACCTAGACACCTTCAAGGTATGCATGAACAATGAAATGGGTTTTGAAAATGTTTTGATGCTCAGCTCTAAGATTTATAATCAACAAGGAAGACTTAGAGCAAAGGAGCAAGGAAGCAATAAAGCTAAGACTCAAAGGGAGAAAATGCAAATGACAATTTTCAACAACCAAGGAGCAAGAGAGGTCTTGCTCTCTATTTATAGGCAAAGTGCACAGCTATGAGGAAGCAAGCACGTTTGCCACATCAACAAGATTCTTTTGGACTTTAAGCTGCTTTTCTGGAGACTAGGACAGATAGTACCCTAGGGATCCCTCCATTCACAAGACAAAAGCTGAGAATAGACTTTCCTAGGAAAGACTAAAGCCAAAAGGATAAGACAAAAGATTTTGGGAAAACTAGGCTAGATTTAGTCAACCAAAGACTCTACAAAACCACTTTTCCTAAAAGGACACTTAGGACAGCTGATAGCTTGGGCGGTGCAACATATAGGCAGCTGTCAACTTGGTTTTTTGAATCACCAAAATCCAGCTGGTTCCCAAAGGCTCAAGTTATGTGGTCACGGGTTGGTTTGCCACACCACCCTAGACTAACTTGGAGCTCAAGTATGAAAGACTAATGTTTTGCTAAAAGGTATTTGAAATTCAAACACTTAGAAAACTGAAGCAAGCACATTTGAATAAGCACATGGACAGACCCAGAAGATAGAACAGATACAGCAGGGGTATCCGTGTAATCGGGATGGCAAGCACGGCTGCCATCCTTAGTGAATGAATGTGATGCACATGCATGAACTAACTGATGCACATGAAATCTGTCAGGTTCTTCATTCTTCACTTGAGTAGTCCTTGCTACCAGGATACGACATGTAGCATGTATCCTTGTGTTTTGATCATAAAGGGATAGCCAACAATTCTTGTACCAACACATTGTTTACGCATAATATTCATGCTTGCATCCAAACACAACGTACTTCTCTCTTGTCCTTTGCCCTCGCTCTATCTTCTCCTTCCTTAAACTGGACTTCTGGTAATTGTGCTATTGGGAAGGCATTACTTGTAATCGAGATGGATGGGTCACTCATTTGCAGTTACCTTCCAAAGGGCTCAAACTCAAAGGAGGTATTTTCCCCTCATCCTCACTTGCAAATCTCACACATCTCACTCACTTGAATCTCTCACACAATTCCCTTTCTGGTTCTCTAGAACAAAGTGAAATCTTCTTGTCCTTGAATCATCTCGAAATCCTAGATTTGAGCTTTAACCTTCTCTTTGGAGTGTTAACATCTTTTCTACCATCCAGTCATATTCAGTTGGTGGATTTTTCCAGCAATCGCTTAGATGGTGCTATTCCATCTTCTTTTTTCCAACAAGCTTGGAATTTGACTAGTTTCAATGTCAGGAACAACACCTTTTCTGGTCCTATCCCATCCTCTATTTGTCGACATTCTTCTTCCTTGTTACGACACCTTGATTTTTCCTTGAATAATTTCAATGGTAGTATATCTCGTGGATTTGGGAAGTGTTCCAAGTTGCAGGTTTTTCGTGCTGGCAACAATTACCTGTCTGGATCACTTCCAGAAGATATCTATAATGCTACCACAGTTGAAGAGATCTCGCTACCTCTAAATTCATTGAATGGAGGAATGAGCGATGGAATTGCCAACCTCATCAACCTCACAACTCTTGATCTCTCCTATAACCAATTGAGTGGTATGCTCCCTCTTGGGAAGCTCTCAAAGTTGAAACACATACTCCTTGATTTCAACTATTGGAAGGTATATTGCCTCTATCCCGAATGAATTGCACAAAACTTACTGAACTACGTATGGGAGCCAACAACTTGGGAGGTAATATCTCCATTCTCGATTTTTCCAAACTCAGCCAACTTAGTAGTAAACTTGACTTGCGGAAAAATAACTTCTTTGGTGTCTTCCCGAGAAGCATCTACTCGTGCAAGTTGTTGAAAGCAATTCGAGTGAACTATAATAATATAGAGGTTCAAATACAGCCTGAAATCCTTTCATTGAAATCCCTGTCCATCCTCCCACTTGGTATGAACAAACGTTTGACGAATGTCAAAGAGGCGATGAAGATACTGATGGGTTGCAAACGCCTTGTAGTCCTATCATTAGCATCTAGTTTTACAGGTGAGGAATTTCCAACTGATTTTGGGAAAGCTGGTTTTGATGGATTCCAAAATCTTCGAGTTTTGGATTTGAGTTCCTGTAACCTTACTGGTCAACTCCCTTTATGGCTATCAAAGCTAAGAAAGCTAGAGTTCTTGGATCTGAGTCATAATAGAATCACAGGCTCAATCACAAGTTGGATAGGAACTCTTCCTAGGCTCTTTTCTATAATCATGGACTTCACTTACTTTCAGGAAAAATTCCAAAGGAACTGTGGATGCTCCCTATGTTGGTATCTGACCAAAGCTGCGGCTCAAGTAGATCTTACTGCTATTGATCTGCCTATTTCTACCCCAGTGTTGATTATTCAAGACCTTTACAGTACAATTACTTGTATTACGAAGCATCTATATCACTAAAGAGCAATAACCTACATGGGAACATACCTTCTGAGATTGGTCAATCGCAGCTTCTAACAACTTTGTATCTTAGCAACAACAACATCTCCGGTAATATTCCAGAACAGATAGCTAACCTCACGGGCATGCAGATTTTGGATCTCTCCATGAACCAATCGTCTGGAAACATCCCAGCGTCTTTCACGAGTCTTCATTTCTTATCAAAATTCAACGTCTCCTACAATAATCTTGAAGGGCCAATACCATCAAGCACTCAGCTCCAAAGTTTCGATGCTTCTGCGTTTGAGGGGAATCTGAAACTTTGTGGTGACCCACTTCCAATTAAGTGTAAGACAACTAAGGGCACTGATGAACCTGATATGAATAACACAGATGCAGACATGAAGGAGCAGCAATTTCCATGGTTCTATGTTTCCGCTGCACTTGGGTTCATTATAGGATTTTGGGGAGTCTTTGGTCCTTAAGGTATTTCTGCAGAAATGGTGGTATGCATATATTACCATTTCCTAGACAATGTACATGACAGGTTCATGGTGATGATCGCAAAGAGTATGGCCCTAGTGAAGCGAAGGTTTATTAGAAGTTAGATATAGTACTCTTATTGTAAGAATCATAATAAACTATCCAACACGTTTTCATTGTAAAGCATGAGATTTCGACATATTTACTCGTAATTCATTAGGTACCATGCATAGTCATGATGTATTTACCATTGTCATGAAAATCAGTTATCATAGCAAGGAGCGAAAAGGAGATTGAACCACAACCATGATGAATTGACTAGAAAATAATAAATCTTGCTTAGATAAAAAAGGAATAGAGCACGAATAGTAAGAGAAACTAAGAAAGAGATTGTCAGAAAGATCAACGGAAACAAGGCTTGTATTGTAGGTTGACAACCAATGGAGTATTGAAAAGGTGAGCTGGTTGCCAGGGAGATCAACTGAAGAAAGAGATTTAGAAGTGTTTTTAGAAGAAATAAATGAAAGAATTGGCATAGGTAGATCACAGTCTGATAATGTCAAGGATTGTACTTTAGGGAGCTTATCTACAACTTTTGGCCAATCTAAAACATTACTGAGATTCATCATCTCTAGGTTCAGGTATATTAAAGAAGAAAGACGAGGGAGCCAATTGAGGTTTTTTTGGATTAGTGGAGTAATTGAAGCCGCCAAGATCAAGAAATTGCAACTGTGTAAGGTTCCAAGCTGATATAGTATTTCACCACCAAAATTATAGTCTGAGAGGCGGAGAACTTTTAGGGAAATTGCTCATTTAGTCAAAAACAGCAAAAAGAAACTTTATTCCAATGAAAATCTTATCTTTGTGCTCATCCAATGATTCTTGAGAAAAATACGTTATTACCCTGTGTGACTAAATCACACAAATCTTATCTCTTTCTCCTTCTCTTTTTCCCGATCTGGTTTTGTCAAGACTCACCCCGAATTTCACCTTAAAACCCGAAATAAGTCCTGCGGGGACCACCTCTAAGAAAAATTTACCGAAGAACTCGGCAAATCTCCCTCGAAAATGGACAACCCTAATCGGAAAAATTTATAGAATCACCCTTTTAACCCAAAATTAACCTCCTCCACAACAACCCATAATTATCCACAATAAGTTATATAAAATTCCCAAACGTATTTAGAACTACTAAAAATAAAAACAACGGAAGCTGACAATCTCCAAGTAGATTAAACAGATAACTTACTGGCAAAAAGTAGCAGAAAGATGGGTAACTATGCCTCGTCGCCTCCTTCTAGACCTCACCCGAACTTTGCAGACTGGACATTTTAAAACGAATTGCACAGGGAAAAATATTCAATTACGTCAGAGTGAGTGGACAAAAGTAATTTGGATAAAACAATAATATTTCCCCAAAAATACTTTCATGGAAAACGCTTTGCAAGCGACAACTTAAAAGCTTAACTCAAAAACTCTTAATTGTGTAGCCTCGCTAGACTCCCAAAATTTAATAAATTGCCTCTCAGGCTAGGATTATATATATCAGTATGTATTTACACTCGTCTATTCCTTGTACGAAATCTATGAATAAGCACGAAAAATAGATAGTCATACATGTCACCCCATAATAGAATTGTATCTCATTATGGGGGAAACACACGAGTGAATATATATATATATATATACGTGCAGATTCCTTGTATGAATTCTATGAACAAATACAAAAAATAGAAAGTCATACAAGGCTACGACGCTCGCGTTTAACGCTCAAGTCACTCCATAATGGAATTGTACCTCATTATGGGGGAAACGCATTTTAGCTAGCTAGCATTTATTTATATACATATTATTCTCATAAACATCTATATATGAGTATAATCACCGAAATTCTCAATTTCGGTTTTATCCAACAAAAAGAAATTATTCAACAATAAAACATTTCAAGCACATTATTTAAAACAAATGTCCACTCACAAATTAGGCCTAAGTCTGATGTCGGTCAGATGCCTCTTCCGCTCGAGCCTCCTCGTGTCATGTTCCAAAGACATAAATAAATCCTTAAATAAAACATCAACGCTTAAAGAAAATAGACATAATTAAAAATGAGCTCCGCGCGCTCAACCATGCCCATCGCCCTAAATCTTAATTTCACTACCAACCAAAAATCTCCACAACTTTAACCGACATCTTCAAAATCACCTTCCACCTTCATAACCATAAATAATCATGTGGCCGGATTTTAACTTATTAATGCGCCAAAAATAACAAACTTCAAAAATTCTCAAACCTATCCAAAACTCCTCCAAAAATTCTAAAACTCATTTCATTAAGCTCCTCATAAAAATTCCCACTAAAAACAATTTTTCAGCGGCGGCCGGTGGCCAGCTCCGGCGACCTCCAATGCCTACCAAATTTTGACAGCACATTCCTCTCAACCTCATCTACAACTTTCCTAACTAGCACAAACACCAATTCCAAGCCTAACTATTCCAATCGAACGAAAACACAAATTTCAAACACCGATTTCTCCTTACCTAGCTCAAGAGGGAGGGAGTCCTTTGGAGGGATTGTTGCACGGGAGGAGAGCTTCCTTTTGAGTCAAGGATCGCCAGCTATGGCGGCCGGAGGAGAGATTTCCGGCAACAGGGAGCCTTGGACAGTCGAGACTTCCAACGAGTTTTCCTTTCGATCAGCGGCGCTAGGGAGCCTCTCACTAGTCTAGGATGGGAGCTGGGTCGAAGATGGACCAATTAGGACCGGTGCGGCGACCTATGGTGGCCGGACGGCGGCGAACGGGCCACCGAAAGTTTCCAGGCGGAGGGACTCGGGGAGAGAGAATCGGGAGGGAAGAGAGAGAGAAGAGAGGGAGAGGAAAATTGGGCTTGGCCCAATCCGGTCCACAACACCCCATATACCCATTCCAAAAAATTTAACACCCCAAAAATATTACCCTAATAAAATTACCTTTTACTAGCTAAAATTTACCATTTTTAACGTCGTCACATTTTCTCCTACGAATAATTCCTTTGAATTTAGTCGTCTCCCACAACCTCTCTGGGGACCAATTAAATTATAAACTTAACGACGAAGACAGTAAAACTTTTATTAACATCATGCTAGTAAATATGGTAAAATTTAAGAGTCGGGGCGTGACAGGTTTTCCTCCCCCTCCTCTCTCTCTCTCTCTCTCTCTCTCTCTCTCTCTCTCTCTCTCTCTCTCTTCTTCTTCTTCTTCTTCTTCTTCTTCTTCTTCTTCTTCTTCTTCTTCTTCTTATCTCTTTCTTCTTCTTCTTCTCCAAGTCCCTTCCTCCACTAGATAATCAAGGTCGAAGATTCATCTTCGGTCGCCATCGGGAAGAGAATCGATATGGAGGAGCTGTCGTCTCTAGAACCACCCTGGTGGAGCCACTAGCTTCATTAGATTTGCCAGATCTTGATGTCTCTTTGAAGCAGAAGTAGTGCTGCCTCGCCGACGAGCTTCTTGACCTTGACCTCGCCGATGGCTTGAACGAGGACTCCAGTTGAAACCTTGACCTGAGGAGATGCTACCTGTCTTAGCCGCCTGGCTAGCTCTTCGCCACCCAAGTAGAAGTCAGCTCTGGAGATCACCTTTGCTATGGCTCCTTCCTCCTCCGGCGACGGTCCGATGATGCTAGATGATTCACAAATGATGATGATTTGGTGGTGAGAGAGATTAGTTCATCTGATGATGATGATTCGGTGGTAATAGAAATGATGTTGTAACTTGTATTTGATTTGCATGCACTAATATTAGTTTACTCCACTTTGTAGCTTTCAAACCTGATCTATCAATGTTAAGTACTCTTCTTACTATTTGTTTTTCTTCGATTCGGAGTCAGTAATTTATTTTAAATGATTATTGTGGTCTGTAACTTGATTAGGAGTGGTCAGTAACTCGATTCTTGAGGGTCAGTAACTCGATTACTATGGATCAGTAACAAATTATTAGGGCCGGTAATTGATTACTAGAGGTTAATAGTTGATTATTGGGGGTCAGTAACTGATTATTGGGGGTCAGTAACTGATTATTAAGGGTTAGTAACACGATTATTAAGGGTAAGTAACCGATTACTGGGGTTCAGTAACCGATTATTAGGGGTCAGTAACTGATCATTATGGGTCAGTAACTGGTTACTGAGGGTTAGTAACAGGTTACTGGGGGTCATTAACTGGTCAGTGGGGGTCAGTAACTGGTTACTGAGAAAATTCCGATGACCTGAATCCGGCGGTCAGAGAAATTCCGGTGACAGAAGTCCGGCGGCCGGTGATCAGAGTCTCATGGCCGGTGACCGGAGTCCGAGGTTCCAGCCAAGTCTTTTCATGTTGAAAAGGTGGGGGCAAAATAATCTTAAAATAATTTTGTTAAGACTTTAGTAAAGATTTAGCCATTTGGGCAAAAAAAAAATTATTTTCATTCAAATAGGCTCATATAAAATATTGTCATTAGAATGGGCAATGAAGGGTTACAATTAGTACTAAATGGGCATTTTCCCGAACTTTTAAATTGCTTAGAGAACCAATAAACTTTGGAATTTGGTTACGAATGAAGTTGTTGAAACTGAAGTGCAATACTTTCAAATGCTGCAACTCAAAAGGTTTAGGACTAATCTTACCTTGCAGAGATAAATCTTGCCATGGGGAATTAAGAAGTTTACTTACATGACCAGCTTGTTTGCTACAATACACTCCTTTCCATTTGCAACAATTTGTTGTTGCGTTGCTTCCCCATGAAGAAAATAAATAATTGTCGGGGAATCCTTGATTTACAGCAAGGAGAGCTTGTCTTTCCTTCTCTATGCACCTGATATTAGTAGCTCCGCGCCTAATTCCAAAAACAAATCCAAGGGGGGTTCATGTGCAGAAAAAGCCCCATGTATAAGAGCTTAATGCAGAAAAGGAACAAGGGAGACGTGCATCCAAAAGGAACTTTTTGCTGAAATGATTGTCACTTGCTGGCAAATTTGGGAGGCAAGGAATGATTTGATCTTCAGGAACACTATCACCGATCCTTCTTCTATGGTGGCCTCCTCCACCAACATCCTGAAGAACCTTTGCTCCTTTGATCACATAAACAGGAGGATCTTGCATTACACCTAACATTGATCAAGTGGCCATGGCATGGTTCAGCAAATGAGGTAGCCAACTTTGATGGTTCAGTGGTTGGTGACTCAGCAGCGGGGGGTTTCGTAATCTGTGATTCTTTTGGCAACCCGATTGCTGCTGGTTCAAGAATGATGGGAAAATCCTTAGTTCCAGTTGCAAAGGCTCTTGCGCTTCGTCTCGCTTTGTATATGCCAAAGCCAATGGGCAAATCAGGTTGGAAGTGGAAAGAGACTCCAAGCTAGTCATTGATGCAGTTAATGAGGTCTTTGATCCTCTTTGAAAACTTATCAAAATAGTAGAAGACTTATCAAAATAGTAGAAGACATCAAATCTGTAGCGGCTCAGTTTGTGTCAATCTCTTTTAGACATGTTTTTAAGGAGACAAATTTTGTAGCTGATGCAATATCACATCTAAGTCATTCTTTGCCCAATGGTAAAACTTGAGTTGATAGAGTTCTTAACGAGGCTATCCATGATCTTGATCTTATATTTGACATTGTAAATTGTGGATACCCTAGAAGCTCCATTATCTAATTTTAAGTATTTTTCATAAAAAAAATATATAAAAAAAACATGCTAGAATTAATGCAACTGAGAATTCTAGATTAACCAAGAAAATACTAGGACTAATCAAAAAGAAGCCTAGAGAGCTGCTAGTTGATCTAGAATGGTCATGAAAGTTTAATTAAATGTATGATTGTCTAATCAAGTCTAGGATGGTCTAGAAAAGACCATGTGTAGGGGGTCCGTGGCTGCAACAAGGTCGGTTAACGACCTCTATATATGCATGTAATGTGATCGAGCAATGATCTCATGAAGCAAGCTATTAGAAAAGCCTTACCTCTGTTTCATATCTCCTCAAAACCTCCTGATAGTGGTAATAAGCCACAAATTCTAATAGTGGTATCAAACTCGCAACAATTTCTAACACAACAATGCAAGAATAATTACTGGAGTACTCAAATTAATAGAAGCACTAACAAATTTTATATATTTAATACATGTCTTACTCTGAGTGTGGTTGTGATGAAGTTTCGTAGCAATGCTGATATTCCTAGGATAGTATTTTCTATTGCATTAGTCAAGTATTGACGTACCTTAATAATTGGATAGATAGGAAACTGAAGAGGGTATCTTTAGTACACGGCGTGTATTTTCATATACATACATGGATGGTCAGGATTAGAAGAAATAATATAGAAACATGGTGGTCAAACATATGAATTGTTATGAACGGTTAAGATTGTGTCGTGTAAATACACGTCGTGCATACAAGAATTTCCAGGAAACTGAAAATGTTTTTTTTTTCCGTCATAAGAGAAACTCTATTAGAAGATCACAAAAATAAGATAAAGTACAAAGTACAGACACATAGAGGCCCTAAAATAAGAGACATATAAAGACCCAAAATAAGAGGTACATAGGCCCTAACAAAAGAGCCATATAGGCCCAACAGATAAGGCACACAGGCCCAACACATAAATTTTCACATTGGGTCTAACCTAGATACAAGATAAATCTCAAATGAAAAATAGAAACCCGAGAAACCTAGCGTTCTTCCATCGATGGATCTGCCGCCACACAATCCCACCACCAAATTCGAGCTAATTCTCCGAGGATAGCAACCACCGTGGAACCACGTCGCACCACCTTCTACACCGGATGGAACACATGCATGACTTACAAGTAACCAAAGTAACCATAGAGGCAGTGATTGGCAAAGCAACTCCATAACATAAGATTGAATCGAACTCTTCATGTACATTTCCTACTTCAGATAGCTGGACAAGTAGAATAACCTCAAGGGGAATTACTAATATACCGCCACAAGTTAGACCTCTGGCCCCGGCGGCAGCATTAGTAAATTGCATGCTGTAGAGGCAAGGGAAGACCATGTAAGTATTGCAAGCCATAGGTTGCTGTTTATGAAATGCTATATGGCAATTGTTTTCTGAATTACAAATCCCAAATCTAATTACCACAGATCAATGTAATTTTTCCGATTTCATGCAGCACACCGTCTTCTTCTTTTTTTGGCTAAAGAAGAAATTTATTCTATGCAGCACACCGTCTTCTAGTTTCTTCCTACATTACTACCATCATACAGTAGCATTCTGCAATTTTCCACTGCACTGTGACATTCTTCATGTGTTTTCTTTCCTGACACATCACGGTTATCTTAGGACTGCAATTTCCCTATCTAATGGACAGGGAACCAGGTCTGCAGAGAACGTCGAGCAACATCATTTTCACTACTGGTTCTGAACTTCTGATGCCAATATGTGCGACAAGCAGGCTGGCGGCCAGTTTTACACTCTTGCCATCGTACCTCCTTTCAGGCTGGCAAGGAAGCAGCTAGATTGATGTAGCATTGTAGCAACATCCTTTTGATATGAAAAGTTTTTAAGTGATCTTATGAGTCTCTGCTCGGGTCCTCTGAACATATTAAAGGACCCCCATAACTAACCATGAAAGTTCGCAGGCTGCAGCAACGGTAACTAATTATCTCTGCTAGATTCAAAGGATGCAATGAACCTAGTTAACGCACCAGCAGCTTTAAAGGATTCTGCTCTGGATCGAAGATACCGGATTTATTTAGTAATCCACACACCTACTTTCATTTTTAATAACTTAAATTTTATCCTTAACGACTTAAATTTTGTCACCATGATAATGATTATTAAAAATAAAAAATGGTTGTGAAGATTACAATTTAGAGTGAGTGGATTTTACATTTATTTTATGTTTTAGAGGCTTCATGCCATGAACTGTAATCTCCGATTGGTGAAGATCCATTAGGTTCAAATTCCTACATCAGTGTTCATGCCAAAGGCACCGGCCACTGCTATCTCATCTGGTGGATGACTTCGTGGTTCATCAAAGAAGAAGAAAGCAGTCCTTTGATCATCTATGAGTTATGTCAACCAAGACACGTAACAGAAAACTAAAACATTTGCTTTGTTTTTTCTTGTTATACTCCCTCGCTTCTGAACCCCTAAACAAAAAACATCGTACGAACAAATGGTGTATGCAAGTCATTAAATACTAGGATAAATTACACTTGGTTTCTCAAGTATATACATGCTTTGTACAGTACAAAGAGCATCTTGAGATGTGTCGAGTTTCTTTAAAAAGAGGGTTTCAAGTAAATCTGGACCTATGGAAAGAGATGAATATGGACATCTAAAACCTGGCCTCTGAATATTACAGAACACAATGACTAACTAAATAGTAAACTCTTTGACAACTCACTAGTAACTGACAACAAAGACCAGCCTTTGGCAGGTTCTAAAGACTAGTTTCTGTAACAGTTAACTCACTCATCATCACTCTCGGAATCCATAAAGTTGAACTCCGTGTGTGAACCAAGCTTTATTAATACAACCCCCCGATTCTCTTCAGACCATGTGATACCTTCGTTCTCAACAAGCTGTATGACCTGCATAACCCAAACAAGTATTCTGTAAACAGACTAAGCTTAGGTAGCAACTAGTATCATACTGATACACGTTGAAACCATAGATTAACACCAAAACCAGCAAAATACAACTATGGCCCGATCAAAGGATAAATACTGAAACAATCTATCAACAGGTGCATAAAGACAGGCCTTTGTTCAGTTACTACTGAAGCATCACCAGATGCCCAGGCATTTCTAACCAACTATTTTCCGATAGAATTCATGAAATAGCAAAGACTAAAACCTTACCGATTGTTTCAGCTTTGACTTTCCTAGACCATGAGACCCACATCCTGTGATAACCCTGAGAAATTGAACCGCTGGACCAGAGCAACATGGGTGATTAAATTGACAGTACCTTTCAAAATCTCAGTAACAAATCTTTAAAGGGAAATTTCCGGTGGGAGGAGGGGAAATGAGAGAGGCTCACATTGAGCATATGTTCCAAATAGAAGATGGATTTTTAAAAGCTTCATTGCTTGTTTGACGTGCTGCCCATGCAAATCGATTGTTATCACATTTTCTATGTCCTTGTTTCTGCAGAATACAATAATCTTAGTCACACTACAAAGATCAAAGATATGGTTGATACGGATGATAATCAAGCTAGCTTTTTTTGTTTTTTGGATACCAAAAAAATATAATCAAGCTAGCTTTGCACTAACCTAGCTTTGAAAATTTCCTGGCTTGCCTTTTCATCAGCCTTTTGTGCCATTTTAGTCTGTACCCTCCCCTAGCCAAATTTAAGATGGAAGTCAGTCGTTATCTTAACTTCAATTTGAAAAATAATGAGAAAATAGATGCCTTAGCCCACTAGAGAACATTCAATGGCTCACAAAGTACAAACGATGCTTCACAAGTGACAAACAGTGTGATAAGGATGTCTCAAAGTATATGAACACAAACAAAAGAATGAAAACACTAAGACTGTTAATACACAGACCTGCTCAGAAAGATAGCCTGCATGCTCCCTTGATCCATTTGAATATGCTGTAGCAGCCTGACAAAAATGCGCCCACATCAGTAGTTATAGTAATGAATAAAAAGAACGAGCTAAAGCCAAAATACCTTCTGATAGTAAGACTTCATGGTATCCCAGTGCTGCCTTGCAGTTCCTCTAAATTCATGATACTCGTCTCCTTTAGCTACATGTAAAATGAAATAAATAAAGACGAAGAAAATAGCCACAGCTTGAAAAACCACACAAAAAAAACAAGACAAAATACAAACCAATCATTCAGAGGGAACTAATCTCCTATCTAAAAGAGTGCTTATCAAATCTATAAAAGGACTGAAAATTGAATCTAGTGTTGTAAACAAGAGAAGAATTTAGCTGTTCTAATCCATTAATCTAATTTAAATCAGCTAGGTCCCATCCAATAACAAATCCAATTTTTTTATCTTCATACATATGTTAGATACCTGACTCTGAGTTATTTGAATAGTTGATACAATGAAAAGGTGCTTTTACGACTCAATAAGTATTCTAAAGCCTTACACAGGCAGCAGTACAAGAGAAGAAGCATGCACATAAATATTGTGGGATTCAAGTTCAATACCCAATGTGTCTTGTTTTGCTACTGAAGAGCTTGACGTGCAACCATCAAATTCAGGTCCTAATGACTGCAACTTACTCACTACATTCTTCCAATTCATAGCTTTCGGTTCATATTCAGGAGTCTTAGATATGTTAAACAAAGATTCCAACACCTTTTGCGGGAGATTCGATTCGGTAGTACTTGGGCTCATGGGGGGATGAGCTTCCGAACTAGCAAGAACCTCCGCATAGTTCCTAAAATAAAGGAAAGGATTAAGTTTGTAGGATGAAGGACTAGACCAAACATTATCATTTTATGGAATCAAAACTGAAATCTAGTAGAGGGAACTAGAAGCTTTATTCGTCTTTAGATATAAATGGTATATAAAATACTAACAACCATCAGTAGCACATAACTTTTAACTTATCATGAGCATCCAAATTGAAACGCGTGTATATAGAAAAATGTTAGGAAATTATGGCATTTGATTAAAGAAAACAATGCAAATCAATTGCGTCTCTTCACAACACCACACATGCAAACAAAAGAAAGAAAGAAAAAATAGAACTTAATAATAACAAAGTACAGAAAATTCAGGCTCCGCAAGAAAGCATGAGCACGGACTGGATGTGAGCGTTCAACTACTATGTCCACTCGATACTACAAGTTTATGTTTCATTTTTAAGGAATCTCTGAACATGTTTACACTGAATATCTCTGATGCATGATAGCTAGGTTTCCTAACAATGGCACAAAACAACAGAAGCAAGCGAAAAAGAGAAGGGAGTGTAGAAACCCACTGAAAGTACTGATCCATAATACTCAAAGATGAAGTGGTTCTGAAGGGATAACTTACAGCCGAAGAATTTGAATGAAATGATCAAATGAAAAAATATAAAAATCAGATTTGAATTATTTACCGGCGAGGGTATCCCGAATACCATATATTATCCTCAGATGAATAAGTACAATCCGATGCCCTATCTGTCAGCTGTCACAAAATCATTATCAATGAATAGAACTATAGCACAAAAGCAAATAATAAATATATATATATATATATATATATATATGTATGACAAAAAAAATTCAAAAGGTCAAATTGGCTGTGTGTGGGTCAGTCTAGCCAGATTATCGGTTGAACGAAATCAAGCAAGAAACTTACAGTACTTACATAGTCAAACTGTCCGGCAGGATATCTACCATCGTCTTTATAAACCAAACTATAGTTAGAACTAAGGCTGGACTGTTGAGACGAGGACGCAGATACCTCAAGTAAGCAATCCAAGGCCTGGAAAAGCATATATATATCAGAATCCGACTACACCAACAACACACAGTTCCAAATACTGGACTGTTCAATCAACATTAACAAAGCAACAACTACACGGAACTTGGAAGTAGAAAATGAAACAAAAGAACTAAACATTCCCATCTTACAATGCCCTCAGTACCTTTTCAACATCATACCCACACTGACCTGCAAAATCAAACTCTATTGTCATGCAACTTCATACATTACATACTATTTCCCAAATCATTGCAACCTCACACATTTTCATAGAAGTAACAATTCGAATTACGAAAATGGCTACTTACAAAGCACATCTCTAATAACAGCCATGTTGAGCTCAGAGTCATCACCAAGCATTGAACAGAGGAACTGTTCCGCTTCCTCTTCCCCAACAGCATCTCCAGTTTTCGAACCAGAGGGCTTCGTCATCCTAGACCTCACATACTCTTTTCCCAGTACATTCGAAACCGTTCCGGCAGACGCAATCACCCTCTTCTGCTTATTCCTACACCTCTCGCTCACTAAATTCTGAACACAACCCGACTCAAACCCTTCCGACGAACCCGACCCGGAAGTCGAGCCCGTATCAGATCCGGACACGCCGCTGTACGACGAGGAGCTCGTAAACGGATCATCAGACCCTGTAACGGAGCCGGAAACGCCGGACGTAGAGCTCGTGAACGGCTCGTCGGAAGCGTCGGCCAGAGACTCAACCAAAATCTCGGCAGCCTTGTCCGGGTCGCCGTTGGCTTCGCGAAGCGCCCAAACGGCGTCGTCAACCGAGACAGACGTGAAAGCCTCCCTCAGCGCGGCGACAGCCTTCTCCTCGACGTTGTCTTTGGGGGCGGCGGCCGGCGTCGGATCCGCCGGCGAGGTATTTTTCCTCCTCCTCCTCGTCTGCTTCTTCATCGTCAACGATTAAAATAGGTAGCTAAAGCGACGAAAATGAAAACAAAACGGTAATGGAAAGCAAAACCCTAGGAATGAGGAATTAGGGTTTCTGAGAATTGGGGGCAAGAGGTGGATCAGATCAGAAACCCTAAATTGGAGATGGAAGGGTGGTGGAGATGGAGAATTTGAGAAGTGGGGTAGGCTAATTTGGGGAATTCCGAAAATAACAGGAGGTGGTGGACGTGGTGGTGGAGGTTGGGGAATGGTTGTGATCGATTCGGCATTGCTTTTGGTTTTGTGTGGACTCCCAGTTGGTGCGTATTCACTCCACGCGCTTATAGTGAGGGCCGCCCAAAGCCTAAATTGTCTGCCGATTGGCCTCTTTGGCGGACACGTGGCGCGGTGGAAAAGATTTTAAACTGATCATTTGGGTATTTTTCGAGAGTATCTTTAGTACACGGTGTGTATCTTCACATACATACATGGATGATCAGGATTAGAAGAAATAATATAGAAACATGGTGGTCAAACATATGAATTGTTATGAACGGTTAAAATTGTGTCGTGTAAATACACGTCGTGCATACAAGAATTTCCAGTTCCTTTTTTTTGGTGGATTCACTGGATTGTGTTGTGAAATTAATTTTCTGGTTGGTTAAATACGAAAATAGAGACAGACCAATAAGAAAAAGAGAAGGAATTATTTAAAAAATAATTACTAATTTGGTATTTCGTTCTAACTTCTAAATATGGATACTTGTCGGTTATACATTAGTCGTATAATGTAAGAAAAGGCTAATTCTAGCTATAGGGTGTGTTTGGGAGGGCTTCTCAGCTGCTTTGCTTTAAAGAAAAGCTCCTTAAAGTGTTTGGTTAGCTAAAAAGTAAGCAGCTTTGCTTTGTAGTGTCCTTGTTTTTGAGCTAAAAGCAGAAGCTCGAATATGATGCTTCTTCCGGTAGAAAGGCGTGGCTTTTTTCGTGAATTAAATGAACTTTTCATTAATACCAATGGGTACCCTTCGGAAGAAAGTGAAATTACGATCTGTACCACACAAAAATTACAATCGGTGGCATTCCTCTGTTATTTCTAGTCCTACTCTCTCTCTCCCCTAACCTCAGAGCTCACTTGTCTCCCTCCAATTCAGTCTGATGACCTCGACTCCGATTGGCCCGTCCCAAACCTCTTCGTCATCGCCGTGAATATCCTCAAAGTCTATGTCGTCAGAATTCAAGAGCAAGACACCGCCAGAGGCTCCAGATCCTCCGGAGTATCAAAACGCGGCTGTCTCATGCACGACGTCGCCGGAGTTTCACATTTGGAGTTTGGAAAGCGAAATGGCACATTTTAAGTAACATGTTAGGTTTCTCATTTGAGAAGCAAGTGATAGAGATTTTTGCAATTCAGAAAGATTGCAAAAATGTTAGGTATCTCATTTGTCACATGTTAGGTATCTCATTTGTCACAATGACACTTCATAATTATATAAAGAGGTATGCAGAATGCGATAGAGATTTTTGCAATTCAGAAAGATTGGATAACATTTCAAGTGGTGACATAGAGATAGATGATGATGAACAAGAAGAATCACATACTCATGGAGCACAAGAAATGAAATTAGTAAAAGATAGGATCGCTCAAAGTTTGATGAGTGCACATAATATGAATGTTTGAAGGCAATATGAAATTTATGGTGGTTCTTTCGTACCGATGAAAGGCAAATTATTATAATTGTATGGAGCTTAATGTAATTCATATACTTATGATAGTGTTTAATATTATTCTTTTGGTAACCATGATTTATAAAACTCCAAGTATAGTCTACAAAATCTATATAGACATAAAATTAAAAAGCAATTATGTTATAATACATTACCAAAAAAATAAGGCAAAAACAAATTCTAAGGTTAAACTAGTCATTTACAAGTTTAAAGCTCTTTCAAAAAGCTAGTTTACCAAACAGTTTGCCTCTGTTTCTACCATTCACAGCACTTACAAAAAGCCAGTTTACCAAACACTCAGCAGCTTTGCTTGTCAGCTGCTTATTCTCAGAATAAGCCACAGCCAACTTATTTTGGAAGCCACAGCTGTACCAAACAGGGCAGTTGTATACGTGTTATGCAAAGGGAAAATAGCCAAGAATGATTCATTGCAGCTCGCGAGCACTAATGATCCTGCATTTGTTGTAGTTCATATCTTGCTACTCGTCTCAAAGGTTTTAAGTGCGATATTTGTAGAGATATATTTGTATACAACCAATAACGAGAAACAAATACCCTTAAGGCTGCCTTCTCTCGTCAAATTTCTCTGCATTGGCTAACACGTATCTTAATCTGTCGCATGAAATCAGAGCTTGTCAACCTAGTATGTTCTGAGACGTGAGGAATCTTGTGATAGGCAAACAGTGTGGAATTCCTTTAGCGAAAGGAATTCCTGTTCTTTCTGATCAAAGCAAAGTTTTCAAGCCACCCTTTGCCATTCGGAGGGACATACAGGCTGCAATTGCGCTACGCCAGTACATTTCTACAGTAGGCATTATTTGATACACACACAAAAAAAGACGAGGGAGGACGTTTGATACTATATCAGAATTCATGGTTTACGGTCTACTGTTCGAATTGGCTCCTCATAGACGGAATCATGTTTCGGCTGTGTTGCGAAATGGGGGAGGACGCCCAAACCCTGCTCCACTGTTCTGGAAGGAGAACTTGGCAGATCCCATTCGCATTCAAGAGGAAGGCACCTTGGTATCTGTTTAGCTACTATGAGGGATTCATGAAACTGTTCATGTCCTGCTACATTCATAAACCTGAACTTCTCATCTGTTCTCTCGTGCCAGCTGAGACAATGTACCTTTCTCTTCTGCACCTCTTCCTGAACTCTCTGCAAAGATACAAGGGCAAAAAGAAACAGATACTTGTCAAACACTACATTATCAGCCTACAAGGACACAATCACAGAAGTTCTAGTTTTATGTAGTACAACTAGGAGAGGAAATATACAACAGAATAAGCGTGGGCACAAACATAACAACATAATCAGACTCTTAAGCTGATTATCTATCCGTAATATTCCAAACTTTTCACAATAACCTTTGCAGCATGTATCAGCTTTTACAAAACTGTAGCATCTACCAATGGCTGGTATAAAACTGCCAAAAAGGATTGCATACCATGGTCCCAGTAAGTATTCACTGAAAGAAATAATAATACATGACTGTTATGAAAGGCAGCATCAAATAAACGATCATCACATCACATATACAATCATGTGCAATGCTAAGCCTTGCAGACCACACAGTGCAGCCTACGGATCTTTATCGAAATCGAAAGCTCACAAGTCACAACCTTCGGAGACACTTATATCCATATCTGCCTCAAACTACATTTAACTTTATGCAGCCTAGCTACATGATCCCGCCATTATAAACACACATTTATTTAAAGTAAAAAGGTTCATCAATTTTATCATGTCAAAATGCAATTAGCACTAATTCACATACCCACATCACTTTCCTGGCATTAAACAAAGCTACAGCTATAACTAAGATCACTACCCAAACAAAAACTAAAACAACTGGGGACAGAACATAGGCCAACACAGGCATTCAAGCTCACCTGTAACATCCTCAAGTCGAACTTGGGCAGTCCGATTTGCCCCACAGTCAATGACCCAAACAAGTTCCCAAGCAATGCAGCGTCAGGCACAGCCAACCCATTAACAAGCCCCGCAACAAACCCACCAAGAAAACTATCTCCAGCACCAGTTGGATCCACCTGGGTCGTCGGAAACGGCCCAACTTCCACTTCCCCATCTCTCCAACACACTCTACACCCACGCTTCCCATTCGTCACCACAACACAGCACACCTTCCTGACCTCCTCCACGTCCATATACAGAGCCTCCTCCGCCGACGCCTTTATAAACCCAATTCTCGGCAAGAGGTGACAGAACCCACTCTCTTTCAAACCCACAAGCCTCACAGACCCATCAACCTCATCGAAAACCCGAATCAGAGCTTGAATGTCCACAAACACAGTGCCACAAATCTCCACCAGCTTCTCAACCGTCTCCACCGTAATCTCGCCACCAACCCCAACCACCATTCCGAAATCAAACCTGGAATCGGGCAGATCCGAGGGCCGAATCGGGTCGCAGGCATCGACCCGCTTCAGGACCCGGTCCTGCTGCCCCTCCCCGTGGATTCCGGACTCAAAATGCGCGTGGAACAGAGTCGTCCGGGAATCGGGCACCACAATCGGGTCGCGGTGGACAGAGTAAGCGAAATCCGGCCCGACTTTGGACACCAGATTGTAAGTGACGGACACGCCATCGAAGACGTTGGAGATAAACGAAGCTGCGCCGCCGAGGGTCTCGGCCAAAACGACGCCGTCGCGGATGAGAACGTCGTGGCAGTAGTTTCCGGCAATCAGGCAGCGGCGAGGGGAGGAAGTGAGGTGGGTGGTTCGGTTTCTCCCCATGAAGAAGAGTTTAGCGGGTGGGTGGGGATTTGGGATTATGATCGTGTTAAGATCATGAAGAAGACATGAGAGAGAGAGAGAGAGAGCTATATAGAGACAAAGATGGGTTTTGGGTGGGAGGGCATGTGTCACGAGAAAGAAGAAGGGGAGAGAGATGAACAGGTAAGCAGAGAGAAAGAGAGAAATGAAGAGAGGAAAATTATATAGTGTGCATGGCAATGCTTCAGAGGAGGAAGGTGGTACAACCGTCGTGGTGACTCTGATAATCCTCTTCCGGAGTTCTGTTAATACACGGCGCGCGCATAGATACACGATATCTACTCATTTATTCAGTTTTCAAATATATTTCCTCTTTAGCCAGAAACAAAATTTGTTAAGAAAGATGAGTGCTGCACAAAGTAGAGTAGACCGAATCTCTCTTGACACTATGAAACAAAAGTGGAGCCAAATCACATCTAACCAGACTCAGGTAAGACAATCTCTACTGTTTGCTGCCAAGTTTATATTTTCGTCCCACAATAAGCTTCTCGTATTGTGGTAATTTTTCATTTTGTAACTTGTATTAGACAAGTCGACAAGAATACATTTTGCTTTTACCACAAGTTGTATACCTTGACTACCTCTAATAATTTGTTTCATTACATCAGATTACACTATGATAAGAATTCTACTCACGAGTCGTAGGCCTGAGTTTCAGAAAAGAGTAGGAACATAAAGTGCGATCTGGCCTGTTGATCAGATCAGGGAATTGGCCAATTGGGTCACAACTTTGAAATCAAGGCCCAAACTTATTATCATCACATTGCCAAAACAAAATTATTAAATCAGACTTCTTCCGCTTCCAGCAATACTATAGGAACCGGTTTTGGTAAGACTACGGCGGCCTGCAAGTACCAATTTCCTAACTAGGTAGAGGCGTGGAGCACATTTGGACCAAAAGTTGACATAACTTCATAATAGAGCAGCAATGGCCATCTCCAGACCATTTTTTCAGACGAAAAGAAAAAATATATATATATACTTATATATATATATATATATATATAAACGTTCCAAAGCGGACGTCCGCACTCGGCTTAAAGTGCAAACATCCCTCCGTTCGCCACCGATGAGGGCGCACGCCCACCCCAATGGACTCTAGCAATGTCCCCGACAACTTTCCCTCCCTGGCGAGTCCGCCGAATTCCAGTTTTCTAGCGAGATCAATCTTGTTTGAAGTTTTGGGTGATCTCACCGGAAAACTGGAATTCAACGGACTCGCCGGGAAAGGAAAATGGTCGGGGACACTGTTGGAGTCCGTTGGGGTGGAGGCGCGCCGTCGTCGGCGCCGTCCGGTGGCGAACGGATGGACGTCCACACTTTAAGTCGAGTCCGGACGTCCGCACCAGAATAGGCGTGTGTGTATCCACAGGCATTTATTTTCTACACACACTCACCGTTGGCTACTACAATAGTTACTCTCCAAGACGGCACCAGGGAATGTGATACCATTTCATTAACAGCCCTTTGAAATGGCATGTCGTGTCATTACTCATTAACAATGCTTCAGAATCCAATTCTGATTCTAGTTCCAACTCCAACAACAGAACAGAAGAATGACAACAAGGGAGAGGTTTTTCAACAGATATCTCTTTCACTGATTTTTTCAACAAGGAAATTCTCACTCTCCTGTGTGATTTTGTATTGTACTTTAACCAGTTTTAGATAAGAATAAGATGGATCCTATGTTAAACATATGTTGCTAACAATATCAATTACTTGTTAACAACAGAACACAAATGAGTGGAGGTATTTGATATATCATGTTGGCGTCTACTGAAAGAATACAAATTCTACCTTCTGAGCTCCTCACTCTCAATAAGGAAATGATACCCAACCTGATTCTGGAAACCATGTATATTAAGTTATATTTCAAAGTTCCAATTCAAATCTCCAATTGTACAATTTTACACCTCTGTTTCCTGCAGCATATTTGACATGAATCTATAACTTGATAAAAGACTGTTTTAGCACTGTTATTGGGGGAAAGTAGAGACCTGAACTTTTGATGAGAGATAGCATGAGAACTAGATTGTTAACTCTACAATCATAACAACACAGTAGAATACATGAAATAACACAAGTAGCATTGAAGTTCTTACAGACATTGCATTAAGCAAAGTTGGCAAGCTAATCAAATTTTCTTATTTACTAGATGTTGGTCAGGATTAAATACCAGGCTAATGCAGGCAACTGATGCAGCATATCAAGCTAATCAATCAGAGCGGATACCACCCATAAACGTACGTGGATCAGGGCATCCCCCATTGAACTGAGCTTGTGAAAAGTCAAAACCAGGGTTCTGCAGAGGACCAAAACAAACACAAATTTATTACTGTGAGTAAAGGAGATGGATTCATGAGGTTTACTTGATCTGGACATGACCAGAGATTGTTAGTTTTCTTCAGCAAATTGATGACTACTTCATTGTCACATATGACACCTTCCCCTTAAAAGAAGGAAATCAAAATGACCAATTGCAGCAGACAATAACATCTCATGTAAAATCATAGCCTTTAAGAACTTGCATTAACATTTCATATAGAGACAAGATCAAAAGGCTTTAAACCTGCCAGGTTTCTCAAGACTACTGCATATAGGGAAATTGTTGCCCAACATTACATCAATCACACCATTATCTGTTACTCTGGAACCAATACAATGTTGATCTTTGTATTGACCAATATTGGTTACATGAAATTAACTTTTTTGTTCCTTCTAATTAGTTTGCTTTCACTTAAACTCATCACCTTAAACTCTATGAACTATTTCAAACATGCACCTAGATTTTCCCATAAGAAGTTAACAAATATCCCTCAGAACTTCATTCACTGGTTTACTGAATTTCCTAACATGAAATAAAACACTCTCTAGAGTAAGTATGTCACGGCATGAGCAACACTAGAATAAAATAGGTACACATCAATCTCACAAGTCCAAGCACTAGCAAACACAATGAGGATAAGATTCGTAAGTGTAATTCACCTCTTCTTGAAACCTCTGAAGCATAAGGCGCTTCTGTTCAAGATCGGTGGCGTAAGGATCCAGCTGACCCTCACCCACTATAGGGGAAGCCCATGTCTGACCTTTGTCCCTCTTTTGCAGTGTTATGTGCATTATCTCATCCTCTACCATATAAATCGAAAACCAAAATCAGCACAAGAAAATGAGAATTCAATGATAAACAAGAAATTAACAGTAATTACCTAGTGTCCAGAAAGAACAGTCCGTCTTCACAGGGCTAGTAAGATCATGCTGCACAAAACCAAAACGCACCGTTTCATTCAGGATCAAAACTTGTTCACTGTGATAAAAGAACCCAAATTGAATTGGAAGTTCGTTACATTGAGATATGGAGGATTTCCTTTGATGCCGACTTCGACGTGCTTGGACTGAAGCTTGCAGTAGAATTGCTTGGGAGGAATATTTGGGGGTAGAGTGATGTACATGTTCACTTCCTCTAGGGTTTGGTCCCATTCGAATACCTTTTGACCTAAAATTTGATCCTTGGCCCAAATTAGGGTCACTGAAGATCAAAATAAAATTCGAAATCAGAGAAAGGAGAATAGACTTACCGTTGTGGATGAAGCTATGGCGCTTCTCCGGAGCCAATTTCTCGGCCATTTGGTTCTTCTGTTGGCGCGCTTATCTTACTCTCGTTTCTCTTCTGGGTGCGGCTTCTCTGCTAAAAAGCAATATGCAAGGACCTGCTTACAAACTGCCACGTCATCTAAACAGATATTGACGGTAGAAATGAAAGGATTCAAAATAGAGAGATGGGCAAACTCATAGAATATTATTCTCTTCTATCTTTCCAAACCTCATCCCAACCTTCTGCAAGGATCAATGTAATACCCATAATGAAAATCCAAGTTTTCATGTTTAAACTACCCAGAAAAATGGGTTCGCAAGATTTAATTTTGGTAACTTTGCAGGAAAATGAGTTCTAGGAAAAATCATAAAGTTATTTTTGTTGAGGGTATAGGATTTAAGGTTTAGAAACGTTTTTTATAACCTATTTCCCTCTGAAATCTCCAAAATTAAATTTTGCAGACTCATTTTCCCTCCTAGCTTAAACATGGGAAACCTGGAATTTGATTTTGGGTTTCACATTGATCATTCCAGAAGAGTTTGGGACTGTTGATGTGGCTATCTGCTAACAAGAAATATTTTTTATTGGTTCCATGCTGGACATGTCAGCAAATAGATGGCGCAGTGACGGAAAATGGTCTACGGCTTTTCGTTGGTAGCGAAAAAGAAGTTTGGATATCACATTGGTAGTTTTGTAAGTGTGGATATCACTTTGACCGTGCCACAAGAGTTTGGAGACCGATGCTGCCAAAACTTTTTTTTTCTATGAAGATTTTTTTTTGTTTGATTAGAAGTGAGATAACAAGTCATCTCGGTTACGTTAAGAAGTTAGTAACACACGCACCTAGTTAGTATTCGTACTAAGATCCACAAGAGTATCCCAACAAAGCCAAACTATTAACTTGTAGTAGGCGCACGAACCCAGAAACCCCTTTGGTGGTTTAAAAGTTGGACTCCAGTTCTCAACATAAGGGTTTTATAATAAGCAGTTTAACCAACTTTACCACAACAAGTGGTTCTCTCTGTTTCTTTTAGCTGTGAATTTTTTTTATATTAAATTCAGTGTGATATCTTGAACTTTAGGTCACTCATCAGTTGTATCCCTATTCTTTTTTTCTCATCACGTATACCCTTATACTCTCGAAATCAATCACGATTGAACATAATTTCAAGATTTTGCAGAAGGGTTAGATTTTGGATTTGGTGGTGACAGGAAGAGGGGGGGTTCTGGGTAGAGTTTATGGTGGGTGTAATTGGATTTGGTGGTGGTGATATTTTGGTGATGCTTTGGTGGTGGGTGTGGTTGAGTTTGGTGAAAGAAGGGGAAGGTGAAGATTTAAGTTCTAGGGTTAGATTTTGCAGAAGGGGAAGTGAAGAAAATTGAGGACAGAAGTTGCAGAGAGAGGGGCGAATGAATTAAAAGAAAATAAGAAATTAAGAATCGAAGACAAATTAAAAAAATAGAAAAATAAAATGACTCAAAAGACGTTTTTGCCCTTCATGTGGGTTAAATACTGAATGGTGGGCCCTCTTTGTCTCCTCCACGTCAGATGCTTATGACATGTTTAGTGAAATTTTGAAATTCTGTTCAATCATGATTGATTTCGAGAGTACAAGGGTACACGTGATGAGAAAAAAAGAATAGGGACACAACTGATAAGTGACCTAAAGTTCAGGGTAACACATTGAATTTAATCCTTTTTTTTTCTCTTTTTTTCATGATGAAAGTTTTCAATTCGAGACTTTAGAAAAATCTTAAAGGGCACGTATGTGGTGGATCGGGTTGAAATTGGTGGTTTAGGAGTTGGACCCCAGTTCTCAACATAAGGGTTTCATAGTAAGCAACTTAACTAACTTTACCACAACAAGTGGTTCTCTCTGTTTTTTTTTTTTGCTGTGAATTTTTCTTTCTTTCTTTCATGATGAAAGTTTTCAATTCGAGACTTTAGAAAAATCTTAAAGGGCACGTATGTAGTGGATCGGGTTGAAAGTCAAAGTCGTCGAAAAGTAGTGGAATGCTCTCGAAAGACCAGACCGGAAAATTCAAGAATCGGATCGGCCTGGCCCAAAAAAAAAACATAACCGTAAAAAAGCTCAGCCCAGATCATCCTGTTTGGGTCGGTTTGCCTTTTTTTTTTCCCTTTCAGTGGGCTTTATGCCCAGCCCTACTCGAAACCAATTCAAACCACTTTTGTTAATGGAAAGAAAGGTTTCTATGCCATAGATTCATCATAGATTCAATCTCATGCATGTAAAACGAGTGAATGTTATGTATCATGTATTTTTATTCTATATTTATAGTCATGAAAATACTGTATTTAAGCATCACAAAAACATCAATTTATAAATTTATGCTTGTGAAAATCAAGAATAAAATTTCTTGCATTTTCAATGAAACTCGACTGACTATATATAGACTATAGAGAAGATAAACTAAAATATTTGAGGAAATTAAATTAATAAGAAGTAATATGGTTTGTATGTGATTAGGTAGAGGCGGTTGAGATGTTGCTCCTTATGTGTAAGAAATTTTTAACGACATCAGTGTTGTTGAGGTGATTTAACATCTAGTTTTTTATGTACAAGATTATAAAAGCATGAGCCTTGTATTGTATTAAAGTTCAGGTTAAGTAACCACGAAGCATAAAACGCGAAGCATGAGCCTCAGAGACGGAGGATAGTGTTTTGTAATGTTTTAATGAAATAGCTGCATTAATCTTTAACATATATGTTGTAATTATAGATGCTTAGCCCAGCCAAATTGTCATAAATTCCTGCTGTTAAGCAAAAAAAAAAAAGTCAAACAGTCTCCAAATAGTTTACTTCTTTTTAGTAAGCAAGAGAATAATTAGGAAATATAGAAAACAAAATATTCATAATGTATACATATTCGATTAAAATCAGGGCTCCAATCCAAATTTCCATATTTTTCAGTTAAACCAATTCTTCTTTACTTTATTGGGAAAATGCCCAAATGCACAAAAACAGGCAAATCAAAACCCACTTGAATGAAAATCTTATGTCCATGCTCATTTCAATGATTCTTAAGAAAAATATTATTCTATCCTTATCTCATTCACCTAACTTATCTATCTCATTTATCTCACCAGATTTGAAACTTACTCTCTCTCTCTCTCTCTCTCTCTCTCTCTCTCTCTCTCTCTCGTCATCGATGTCACCGATGACACCATCATCGACAAAATGTACCTGCGACGAGAGGAGCACACCCATGGCTCCGTTTTACCAGATTGGCGCTCCTATCTTTGTCTTTCTCGTCTCCGGTAATCGCTGCCATCAACTCCGGTCGAGGAGATGGAGACGTCGTCGTCTTCACCAGTTGGTGTCCTTTGCCGTGACCCCGACCTGTTTGGCCGCCTCTTCTGTTGTAACCTCCAGATTTGGTTGTCTTCTTGGAAAAAACGCCGTTGTCTAAGATCAATTAGGGCTGGGCATTTAACAAAATGTGTGCAAAAAACAGACCAAATCGAATCTAAAAACCGGATCGGATAACCGAACTGAAACATTTGGGTCAAAACAAGTAGTGAATTGATCTGAACTGGTTTAAATCGGATTTGATCCGATTTAAGCTCTTAAACAAACAAAAATAACCGAATCGACCTGAATTATATAATGTGTGTATATAATATATATATATATATATCTCTGAAACACTATTATTATTAGTTGATTTCATCTCTACTTACAATGTACTTTCCCACACTTAATCTCTCCATATAAAAGACAATTTCTCATTCAACTCATTTTTGAAAAAAATCTGTTAGTGTAGAAAAAATTGAGAGTGCATTGGATTGCTTGTTGTACTTTGAGTTTATAAATAAAATATATATATCACTCAAGTCAAAAACTTGAAGTTCAAATTTACAGTGAGATACTAGATGGACCAAAAGTCTTTTAAATATGGACCAAAACCAAAACCGATCCGAACTGATTCGAAAATTTGGATGAGCCGAATATTCGGGTCTAAAGTTTTTAATTTCGAATTTGGTTGGAAAAAACCTTAAACCAAATAATTGATATTGGTTTTGGTTTCGTCCTAAAACCAACCCAAACCGAAGATGTCCAGCCCTAAGATCAAGTAGACGCAAGGTGATGAAGGACTTCAACGACTGGCTGGTTGAGATCTGATTGGTGTGCCGAAATTTAAGGTGATTGGTCAAGCTTTGTCGGCAAGGCATATAGAGGAGGATCTGAGAATCAAGCAGCGCCAAATTGAGGAGCAGCAAGAGCAGGCTGAGCCTCAAAGACTAAGTCTATGCTTTGGAGGAGGATGAAGTTTCGGTTGGGTGTCCAGAGTATTTTTTTTTCGACAAGAGCAAAAAATTTCTTTGCATGTGTGCATTTTGTGTACTTATGCTTTGTTTATTTGGATGAAATTGTTTACATTTAGAGCCTTATCTATATGAAAATATAATTTTTGGGGTGATTACTGGATTTAGTAACTATTATTAGGGTCAGTAATCAAGTAATTTCATTATTAGGGTCAGTAACTTGATTATTTTCTGGTATTTCTTCTTTTCTATTACATTAAGCTGAAATAAGTAGATTATTGAGAGTCAGTAACTGTTTCTACCTGCTTCGTCCTGAGTCGGGAAGAGGTCACGGGGCGGAGCGAAGTAGAATTCTTAGGGTCTTTCACTCGGTACCTGCACAAATAACAGTGTCACGGGGGTCGGGACTGGGGTGGCCCAGTCTTTGACTCTCTGATGCTTAAGTTAGCTTTGAGCACTTGTACGGGTAGAGGAATGAAAGAGAGAGAGAGAGTATATGTGTGTCTACCTTTTATGATAGGTTGAGATTGTTTTATAGGCCAAGTATGGGTACCTTTGCCTTATTCTCCAATGTGGGACTTCTTGCCATCCTTTGGAGTGTCTACCCTTTTGGGGGTGTTTTGCCGCTAGAGTGACTTTGGCAAGCGGTTTGTTACCGGCCCTTCATTCTTTGGATGCCTGTGAAGGGCTCACCAGGGCTATCTCGACCGGGTATTTGTACCTTATTCTCGGCTTAGCCAAGTATTTTGACTATGTACTAACAAGTTCCCAAGTCCCTAGTTCGAGAGAGTTCTTGGGTGGGGAGTTATTCTAGAGATGCCGAGAACAAGTTTTACCCGGGTGCGGGAGGCATGGTGCCGAGTCCCCAAGTCCCCACGCGAGAGTCGCGAGGTAACGGGGGTGATGTTCTGAAAACAGGTTGGCGAGAAGAAACGTTTGATGCTGCTCTGGCGAGTCAGTCCGCGCTTGGTTGGGGACTGTCGCTATGTGGCGTTGCGGCCGCTGCGTGGCAAGTCATTCCGCGCTTGATTGGGGAGACTCGCTACTGAGCGTTGCGGGCCGCTGCCTTGGCGAGTCAGTCCTCGCTTGGTTGGGGACTGTCGCGATGTGGCAAGGCAGTCCACGCTTGGTTGGGGGCTGTGGCTATGTGGCGAGTCAATCCGCGCTTGGTTGGGGACTGTGGCTGTGGCGAGTCAGCCCGCGCTTGGTTGGGGACTGTCGCGAGGTGGCCAGTCAGTCCGCGCTTGGTTGGGGACTGTGGCTATGTGGCGAGTCAGTCCGCGCTTGGTTGGGGACTGTCGCGAGGTGGCCAGTCAGTCCGCGCTTGATTGGGGACTGTGGCTTTTTTTTTTTTGGAAGTGGCCAACGGTGACATGGCTTTACCCTGACCGTTCAGTTTTGTGGGGTCCAGGGGAATGCCTATAAATAGGGTTGGAGAGAACTGAACGGGGGAGTTCGTGTTTTGAAACTGGAAATTGTGGAGGCGCGATTTGTGTTTTAGGGTTTCGGCTATTCTACAAGTTTCAGACTGGGAAACGTCCAATTTCATCCTCAATTGATTGGGTGCGACACTCAGCCGATTGTAATCAGCTTCACTGCCACTACGCAAACCCGCTGTTTCTAGGTATGAATTTGTCGCTTCCTCTGTCTTTGATTTTGTATGTGGTGGCGACGTTGTTTCGGGTTATTTGGGGTGTGGGATTGTTCACATTTTTGTGGTGTTGGTAGGAATTCTAGGGTGAGAGATTTGTTGTCGGGCTGGTTAGGGTTAAGGTAGCGGGGTATGGCAGATCCGGTGTGGGTGTCCAGCAAAGAGATAGTGGAGGTCTCTAGTTCGCTTAGTGCTGATTCAGACACTTTGCACTGGATGGAGGAGGGATTGGCTAACCTTATGGCGGAGATTGCCCTTGACTTGGGGGAAGGCATTCCTGTGATGGATGCCGAGTATCATGTGTCCTCGTGTGACCCTCTATTGCAGGAGGTAGAGGAGTTGATCATGGCGACATCTCGTGAGGAGGATGATTCATTTTGGGAACCCCCTGGCGAGAGTTTGACTTCGTCGGAGCTTGAAGTGCTTCGCCAAAATTGGAGCATTCCGGAAGAGGTCTTGTTGCGGCCGCTGGGCCGGGGGGTGAAGTTTTGGGATCCCCCGGGCAACTTTACGTTGGTATACGAGTACCAACTAAAGTGCGGGTTGATGTTCCCGCTGCCCCCGTTTGTGCAGTACACCTTAGCGTGTCTGCATGTCGCCCCGGGGCAGGTTACCCCCAATATGCTGAAGCAAATACTGGGAACGGGCGTGTTATTTCGCCTGCTGAAGCAGGAGTTCCCGAACTGTGACGAGTTCAATGCGTGCTGACATATGGGGTGGTGCGCAAAGAAGGGCAGCCGGGGCTGCGTGACGATGAAGTCATGGGGGAAGTTCAAAGTGTTGGTGGAAGACTTGCCCACCTCAACAAGTGAAACCTGGAGGCGCAAGTGCTTCCTTGTTGGGGGACAGTGGCAGGAGTGGCACGGGCATCCCTTTCGGGTCCCGGGGAGCTTCCAGAGAATAGGTACCGTGCTCTTGCCTTGTGTTGTTTTGTTTGTCTACTATCACTGCTGACAACTAGCCATGTGCAGTGCCGCAAGAGTACAATTTGACTGAGCTGATGGAGCGGCGGATTCGCCGGGTGATATGGGCGTTCGAATGTAGGAGCTCATATCGGATATGCCGCCTTGGCATATACAGCCACTTCGGCTACGCCTGGGTTCCGGGTCTGTATTTTAGTAGTTGCATTACCTGTTGTAGGCTTGCGAGTTGTTGTCTGACTTGTTTGTTTGTTGCAGTGACGATGCCACGCGACGGGGGCTCGCGAAAGAAGGAAGGTCCTTATGACAAAGTGTCGGATGAGGACGTGTTAGATGGGCTGCTGGCTGAGGCTGATCACGCCAAGCAGTACGACATCGACTTGGAGACGGGGGAGGGAAGGGAGGTGGAGCTGGGGGACTGTGAAAATTTTCTAAGGCTGAACCTGGCGGATGAGGATTACGCCTATGTGCCTCCATTGGTGGCGGAAGCGATGGGCCTAGGCGTCCAGGATGTGGAGTTGGAGGGGGAGGAGGTGTCGGTAGAGGGTGATCGCGAGGGCGAACCCGACCAGGCACAGGAGGAACCTGTTGCAGAAGAGGTTGCGGATCGCGAGGAAGAGATAGGCGCGGCCTGGACTCGAAAGAGGAAGGAGATGGTTGACCTGGCTCACGAGGGCCCATCAAAGAGGTCGCGGAGAGACATCCGGTCTAGGGGATCTGCAAGTCTAGCTGAGGTTGCCCAAGCCTTGGAAGGGACAGGGGAGACTCAGCCATACTTGGCTCAAATGGCCTATGACATGCGTCACCGTGCTCGTGACATGCATGTACTAGAGGATGTGGATCCGCCGGCGGGAATGGCTCTCGCTAAGGAGAAATTGACTCGGGTAAGTGTTTATGTGCTTGTGTTCCACTGGTTTGAGCTTGGGGTTTATATGTTGCTATGTGATTGCAGGCGACTTTGCTGATGTATGCTGCGAGTGAACGGGCCGCCTCCCACTGGCAGGATGATTCTGAGACGAAGAGCCAGCAGTTGAGGGAGGCTGAAGAACGTAACCGTGGCCTTGCAGAGCAGCTAGCTCAGGCGGAGCAAAACCTTGCAGACCAGCTAGCTCAGGCGGATCAGAAACTGCTGTCTTCCAGGCTCAGGTGGCGGAGCTGAAGGAAGTTGTGAGGAAGAAGGATGAACAGGTGGAAGCTTTGGAAGTGGCGGCTGCTAAGGCGACGTCCTTGGAAGCTGAGGTGGCTAAGTTGACGCAGGCACTTACGGATCTGGAGGTGTCCTGGAAATCCAAGTGCGAGCGAGCTGCCATGGCGGGGCAAAGGTTGTTCCGAGAGGGTGAAGTGTATAAGCAGCAGCTGAAAGGTGCCTATATCAAAGGGCAAGATGAGTTGAGCCGGCTGGGCTGCCAGGCGGGATGGATTAACGAGGCTGCCATGCGCAAATGGTATGCGGAGAAAAATACTGCAAAGGTGGCGTGGGAACAAATGACGCCCGAGCAGAAGAAGCAAACTGAAATCTCGCGGTCTCTGGCGAAGCAACATGAGGCGTGGCGCGTAACGTCTACTGGACAGAAGGGGGCGTCAGTTGCGGGTGACCCGCAACCTCCTGCCATTGCAGCTGCATCATCTGTGAGAGCCACTGGCCCCGAGGGGTCCATATCTGCTCAAGTAGCAGTGTCGCAAGTGGCTTCTTCTGCCATTGCGGCTCGCGATCCTCGGGCTCCGGGGTTGGTGGCGCGCGCGGGCCTTGAAGTTCAGAAGGCTCCCGTGAAGGGACGCCCTGGCCCTGAGGTGACTCCTGGTAGTTCACTTATCCGCCTGCCGTAGCTGTGAGGCCTTCCTTTTTGTCCCGGGACCCGTTGAAGCAGCCGACTAGGCAAAAGGTAGCGGGGACCGCGAGCCAGGTGCGTGGCCGCAGTGGCGGGTCGAAGGGGAGTGTGAACAAGTCTGGCGACTCATCCGCTGGGAGGGAGTGAGATGTGCCTGTACATTTTGATAGCTTGTAGGACTTTGTTTTGGAACAATGTAAGTGGCGTGGTTAGCCATTGTAATTAATTTATACTAATTTGCATGGGAGTCCAGGTTGATATTTTGGCGTTATGCGTAGCCTTTGTATTTGTCTTGCTGTATACTTTTGTATGGTTTGTGGCCCTGCGTTACGCGGGCAAAGTATAGCATGCTGGAATGACAAAACACTTCATTGTACTTAGATGTAGCCGCTAGCGGGAAAAGTATACATAGGTGAAGCCGCTACTGGGCTATTGTATATACACTAGTAACAATGAAGTAACGGCTTTCGAAGCCAAGGTTAAAATTGGTCTAAGGTAGGTGGTGGCGAGCGTTTGTAGGACTAGGTCGCAGAGCTCTCTGTCCTGCACCCCTTTGTGTCATCCCGGGGATCATCTAATGGTTCCGGGGGGTTGAGAGGCAGCATCTCATGGGCTCCTCGCCTCTGTTGGATGGCGTTAAGATGACCATGCTCAATGGCTGCTCAATCCCTTTTGATTGTCAGGGTGCCACCAAGGGTAGGAACCTTCATGAGAAGCATGTGGCCAGCTATGAAGCACTGCAACCCCTAGAGGATGTCCCGCCCTAAGATGAGATTGTATGATGAAGGGCAGTCGACAATGAGGAAGCGGGCTGTGATGGAAGAGCGGCAAGGAGCTGTTCCCACCGACACGGTTAGGCGATCTGAGCCTAACGACTATACTGTCTCGATAGAGAAGCTGACAAGTGGGTCATGGTTGTTGTACAGCTTAGTGCAGTCCCGCCGGAGTCCTTGGTAGCAGTTAGAAAATATGACGCTTACGGCGGCACCTGTGTCCACTAGAGCTCTGTGGCATCTGTAATGGTTCACCTGCACATTGATGATGAATGGCTCGTTGTGATGGCAATGCAGGGTATCCTCATCGTTGCGAAATGTCACTTGATCCCACACTGATGGGGTGATCGTAACACCGCGTTGGATGTCTAGGATTTCTGAGGGTTCCGTGCATTGCCTTTTTATAGAAGGCTGGCGTGGGGGGAACCGTGGGGCTCCACCATGCAAGGTTAGGATCTGGCCATGCATTTCAATGGCGTTGGCTCCTGTGGCGGGAGCACAGTATTGGTGGAGTTGCCCCTTCTGGATCAGATGCTCGATTGCATTGCGGAGGCCATTGCACTGCTCTGTTGTGTGGCCATTATTGTCATGATAAGCGCAGTACCTGTTGCCGGTGGCTCGCCGGGGCTTTTTTGGATACTTGCTTTTGGGAGGTGGGGGGATGAGATCTTTGTGCCTGGCCCATATGTCCTCATATGTAGTGGTCAGAGTAGTGTGGACTTCATAATGAGGTGGCGGGGAGGAACGACGTTGTTGCTGTGGAGGGCTCTGGTCCCTCGACTTGTAAGGGTGGTCGCGGTTTCTTTGTCCCCCGTGGCGACGGTCGGAGCCGCGCCCCTGTTCTCGGGATGGGCCATGTGATTGCCCTTTTTCTTGCCCGCGGCCAAAGTGCTCATCTGGTGCCAGGGCGGTAAGAGCTAGCGTTGCGTGGGCGGGACGTCTAAAAGTGGCAAATTCAACACGGGCCCACCGCACCGCCAGGTCCATTAAGGCATAGTAGGATCTTGGAGGGTTCTTATTGATCTCCATTAGGAAACTGCCGGGAAGTAGGGCCTGACGGAAAGTCTGCTATGCCACGCGAGGTTCCAAGTTGTGGCATCTCGCTGTGGCAGATTGCCACCGGGACAGCAGTTCATGGAGGCCTTCGCCCTCTTTCTGCTTGATGTGGAATATGGCGTCTACAGTGCGGTAGATGCTGGTGTGCAGTATGAAACGGTTGAGGAAACGTTCCGAGAGTTGGTCGAAGTTGTCTATGGAGTTGGGTGGCAGGCTGAGGAACCAACTGAGTGCCTCTTCCGAGAGGGTCTCTTGGAAGGCGTGGCAAGTTATGGCGTCGCTGTAGCCAGAGGAGCTACAGAGCAAGAAGAATGTCTCGAGGTGGAGATGAGGGTCTCATGTGCCTTTATACTTATCCATCTTGAATGGCTTGGCTCCCGGAGGCCGCTTCTCCATCTGCACTCGGGGTGTGAAGGGACTTGGCCAATGTCTATAGCCAGAGAACAAGGGTCGCTGAGCCCCGCGACTCTCGACGTCTTCAACCCGTGAAGCTAACTGCGTGACAGTTTGGCTAAGTTGGAGCAGTAGGCGGGTTGGCATGTCAAGAGGTGGGTTGGGAGAGTTGGCAGTGGTGGAAGTGGAGATAGGTTGGGCGGATGGATTAGGTTGATGTGGCAGAGGGGAGTCATTGAGGATTGATGGTTGGGGGGCTGGGAGTGGAAATGAGGGGTGGGTTAGGGGATGGGACATGTATACAATCTGGCTAGGCCCTCCCGGGAGCATGGAACCAGTCTGGCCTTGAAGAGAATCTGGGGTCCCGGCAATTCGCGTCGCGCGGTCCAAGTTATCGTTATACACGGTACGATGCTCTAACGTGGCGCGGAGCAAGAATTGCTCTTTCTCCAATTCAGCGATACGTACCCGGTACGCTTCCGCTTCTACCCTTTATTTTGTCGTTTACTCGCAGAACGCATGGAAGTCCCGCTTGAGGATTTCAAGGGTTGTGGCGGGGTCGGAATGGTTAATGGGGGCTGGGCTGCTGGTTTGGGGAAGGGATGCGTCGCCGGGTTGAGGTTCCACTTGAGTGCCAGGGTCTACGGGGTCATCAATGATCTCCACCATGGTGCTGAGTTCCGAGGCAAGTGGGAGTTCCACAAGATAGAGCCCCTCCTTCTAGCACCAATTGTTTCTACCTGCTTCGTCCCGAGTCAGGAAGAGGTCACGGGGCGGAGTGAAGTAGAATTCTTAGGGTCTTTCACTAGGTACCTGCACAAATGACAACGTCACGGGGGTCGGGACTGGGGTGGCCCAGTCTTCGACTCTCCTATGCTTAAGTTAGCTTTGAGCACTTGTACGGGTAGAGGAATGAAAGAGAGAGAGAGTATATGTGTGTCTACCTTTTATGATAGGTTGAGATTGTTTTATAGGCCAAGTATGGGTACCTTTGCCTTATTCTCCAATGTGGGACTTCTTGCTATCATTTGGAGTGTCTACCCTTTTGAGGGTGTTTTGCCGCTAGAGTGACTTTGGCAAGCGGTTTGTTACCGGCCCTTCATTCTTTGGATGCCTGTGAAGGGCTCACCACGGCTATCTCGACCTGGTATTTGTACCTTATTCTCGGCTTAGCCAAGTATTTTGGCTATGTACTAACAGTAACTGATTATTGGGAGTCAATAACTGATTATTGGGGATCAATAACAAAGTTACTGGGGGTCAGTAACTGAATACATTAAGCTGAAATAAGTAGATTATTGAGAGTCAGTAACTGATTATTAGGGGTCAGTAACTGATTATTGGGGGTCAGTAACTGATTATTGGGGATCAGTAACTGAGCTACTGGAGGTCAGTAACTGATTGTTGGGGGTCAACAACTGATTATTGAGGATCAATAACTGATTATTGGGGATCAGTAACTGAGTTACTGGGGGTCAGTAATCGAGTTATTGGTTACAAAAATCCGGCGACCGGAGAAAATCCAAGTTATTGGGGGTTGGTGACCGGAATCCGGCAACCGGTGATTGAAATCTGACGGCCGGTGACTAGAGAACGGTGAGGCTCCGGTAAAGTCTTTTCTCACTTGCATTTTCTCTCTCTCTCTCTATGTATATTTAAGAGATGAGGGTAAAATAGTCTTAAAATAATATAGTTTGTTAAGACTTTAATAAAGATTTGTGCATTTGAGCATAAAAAATATTACTTTATATTAGAATAGGCTCATGAAAAAGATTGTCATTAGAATGAGGAATGAAGAGTTTAAATTAGTACTAAATGGACATTTTCTCTACTTTATTTTCTAATCATGATCTAGCTACCCCTTTGTTTAGATTAGTTTATTTCTTTTTAGTTAATTTTGGATTATACAAAATTTTACATTCATATTTTCGGAGTTTGTATCGAATGACAGCTTAGCCCAGCCTATTTCGAAATCCTCGCTCCGTTCCTGATGAGCCTTGTATTGATTGATCTTATAAGAAACTTAAAAAAAAAAAATACCAATGTCTTACCTCTCTCCTATACGTTAGTGAGATTTTAACCCACCTCATGACATATATGCAGATGGGTCACTAACGAATCTTATGTTAAAAGTCTTCTTATATATAATTTATTCTCTTTTTTCATGTTAAAATTAAGATGGTACAGCTATTACTTTCCTAACTATTTTGCAAAGCCTTTGATCTAGGCATCCTCAAGTTGTACTAACCTAACAAAACATTGGACACATAGATTCTTGGTAAGACACCGACCTGAATGACATGAATAAAGACATAAACCAATTGCAAATGAAGAAGTTGTGCATATAATATAATGGCATGAATGCGAGAAATGTTGAGTAACAACGACAATCTGAGCTTCTTCTTTGGATATCTATGTATTTTTGCTAAACATGATCGAGTAGAAGTTGGTTCTAATATATTTCTATGCATGTCACTACTATACAAAACTTCTACATTGAGCGGAAACTTCGTCAATATGTATGTTATGGTTTTCAGTCTGTGGTTTTTTCTGTTTGACGAAACTGTGGGGAGAAATGACAACCGTTTTGATATCCTCTTGGAGGAGGAGCTTGAAAATTCCAGGAAAGTTCTGACCTAGCTAGCTGATCTCTTTGGGTACGACCCAGAAATATGTACCTCACCTTAGCTCGCTATCTTCTGTCGCTCAATATAGCTAGCTCATTGCATATTTTGTTCTCTCTAGGGAGTGGGCATAAAAAACCATAATCCCGAACCCGTCCCGAAATTTGCCGGGACGGGACGGGACTGGATTTAAATCTCAAAATGTTAGACCCGTCCCGTCCCATTTATATATAACGGGATGGGACACGGGACGGATAATTCAACTCCGACTATTTTAATGATTTATTTTTTATTGATTAAGATGTGATTTGAGTATTTCATTTAAGTGTTTTGATTCTAGCTCTTTGTTTCTTTAAGTTACTAGGTTGTATTCAATTCAATAACAATGATGTTTAATACTTTAATTTGTTGATTGTTGTAGACTCTTTTCTTGCACTCTAGTAGTGATGACAAATTTAGAGAAAGTAAACAGTATAAACTCTCTTATTACACCGTGTTGTACTTATAAATATGTTACAAGTACTTGTTAATACATAATAGAGTAGAGAGCACTATAAAACTATGGAACTCTTTCTTGCTTACAAGTTTATTTTCAACTTTTTTTATCCGGGATTGGGCCCGTCCCGTCCCAACCGGGATAGGACCTGGGTGGGATGAAATCTAAAAAACACAAAACCTGTCCAGTCCCGTCCCGTCCATATTTCAATGTCTGGGACGGGCCGTGAGATTAGCTCTATCTCGTCCATGCCCAGCCTAGTTCTCTCCACTCCATAGTGTTGAATAAGAGAAAGCAATATATGAACACCAATGAATTTAGTCACCCCATATGCGAATTCTGGATATGTCTCGGTTCTTATGTCTTAGTTAGCAGTCTATATGAACAGATAAATAAATATATTTCGTAACATAAATATGAACTAAATTAATATGGTAATAAATCAATAACAATGTTGGATTTCATTCTTAAATGAACTAAATTAAGAATTCGCAATTTAATTCTCAAAAATATAACTCCAATTGTGGGATTGAAAAACGTGGCTAAGAGGGCGGTTATTTGTGATGTGCGAATTCCCAATCGATCGACTCCAAATAATATGTGCAAAGACTTCCATTGCACCAAGTCTTTAACGATGGATCAAATTAATTAGTACATCGTGATCTTAACCGAGACGCCAAGAAATGTATGAATTAGGTGAAAATTAGGTGAAAAACACAACTAGTTACACATTGTGATAGAAGGTGAAAAACACAATAACAGTCAGAGCTTCAAGCTAGCTAGGTGCCAACTAGTTATTTTCATAGTTGGACAACATGCCTTTCAAATGCCTAACCACAATGTAGAGAACACATACAATTCTCATTGGTTTTCAGTTACTTAATTTCTTAATTTCCCCGGTGTTCCAGAATTAATGATGCTTAATTTCATTTTTTCATAACATTTAGTGAATTAAAGAAGTAACGGAAAACCCATGAAAAGGATGTATGTCGACTTTCATTGCGGTCGAAGATGTTAGGCGTCGTTACTCAATTACTCTGAAAACTAGCTTTCATACACGCACATACTTTTTTCGATACATTGAAAATAACGAGCTTAACAGCAATATATACTTATCTGGATGAACTAAGCTGCTCATATATATATTTTCTGCCATCTTTCAAACCGCTACCACCTGGGGACTTCATATCAGGGTTTAAGAAGCTCTATATAGTTACGTGTAGCTCATGCAGAGCAAACCAACAAAAACCCAGGAAAATTCCAGGAAGCTGCCTTTCTATGCTTCACCCTAGCTAATTCTGTTCAATCCCTAGCCTTGAAATGAAAGCCCCATTTCCACATTCATATATATAACCTGATAAATTCTATATCGACTCCCAGCAGAGAGAACTGTAATCTTTATTGGTCTGTATTCATATGCATATATAGAAACACATATTCCTTTAGTTTTGATCAACTAAATAATATACTAACCTTGTCCGGATGCCATTGCTTTGATCGGTTGACGTGGTCGATGGAATACAAGATCTTCTAGTCTCTCCAGTCTCCTTATGCTATATCTTAATGGGGCAGAATATTTAGTGTATCGACTGTGAGCCTAGGGACCCTGTATTTATAAGGTCAGATGTCTTAAAGTCCTAACCCATCAAGGATACAATAAGACACATCTTTATGACCTAGTAATCTTAACAGTATATCTCTAGGATTACATTAATCCTTTATTTGTCAGGTTTCCTATCAATATATTATTTCACATAGATAATATATTTACCGGATAATCATTATTATATTCTCAACTATTTGATCATTGACTAATTGGTTTCCTTAAGATTATATTACATGATATGTCCAATATCTTACATTCTCCCACTTGGACTTTCATGTATTATAACAACAATACCAATTTTCAACTGAATCAAATAATTCCTTAATGCGCACGAGAATACATATATGATAACAACCCAACTCATGACCGGTCAAATATGTGACAAGTAAAGAACTATACCACAACTTACATAACCTGTTAATGTAAGAGTCCCATAGCCACATTACAAGCACAAAATTCACATGATCATAAGATAATACTCAAATAAAATATTATCTGAAACTTTCTCTAATGTGATACCTTATTGTTTCATATGGTGGTCCACTTTATGATTTGAGCATCCTCAAATCTTCTGATGCTTCCAAGAAGCATGAATGCCACGAATGAACATATAATCCTCTTTGCAATTAAACCTTCAAGCAAAGTTAGTCTTTCAATAGCTATCAATTAAATCATAAGCTGCAGCAATAATATATAATCTGTAAGTGAACTGAAAAATCACGTATGGGTTTAATACATCCAAATCAATCTTAATGACATGTCATAAAGTTCACAAACATAAAAGAATAGCAATGCCGTTATCTCACCATGGCCGAGTCTTTATGGAGCTTGATTACAAGCTCCCACTATTCAATTAGATCAAAACTAGCAACTACTCCTATGTTAAAAATGTGCCTAATAAAATCCTTATTTGCTAGAGCTTTCGTAAGAGGGTCAGCAAGCATGTTTGCAGTCTCTATATAAGGCACAACTATCTCTTCACTCTTGGTCTTCTGTCTAACAAATAGCTGCTTCAAGGGTATCTGCTTAGAACTAGAAGAACGTTTGTTGTTCTTGGCAAAGAACACAGCTGAGGTATTATCACAATAAATTGTAATGGGGCGTTCTATGGAGTCCACTAGACGAGTCTGAGAAATAAAGTTCTTTAGCCATATACCGTGAACTGTAGCATCATGTAAAGCTGTGAATTCAGCTTGCATGGTAGAAGTGCAAATGGCCTTTTGCTTGATCGATTTCCAAGAAATAGCACCTCCAGCTAACATGAAAATAAATCCTGATGTAGATTTTCCTTCATCTTTGTCACCTCCCAAATCTGAATCCGAATACCCGACAAGTTCTAGATTGTCTACCCTTTTATAAGTAAGCATGTAATCTCTAGTTTTCTTCAAGTATCGCAAAAGTCGCTTACCTGCGTTCCAATGAACGATTCCAGGATTGGACTGATATCTGCAGAGCATCCCAACTGCAAAAGCTAAGTCCGGACGCGTGCAAACTTGTGCATACATGACACTGCCCATCAATGATGCATATGGCTTTCCCTCCATGGATTCTTTCTCCAAGTTATTCTGCGGACATTGTCCCTTATTAAATCTATCTCCTTTCCCCATGGGAACATCAATGCTTGAACAACCTTCCATATTGAACCTCTTCAAGACTCTATCAATGTAACTTGACTGTGAGAGTCCTAAAAGCTTACGTGCTCTATCCCTTTTAATTTCTATGCCCAAAACAAAAGAAGCTTCACCCAAATTCTTCATCTCAAAAATACTTTCTAGAAACTTCTTTGTCTCAAGAATCAAATCCAGGTTGTTACTCGCCAGAAGTATATCATCTACGTAGAGAACTAAGAAGATGAAATTCCTCCCACTAACCTTCAGATATATGCACTCATCTACTTCATTCTCCACAAAACCATCTTTCACCACAACCGAATCAAATTTTAAATACCACTGCCTAGAAGCCTGCTTTAACCCATAAATTGATTTCTTAAGTCTACATACCATGTTCTCAGCACCCTTAATTTCATACCCTTCCGGCTGCTTCATATAGATGTCTTCTTGTAAATCTCCATTAAGAAAAGCCGTCTTCACGTCCATTTGGTGTAATTCTAAATCATAATGAGCAACCAAAGCCATAATAAACCTAAAAGCATCCTTTGTCGATACCGGTGAAAAAGTATCATTATAATCAATACCTTCTCTTTGAGTAAATCCTTTTGCTACAAGTCTCGCCTTATGTCGTTCAATAGAGCCATCCGAATTTTTCTTGGTCTTATAAACCCACTTTGAACCGATAGCTCTTTTTCCTTCAGGTAACTCTACTAACTCCCACACTTCATTATTTCTCATCGACTCTAACTCTGCTTCCATAGCATCTTTCCACTTAGTCGAATTGGCACTACGAATTGCTTCTTTGAATGTAGTTGGGTCACTCTCTTCTCCGATATCAAAATCAATCTCTTGCATGTAGACATAATAATCATCAGTATTGATGGCTGGCTTCCTGACCCTTTGTGATTTTCGAATAACATGTGACTGTGGTGGTGGAGGAAGATCTTGAACAAGTGGAGTGGCTGACGTAGCATGAGAATTACCATGCAAAGCTTGGGCTTGATTAGGAACAAACTCACCAACGTGCATGGGTTGCATGACATGGGGTTCATTGGAATCAAAGTCATCAATGTGCATGGCTTGGGGTCTCTCTTCAGTTGATGGGGCTGCTATAGGTATAGTAATTGTACTCTGTGTATTGTCATCACTTGTTTGCAATTCTTCTCCCTCTTCCTCCAACACAAATTCTGGATTTCTTGATTCAAGATGCGGATCTTCAATAAAAGTGGCTCTCATAGATTCGACAATCCGAGTAGAATGTGTAGGACAATAGAATCGAAACCCTTTGCTATTCGGAGGATACCCAATGAAATACCCACTAGTGGTTTTGGGATCTAGTTTCTTAATATCAGGATTGTAGATATTAACTTCAGCTTGACATCCCCAGATCCGGAAAAAATGCAACGCTGGCTTCTTGGATTCCCATAACTCGTAAGGAGTCAAATCAACTGCTTTGCTGGGAACATAATTGGAGATAAAGTTGGCAGTCTTCATGGCTTCTCCCCACAAAAAGGTAGGAAGAGTCGTCGAATTGTTCATGCTCCTCACCATATTTAACAAAGTCCTATTTCTTCTTTCTGCAACTCCATTCTGCTCTGGTGTCCCTGGCATAGTATATTGAGGAACAATACCGTGCTCTTGCAAGAAAAGGGCAAAGCGCCCTTTACGTTGACCTGTCTCATCATATTTGCCATAGTATTCTCCTCCTCTATCGGACCTCACCACTGTAATTTTCTTTCCGAACTTATTTTCTACCTCTGATTTGTACTGTTTGAACATATCAAGGGCTTGCGATTTTTCCGAAATTAAATAAAGGTAACAATATCTTGAAAAATCATCAATAAAAGTAATAAAATACCGGTTTCCACAAATTGTTTTCACAGAAAAAGGACCACAAATATCCGTATGAATAATCTCTAAAAGATGAGAACTTCGAGTGGATCCTTTCTTTCTTAATTTTGTAAATTTTCCTTTGATGCAACCAAGACAAATATTTAAATCTGAAAAATCTAAATCCTTAAGAATGTCTTGTTTTTGAAGTTGCTGAATTCTTTCTTTTGAAATATGACCAAGTCTTTTATGCCAAAGAAAAGAAGATTTTGGTTGTTGAAAGTGCCCCTTTTTGGAAATAGAGGGAGTTTTAAAACCTGAGTTTTCAATAAGCATGACTTCTGTAGAAAAAGTGCAATTTAAACACCAATGATCATGTAAAAGATAGGCAGTACCCAACAATTGATTATCTTTATAAAATTTTATTTCGTCATCAATGAAAAAAGTAAAACCAGAATCTCTACGAAGTTTGACAACAGAAATTAAATTTCTCCTCATAGAGGGAATAAAAGCTACATCCTTTAAATCCAAAGAAAATCCTGACTCTAATTTTATTCTAACGGTGCCTATGAAATCCACTTGAACTTTGTTTCCATTCCCTACGAACACTTGCAGCTCATCCTTTCTTGGTTTCCTCTTTGTTCTGTAACCCTTGTTTTGCAAGCCATTTTTTGTAACGAGCACAATCTCGTTTCATATGTCCGTCCTTTTTACAGAAGTAGCAGAGAAAAGGTTCGGGTTTCTGGTTGGAAGGTCCTCTAGAATTGGAAGAACTAGGCTTCGAGGAAGTTGTAGACGGTTTCTTTTGCACACCCCCTTGCGGCCCAAGATATGGCTGCCTCCTTTTTCCCTTTTGTTGTTGTACTTGTTTCCCTTTATGCACAAAATTAACAGATTTTCCCTTCTCCCGACGAAGACGTTCCTCCTCTTGAACACAATTTGAAATCAGCTCGTCAGGTGTCCAACTCTCCTTTTGGGTGTTGTAGGATACAGTCATTTGACTAAAAGATGGTGGTAGGGTATTTAGGATATGAGCCACCATCACCTTTTTAGAGATGCCAAATTCTAAAGAATTAAGCTTAGCACCTAATTCTAAGACACTCATGATGTACTCTCTAATATTACCATCCCCATCATACTGTGATGAATTAAACTTAGATAGCAAAGCAACTCCTTCAGCTTTCTCAGACTCCTTATATTTCTTACCGATGGCGGCAAGATAATCAATAGCATGATCACAATCCTCAATACTACCACGTACGGCTTCCGTCATGGATCTTTTCATAACAAGTAGAGATAAACGGTTAGACCTCTCCCACTTCTCATATGCGGCTCGTTGTTGGTTAGTCCCTGTGGCATGCGTGCTATCCGGTGGGGGAGTCCTAAGTGCTATATCCAAATCTGTTAGCCCTAGCGAAATAGTTATGTCCTCCTTCCACTTCTTAAAATTCGAACCACTTAATGGTTCGACAGAAAGAACATTGCTAGGAACTGAATTTAAACATGTAAAAATAACATGAGAAACAATGTACATAAACATGCATCGATCAAGAACAATAAAACAAATATAATTGTTTAAACCCCTTTTCTTTAATTTACATATTGTATTTTATCCCAAAGATGCCATACAACATGTCCTTATTTTCTGTTCATACCGCAGGATTTATTAGAATGCATGTCTGTGAAGAAGACTTTCAGACAATCAAGATGTAAGAAGGCATCACTTTATTGCACCCTAAAAGTACCCCAGCATGCTGATCTTAACGTATAATCAAATAAACGAATTCCAAGGCTCTATTTATCAATCATAATCGTTAAAACCACAAAGTGACCAAGAAATTCTTTATAGTCCCAAGCATACTTAAACTTTTAACCAAGGTCAATTATTTAATTTCTTTTCTTGATATGGACTTTTGGTCTAACAAAACTCAACAGTAGTGTAAGTTTTATATTGTTCCTGCATAAAACAATTAATTCTTTGCAATAACAGAGAGAGGAAAAACATGCATATATCATACAAGTTCTAACATGCACAGTAAAGGACCAAATTCTTATACAAAAGAAAAGAAATCATGTTTATTGTTCAAAGGAAAAGATCATGAAAAGATCTGAACCGATGACCCTTTTTTTTTTTTTTTTTTTTTTATTAACCTAAGATCAAAACAACCTTCATGATTTCTAGATGCATACGACTGGCTCTGATACCACACTGTAATCTTTATTGGTCTGTATTCATATGCATATATAGAAACACATATTCCTTTAGTTTTGATCAACTAAATAATATACTAACCTTGTCCGGATGCCATTGCTTTGATCGGTTGACGTGGTCGATGGAATACAAGATCTTCTAGTCTCTCCAGTCTCCTTATGCTATATCTTAATGGGGCAGAATATTTAGCGTATCGACTGTGAGCCTAGGGACCCTGTATTTATAAGGTCAGATGTCTTAAAGTCCTAACCCATCAAGGATACAATAAGACACATCTTTATGACCTAGTAATCTTAACAGTATATCTCTAGGATTACATTAATCCTTTATTTGTCAGGTTTCCTATCAATATATTATTTCACATAGATAATATATTTACCGGATAATCATTATTATATTCTCAACTATTTGATCATTGACTAATTGGTTTCCTTAAGATTATATTACATGATATGTCCAATATCTTACAAGAACCTCATACACACACAACAATTCGTTGTCGAAAACCCTAGCCTCCCATATTTTTGCAGAGACATTATGGGATCACAAGAGAATTTCATCATCAACAACATTGAGAATGGAATCGACGATCATCGTAAGGGTTTACTAAGCGGGACTAATAATATGAATGGTGTTGATCAGAATAATAAGGAGCAATGGAGTGTTGGGAAGACGCCTCAAAACCTGTCATCCTCCATGGTACGCAAAAATTCAGACCCGATTATTGTTTCTAATGTACGTTTCCAGATGCTCAGAAATTTTCTGAACAATTTGCAAGAGGTGATTCTTGGTACTAAGCTCGCCGTGCTTTTTCCGGCCATTCCTCTCGCGATTGCGGCCGATTTTTACCACTTCGGAAGAGTAAGTGATCACCAAATTTATTTGATAGCTCTATATATAGTTATCTTGCTTTTAGTTTTCAGATGCTTGTTGATTTTTGTTGATATTTAATGATGATCCTCATTTGAGTTTTGATCATTCTTGTTGTGCCATGCAGCCTTGGGTTTTTGCTTTGAGTTTGTTGGGACTCACTCCGCTTGCTGAACGTGTCAGCTTCCTCACTGAGTAAGCTTGCTACCTAATTTGTAGCGTAGTCATTTTTAATCTAACACAACTCCAACAATATTATGCAAACGAAAAGAAAATAAAAGAAAATGGAGGATATATATATACAATCGAAAATCGAAGGGGTTTTGGTTCTGGAATCAAAGAAGAATTAATTACAAAACATCACTCAAACTATTATGTTATTTTCATTTTCATACTTAACTATCAAAAACTTGCATTTTTATACCCGAAGTTTCATTCTGTTAGCATTTTAATACTCTGACCACTAACACCGTTAAATTTTGAGGGCATTTTCGTTATTTCAATAAATATATCATTTTGTACATTTACTTTAATAAACTAATTTATTTTTTGAGGTTATCAAATACAAATAAAACAAATTTCCTTTAGCAAAAACAAATCCATGCACTCTTGTATGTATATATATTTTTAGAGTTACATGTTAAGCAAAACAAAATAAAATAAATTAAAATATATAATTAAAATAACTTATATCAAGAAAATATTAAATATCGATTTATATAAACATGTTTAACCTATTTTTAGGTTAAATATACCATTTTTATATAAAATATGATAAAATTTTCATCGATATTTGATATTTTCTCGATATAATTTATTTTATTTGGTTTTGCTTAACATGTAACTCCAAAAATATATATACATACAACAGTTCTACTAACTTTTATCACTATTGTTGCAAAAATAAATATTTAACTTTAGAGTTTTTTTTTTGAATACTTTTGCTAAAGTAAATTGTTCTATTTGCGTTTGATAATCTCAAAATATGAATTATTTTGTTAAAGTAAATGTAAAAAATGATATATTTATTGACATAACGAAAATATCCTCAAAATTTAACGGTGTTAATGGTCAGAGTATCAAAATGCTAACGGAATGAAACTTCAGGTATGAAAATGTAAGTTTTTGATAGTTAAGTACGAAAATGAAATAACATTATAGTTTAGGTGATGTTTTATAATCAATCCATCAAAGAATCATGAAGTTTCATTTTGAAATCAAGGGAATATTGATCAAAGATTGGTTTTTCTTACAATCGATAGAATTTCTCCCATATATAACACTCCAAAAAAAAAAAATTCAATTTGATCATAACAGTGTCGTTTGAGTTTTTGATCCGTTTGATCTTACTACAATTTCTGACTCTAACATTTGTTTTCTCAGACAAATTGCGTACTTCACTGGTCCAACAGGTATACCTTCCCCTAAATTGGAACGATTTTTTATTTTATTAATATTATTATTATTATTTTTGTAAATTACATAAATATTTCTGTGAATGGTATATATATATATATATATGTACTTGGGGTTAATTGAATTTTATTTGCAGTTGGGGGACTTCTAAATGCAACGTGTGGAAATGCAACAGAGATGATAATAGCACTATTTGCTCTACATGAGAACAAAATAGATGTTGTCAAGTATTCCTTATTGGGTTCCATTCTCTCAAACCTCCTCCTTGTTCTTGGCACCTCTCTACTTTGTGGAGGCTTGGCCAACATTAAAAAGGAACAAAGATATGATAGAGTAAGAAAACTAATTAAGAAAATAAAATTTATGATACCTTACCTAGCTAATAAAATTTAAACCAATTAATAAAATTTATTTTTGCATCTATTTATCAGAAACAGGCTGACGTTAATTCACTGCTGCTACTGCTGGGGTTACTATGTCACATGTTGCCACTTATGTTCAGATATGCCTCAGGAGTTGGCGATTCCTATGCCACCTCCACTCTTCAGTTGTCAAGAACAAGCAGTATTTTTATGCTTATTGCATATGTTGCTTATATCTTCTTCCAGTTGAAAACACACCGTCAAGTGTTTGGTTCAGAAGAGGTGATTAACAGTACTATATACGCCCAATGTAAAGAGTACTAAACAAAATTAAGGAACTCTTAATTGATGAAATGAGTTTAAACACAGGATTTGATTCGGTAACATCATGATCAAACTAAGAAATAAGAGAACTAGATGTAATAATGAATTCGAAACATAACTATATACAATAACTCGTTTGAAATTTCATGTGCTTTCATTAATGCAGTTGTTTGTTATGTAAACTCTCCTCCTGTGTCATTTCAAGGCATATGCCTCTAGCTAAGTTTGTCACCAACTCATTGCATGCATAATGCTAATCCCTTGATATATATATATATATATACATTGGAATCATTCTCCCAGATAGAGACCTTTGTCTAAACCCTAAACAAATCCATTTGCCAATTTGCCATCAATATATCAAGTTCTATGAGTCTATCAGGATTGGAAAAGGGTCACCCCCTCGATCAGGATTGGCTTATCATATGCGAAAAGGCCGGCGTATGATAAATGTGTGCAGGAGGGGTTATTCGACTACCCCTGCGTGCAGCCTGAAGCTTTTGTCTTGCTTCATATGAGAAGCTTCAGAATACAAGGAAGGCAATTTAGAATAAAAGGGAGATAATTTATAGTTAGCTGGATTTTCTCTTATAGGCATGGGACTGTGAATGAACATATATAACATGAACAAAAGTACAATCAGATCAACATTTTTCTTTGGCAGGAATGACTAATACAATAATATGTTCCCCCATTTGTGTTTGTCTTGAAGCCAAATCTTTTTGGGACAGAGGATTTGGAAAATCATAGTTTTTATTATTTATAGATTCATATCTTGGGCTAATGACTAATTTGTTTCTGTGCAATCAACAGGAAGATGATGAAGATGAAGAGAAAGCAGTGATAGGATGTTGGAGTGCATTTGGTTGGCTGGCTGGTATGACAATTATCATAGCGCTCTTGTCTGAGTATGTTGTGGGTACAATTGAGGTATATATAGACCTAATCTGAAGAGTTTTACTGTAAGTTTATCTCAAAGCGCTAGCCAACTGATGATATGCATTGTTCCTCGCTTAGGCTGCATCGAACTCTTGGGGCATTTCTGTGACCTTCATCAGCATTATTTTGCTACCAATTGTGGGAAATGCAGCAGAACATGCTGGATCAATCATATTTGCTCTCAAGAACAAGTTGGTATGATAATTACATAAGATTGTCACTGTGGTCGTCTTTCGAATCATATAATTTTACCCTGGACTAAATGTCATTTTTTAAAACTTCAATGCAGGACATATCCTTGGGTGTTTCTTTAGGTTCTGCATCTCAAATCTCCATGTTTGTGGTAAGAATCAAGATTCAAGTAAAATGAGGCAGATTGAGAAAACTACATTAATTCTTCAAATTAGTCATACAAATTAAAACCTAACTTCCTATGAATTTTCAGGTCCCTTTAAGTGTGATTGTTGCTTGGATCATGGGGATTGAAATGGATCTTGATTTTAGTCTCCTAGAAACTGGTTCTCTTGCTTTCACAATAATCATCACAGCCTTTACATTGCAGGTCTCTCTCCTGATCTAAATATTCTATTTTTCATTCTCACTTTATAATCAACTTTAGAATTAAATCATTCTTCTGTTATTAATGTTTCAGGATGGAACTTCACATTATTTGAAAGGAGTCATTCTTTTCCTCTGCTACATTATTATTGCTGCTTGCTTCTTTGTTGACAAAACTCCCATGAGTAAGTTACTACCCTAAAGTATAAACTACTATAATGAACAACTAGCTGTTAATAATTTCATACTAACTTTTATGTCATGGTTCACTTGTAGATGATTCAAAGGGGAGCAATTTGAAGAATGTACTTGAATTATCTTCCAACTATTATGCCGGAGTCTTGTTTGCTTGATTGGCAAGTTATCCCAAATAAAGCATGGTGCTTAAGAGATTTATTGGGTACTCTCTATTCCTCTTCTTCATTTGCTAAAAGAAAATTAAAGCTCGATCGTGATTCCGTTTTGGTGAACGTTGAGATGGGTTTCTGTGTGTTCTCAACAAGCTGAGGACTCTGCGGTTGGACATGAATTAACGGGAAGTTCTGTCTGAAGATGTTTGTATCTATCTTCTGCTGTCTCTGTAATAAGGTTAATTTTGCATCCTTTTGCTAGAAACTGTTGGCAAACTTGTTTAATTTTTCATTAAATTTGTGTATTTGATTTGAGCAGAGGAAATGCAATCATCATGTCTTTTTTCCTTTAGTAATTGTAATAATTCAATGGAAATAAGCAACTCTTTGATTGGAGTTCAACTTTCTATGTTTGAATATGGATTATGAACTGTCAAAGGTTTAACAAATTGTAAATAGCATCATTTCCATATAGCACGTATGAAAAAACTAATCATATTATGCGTCCTCCTAATTTGTTGTGCATGTTCTAACTTCAATACCACTTAAAGAAAGTCTGGAGAGATTACTTTCCAATCAAGAAAAGAACTCTTAAGGTACTTCTACCAAACTGTGCACTGGTAGGCTGGTAGCACACAACCATATATGTATTTTAAGTTTATTCTGTGGTTGTGGTTTGGGATAACACCATAAGAGAATATTGTTGGTGGATTGACATCAGTGCTTTCTTTTCTTATAGAGAAAAGACAAGTTCTTCGAAGAAATGTTATGTAGTTAAGAAAATGTGGAGGCAAATACATGTTTTTATCGTAAATAAAACTTATTGTAGCTTCTTTGTCACGTTTCATTTAAGACAAGTAATTTGTTATTCTAGGAATCGTGATCATGAGTTTTCTAACTCGAGACTTGGCTGCTCTGATAACATGTTAGACATTACTTGATTAGTACCGAATGCGACAACAATGTATTTTGAAAGAGCTAGATCGTGAGACTGCTCAATAACATATTTTAAACTTTCTTGTAGCTGTGAAGCCAGCAATATAACGGCCATGGTCACATTCTGCCGGCTGACTTGCCATATAATAGGCTTTGACGCCGCAATGAACAGCATCCCCAATGGTTTGATATAAACAAGAAACATATTTTGATTACAACTAGCATTTTTTTAATAATTCAACTAAAGTATATAGTATCTTAAAAAGCAAGCTTGGAATTCTGCCTATAAACTTGAGGCAAAGTACCCAGTTCTATGTCAATGGCAGCTGAAGAAACTAGAAAACCAGAGGCTGCTGCCATTGATAGTGTTGCCGCCATTTTTGGGGTAACTGGGTTAGTTGGGAAGGTACTTGCCAGAAAGCTAATATCAAAACCCAAATGGAAGGTTTACGGAATAGCTCGAGCTCCTGATAATCAGATCATACCCATTAATCAAAGTTGTTCAAACTTCCATTTCATCCAGTGTGATTTGCTAAACCCTTGGGAAACCCAGAAAAGACTCTCCTTGTTACAAGATGTCACTCATGTGTTTTGGGTCACTTGGGCAAGCCAGTACCAATTGGATAGCATTGAGTGCTGTGACCAAAACAAGGCCATGTTGTCCAACGCCTTAGATGCTATTATTCCTGGTGCAATGGCATTGAAGCATGTTACTCTTCAGACTGGGATGAAGCATTATGTGTCACTGCACGGCCCTTTCGATGAAAATGAAGCTCGATACTACAATGAGGAGTCTCCGCGAGTGAATCCAGGCTGCAACTTTTACTATGTTCTTGAAGACTTGCTCAAGGAGAGGCTACATGGTAAGATAGCTTGGTCTGTGCATAGGCCTGGTTTGCTAATTGGTAGTTCTTCTAGGACTTTGTACAATTTTATGGGTAGCTTATGCGTTTATGGGACTATTTGTAAGCATTTAAATCTCCCCTTTATGTTTGGAGGGACTAAAAAGTGTTGGGAAGAGACTTGTATTGATGGCTCAGATGCAAGGCTAGTAGCTGATCAGCAAATTTGGGCAGCCACCACTGCTGATTTGGATGAAAATGGCCATTCGTTTAATGCAATCAACGGTCCAAGTTTTACATGGAAGGATATCTGGAAAGCTGTTGCAGGAAAGCTTGGAGTACAAGTATCAGAAGACAACACATTTTCTGAGGACTTTTGGTATTCAAAAGCTATGGCTGACAAGCAACAAGTCTGGAAACAAATTGTAGCAGAAAAAGGGCTGATTGAAAATGAGATGGACAATTTGGCCAATTGGGATTTCTTGGATGTTCTGTTTCGCTGCCCGGTTAAGATTTTGGGGACTCGAGACAAAGTTGATGGACTTGGTTTTGATGTAAGGTACAAGACAGTGGATTCCATCATGTATTGGATAGACTGTATGAGAGATGAGAAGCTAATACCTTAAATTAAGCATGGTTTTGACTTGGTTTAGATTAATCTAAGTTTTTGGGGAATGTGGATACCATAAACTAGTGCAATGTTGCGCCCTATGCATGGTTTTCTGTTGACTGTTCTATTCTTTTGTTGCTTATTTTTATGATCATACAGGTGTTTTAGGGTAATGGAATAATACAGATGCATTGTTTTCTTCTCAGGTCTCCAGTTTTTACTCATCGTGTCTTGGCATATTAACTGGGGAGCTGCACTTTGTATTCATTATTGTCTATGCGTTATCATTTTGTCCTAGTATGGAGACTACAGAGGTCATATATTTTAAGGGATAGTTTTGAAAACTTACCCTCAAGGTCCTAGAGGGGGGCGGTGAATAGGCTCTTAACAATTTTTTTTCGTATAAATTCGTTTTTAGAGATAGCAATGGTTATAGCTATCAAGAATAACAAATACACAGTGACAATAAATAAAAGTTAAGTAAAATAACAATGAACACCAAAATCTTTTTTACTCGTATAAACCCTGCAACCAGGGAGAAAAACTACGTGCCCCTAACTCTTGAGGGACAAACTTTTCCACTATGTAAACTACGACTTGCTCTCCTGCCTAAACTACCCACTAGTCTAGTCTATATTTTCTCTCTTGTTTCTGAGTACCTTACTCCTTACAAGATTACAGTATATGATACAACAACGACTTGCTATCCTACCTAGTCCCAAATTAGTCTAGATCTACCTCTCTTGTCTCTAAGTGGCTACATATGAAGGTATAAGAATGTTTAACTTAGAACTCAGCTATCACTTAACTGATTCTTCTTGAACATTTCTCAGAAGTTTCACTCTCAAAAACTCAGCAATCCTAAACTGATTCTTTCATAAACCCAGCTCAGCGGGATATATCAGAACTTAGCTATCCTCAGTTGCTTCTTTCATGACCACTTCCGAGGTTGCTACACTACCAACTGATCTCATGGGTATGCAGATTGCAATGAGTTTATGAGAAAATGTTTTGTTTAGATCTAAGGTTTATAATCACAAAAGGAAGATTTAGAGACTAATGAACAATGCAAAGAAAAACCAAAACTCAACAATAATGTAATAAGTTTGTGAGAAAAAGTTTTATTCAGCTCTAAGGTTTATAATCACAAAAGGAAGACTTAGAGACTAATGAATAATGTAAAGAGAAACTAAAACCCAACAATGGAAATGTAAAAACTACATTTTGACAACCATTGAGCAAAGATAGCCTTGCTCAATATATATAGGCTAATGGAGTGCTCAAGCCAAAAGGGTGCCACAAGAGGGCAGACACGAGGGCCAAAACAAGGAAAGGATTTTGGACTTTTGTCCTTGGCCAAACTCAGAAAGTGAGAGGACATATTTGTTGTGATATGGGTCAATTATATATGTCAAGGAACCTCAAAAGAACACAACAAACCAAGAGAAACAACCACAGAGATAAGACACAAAGAACACAGATTTAAGGTGGTTTAGCAAAACTTTTGCCTACGTCCACCGGCAGAAAATACTTTCCACTATATTAATAATGGATACACCAGAAAGTATAAGAAAACAATGACACTCTCTTCTCTTCCTATCTCTCTCCTCGCTGCCCTCTCTCACCCTCTAACCGAGAATGGAACACACTTTGCTCTTTGTCTCTGCGATACAAAACCCTAGAGCTGAACTCCTCCTTAAATAGCCATAAGGATCTTCAGATCTCTTCACCAAATAGAAAATCTTATTCCTATTAGTGGTAGACAATAATGCCTCATTCCTTCTCTGTAATCAACCAAGATTACAGGTATATATACCATCATCAATAATGATATACTTTCCTTATTGGAATATCATACTCTAAGACGAAACATCTTAGGAAAAACACATGGGCCGGAAACCCAACAATATGCAGTTGTTCATGACCAAGTAAAAAGACAAACAAAACTATTCTAAACAATGTTTGTTTTAAAAGTAAGAGATAAAAGGTTTTGCAAACTTTTTCCCAAAAACATAATACCACATTGGTTTAACAAATTATTTTTTTTCTAATATCAAACAAAGACAGCTGATATATTGGTTTGTGTATTACAAACATAGCTGTAGCCTTAGAGCTCTAAATCATGAGTCATGGGTTGAGACAAAAACATCAAACCCAAAACTAAATTGAGCACAAGGGTAAGACCTTTATACGTCAATTTGAAATTCAAATTAGGATCTTTTCCAGACATAAGATTAATGTCACAAGGGTAAAAAAACTTAATCATAAGACAACATAAACAAAAAACCAAAAAGCTAGAAACCCAGATTTTTAGGATGGCAAGTGATACTGTTATCCTATGTGAAAAACCATGAAATGCACATGTATCATTTTACCTAAGTTTCATGAGATCATGTTGGTTTTTCTACTTCTTCAACTTGTTCTTTAGATGTGCAAGACTAATCTCCCAATTGTTTTAGGCTTCATATGTTGTGTTTTGTTCTATATATGGATTGCCAACAACCTTGTACCTTCATGGCTTCATACCCCTAATTGGTTCAATTTGGTTCACCTTAAACCAAATTTGTTTTACCATACTTTCATCTTCACAATGTTCAGCACTGGTTGGCCATATGCTCAGTAGACTCGTATAATTTGTTTTCTGTTAAAAACTTCCGACTTTACCTTCACTTGTAAATTTGGATTCGATTATATGCGAATGTTTGGCTACAGAATGCAAGCTAGATGCAACTTATTGTTCATCCATAAGCATAACTAACGATCACAACAATCTCCACAGACCACAACAATCATGAGCACTGATCTTTGCTACATCAATAAACCTGAACTTACCTGTAAAACCAATTATGAAAGCATGCCACAAACTCTCAAGCTCTACTATTACATTACCTCTAGCTTCTACATGGTCCTGCAATGTAAACTTGGTAAAATTATGTTAACTGGAAAAATGAGGAAAATAAATCATATGCAGAACCTCAAAAGTCTTATCTCTGTGCTGACTTCCTTCAGAAGGTAAAGAGCAGAAGAAAACCATAGCGACCCCTCATCTGTTGTATGTCACATGTGCCTTCTGCAGAAACTTCACTACAGTTTAAGTGATGAGAGAGAGAGAGAGAGAGAGAGAGACAGAAATGTATTCAAGATGAAATATCTCATTTACTTCTTCACTTTCTTTGCATCAGTAAACTCTAATGAAACTAACTCAAATCAGATGCAAGGTATGTTAACTGGTGTGTATCTATTACCAGGGACAGGATACACAATTGACTGTTATCTTTACCATGCTTCACTAGTTTCATTGATAACATAACTAAAGTTCATCAGTTCATTGTATATAAACTATCCAATAGAATTTGCAACTATCCTCAAGAATTACTGTGAAGAACTAAAGCGTAAAATTGTGTGCTAAAGTTGCTAGTTGCTGCCTATTATACTAGAGCACAAGACTGCTTGTTTCTATGGCTGGACAGATTGAAGAGTCTCTGCCACTTGAGCTTTAAGCTGTTCCAGCAGTTCATTCATGCTAGTTCTTTTGCCTCTTTCTGCTGGCTTGAACAACTTGTAGAAGAATGATTGTTGTATATAATGCGGGGAAGTCATGAATCTAGACTGATACAAATTGAACCTTCACCAGTCTATCGTTTCTGGAAGTTGAGATATCTGATCGAGAAGGCAAAGATGCTGAAGAAAAGGACATTGAAGCCGAGAAGCACAGCTACTGAAACTCCAATCATCCCAGGGCCAAAGCCAAGTGTGACTTCCAAGTATTCTTTCACAGTGCCCTTAAACGCAGGTCCAACAAGGATGGTCTCTACATCACCAAGCTGGGAAGTGATAATACCTCTAAGTGTCCATGCAACTGGACAGATGTAGTAAAACCAAACCCAATATTTCGGCATACTCTGAAATGATATTTACACAACAAGCAAGAGTTAGTTGATCAATGTAAGCGTTCGAAAAACTGACTCCCAAATTCTAAACTGTGAAAAAAGGTGCCAAGATCAATGTAGGTAACATAATATGATAGGACACATTTTTATGGAAAAACTTAACTGGTTTGGGGATGAGGAAACCAGAGTGAAGATTCCACAGTGAGTAAAATGCAGAAGAGATGACAGCTGCTAGGTGTTGAGAAGGAGTGAGTCCAACAGCCGCCATGCCATAAAGGGTGAAGTAGGTGAATGTGAGGAACATGAACAGAATATAGAGCAAGAATTTTGCTGCAACAAAGAGAGAAATATTAGTGAGGATATGATACTATGGTTAACGATGAGTTCAATTCCAATAGAAGAACTAAATAACTTACCGATTGTTCTTTCAAAATTAACCATGAAGTATGTGATCACCCCATAAACTATTGTCTGTACAGCAATGTATGGGATCTCTATAAGGCCCTGCATGACAGTAGAAGGCAAAGGAGAGTTATGTACTCTTGATTTCCAGAAAAGCAATTTTCTAAATAATCTTAATGTTTGTGTAGAGGGATTTACCTGGGCTGCTGCATAGGCGAATGGAGAATACATTCCAGCTGCTTTCTCTCGATAAAATACTGTCCTCTCAATCGAAACAATTGGCTGAACTGAAGAAGCGTTATTGACCCCAAGAAACAAGCAAGCAGAATAAAGAGCTCCCATAACCATCATCAATGATTGAATCGAGTCCCTTTTCCTACCAACATCCCAAAATGCTGAACCGAATATCAATGCAGCAATCGTAGTAAAGATTAACCTCATGGCATTATATTGTGGACTTCTCCAATACACAAGGTTTTGTTTCCATAAGCAGGTCTTAAACTGAAACAATGCGTTTTGTGAATATGTGGAAGCAAACTTTAATGGTTCCGAGTCAGGTGGAGGAATACTATACTGCTCTATGGACTCTTCCACCTCCCTGAAGCAAGAATGTGAAGATTTTTAGATAAGAAATAGCACAACCAGATATTTGTAAGAACTAATTACTATTATAGAGAACAAGTAGACAGAAGCAGCGGAGGTCTTGCTCACTGTAGCGTCACGACATCAAACCAAGGTACCTGTACTGCTCTGATTCTCTGTATATGCTAGCAAAGTCTTCACCAATTCTTTGTTCACAAGCCGGTGTGGTTACCTCCAGCATCCAGGTGGCTGGATTGTACCCGCTTGGAATTGGAGTAATTCCATTAATCGCCTGCAGAAGAAAGCGGTAATGAGGACAAACTCTCAGAGAAACACTACAACTTATTCCCATATGATATATTAGTGAACCTATTAGATTGATATGGTAACAGAAGAATTTTTTACCTGAAAGTAGTTTATCATTGTCTGGGAGTGCAGGCCTAGCTTTCCACCATATATAACTTGCCCCCCTCGTTTCATAAGAAGAAGCTGCGGATCAAATCAAAATTTAGATGATGATCATACTTATAAGTGGACAGAACATAATCAAAACTAGTGTAAGATAATAGCCTAACATACCTCATCAAATGCTTCAAATATGTCAATACTTGGTTGATGGATAGTGCAGACCACCGTTCTTCCTGTATCAACAGTATTACGAACAGTCCTCATCACAATGGCTGCTGCCCTTGCATCAAGTCCAGAAGTGGGTTCATCCATAAAGATAATTGAAGGGTTGGCAACAAGCTCAACAGCAATTGTTAAGCGTTTTCTTTGCTCTGTTGATAAGCCTGAACTGCCTGGCAATCCAACCAAAGCATGCCTTAGAGTATCAAGCTCTACTAATTTCATTACTTCTTCGACAAACTCCTACAATGTTAACATGATAAGGTTATGTGAAAATATTGGAACAATGAACAATGAGGGATGACAAAACGAATATAAATATCATAAGCGGTAGGAACCAACTCACAAGTCTTTTCTCTGCTCTGACTTCCTTGGGAAGGCGAAGAGCAGAAGAAAACCTTACAGACTCCTCAACAGTCAGTTGAGGAGAATGTATGTCAGTTTGCTCAACATATCCTGATATTCTAGCAAAAGTTCTTTGCTCTTTCGGGTAACCAGATATCTTGATGTCTCCTTCTATGTATCCACCAGTTTTCCTACCAGCAAGGACGTCCATCAAAGTGGTCTTTCCAGCTCCACTAGAGCCAACTAAAGCTGTAAGAACACCTGGTGAGAATACTCCACTCACGTTCGACAAGAGTTGCAGCCTCGGTTCAGGTATACCTTGTGACTTCATTTCCTACAAACATTAAAGATGTCAATTTTCATTACCTTTAATATATACTTGCAACATAAACTCGAAGGGCTACAAACTAGGTCACATTAACTAAAAGAATATTAAGCTGAAAGAATGTACACCTTTGGCATGTCAACATAGTAGTTAACATTGTGGAAGGTCATTGTTAAAGGCTGAAATGGTAAGATCATTCCCTTTCTTGGGATGTTATTTCCAGTCGATTTTGGGCTAGACATGGTCTTATTTTCGCCCCCTGCATAATCACGGTATTGTTAATATTACAAGTCAACTGAAGCTCCTAAATATATAATTATATGAATACATGAGTTAGATGGTGGAGTTGAGACTGACCATCTGCAGCAGGACTCCCTTCTGAGTCATCAAGTGGAAGCACTGTCTGGTTTTTCCTTGGTGCTGTGAAGAACATGTGATGAACAACATTCTTAGAGATGATATAGAAACAAGACATGATATACAAATTTTCTAAGCTGAATGCAGTAACTAAAGATACATGCATACAATTATTTTCTTCAAACTTACGATTTAGGTACATTAAGGCCAGAGTCACTATGCAATTGAAAACCAATGCATAAGCAATAAGAGCACCAACTCCAGTCCAATACCAGTAATCACCATTTGGTAAGTCGTATTGTTGGAGAACAATTTGCCCAATTGTTTTGTTAGTAAAAGGAGATGTCTGCAAAGTTCCGAAAGTTTAGATAATGAATTCCACATCCGATGAAAAATGTAAGGAACTAACTAACATTTTGATCCTTTGATTCAAAAATTGAGATAAGCATACCTTGAGCCACCTTACAGCAGTAAATTCATTTACAGAAACTGCGCGTTGTGCATATGATAGTGGTGATATCCAAAAGGCCCATTCCCACCATGGCTTAATGCTATCTGAAAAAGAAAACGCAGGGCAGGTAAGTTATTACACATATAAGAAGGAAAATTACTAATAATAACCACTCATAACTAATCAAAAGATTTTAGTACCTTTGGGAATGATGAATCCTCCAAAACAAAATATAACAATTAGTGCAGCTGATCCAAATGTATTGGCAGTGACCATGTCTCGTGCAAGAGATGCCATTGTCCGGAAGAGACCCAAAGCCATTTGGTGCACAGCAAATAGCAACAACATGAATCGGAAAAATCTACCCGCACCGGGGGCAAAACCAACAATGTAGTATACAACACAAGACCATACGATAGCTTCAACCATAGAGTAAGGTATGCGCAGAAGCCAACTAGCACCAGACCATGCCCACGCAGGATGAAAGTAATTGTCCCTTTGCTTGTAAAAGACTGGGAGCCGAGATATCATAAGGGGTAGCTCGGTAAACCCATTAAACATCATGTGCACCAACCCAAAGAACAAGCAAGAATGATAAAGGTTGGCATTCATTTCATCTGTGGGGTGTATTGTCCATCTAGAAAACATTGTGCATGTCATAGCTCCAACAAATGCAACCTTCAAAACAAGTGTATATGACATACAGATTAAGATATGTAAAAAGGATTATACATTTGAAAATGAAAATAGCACTCGAGTGTCCAAGTAAATTAAGCATATACCTGGCAGGTCCTAAATGTGTAAAGAAACCTATGCCTGCTGATCAACAGTAGTTCTCGCGAAAAGCATGCCCTACAAAGCTCCCATTTTGAGGTTGCATATTTAGTTTTTGGCAAAGCCGAAAGAAGACTTTTAGATCTATCATATGGAGCAGAGAGATCGTCATCCACAGCCTTTCCAAATCTGGACTTCTTAAAGGCTTCTGCAATTTCTGAGACAGAAAGGTATGCGTATGGTTTCGAACGATCAGCCCAGTACTGAGCTTGATCCTTCTTAGACGTTACCTGGCAATAGAGTTAAAATGGGTAGCTAACTGTACTTTGTGGGAAACGTACTTGAACAAAGTTATTATAAATCAATAATATGCTGGGTTTACTAGTTCTGTTCCTCCAATGTGTTCACTTACTTCCCTATATTATATGTTTTAGTATTTTCATAGTAAGAAATAAATGAGGTTTAGACTTCAGAGTAGGAGAGTGAATAACAGAAAATAGCACCAGTGAATGAGAAAAATTTCCAAGTATTGAAGTGCTGGCTGTTATTGATGTACCTCTTGAAGAAAATCTGCAACACCCTTTCGCGGTGGTAGTTTGAAGCCTAATGACTCGAAGAACTCCAACACTTCAGCTCGAGGGCCTTGATAAACCATGTGTCCTTCGGCTAGTAGCACTAAATCGTCAAACAATTCAAATGTCTCTGGTGCAGGCTGAAGCAGAGCTATTAGTACTGTAGCTTCCATGTGATGAACAAAATTCCCTATACATTTAACAATTTGATAGGTAGTAGAACTATCCAGTCCAGTAGATATTTCATCCATAAACATGGCTTTTCTTGGTCCAACTGCCATTTCACCTGTAGTAACCCTTTTCCTCTGTCCCCCGGAAACCCCTCTTAACATGTCATTTCCAACAATTGTCTCTGAACAAAGATCAAGACCGAGCACTTTGAGAACATAATCTGTTGTGATGCTGTGCTTACCACCAACAGATGATGCCTTCATGAATGCATCAATTTCTGGATCTGGCCTTATGTTTTTTTCCTTCTCTAATTTGACCAGCTCTTTCATATACGCTGCAAAACCTTCGCTGGCACCTTGACATCTAGCTGCAAAGTCTAAGGTTTCTCTCACGGTGAGTTCTGCAATGTGATTATCTGTTTGGCTTATGTAAGCAGCAGTTCTTTGAATGCAGAACTCATCAGGCCTATGGCCATTGTAGGTAATGCTACCACTTTTCTGAAGACAAAGTACAAAAATGTTAATGTGCATTGTTAGACCCAGTGGTAAATATAAAGTATTACTTGTGAACTGAAATTTAACTACACTAAATTAGCCTCCATCAACTTTAAAATTTAAGAACCCCTAATTCATATGTCTGAAATACCAAAGAGAGATATATTGAATTTAGTCCATCATAATTTTCGTTACTTTCAAATGCAAATTCAATCTTGACGAGTGCAAATAACATTGAATTATCTTGTCGACTGTTACTCTCCTGCTTTGTTTTTCTTAGTTCATGGTTCTCATATTGAGATGGATTTTTGTTTACCTAATAACAAAATATTCAATGCTGAAATCATTGATGACAAATTGAGATGGGTGCCTAGTTAAGCAGAAAATGACTCAATAGCTGTGAATCAGGAATAGATCGACAGTTCGACACACACACGCACGCGCACACACAAGTATGAACAATATTCACCAACTGCTGACCTTTAAGTTGCCGTCCAGTTTTCCTGCAAGAGTCATGAGCAAAGTGGATTTGCCAGAACTTGGGGGTCCTAAAAGCAAAGTCATCCTACGAAAGGAAAAGAAGAAACATTATTATCAAGCTGCACCTCTATGCTGATATTATGGTTACATTACACGTGAAAGCGATGAACTTCTTCAACATAGCACCAACGCATCTAGTATCTATTTATACTTAAGCAGTTGATGAAGAGTAAACGTAATATGCACAAAATACTATCCGTATCTGGTAACTATGTCTATCAATGCATGATCACAATAAATACTCTGCCTTTTCTAATTTCCAACGTCTCAGTTTCCTTTTATATGCAGCAGGTCAAGTCATCTCAATTCCAAAATTAATACAAGCACTTCCAGTTAACGAGTTTAGCTGCAGAACACGTATAAATCATTTACCTTCCGGGTTTGATAACGCCGCTGATGTTGTTCAAGATTGTTAAAGACCGTCTCTTGGGTTTAAAAATCCTCGAACTAGTTAAAATACCCTGCATTGCATCAAAGAACTCGCAGCTGGTTAAGATTGGTTCAGGAAATTAAACTCATTGCTATATATATATTATGTACCTCTATACCATCACGAGTATAGTTAATGAGAGTAGGCAAAGCTCTTGATCCTGTTTGAACGTCTGCTACTACATTCAGATTCTCGTACCGCACTTCCACTTTTCGAACCTCCAATTCCACTCTTGAAGCCAAAAATGGGGGCAAAAATACACACAGAACAAGTACGTCATGGAAGGGGAAACAGTAAAAGATTGATCATAAAATTTACTGTATATCTACAATCTGAAAACTTATGATACCAAACTACACTACTCCAATCTGAAATTTACTCAGTTTATGGTCTTAATTTACACTACGACGTCATCACTTATTGGAGTCCAAAATTGCTGTATATTAATAATTTCAGTTTATGATCCTAAATTGCTCAACTAAAACTGTTTAATACTACTCAATTTACTGAATCTGCTTTCTAAGTCATTATTCCGGTGAAAAATACCCCCAAGTTCTGCAGGTGATTCTAGACCGTCGATTCCATAGTAGATAGACGAAAAAGTTCGAATCTGTACGGCCCATGCATGCAGCTTCATATTTACCAAAATTGAAAGAAACGTTTCCATAAATAAATCAATCAAGGAACACAAAAAAGGAAGTCATTGCTGTTTAATATTGCTAGGGTTTTTAATTAGTAGTTACAATCAAAACGATAATCAAGCTTAACTAATCCAACAAAGAAAGAGGGAGTCGGTGACGCAAGAAGTGACGTTAGGGGGCGGTGTACCTGTCGAGGCGTTCCTTAATGGCGGAGAGGAGGCGGTGGTTGTCCTGGTCGTTAGTGGCGAGGGCTTTCTTGACGACGAGTTCGCGGCGTTGGCGATCGAGTTTCCGGACGTCGATGGTCTCCGACTTCTCCGACTTGAGAATGGCGGTGCTGGATTGCTTCTGCGACGGCAGCCGTCGGATCGCCTCCCACATCAGCTCCTCCTCGTCCTCCTCAACCGACTCGGCGTTCGACGGCCGCGCGAACGTCTCGCTCGTCCCCTCGACGCCCAATTCGAAGTACTCGCTCCCGTTCGACGCCGCCATTGTCGCTGGAACTCAAACCCTAAACCAAAATCAAAATCGGAATCGGAATCCGGAAACTAAGCCTCACTCTGATCACTCTCTCTCTCTCTCTCTCTCTCTCTTCTCTGAGAGGGAGTAACACAGAGATGGAATTTGAGAGCAAACACACGAGGAGGCTGTGATTTTTATAGACGTGGAAAATCGTGAGCTGGAAGAAAATCAAGTTGGTAACTAAACAGAGAGAGAGAGAGAGTTTGGGTGGGACTGAAAATGCTAACGGAATTTGAGAGAATTCCGGGGTTTCATCACGGATCTTATAACAGTGTACTACTCTTCTAGAGCTTAGAGGGGGCTTAATTGTCATTCCGTGTTATTTTTTCTTTTTCTTTTGTGAGCTAAACCCCGCGAATTTTGAACGAGGTTTTATTTACTATTTTGACACACTTTGGGCTTATAGTTTACTAAAGAAGACTATGCAAAGTAAATAAGCAATAATCTCACATCGTGGTCTAAATCTTCTTTTTTGGTCCTCATTTCTATATTTTCAGTGTCCAACGTTCAAAATCTGGTATGTGTTTAGATTTTATAAAATTCTACAAAAGATTAATGCATTGTCGCATATGCGACATGCGGTAATGCATATAATCATTGTGAAGTTGTAAAATAAGTTTTTAAAGTATTAATATCAATATTTAAAGTGACAAATATTCTAAGTTACCACAAATGATGTGTTATTAAAATGTAAAACGTATGTGTTCATGCATTAGATACGAGCTTATGAATTCTAACAACTAGTATTTGCAACCCCTATATGTGATCACTTTTTTATGGACAATTAATATTGTGAGTGCTTAGTAAAATTCTAAAAGAGTACGTTGGAAATGTAATTAGAGCGCTAAATTAAAAATTGTGACTTGGACCCCAAGTTACATATTACTTGAATATTTTTTTTAGGATAATGATCATTTGCATAAAAACAGATAAATAAGAACAATTCTAATGAAAATTTCTTCATGCATGCGGCTATTTTAATGATTTACATTAAAATAATTTTTATACCCGCGCTCGGTTTTTTTCTCACTCTCCGTCCCGATTTGAAACTCTCTCTCTCTCCTTCCTCGCCGGATTTAGTACCTCTCGGCCATGGCTCTCTCTCTCTCTCTCATCAACCCAGACCTTATTCTCTTCACCTCGCCAGCACCATCCCAGCCTCCACCGCGTCGCACCAGATCTCCTCCGCCTGCGACGTCGTCTAGTCCTTCCTCCACCGCACCAGATCTCCTATCGGATCCCGGAGCAACTCCGATCTGCGCCAAGCCGGCGACGACGAGAGAGTAAGGTTGTGGTTGCTGCCAGGGCGCGCTCTGGGCTAGATCTCCTCCGCCTGCGACGCCGTCTAGTCCTTCCTCCACCGCACCAGATCTCCTATCTGATCCCGGAGTGACTCCGACCTGTGCCAAGCCGGCGACGACGAGAGAGTAAGGCTGTGGTTGTGGTTGCTGCCGGGGCGCGCTCGGTTGGAGTTCGATCCGGGATGGATCGTGGCTGGGGAAGGGCGCTGCTTGCCGGCACTTGTTCTGCAGAGTAGTGAGGTGCGCTGGGGCCGGTGGAGGAGGCCGGTGCCGTCGGGTAAGGTGGGTGCCCAGAAAAGAAATATGGGTGGCCAGAGCATGATCTCAAGTATAGAGTTTTTGTTTTTGTTTTTTTATTATTAATTTTTTATCTTTACATTTGAATATTGAAGTAGTAAGTGATTATTGAGGGTTGATAAGTGATTATTGGGTATCAGTAAGTAATTATTGGGTGTCATTAACTGAAAACTAAGTGATTATTGAGTGTCCGTAACCGAAAACTAAAGGTTATTGGGATCAGTAACTCGATTATTAGGGTCAGTAAATCTTTTTTTTATTACATTAAGCTGAAATAAGTTATTGAGGGTCAGTAACTAAGTTATTGGGGGTCAGTAACCGAGTTACTTGGGGTCAGTAACTGATTATTGGGGGTTAGTAACTGATTAGTGAGGATCAGTAACTGAGTTACTGGGGGTTAGTAACCGAGTTATTGGTTACCGAAATCCGATGATCGGGGAAAATCCGAGTTACTGAGGGTTGGTAACCGAAATCAGTCGACCGAAAAAATCCCAAAACCGGTGACCGGAATCCGACGGCCGGAAAAAAAATCCTACAACCGATGAGGCTTCGGCAAAAAATTTTCTCTCTTGCATTTTCTCTCTCTCTCTCTATATGCATATTTAAGAGGTGAGGTTAAAATAGTCTTAAAATAATATAGTTTGTTAAGATTTTAGTAAAAATTTGTGTATTTGGGCATAAAAAAGTTACCTTATATTGCATGAATTCATAAAAAAGATTGTTATTAGAACGGGGACGAGGGATGTACTAAATGGGTATTTTCCCTTTTTTTTGTTTTTTTTTTGTTGAGATGAGTTGCTGAAAGCTTCCAGTGTTTCTAGTAACTCAAAGGTATGTTGTCCTATCAAAACAAACAAACAAACAAATCGAAGGGGAGGATTTTGTTTGACAGCTCAAGTTTACACCAAAATATTTGTTAGACAGCTCATTAGAGCTAGGTTAAGGACTAGAGATCTTAATCATCTACTCTAATTAGGATATTAATTGATCCTTCCTGCCCTTCTTGTGGTAATGATACAGAAACTTTAGACCTTTCTGTTTCTTAATTGTCAGTTTAGTTACGAAACAAACTTGGCAGCATACTCAATTCAGCAGCACCACCTCTCGATTGGTTTAACACTGGCATGGCCATGATTTGCTATTACATTATGTACGCTAAGTCGCTAACTGCTATATGTTTTTCTAACGCGCGCGGATTCTGGCCTCAATAGAAACATCTTCCTGCTAAATCATATTTGATGTCATCCTCCCCCTCAAGTTTTGTAGATTTCAATTTTAGTAGTTCACTACATAAGAATAACCAAGGAGCTACTGCTTTAGCTCTTCCGGTGTGTCTCCATGCTGCGCTGATTCATAGTTTTACCAAGACTGACGTGGAAGACGACTCAAAAATCTTAATGGACTGCATCAACAATGCAATTTCAGTTTCTGGGAGAATTTAGATGCTAATCCATGACAATAACTCATCGCCAAATCCCCGGAATGTGTCTGGCTGCCAGAGTTGCCTATAGCTTCTGTTAGCTTAACGGTATACAACTTTGGACTTGCTCCTTATAACCATAATTAACGGTAAAACCAAATATGAAATGATGTCTGATGAGTCATTCTAGTAAGGTTTTGAGAGAAGCAAATCTCAAAATTATAAGATCACGTTCTACACATTAATATCCACAGTACAATACAAATTCACACCGCACTATAATACAACGCAGAATTGCTACGATTACAGTCTAGGCAATTTCCAACCAATGATATATGCGCACTAGACTATATCTGAATTCATTTGCAATCGGAAATTGCCTGCGCACGCAAAAACTGCAGCACAGTTCATGATAGATCCAAAAGAACCTAAAAACCACCGCGGAAGGTGCTTACAAAAGGAATGAGATGTTAACCTAAAGCGTTGGTCATGCTATGTCAAAAAGCTCTGGCCCAATGTGATAAAAGAGGAGCAGAGACTCGATTTTCTGTACAGGTTTGGCAGATAAAGAACCATAAAACTACCACAGGAGTGTCATTAAACCTTAGATGTCAGAGCGTCTGACCTTAACAGATAGATTTGATTTGGACTGAGATTTCTTTTGGGACTTGAACTGCTTGCCCTTAGGGATGGACTTGTCATCATCAGAATCATCACTTTCACCCCCAAACTTCCGTTTTCTACTCTTTTTCTCATCTATGTCACAAACAACAATCTTCCCTATATCCATCTGTTCCACAGGCTCAGACTTTTCCTTTGGCCTCCAAATGAAAAGTGACCTGAGCATATAACATGGTTAAGAAGACATCATCATCCTGACACAGAGTATTCCAAGTATGGCAAAGAATTTTGATATTAAAATTAGATGCCGAGCATGTAAGTGCTTTAAGTCCCAAACCTTGAGCTACCGGATGCCAAAACATCATCACGTGGATGCAGCTTGTTCACTGGACTGATTGTGGTAATGTTTGGATCCATGATCTCAGCAACTAGTTGCCCTGTATTGATGTCTATGAAATCAATGGGATGCAGAGCAGCTCCATTATAGTTTTCATTTATATAACGACCAATAACTGCAAGTGACTCTGACGAGTCCTGAACCAAAAGGTATATTAGATTTTCAAAATGAGACAAAGGAAACAGAACGCGCGAGAGAAAAGTTCATATCACCTTTGGATCCCATTCAGCTCGGAAAGGAGTCAGATAGCGATTAAAATCATGACTGTGCACAATCTCTCGGCTTGGGGAATCCATATTGCCAAAGATGGAATCCCAAATACAAAGGCGGTTGTCCTGTGAAGTGGTGAGAATTTTACTGCCGGATACTGGAGAGAAGTATGCAGAGTTAACAACACGGCTGTGTGCAAGGTCATAAATGGAGGAACCATCTTCAATTCGACGAATGTCCCATATGCGAGCCTAAGTAGTAGAAACCATTGCAGGTTACCAATAGTGTATCTATAGTCAGGTTACCAAAAGTGTATCTACAGGCACATATTTACAATCACAGAGTTGCTACACCTTAGAGAATTTCGAAGATCAGAAAGGGAAACTGAAAAGTATATCCTATAAGAGAACACAAATATGACCAACATACAGATGTTATTCTATAGACTAGAAAAGACCAGATACAAACATGATACATAATTCAATATCATATAGTTACAGAGTCGTATAAAATTTGAGCAAGATCATAGATGTAAATTGAAATATTTAGGGTTTGATTCTCCATAGCTACTTACATTTTCCCAGCTAGGATGGGATCCAAACCCCTTTCAATAAAAAATAAAAAAAACAAAACAAAAAAAACTAAAATGTTTACCCTTTGAAGAAAACAGACATGAGCGACATACAGAAGTTAGACTACAGAGTAGACAAGGCCAGAGAACACTCAAAAAGCAATCCGAACTTACAAAATGATCGTTTCCACAACTCAGGAGAAGGTCTGGTTGAACAGGATTGCTGTGGAGTCCAACAACTTTGCTACCTTTCTTATGGATCAAAATTGGTTTCCCAGTTCTGTTATTTGACCGAGTATCAACCCTATGCCATAAAACAAATAATATTAATAAGAAAAGATAGCAGAACTGAGTGCGTTTGCATGGAAGGTATTTTTTTTTTCTTTAAAGGAACATGCTGATCAGACCAAAAGGTTGACAAGCCTGCAGCAGTGCAGCAAAACACATTAAAAGCTTCTCTGTGAAAAGACCTGATTTTTTTTTTTTTTCAAAATTGCATAGTATGCATTGCATACCCATACTCTCTAATTTGAGAAAAGTAAAACACTCAGTTTCATAAGCCCCTTAGCATATCATTTATGTTCTTGCTGCTCAAAGAGACATGGAATTTTAAGAACCAAACACTCTTAAAATAACCAACCCCCAGATATAAAAAGACAAAAGAAGAACCAGAACTAAAATAATGTCTGTACTTCGACTAAAGCTGATAGCCAGACAAAATATGACAACTTCTAACAGGGAAATAAGATGGCAAACACGAAGAAAAGTGCCACTATACCACCTGCCTACAAAATTCACTCCTTACATGATCTTTCTTGCCTCTTTACTTCCTGACTATGTCTCTGATAAAAACACTTACATGTAGAGGTAACCAAAGTTATCAGCAACAAGTACAGCACCTTTCTCTGCATTTATATCCATGCCATACAGCATTCTCCAGGTGCTTGGACCCTAGAAACATGACACATAAGCTTATTATTTAATTTCTCAAGAAACATTTTTTATAAATAGAATCCTAAAACGCATGTACAGAAAGCAAGTGGACATGGACAGGATAAAGAACTTGGGAAGACACACACATCAGAAACAAGAACGCTCAACAGTGACCAAATCAGCCTAATCAACGCATAACCCCTAAATTTTCAGCCGCTTCAAAATTTAAAACATAAATGAAGTGTTGTGACATCGGCCAATTATGTATGTCAAGAAACCTCAAAAGAACACAGCAAACTAAGAGAAACAACCACAAAGATAAGACACAAAGAACACGTACAGATTTAAGGTGGTTCAGCAAAACTTTTGTCTACGTCTACCGGAAGAAAACACTCTCCATTATTAATAATGGGTACACCAGAAAGTATAAGAAAACAAGGATACTCTCTTCTCTTCCTATCTCTCTCCTCTCTGCCCCCTCTCACCCTCTAACCGAGAATATTGGAACACACTTTGCTCTTTGTCTCTGCGATACAAAACCCTAGAGCTGAACCCCTCTTTATATAGCCATAAGGATCTTCATATCTCTTCACAAAATAGGAATTCTCATTCCTATTAGTGGTAGGCAATAATGCATCTTTCCTTCTCTGTAATCAACCAAGATTACAGGTATACCATCATCAATAAGGATATCATTTCCTTATTGAAATACCATACTCTAAGACGAAACATCTTTAAAAAAACACATGGGCTAGAAACTCAACAATCTCCCGCTCCAGACCACCAGCAGGGAGGAACACTGGCACGACTCTAGCTCTTGGAATAGGGAGAAAAGCGAGCGACTAGGAACACTCTCCAAGTGAGAGCTATGCTAAGCTACGGACCAAGCAGGAAACTTTGGAAGGTATCCCTGACCGGGATAATAATGCTATCCTTCCGCTGGTTCCCTATCCCAGTCCAGCTCAATCCATCCCAAACCCCAATTGAGTGTCTCCAGCTCACTCCGCGCTGAAGCAGGAGGTCAGAGAGTGTTTAAATGACGGATTTGCCCCCGGTGAAGAGGCGTTGCCGGCGGGAGGCGATGCCGAGGCACGTGGGGGTGATCATGGACGGGAACGTGAGGTGGGCCAGGCGGAGAGGGCTGCCGTCCGGGGCGGGTCACCAGGCGGGTGCCCGAGCGCTGAGGGAGCTCGTTGACTTGAGCCGGAAATGGGGGATTAGGGTTCTCACTGTCTTTGCTTTTTCGTATGATAACTGGGTTCGCCCAAAGGTCAGTGCGCGGTCTTATTTTTCACTAGTGTAGTGTTTGTGAGGAATGATTTGGTTTGGTTATAGCGTAGATGGAGGTTGAATTTTTGATGAGTTTGTTTGAGGGGGTGATCAAGTCAGAGATCAACAATCTTGCCAGGTACAATCTTGACCTCAGCTCTTGAAATTTTCTTAACAGAAATTGAAACTTGATTTAATCTCAGTGTTTGTAGCTTCGTACCCTTCTGTGTCGCTTCTTTAACTAAATAAGAAAGATATGGCCTTGTTAGACAAGAGGTTAACTTCCCTTGGCTTAAGGGGGACCTATAACACAAGAGGTCTCCATGTCAAACAAATTCGATTTCATCTTCGCTGGATAATACAAATCAAACTAGAATGTTTGATGAGTTTGTTTGAGGGATTCATAAAGTCAGAAATCAATTGTCTTTCCTTGTACCACTTGATCTCATTTGTCTTTGAATTTCTTTAACCTGGATGCATTAATTGCTACTAGTTTCAATGGATCATATTTCTGCTTATCTATGCTGCAAAGGATTTCCGTAACCAGGCGCTGGTAGCTTGCTTCCAAGCCTTGCCTTATATAATAGTTGTTTGTTGCCATGGTCCGAAGGAGCCTTAAGCACTTATACAATGCTCAAGTCAAGGCTCCATCCTACTCGTTGTCCAGAGCCTTGACCTTTTAACCTGGTTAATGAGCAAGATTGGATTTAGATTACTATTAAGGATTGGATTGGACTAGGAAAACCTAATTCTATTTGACATTGATGCTTGGTTGAACAAAACGGCTGATCATATTCAGTATTTCAAGTGTCAACTTTAAGACTTCCCTACTATTAGTTTTATGTGGTCTGTGCTAAAATTTCTTCCTCTGAGAACTGATTCCGGTGACGCTTTTTGCAATCACCTGGTATTGGTTGTTAATTGTTAATTGACGGATGTATCTGCTGAAATGCGCCAGAAAAAAAATGTTCGGTGACGCTTTTTGCAATCACCTGGTATTGGCTGTTAATTGTTAATTGACAGATTTATCTGCTGAAATGCGCCAGAAAACAAAGTTTTCTGATTGTATGGGTTTCTGGTGTTGTATGTGCTTGAGGTCGTCAATATTTATCCAGCTGACCTGATCTCAATATAGTCATACTCATAAATGAAAGCACCTGATTTTGTTATGATAGGGAAGGCATTCGAATATCAGTCATTGGGGATTCTGCAAAGCTCCCAGATTCTTTACAGAAACTGATAAGTGATGCACAGGAGAAAACGAAAGACAACTTCAGACTCCAACTTATTGTGGCAGTGAGCTACAGTGGGAAATACGATGTAGTGCAAGCATGCAAAAGCATCTCTCAGAAGGTAAAAGACGGCCTCATTCAAGTTGAAGATATCGATGAAAGCGTCATCGAGCAGGAACTGGAGACTAAGTGTACCGAGTTTCCTTACCCTGATCTACTCATCCGAACCAGCGGTGAGCTCAGAGTCAGTAACTTCTTGTTGTGGCAGTTGGCCTACGTACACTGAACTTTTCTTCGTACCAGCTCTTTGGCCTGATTTTGGGAAGGCCGAGTTTGCGGAGGCGTTGATATCATTTCAGCAAAGGCCGAGACGTTATGGTAGACGAGATTTATAGGAATCTTTTTGTAACTTGTACAGAACAAATCAATCCTGTTTGCAACTTTGATTAGTATTTTCTGTAATTACCATATGATTTGTACCTGTATGGGATGGTGAAAAGCTGATAACTGAGTGGGGGTAAGATAGTCCTTTTCACAAAAAAAAATTAAAAATAAATAAATAAACTGAAGGATAGTACATAAGCAAAGCAAAGCAAGCAAGTTTGAGATACAAAAAGAGATTTGAGCTTTCTCTGTCAATCCAATAGACCCATAACCGTTCGAAATTCGAGACCCAGAGATGATGAAATTGATGGCGAAAACGTCTTCTTGTTCTTCTAGTTCTTACTGCAGATCCCCAAGAGGTATGCCTTTTCTTCACTTCACTCCTCTTGTTGCTTTGTTTCATTCTCTACACACGATGCCGAGCAAGTCTAGAGAGACCCCATCTAGGAAATCGACCCTGGAAGCCCAAAGTGAGTAATGTTGAGGATGCCTTGAAGGTGTTCGATGAATTTCTTCACAGGCGTCCTCTGCCGTCTGTTATCCCTTTCAATCAAATCTTGACCCAACTTATCAAGCTCAAACAATTTGAAACAGTCCTTTCTTTGAACAGACAAATGGGTCTCCTCGGAATCACTTCTGATGCTTATACTCTAACCATTGTCATCAACTGCTACTGTCGTTTGAACCGAATGGAGTATGCCTTGTCTGTCTTGGCCCACTTCTTCAAATTGGGTCTTCAACCAAATGTCACAACCTTCAACACTCTTCTCAATGGTTTTGTTCTCCGAAATGGTGTGGCTGATGCAGCTCGACTTTTCAGCAAAATGGTGGAGGGAGGTCACTGCCAGCCGGATGTATTTACTTTCAACACACTAATCAAGGGCTTTTGCGCGATCGGAAACAACACTGTGGCTAATCAGTTACTCGGGAAGATGGATGAAAGAGGATGCCAGCCTAACATAGTGACCTATAACAGACAGCCTGGGCAAACATACACGGGTTGACGAAGCATCGAAGTTATTTTCAGAAATGGTTGGTAGAGGTATTGCTCCCAACGTTGTTACTTACACCTCATTGATTCAAGCAGCTTGCAATATAGGCCACTGGAATGAAGCTACGAGGTTGTTGTTTGAAATGGCCAGTCAATGTATCTTTCCAGATGTATTCACCTTCAATATCCTGGTTGATGCGCTTTGTAAGGATGAGATGGTCGTGCAAGCCAACAGTGTTGTTCAGATTATGATTCAAAGAGGAATTGAACCTGACACGATTACATACAATTCCCTTATGGACGGTCACTGTTTGCGAGGAGAGTTGGACAAGGCAAAACAAGTTTTTGATCTAATCGTCAGCAAGGGCTTCTCTGTTGATGTTCATAGCTGTAGCATACTGATTAACGGATATTGTAAGGGTAAAAAGATCGATCAGGCTTACAAGATTTTCAAGGAAATGCCTCGTATGGGAATTGTTCCTAATACCATTACCTATAGCAGTCTTATTGATGGTTTTTGTAAAGCTGGGAGACTACAAGAAGCAGAAAAGTTGTTCTCTGAGATGCAAGATTGTGGCCAACTTCCAGATATTCAGACTTATAATATTATACTTGATGGCCTCTGTAACAACCAACAACTTTCCAAGGCAATTGAATTGCTTAGAGAGATGGAAGGGAACAAGTTGAAACCAGATATTGTAGCTTACAGTATTATCATTGAAGCTCTGTTCAAAGCTGGGAAAATTGAATCTGCAACAGATGTCTTCTCTGGGTTGTCATTGAAAGGAGTACAGCCTGATGTATGGACATACAATATAATGATCAAGGGACTTTGTAATGGTGGCATCTTAGTTGAAGCAGAAAAGTTGTTTAGAGAAATGGAGCAAAAAGGCTGTTCTGCTGATGGCTGCACCTATAACACAATTATCCGAGGGTTTCTCAATAACAACGAGACATCAAGGGCTACAAGTCTTATTGAAGAAATGAGTGAGAGGGGTTTCTCTGGAGATGCAATAACTATGGAATTGATTGTTGATTTATTGTTGAAGGATAAAGTTGACCCTGTATTATTAGCATGGCTTAAAAATTCTGTCTGAAGTTAACTGAATATTTGAAATATATATTTTCAATTTCACTAGGAAACTTGAAACTGTTGTAGCCCGGCTCCTTTAGCAATCTTGGGTGTTTCGTGAATCCTGTTTGTAAGACTACCATTGAAACATAATGTCAGTTCCTTTGTTGCTCTCCAATTTTGGGTCACATTTGGTTTCTATATCGTTATGATCGTGTGTGTGCACATGATCGTCTGTATGTGTGTCCACACTCACATGATAGACTGGATAATAGTATCTGGCTATATGTATATCTGAAGAATTATTTCTCATTCATCTGATAAGACAATGAAAAATGACTTTGCAATTATTCCTCCTTTTTAGAGTTCTTTTGTGTTTAATATCAATGTCCTAAACTAGTGAATTATCCAGGGTCCACTTTTTAACTGATTCTTGCAAATGATCTCTTCTACTGTGTCTCAGGGTAATATATTTGTTATGGCTTTGGTACTGAGACTACTGACAGTTGCCTTGCCATATGGAAATTCCCAACTTTTAGGATGCTGCATCAGAGCAGATTTAGTATATTGTCTGAATGAGAGTGTTACCTCTGTTTAACCCAAAGGAGATTTAGATTGGGATATGCATCACTTATCCAATATAGCTTGTTTCAGGACTCCTAGGTTATCCTGGCTCTAATCTGTATGTTGCTCTTGTTTGTTGTAGTACTATATATCATCTGCAGAATGGAATAGGATAATTGTAAGAATGGAACCGTATGATTAATGTTAAATAGCAGTATGAGAAGGAGTGGATCTGAGATTCTGATGTAAAACTATTCTTTGACTTTTGCGCTATGCTTCAGATAGATGAAATTATGTCTTGTAATATCTGTAAGATATGCTGTGACTAATTATAGCATAAATTGTAGGTATTCATCCAGGTCAGCAAGGCAAAAAGGGTTCATGAAGCGGGTGCTGAGAAAGCTTGTTAAGCTTTGTTGAAAATGGGGGTTTACTATTCCCAGATATCTTAGTTTCTTATGATAACTGGAGTTGGACCAAGGTCAGTTGAAGCAATAAAAGTACTTTTTGGTTTTTGTGCTCAAAAAAGCAATAAGAAGCTCGATTTGTGGTTTTGTTTGTTTGTCTTTGTGGAACTTTGAAATGATTTGGTTTGGTTATAGTGTCGCTGGAGGTTTGTTCTCTTAAGGAGCTTGTGTTAGAGGGTGACGAGGTCAGGTCAGAATATTATTTCTGTGCAGCACAGCCAGCATGCTGCAATCACAAAATTACTATTTTAATTGATCTTTCTAGTTTATAGACTCTGTGTTCATTTGTGTCATCATTGGGTGGGGGTTTAGGCTACTACTTGCCTTATACTTGGTTTAGTAAGATGGCCTCAACCAAGGCCTTATTCAAGTTGATGCTATGAAAGACTGCCTCCTTGAATAAGATAGCACAGATACTGAGTTTTTCTATCTTGATGTACTAATTAGAACCAATGTGAACTCGGAATTGATAACTTCTCCTAATGGCAGTGAACTCGATGGACATTTTGAATTTGAGCGGACTAAGGAGTTCAAGCTGTCGTTAGGACATACAATATATTGATTAGTGGACTTTGCAAAGGAGGATATTAAGTGAAGAAAAAATAGGAATGGAACAAAAAGGGAGTACTCAATATGATTGGATCTATAACACAATCATCCGCTACAGTACTTATTCAAGATATGCGTGAGAGGGGTTTCTCAGCAGATGCATCTCCTATTGACTTGACTGTTGATTTGTTGTTGAAAGATACAGTAGATCCTGTATTATTAGCATGGCTTAAAGAATCAGTCTGAAGTTATTGGAATATTTAGAATAAATACTTTTCAACACCACTAGGAAATTCAAAACTGCTGCAGTGCTGCTTCTTTAGCAAGCTTGGATCTTTTGTGAATCCTGTTTGTAAGTTCACCACTAAAACACAATGTAAATATTCCTTGTTGCAAAATTATGGGCACATTTGGTTTCTATATCATATATATGTATGTGTTTATTTGTGCTGAATATTTAGTTGCTGATGATAGTATATCTGAAGAAGCAGTGGCGGATCCAGCCATTGACTCACCTGGGCTTAAGCCTAGGTGAGATTCTTTGAGGGAAAAAATATACTACTTAATGTATGGCTGGTGAGTTACCTTATGACTTCATATATAGCTCAAAGTGTTTTACCTAAGCACTCTCCTTTGATTAGTAAGCAAACTTCATATACTACGACAACCATTAGCACTCTCACATCATAATCAAAAGTTCAAAACTAAATTCTACATCGCATGTGCATGTCTATTTCACTACAATATGCACAACAATTGTGCTTGACAGACATGAAGTTATCAAGTATGTGTTTGTTTCCTTGATCGGTCTCTCTTCTTTGTGCACAAAACTGTTATCAGGGGTGGAAACCACAGCGGTTAAGAAGATTTACTTAGACTATTACTCAATACAAAATAAGAGCTTTGGTTGAGGTGATTGGATTTGCACAAACATGAACCATACATTTGATACCCCAATTAGATGTTTAGCCACTAGGCCTTAATCTACTTAAGTTTTAAATTTTTCAAGAAGTCACTTTGATGAGCTGATCTATAATTTCTTCTAAGTTATGTATCTTCTTGCAACACCAAAACATTCACCATTCCACCACAAAAATTTGAACCAAGCATGTCGCCGATTATTTCTAGCTCTGTCTCGTTTCGTAAGATATGGTTAGTTTTTGTAAAAGTTTATCGTACAGTTAAGATTCGATGAATTTTTTTTTTGCGTTACTGTTAGCCCGGGTGACAATTTTATCCTGGATCCGTCACTGTGAAGAAGTCATTCTCATTCAACTAGTTTGACAAAGAAACTAATGTCGGAACTATGTCTCTTTTTTTACCTCATTCATGTTAGATATCTATGTCCTAAAGGGTACATTTATCATTTTTGTTTGATTGGACAGTATTTGCCAGTACCTATGACTTTTTTTTTTCTTGATTGTAACAGTACCTATGACTTTTACATCAGTTTGCATAACGAAAATACAAAAACTCTTTATTCAGTAAAAACTAATATTTTAACTTCATCATTCTATTAATAAAAAATAAAAAAATTATTCAGCATCCAGATTTATCGGTAATATTTGCTGGGAAAGATATGGATAACCTTTGTTGCGTAGTTTAGGTTCCTTGATGATTGCTTTAGTTATTCTATTATCATCCAGTGCCTATCTGCATATTAGGCCGATCAATGTCTTTGCTTATGTTCATTTGAGTATGGAGCTTCTGAAGTATGGTTTGCAGTTGCACAACAAAGTCTGTAGGCTGGAATGCAGATTTGTAAACAAGAGATAGATTACTTCTGTCCCAAGGTAGTCTGCTACTCTGGTATGGGTTTATGCCTTTATTTTCTTTTCTTAAGAGAGTGGGATTGTTCATCTAAGGATGCTGATTATGTTAGGCAATTGTATAGCATGAGAAGTAGTCACTCTGATCTAGAACCTCTAGTCAAGAAAGGAAAAACACCAGCTCTGTAGACTGCTTCACCATAATTTATAATGTGGTTTTATTCTCTAGCAGCCTAGCAACCTCTAAATTAGGAATTGAAATTGAGTATTGACTTTCCATTTGATTCCTTTACACTGGTTAGGTATTTTGATTCCCTTGGCCTGAGGTTGGCTAGACTACTATTTTAAGGTATGCCACCCTTTGTTATAAGAATTATGTCCTGGTTCAAAAACCTTATTCTTATCCCAATTTTCTTTACCTATGATGAGACAGATGATTTTTTTTTTCTTGATCTGTTGGACTATTAAGGATCTGTTGTTGTCCAATTGTGGCATGAATAAATGATATCAATCTATCCAATTATTCTAGATGGGCCAGTAGGGACTAGGATGCAATGCATATCCAGCCTTATCCAAAACCCTGCTATTTGTTAACCATTATTGCACTAATCGCAGGATTAAGGAACTTTCTGTCCTAATTTGAATAACATTCTCTATTAAGATATCCTATGCAGGTCTTTTATCCAACAATTGTAAATTAAGAATCAATTAATGGCTTTCGCACTGGACCTTTTGGCCAAAATATTTTCTTTTTGGTCCTGTAATTTGGATCACTTTGCATATCTGTCCCCTAGTTTTGGTTTGGAGTTTTTGACACCTTTTGAAAATGAAAGTACATGATTTCGTTTTGATTTGCGATGAGGAGACAATGTGGTGGAGTTAGACACCAAATCGTTTTCTCAAATTCATCAGATTCGACCTAGATCCCTTATTAAATTAAAGCATTTGTCGTGAAGTGTCTCAATTGGAACATATGTCTGATTGTCTACTTTATACGATGATTGAGAATATATATATAATTTTCATTTTCAGATCACATTAGTTACTAAGAAAACGTTGTATATAAGAAACAATTAAATTAAGTCGTAAATTGCGGTTAAAAAATAACGTATGTGTTCTAAAATGAGCTCAACAAGAACAAAAATCTGATGTGGAACGTAAAGCTCACTAGATGCACTAACCTACTGAGCAGGGATCAAAAAGTAAAAATTTCAATAATTTGGACAGAATCAAAATATTATTGAACCAAAATGACCGAAATCAAAACTGAGAGAACTAAAGTGAAAATAGTAGCAAACTTAGGGACTGGGAAGCACAAATCGGCCTTTCGCTTTCAACAAAACTTGGTGCCGCTCTTTCCGCCCTACTGGTTTAGGCTCCTCTACTAGGTTCATAGTAAGTAACTGAAGCCAGCAATGGAAACCCGCCACGTCACACAATAAGTTACTCTAAACCACACGCGGGCGGTAACCATTGGTCTGTTGTAGAACAGAGAAAAGCCTTGAGAAGCAGAGAAGTACTCCACCACCACAATCCATAATGGGGTAGGTGTTAAAAAACCCAAAAGCCCAAGGTGGTTTTGTTTAAGAAGATGGAGACACAGTGGCACTAGTAGTATTGGTGTGAGCATAGCTCTCAAATTCTGGTGCTTTGAGAAAAGATTGCAGCTTTTCTGGTCTAGGGTTTTGTAAAGCCAATACAAATTCTCTGGCTTTGTTTTGGTTTCGGTGGATGGGAGTGATTTTCCGGGGAAAAATCCGGCCATGGTAAAATCGTACAAGGACTCTCTTAAGGCGCTCGAAGCTGATATTCAACACGCCAATACTCTGTAAGTTGTCCCCTTTTGATTCAATTTGGTGTTTTCTGCTTTTATTATTATTATTATTTGGTAAACTTTTGTTTTTTTTGAGGATTTTGAGAGTTTTTGGTAAGCAAATTTGGGTGTTTGGGAGTTTTGAAGTTGTGGGTGTTTGGGATCATGTAGTTTGTTCTGACTGACCCAGAAAAGAAAAAGGGTCGAGGATGGTTTGGTTTGTGGGGAGAGATTCTGTTTGAATAACTGAAACTGTGGTTAATCTTTGGTTCTTGATAACCTTCAGTTGTGAGCTCTTGAATCTGTCTGTGTGTGCATGTATATGAAAAAAAGTGGTGATTGAGGACTCATATGCAAAAAATGGTGTAGAATTGGATAATTTGGCAGATAAAGATGGCCCTTTTTTTTTCAGAGGCCCCATCACTTGCTTTAATTCTTTAAACAAGTGACTTAATTTTCAGTGTTAGCATTTTGTTTAAGAATCTGTTGTAATATTCATTATGAGATACAGATTTAGAATATGCAAAATTTTGATTTCTACTATGTGTTGGTGCTCTGGGTTTTGTTCACTGTGTGTGGTTTTATATGGCTTTTGGGTTAGGATAGGTGGTCAAGGTTGTTAATCAAATGCTTTGCTTTCTGGGTTTTCAGGGCTTTAGATTATCCGAGGGAGAAAGATGGAGCAAGACTTCAGATGAGACTATCCTACAGTCCGGTGGCGAATTTATTTCTCTTTTTTGTTCAGTGGACGGATTGCCAGCTTGCTGGGGCCCTTGGCTTGCTTAGGATTCTTATTTATGTGGTATGGTCTCTTATCTAATTGAATTTTTTAGATTATCTGAACACTTCCTTTGTTTTGTTTTGTGTTCTGCTGTTGCTCAAATTAATGAGAGAGATGATAGAGTTGAAGAGATGAGAGACATGTTAACTAGAATATGTTTTAATATCAAAATAGGAAATGAGTATTTATATCGAATCGATTTTATCTCTTTTTATCTCTTTCATCTTCCTCCCCTCTAATTTTGTATTCTTCATCTTTGTATGTTTATACATTCCATCTCCTTAAAAATATCATTTTTTTTTTACATCTGATTTGGTTGTGGCAATGTGGTGGATTGGCAGACTTATCCTGATGGAAAGACCACCATGTCGATTTACGAAAGGAGGGCCAGCATTAAAGAATTTTACGGTGAGTCAAGTTCAATGCAGATAACTAACGTAGTAGTTTTTACCCATCTGCTTAATTGTAAATTTGGAAGTTCATCTGCACTATATGAACTTTGTTGTTCCTTGATATGTGTGTGCTCACATGTTTTTCCATTCACGGACAGGGGTGATATTTCCTTCTTTGTTGCAACTTCAAAAGGGCATCACGGATTTGGAGGACAGGAAACAAAAAGAGGTTTGTACTGTCAGGTTCAGAAGAAAGGATGAGTTAGAGAGAGGAAAACTCTCTGAAATCGACATGGAAAGAGAAGAAGAGTGTGGAATTTGCATGGAGGTGAACAACAAAGTTGTGTTGCCCAACTGCAGTCACTCATTGTGTTTGAAGTGTTATCAGGATTGGTAAGCTTTCGGCCACTTTTTCTTTAGGTTTTCTTTATAGTTTAATAATATTTTTGTCAAAATGCTCAGCTAATTTGCGTATATGGGAGCTGAACTTGTATATTGAATTAAAAATAGCAATTTGCAATTCTTTCACCCTTATTTTATGGGATAAGAATACTTTTTATGGGATAAGTGAATGCTCTTTTGTCTTCTTTTCAGTTAAATGAACATATAGAAAGCTGACTATCTAGAGTGCATTGTGGATGGCATACTGTAATTCATGTCTTTTAGGTTTTTGGCTGTGATAGATTCTGGTGTGGACTGCTTGTCATTCAGCACATGTATCATACTATCACCCATATGCATTTCTCCTGGTTAAATTATTCCCCAGATAATGAGGGAGTGTGGGTTTATCTGGTCTGCCATATAACTAAGTGACGCGCCTCAAATTTCCTGGTTGTCTTTTGGAAAATTGCAAAACAAAATTGGGTCAGGATTTTTAGGCATTTCAGTTCTAGAATTCCTTCAGAATGATGATTTAGTGGTTGGAAGATTCTAAATAAAAACCCATGTGCTATATAGTCCTTGCAATCGGTTGGGTGGAATTCTTGATCCTGGACTTTTTGTAATTTTGTGTGGGGAGAAAAATTCAGGCTTCGTTCCCCATCAGGTTGAGAGATAGCGTACCCCATCCTCTTGTGTGCTTAGCTTCACTTGATGCTACATTTGCAAAAGCTTCATGACTTTGTTTTTGGTTTTTGCCATTTATAGTATATACTATTATGGAACCTAATCTTCTGTTTTCTTCTTGCCTCAGGCGTGGACGGTCTCAGTCGTGCCCCTTTTGTCGTGATAGTCTTAAAAGAGTAAACTCTGGCGACCTTTGGATTTACACGGAAAAATGTGATGCTATTGACCTATCAACAATCTTAAGAAAAAACCGCAAGAGACTATTTATGTACATCGATAAGTTGCCTCTTGTTGTTCCCGATCCTATATATCTTCCCTACGAATCGCATGTTGGGTGAGGCTAACACATTTTTTGGAACTGTTTGTATATAGCAAACCCAGCTGTGATTATAACATGAACCACTGAATTGTAAATGTACTTGGCCATAGTTTTGATTGGCTTCAAAAGTGGGGTTAAATATATGATTATGGTTTCTGTAAGATGGTGTGTCTCCCGTTCTGTACTTATAACGTGTTTCCAAGAGGTACTTGTGTTCTTCTGTTGCTTGGAATCTTGGTTGCTGTGGATTTTTGTTTTGGATGTGGGCAGGGTGTTAGGTGCTAGCAAAATGTTCGTGCTAGTCATGATAAATTGCAAATGCAAATACTGCATTGAAATGAACAAGGGATGAATCAAATTGACATACACTGGAAACTTCTTACAGAAGAATTCAGAAGAACCAGAGTAATAACTGACGAGTGTTCGGTCATGACCCCTCGTCTTCCATTCGAACATAGTCTGCAGAAAACCGAGGCTGGTTCTCATCTGTATGTACATAGGCACGGCCTCCATGGCTAGAGACATCAAGACCCGCAATTTCATCATCTAAGGAGATCCTCAGAACGTTAAGCTTGTGAAGAATGAAGAATAGAGGACCCATTGTCAAGCTAACCCAGCCGATAATCACCAATAACTCAACCACTTGGCTCCGAGCAGACCCCAACCCCCACCCATAACCAGTCCATAAGGCCGTGATGTACCAACCACACCCGAATCGTAGGCTTGGACTACGAACTCCTCCTTTGCAAACCCTGTAAATATCAGACCCCAAGCGCCACACCCGCCGTGTAATTGGGTCACCTCTAGTTGGTCGTCAAATTGTAGCTTGAGGGCCAAGATATTCAGCCCAATCAAGACCCAAGCGGCAAAGAATCCACAAACGACTGCGGCCCATGGCTCAACCACCGCACATCCGGAAGTTATGGCAACAAACCCACCAAGCACTCCATTGCAAACATCTAGTGCATCCCAGTGACCCACTAGTAACCGCCGGCCGAAGAGGGTGACGATTCCGGCAGTTGACCCGGCTAATGTAGTAACAACCGTCGTTCGGGCCACTGCAGTCCAATTCCCTTCATCGGTTGTGTCCAGATAGGCCACAAGAATCTTATTGAAAGAGTCCGGATTAAACCCAAACCATCCGAACCACAATAAGAATGTGCCAAGAACCACAAGGGTTGCATTGTGGCCTCTGATTGGTATGGCCTTCCCAAATGCATCGAACAGGCCCACTCTTGGGCCTTCAATGAAAGAGCCCCAAAGCCCAGCAATCCCTCCTACCAAATGAACCACACCACTTCCAGCAAAGTCGATAGAACCAGAACCAAACAGCAAGAAACTAGTTGAACTAGGATTGAGCCAACCACTTGCTGACCAAACCCAGTGAACCACCACAGGATACACAAACCCAGAAAGAAAACAAGAGAAAATGAGGTAAGAGCTAAATTGGGTTCTCTCAGCTATGGAACCACTTGTTATACCAGCAACAGCTATAGCAAATGCCCATTGGAAAAGGAAGAAACTGTAGTCATAAGTTGAGCTGCTGGGAATGTCCTTGAGAGCAAAGAAGTTGGTACCAATGAAAGGATTGGAATTGGAGCCTTCTCCGAATGCGAAAGCAAAGCCAAAGAGATAGAAAGAGAGGCTTCCTACCACGGCATCAACAACATTGGTGAGCATGATGTTCATGGCATTTTTGGCTCGAACAGAGCCAGCGCATAGCATGGCAAACCCGAGTTGCATGACAAAGACGAGGTAGGCAGAGAAGAGGAGATAGATGGTGTTGATGGAGCTCGTCACGCTCTCCTCCCATGTCACCACCATTGGGATTGGAAATGGTGGGTGCTGATGAAGTGAAGAGTAGTGTCTGATGAAAGACCATATAGCTAGCTTGTGATATGTGTCAATGAGAGTTTTCAAGTTTGAAGGGTAGATGCATATTTGAGGGTCGCTATATTAATCCATGAATCGTTGATAGGTTTACCAACTTGGCTGCTAGCAATCAGTTTTGAGCTGTGGGGATTGGCTTGAATGGCTTCCGTTCTCAGTAGGGCCTATTTGTTAGTGCAGGTATCAAATATCCATCTCTGAAGATTGTCCATGAGTCTTTTTATTTTGAAATTGGTGACAATTTTCCTATAGAAACTTGTAGTTCTGCTTCTGACTTATCATAGATTGTGGAAGGTGTAGATAGTCATTGTCATTTGCATTTTCTTGCAATTATATGACATCAAGTTTCTTGATAGAATTTTAATCACCCACCTATAATGTGATAATAGACGACACATAGTATTGAAGATTGTGTATTATATAGCTAACTTGATAAACTAGTGGCAGGCTCAACATTTTCATACATTTAGTTACTAGCTTTGTATATATACAGATATAGTGATTACTCCTATTTTACTGTAGCTAATTTGGAAGGGGTAATCATTGGGATTCTAAATAAGAACCATGATCTTGCATTCTAACCCGACTAGTGAGGGATGGCCTCATCGTAACAATTGCAGACTCGTTGGCTCCGGCTTTAAGAGCAGCTCTTCCAGCTTCCAGGAACCTCTTGACAGCATCCTCTGCATAACTGTTAGCTTCGCAGACATTCATCTTTTCACCAATATAGGGATAAGTGTTGAGTACATGATCACCATTGAGCTGGGATGCAAGTTGGATCAGTTCAACTTGAAATTCTGAGAGGCTGGCATCTTCTCTTGGTCGCCCTGGCCTCAGTGATTTTGTCACCTCTGGAAGAGTTTCTGTAACAGAGATCAGGAAGATTAACAGAGGATGACAAGTGCAAGAAAAGAAAAAACATTCTTCCAATGATAAAAATGCAACTCCTTTGTGATTTGCAAGCATCATCCTAAATATCAGAGGGTTTCGAGCAAACCTGGACAATCATCCCGAGGAGTGTCACGCGTGTAAAAGTAATTCTCAAAAGTACCAGCCCACGCATCCCTCTTTGTCAGGAAGTTGGATTTTAAATTGAAAAGCTTCTTTACAGTCGCGGGGATAGAAGAATGCTCAAACTGGGAATGTGGTGTTGGCCCTGTTGGCTCATGGATCACTACAACAAAAATATAAGAAGTCTATCAATAAACCACACAGCCAAACTTGGCCTAATAAGACCTTTAAGTTCACAAAGTGTAAGCATGATAGACATTAACTGGAATTGACTTGCTTATATACTTTATACATGATATGCATTCAGATGTCACAAAGTGAGGATATAAAATTGCAAACAGTATAGTTCTGAGAAGGGAACATAAGATTCACACTGTAGAGATACAATACGTTTCATGTAGATTTCTGCTGACTGAACCAAAACATTCAAAAGAGATCAGGACACTATACGAGGACAGGAAGTGATATCAATGTCTAACATTAGACTGATTTAAATATATGTTAACAGAATCCATATTTACTAAATGCCTCACGTTAAAAATGCCCCTTTGATGGCTTGCATCAAGCCATGGACACTAGCGACTTGTACAGACTGCACAAAAAAAAAAACCCTCTTCACAACTTGTTATAGGAAGGAAAAAGTCTTCCCAGTAAAGCTTACAAATCTTGGAGTGGTCTCCCTTCCCAATGAACAGGCCATTCTAAACATTTCTTAAAACTCAACCAGACAATAACCGTGAAAGAGATTTAAACCCAAATTGACATTACATAACATCATACTGCTACAGCTTATATCTCAGTTGCAATGACTATCAGAGTATCAGGTGCCTAATCAGCGCAGAAGCTCACAGAATCCCCAAAATATCATAAAGGGATCAACTCCAACTCTAGAAGCCAAGTGAAAATACTATTTCAAAACTCATTCAAGATGCAAAAGTTGATACCCTACCAAACCCACAAGCTTCCAAATACTAACCAAACTCCACAATTTTCTTCTAAGGATAAAACTTAACTCACTAAACATATCAAAGTTCAAAACTTCAAACAACCAAACATATTAAACAATGCAATACAATACAGTAAACAAAGGACAACAACCAAACACTTAAAAGTCCATATAGTGATAAGGCAAGAGTATAATCTATCAAATCAGAACCGCTTCCACACTAATACCACACATAAATAAGACACATTATCTTGTACCAAGTGAGCCAAACTGACCTGTACCCTTTTCGACCCAGGGGGAGACAAGTATGGTAGGTACCCGAACCCCCAACCGGTCAAACCGGAAGTAAAACGGGTCAGGCCCGGTAATCCCATCCGGACTAGGAACACCCTCAGTGGGCGTAGGCACATGGTCATAAAACCCACCGTGCTCATCATACGTAATAAGCAACGCCATTTCTTTCCACTGCGGGCTCTTCCTCAGCGTCTCGTACACCTCCTTCACAAACCTCTGCCCTCTCGCCACGTCATGCGACGGATGGTCATCATTCGCCGGCATCTCCTTCACGTCAAAGTACCTCTGCTCGACCACCGCGTAATTCGGAAGCCTCCCGAGTTTCGCGTGGAGCTTGAACTTCAAGGCGTAGCTGTGGAACTTCGCCACGTGTTTCAGTTTCCTCAGGCTCTTGAAGAACAAGGAGGCGGGGATGTTTTGGTAATAAATCCCGAAGCTGAGGGCGTTTTCGTCTAAAGAGTCGAAGATTGTCCGCTGGGGAAAGCCGTGGATTAAATCTTTCCGGACGTTGCTGGTGGCGCCGTGTGACGTGGCGGAGTGGACGTAGAACCGGTTGGGCTGAGTCGACGCCGGAACGGAAGCGAACCACCGGTCGAAGACGGCGAAGTTATTCGCTAAGGCGGTGTAGACCGGGAGGACCTCCGGTTTGAAGCCGCTCATGACGGTGGCGGCCATTCCCGGAGACATGGACTCGGCTTGTTGGGCGAAGCCGTTCATTCGGGCCGGGCTGCCGGAGCTCCGGTTGGATCCGAATATCTGTTCGCGGATGGCCTGGAAGGAGTGGCCGGGGTCGGAGTCGATGAAGTAGGCGTCGCTGGTGACGTGGACTTTGGGGGAGGTGGGGTCGGAGACGGAGAGGCGGTTGGATTCTTGGCCGGTGAGGCCGTCGATTTCGGGTCGGGTCGATTTGAGCCAGCCGAGGATGTGGTCAAAGGAGCGGTTTTCCATGACCAAGACGACGACGGTTTTGATGGGTCCGCGGATTTTGTGGGTTTTGCGGGCGAGAGATGGAGAAGAGAGTAATATGATGAAAATGAACAGAGCCCAGGTGAAAGACGGTCGCCGGAAAGCCATCTCCGGTGACCCAGATAGAGAAAAAGGCCAAGGCTTTATGAAGCTTGAAGAGGTTGGATTGCAGAAGAAGAGATGGGATAAGAGTATATGCTGGTTTAGAAGAATAAAGATAACGCCTTTAGTGATGGAGGGTTTTGTTGACTAGTAATTTTTGGAGTCTTGTTTCAACGGCCGAATTCAAGACTGATCAGAGGGAGGTTTGAACGTTGTTTTGGTTTTGGATTTTTGCTAAGATAGCAGGCAATAGCCATGGAGTGGACTAGAGGAGAATGAAACTGATATCCCAAATTCATGTGTACAAGTAAAGCTGTAAAGGAGAGATACTCGTGTACGTGGCATCAAAGTATCCAGAGGTTTCAGATTCACAACTGATCTATATGTTATGCAGAGATCTGCACCACAGCTAAATGTATAGTATTATTATTTGTTAATGTCTAGAACGGTTTCATATAGGGGTATGCATGATGCGTACTGCTTTTTTATTATTTTATAATATATGTATAACAAGAACACAAAGATGACTTATTAGAGACCTATACAATAGGTTTTTTACCACAAAATTACTATTACTCGCAAATAACTAAAAACACTTCTAAAAAAGACTATCCTTTAACCTGCACAAAATTCACCTAAAGACCTCTGGTCGACCTAGTTACTAAGTATGGCAGAATCATTGCTGCATAAATAGGAATAATTTTAATTAAAATGCAGGGATAATGTAACTTAACAGAGAAAGTGCAAAAATATAACAAATTAACAAGATATATTTTTGCGACAGGATTTTGGGCGCTAAGTAGAATTTATTTATTCAAACATAAATACAAATACAAAACCTAAAGTCTCGCTCTCATGTGAACAGCTAAAAGTTGTTTAGTTATTCATACTTATAATTAATAGATAAAACACTTGCTTGTAAATACAGCACTCCACACCAGATGACTACAGCACACCACACTCTTCTTATTCTCACACCACTATATTACATTATTACAAAGATTGTATTCTGGTTATCTTATTTCTCGAGAAATGTTGAGAGAACTTTAAACTTCTATCTCAAGTTTTCGATGCCTTCCTACTAATGTCTAAGACTCTTTTTATAGGGAGCGGACTCTAGACTAAAATTAAAATTTCCTTAAACTAAGTGGATAACAATGGAATCTTATCTTGATAACCTTACTTTTTTAAAAAGTAAAGTCTAATGTCTTTATGCGTCGGCAACCACTTATTTCATAACAGAAAGAAAAGTTGTTTTGTTTTGATACGTCCGTAACCGTTCATGTTTCTAACATATTTACTATGTTATGATATTCTTCTGGATTTTCCTCATATCATGCTGAAGAGTTGGGGCCGTTATATTCTCATTCACGTGCAATGTTTTCTTCTTCATTATCAAGATCTGAATAAAAAAGATAAGAAATCTTATACTTTTCATCATTCTCAACTTTCTCTAGCCATATAGTGGTAGTCAGAGTGCAAACCACCTCCTTTCTCATAAGAGCTGTGAAAAAATCACAATTTTCCGATAAAGGGTGATTGTAGTAAGTGATCATTATTTTTTCTTCACTTGCTAAAAGACTTGAATCATAGTCTCTTAGAACCACATCTTTGATAATAGTTATAGACATAGCCTTCATCCATAGGATGCTTTAATTTGGTCTACCATTGCCACTTGCAACAGCAAGTTTTTGAACTGGACTTTGGATTAACCTGACATAATGATATAGAGAGATATAATTCGTCTGTCCATCTATCACTGTCCATTCTGGAGGAGTTGAAATGAATTTTAATCTCAAAATACATTCATCATGTCTAATGTTCTTGACAGCTTCAGATATTATATCTGGGAATCCTTTCAAATCTTCATTAGTTTTTGTCCAAATATTATGAACAAAACCGTTTTTCACAAGCGACAACTTGTGTTTTAGGGGATGTTCTGTTTAAACATCAACCAAATATCTTCCATAATATGGGTCAGGGACTGTTGATAATGTTCTTAGAAGAACATCTTTACCTTCACCTAAAAGATTATGAAAGCTATACCATTTAGCTTCTTTTAGTGCTAACATTGGAACTTTCACTTTCAGGATTTTCTAGGTAGAGGACTTTAGAATTTCCTGCTGGATTTTCTGCTTGTACAATCTTGTCCTTCTTATGGAATCCATACAATTCTTCGGTTAAACCTTTAAGTGTTTGAAGCAAGTTAGCTTTATTCTCCTCATAGAAAGCATGCATAATATTATCAATAATAATCTTCTGCTTAAAGGCCAATAGCCTATCTGTCTTGAATACCAGTTTTGAAAGATCTTTAAAGGGTGATCATGAACAATCTTCTTCCCAGTAACTAAAAGTAGTTTATTTGCCCTAAAATGAGCTTTTCTGCCTTTTGGCAAAGCAGCACCCATAAACAGACTTGATATGCCTTTACCGTCTGCCGTTTGAGACGGGCTAGCTGGTCTTTTACCCTGAGACCGATCAGTTGAGGTTGTTTCTTTTGGACACAGAAAGAACTCTTTTACGAGTTTTTCTTCATTAGAAGCCTCAGATTGATCTTCATCTTTCAGAGTAGTTTTAAAATGGTCTGAACGTTCATCCCATCCAAGATCATCTGGTCTTAGCTTGATTCTTTCTAAAGACTAGCTTGACTCAGCAGCTCCATAAGAAACAATATATTGATAACCTGGTACGTCATGGAGGGGTCCTACGGTTTTATCACCACTGTTGTATTTTTCCCAAAGCTTCTTCTCTTCTGATACCAGTTTCCAGTTTCTCGGATTGCGACCTTCACTTTCAAACATCGCCATTTCCCTTGTGAGAGCGTCAGGCAAATAGTTCTTGTCACCTGCAACCATTTCAACATCATATTCATATTGGGTTAGTAACATTTGTCATCTCAGAACTCTTCCTCTATCAGCAACATCAGTTAATTTGTAATTTTTGAAATTTTTAACTATTTTGTTATCAGTTCTTACTACAAATTTATTTCCTAAGAATGTCTCAGCACCCTTAATGCTTTTAATTAAGGTAAGGACTTCCTTGTCTCCAGTAGAATAATTTAACTCTGCTGCATTAAACTTTCATGATAAAAATTTACAAATCTTTTCATGATTTGTATCTGGAGCAACAGCTAAAACAACTTTTGCCCAGTAATAATCATTTGCATCAGTTTGCAAAATGATAAAATCTCCTTCTTCAGGTAACTGTAAATGAAGAAGGTTTTTTGTTAATTCTTTAATTTTTCTGATAGTATTACTATCATCTTCTATGAAATACCATTTTTTTTAGAACTTGTTTTTGGGGAGAGAAGTGCAGTGAGACCACTGACTTGATGAATAAAGTCTCTCGCAAAATTAACAACTCCCAAAAATCTTTGCAGTGATTTTGCATCTGGGATATTGTCTGGAAATTGGCTGAGTTTCTTAACAATGTGTTCTTGGAGACCAATTTCTCCATCCTTAACATGAATGCCAAGGAAATCAATTTTCCCCTTTATAAGGTGAATCTTCTTATGTCCAAGGATGATTCCCTTCTGGACAATAAGTTTACATACTTGTTTTATGTGCTTTAGATGTTCATTCATAGTTCTAAAGAAGACAAGAATGTTATCTATATAAACTATGCAAAAATCTGAGTAAGGCTTGAAAATATTATCCATTTTCCTTTGGAAAATAGACGGAGCTTGCTTAAGACCAAATGACATAACCAACCATTCATAATACTTTCGAAGAGTTCCAAAAGCAGTTAAAGCAATAGAATCAAAAAGCATTTTAACTTGCCAGAAGCCTGATTTTGCATCAAACTTAGAGAAGATCTTTGCGCCTTTAAACCTATTGATAAGAACTCTTACCTGAGCTATCTGATAACCGTCTTTAACGGTCTTTTTATTCACAGCCTTGTAATCAATTACCATTTTGGCTTTTCCTCTTAATTGGTCTGCATGATTTCTTACCAAGAAGATGCTGGGGCATGATGAGGACTATTTGAATGCTTGATTAACTTCTTTTCCAGAAGCTCTTGGATCTGACTTTCCATTTCTTTCCTATCTTCTTCCCTATAATGAGGCATGACCTTAAGATGGCAAATAACATTTTCATCATGCATTCTTAGCTGACAACATATTGGGTCTCTTTCCCAATACAGCTGAGGATCTTCACTGATTACTAGTTTCAGAAAATTTTCTAAAACTGTGAGAGTTGGTATTTTCTTTTGTTCAACCTTATTAGCATATACCTTTAACTTATGTTCTCTGGTGTATTCTTCGTATCCATCAAAACTCTCATTGTCAGAAATTTGATATTCATAATTTTCCTCTGATTCAGAGTCTTCTGAACTTGTTGCTTCATTTATCAATATTTCACTGTGACCTTTAAACTGGTATTGTAACAGCAAAACTGGCTTTAGAATTGGCTTATAATCACCACTCTTCGCTAGCGACTTCTAATATTGGTCTGTAAATCATTTACTTGTAACGCTCACCGCATCTGTTAATCAAGATTCCCAATAAATTTTTCGATTTTTCTGAAACCCAATTATTTCTGGTGTTTGAAGTATTGTTTGTTGAACAAGAAAGTCATTTCCAATCAACAAATCAATTGTCTGGCCTTCACACTGCCAGAGAATCTTGATGATAAAGTTTCCTCCTCCTAAAGAAACTTTTACCTTTCGGGTCATTGTATCCATGACTATTTTATTTTCTTCCATTACAATTCCAGTAACTATTCTTGGAGACTTTTCCCAATATTCTTCAGGGATTGCATATTTTTTAGCAAGAGAGTACCTTGAACCACTATCTACAAATGCATGTAGATGATTCTTATTGTAATTGGGAAACTTCAGTCCTATAGTGATATAATTGCTATATATGTTTGTCTGAACTGGCATTACTTGCTCTTGCTTTCTTGGAGCATCAAGTACTTCTGTAAAAGGATTGACACGTCTCACAGCAGTTATGGAATCAAGAAGATTGACACTTGTCACAGCAGGTATGGAATTAAGAGAATCAAGAGATTCTTTTATTTCCTTGTTCTAGCTTATTGAAGTCACAAACTTCATGGTTTTTATATATTCTTCAAGGTTCTTCTCTTGTTCTTTTTTATGGAATACATTATATTCCTCTTCTACCAGGATCTGAGCATCATTATCCTTGGTTTTTCTTCTGAGTTCTGCAATAAAACATTCTCGATGATAAGTTTCTCATGTACCTTCACTGTACATGAGAATTGTATTATTATCATCACAAATGCAATAGTCACATGTAAATTTTCCCAGATTGGGATAGAAGATACTGATAATATCAGAGGTTTCTTCTTTCCAATTTTGTATATGTAATAAAAATATAGGACGATATCCAATATCTTCTTCTTTAGAACTTTCTGAAGTACTTTCTGTCTCGTTTTTTTATGGGTATTCAAGAGAATATATTGACTCATTCTCTTTATCAGAATAGGCGACTTCAAAGCCTTTTAGATTAGCGTTTTCTATTGCTTCATCATATTCAGTAATCAAGGCTTTAGAAGATCTCTTGTTCTTTTTAGGACACTCATTTGCATAATGTCCTTTTGCCTTGCAAAGCCAACATCTGTATTTCTTCACTTCTCAAGAGGAAGAATTTGTTTTCTTTTTTCTTTTGAAAAATCTCTTTCTAGAAAAAGATTGAGAAGATTTTTCTTTCTTATATTCAGAACTTTTTCTGAACTTATACTTCTTTTTAGAAGCAAACCTTTTACCATGCTTACTGCCAGAGAACTTCTTTTTGTATTTTCTTTCTTTAGGAATATGACATCTCCATTGTGTTGGAGTATCCAATATTTTTAGACACATATTCTCAACTCCTCTGAGTTGCTTCTTGGCAGTTTTGGATTTTCTGTTCTCTGTGCATTACTTTCTTAGAAGATCCCTAACTCTTTTGGTTATTCCTCCTACAATTAAATACTGAAGGAGGTTTTCTTCCAAGGACTGTGTTACTGCGTCATTCCAGGCTTATGGCAATTTTCTATAATATGTTCTAATGAGATCATCATTCTCAATGTCTCCAATAGTGCAGTAGTAGTTTTAGAATTCATTGGTATATTCCTCAAAATATCTCATGTTACAAATACTTAATTTATGAATATTTTTCTTAGCTCGTTCTTTAGATTGCTCACAATGCCCAGTGATATCCCCACAGAATTGTGCATAAATAGGCACTGTAAAATCTAAAGGACTATTAGTTTGAACTAACTTAACTGCCTAATCAGCCCATTTAGAACTTCTCTTAAATGACTGATACCATTTCTGGACTATTCCAATTAAGGTTGACTCATAATATGCATGAGCATCCTCGTAGGCATACTTTGATAACACGAGAGCCTAAGTTAACTTTACGCTAGCAACCCAGTTGTCTATTGTCTTTTTTTTTTATCTCCTACCTGGTCTAAATCCAGATAAACCCCTCTCTCGAATACTGGCTGTCCCTATTTGGGTTCGGTAGGGATATACTTCTGAGAACTTCGTTCTCCATTTCTTCTTGTTGGAGCTTGTCCTTTTGGAAGCTTGATATTCTTTTCTCGAATGATCTTAGTTGGATTGTTTGTAATGTTCTGTACTATGGTATAACCACCTTCTGGAGGGGCCTGCCTCTCCTCACCATCTATATTCATAGAAGATGAACCTGGTGGTTCTTCTTTTGCTTGATAAGGAAGAATCTTCCTCTTATTTTTTCCAAGTTGAATTTGAGAAATCTTATTCATGAGTTTCTCCAATTCGTCTATGGATTCACAAGTCTCTGCTTGTGTATACAATCTTTTTAATTCTCCTGCTCTAAGCATTTTCATAAGTCTTTTAGTATCTTCCTCTTCAAATGATTCTTCATGAAAAATTGATTTAGTTCCAAAAGAACTAGCCTCTTCATAATCAGCAAATGAATGCCTATGAAACTGCAAGCTTATTTTTCCTCCCATGTCTTCATAGATTGAAGCATTGGTACTTTCAAGCTGTTTTACAAGAGGAGTCAAATTCCATTCTCTCGAGAATGTTACTTCATGCCATTTTGTGACATGTTTTTATTGAGAATTATTTTTTGGGTTGGTGAGAACAGATGTCGTAATCCCAGGGCTATTTAGAAACCTAGTATTAGGAGTTACATTTGAGCTCATCAACTTGTAATAGATTCGATAATCTATCGCAAGTTCCATCATTTTTTTTCATAGAAATCTCATCTGTCTTAATCCTCAATCTTAAACAGTGAGCAGCATCTCTGAGATGTGTTGTGAAATTTGGAAACACATTGAAATATGCAACTTGGTTGCACAAGGAAGCTTCCACTGTTTCTAACAGACTTTTCTTATAATCTGTTATTCTATCATCTTGTAAGACACATAGAACAGAACAATCTATTTCATCTCTAGCTAAGAGTTTTATTCCTACTTGGATTGCTCTAATATGCATATAGGAATATTTTTCTGAAAAGTTTCACTTACTTCCTTTGGTGTTATTAGTCTGATGTCTGTTTCTCCACCTGTGGCTGGAACAGTTAATTCTAGTATCTTGAATCTGTGAGAATTCATAATGAAATATCTTTTCTTATTGATCTCATTGAATTTAAATCTAGGAGCAGATGCTTCCCGCACACTAGATTCGATTTCATTATACTTAAATTCTTGAGCGTTTATTAACTGTACCGGAACTATGTTCCTTTTACTGAGGATTCTGCTCAGCATCTTTACATCTCTCTTTGTTGTAGATTTTTTCGATAATGTTTTCCATTCAAGTAGCTTTGATTCACTAAACCTTAGCCTACTTTCTCCCGTTGATGGGGGTGGTATGATGATTTTACTAGCTACATTTTGAGTTAGCGTTTCTTCATTGATCCTCCCATAACTTTTTCTTTCTTTCATCTTTTCTACAATCTTTTGTAGATTTGAGATTTTGCTATGTAACTCTCGAATTTGAATTTTGAGGTTGATACATATCTCTTGGAGATAAGCGATATTATAATTCTGTTAATGAATTATTGCTTCTACCTTTTCAGCAAGTTTCTCTGTAGGACGATGAAAGCCAATAGCTTTAACAACTTCCTATTTTACTTTTAGATCTACTCTTTGATTCATCCTATTCTGGAGATAAAAGTTTTTAAAAGTTTTTTTAAGTTTTTTTGAGTATTTCTTAGTTCCACTATTTGTTGATGAATATTGTTTACAAGATTCTCAATGTGAGCTAATTTCTTTTCAATATCTATTAGATATTGCTTCTTTTTGAGATAATCTAGCTTGATTTTAAGCCTAGTAATTTTTTAATTTATTTTCTCAAGTTGATTAATCCTTAGATTAAATCTCTTGAGTTCTTCTGTTACCTTTTCAAAGATTTTATCCCTAGATATTATCTAGGAATTCGATTAAGTTTGGTCTTGATGGATCAAGCTCTTCTACTTTGATCTTTCTTTGGAGATGAATATGCTCGTCGTAGAGAGTATTTAATACTCTACAGACGTATTCAATGGAGTATTGATTTTCTTGAATATGCATTGTATGAAAACACACTTCCCACTTATCAGTTCATATTGCAGTAGAATATGATTGATAGTTTTTAAGTTTAGATTTTTTTTTCTTTGTCAAGAGAAGTCAGTTTGTGGCATAAGTCTTCTTCTTACCTGCTTTTGTGCAAAGCAGACTCTGATACCAGCTAGGACAGATCTAATCGATGCTTAAATAATCAAGAGGTTTTTGATCTTCCTCAAACGTTTCTTTGAGAATTTTGACTTCTTCTGCTTGATAGATCCTTTTATAGATCTGATAAATAATATCTCAGTAATTTTTTATACTTCTATGAAGCTTAGATCGAAGTTCTTTTAGTTTTCTTAATTTTTTTTCTTTCTTCCTGCAATTATTTAAAGAATTGTCTAACTTCTGATATGTAATCTAACTTGGTATAAATTGATTATTCTATTATGATGAAAATTCATTGTTTACCTTTGAGTAAAAGATGATAGATTTATATATTTGCATTATGGTAAATAAACAAATTCAAACTCATAGGCCCACCATGCTCCGTCAAAACTTTTTTTTTATTATTAATTTTTTTTAGAATTACTAAAGGTAAAAATGGAAAGCAAGATAGAAATATATTTACTAAAAGTAAAACTGGTTGGGAAGGTTCTCCGGTTGTATTTTCTGAAAAAGCTCTAGATGACATCAGCTATTTTGGCTTCTAGTGGAATCGGCATAGCATGCCGTGCTGCAGACTAGAATTTCCTTTCATATAGTGGTAGGTTTATTTGTAATGGCTTCTTAGTTCTTACGATAACCATTTGTCTATTTATTAGAAACTATTCAGTGATTGGAAGATCGTTTGATTTGTATCCAGGGGAGGTTGTTTTAGCCTGCACTAGTTAAAAACTTGTTGTTCATGGCTGAAGGTGATGAATAATGATTAGCTTGTAAGGGTGTTTGGATGAGCTTTTACGACAAGTACCCTCGAGTTTGATTCTCTTCGGTTTAATACGTTATCGTCGAACCAAGCCAAAATGATGATATCAGTCACTCTCACAGAAATCATAATCAAAACCTATAAACATGTATAGAGAGCACTAAAGAACACAATCAGGTGCGAACATTCTGCTACTGTTGGAACACCCGCCTGAGTTATACAAATCAATGGAGTATGAACACACTTGTATTCTTGGTTTACAAAGATACCAACTTTTGACTTCTTCTGTCCCAAAGGAGAAGTTACTTGATTCTAAGATCCACGGGGAAGCCCCAAAACAAAGGATCAGTAAATCAAGCAGACCTCGTTGGGTTAATACTATGATGACTTGTTACAAAGACAAAGTTTTAGACTTGGATTGCATAGTGTGTACAAGATTTAACAATGACACAGCACATTTGGCTCGTAATATTCCATCACAAATGTTTTCAGTAAATAAAATTGCATCTGGTTGAGGTCTTGAGCTAGGTTCTCTTAGAAAAGATGAAGTGCTATCTTCTGCTTGTTTTGTTTCCATTTGGGAAGCTTGTAAAAGTCTCGTTTAGTCATGCCAAATTTCACTTTGAACTCTTCTTCAGATAGATATGCCTAAATCCACCAGAAGAAGCTGATTAGTGATTGCTAACTAAGTTCAGATAGATACATAGAATGCATTGAGTGTATGGAATCTGGATGCATTACAAATGGTTACCTCTCTTTTGGTTATGTCTATGCTGGTTTCCGGGTCTTTAGAATTGACAGTTAATCGTTCGTATGGATAAACTGACAGATTTATGTGATCCTCAGTTCCATTAGCCTGAATGTTACCCGCATTTTTGGATAAATTTTCCTCTGACTCTAGGGAAACTGCAGATGCAAATGACTCATCTGCCAAAAAAATAATAATTAAAGATGTAATAGTGAGCTAGGTACTTGAAAAACAATAAATGGAAGTTTCAAGAAATGTTGTGTTCCGGTAAAAGGATCAAAGATTAAGGATATTGCCCAAAATGTTGAGACACAAATGAAAGAATAGTTTGGTTGCAAATAATACTAGTGGTAATGGGAGGCTTTATTACCTGGACTACCATCCAGAGAGGATCCTCTAAAAAGTTTCCTGACAATTGGGGTTGAGCTGGACTTAATGATTGGAAATGAAGCACCAGGTGCAAGAGAAAAACTTCTTCTCCGGCCATTGGAACTCAAGGACTTGCTTCTCAAACTATCCGGCGTCATTGGAGCTTTCCATGAGTTTCTTATTGGTGCCTGAGTAATTCAACCAGAGACCCATGAGTAATGTGTGCAATAACATGGAGATATTTGGCACTGTACAAAGTATTTGAAATGCGGGGAGAAGATATCGTATGAGAGGTGATTTAAGATAGGTAACACGCAAAATGCACTGGCGGAATTGAAACTCAAAGAAAGTCACAAACATCATGAAGTCACTTACTTGTAACTGTTGTGGTTTCCCTTTCAAAATCGCAAGTTTCCGCTCAAATGAGTTGCCATGCATCTAAAGAGGCAGAAGTTTAGTCCATAAATGAAATAGAAATGCTGTAGCTCACAAGTTTCTGGTTTTTATCTTCACTCAGTTGATAACAATGAAATTTCCACATTGGAGAATCTTTAACATAAATAATGACATGTCCATGTAGGGGCATGATCTTACATTTGACTTTGAGGGATCCCATTCAAAGAAACGAGTGAAAAATGGTGGTTCATGGCCTTCACTAACAACATATATAGGAGTTTCCAAAGATAGCCCTTCCATAAGTACATCCGTCTCAAGAAATTTCTGCCAGAACCGAGTACAGTTATAGGAAAGTAAGAAACATAGTTTAACACGATCAATTATGAACAGAACTTATATATTAAAGAAGTACAGAACTTGCATATGGTTACAGCGGTTTTTTTTTTTTTTTTTGTGTGTGGAAAGATCAGGTATTAATTCCTCTGGGTGCAGCCAAAGCCACACTATAATTGTAAACATGAGACCCCAGAGAGATTGAATGATAAATTAATATGCAGTGAAATATTACAAGCCTTTATTCACTAGAATCACATAATCTAAAATTCATCTATCTGATATCTGCTTGATGAGCCCTAAGAAATTTCACGATCTGATGATTGTTATCCTTATAGTATATCTGGGAAACATTCAATGAAGGAACTAAGTTAGTGTACTTACCAGGCCAAGAGTAAGGGCTTGCTGCTTTGACTTAATATTTGAGAGGCTTCCAATCCAAACATATATCTCTATGTGGCAGTCGAGGACTAACACGTCTTCAGTGTTTAAATCATCCTGTGTGAAATTGTATATCTCTTGCATCTGGTATATTCAAATTGATTCAGCTGAAATAAGTTCAAAAAAGTCTACACAAAACTAATCATTCTTAAAACTTGATATTTTATATTAATTAACAATTGCCAATCCCAAACCATTAAATTTGAAATTTTGACAACAAGGTACATCAAAATACTAGTCATTTTGCAAAACCACTGAGCTGCATGCTTACACAGATGAATGTAAAACTGTACCTTGAAATCACCTGAATGGGAAATTCCGATCAAGATGCAAAAGAAGCAAACTCATCAGTAGACAGAACTATACAGTTAGTAAAGCCATGCATGATGACTTGGAAAAGCTGCATTATCTTCCGAGGGAAAATTCTAAAGACTAGAAACTCTTGTTACCTTCAGTTCCACTCAACAGAAACAAATGAGGATCTTCTATGTACCCTTTTATTTCTTTTCCTCTTGCATACTCAGCCTTTTCACCAAGTGCACTCCAGAACACATCAGATTCGCTCCCTTCCCTCACTGATATGGCTTGCCATGTTGGCTTACCAGCAGAAAGCAAAAATAAATAATATTACATGTATGATTGAAGTCGAATTTAGGAGAGGCATTACTGAGAATATGAGATATTTCATGCAATACTAATTACAGTCATTTTTGTTTTATTAGACTGATTTTCTGCAAATGCCACACTTTAGTAGAAAGAGATTGTGGTTTAGAGCAATAGTTCAAGAAATAGTCACATTTATTAGCTCCAGCATTCTGTCAAGAAGATCATGATCTCTGGTTGATGAGAGATTCCCAATCCAAGTGATAACAGATGTACCAGTTTGCAGGATGTAACAATAGGAAGAGTTCAAAGAGCCCCAAACCTGAAACAGTAATCATACAGGCATATGCAATTCAGATATTGGAGGGTAGCAGTCAAGAGACACACTTTCATTGCTAGAGACTATCGTACACCAGTAAAAAGCTAAAACAAAATGGCGGGATGGAAATGTTTTTTTTTTCAGATAAAAAACAGACTAAAGCTAGGCTTACTGTATCAACTTGGATGGCCTGCATGTTGTGAGGACTTGTTCCTTGAACACGAAAAAGAGCTGTCTTGCTTTCATCATAAGTTTCCTCTGCAATACCCTTTTCTGCCACAAACATTTTGTATCGTTGACTCCTACCTCCCTACATGAAAAGCAAAAAAAATTCAGAAGATATCTCGCTATCAACATTAGATTAACTTGAAACAAAACCAATACTATATTGGATTAGATAAGGAAAAAGAAAAAAGTATAGAGAGGTGCAAACCTTAAAAACAATTAACGTTTGTAAAATTGAAAAAAATTGAGATGGCTCCTTATTCTCCATAATTTGAGCCTGAAAAACATAAGTCAAGAAAACCGAAGTTGCATGAGTGATGCAGTTTAGTCAAGAAGTCAATCAACTACATAAACATGGAAACTATGTATCAAACAAGCTATCATAACGGAACCGACCACAACAGGTTTTCCCCTGCCCGACTCAACCATGGCATTCATATGAGAGACAGCGTCTCTTTTATCCTCCTGCATGCAAAACAAATAACAATTAAAAAACAAAATTGATATTCACTAAAAACTACCATAAACTGAATAATTGATTCAGATACATAGCTTGGAACTTAAACAATTTTCCCAGGTAAAGTAGTGATTTATTTTCTTCTTTTCACTCCAGGAAGTCATGAACAGAACTTTGAATAAATCTCTCAAAGCAACAACAACCTATCCCAGCCATATGAGTCATGGTTGCCAACTCACCATTACACTCCCACGACCAAGCCATGCATAGAATAGATTCTCATCCCTTTCATTGCCAAGATATGTGTATTGCAGAATGTAGCAATCCCCACCGAAAAGCTTTCTCTGTTCTGAGGCTGGAACAAGGGACAGTCTGTCACCATCTACCCACCAAACCTGAAATGTTATAGATTGCATTAACATAAAAGAACACAAGATTAAAAAAATTTAAAAAGAGAATAACTCTTTCAAATAAGGAGCTACTTTCAATTTGCCTCTGCAGTCTATAAATGGCTGGATATCTTCTTCATCAGGAAGCTCTTGCACTGCATAACCTTGTTGCTTAAACATTGCTGAAAAGAAGTCAATGTTATAAGAATTATAATGACAAGGGTACTGATATAACTACAGCATTGGTGCTTATGCTGCCATATACTACTTGTTTCAAAGTTGGCATTTGGTAAATGAATTAGAACCTGCTACTTTATCTCGACCTTCTTCATACAGCTTGAGCTCCACCGTTTGGGGCCAATTGTAAAAATATGACCTAAACTTTGTAGTTTCTAGCCCTTCAGTTATATTAGTCACATGCGTACCAGCTGACCTGCCTTGGTTTCTGAGGAAATCCTGTAAAAGAGTGCATTCATCACTTAGAGAACAATGACTACAGCTATGTGATGAGATTTGGTTATAAGTTTTCCATATATGTAAGTAATTTATTCCTAAGTAATCATACAGCTGAAGTTTTTATAAATATTTCCTTTACTATTCCCTCATTGGAAGATAAAAATTCTTACTTCTGTGGCCGAGATTGATGTTTTCCTTTCTGTAACTGAGGTATGCCTTCCCATCCAAACAAAGATTTCTGAATTACAGTCCAGCATATAGCATTTGTCTGTCTCAAGCATTTCTTTACTCAATGAATCAGTTTGACATGGATCTAATTTACCCCGAGTCGTTATCCTGTATATAGAAGAATATAAAAATATAAATAGGAGGGTAATTATAAATTATTATCATCCTCAAACTTAATCACTGAACAATCGTGCTGAGTAAGAGAAAAGGTGAAGAACTTAAATATGTTTCCAAGATAAGTCATGCTCACCATGAAAGTTTCACAAAGGGTGCTTCAGACTGTTTCTGAACAGGAGAAGGTGAATCCTGGGGAATGGGAGCATAACCACCAAATAAGCTCCAGAATTCACCCACATCAGGATCACCAACAAATTTTCCATCCTCTGCATCACTTTAACAATTATTAATTTCTGTAATACTTTCTTAAATGATAGAGAGAGAGGTCACATGATTTCGAACCTACAGTTGCCACCTCACAGTTTCCAGAATGTTTATTCTCTTTGATGTACTGGACAACTTCCAAAGCTTTTGCTCTTTCTTGTATGCTAGAGTTGCACCCACTAAAGAGGAAAATTTTTGAGGCAGTATCAAGTATGAATACATCATTGTGGTTCAACGATGAACGAGAAAAAGGCACCTAATGAACAGGCAGACCATACATTAAATAGTTCAGGGATACTAATAGAATTAGTCAGGTGACTTGCACGAAAAGAGTGACAGATACAATGATCTCAATGTATTGGAAACTCAATAGTTGATTGCTTTTGTATAAATATAACTGAAATTCATGTTCCTACACACTGTTAAGTTTAAATCATATTAGACTAATAATAGGATCCAGAACGTAACCACCAGATCAACTGATTTTACCCCAAAAAAAAAAACTAATTTAAGCATAACTTACTTCTTTAACATGAACAACATGGTCCCCTTTGCAAGCTAACAGTGTGACTTTATATGTCTCTCTTTTCAAGTGGTCTTTCTGTGATGCATATACTCCTTCAATGGGTATAATACAGGGTTTGAAATATGACAAAAACTTTCCGGTTTCCCGGCCTTGAAGTTCCATATACTGCACAGTGCATGACCCAAGAGCTGCATCTAGTTCAAGTGCTTTATCTGATGCCAACACTGAGTCCACCTGTCAATATGGTATTCCAACTTCAGTGTGGATGCTAAAGGAGATTAAACTTACAATTGCCTAGCGATTCAGAATTTTAAGCTCTACTAATGGTCTTGCACCAGATTGTCTGTGTTGCTAGATGTCATGTGAATAACAAAATATTGTGCATGACAATCAGCTGCAGATTATAGTTGAAGACAGGGTGAAACCTTATTTGCATTCTTTCCGGTCCAATAGTGTATGTCATGCTGAAGAGCGCCACTCTTTGGCAGAATTGTCTGTCATGATAAACAGGACTAAAATTAATTTAATTGCATACCTGATAATATATTCTACCACGTAACACAAATGATCCACCAGTAACGTTACAACAAATTTACCGAAATGAAATCAACTTCATTTGGGAAGATATGGTATATATCAGAACACGTACTTGGACAGTTAGACTTACTGTCAATTAACAGTTGGTTAAATTTGAATGTGGTATATTAATTTAAGAACATCAATGATATTGCAATGAAAGTAGACTTTTCCATAAACTTACACTCAAGATTAGATATGCACTCCCAGAATAGAATCTCCCATGTGAAGATTTTGGGACAGAAACCAATCCTTGGTTCTCAATACACCAAATCTCCAAGCCACTACCATAACAAGGATAAGGAAAAAGCAATAAGCTTGAACACAATGAAAATCAAAAATGATAAAAACACTAACAAATAGTATTTAGGAACAATTATAGACCAAAAGTTGAATCTCAAATTTCCCAGTTATCTTTTGCTGAATGCTGATAAACTGTTCATATTGAATATCAGAAGAGCTCAAAACCTTCCACTAGTTGAGCAAATCTTTTACAGAGGCACTAGCTGCCCCATCTAAAAGTTGCAATCAAAATTTTAAATTACCACCCAAAAAAAAAGTTGAAGCTTTCATTACATTGCAACACTGAAATAAAATCATTAAAAGGATACAGCGTTGCTCCTGCAGCCTGGAATGCTGGATCTGTATCTTTAGCATAAATAGACATTGTGTTTCATGTCCTTCACACCCCACAAGAATTCTCCTTTATAACAATTCAATGAAATCTGATCAGCTTCTGGAAATAAAAGGTACAAAAAAAAAAAGCAGTCAAGCAGATTGAATGAGTAAAGCTCACGTACCTTGGTCCCTTTTGTGCAGTTATGGAGGAATCAGATAAATGGGGTTCAGTTTGATTCTATTTGCAGAGAAGGAGCATAACCCAGAAGACCCAGCAGGAGTATATTCCTGATCCTTTTGACCCTTAAGAATGATCATGTAATAAAGAAGTTGGAAAAAGAAAAAAGAACTGTACTAGCAGGTCATTGGGAGTTTGGTAAAGGCATCATTGTGTTCATAGAATAAGAAATGCGGTGATTGGCTTTAGCAACCAGCTAATGTCATGGGCCCATTGCTTCGAAGTTAGACAAAACATGAATGATAAAGGTGGACGTGGTCTGTATTCTGTAAGACGTTTCCCGCTCTTGGAACAGTTCAACTTCATAGTTTGTGAGTTGGTATTTGGTAGGGAGTCCATTCCTGAAGATCAAAACTTGAAATTGATGTGTTGGCTGTTACTGTGTTGCTTGAAATTCCTAGCGAATGTTTTATGTAATGTTTATTATTAGAAAAAATAGAAAAGATTTTCTTTTTTTAAAGAATGACTGATGCGGCTGTCTTTAGGTCTTAAATAATAAAACTGTCGAATACAATAAAATAACGTTTAGCTTGAACCCTAATTACAAAAATTTGAAATGATATCAAGATTCCATATAAACAAGTATTCAAGTAGACATCAACTAACAAAGAGTTCTATTTTGTTTTATAGTGAAGGGCAAATGTTTTGAACCTCGGATGTTTTATGTAACATTTATATTTTGGTGGCAGTGTGAGCTACCATTTCGGAGTTCAAATCAATAACCTCCTATTACCTGAAAAATCCTTGTAGCGTCGCCCCACTCACAGCTTAATATGCTTCCACTATACTTTTTTTTTTGTAATGTTTTTGATAATTTAAAGAAGCAAAAACATTTTTTTTGTTATAATGAAAAAATTGATAACCATGCTAGTATTATTTACTTGCTTTATAGTGAAGAAAATTGTTTTGTTGGTGATGCATTAACTGCATGCTGGCAGGAATGCCATTAACAAGATAGTCTTCTAGAAAGTTAATGATCACCCAAACTTAGTCTTGAAGAGAATACAGAAACATGTAACAATGCTAAATGAGAAAGAACTCACTTAATTGTCCTTAGTAAGAATAACTGAATAAGCACCAAGTAAAACAAGAATATCTACAAAAGTCCATTACAAGTGGGGTAATCAAATTCTAACGTTTACTAAGACATAAAGAAATTGGAATGATTTCAGGTAACATACAGGTTTACTAATACGTAAATGAATCATAATGGGTGTATGCCACACCTCCTATCAGAAATTGATTCATGAATACTTGGGGATTTGATCACGGACATAAGTTTATCAATTATCTGGAATCGATACCGATTCATACCTTATCACATTCCAATTGTTTTTTATTCATGATTATTTTCTTTTCAAATAAGTAAACGTGTCATGAAACACTATCTCAAAAATTGCTCCATAAATAGTTCGTTACAAGTTCCAATCATCAAAAGACAACCACAGGAGAGTAGTGAAATGATGCAAGGACATTCCGATCAAAGGTATTATTGCTTCTTATACCATAGTTTTTTTTTTTTGATTAAACGAAATTTCATTTAATAAACTGTAATTACAAAGCAAACACAACGCCCAACAAGGGATTACAACTATGAGCAAATAACTCTTGCCTCAATCCACTTGTTTTCACTCCAAAGAGGAGAGGCTGACATGTCAATAGATCTTATACCATAGTTTGTTCAGTCAAATGTCGAAAAAGAGAGGAAAAAAAGAAGAAGAAGAACTCTTTTGTGAGTTGTAGAAAAATTCTTTAAGTCGGGTTTTCCATACCGTGGATGACCGACGTTGCAGTGAGGCAGCCCAATAACAATGCAACAAATACAACTATCCCTCCCTGTGCTATAATATTGGACCGTTTTTGGGCTTCATTTATGGGTGTCCAAGCATATTAAAATGTCCGGTTCGGCCCATAAATCTCTTTCTCTCAGAGATCCGAGTTAAAACCCTGATTTCTGCGAGAGCGAGAGAGAGAGAGCTGAAGAGAACGAAGCCATGAATCCACTAACCCAAGTGAAGAATTTACAGAAGATAAACGCGACAGAAGCTCGATTAGGGATTTCAGAGGACGCTTCATGGCACGCCACGTTCAAACACTCCGCCTACGTCTACGCCGGCGGCCTCCCCTTCGATCTCACCGAAGGCGACCTCCTCGCCGTCTTCGCTCAGTAAGTAAACTCCTGTAAAACCCTAATTTCAATTCGAATTCGTCTTCAATTTTTAATCTTGATTTTTCTGTTTCAGGTACGGCGAGGTCGTCGATGTGAACCTCGTCCGCGATAAAGGCACCGGAAAATCGAAAGGGTTTGCTTTTGTGGCGTATGAGGATCAGAGGAGCACGAATCTTGCTGTGGATAATTTGAACGGAGCCCAAGTGGTGGGTCGGACTATTAGGGTTGATCATGTGCCCAAGTACAAGAAGATGGAGGAGGAAGATGAGGAGGAGGCTCAGAGGAAGAGGGAGGAGCGTGGCGTCTGCCGTGCTTTCCAGAGAGGTGAATGTACTCGTGGAGCTGCGTGTCGGTTTTCTCACAATGAACAAGTGAGCCTGCCATTGCCTTGGTTTTGTTTTTTTCGGGCTTGATTTCATTGTTGATTATTGAAATGCTTGTTGATGTTTGGATCTTTAGGACTGATAGCATGCATTGATGGAATGTAATGTCGGTATTGATTTCTGCTTATTTCAGCTTCGAATTGTTTGTTTCTTTAATTTGTGTTTGGGAGTTGGGTTTATGCGGGTAGATATTGGGGGATAATGGGCTTGATTCCTGTGTGTTATTGAATATGGGCAAGATCTGAGTTTAAGCAGACTGATGAGTTTAAATTGATATTGATCCACATATTTAGGTGCTTATGGTTGATTCTTTTTGTTTGTATTAAGAGAGCTGCAAACACGGGTTGGGGTGCTGAGGACAAAAAATGGGGACATAACAACTATGATGGTCTGAGAAAGAGTGACAAAAGATCTGGAACCATCCCCTCAAATCGTGTTCCAGAGCCTAGAGCGCGAGAAGATTTGAGCACTAGAGATAAATTCAAGACAGCACTGGACAGGAGGAGCTTGGAAGAAAAGAAGACATCAAGAAGACGTGGTGAGGATGATGAGTTGGAGCCAAGATCAAGAGAAGATTATGACAGGAGGGAAGAAAAGAGACCAAGAAGACATGATGAGTATGAGAAGGGAAGAGAATATCGTGATAGAAGGGAAGATAGGAGACCCAGAAGGCAAGGCGATGATGAATTTGAACCGAAGCCAAAGTCTGGAGAAGATAAGAGACCCAGAGGGCGAGGTGCTGATGCTGCATTTGAAAGTAAGTCTAGAGAAGACCATGTCAGAAGAAATTATGATAGAAGGGAGGATAGTAGACCAAGAAGACATGATGATGATGTGGAAGCTTATGACAGAAAAGAAGATCGTGATCGGATGGAAGAAAAGAGATCAAGGCAACCCAATAACAATGAATTAGAGCCAAAGTCACTAGCATGTCGGATAGAAGGGAAGGAGAGAGATTGAAAAGGCATCATGATGATGAAGTTCCTCCAAAGTCCCGAGAAGTTTGTCAAAACGGAGATTAACAAGAAATCAATTACCACTAAAGGCTGGACCAGATGCATGTAAGAATATTGATATGACCGGGCAGGCATATCATGTCACTCATGGTGGGATTCTATTCTTGGTCAAATTGAGAGAGCCATGGTGTAAAACATATACTCAGGTTCTTCACAATTCTCACACGTCTTGTTTGTGATTGTACCTGTTATGCAATGTTAAAGAGTTGTTTCTGGTATATTGTTTAATATATTCTGATTTTGATGCTGATATGGTCCTTTCTCATTTTCGTCTGTTCTCTGGTTTGATATATATGATTCGATTTGCCAAGTCCTTGGAACAATCGATGCATGTGGAAGTCCTGTCGTGCTGCTATTTTTGTCATTCCTACCCAGAAGGACGAGAAGGTAAGGGCGATAATGCATTCGATAGGGCAGTATCTGTTCTTGATTCTTAATGTATTGCAACTGCTGTACATTAAGAATGTATTGCAACTGCTTATTGTTCAGAGCAGCATTAGCACTTCTGTTGAATTTGCATGGAAATTTTCAATCGACATTGTACAGAACGCTACCATTTTAGCTCCTGGTTTGCTTGAATACACACATGCGATTCTATCAAGATTCGCACACATCAAATAGAAACAAACTCAAATGCAATCAAATCTTCAGAAGTTTTAACCAACTGCTATGGCTGTATGTATGGTTAAAAGTCAGAAGAACAAAATTTGTTCGAGGTGAGCTATTACATATAATAAAGAAGAGGCAGTCAGCCAAATACTCGAAGCCGTATTTACATTACATTGAAGGCTCTCCAGTCTTCAAATGAGTGGTGACAGAAACAAAATTGTGTGGGTTTCATTTAAGAAAAGCAGTATATAGAAAAACAGTGACATGTTCGACTAAGAACTGTGTACCTCTCTCGCATCAACCACAATGGAGCCATCAGTACTGATATCAATGGTTTTTCCAGTTACCCCTTGTACTAAACCAGGCACAAGAACACGACCTCCTACATATGTAAACATGATGTCTTCGTCTTCGTATCTATCTTCATATTCACAGTCATCTTCATAATATTCATCGTCATAGTATTCAGCTTCACAGTATTCATCTTCATCTTCCATGCTACCCAAGGATGTTGGCCTGGTCATGATGCAAAGACCGTCATTTGCATTGCAAACTGCTTGGCTTTCCTGAAGCAGTGTTCCCTCTGCTGAACTAAACGCCCTCTCTTTGAAAGCAAACTCATTCCTGCTACTATAAGTTGGTACGCCATTTACAGTGGCAAACTTGTCTGAAAAAGTCGCAGCTCGGTTTGTATGTAGCGTCTCATTTTGACTGACATTTTTCTTTTCAGTTAATTTCTGAAGTTTCGCATGTTTCCAGTCTTCGGCTATGGTTATAATGCTGTTGGTATCCCAGGTGTGAAGAATTCTGTCTGGACCAGGTTGCCATAACAGATCTCCTGTGCTTTTCTTTAGTATAAATTTGAACTGGATTGCTCTGTCAATTGGTATGTCCTATTTGAAACCATACAAATTCAAAAGTGACATTATGGCTTAACAGTATCAACGTCCATTCGAGCAAATTTACAGCTTCCAAATTATTAATCCTTATGCTTTTGAAGTTCTTACCAGGTCAACCGTCCAAATGTTTCCATCAGACCAGTTAAGGGGTACAGCACTAGAAGGGTTCCACTGTCCAATGATAGGTTCATTGCCTACTAGGAAAAAATTATCACCGTAGCTGCACTTCTTCTGTAATCGGAATTGAACATGAACGGTTTTTGATGCTGCTGTGAAGCAAAATGTAACCGTGAAATAATATTGAGAAGCAGAAACTGATTGTTAAAAGCTTAACAAGATCGAATTAATATAGTAAACTTGCCTGCTTGTTCGATCCCAAATCCTGCTGAGACTGAGTTCCTTAACACCTGCTCATGAATTTTAAAGAGGTAAGTTAAAGCAGATGATCAAGTTGGTGGAGAGAAATTAGAAGGTTGTTCATACATGTCATTTCAGCTGAAATCTCTATCCTGCACCATTTATAATGACTAGTTTGAAGTTTTAGAAGGTTGAAACAAACTAATACAGATGATTGATCATTTTGTGTTTGGTCGAAGATGATGATTGATCATGCATGACAATATATTGGCCGTAACATGATATGTAAAAGAAGTCAAGGAAGCAGCATCGAATTGACAAGGTAAAAATAGTGAAAGTACTACATCGAGAACCCTTCTGGGTTATTTTGCATTTATACCGTCTGTAATAGCCTGGTTCATCGAGTCAAGAATGCCCAAGAAACAAACTAATGAGAATGGCATGAAAGAATCCAAGTGTTTTAGTACCCTTGTTTCAGATGAGCGAACTGATCGAATAGCTTTGTGCCTAAGCAAAGAAGTATGATGATGAACGTTTACATTTGAATTCCCAAATCTTACAAAGCAAATGCTAGATTGACCCAGAAGAGCTTTTACAGGCGATGGAGGCTTGTTAGTATTAGCCTTTGCAAACAACGTTGTGGAAGATCTTGCAAAGGCTTCCATTTAGCACTGTTGTATCAGAAAGAGTCACAAAGTCCTAGAGATGTTAGAAATGAACAAGCTGTATATAACAGGCATATATGCATGAGAAATGAGAAGGGTACGGATCTGACATCAGGTGGAAACTTAACAGATGGCAGAATGAGGTTGCATTCTTTTATATTTATACCATGCACGCAACATGGTAAAAGCTTTGGTGCCCTCAACTGAAATGAGAAACTTGTGCCCTGTTTTAGTGCGAAATTTCAGTTTTGGTTTTACAGTACTGATTAATTGGATCTGAGACAATAATAGGAAAAAGAAAGCCTTGCAACTTCTAAGTTGAACCGTGTTCTGAGGGTGCACAATTCAACCCATTGTAAACAAGAAAGAAAAGCTTTAAACAATAGGGAGAGAAAAAATATAAGAGAAGATAAAAATTTCAGCAATACTACTAACATTCATTAAAAAAAAAAAAAAAGAAGGTTACCTAGTTATCTTCCATTCTCGACAAATTCGATGCAACAGATTCCATATCGTAAGAGAACAAGTATTTAAGCTAGTATATACAAAAGATGAACATTTTCCTAATGTTTTGTGGGAGTTTGAGATTCAGGATGCAGCAAAAGCTTTCCCCTTTTACCAGTAATCATTACATGAGCAATGCCCCTCTCTGAAATGATGAAACCGATATCGATCTCTCAGAAATATCTCCCTATTATAAAGCTTAGATATAAGCTTAGCAACTGAGTGGCAGTCTCCACAAACACGAAGATTCTTCACAACACGAATTGGTTGAGATGGTTTGGAGCTAATAAGCCCAAAAGCAATAGCCAGTTTCTCACTATGAAGGATTAAGGCATGTTCCTTCATGTCCTCTTCCTCAACGAATTGCAGTAGGTGGGACTTGTTTGGCACATATCCGATTGACTTCAATCTCCCTGCTATCTCATCCAACTTTGAGTAGATATCTTTGGATAAAGGATGAGTGTTATCGCCAACTAGAAATTCATGAACACTACCATCGATTTCAATTGAGCTACAACCAGGTTCTTTCTTTATTCCAGAATCTCGCATAAGCTTCCTTAACCCAGAAACTGCTTCCCATTTCCCTGTTTTGGCATATACATTTGATAAGAGTACATAGGCTCCATGATTTCTGGGATCCAAGTCGAGCAAATGGCTACAAGCCTTTTCAGCAAGTGCAACATTCCCATGGCGCGTACATGCCCCAAGCAGAGCTCCCCATACAGAAGGAGTGGGAGAAATTGGCATTTTCTCTATCAGTTCCGCAGCTTCCTCCAGGTTACCTGAACGACCAAGAATGTCAACCATGCAGGCATAGTGCTTTATTCCAGGCACAACTCCATAAACTTGCTCCATTTGATTAAAAAACGTTCTTCCCTCATTTACCAATCCTGCGTGGCTACAAGCGCATAATATGTTAGTAAATGTCACAGCATTTGGCTTAACCTTAGCTTCTAGCATTTTTGAGAAAAAGTGCAATGCATCCCTCCCCTGACCATGCATTGCTAAAGCAGCAATCATTGCACTCCAGACAAATACGTCTCTTGTCTCTGCCGAATTAAACACCTCAAGTGCCTTCTCTAGATTCCCACATTTTGCATACATGTCAATAAGTGAGGTTGTGAGGTGACAATTCAACTTCATCCCCTGCTTCTTTACATAAACATGTATCCAGCCACCAAGATCAATCGCTCCCAATTGAGAACACGCTGCCAGCGTACTAACTAGAGTAACCTCATCAGGCTTGGGACCCTTGTTCTTCTGCAACTCATGGAAGACAGCTAAAGCCTCTTTTGGCTTACCGTTCTGTTCATAAGACGAAATGAGCACATTCCACGCAGCAATATCCTGACTAGGCATGGCACCAAAAACACGCCTAGCCTCATCATAATTCCCCATCCGAGCATACCCATCAAGCATAGTAGTCCACGACACAACATCCTTCTCTGGCATCCTACCAAACAATCTCTTCGCATCTTCAACACTCCCGCATTTGACATACATATCCAGCATGGCATTATTCAAAGTCAAGTTCTCCTCAACTCCATGCATTTCAACATGCGAACAAACCCACCTCCCAAACTGCAAATCCGCCATCTTTGCGCAAGCCGACAACACACTAACCAAGGTCACATCATTCGGCTTCATATTCTCCGCCTCCATTTCCTTAAACAACTCCAATGCCACCTCAGGACAGTTCCCCTGAGCGAAAGCCGTGATAACAGAATTCCAACTAACAACATCCTTCTTATAACTCTTCAAAAACACCAATCGCGCCAAATCCAATTCCCCGCACGACCCATAAAAATGAATGAGCGAATTAACAATGTACACATCCGAACCCAGCTCGGCTTTTACCACCATGCCATGAAACCCTCTCCCAATCTTGGAAGCCCGGAGCTCCGAGGCCGCCTTGAGCAGAAAAGGGAAAGTAAACTTATTGGGGCACTCATTACACTCGTCGAGCATCTGCAGAAATATGCGGATGCTTTCAACCGGGTCGGGGCTGGAGGCGTAAGCCCGAATGAGGGCGTTCCAAGTGAACAGATTTGGTTCGGGAATTTCGTCGAACACTTGGTGTGCATAGTCGAGGCTCGAAAACGGGGAGAGGGAGGCAGCTGTGATGAGCTTACTAGCGGAATAAGGGTCGAAGAATAGGGATGTTTTGAGCATCTGGGCATGAACTTGCTTGAGGTGGCTGAGGGTGGTGCATTGGTCTATGAGTGGCAGAAGCGGTTGGGTTGGGAAGCGAAGGTCGTTATTGACGGTTGGGGGATGACGTGGGAGAGAGATGACCGGGGTGCCTAGAGTTGCCATGTCTTCTGCGGTCACGTTGATGCTACCCACATTCTTATATTTTAAAGTGCTTACTATTCCCCAACATGATAAGGCCCAGGCCCAAGAAGGGATGAAATGGACATACTGAACCACAACGAGTGTATCGAACGGGTACGACTTGGTCATAATTCGGCCCATAGACGTCAGGCCCATTAGCGCCCGCTCGAACCAGAGGACAGAAGCTCGGCCCCGCCTGTTAAATGCCTATCTCGACCCAGCACGGCCAAGCCGAAAGTTTCAAAACCCATGACGACCCGGCCCAGGACTTATAGGTCGACTCAGAAGCTCATTCAATTATAATATTTCAGTCATTGATAAATATTATTGCACGCTGGAAACTGCCCTTCTTCACCCTTAAAATATCACCTTACTTCAACCAACAATGAAATTTATCGCCATGAAACACATGGCACTACGAAAGGTATCAAACACAACCAGTCGAGCAGTGTTAAACATGGTGACCAAATACAAACGGGGAGCAATAAAGCTCTTATCTGGGCACCGAAGATTACCAAAGTCCACCGGTTATTCATAGTTGTTGAGAGAAAAAGCTTGGATGCTAAACTTGTAGTCGTGGCAACAACAGAAATGGGCCATTGTAGGGTGCTACCGTGCTACACAACTTGAAATTTCCGAAACCCTAACCTTACCCTACAAATATGTGCCACGTAGGTAAACTTAACGTCAAAATAGATGGAAGTACCATACGGGGGGAAACGGTGGTATAGTTCAGGTACTAATAGGGTAGTTTTAAAAGTTCAGGTACCAAAAAGTGTAATACATGATAGTTCAGGTACCTTTGAGGATTTTCCCCTAAAATTTTATGTCTCACTTGAAGGAATTAGAATTGTGTGTAACACCTTCTTATCAGAAGTCGTTTATGAATACAAATGAGATATGAGTTTAGGAATCAACGATCCGAAATCAATACCGATTCATTTTTTCTTTCATTCTACTCGTCTTTGTTTCATTGTTAAATTCGATTTTAAGTAGATCATAATACGGTTGTTGAACCTGTGTTGTTGTAGAGTTGACACTTTGACTGAGACTTTGATCATTTTGGTCTTACTTTTATAGATCTTGACCTTCTTAGTTGACTTTGACATTCCCCCTCAAACTAGCACCTGCAAGGACTATAATGCAGCAGATCGAGATAATAAGTAAATCTGGAACTGGAGATCCGAGAAAATTTGACGTTGATATGCAAAGAGAGATCTCAGCCTTCTAATTTTCCAAGATTTTGAGTCCATTATTGGTTTCAAGAACTCTTTGATATCCAAGAACTCTATCTGCTGCAGTCTAAGTTCAGCTCAACACGAAACATGTTTAAAGGTGTCAATGCATGTGATGAATAAAAACGATAGCAATAGTTTACCTGTTAACAACCAAACACCAATACTTGATCGAAGATGGTCCTTGTTCTCTAACGTAGCTTCTTCTCTATCCATGAGTACTTGGGGCCAATAGATGTGAGCCTTTTGCCCATGTTTGCTCTGGTCATGATTATATAGAAACCTTTGTAAACCAGTTACACAATCAATAAAAACGAAAGAAACAAATTACCAACAACCAAAAGGCATTTAATTAATTAAGAATGCTCCTTGTCCTTCCGGGTATGTGTCTACAGTTTCCACCAGACAAAGCATGATCTCCATTCTCCAGATATCAGAATCCACCGACGATCGAGGTATACAATCTAGACCAAATGGAAACAATAATAAGAAATAAGAAGCTAAATTTATATATGCCCAGATCAATACAGTAATTAAGTTGTCTGACTTGTCTCTGTAAGAATTCTAAAACTTGTCTGACTTGTCTCTGTAAGAATTCTAAAACTTGATTATACCTGTAATTTACTTTGCTTATGAAGAAACACCCAATAATAGTATATATAATACAGGCGATCAGAGGTTTGAAACTACTGTTTCACTGCATGCGAAAATATGAACTTAACTCAACGCAACTGCTTCAGCTATAGATCGACACACTTGCATCTGATTACCTAATTAAGCTGAGCCTTTGAAATTCATTTATAACATCCCATATTGGGAGGGATGTCTATAATTTCCTTGTGGCTCAAGATTTTTAGATGAAATAATATGGGAGACATCGGCCATATTATTCGTCGGGCAGTGGTTGGCAGGTGCAATAATATTCATTACTTTTTTCCTTACCAGCTTCATAAAATAGATAGTTGGCCGAACTGCGGCTGTGCCTATATAAACTCCAAATAGCATTTGAAACCATACAATCGTTCGAGTATTCGGTCAAGTATCCTCGACCAAAGCTAAACCTAGCCCTTCTGCATCTTAATACTTCCAGCTTACCAACTTCAGCTATAATGGATCATCAGTTGCACAGCATGCTGGGATACCTACATGATAAGACTATTTTGATCACTGGAGCAACTGGCTTCCTTGGAATGGGTACGACACTTCTCTCTCTCTCTCTCTCTCTCTCTCTCTCTCTCTCTCTCTCTCTCTCCCTCTCTCTCTCTCTCTCACGTACGTCAATGTATCATGCAGTTCTTGTAGAGAAAATTTTGAGGGTTCAACCGAACGTCAAGAGACTTTATCTTCTTGTAAGAGCTACTGATGTCAAGCGTGCCACAGATCGAATGAAGAACGAGGTTCTCTAGCTATTAATAAGATACACATAGTCGTTATTATTCACAAATTACAAGTGCATGCATGCAATAACAACAACATATAATTTGGAATACTGACGACCTAGAATAGATTATTAATCGACATGTTTGAACTTGTATATCAAGATCCTGGGGAAGGAGTTGTTCAAGATTCTGAGAGAAACATGGGGCGCAGATTTTGACTCCTTTGTTTCTCAAAAAGTCATTGCTTTACCTGGAGATGTAAGTTCTGATGAGAACCTGGGAGTGAAAGATATGATATTATTGGAAAATATATGCAATGAGATACAAATCATAGTGAGTTCAGCAGCAAATACCAACTTTGATGAGAGGTAAGAAATACATGCATACTTTTCACACAAATATCCATTTTGTATTTTCTCCTTCAATATAATTCCATTTTAATTTGATCTATTTCAATACACACACACACACACACTTCTGTTGGATTTGCAGATATGATTGATATATCCTTGAGCATCAATACATTCGGAGTTCTTCACATGCTGAGCTTTGCAAACAAATGCTTAAAGTTAGAGATGCTTCTCCACATATCAACAGGTAATATTAATATCTATATATTTCTGTTCTAGCTAGTTAAAATTTGATGAGTAACTTTTATTTTCTATATCACTTTTCTAATATGAATCAATATATAAAAATATAAAAAGAAAAAGAAGAGGATGTGATACGTCCTCCATCTTTCAGTTGTTTTTTCTTTTCATATGTCAGTGTCCTCAAATTTGCACGTCTAAAATTAGTAGTACCTGTTTTCCAGCATACGTGTGTGGGGAAAAGGTTGGGCTCACACTAGAAGACTCAGCTTCAATGGATGAGAGGGTCAAGGAGACGCTTAGAGTTGATTTCGAAGTAGCAGAAAGGAACCTAGTGAATGAAAAATTGAATGAATTGAAAACACAAGGTGCTTCAGAAGAAACTATTACCCACACAATGAAGAACTTTGGCATCGAAAGGTTTTCGACATCTTCGTCCTACACTCCTACTTACCTTAATTTGTAGTACTTTCAAGTTTCAACTCTTACAAATTAAAACTCCAAATTAATTGTGATGAAAATTAAACATTTCCCTTCGATTCTATATATACAACTTGATTTCAGGGCTAAACTTCATGGATGGCCAAACACCTATGTATTTACAAAGGTGATGGGAGAAGTACTTTTAACTCGTCACTCTAAGGAAAATCTACCTTTTGTCATTGTGCGTCCACCTATAGTTTCTAGCACATACAGTGAACCATTTCCAGGATGGGTTCAAGGTTACAGGTACGAAAATTCATGACTAAACTTCAAAACTCCTCTTGTTTGGGAACTGGGAAATATTGTTAACCCCTATTCATAATTCTCATTCGAACCAAAAGGTTAAAATCCATTTATAGATTATGAGAGAGGTTAATGATATTTCTCTATGGGCGTCGTTTGGTTCACGGATTGGAAAGGTTAGGAATGGAAAATTGTTCATTTCCTTTGTTTGACACAACTATGCCCCGTTTGGTTACCAGGAAAGTAAAAACGAGAAATGAATTTATTTTCATTTCCAAACAGATATGGAGTGAAATATGTTTTAGTATTTTCATGTGGGTGTTTGGTACATATTGAAAATTAAATTATGGAATCAAGTATATTAATTCCTATTGTAATGTTTGGTAAGTCATTATAATGAAATACAAATTTGTATTTTTCAATAATGCCCCTTTATAATTTTCAAATACGTACAACATTAAAATTTATTAGAGGATAATTTATGTAATTGTAGCTTTGATAGTGAGAATAGAATTGAAATACCACCATTTGACAAAATAATTGAATTCATGTTTTATGAAGGAGTCAATTTCCTTTCATGTCTCTATGTACAATCAAAGAGAGGAGGGAGGAGGGAGGGAGGGAGGGAGGAGGGAGGAGGGAGGAAGGGAGGGAGGGAGGAGGCGGCGACGGAGGCGGCGGAGACCGAGAGGGAGGGAGGAGGGCGGGAGGCAGGGAGGAGGGAGGAGGGAGGAGGGAGGAGGCGGCGACGGGAGAGGGAGGGAGGAGAGAGGAGACCGGGAGGGAGGAGGGATTGTGAAAAAATTGCGGAAATGAGGGAGGAGGCTAGGGTTTCGCAGTTAAACCCGAAAACTTTAGCCGACGAAATAATTTGTTCGTCGGCTAAAGATACAAATTTCGTCGGCTATACACCAATTCGTCGGCTAAACCTTCTAAACTAGTCGGCTAAAACTTTGAAATTCGTCGGCTAAACTTTATAAATTCGTCAGCTAAACCTTTGAAATTCGTCAGCTAAACCTTTGAAACTCGTCGGCTAAACTTTTGAAATTCGTCGGCTAAACCTTTATACATTTGGCATGTTGTGATTGTGATGATCAAACTTGAGAAACAGAAATCCGGCCGTCAGATCTGACCATCATGATAAAATACATGTATGGGAAAAAATTCAACTTGATCCGAAAAGAATAAGAGCTCGATCCAGAGGCGTAGTTTGATCTTCAGCAAAAGAGTTGAACGCATGTGTCTCTAGCTCAACACATGTATTTGCTATGATACCTTTGGCCTCTCTAAATCTCGAAGCAACCCCAAGATAATTATAGTAGCTACCATCAGTTAAAGACACAGGCAAAACTTTAGTAGGAACAGGGGGGACAATACCGGGGACTAACCAATCAGGATCAGAGTCTTTAGGAGGCCGACCGGTCTGGCTATCCTGCGCCGGAAAGTGGAACGCAAAAGAAAGATACCCTGCATTGCTTGTCATGAATAGATAAGAAGGGAGATTGAATTCATTGACCACATCAATCATGGAGACACAGAAGAAATCAAGAACCACTCCAACAATTGGAACCGAGTCTTGCTTAGATGAGACATAGTTAGTGAGGGCCTCTCTCACATTAGGAACATGGTTCTCAATGTTTAGAATGAAAAACTTAGCTGGTGACTTTGCAAACTCTAATGGAGGGAGCTCAGCTTGAGGGACATCGATGAGTTGGAGACGGGACTCGGAAGCAACAAGGGCTTCTGTGTATGAACCTAAAGATGAAGGGGCTGCTGATTTGATGGCAAGAACTGTGATTGAAATTCGATCATCTCGCTGAAGCAGACGCTTTCCGAATTGCAAGGCTGACACAAGGTGGCCGGCTCCTGGTGCAGGGATGAACAATAGCTCTGCTTTCTTCATCTCAACTGATGAATCTCTTTCACTTTGCTCTAGTGCTTCCTTCGTGCTGAGCTTAGCAGTCAAGCATATAAAGAAGAGAATATCCCATTTGAGCAATCAGATTGACTATTCAACAACAGAAAATATATCATTAATTGGTCCAAAAATGGACATGATAGCTCATTTGGTCATCAATGGTGTAAAGGTTTTTGACTGGTTAAGAAATGAAAAAAAAGACCACATTATACACAAACTCCACAATACCACAAGAGCCACGAAGACCCTTTTTTTTCTTTTTTCTTTTTTTTTAAATTTAGTCATTTTCGAAAAATTAGTGTCTTTCATGATATCGGTTAGGTCAGGTAAATAGCTTACCAGATTACAGCTTACCGACAATAATGAGTTGAGACAAGAGTTTAAGACAAGCTTAGCATTGCCTCACTGCTTAGGCTGCTGTCGTCTTTTACTTCACATACATATAGATGACGATAATGGAGTACTTGATTCTATAAAGAAGATGATAATGGCGCACTCTCTGTCCCTACGTAACAAACAACCACCATTTTCTTCTTGTTTTGCATCACATTCACATGCCACCCACTATTGTTAAAGTCAGGGACCAGGGAATTTCCAAGTCTTTTTTGGGCTAATTTCCAAGTCTGTTTCTCAAAAGACAAACTTTTGGACCTGTTTTCTATTGAAGATGGAAGGGCAGGTGTCAAATAGAGTGGAGCAAAAATGCATCAGCGAGAAAAGAAAAAGAAAAAAAAAAGGACCAGTTCAAAATATTAACTAGTTAAGAACGAATATGCAGAATTGTTCAATCAAAACCAGAAGTTGCAACGATCACAATAGTATGATCGACTCCGCATTGATGCAGTCCATCTCTTTCTTCTTCTTCTTCCTCTTCACCTCACTATTACAATGTCACTGCAAATATAAATCTTGTGGGCTGAACAAAACATTTGATCCCCTCTAAAACGTATACAGGGCAAGTCTCCAATTGACATGCACCATCGGAGGTCTACAGTTCTGAGCATCCTTCCGGCAACAATGTCCATTGCGCAGTTTTGCGCTACTAAGTATGTTAACTAAAAGAAACCATGTTTCCACAACCCGTTGCGTAATCAAAACCGAGTCATCACTCTGCCTGCAGCTATACTTGGATTTCAATGCATGTGCTAAAACACAGCTACATGGAATTTAGCAAAGCACCTTGATTGTTTTTCAAGGTTCGGATTTGGTATATGCTTCAAGCACAGGCCTACTAAATGTCTAAATCGTATCCATTACTTGTCTAGTAAACACGTATATAGTACTGAAATTTGATCCTCTGGAGATTGCACGAAGCTCAAGACAAAATAATATGTGCTTCAGTTGAACCAAGGACTAGTGGGTTTTAATCAACCAATAAAAGCAGGAGAATTTTGGCTAAACTAGCAAATTCCTTTCATGAAAAATTCAAACCCAGATCTGAACAAAGATGACTTAGCAACTTATGAAGTGAACTTGACTACAGCATAAGCACGGTTATACTTATACATATTCCAGTCCAGTTATACATGCGATCAGCTAGTAACACAGATCATCTCAGTATAGCACAAGCACACAACCATTAAATTGTCAATCTTTACCAAACGAATCTAACAAAATCACGAAAACTATATAAATTGCCCTCTCAATTACACAAGAACATAAACACAGAAGCCACAAAGCAACAAAATTCAGCCTAAAATTTCCACACCAATCAAGCTCCAAAGTTCCAATCGATCACGAGAAATCTTACACTGAACTAGTTTTCTTTTCATTCAAAAATTAAAAAAAAAAGTTAAACACTTGTACAGAGAGACTTCACCGGCGGTTATCGTAATCGACGACCTCGGAATCGGCGAGCGATCTGGAGTGCTGCACCAACGACCGTCCGATGGAGTTGATCCACTCCTCCTTCTCCTTCTCGGTATCGGCGATGAAGTACATGGTGTCGTGCGTGGTGGTGGAGAGCTCGAAGGCGCAGGGCTTGTGGAGGACGTCCTCGGCGCCTTTGACGGTGAGGCACGTGCCGACGGGGATGACGCCACGTGGGGTGGTGGAGGGGGTCACGTGGGAGTCTTTGAACCAGAAGAGCTTGCCTTGCTTGAGGACGAACCAGCGGCGGCGCCAGGTCTTGATGTACTCGCCTTGCTTCGTCAGCCAGGCGGCGCGTTCGGGGTTGGACCAGTACTCGATGCCCGTGTAGTCTTCTGGGCTCGGGTCCTGGCCCGTCGCGGCCCGCCACAGACCTTCCATCAAGAGCTGAGGCTGAGCTGATCAGAGAGAGAGAGAGGTTTTGGGATCGGGAAAACGGAATATGGTTCGAGATGAGCTGGGAGGTGACATAATACGCTGTCGTTTGGTGGAATTTTATAGGTTGGATAACAACAGATTTTTGGGACCCCACAATCTTTGCACATGTCTGATGGTCAATGATCTTATCTACTTTTTGGGCTTCTGTGTTTGGGCCTATGTTGTTCATTGTAACAGAGGCAAGTCCGCAAGTCCCACTACGTAACGACTTACGATGAAAGGTTATGAGTTCGGCTTAAGGAGCCGTGTTGTACTCTTACCGTTGTTGATGTAATAGGAAAGAGAACTTTGATAGCGGGTGAATATTTACGTCCCTTAATTTCAATGTGCTTGAGAGATCTCAATGGTGAGCGAAACAGTGAAAATTGTGTTCAAAGAGCTCTGTCAGACTTACGGTTGTTGGTTTACATGAGTGTGAAAATTTGAAATATATCAACATTGATGCAAAGCACCTGCCAGACTTTGGGTTATACGGATGCACAGATTTTGTGATGGCCATAATGGATGCTCCAAATCTTGATCGTTTTAATGGTCAAGAACTTGGTGGTATGAATGGAAGCAGGTTTATATTGAGTGATTTCCAATGGTCTAGAGATATGCTGATAGGGAAGAAGCAATGTTTCGACGGAATTAGAATGAGCCTGAACAATTTGTCAACAAATGATTTCATCATTCAAAGGATATATTTCATCGAAAAATTACTGCACTTTCGTTTTATGTCCTACTGGTACAATGTAGGTCACTCGGGACTCGGGAGATACTCACGTTTTAAGTCCGAGGGTTATTATTATTATGATTATGCATGCTTCTTGTTCTTATAAATTCCTCTTCTTGTTCCCATTTTTATTTTTTAACGATTTATAATTTAGATGTTTGTATTAAGTTTCTGTGACTGTTGTTCTTTTACATGTATAAAGTCATCTCTCCTTTCATTTAGTGCTATAGCAGAACAACTCCTGTAGCTCCACTGCGGCATCCAGCATTCCATACAAGGTGCTCTTACAGTATTACACAGCATTCTAGACTAGACCTGCTAAACTCTTTGTTAAGATAAATAAACGTGTGGGACTAAGCTTTGTATTATACAGTGAGCCAAGCCAAATACATTTCAAGGCCCAAATTAGGGTTTTACTAGTTCCCACTCTGTTACTGTTGAGATGTCATCGGACGACGTCGTGTTGAAGAAGGCGAGACTGGTCCAACAAGAAGCACAGACCAAGAAGGAGGAGGAGGAGGAGGAGCGAAGAAGATGGGAAGAGATGGACACAAATTGCTTAGCAAATGCGTTCAGCAAAGCTGGAATGGAGTCACTCCTTTTGGCAGCCCCTTTTGTCTGTAAGTCCTGGTACAAAGCTAGCCTCAGTCCTTTATGCTGGACAAGTCTTTCCTTTCCGGATTATAGACCTTCTCCTTTGTTTGTTAATACCGTTGAAGAAATCGAAACGATTCCTCGGAGTTTCGGTTTGTTTTATGATAAGTTTGTACATGAATATGGAATCGACAAGAGTCGGTTTTCGATCACTACTTTTGTTAAGTTTGTAGTTGATCGTAACAAAGGGAAGGCCACTCAACTCAAGCTACCCATGTACAGTACAGAAGCAACTCTTAGATATGTTTCAGACGCGTGTCCTCTGCTCAAAGAGTTCTCGTTTGAGGATGATTTGGTCATGTTCAAGCATTCTCAGATTCTCCCTGAAGTGATTGGGCAGTGGAAGTTTCTGGAGAACTTGAGTTTGGAGCCCAGCTTTGTACTCCTGATCGAGCATGTATGCAGTGGAAAATACTTCAGTAAATATTTTCAGGAGTTGTTGGCATCGGAAAGTCCGAGCTGCTATAATGTTTTGGAGAGAATCGTCGCGCAAATTGGCACCCATTGCAAGAATTTTAGGAGGTTAAACCTTGCACACTACCATCTTCGTCCAGATGAGGCATTGGCAATTGCGAACTTTCTGCCGCACCTTCATATCATATTGGCGTGCAGGTGCATCATAGAAAGGGATAGTCTTCTCACAATAGTTGGGGTATGCAAAGAGCTTAAGATTTTTTATGCAAACAGATGTGCAGGCTTTGGAGAGGATGCTGAAGCAATATACAAGCTTGCTCGCCAGACTGGTAAGGTTGTATGTGAGGATTGTGCACTCCATAATAAACTTCTGAATCTGTTGGGTAAAGAACTGCCCACTTTGGTGAGGAAATTTGTATTCTCCAAGTTGGGTATGCTGGGTCAATGAGGGATTAGTAAGGCAGTTATCTTTATTTATATTTATTTTTGGTTACAAAGGCAGTTCTCATTTTGGTCCATCTTGATTCTTTTTTGTGGTCTCAAGTCCAAAAAGTTTTATCTGAATTGACCTTATTACTTGAATTTTAATATTGCTATGTTTGTCATTTCAGAAGTTCAAGTGCTGCTATGTTTGTTATTTCAAAAGTTCAGGTGATATGTTTGTGTAGATCTTTCTTAAGAAATTGATGGATTTTTGACAGTTTTCACATAGAAATAGAGACTTCTACAGTGTTTAAGATAGATGTCTCGTAAATCTTCTCAGATTTCTACATCTTGGATGACATAGATGCTCTACCCCAAATTCTTGTCAGTAATAGTCTTTGCTGAGATATATTTACAACAACTGAGTTTGCTATCTGACTCTATGTTCAACAAGGACAGTAAATTGGGAACATACATGATCGTATGATATCGGTGTAAATCTCATTTTAGACGTCACTATGTTTCCTTCTACCACCTCAGATTTAAGCTTCACTTCACTTGCTCCGGAAGAGCTCAAGTTGGATACTTTTGCCTTCCTCAGGGTTCTACACTACCCATCTCTGCAGCAATAACAGCAAGTCCGCCATATCTTTCCTTCTTTAGCTTATTCGACAGTATAAAAGCCAATATGATCCCAGAAACTGTTATTGATGCTTCCTTTACCTTGACACATCCAGATTTTAGGTCAAGCAATGCCACTGCTTTGCCATAAGGTCATAAAGTGTTGTTCGGTTTTTTTATCAGTTGTACATTTCTCACAATGTTTAGTTTCATAATCCAGCTTTCTGCCTGGGAAGAATTTGACCAGCTTTCTTCCCTTCAGCATAAAGAGGTGTCCCTCGGAATTTTTCACGCGATGAAGGGACCAGTGGGAATCTATCAAAGACCAACTATTACCCACACATTCTGCAAGAGTACATATTTTCCCAGACTAGGTAATTCCAACCACCTCTTTCTCTGGAACGCTGATTCCCTCCACGTTTTCCTTTTCAGTATCCCTCAGTTGCAGGCGGAGGACCTCTGTCCCAGTTTCATCAATCACTTGTGTCCAATTCTTGCCGTATTGATTCTTCCCAACAAAGGGGAGAAAACAAGAACTTTTCGAAAACAGTCGAGAACGAACCAAATGAAGTGTGTGTTGAGCTATGGTCGGAACAGTAAGAGATATAGCGAACCGCAGGGAGATTGGTTTTAGGTTCCCAACTTCATAGCGTGGCACCATCTCCAACCATTTTTCTGCATATAATTCAGAGGGTGGGAGACTGGGAGTAGACAGTCTTGAAGAGAGAATGAAGCAGAACCTAATGTTTTGTATGCCCTTTTCATTGGTATATGTGTAGGTGAATGGGACATGAGCTCAAAAAGCAGCTCTCCGGTAGGTTCACACCGGAAAGAAGCAACCTGTTTCTCTCCAAACTCGGAAATAATGTTGAGCTGCCGCTTAGCATTGAAAAATTTATCCTGTGTGGTCGTACTGAATGAGGCAAAGAGCATCCCTCTGTGTCCTTCTGGTAAGTTCCTAACTTCCAGGAACTCCAAAAAGACCTCGACAGTTTTCACCTCTGGTAGCTCAATCACTTTCTGATGATCAGGAGACGCAGTTACATCGTTGCTAATGATGTTAAACTAATAAGCAGGAGTGGTTGTGAGAGGAGATGGAGCACTGCCTCTATACATTGCTCCTGCTCTCCAATACCTGGTACCAAATGCTCTTCCCATTGCTTGGTGGTTTCAGAGAACCCAGTATGAAGCTTCTTCCCTTTAGTTCTGTCTGAGTTTGTATCGTCATGCTCCAATACTTTTCCCAGTAGTTCATGCAGATCTTTACAATACAATACAGGATGCAATTGGGGAGAATGCCAGATAAGATCAATATCATATGTCGGAACGCAGAAACGTTGTAGAGACTTCTCATTGTTGCTCTTGATTAAATGAAGAAACCCTTTATATCTAGACACAGCTGCTTCAAGGAACAGATCATGGTTCATATGGGGTGGAGATACCTGGTAAAAGAAAGGACACTGTCTTTCAACAGCTGAAACCAGATCATATTTTGTGCATTTGTCAAGTTTGGAATTCCTTTCAGATATATCCTCAGACAATGCCTTCTGTAAGTTGAAGTTGTAGGGTTCTTCTGGATACAGACTATTCCAAATTTCTTCAGTTTTATTTTGCAAGAACCTTGAACAGAGGAAACAACATTCGAGTTGTCAAGAATCCTTCCATAGGGTTCCTCACAGTCAGTCTTGTACCGGACCGGATTGAGCCTGTGACAATGCCAAATCCATTCACAATCAAGAGACACAACCAAAGGTCCCTCGAAAACCTGGGACTCTGAATGTTTGGCAAGTAACGGAAGCCAACAAGCGTTGTACCTATAGATAGACTGAAGAGCCGGCCCTTCGTACAAATACCTATTCCTATCAACAGCAGCAAGAAACTGAAGCTGCTGCTTTGCTGCAGCCACAAGATCCATACTTATTCCAATGCTCTGCGCTTTAGTCCACTCAAGCTCCTGTTCCTTCTCCTTCTCTAACGGGAAATGACTTCCATCTAGATACTGAAGAAGATGTAGTGCAATGCTACATTACTCTTTATTGTTGAAGATTTGATCTTTACACCACTGCAGGCTATCTTTGTGGAAGGTTCAGTGCCGTTACCATTAGATAATATTCATGACTTAACTTTGCATGTTGAAAGCGTGAATGATAACTTCGTCCCAGCAATGGTCTCTCTTCTCAGAGGAATCACAACTTTGAATACTTGATGCATAACGTCTGTCGTATACTGGCAAGCATCTGTGGAACTGTATAACGAAATCAAGGAAAGGGATAATGAATACATGGAACAGGACAACAGAACTGAGCACAATAGTGAGATTACAGAAGAGGATGCTGCAACTGAAATAGAATTTAGGTTTACATTTATAAACTCATTGATTTTAAAATATAACCTAAATCTTCAACTTAGACTAAAACATTGGTGACAGTCTGGCTGGCACCTAATACCAGAATAGCATAAACCCGCCATGTCAAACCTAAAAAAAAAATCTACACATTCGCACCCCTAGTAGGCCGGCATACATGATTTCTTTTACGAGCATGGTCTTCATTATGGTGCTGTGTTCGACATGCATATCCATACCAGCAATTTTCCCTTTTTGATGCATCTGGGGGAAGATGAGATACAGTAACTGAAACTCGAAACCAGTACAAGAGGAACGAGATAAGTTTCTCATAACAATCACTGCATGTATATGTCCCAGAAGTTATCAGCTCGGCATTCTTCAGTGGCATCCTGTTAGTTCGATCAATTGTTCTGTTATTGAACATTGTCATCCATTCTGCAATAACATCCTGCAATGTTCTTCCCATTTGTGCAATACACCTTGTAGTGATTTCTTGTTCATGTCGGTTGTTTTCATGTGCTGAAGTAGGAATTCTAGAGAGGGTGCGCTCTGAGATTGGTTTGAAAGTATCAGGAATGCAAATGCGGTGCGAGGCACTTTGTGAAACTCCTTGAGCATACCAATATGCACCACAAAATGACCTATCACACCCTATGCAGTGTTGAGGTACACTAGTATAAGTTCGTGAAGGCATCATTCCACCACATGCTTGACATTGCAGATGGGTAGTGCTTCCGTTGCAGAGAAACCCACCAAATTGAGTACCGCATTGAGGGCATAGAAGCTCTACAGTTTCAGCTTCATCTTGCACTGCTGAACGAACCCTTTTCCCAAGCAGCCCTTTTCCCGACTTTATGACAAGATTTGATCGTACTGTTGCATAGGAATCTAAAACTGCAGTGTCTTCGTTTGAACGTCTCAGTGAAGAATCCGCATTCAAAATTTCACCAGCAATGTTATGCAGGAAGTGGTTTCTTCCAACAAATTGTACAACTCCTCGACATTGGGGACAGAGTACACTTGAATGTTTCTCTTGTGATCTCCTTAACCACTCTGAGAAGCATCCATTGCAGAAGTTATGGAAGCAAGGAGCGATGGTAACAGCATCATGCCATATATTTAAACAAATGCAGCACTTTGCATGATCAGCATCCACACTAATCTTCAGCGTTTTCTGACAAGCTTCAGGACCAGGCAACACATTGAACCTGTAGCTTAGACACCCTTCTCCCGCAGGACCTGAGATAATTTCACTCCCAAATCTGATAACAGTACTCTCTTCAGATTGGATCACAGTTCCATCAACAAGTAATGCATTTGAGCTCTTATTTTGTATGGTGGCAGAATACTGATCAGGGTTCCTCGTAATTCTGCACCACTCGCAGTTGTCAATGGGAGAGCAAATTAAACTCTCACCTGAACCAATATCTTGACTCTGAAGGGTATCTTGAGTCAGAACAAGATCTCTAATCTCAACATCCGGAAATCTCGAGTCTGAAGGAACAAGCTTGGCCCAGATTTCACCAGAGGGCTTTGCACCAGAGGTTTCCCCAACTTCTGCCATAGCTGGCTTTATTCACAGAGGAATTAAATTTCACAGTTAAGAAACAATCATATCTATTCACTTGTATAGTATATTACATTTCAATTAACAGAATCAAACCCACAATCAAATAATGCTCCATAGCCCAGTTTCAAACTTAGAACAAGTCAGTTCTTCACTCCAAATACTTTGTTCCCTAAAATTTTCCACTCCAACAAATTGAAGCATGACATTCTTCAAAATATAAGCGATTAACCCCTACAACTTCTCAACTCAGAACCTAGCCACATACAAGTATAATGTTCAAAATACATCTGAACCCATTGAGATACATCACATTATCTTTATAATCTTAGTTCTAAATCCTGCATCCTTCATAAAACCCGATATCTTTGCAATCTATGAAATCTCTCTACTGTAAAGAATCAATCTTCTATCAAAAATATGACCCCTGATCAAAACCCTTTTCCATTACTTAAAGCAAAACAAGAAAAGATTGTAACTTTAACCAAATTTCGATACTTGATCAAAGATTCCTGAAAATTCTACCAACACCGAAACAACAATCCCAGTGATTACAATGAATTGGAAATAAGAGGTAAAAAAGAAAGGAAAATAGATACCTTTTGGGCTGTTTGGGATGAAAATGTTGAATTGGGTGCGGATTGGGGAAGTGGGAAGCAGTCTGTGAGAGACTGTAGAGAGTAGAGACGATCAAACTGAAGAACTGAACAAAGGGGCCAGGTTTATGAACTAGTCCGTTACGGGGAGGCTTCTCTTGTAATCTTTTACTTTGTTTCCTTTTTGGGCTTGTCTTGTACTTTCATTTTCTTTATTTTTTGGTACATTCCTTTTTGTATTATTTATTAATAGGTTTATTAATATAAAGAAAAATAGTCTAAAAAAAATTTAGAAACAAATTCAGTATGTGTTAGTACATTGTTTGTGAGAGATAGAACATCGGTCATACTCGTCTAATAAAATATATATTGTCACATAAAATAGGCTTGGTCCTTAACTAAGCCTAAGAAACCTACACTTATTCCTTGAAGGCATAATAGTAATACACTATCTAATAAGAGCAAAGTGGTACTTTCAGGGTGCATCCACCCTATCTCTATAAATACATGTTTTCACCCCTCATTTGAGGAACTCTCCATCTCCGTCATATTCACACCTTATTTCTATTCACATATGGCTGACTTAGGCATCGGAGGGTCGAAGGCCGGTAAACCCAGTCTTCCCTTTGACGCTCTTTATTCATGATTGACAGGTTATGGGTCTTGAAGATGGTGTTCCTCTCGCATTCTGTATGATTCATCCCCTCAGAAATCACACCAAAATTGTATGCCTCCCAAATCTTTGGTGCCAAAATCAGTTTAGTCCTGTAACTTTTTTTTTAAAATTAGTTCACCCTTTCAACTTTCGTAAACACATCAGTCGGTTCAATTTTTGAATTCCCTTCGAAATGTAACATCACCGAAGCCGTTGAAACTGACAATGAAACTCATAATTCAGCTTTATCCCTTTATTTTCAACGAAATGTCTGAAATACCCTCATTGTTTTTTTATTCATTTTGCCAAATAGATGCATTTTTTTATCTTCTTTTATAATATTTTGTCAAATTGGTTATTTTACCTTTTTGAAGAGGGATAAAGCTGAATTATAAGTCACTTTGTCAATTCTAACAGCTTTAGGTGACGTCATATTTCGAGGGGAATTCAAAAATTGGACCCTTCTGATGTGTTTACTAAAGTTGAAGGAGCAAACTGATTTAAAAAAAGTTGTAGGACTGAACTGATTTTGACACCAAAAATTTGAGAGTAAACTGAATTTAATCCAAAAATTTACATAGAACAACTTAAAAAATTAAGAGCCAAGCATGTAATCTTTATATCTAGTGTTTGACTCTCAACTTCCACCAGTTTGTAGCTAAGTGATTCAAGAGACTGTAGTTTGTGTTATCCATGGTCTATGGAGACGAATTAGTTTAGCTTTGGGCAATAATCTTATGGACCACAGTTCAAATTATGAACTTCTGAACACTCGGTTTAAATATAACTAAGCGCGCGTGTTTACTAACCTAACCAAACGTAACTTATTACCTCATTTTTAATATAAAAATTAAAAAAATACGCTACACAATACTCAAAACTGAGTGTGTTTTTGTTACTGGCAGGACAACTACAAAGTGTTGGTTTTCAGCACATTTGGAGAAAAGCTAACTTCTTAGCGGATGTTGTTACTATTCACGAACACACTTTAACTGTTGCTAGCTAGCATAACAGTCTACTTTCTTCTACTCTTCATGCTTTTGATTTTGATTTTCTTAACTTATGTTGTTTTAGGAGTTCTTCTTTGTAATTTGTTTCTTCTCATCGAAAAAAAAAAAACTAAATGTGTTTTTTCGATGGTGCAAAACTGAATGTGTTACTGTTTTTATATCTAGGACGACATATGACATATCCAAAAACTAATGTGCATACTTTTTTTTTTTTTGAAAAGGAATGTGCATACTTTATCTCGTGGAGATTTTCGATCTTTCGGTTGCTTCTTTGTTCTTGTTCGTTAGTGAAAATGCAATGGATTATTTGCCTATCTCTACTATATTAGAAAGCCATATATTTTTGGGGTCAAATGCTTCATCAATTTTATGAAGTCTCCAAATTGTCCTCCACAAGTATAAAGTTCACTAAAATAAAAAATATCAAAAAATGTTATTTCTGTAAAACAAACAGAAATTCACCAAATTCTTTTTGCCAATTTTATATTTAATGAGTTCATTAAAGGTTATCAAAAATAAATATTATTATAGTAAGAAGCTAAATTAAAAAATAAAATAATAAAATAAATAGATAATCATAGAGAAAAAAGTGGGTAGTATGATGCATATCATGACTGTGAATTTGTGATATTTGTACAGGTAACAAACCTAGTATAATACAGTAGGTGCAGACTGCACCAGTCGGCACTGTTTATAAGCCCTTATTAAAATGACGGTTTTACCCTTATTTACATCATAATTACAGTTCTACCATCGACGTCTAAATTAAGATCCCTCTAAATTAAAGTCCCTCCTCCTTTCGGAAATAACAAGAGAAGAAACGACGAGACAATAATGAAGCAAAAGAAACAAAATCACGACAAGACTTTGCCATGTCATAGTGATAATAGTATTGTTGGCCAACACGTTTTCTTTATTCGTTGCCCTCCATAAATAATTGGCTCGTAACTAGAACTGGATCATCATCTTTATCATCACTTCCTTCTCTTCTTCTCCTACCTCCCGTGACCCTGATTCTGCATTCTCGAGGTACTACTAACATACTCTTAGCTCGTTTTCTTTTCCCTCAATTTGATCAAATTGCAGTTGTTTTGGCACTGTCTGACAGTTCGATGATCTGGGTTTGTTCTAACATGTGGAAGAAAGACGCATTTCCATTGTTCTTGAGCTTTTGATTTGTTTAGGTCTTGTAGACTTGAGTTTTGATCTTCATATTGACTAACTGTTGGGTATGTCATTGCATAATTGAATCTCATAGTTAGCTGCAAACTTGCATTTACTTTGAAATTTGATCATAGGAGACGGAGAAGGTTCTGGTCACTGTTCTGGAATTCTTTCCCTCTCTTGAAGAGATCGCGTGTCCCCTGATCGAAAGCCTTCTCTATGTAGCAATCCTCCTAACACCTTCATCAGAAAATTTTATGCTGTGATGTTCCTTGTTATATCAATAAGGATTATCATTGGTTTTTAATAGATTCGTATAGTTGGCACACATAACAGAATACCTCACCATTCTTCTTCTTTTTTGTCTGTGCAGTGTAGCTTGTGCAAATGTGCATAAGGGAAGAGATTGTACATGCATAATAGTTGGAATTCACATATCAGGATCAAACTCCTACCTCAGTCTACAGCTATGGCTACTACCAAGATATACATAGTGTAAGTATTTCCATCTCCCTTTTATTTCGTTATTGCAGGCATTCATCACTTTGGGTATACTTGGACCATTCCTATTTGTTTCCTTAGAAGTTAGAAACTTGTCCGTGAAACGGATTTCAATGCTGAATATGCTTCTTGCAGGTACTACTCTTTACATGGGCATGTAGAGACTATGGCACGTGAAGTACAGCGAGGGGTGAATGCAGTTGAAGGTGTTAAAGGAACACTTTGGCAGGTATTAACCCCCTAAGCTCTTTGATTTTGATCACAATTATCATCATAGTTGAAATTCTTGTGTGTTATTTGTCCTTTGATATTCTGAATTAAGCTTTGTTTGACTTGATTAGAATGGAGCAGGTTCCTGAGACACTTTCTGATGTAATATTGCAAAAGACGAAGGCCCTTCCTAAGGCAGATGATGTGCCAGAGATAAGGCCAGAACAACTTTTGGAAGCTGATGGTTTTCTCTTTGGATTTCCATCGCGTTTTGGTGTGATGTCAGCTCAATGCAAGGCCTTCTTTGATTCCACTCATGAAATATGGGAAACACAAGCACTTGCCGGCAAACCTGCTGGAATCTTCTGGAGTACTGGATTTCATGGGGGCGGCCAGGAGCTTACTGCGTGAGTTTCCACATCTCCTCAAAACTTTTCATTTACATACCAGTTCACTTGATTAGTCTTGGATGATTGTTTGTGTTGTCGACTCCATGAACTATTCTTGCATAAACTTCATCGATGAATATCGGCCTCTTTTGTAAAATTTCTGTTTTCACTTCTATAATACAATTCGATTTCTTGTTCATTCATTCATTTTCATTCCATGGTGTTCATCTACAGATTAACAGCAGTAACACAGTTGGCACATCATGGCATGATATTTGTCCCTCTTGGTTACACATTTGGAAAAGGTATGTATGAGATGAACGAGGTAAAGGGTGGCTCTTCTTATGGTGCTGGAACATTTGCAGCAGATGGATCTCGTCAACCAACAGAACTGGAACTACAACAAGCCTTTTACCAGGGTAAATACTTAGCTGGTTTTGCAAAGAAGCTCAAAAACTAAGGCCTTTTGGTTTCGCTATTACCATACACAGACAACTTCAAGCTGTTGTATACTCATGTACTCACTAAAAAGAGTGATCGACTATAAGCTGATGCAAGTTTGTCATTGTTTTTAATGTAGTCAAGATGAAGTGCATTCCCACATCTGAGACAATCCTAACATCATATCTTCTGCCTTCAAACTTGCATTTTTATTCCCTCGGAATTGCTTTAAAAAAAAAAAAAAAAACAGATTCTGAAATTGAAGAAAAAATTATTCAGTTATCAACAAACGATGACTCTGCAAGATCGATAGCCCTTGCAAGACCAGCAGCTTTGTTCTCACACTCTCTCTGCTCCTCAGCTGGAACACTGTCAGCCACAATTCCAGCTCCAGCTTGGAGATGAGCAACCCACTCTCGCCGCTTACCTGCGTCCTTGTATGAATACATTGTATCGTATCGAAAGCTAGTTGGGAAAACAATAGTTCTCAGAGCAAGGGCAATGTCCATATTTCCAGAAAACGAAATTCCTCCAAAACCGCCGCTGTATGGACCACGTCTAGTCACTTCCAGCTCATCAATCAGCTCCATGGCTTTCACCTGCACCGGAGCATGGTTGAAAATAAGGTCATTTAAGAATCAATCAAATCATAAGCAATTCCATCTAAGATAATTAGGATTCTTGACATCATGTTCCTATATATCTAATCTACCAATTCCATCCAAGTCCACTGCTTCATTTCCAGTGACAAGTCCAAGTTTTGGTGACTTCTCACAACATGAATGGCGGATAACAAATTAAATAGAAACTCTGAAATCATAAATACAGAATTACAATACAGAATTACAAAGTGGAATAGGGCTCATGATCAAACCTTAGGTGCTCCGCTGACAGTCCCAACTGGCAATGCAGTTCGTAGGACATCCCAACTACTTAAGTGATCAAGCAACTCTCCAGTGACCTGCCATGAATAGTGTAGGTTATTGCCCCCTTAATTCATTTCAATGCTGGGTTAAGTGGTGACATCAAATTGATGAAACACTAAGAGTGCATTGTTGATATCCTGGAGGTTAACTTGAGCATATCTACTGTATAAAACTAAATGGATTCTTAAACAGAATAAAGGCTACTTGTGATTATATGTGTTGAGCAAAGGAAGATTACTTACAGTTGAACTTATGTGCATGACATGGGAATAACGCTCAATGTTCATGAGCTTCTCAACCTTGACAGAACCAGGTTTTGAGACCTGCAAGAAGAATTAAGCATATAGTAATGGCCACAAAATACTCGATAAACTAGCAGATCCAAAAGATAATAATTTGAAAATATACATCAGACTGAAAAATGAATTCTATGCAAATAAAAAGCAATTCCATCTATGGTGTATCTCTTCTCATGCTATGGTTGGCCTAAAGTCAACAAGGAACACAATCAATTTCCAATTTGATGCAAAACGGACACGTAACATTCTGATTTTAGAAATTTAATATTATTGGAATGAAAAATTTAGCAATTACCATACTCTATCAAATATAATAAAGTTCGACTCTTTTGTTTTATATCCGGGGAAAGGGGTTACAAAAAGAAAGTGGGATTGATTCATTACTTTACCAGCTACAAGAATCAAAAGAGAAAAACAAAATCCACAACATGCTTAACTGGAGCTCTAGAGCAAATGCAATAGTAACAGAGAATAAACTATGCCATAGAAAAGAGGATACACTAACAGATTTTTCTTGAGTACCATGCTAAATGATAATAAATATTAATCACTGTATATTTTGAACACCGAGGCATTTCTATCAAACTGAAAACAACACACCAATTTTACAGTCTGGGAATAAAGTAGGAGAAAGAGAAAAGTACTAACCTTCCCGACATCATTCCTCCCCAGATCTACAAGCATAATGTGCTCTGCGCATTGCTTTTCATCATTCAAAAGCTGATTTTCCATCATTTGATCTTCGTTAGGTGTTTTTCCTCTTCTAACAGTCCCAGCAAGAGGCCGGTTGGTGATTTTTCTCTATTATCCAAAAAAACAACCGAACATAATGAGTGACAACACTGTTACAGAAAAAACAAAACGAAAATGAACATGACAATATGATGACACTACAATGACCCAGCTAGTAACATGTCACATAATAAATTAATATGACCAAAACTCAGATGACAGAGGTTTTTATATTTTGATGACTTACATTCTTAACACGTGTAAGAATTTCTGGACTTGAAGCAACCAGAATACAGCCTCTAGCCTGATCACAGGTAGTAAGTAATCAAATAACCTTAGAAAGAAGACACAGTAAACAAGAAATCTACATATAGTGTTTCACTCAAAAGGAGGAAAACCTGTAAATAAGTCATGTATGGACTTGGATTAACTATCCTTAATGCTCGGTAAATTTCGAATGGGTCTGCAAATGTTCGCCTTTCAAAACGCTGACTTAATACTATCTGAAATATATCCCCAGCTAAGATGTGTTCTTTAGATTTCAGAACTGCTTCCTCGTATTCCTCGCTTGTCATGTTTGAATTCTCCAATTTAGCTCCAAAGAGATGAGTCTGTAACTCTATTTTACCTGCAGGCAGCCTCGGGCTGAAATTGACTTCTTACATCAAGCTCATGATAGAACATAATAATATGATGGAAAGTACGGAACAGCAATTTTTTCCCCCTGCCATCTTGAGCCAAAATTGACGGTTGAAAATTACAGATTCTTTTAAAACCAAAAACAAACTAAACAAAAACAAAAAAAGTTGACTATCCAACAACACTTAATACTCAAATCCACCAATAACTTCTACTCTTCAAAATAGATTGTATTGAAAAGCACCTCCAAGCTCATATGAGCCAAACCTGTAATTTCTTTTTTCTTTTCTGATGAACATGGCAAGTTGGCAACCAAAGAATGTTCTCATTTCTTCAGCTATAACCTCCCAACACATGCTGTGGCATAACTTTGATGCTACCCATTCCACTGCAGTAAGATATTTTTCTTTCCTTTTTTCCATTTTTATTTAATTGAAAATAGGTGTGTTTTTTTAAATGAAACAGAGGCTCGAATAAAATGTAGGATAGAAGCAGAAGCCCTCGAAAATAGAAAGAAACTGGAAAAATTGATTACTTGCCTGACAATGTCATGCACTCTGGATACCAGTGAGTCCAATCTATTCATCCCATCATTGAATGCCTCCTCAACAGAAGAATACTGATCTAATTGCACCCAGTGAATTACATGTGCTTTCTACAGTCGGAAGATTAACAAATATAATTATTTTACTCATAGAGAATAGCAACCAATATGTACAAATCCAAATACAACCAAAGAATGTGAATAGCTCATTCTCCTAGTTTTAATGATGAATAATTTGTTTCGCCATGGAACTTTTATGTTTATTTTTTGAGAAAACCATGGATTCAACATCCAAAAATAAGAAAGAATAATGATCTTTAAATATATGAATAAGAGTAACTGGAAAGAAAGAAGCCTTTTTTTTATGAGCAGACACTTAGGTTGACATATGGCATCAAATTATTTACTCTTCATCTCACTATGTTTCGGTGAGTAAATTGGAAAGAGGTATTGAACTCTGGCATGAAAACCCAAGTATAAAGAAACATGGCTGCTAGTGCCACTAAAGTATGCAATTTATTTATAATGACTAGAAATGAAAAAGTTACAAACTATAAATTTGAGTCAAAAATTGTATGTGAAGAAAAAAGGTCGGTCATAAATCAAAGTACCTTTTCAACATGATCAAACACTATCACATTATCATACAGGCCAAGGTGAAGATCAGGAAGATTTCTATCATCTGGTGGTGCACCACTGAATGGAAGCTTTTTCTTCTCCACATAACGCACTGTATCATAAGAGAAGTAACCAACCCATCCACCTGATCAAAGAGTTCAACACCAATTAGTCATTTCAAAAGCTACTATTGATTTATAATTATAATAGACACAAAAGAGAATAACCAGAACTTTTATCTGCGTAATTTAGAATTTAGACACAAACAAAGAAGATTTAAATAAGCTAAAATATGTAGTCTTTGGAAGAAATTAATCACCATATTACTAGTATCAACACCATTAAAAGGGTAGTGATGATGGGGATACGAATACGATGACTAAAATTAAAGTCTGTTATCTATGCACTTGTCTTACCACAAAATGCTTCTGGCAGCTCATCAAGACGTTGTGGGATCCATCCCCCCGTGATTCTCTGAGGAACAGTCATTGGATCCTCCACAATCTCCTCTGTCCTACGCCCTTCTTTATTGTTCATAATCGTAACCATGTTCTCTTTTGCTACAATCTCAATAGACGGTTGCGCTCCAATAACACTGTACCTCCCCTAACAAATACTCACAGAAAATTAAACATACGATCCACTACCGACTAAACTGAGAGCCAGGTGACATCAAAACAAACACAAATGTGCAAAGAGTCTATAGAATCTTACAACATTGGAGTCCTTGGATCCCGGCTCTACTGACTCGAAAAGAAAACTCGGAGCGTCTCTATCATCCTCCTTAACCAGACACCGGTAAGCAAGCACCGGAGTTAAGTGATCCGAAAATACACTCATGTATAGAGGAATCAGATTCCCATTCTTCGAAGCCTCGAAAAACTTCTCTGATTGCTCAGCTGCAGCACCATTCCAAATCAAAACCTCACATTACTGTAGTGATAAACATATATATATCAACTTAAAATAGAAAAAATATATAACCAAATTTTGACTAGAACTGCGTACATCTTTGTTCTTCGATTTTAAATTCTGAACTAGCGAGACGTACATTTCTAATGTGAATCAAAATGAAGTGTAGAAATTGAAGAGAGCATTGTACCTAGCGAAGGAGACGAGAGGGCGGAGCATCTGAGCGTACGGACACGCGCGGTGGAGCGAAGCAGAGGAAGAGAGCTGGAAAATCGGCCGTTGAAATTGACGGCGACGGTGGACGGGAATGCGAGAGTTGACGTCAGCTGACGGGAGCTGACGGCTAGGGTTTCCATGGCGGAGCGGAGGAGGAGGCAGCAGAGAGGGGACTGATTTGAAGTTGAAATTTCAGTCTGAGGTGTTTTCAACAGAGGAGTGTGTCAACTTGTCTGCGGTCCTGCCCTGAGAGGGAAGAGACGGATTGTTGGGGTTTTTATTTACTAATCTACTTACTGTTATTTTCTAACTAAATTGTCTAAACAAATAAGGAGAAACATTTATAAATAAAAACAAACTGTTATATTGTTATCATGTGACATTACACAATTACAATTTTGTCTTTAATTAAAACATATTTCCATGTTACTGTCTCTGACTAGAAATCTGTTGCTACTACCTCCGACTGGAAATCTATTGCTACTGCCACCGATCAGAAATCTGTTGCTACTGCCTCCGACAGGAAATCTACTGCTACTGTCGCTACTGCCACCGACCGGAAATCTGCTGCTACTGTCGCCGACCGAAAATCTGTTGTTACTGACACCGATCGAAAATTTGTTATTACTGTCGCAGACCGAAAATCTACTGCTACTGCCACCGATCGGAAATTTGCTCCTACTGCACCGACCGGAAAATTTTCTGCTACTACACCGACCATTTACAAACGTTCTGCTATTGTGAATTGAAGAAGCTGCTATTGTCGATTGTAACAAAATGCAACACCACAGCGCAGTAGCAGCACGCAACACCACCAATGCTGCTACTGCTACTGTTTATAATATTTTTGCTACTTTCATTGCTGCTGAAAACGAGATAGAGAGTCTAATAAAAAAATTGAACTGGAAGTACAAAACATCAGCCTCCACTCTCATGAAGACGTTGACCATAAAATCAATAACCTTCATTTTTCAGCTAGAACTTAACAATCTCAATCAGATGAAACTTTTTGATCTTCATAATTATGCTATTGTTTACCTTAGGCGAGATTTAGAGTGCTCTCAGTAACAGCCAAGTGATAATCCTCATCAATCAGCGTGCCTCGGAAACACTTCTCCGGCGAAGGCAAAACCTGCACAGTCAAAGACCAATCAACACCTGAATTTCGCACAAAAATCACAAACTTCTTGGAGATCAGGGATTGTCTGACGCCGGCAAGAAGAGAGAGGATGTCGTCAGAAAATGGAGACGCCGAATTTTCTCTCTTTAGGTTCCACTCTTCTCACTTTGACACTCCTTCCACACTTTGAATGGGGCTTTGCAGTTTGGAGGATATGCTAAGCGGGATGTAGGCTCCAAGATGGGGGTGGTGGCGCCGCCTGGGTTTGCCGGAAAAGGAGGATCCGATCTGATCCCCGATCGAACTGTTTTTGGCTTTTCGAGCTTCGTATGCCTCGAATCAACCTCTAATGCTCCTATAGATCGATAGAGAATGACGAGAGCTTTCCAACGCTACTTGTGACATCGCCGGCGGTGGTCGGACGGCGGAGAAACGGTCAAAAAACGTATTGGTGAGAGAGAGAGAGAGGGGATTGGATCATATCAGATATGGTGGGGGGGTTAGAAGATTCAGATGACATTTTGGTCATTTCATAGATAAAATTTGGATCAGGTCTGGTGTTATTGTTATTGGGTTTGGACTCGTGTCCTAAACTATATAAAAATTAATGAAAATGAGTTTTTTGTGTTTTTAAATTTGATCATGTGGTACTATGTAATTTTCTCCTTTTTATTTGAGCCCGATGTTGTGGATTGAGATTTTCACACACAAAAAAAGGAAATATATCCTGAAAAACATGGAAATAATATGATGTTATACCCAATTAATTACACAAAAATTAATACTTTGTTTAGGTGAGAGTTTGCCCTGAGTTTATGAACTCATGGTGGACACGTACCAATCACATCACTATGAATTTTCTTAAAAAAATTATAGATTGCCAATCAAACAAGGCATGTTAACACGGAGATTGAACTTAGATGGGTCTCCATAACAAGTCCACTCTTACCAGCTAAGCCAAACCTAGCGAAGATTGAACTTAGATGGGTCTCCATAACAAGTCCACTCTTTGTATTAGATGAATAGTCAACTAAATTTACAAATTTCATTGTATTTGTCATATTACGTCTGTTCAAGGCAATTTCATGTGTTGTATACACACGTATACAGACATTCATTTGAGCCATTATTTTACTACCCCAATTTGCATAGAAATGTTAAACAAAATCATATGGTTCTTTTGGCACAATAATTCTGCTTCATTTGGTACAAGGGTACAACAAATAATCAGGTTTTCAATGTAAAGAATGTACTACAACAGTTAGTACAAGCAATCACAAAGATATATCTGTGTATAACCTATACTACATTTTCTCTGTTATTCTTCTTTCTTAAGGCTTGATGTCAAAATTGGGAGCAGTGAGCTCTAATAAGCTGAACATAATTACTCAAGACAAGTCCGAAAAAACCGAATTCCCTGTTCAACAAGAAAGGTAAATGTCAACAAGCAAACATAGAGTATGAAGAATGTAACAGCAATAAAATGCAGACCATCTCAGAGGCTGAGATATGTGTCCTCACCTGCAATGCAAATGTGATGTCCCCTTCATCTACATTCAGTGTCACTCTCTTGGATTTTATATCTCGGGATTGACCACTGAGTTTGAGAAGCCCCTGCAAATCGACAATGCCTCAGTAACCGACTTGTTTCCCATTTTGCGAGTTTGTATGTACTACTAAGAGGAGTTATGTTAACAAAACATCTGTTCATACCTGGTCATTTAGCACTTTGCACATGCTTGAAAATTCAAAGCTTCCAACCGGTGGAATTAGTGTCGATTTACAGATGTCCAAGTAAGATTTATTTAACTGCATACATCGACAAGTCAAGATATCAGTAACACGGGTTGCACATGCTTCCATTTTCTTTACGATACGAATATCAGTCAGAAAACACACCTCTCCTATTGTTGTGTCTTTCTTCACACCACGGAAATGCTTTGCAGCAGAGCACATTATAATCTGAGGTCAAAGCAGATAAGGAAATATATCAACACCGGTTAAACACAAGTATAAAGCCCAGGAATAGTAGCTAGCAATTAATTGTATGGCAATTTGCAGCCTGAGCTAAAGCAATGACCAATAGTCTATAGCTTGCCAATATGTTCAATTGATGGCTTGAAACCAGTGAAACTATTCAATAATCCTGCTATGCAATACTGTAATAGTACAACTGAATACAATACTTGCAAGAGGGTTACCTGCTGATGTTGAGGAAGACATTGTATGGTATCCACTACAGGTGACTTGAATGTCTTTGACAAAGCAACAGCCATGTGATCAATTCTCACCTGGAAACAGTGACAACACCCGTAAGCAAAAATAATACAAAGGTGTGTGCATCATCAGACTTCTGGAACTTTTGAGTCTCTTAGTACTGTAAATACACTGGAGTTAAAGTCCAGGTCTGAAATCGGCAAACTAATGATAAAACTTATGGGAAGATAGGAAAGAAGAAAATAGAAAAAGAAGAAGAATAGTCTGTTTATGGGACCAAAACTCCTCTTGATATCAATAAGTGATGAAAAGACCATGAAAGTTTAAATGTAAACGCATGGAGTCAATAGTGACTACTTACGACATCAGTCTCCTGTTTTTTCACCAGAGAAAGAGCCGAAGCTGTCTGTTGCTCAGAGAATGGATTCTCTACTGTTGATAAATTTAACTTGTCAGTAGATTCTCTCAACTCTGCTTCCAGCATCTCAATTGAACTCCTGGAAATACAGAGAGCTTTCCTCATATCTCCAGATGCAGCAGCAACTTTCTGCCAATTTCATACAATTAGTACACCTCATGTAAAGTGATATTGATAAAAGAAGCAATGGCCAACAAATCATGATAAACTCACTCTGGCACAAAGTTCCAATGCATGTGGTTGAAAAACGGTGTAAGGTAGTGCCTGTTGAAACAGAATAAGAGACACAGTAATATTAATAAGAAAGACTAGTTAGCTACAACAATAATTAGCTTCTACTCATAATTACAAGTATGACAGAAATATACTCTAATCACATTAAACTAATCTTTTCCTTCAACAGAATCACTAAATCCACTCTTCTCCAATTCTTCCACCCAAAGGGGAAAAACAGACATTCTTAATCAAGTTCCTTATGATAATTATTTCAACATTTACATACGCTAATGAGTTGAACATACACTAATGAATTGAACAAGTAAATGAACTCTACATGTATAGTAGGAAGTCAAATGGAGCACAAACTTACCACAAGTCTCTCTTGAAGAATCTTGAGAATTTGATCCTTAGAGTATGCCCGAAAGGTTATAACCATAGGTTTACCTAAGAGAACATATGAGAACAAGCACCAGTAAGTACTACATATATAGAATACAGGTCTACTAAACTTGTATGCAGGAAAGTTTGGGAAAAAAAACAGTAGGCAGTGAACTCACAACTTCTATTCAAAAAAAAGACTCACAATTTAATGACTGGAGTTTTGGAACAAAACGATCAGCTAGATCAATTGCATTTGCTACTCCTGCAATTCAAATATAATATGAGCACTTCACATAGAAATATGGCATACAAATTGAAATGGATTCTGTTATTGACTACATTGTAGTACCTAGGAGTATGCATCTTGAAAATGGGTATGTTGTGAGCATGAAAAGGTCATGGAGCACTGCCCGGTCTTTAGTGATTAAGTAATCCAACTCATCAGCTATTACCAACCTGATAAAACAGAAACTCCTTAAAATTACTCTCTTGGTCACATCAAAATGTAAAGACAAGGAAAGAAGCATTGTGAGTTCATCTGGAAATGCAAAGATTATTGGTTGCAGATAGACATAATTTTCTTACATCATCTTAGTCCCATCTGACTGAGTCTTCTGAGAATATAATTTCTGAAGAAGTTGCAGGGAGGTAGTGCCATTAGCTTTCTTATGAGGTTGGTGTTTAGCGAGTATCTGCCACGCAAAATAGGATAAGCACATCTGCTACATTTACCAACAATGTAGTATGTGTTTTAAAATTTGAATACCTTGGTGAAAATATCAGAAGTTTTTGTTAGTGATGTGCAGTTCAATTCCAACACATCCGGTTCCTGAAATCCACCCTGGTGATTGAAACAATCCAGTGTCAAACACTTCGTACTTGAAGCAATGAAACCATTTCTAGAATTGAAATATGATATTGCATGAGATAACATACAATCACTTGATAATAACACATTTTAGCCGGATTGAATACAAATCAAACATAACGTAGATATCTTGAAGTTCTCACATCTGTACAAAATGAGGACATAAACTATAACGCAGTGATCTCACCTCTCCTGCCCAATTCACCAAAAGCTGTTTCACTTTGTCCATGGACAATGACTTTCCAGTCCCCGGACACCCGCACACATACAAACTCCCAGCCTTCTCTTGCTCTATGCATGACTTGCAGAACTCCAGAACCCTCTTCTGCTCCACGTCGCGGCACGTGACAGTAGAGGGAACCGTTGACAAGTGCAATGCCTCCTTCACTATCCTCATTTGCTCCTTATCTAAAATTCAACAGAATTCTCTAATTTATAATCAAAATATACACATTTCTCCCAAAATTTAACCCGACTTTGCTTAAACAACACTTGCCTCTGGGATTCCAATTCGGCTTGACAACAACCGGTGGGGCTTGAGGCTTTTTCTGACTGAAATACTTCTCAATTCCCTGCAAACAATCACAGACGAAGCAAAAAATTAGTGCAAATCTGTACTCTCGAATTGTCCAACCATTTCTCGGATTCAATTCTTACTATCCAATCCAAATCTCACATTTTCAGAAGTATTAGTGCACGAATTTAGGCGCCGGCGAGCCGATTTGGGCTTCATCGGAGACGATACCGGCCTGGGCTTCATCGGCGACGACGAATCTGACCTCAACTTCCGCTTCTGAGGAGTCAAATCACCGCTGCACCCTCCAACCTCCTCGACTCTACTCTCCAATTCGGCCGCAACGCCGCGCAATTTTGCAACCGAAGCAACCGCGACGCGCTTGCATTTCATCGGACTGAGCTTCATCGGCGAGGAGTTAGATCTCAACCTCCGTTTCGGGAGAGTGGAGTCTCCGGCGGATCCCGCGGCGTTAGACTCGAGTTGTTCGACGCTGCGGTCGGCGATTGAAGGCATTGTGGACCGGCGATGGAAACTAGGAGAGAGAGAGAGAGAGAGAGATAGAGAAGACGAAGATTTGAGTTGAAAATGAGAAGGGGGTAGTGTAGGGATTTGGTGGCTTTTCGCGGGAATAGGATTTTCATTTGGCGCTCATCACGTGACTCTGGTTTTCATAACAAAATGGCGCCATTGGTTTGGCGCCCATCACGTGACTCGTCATTTTATGGGCTGGGCTGGTCATGGGCTTGAATAACGTATGGGCCGAAGCATTCCCAGTCTATTGGACATGAACAATGGTGAATTGTGAAAAAAAGGAAATTAGTGGTTTAATGATGTAATGGAAAAGGAACCGATTTTGAGATGAGTTTTATATTTCAGGACGGACGACATGTATGAGTTGATTCAGTAAACAGAAAGGTGGCGCCGAATGTGAATGAATTTCGTTCTCGAGAAGTTAGTAATTGTGATCATGTGAATCGTCCGTAATGAATTTCGTGTCGTCAATTATATTTTGAATGAATCTCATCAAAAGAAATTCGTAACCACCATAAGTGGTCGAGTTGGTAAGAGTTTAGATATGGAATATTCATGTCTCGCTGGCCGTAATTAGAGTTCGATCTTAATCTATTCTTTGGAATGAAGGGTTATGACAAAATCCTCCGACATGAATTGGTCTCTGGCCTATAAAGTTTTTAGCGAAGCCGTGGGAGTTAGATTAAAAAAAATATGTTCATAAACAACTAATTTGATGTGATAGAATCAAAAAAACTCGAGTTGTTTGATTTGATCAGATAAAAAAAACTTGAATTGGATCCCCGCATATCCAACTTAAGAATAAATGTGTAAATGAAATCAACAGACTCGGATCGTATTCAGATGATCATATACAGTGGCGGAGGGAGTTCAGGACGAGTGTAGGCCTTTGCCCACAGTAGATTTTGACAAATCCCACCATTAGTAGGCAATTATCCTCTATGTGCCCACACTGCACTTATACATGTGCCCACACAAGGACTTGCAAACCCCAACCGATAGATATTGTATCCCCACATCTCACATCCCCATAATCCCTTACAATAACAAAAAAAACGGAAGCTTCTTTTGTACTCCATCTATTCAACAAATAATTGACTCTTTTGTACACAGAACCCAAACAAATAGATGAACTAAACTATGGAAGAAACACGGTCGTCAGACACCCAAAGCCCCAAGCCCCCAACTGAGTCTTCTCTGCTTCAAGAACCTGCTACCGCGTCAAGAACCAAGGGCAGCCAAGTTTCTGCAATGTAATTATTGTCGGTGAGTGAGATTACTTGCTTAAGATTCTGATTCGCATTATCGCATATACGCAAGTTTCTGATTTTCAAAGGAATTTGGGATTGTTGGTAGAATCAGAATTCGTTGTGTTTGATAGAGGACAGGAGTTTGTGCATGTTTTTAATCGAGGTCGGAAGACATGTTTTATCTGGTTTGTGTTTATGACTAAGTTCTGATGGTTTGTCTATGTTCTGTTTTTTTATCTGGTTTTTGTTTGAATTGCCATAACTTGCACTTTGAATCTTTGGTATTTGATGCAGTTGTAACTTGAAAGCTGTGAGTAGAAGTCATGGAAAGGTTCTTTAAAAGGAAATCAGACATGTTGCAACCCCCTGCAAATTGTGAAATATCAAAGGACATTCGTCTTGAGGCAGAGATAAATTTGTCAGAACTACCATCAGATCCTGGATTGCGAAAGCAAATTTCAGACTACCCTTTGAGTATTCAAGACCAAGTTCGAAGAGTATATTTGCAAAGGGGTCCTTGTCAGCCTAAAGATCACAAATTTGTTAAGACCAAGTGTGGAGCTAAGTATAGAAAGTTCATAGTTGCTTGGTTCAATGATTTTCCTAACTGGCTGGAATATAGTATAGACAAAGATTGTGCATATTGTTTGTGTTGCTACCTATTTAAAACTAATTCCGGAGATCAAGCAGGTGGTGATGTTTTTTCTAGTAAGGGTTATCGGAATTGGAAGGAGAAATCAAGGCTATATGTTCATGTCGGAGACCTCAACAGCGCCCATAACCTAGCTTTGAGGAAGTGTGAAGATCTCATGAATGAAAGACAACACATTCGAAATGTCATCAACAAGAATGCTAAGCAATCCAGAACAGATTATCGAATTCGACTCACTGCATCAGTAGATTGTATACGGTTCCTTCTAAGACAAGGTCTTGCATTCCGGGGCCATGATGAGTCAGAAAATTCAAGCAATCAAGGTAACTTTGTTGAGCTTTTACAATTTCTTGCTGATCATGATGAACAAGTTAGAGCTGTGGCATTGAAAAACGCTCCAGCAAACCTCAAATTGACATCACCAACAATTCAGAAAGAGATAGTAAATGCTGCAGCAGTTGAAACAACAGATGCTATAATTAGAGACATGGATAATGCATTGTTCTCCATTCTAGTTGATGAAGCTAGAGATGTTTCTATAAAAGAGCAAATGGCCGTAATTTTTCGTTATGTGGATAAAAGGGGTTGTGTGATTGAACGTTTTATTGGCATTGTACATGTTGCCAATACCACTGCCAGAACACTCAAAAAAGCTGTAGATGAATTGCTTAGTAAGCATAAACTGAGCATATCAAGTTTACGTGGTCAAGGCTTCGATGGAGCAAGTAATATGAGTGGGGAACTGAATGGCTTAAAGACACTTATTTTGAAGGATAATCCTACTGCTTTCTATGTCCACTGTTTTGCACATCAGCTTCAGTTAGCTTTGGTGGCTGTGGCAAAGAAACATTGTATTGTAGGTGCTTTCTTCACATCAGTTGCTAATGTTGTGAATATTGTTGGTGCCTCTTCCAAACGTCGAGACATTCTTCGAGAAAAGCAGGCTCTTAATGTTATTCAAGCATTGAAAGTTGGAGAACTTTCAAGTGGAAGAGGGTTAAATCAAGAAATTGAGATTAAACGTTCAGCCGATACACGTTGGAGCTCACATTATGGTATGCTCATAAACTTTATAGCCTTGTTCCCTTCCATCGCTGATGTGCTAGATGAAATTGCAAATGACAAAGTAGGTTCTGATCAAAAAGATAATGCATACATTTCATTGGGGTTATTGCAATCTTTTGATTACATATTCAGTTTGCATTTGATGAGGATTGTACTTGGTATTAGTCATGAGTTGTCCCAAGCATTGCAAAGAGATGATCAAGATATAGTAAATGCAATGGATTTAGTGAAAATATGCAAGAGAAAGTTGCAGGATTTGAGGGATAATGGATGGGATTCTTTACTAGACCAAGTTGTTATTTTTTGTGGCAAAGAGAATATCATGGTTCCCAACATGAGTGAGCAGCATGTATGTAAAGGAAAATCAAAGCGGAAAAGTCCAGAAATCACAAACTTGCACTATTATCGTTTTGATTTCTTTTGTTCTGTGATAGATCTCCAACTTCAAGAGCTGAACAATCGTTTCAATGAGGGAAATACAGAGCTACTCCTTTGTATTGCATGTTTGAGTCCGAATTATTCATTTTCTGCTTTCAACAAGGAACGTTTGATGCTTCTTGCTAGCTTTTATCCGACTGATTTTTCTACAACAGAGCTATTGGTACTGGAGTCACAGCTAGATATATATATTGATGACATGCGATCAAACACTAAGTTTCAAGACTTGCATGGGATTTCTGATCTAGCACAGAAACTTGTTGAGACAGGAAAGAGTAGGACATATCTGTTTGTCTATAAGCTCATTACCTTGGCACTAGTACTTCCGGTTGCAACAGCCACAGTTGAAAGAGCGTTCTCTGCCATGAACATTGTAAAGAATAGAACGCGAAATCGGATGGGAGATCAGTGGTTAAATGATAGCTTAACTGTGTACCTTGAGAAGGATATCTTCAATGACATTGATAATGAGGCTATAATTCAAAGGTTCCAAAACATGGCTACACGTAGAGGACATCTGTAGCTGGCTTAAATTGTTCTGCAGGTATGCATTTGTGCTTTTTTGAATGTTAATTTTTACAAGACAAATGGATGTTTTAGTTTTCCATTGCTAGTAGTGTTAAATCATAGTCATATTACCTGGAAACTAACATATCAAACCTATTTTCACATTCAGCAATTTAATGTCTTTGAGAAAGAAGTTGAGCAGCGTTTTGTTATGGAATGAACCAGCTTGGGCAGCTTTTGGTTATGGAGTGAACTAGCTTAAGCAGCTTTTGGTTATGGAGTGAACCAGCTCTTGGTGACAAGTCTGGTTATACCATGTGCATTTTATTATAGTCCAGGCCTAGACTCTTGTTTTGTGTTTCTTTTGGGAAGATGCTTGTTCCATGATGTGTTAGAAGCCATTTTTGTAAATGTATGGACTTGCTGAAATTAGGGATGTATAAAATCATATATTGAATTGGAGTTGTGAATATTATGAAAAGTGTGCCCCCATGGATGCATGGTTCTGCCTCCGCCACTGATCATATATGTTTGATTTCTCAACATATATCAAGATCTAATTTCATTGTAATTTGATTCATAAGATAAGATTGGCGCGCACGTACCGCATGTCATGACAAGCGCGCAGCTTGAACCAGATTAAGTTGTTGTAGTCAGCTGATAAACGTGTTTTTTTGTTTTGTTTTTCTTATGGAAGCTGATAAACGTGTTGTAGCATCATGGATTGTATATAATCTTGTTGGGTAGGCCGGCCTCTTACAGTGGGGTTGTTTTTTCTTATACAAAAAACGAAATCTATTTCGAAACTGTAAACATATGGTAGAACGCTTGGATAACATATCTTGACTCTACACTACTATAGTGACACCACCAAATAAACTTTAGCGTATTGTAATATTATGTGGTTCTAAATAATAGATATTAATTATCCTTTGTGTATGTTCCTAGCTAACCCCTGCTCTCTCAAACTAATCTTCAACAATATATGGATTGCATTCATTTGCCTTAAATTTGCCTTTTATCATTCCTGAAGATCTAGGGTAGTTTAGGGTTTAAGATTTAGGGATTAGTATTTTGTCCGAAACTATACATGTGTGAGCATTATAGTCCGAAACTATAAGTTTTAATTTCCATTCCATTCCACTCTAAATCCGACCTAGCTATATATAATGCTGTTGGATCTTGCTGATTCAGAGAGATATTTAGTCATGTAGACCTCGCTCTCTCGCCCTCTCCGTATTCTTCATATGTGGTAGGAGTTAGGCTCGATCTGTTCATGCAATCGCACCCATATATATACACAATTTGGACAAAAACCAACATGCATGTACATCTAAATCTAAGCTTAGCTACTGCAGGTTGAACTCCATGAAAATCACAAACTGATGGAGCAAAGCAGAAGGCCCGGAATGATTTCATTTAGAGCTTGACCTTATTCCCAAATGTAGACTGTTCACTCCACCGGCCTTTCTCTTCGGATTCTGTTTACACCCAAATTGATATTTTACTGGACAGTAATTGTCTTAGTGAATATTAGTTAAATCTATGATCCACGTCATACCGGCGAGCCCGAAATAATAGGTTTACAAGTGATGGCCCGCCGGAAAGTCATGCGAGCTGGACAGTCCGCGTACGAATGGACTCCGCGTAACAGGGTTCGCTTACAAGAAGAATTTAATTGTTGGGGGAACACCTCGCCCCGGCTTGGAACACTTCGCCTTGACTTAGCATCGCACCCAACTTGTATATACAAGAGCACGTGCATGGCTTGTGGTCCTTTAATTACATAAGTATCTCGACGGCATCTTGATGGAATCTCGCTACAACTTAGAAGCATCTCGACGGCATCCCAACTCGACAGGCATTTTCGCGCTCGATTTGAGTTATTATCATCTTGCCCTTGATTATATCTAGTGGTGCACGTACAGTAGGCTTTCAAAGTCTCCCACGAATGCATGCATGTTTAATTATTGGAGGGAGATATCTTTGAGCTTATAGCCCGCATAGACGATTTCACATAGATGATTAACATGCAAAGAGGTTGCATGTGAGATGGACTCCACACGATTGGATTTCGCATGCAAGAAAGTCGGGCTTCATACTTCGCCGCCGCATGCTTGATTGAGAGAACGTCGTCATCTCGTCTTTAATTGGATAAAGCATATGACTATAGTACGTGCATGGCAAGGGTTCTTATCCCATGCAATAGTTATCCAATAGTCATGTGAAGAATATCCAGACGTGAAGCATATGATCACTCCTAATTCTAGTGGATTAAGGAGATATACATGCAAGCTGTGCATATCTACTTTGCATGCACGTCAGAGTTCTAGTATTCAAGGGCACTCATACAGTGCTTAGAAGGAGCATACGTCCAAGAAGTGTTCTAGGCAAACTCTACTGTTTAGAACAAAGCGACGACCACGAAGTGATTTACATCGCCTACGCCACATTTATCGTTAAAGACTTCTACAAGTCTTTGACATGCTTTGGGCCAATACCAGTGGCCCTAAATAGCTCTATATAAGAGAGTTCGAGCAGACTCTCTCGACACAACACAATTACTCAAATACAACAACAAAACAACTTTCAACCTAGTTGAACCCCTCGACCTAGTCGAACCTCAGACGCTCCCCGGAGCTTTCCTTTCGTTTCCCCGTACGCTCTCCGGAGCTTTCTCTTTATTTTTTACTCTCTTTCCCAATTGAAGCTCTGCTCGATCCTACGTCGAGTATCGATATTGTGACGCTCAGGCGGACTACTGTAAGTCCTTGCCCAGTACGCAAGGCGAATCTGAAGAACCCTGCGGTGGAGTTGGTGCTCTCTCCATCCTCAGTCGCTTGATTAGAAGCAAAAGGCTAAGCGCACCCCGCTACTACAACCACTACATTCCGCGTCCGCGCGGTGGCACGCCCGCAACAACTAAAAGAGACTTTGCACGCTCAGACTTACTGGTGTGGCCAAAACAGATTCCAATTAGTTCATTTCACGAGGTAGCTAGACAACGACCCCAGTATTTCAGTATCCAATCAGAACCAAATAAAACTACGAATCGAAGCTTTACGTGATAATGTAAGTATCCTACTGTAGGCCAGATTTAGATAGATAAATACATATAAAGCATTGATATATACTTGGCCCTAGCAGCTGGGTTTGCGATATGTGATTTGTATGGACTTGAATGGCAGCTGGTGTTGAACCTCACTTAATTTGACGTGGGTTCGGTGCTCTGCAATGACTAGTCGATATTAGAAAGAACAAATGTAGTGATAGAGAATCGTTGACAGCGATTGCATTTGTCGATAGGGACGAGCTCGCTATGCTATGACCACTTGGATATTTTTGTGCATGCATGCACGATATTACTGAAATATCCTCCCTCCCTTCACAAAGGAGTAGAATCTAGAACCCTGCAATATTTGTTCAATAGATCACAAGAATATTAAGCAATAATCCTAAGCGTCTAGACTATCATCCTTTCACACTTTGCCAAATAATTATGTGTACTACCTAATACCTCTATATATATATATATATATATATATATATATATATATATATATATATATATATATATATATATACACACACACATATAGACGAAGCTATGACCAGACTAGATGTCACCCTATGGTTTCTTCAATTATGTGTAGTACACATATAGCCATTTAGTTTAATTATCAAGTTTTGATGAAGATTTTTTGTACTAATTCTTTATATGGCCCTTCTAAACATGCATTCCTAGCTTCACCCCTGTAATTTAAAGAGGATCTCCTTAAACTTTTAAAGTAATAATATTTTTAGTTCTAACATGTATTTTGACAATGAAAGTCACATATTCCCTAGTTACTTACCAACATATAAATCATAGAAAAAATTAGTCAAAATGAAAAACTTTTGATAATTCCATCGATCTCTCACTCTCATAGATTTTGGTACACACACACATGGTCATTCCACTAAGGGATTCCTTATTTTGGTTTATATGAGAGATGAGGGATTACACCAACTTTTCGATCACAAAATCACATCTACACCGTTTAGTATGTAGTTCTATATGAGTAAATCAATTCTGCAAATTTTCAGAAATTTTGGTAATCGTTAAGGCATTCAAAATTACGATTTATAATTATAAGCATGAACTGTTCATGTTTGGCAGATTTGGTTTGCTCATTGATTTAATTTTGTTCAACACTTTAATGATCACCAAATTGGCTGAAAATTTACAGAATTGATATACTCATATAGAACTACATATTGAACGGTGGAGATGTGATTTTGTGATCGAAAAGTTTGTGTAATCCCTCATTCCTCATATAAACTAAAATAAGGGATCCCTTAGTGGAAGGGTCCTATATATACATGTGTGTGTATAACCAAAATCTATGAGAGTGAGAGATCGATGGAACTATCAAAAGCTTTAATTATATTTCGGGTGGAAGAGGAGAGGAGAGAATATATAGCAGATGAGAAGATAAGAAAATTGGCGTGGCATTGGCGTCTGTATGTCTCTGTCCAGTTAGGAAATGGAAAAGCCATCGGAATTATTTGGAGCCCCCCTCCCCCTCTCAACGTCTTTCTTTTTGTTATTTTGGGATATTAATTCCATTAAAGTCTCGACGAACTCTCATATCTCTTCGTAATTTTTCTTGCTTTAAAAGTTTTGAGAAATTAAACAAGAAACCGAAGGGTTTCAATCATGCACCGGTTTGTACGTTCATGTGTAACGTTTTCCATGTTAACGTCTAAACATACAAAGAACATGCTTATTGATTGCGATATGTTAATTTTTCAACCAAATATATCCTTCATTAGGTCCGCCCTAACTTCATGTCTCTAAAAGTTTGAATCCAGTTGTAAGCATTCACTTGGATTTACATTACACATGCATGCGTAAACAACTTTCTTTTTCTTGTAATTGGGATGCATCTGATCGATCAGACTTGAAATTTCCTCACATTATACATGTAATATGAATTTCAGTATTATGTTAAGGCTGATCGATCAGTATTCTGTTTTACATTTCACTTGCTCGTACAACTAACTACATTTGATACTCTTTTTAACTGTTAAGGCTGTAGTTTTGTTACATATAGGGTAATTTTGAGTTTAATTAAGCTGCAGTTGGTACGTATCAGAGAACATATATACGAATAGATCGAACAAACTCCTATAACTTTGGAAATTATAACCAACCAATGCAAACAATAGCAAGATTAGCAACCAATCAGACATCCACACTTGAACCATGTGGAGTACTAGCTAGTTACTCCTTTCCTGGCCTAACCCAGAAACCGATTTAGGTCTGCATCAAACTCATTACCAGAACAAAAGTACACTGTGTTTGTGTGTGCTTGGGTACAAATAAATTTTATGAAATAGAATTTTTGTTCATATGCTTATTTGAGTTATTTCTTTTGATATATGCTCAACATTTGAGTCGAAATAATTGATTTTTACCAAACTCGCGTACGTGACCGAATGAGAACTTGACAACATATGATGAAGGGCCTAATATTACACAAAATAACTAAGAAAACACTACTCTTCATGTGACAACTAAATCTTTGCACTTGAAGTGTCTGTGACGAGTGTCAACTGTTGCTATCCATATCATACCATGTTTCGTTGCAAACATGATTAGGGGAGCAATATAATTGAGTATGGCATGGTCCTTGGGAAAGTGGCATACTAGGTCAGAAGGTCCTAAATGTTCAGTACCAGAGATGGGGATGGAATTTAATTTCGTTTTTTGCAAGGGAAAAATTTGATTCAATTGGACGTTCCTCAACAACCCAGAAGTCAATTTCAGTTCAAATTGAACATGAAGCAGCCATGCACTGATGACTGATCTAGCTAGAGGACCAAAATGTGGGGGTATGTATCCATAGACGTACTGGTTTAGTATGGCCCTGTCTTGCGAAAGCTTTGTTCAGTTCCTTGTATGTATTTGGGTTTTAATTTGTTCAGATTTCAGACTCATGATGGATGTAAGTTTGTGAGAAATGACATGGAATGTATGATTTTGCACGCTTTGCATGTTATGTGATTCTAACCAACTAGGCCGCGGCTCATCAACAATTTGAGATCTTGAAATATCGTGTAATATAGATGTAAATCAAGTTGCATGCTATATATCTGGTGCATTTATTTAGTACAGTATGGGGATAATAATGGTGATAAACTGATAATACCAACTGCAAAGATTAGCTAGCTATAGACCTTATGCAAACTTTTCTGTCTGCAAGAGTACTTCACACTTCACTGATATGATGCTATTGTCGAAGACAGAAGGTTGCCGACGAACTTCTCCCTATGCATGGCCCAGCTTCAACCTGGAAATGTGTTTGCATGGGACATTCCACTGGAAACCCACATGAATATACATGATTCACCCACAAAGGAATTATAGCCAAGAGAGGCCACTGATATCGATTGGCATTCATATAAATTATTTTTCTATCAGCTAGCTATTGAACTCAGAGACATTAATGTTCTTGTTCTTCCATCAATTTCCTACTAATTGAGATAGTTAATTCATTCATGTTGGTTTTTTCTCTATACCATGTTTCAATTTAGAATCAATAAGTTGGCCTTTTCTATTTGTAATGCAGTGATATTTGTTTGGCTTCATGCTTAGTGTCCTGATTCCAGACCTTGTGATCGTGTTTCACTTTTCATTGACAGAGATTCCTGAGAAATCCCTGCTCACTAGTCATGCTTTATCTTCAGGTCTGCGCCGAAACAATCCAGCTGCAGTACGTACTGTTAGCTATAGCTGTCTTGGAATAGTTGTGCTTATATACGGTGTAACTTTAGTTGAAAGATTGAGGGTTATTAAAAACAAATTGCGTAGGTGAAATCTTCCTAGCTAGAATGTGCCAGCTATTCCTAAAAGGAAAGGTGATTGACTGATTGTACGTAGTGCGGTGCATGTAACAATGATAGTTAAAATATAAGATACGCGGGTGGGTATCATAGATTTTTCATATATTGTATATATGAAAATAGAGTCCATGCAAACTAATATGCATTACATTTCTTGTTTGACTGTCCATCTAGAGCAGAGGCGGATCTAAGGCAATCAACACACTGAGACTCAAGTCCCACCTTAATTTTTTGGGGGACAAAAAAAATTAGTGGTTATCTCACTGTAGAGTCTAATTTCAACTCAAGTCTTACTCCAAGTGCCTAATTTATTTTGTGTTTGTTCCAAAGAGAGAGAGGTGTCGTCTTTCTAGGGCTACCTGGGCAAGTCCCGACGCACGTAGCCTTCCTGTTCATACACAGGTTTCATTTTCTTAATGAGCAACAACAACCAGTAATGGGCGGCTGGTATCAATCTGAGCAGCTGTGATGGGTTATGATGATCATGATCCCAAAACAATGAAGCAAATATATGTTGTCTGTGACAGTGTGACTTGTTTATGAATTATGAAAGAATGAAAGTGATTTATTCTTGGGAGCTAGCTAGCTAGCTAGTTGTTGATCATTTACATACTGTGTTTCAATTTGATCGAGCTAGTTGTTTACCCATGACCCGATCATTATTGGATCTCAGTGTGAGAAGGTAGCTGTCACTTTGAAACTAGAGTTGTACTTCTCATCATGCTTAGTTATATCATAACCTTATCATCACATGAGCTGAATCGGACATCATTAGAGCACATGATGATAAGGTTTGTAAAAAATAATGTGATTCTCATCACTTGTTTTTCCCCCACTTTAAAAATATTATCTTCGTTAGAATAAAACAGTATCTGTTTCTTTTCTCCTGCATTGTTTTTTTTTAACTTATACACATATATTGCTTTTGATAGTGATAATCACAAGTTATCAAGCAAATGGTGATAAGCTTCACTCGCTCGCTTAACCACACCAACAACTACTTAGTTGACAAACTTGTAACAATGGTTATGTAGTAATTACCTTCTATACAACTAAATTGCTAACTTTATTTACCGTCGTCAGAGAGATCTGAAAGCTTTAATTCCCGCCGTTGAAACACATACGGTGGTGTCGCCATCAAACCAATTGTGAATTTCTCATCATTGTCCTCTTTCTCCTGATGTATACATAATGAAATATTTATATACAGAAGAGCAAGCAACTTGGCTGTCCTTATTTCTTCTGCGTTTTCATTCTGGACCGCTGGTTCCTCACCCCGAATCCCCCAGTGAGTGTAGACATTCAACTTGTATCTGTCACTGCATTACAATATGGTCCAAATAATAAATAGTTGAATAATTGAGATCACCTAGGAAGTAGAAAAAAAGGGGGAATAAAATCGTAATAGAATAGTTGCCAGTAGCCAATTAACATTTGAATACGACCTGCTATATCTCATTACTTAAATTTCACAATCACCTCGTAGACCGGTTGTTACCAAGGACTAAAATTTCGCCGATCGTGGAAATTTCGACGGTCTAAAAAATGGATATTTCGAGGAAATATCGATTGCAAAAAAAAAAATGAGAAAATTGACGGAAATTAGTAGAAAAACATGGAAATTTTAAAGGAAACTTTGAGAGATGTTTGTTATCTCAATTATCTATTATAATTGACAAAAAATCTTGAATAAACATTAATCATAGTGAGTTTTAGTTATTTAAGGTGAATAACTACGTACTGAAGTGCTGAACCAATGATAATTCTTAAATTTTTACTGTAAAGTTTATACATCTAATTTTTTTTTGATGGCTGGATACCCAAAGGGAGGCTAGGTCATCACGCTTTATATACATATGATACAACATGGAATTACATGAGTGGTTTAGAGCCACATAGAAGACCTATGAGGTACATAATTTTCACTATCTTCATCGTTTCTTTGTGTAGAGTCTTCAGTATATTGTGAAGAGTAGTCATTAAATGATACCTCACATTTGTAGTTCTGCATATATTGACTTACATGCCAACCATAAGGGTCAAGAGGGATTGACTGTGGATTTCCGTATTGGAAGTTGTAAGGATTGGGCAGCGCTTGACCTTGACCATAACCATAATCATTAGAAGATTGTACATCAGACTGTGACCATGACGTATCACTTGATTTAGTTGATTGCACCCCGTAAGGCATGGAATAAGTTGAATAAGACATTGTCAGATTTTGGCCATAAGTGTATGGTCCATCATTGCCTCCTCCCACACTAGATGAGTCAAAAGTGGATAAAAAATCATATTCATGCGTTGGCATTCTTCCTTGGCCTTTTTCTCTTGGTGTATAATGTTTTCTTATAGCTCCAATACCAAAACCTGCTCTCCTACTTCCATGATCACCATCTTGTGTTGCATGTGTGAAGTTTGGCTCACAAGTAAATGGGCTCATATGACCAGGTTGGCTCCCGTTGTGGCTCTCGTAGACTTGTTGCTCGCCGCATGTGTGTACCGCTACTTGACCCATCCCGGTTAGGAACTTTATGGAGGTGCTCTCTGTTCCATTGTGCTTCTTTAGAGTTACGAATTGCTTGTCGATACTCTCTCAGTTCCTCAAGGGTCATGTTCTCATCAGGATATACAATTCCTTCATCATCATTGTCATCTTGTGAGCCAATTAATTCTCCACGAAGCTCTGCACGAACCTCTTCCATCACATGTGTCTTTTTTGCCTTTTCTTTTTGCTTATTCATCAATAAGGATTTAATATATGCCTTCACTTCTGTTGGAACAGACTCACATCGCAACACATTGTTTCCAGGATCCATGCCGCTTAGGTGGTACTTGAGACGTGTCACTCCACCACTTTTCATTGTCAACCGACAATATTTGCATATGCTACCATTTTTGTTGCTAGGAATTTGTTCTCCATGCTCCCATGCAGGATCACGTCTACTTCCCCCACTAGCCATTGAATTTCCTTATAAAGACCTCCTGCATATGTATTAAGTTAGAACTCACAAGTCTAAACATAATAGATAACTAGATAGAAGTGCATTAGTAATTAATTAGAATAATAAACTAAATTACAAAAACATTTAATAATATAGACTAACCACTTAATAAAACATCGGAGCATGAAATCAATGCATGAACTAAATGAGGAAGAAGCAGGAGAAAGAACTCAATGAAGAGTGTAGTGAAATATAGAATAAGGAAATAGCTGACGAGAAAGATTAAAAGTTGGCTGTTATATAGGAAATATCTTTGAAAGATGGTTGCAAATTAGTTACGGTAGAAGAAAGAATATATACAATAAAGATGTAAAGATAGTCAAAGACGAATGAGTAGTAGAGTTGGCTAAGGTGCTAAGTCTTGTATTTTCATCATCAAGGTTCGAGACCCGGAGAGAGCAACTTTTGTCATTTCCATCCAAATTCAACCAACCCACGTTGGTGACCTTTGGAACTTTGCAGATACAAGCCAAGTGGGGCTGTGGGGGACAAAGAGTCAAAGACAAACTGACAATTGGAGCATCTAAAGAGAAAAGGCAGCTTCTGCATGGGGACCGACAGAGATTCAGAAGGATCTCTGACCGATAGAGACAAAGCCACGTGAAGGAGGTGCGCATTTGTTGGGCCAACAGATAAAGAAAAGCCACGTGATCTGAGATTTCTGTGAAATTTCCAAAATATCGCGATATTTCGGTATTTTTCGACGAGAATGAAGGGGGAAGTGAAAGATATATCGCGATCATTAAAAAACGAAAATATCGGCGATATTTCGCCGATATTATCGATTTTTTAGACCTTAGTTGTTACTGAAAAAAAAAGAGAGGATAAAAGTTTGATTTGTTTTCATGTTAAAGTGTTAGACTCATTATGATTCTCTTTTAATTTGTGGTGATTGTTAGTTTATGAAGTCTGTTTAGCTGTCTTCAACTAAACATATTAGTCTAATTAGATAATTAGTTGTTGTAATCAGCTTAAGCTTCGTTAGCTCTCCTCGTGCCAGTCTTGTGCTAGTCCTTGTATAAGTCTGCAGCTGCTCTATGTTTTGCTTAATGCTCATTTCCCCTCTAAATCTCTCGCTAACTTTCATACGATATCAGAGCAGGTTACTCACGTTCATGTGTAAAGCTCAAATGACACACGCATTCCACGTCACCTCAAATGTTGTCCATGTGTTAAGTTTCACACATGGACGTGATTAACCTGCTCTGATACCATAAAATGATTCATGGGTTATTGGAATTGAAAGAGCAGAATTGAAAAAGAATGCAGAAAAGGAAAACGCAGAGACTTTTATGAACCATATCGTGTATTTCTGATAAATAGAACAGAACATTGAAAGCTATTTATAGGGTAGGGATTATAGTAGAAAGATTTGTCTACCCTTATAATGCTAACAATGAAGAGGACCGGCAATATAAACTTGAAATAAACCATGTCGTGAATATGACTATTTCTAAGTTTCCGATGTTATAAAATGCAAGTTTATAAACTAATGATATGATATGTCAGCTAATTTCGTTTGGTGTTGTCAGCTGTTTGTAGTATATGTTTAACGATTTTTTAAATGTCTTCACTGTTAGATTTTTATTAATTTCATTTTACAAATAAAAAAATCTCAAGAATGCAATGATAAAAGAGTAAAGGATTCAGTCATCTTGATCATGATACAAATGAAGGAGATAAACTTGAGACACATAGGAAAAGAGATCGATGTTTATAGCAGTGATATTATCTTTATGTATGGAAGACCAATCCAAACTTCATGTTACAGCCTCGATTGTTTTCATTTACAAAAACCTAGACTTCCACGCCAGATGGAGAATGCATATGCATGCTAGTTAATTGTAGTACCAAATTTGATACAAATATAATTTAAACATATGTAGCTCAATAATTTAATCGTATGTGTTCATAGAAAGCAGCTGATTAACTAGCTAGGGTAGCGAGATCGAGTTAGCTTTCTTTATCAAAGACCAAATGGGCAAATTAATGGTATAATTTGTTGCATGAAAAGGTTTCAACGATGGTTATCCCTCGAGCAATCAATTTGTTCGGGGTAGCTTGAATATGGTGTTTATATATTCAAGCTTAAACGAGCTATAGTCGGTGAAATATCACATGAGGATGTTTGGGACACTTTCACAAAGTTCAAATGATTTGTTTTTCATCTAATGTAATCAAAGAAACGTCCAAAGTTGATATGTTATTAGTGAAGAAGAATATCATTAGTCTAATCAAGAACCAAACATATCGATAATGGATACAAATCAGACGATTTAGTATAGTTTGTATGTACTTTGACACTACTTCCTTTCTACGTACAAAATTGTGTGGGAGAATTACATGTAAATGAAATGCTGTAATTATAGAAGTGCAACCTTCTAGTTTTATGATCAAGTATTAGTAAATTTTTGGTACTACGTACTAATTACCCTAACATTGCCAAAGATATTTTTTCCAATTACGGTGATACGGTCAAAACTATCCTCAAACGGTCAATACTCAATTGGAATCTGCTGTTCGATTTTTTCACATAAATAATTTCCTTATACCTTTGTCTTTCTATCTTTCGGTACGTGGCTCATGTATGCAGCCTACATACAAGGACCGATACATGATTTTTTCCTCTCTTTTTTTTTTGAGAAAAACAAATAATTAAAAAAATTCATATAATTGGAAGATTAGTAAAAATAATTAGCATGTTTAATTAGAGATTGTGTTTCCTTAGATTGTGATTCTAACTATTAAGAGCTATAATTGTTGGTTTTATATTAAAATTAATTTGTTGCTCTAGTACGCCTCTACGTACACCTACCATTCCTGAGTCGAACTCATAAATTATGTTATTAGGTTGGCATTAGGTAAAAGAGTAAAGAGTTTCGATTATTTAATTTCTTATTACAGTTTTGATACAATTATACAAAAAAATTCTTTTAAAAGGACAAATTTTTATTTTTGTTTTGTTATTAATTATAAATATAGGGACGTGACATCCACAGTCTTTAAATTGTAACCCATGCTCCCTCTTTCTATTTTTAATCATAATTTCCATAAGAAGACAAAAGTTAAGTAATTTTCATAAGAGAGGTTTTAAATACACACCCTAAATAACTTAATACACATCCCTAAATTTAATATTTCAAATCAGATTTGATTGATATGTTAAATGACGAAAAGATGCATGTGTAATACACCCTTAAAATTTTAAAAACACAGAACTTTATATTTGAAAACTAATAATGTGAAATATTAAACAAATTAAAAACGAAAACTTATTTTTGAAAACTTATAAAGTGAATTATTGAACAAATTAAATTTTTAACTCTGGCATGGAAGGGAACAAATTAAATTTTAAAGACCGAGAACTTATTTAGGGAAACTATTAAAGTAAATAAAACATTTTAAAGGAAATTTGGATAATCAATTAATTTCTTTTTTGTCTTTAAAAGATTCATAATTTCCAAGTTTAGAGTGTCAAAATGTGAAACGGTGTAATTCTTATACATATGAACACTTATTTCGTTATATTACTATTCACAAATGTACTTTTCATCATCTTTTTTTTTTTTTTATCATTTTCATGTTTAAGATTTGAAATGAACAATGAATCTAACACAAGTAATAGATATGAACATATATAAAATGTTTTTTTTTATTGAACATCTATAAAATGTTAATTTATATAAATATATACTTGTTGTTGAGTATGAGAATACACTACCAGAAGAAAGGCTTTAGCCGACGAAAAAAAAAAATCAGGCCGACGAATTTTTTTTTCGTCGGCTAAAGTGGACTTTAGCCGACGAAATTAATATTTCGTTGGCTGAATAATTTTTTTCGTCGGCTATAGTTTGTGAACTTTAGCCGACGAAATTTTCAAAAGTTTAGCCGACGAAATTTTCAAAAGTTTAGCCGACGAAATTTTTAAGAGTTTAGCCGACGAAATTTTTAAAAGTTTAGCTGACGAAAAATATAATTTCGTCGGCTATAGTTTGTGAACTTTAGCCGACGAAATTTTCAAAAGTTTAGCTGACGAAATTTTTAAGAGTTTAGCCGACAAAATTTTTAAAAGTTTAGCCGACGAAAAATATAATTTCGTCGGCTAAAGTGTCTTATATTTACAGATTTGGACAACAACTCATCTGGAAAAAAAAAACTATACGTAGAACCTTCAAACGCAAAAAAGTCGTGAAATAAGATATGACCACAATGGTGAAATACGTCTACGGTTGAAAAATGACGGTATTCCGGTAAAGTCTCGGTGCCGATAGTTGACTTACCCTTATTATTCACTATGCTGCAGATTTGGTTTTTGGTGTCCGATTGACTATTGTGATACCTTTCCGGAAGCGTAACGGCCCTACGAGTCAAACTCATCGCTATGCCATGACATATAGGCTTTTTTGGCCATCCGAGTCCGTTTAGGGCTTCAAAATGCAGTTTTCTTATTTTCGATTAGAGTTGACCGTTTCGATCGAGCCCTTAACTTTGTCGAATCCAGTTGAATTTTTTTATCATAGACATCTTTCATCAAAATGATCATATCTGACAGTCGAATTTTGGTTTGTGAATTTTAGTCATCGGAATCACAACGTGTCTACTATTTACCGTTATTCGGGTTTATGGGGAGCCCTATCGTCGGAAGGTAAATGTCTCAAAATTTTTATATGGCCAGTTGCGTCTCATCTACGTGAGAGTTTTTTGTATGGAAGGTTTGACCAAACTACGTAATATAGAGGGAGATATGAGCGTTTTCGTGTGATAAGTGACGATGGATTATGGTTGACCGTTTCTATCGAGCCCTTAACGTTGTCGGATCCAGTTGAATTTTTTACCATAGACATATTTCGTCATAATGATCATATCTGACGGTCGAATTTTGGTTTGTGAATTTTAGTCATCGGAATCACAACGTGTCTACTAATGTTGTATAACTTGTTTAGTCGGTTATACAACTTTGTGAACCAACTCTACATAGGAAGCAAAATTATTAAAAATCTCGTGAAATAAGATGTGTTCAGAATGGTGAAATACGGCTATGGTTCAAAAATCACGTAAATCGGGTAAAGTCTCAGAGCCGATAGTAGCGGTCAACCCTATTTACCGTTATTATTTCTTATGGGGAGCCCTATCGTCGGAAGGTAAATGTTTTAAAATTTTTATATATGTGGTTGCGTCTCATCTACGTGAGAGTTTTTCATGTGGAAGATTTGACCAAACTACGTAATATAGGGGGAGATATGAGTGTTTTCGTGAATTTATAGACTTTAGCCGACGAAAATATATGAAAAGTCGTCGGCTAAGATTGTTTTTGCCGACGAATAACCTAATATTTCGTCGGCTATAGTTATTTTTTAATTTTTTAATTACATATTATAGCCGACGAATAACCTAATATTTCGTCGGCTATATTATTTCTGTTTCTCAAGTTTGATCATCACAATGCAAATGTATAAAAATACTTTTAGCCGACGAATTTCAAAGGTTGAGCCGACGAATTTCTAAGTTTTAGCCGACGAAATTGGTACCTTTAGCCGACGAAATTTTCAAAGGACTTTAGGTGACGAAAATATATGAAAAGTCGTCGGCTAAAGTCGAAAAATTTTCGAAATTTTCAACCAAAATTTTTTGGCGGTCAACCAAAATTTTCAAAGGACTTTAGCCGACGAAAATATATGATAACTCGTCGGCTAAAGTCGAAAAATTTCAAAATTTTCGACCAAAATTTTTTGGCGGTCTACCAAAGAGTTTAGCCGACGAAAATAAAGAATTTCGTCGGCTAAAGTTCTTTATATAGCCGCAGAGTAGGGTAATTAAATATCCTCATCCTCCTCCACACAACCACCTCAAATAAACCCAACACTAGACATAATGCGGCCCCTCCTCCTCTTCCTCCTCCTTCTCCTCCTCCACCTCCGCCACTCTCTCTCCTCACCCCACCGTCTACTCTCCTCACCCCACCGTCTACTCTCCACCCCCACGCGCCCTCCTCTCCCTCAAGTCCTACCTCGACGACCCCGACTCCCGCCTCTCCTCCTGGACACCCAACACCAGCCACTGCACTTGGGCCAGAGTCACGTGCGACTCCCAGAACCACGTGACCTCCCTCGACCTTTCCGGCTTGAATCTCTCCGGGTATCTCTCCCCCGATATCGCCTTCCTTGTCTACCTCTCCAATCTCACCCTCGTCGAGAACAACCTCTCCGGTCCCATCCCGCCTGAGATCTCCGCTCTCCGCCTCCTCAACCTCTCCAACAACGTCTTCAACCGCACGTTCCCGCCGGAGCTCTCCAACCTCACTAACCTCCGTGTTCTTGACCTCTACAACAACAACCTCACCGGCGTGTTGCCTGTTTCGGTGGCTCACATGACCAACCTCCGCCATTTGCATTTGGGTGGCCGAAAGTTTAGCCGAAAGTTTCTGCAGTTTTTTTTTTCAAAACCAAGCAACTTTAGCCAACGATATTCAAACACTATATTCGTCGGCTATAGTTATTTTTAATTTTTTTTTAATTTTTTTATAAGGTTTAGCCGACGAAATATTTTATATTTCGTCGGCTATAGTTATTTTTAAATTTTTTATATGGTTTAGCCGACGAATAACCTAATATTTCGTCGGCTATAGTTATTTTTAATTTTTTTTAAATTTTTTTATATGGTTTAGCCGACGAATAACCTAATATTTCGTCGGCTATAGTTATTTTAAATTTTTTTTTAAATTTTTTTATAAGGTTTAGCCGACGAATAACCTAATATTTCGTCGGCTATAGTTATTTTTAATTTTTTTATAAGGTTTAGCCGACGAAATATTTTATATTTCGTCGGCTATAGTTATTTTTTAAATTTTTTTACAACGTTTAGCCGACAAAATATAAAATATTTCGTCGGCTATAGTTATTTTTGATTATTTATTACGCACTTTAGCCGACGAATATTTCGTCGGCTATAGTCCCAGACTATAGCCGACGACATTTTTTTCGTCGGCTAAAGTGGGACTATAGCCGACGAAAAAAAAAATTCGTCGGCTAAAGTCATCACAGACGGCCTTTTCCCGACGACACTATAGCCGACGAAGAATCGTCGGCTAAGGTCTTAGCCGACAAATTTCTTTAACAGGCCGACGAAAATTTTTCGTCGGCTAAAGTACTTATTCTGGTAGTGATACTAGAGAAAAATGTCTCATCATTCATTGATAGATTGAACTTTATATAGACATTACATAGAGAATCCATGTAAATCAGAGATAGATATCTAAAGATATTCTAGTCTAATAAGGAGAAGATTCGGTCAAGACACATCATCAAAGATATGAAAGTAAATTCCTTGAACACTCCCCTTGTGTTGCGTACCAGAATCACATGGCGCATGAACATTACCTCGGTAAAAACCTTACCAAGTAAAATAAAAACCTCTTGGGTAAAAACAAAAGACTTAGTCGAAGGCACAACGAGCACAACGCGCCAACTACAACTTGAATGTAAAACATGTGACGTAGACTCCCCCTGATGTTTACACAATCAACTCCCCTTGATAATTAAATCAATTATGGATTTCAGATAAGCAACACATACCAATACTTCGCACATGTTTCTCAAGAGTAGATTTAGGTAGATACTTGGTGAACAAATCTGCTACATTATCCTCGGAACTCACTTGGTTCACTTGGATATTAAAAAGTTGTTGCTATTGTTGATTGTAGAATAACTTAGGCGAGATATGCTTAGTATTATCACCCTTGAAGAATCCCAACTTCATTTGTTCAATGCATGCCACATTGTCTTCATAGATACAAGTTGGTGCATCAGTGGTAAATGTTAACCCACTTGACTCTCGAATATGAGCTACCACAGAGCGAAGCCAAACACTTTCTTTGACTGCTTCATGTAGTGCAATAATCTTTAAATGATTCGAGAAAGTAGCAACAATAGTTTGCTTGGTAGATCTCCAAGAAATCGTCGTAGTCCCAAAGGTGAACACATAACCAGTTCGGGAACGTCCTTTGTGTGGATCAAAGAGATACCTAGCACCAGTAAATCTGACTAACACATTATTCGGTGTTTCGGAATATGGGACAATACCACATTGCGTCAATTTTGAGCTAAAATGAGCTTCAGAAGCTTGATTTTAGTTAGGGAACAAAATCTACTCGTTTGTGGCATTGGAAGCTCTTGAGGACGCGCAGGGGCGCCGCTGTGCGCGGTAGGGGCTTGGCTGCAGCGCTGCAGCATCGGCAGGGGCGCGCCATTCTCGGGAGGGCACGGTAGGGGCGCACTAGGGGTGCGGTGCATGTTGTCGGCCGAGGCAGATTGCGGCAGGGACACGTTGGGAGCGCGTTATGCGCTGCCTAGTGCTGCTGAGGCACTGCTGGGCACGGCAGAGGCCCTTAGGGGCTCAGCCAATGTGCCGGTACTGTTGCCATCAACAGGGACATCGACATTCATGTCTTCCACTTCAGTTTTGTAAGGAAAAAACAAGTCCAAATCAATTGAACCCTTTAAGTACTTGAAGATGTGTTTAACACTGGTCCAATAACGTTGCGTAGGCGTAAAGCTAAACCTAGCTAACAAGTTTACTGAGAATGCAATGTCTGGTCTTGTGCATTGAACCAAGTATAATAGAGTTTCGATAACGCTCAGGTACTGAATTTCTGCTCCAAGGACTTCCTCATCTTCCTTTTTAGAACGAATTGAGTCCTTTTTGATATCCAGACTTCGCGTTACCATGAGAGTACCAAGAGGGTGAGCTTTGTCCATATTAAAACGCCTGAACATCTTTTGGACATAAGCTGACTGATGAATTAATATTCCAGTCTCTTGATGCCCTAGCTCTAGACCTAGGTAAAGTCGAGTTTTCCCAAGATCTTTCATCTCAAATTCGGATTTCAAGTAGGTCACGGTCTCATCAATTTCTTTGAGATTACTGATGATGTTCATGTCATCAACATAGACGGCTACTATAGAAAATCTGATACTTGTTCTTTTAATGAACACGCATGGGCAAAGATTGTCATTCTTATATCCATTCCCAACCAAGTAGTCACTTAGACGATTATACCACATTCGTCCGGATTGTTTCAATCCATATAGTGAACGCCGCAATTTAATTACAAAGGCACTCTGTGGCTTAGAGTCACTTGACCTGGGTAGTGAAAGTCCATCAGACACTTTCATATATATCTCTGAATCAAGATCCATAAGCTGCATGCTCAGTTTTTCGGACACTAATAAACTGACTAAGTAGTGAAAGGTAATGACGTCCATAATGGGAGAATACGTCTCCTCATAGTCAATTCCAGAGCATTGAGAAAATCCTTGCGCCACGAATTGCGTTTTATAGCGCATGACTTCATGTTTTCTCGTTTCGCTTTCGAACAAAGACTCATTTATGTCCAACATGCTTAACATCGGTGGGAATGAGACTACCGGACCAAAAACTTGCCTTTTTGCTAGAGAGTCTAGATCAACCTAGATTGCATCCTTCCATTTTGGCCAATCTGGTCGAATTTGGCATTCTGTAACAGAGCGTGGTTTAATCTCATCGTCGTTAATAATATATTGAGCGACGGAATAAGCAAAAACTTTATCAATAGTCGTGGAAGTTCTTTCCATCATACCGTGCACATTGGTATACTTTAGTGAGATTTATTTGTTCTCCAACAACAATATTGACAGCATTGCCGAGCCCGGGTGCGGTCGGTAATGTCCCTTTACTTGGGACATCTAACCTTGCAGGAACATTTATAGCAAGTATAATTGATCTCATCACTTTCGCGATATCGAAAAAAGAGTCAAGCATCGAATTTGCAACTCTTCCAAGATCGAGAATACGTTGAACTTATAAATCACTGTCAAAAGTTTGGGGATCATAATGAGACATAGTGGGGTCAGACCACGTTAATTCTTGACATTCAATTGGAACGAAAACAGTCATGTCTCCCCCTAACGGCGGGAAGAATGACTCATTAAAATGATAATCTACGAATCTCATAGTAAAGAGATCTTATGTTAAAGGTTCTAAATAGCAGACAATCGTAGGATGTTGATAGCCAACATAAATACTTAATCGTCTTTGAGGACCCATCTTAGTACGCAAGGGAGGCGTAAGAGGCACATAAACCGCGGAACCAAATATGCGTAAGTGTGAAATATCAGACTCATATCCAGTTATCAACTGGTACGCACAAAATGGTTGGGTGGCAGTGGGTCTAAAATGAATAAGTGCAGCTGCATGCAAAGTTGCATAACCCCAGGCAGAAACATGCAAGTTGGTGTGCATGACTAAGGCTCGTGCAATCAATTGTAAGCATTTAATTGTAGCTTTTACAAGACCATTTTGTGATTGCACATGGGGTACAAGATGTTCTACTTCAATCCCAATAGACATGAAATAGTCGTCAAATGACTTAGACGTAAACTCTCTAGCATTGTCCAATCGAATAGACTTGATTGTATGATCAGGGTGGTAAGCCGGAGCTTAATAATTTGGGTTAGGAGTTTAGCAAATGCAGCGTTTCTTATGGATAGCAAAATAACGTGTGACCAACGCGTTGATGCATCAACCAGAACCACAAAATATCGAAACGATTCACGCTCTGGTTTGATACGTCCATAAATATCACCTTCGATTCTTTGTAGGAATGTAATGTTTTGTTTAGAATCACTAGCAAAAGATGGTCTTGCATTCCATTTGGCTAGTGAACAAGCTTTGCAAAAAAAAAAACGGTGAGCATTAGAGATAGCCGTAGAGGAATTTGGAGTCTCGGCAGTGACCGTGCCAAAACATGGCAATTTTCTATCTTAGCGTTTTTTCGCCGTTTTTTTTCGCAATTTTTTCATATGTTTTGCCATTATTTATGCCATAACCAATTGTAAGACCACGAAAACATATGAATTTAGTATATTTGCCATTTAATGAAGCTTATTTGTGCAATTTGAACCATTCATAAGGGAATAAATTCTCAATCAACTTAACTTTGTGAAACGTAAATGAGAGATTTTATTAACGTCAACTCAAAAATACATTAAAGGATGTCTAATTCTATAAAAACTGACTGAAAAGTCGAAAATAACTGTGGCTAAACAAGTGTCAAACAGAAAATAGCAGAGAAAAAAACATTTAATCAAAAGAGTTTAATCAAAATCCGCAGCTTCCATGTGCACAAGACCAGCTTGCTTCTTAGCTTCGAAATTTGCTATGGTGAGATTGGTGGAAGGCTCAGCACCAATGCCATCTCCCCCACTAAAGTTAGCTTCTTGAGCCAAATACTGTTTGTGTCTTCTGTAGGTATCAATAGCTTCTTTGCTAGCACGACAATCATGATGCAAGTGAGCGGTAGATCCGCAAATATAGCATGGAGATCGCCTCTTTTGGTTTGAATTAGAGGGAGGATTTCGGCCTTGTCCGGGTTTCTCACCTTGGCGGCCACAACCGTGGTTATTGTTCGTAGGAGGGGAGAAATTTCCATCATCACTCCTCCAAGTGTTGCTGCAATTGTTTCCACGCTGATTATTGTCATTACATCGACCACGTGGCTGATTCTGCTCACGTTCATATGGTGCAGGTTTTCTGTTTCCTCTTTTCCTTGGAGCTTTACCTCCACTAGTTTGGTTGGACTCAGGAATCTTCTTAGTCCCAACCGGCCTTGCATTGTTATTGAGGATAATCTCTTGGTGTCGCTCTTTCTTTGTTAGCACGTATATGAGATCACTGAACGATGTAACGTGGTTCTGCTCATACTAAAGGCGATATTGATGGCTAAGTAAGCTCATCGATGTCGGTAAGTGTACAAAGTCTTCTCAATCATATCTTTGTCTGTCTTGTCAACGCCACAAAAGCTTAGTTCTGCTTGGAGGTCGAACATAGCTTGGTTGTAATCCTCAACTTTAGCAAAGTCCATTAGTCTAATGGATGCCCAATGAGTAGTTAACTCTGGAATGAGTACATCATGTACGTTGTTGAAGCGTTGCTTCAAGACATCTCATGGATCGTTAGGGTCTTCCCTTTTCAGGTATTGTTTCTTCAAAGTTGGATGAATGTGGCGCCCCAGAAACGTGAGGGCTTATGCCTTGGCCTCATCTCTTGCTAGAGGGCCATTCGGCGGCAGAAAGATGGTGGTTGTCAACCGCTTACCGATGAACGTATTCGTCACATCGGACACCCATCGGTGATATTCCTTACCTCAGTTATCAAGGATCTCGAACTCGGGTCTAAATGGCTAAGTCATCTACAAAAGAAAAGGGGATTGAAATTAGTCAATAAACCAAGGATGTGGTCATAAAATTGATGCAACTAAAAGTTAGTGACGTGTTAGCGCAGTCACAATCGATTCTTCCCTTGTAAGCGACGGTCACAGCTGTTGCAGCGACGCATAATAGCAGTTGCAAATATATGGTGACGCGTATGTCGCAATCACAAAGTTTAGTAGAGGATGAGAGCCCCAACAAAACTCTCAAACCCTATTCCCACCCCCCCCCCCCCCCCCAAAATCAAATCCCGTCATAGAGAGGGGATAAATGAAAAGGCTACTAAGTCCGAATTATGAATTGAAATTCGGAGAACAATAACCTTAATTAAAAATTTACCTTTGATGAGTTTGAGTCGTTGACAGGCTTCGACCGAGGGTTGGGAACCTTTCTGGATTTCCTTGGAATTCGAGCAATCTTAAAATCTTTAGTTTCTAAAGGTTGCCGAGAGGAGAAAACAACTTTTCACCTACTTTTGCTTCGAGTTTGGAGCTGACATATGACGTGGCAGCACGACAGCCATAAGTTTAAGTCAACTTGTCTTTTATGACTAACAAGAAAAAACGTCTGTTATGCAGCAAAAAAAAACAAACAGAAGCTTGAAGGTTTATCATGTTCAGCAACAAATTCAAGCATGGTGATCCAAAATTTTCAACACCAGACTCATATCCCTATAAAAATAGAATAGATGTATATATGGGTCTATCTTCTTTTCTTTTGAACAGATGGGTCTTATCTTCTAATATTCCAGATTTTTGATTTCTTTATCAAATCAATTCTGCAATCATGTTTCTTTCCCATGCTGTGATGGTAGAATTTTGCCATGAATTATGCAAATAAAGGACGTTGGAAGATCTCAGACCAAAAAAAGAAAAAGAAAAAAAAAAGGTCGTTGGAAGATCATTTTTGGAAGGATTTCTGCCATCAATTTTGCAATCGGAAGAGGTTGGAAGGATATTGGTTTCGATGGAATACCCATGGGTATATGAAGTTTCGGTGACTCGATTTGGACTCGAAATGAGCAGCACGAACCCAGATCAAATCTGGACGAGGATCTGGGTTAGCGAGGTCACCGAAAAGACGAAAACCATATTTGCCGACGAAGCTCGGGGTTTCAATGGAATACCATCTTCACCGACGAGTTTCTGGGTTTTACATTTCCTTAATTCTGTTAGTGCATGTAACACACTCGCCGTTAGTGATTCTTCCCTCCGGCTAAAAACCTAAAACACACGCGTCACTGAAAGAACATGAGAGGGCGGTAGAGTCACGGTTCCCAAGAAGGAAAGGAGTGGTCGGTTTAACGCTTGGCACTTCGTCACCCGCCAGATCAGTTCACCATGGTCCGCGTAGCTCGCCGCGTGTCTCACACTTCGAGTAATTTCCAGGTAAACTTCCCTTCTGCAACAAGTTGCCAGTTTACTCGGGTCCACGCCGAAATTAAACCCCAACCCCATGCCCTTATTGGTAACTTTCATAAATATCTCAGTAACTAAACCGCCCACCGACCCTTCCGTACATATATACGAACCCCGATTATTTACACTCCTAAACTAAATTTACATTTCTACCCTCGGAGATTTTTTTTATGTGAACCGTCCAAACTGAGAGCTCGTGCGTATATAATAGACTCCGCAGAGTTCCTCTCCTTCTTAAAGTTCTCGGCTTGTACTTCACAGTTGACACTCTGAGGTCCTCGCCGGAAATCTAAAGAGCTCTTGATCGGAAAACTTGTCGGAGTTCGTGGTTCAAGAAAAAGTGAGTCGGGTTTCTTATTTAAATGCTTAGGGATCTAACTTTGCATGGTTTTCGTGTAAAAGCTGTTGAGTGGCTTCGGGATTTGGTTTCTCCGATCCGATTTTTCTGCAAAATTGAAATGAGTAGCCATGATACTCAAGTGTAGAAATCTTTTGAGGCTTTCCGGGAAAATTGGGTGATTTGTTCACGTGCTTTACTGATCGAAATTGTTTTTTTTTTTCAGGTGAGAGTGAATCTGAAGCGAGAAAGGCAAAGACTTTTGGCAGATCCGATTTTATAAAAGGGAAGAGAACATTCAATCTTTTCCTTTTTCATCAATTTGGGGATTTCTGAAGCTTTCTTTGGATCTGAGAAATGGTGGTGAAAGTAGCTTCGACCTGTTTGCACTGGTCGCAGCCCATTGTTCCTTACTCTACGCCTTCTTCTCAGACCCTAGCCTCCGCGGTTTCGTCTCCGTCGTCTAATCGGCGGAGCCGCAGCAGCGACGGTGGAGCTTTGGTGTGTCTTTATGTTCAGAAGCTGAACCGGTCGGCTCTGTTCGGAACCCCGTCGACCAGGCTACGCCGGTCGCAGTCTTGCGAGTCTCAGAAGGCGCCTAGAAATCGGAACCGAGCCGTCCGACGCGGTTTCAGCGCGAGCCTCGACGCCTTCTCCGATGAAGAATTCTCGAAGAAGATTCAGGAATTGGCTCTCAGATTCCAGCTCTCCGAAGACGTTACCGCCGTTAGTTCGGAGTCGGATTCCGTTTCTTCTGATCTAACCGAAACTCACGGCGTTAACGCGGAGGAAGACGGTTTCGACGCTTTGAACGACGTGTCGTCAAGGATGAGGTTTCTACAGAGCAACAGTCAGTTCCCGCACGATTTGGAGCCTCCGTGGCCGTCGGATTGGCAACGGAGGGACGAGATTGTCCCACAGGCCAGCATCGAACGGAAGGCCAACAGCGTCGACCTCCCTCTTTCGCTTCGAATCATAAAGAGGAAGCTGCAATGGCAACAAGATGGCTACTTCAGAGACGTAGGCGAATCTGCCTATTGCTCTATGAGGAAGGCCTTCTCTTCAATGGTGTTCATAATCCGAGAGCTCCATAGCTCTTGTCTACAGATGCGAGAGGCTCTGTTCTACGAAGATTTACAGGGAGTTCTAGGCCGAGTGCAGAAAGAGATGCAGGCTTCTTTCGTGTGGCTGTTTCAGCAAGTCTTCTCTCAAACACCGACTCTAATGGTGTACGTGATGATCTTACTAGCCAATTTCACCGTCTACTCGTTAGGCCACAACGCCGCCATTGCAGCTCCTCCACCGGCTTATGCAGCCGCAACCGAAACAGTTTCCATCATGGATGTTCAAGATCACCAAAACTCTCCCCAATTCGATTCTTCAGCAAGTAAATCGTTCTCTGTCTCGTCATCCTCTGGTGGAAAAACGACTTCCATTGGAGGAAGCAATGGCGGGGGAGGGAATGTCCGCCCCGTCGGGAGCGGCACAGAAGGTGACGGAGGGTTTGACCGTTCCGACCGGTACGGGACAATAGTCCCCGATGGTGCTTCACAATTGTCTCTGGGGACAACCAGAGAAGCAGAGTCGGGGCAAGAGAGCAAAGAAGAGGAGATTGCTCTGTGGAACTCAGTAGTGGAAGAAGCACATCAAATGCAAGGCAGAGACGAGTCTCTGGACCAAGAAACAATTCAGAGATTTGTCTCGCCGGTTGCCGTAGAAATGGAAAGTGATGATTACGCAGAGTACTTCAGAACGGAGATGCTCTACCAATCGGAATTGTCCAAAGAACCCAGCAACTCTCTCCTCCTCTCCAATTACGCTCAGTTCCTCCACGAAGTTGCTCATGACTATGATAGGTATACTTCATTTCACACATTTTTAGCATCAAATTATCATTCTTTTATGCATTTTTAAAATCAAATATCAAACTTTTAGTACTAGAAATTCTTTGGTTTAGTCAAGGAACAGGAAAACTGAAAATAAAATCTTTGGGTTGTAGTGATTGTTCTTGTTTGTCATGGTGCTTGGATTTGGTGATAGATTGATAGGTGCATGTGTGGTGGTGGGTTTTTCCTTGGAAGTGGCAAAAACGTTAACGCGGTTCAAAGACTTGGACTTTTATTCTTACTCTATTAAGATTAAGCTTTTACTAATGGTGAATTTGTTTAATGTTACAGAGCCGAGGAGTACTTCAAGAGGGCAGTAGGGGTAGAGCCGGCGGACGCGGAGGCCTACAATAAGTACGCCACCTTCCTTTGGAGGGTGAAAAACGACTTGTGGGCGGCAGAGGAGACCTACTTGGAAGCCATTAATGCTGATCCGAGCAACTCCTACTATGCTGCTAACTACGCTCATTTTCTCTGGAACACGGGCGGCGAGGACACGTGTTTCCCTCTCGGGGACGACCCCGAAGATGCTTAGAAAAACCAAAAACTACCACATGGAAAATGAAAGAGAGAGACCTAAAAAGGCCAGGGAACAAGCCACCCCCTTCCCTTTGCTTTCCCATTTCCACCGGGAATTAGGTTTTATTTTCACAAAACAAGAGGCTTTTTGTAATGATTTGTCCTGAAATTTTGGGTGGGACGCGGAGGAAGATTTGGGGCGGCGGAGATGTGGTGAGGGATGCACGTGAGGGTCACGTGACAGAGAATGAGACATGCATGGCGGCGATTGCTTGGCTTGGTTTTGCCTTTGCACAGAAGGTCGTGTTCTTTTTTCTTTTTCTTTTTTTGGTTTACAGTAAAACACATGGCAAAGTGTAATTAGCTCTGTAATTATGTGCCATCTTTAATTTAGTATAAACCAAATTGGAAAGATTTAATATAAACTTTTCTCATAAAGCACGTGTTTCTCGTGCATTTTGCTTTCTAGCTATCTGGGTCATTTTCCCCTGTATTATTTCAACTTTCCTCTTGAAATGTCTGGTGCTTAATTATTTGAGTCCATCTTTAGGTTTTCGGTGGGCACACTCAACCCGACAGTTTAACCCGTTACCCATTAACCGTCAGCTAATAATTTGCTCATTTCTGTCCTATTGCAGTTTTACACTAACGGGTTGACAACCTGTTAAGAACCCGCTAACTAACAGGCGCGGTGGGCACACTCAACCCGACAGTTTAACCCGTTACCCATTAACCGTCAGCTAATAATTTGCTCATTTCTGTCCTATTGCAGTTTTACACTAACGGGTTGACAACCTGTTAAGAACCCACTAACTAACAGGCGGAAACGAGTTACCCAAAGAAACCCACCCAACCCGCTAAGGAAAAAAAAACTCGATGTTAGCATTCTCTCTCTCTCTCTCTCTCTCTCTCTCTCTCTCTCCAGATCGAAACAATCTCTCACTCTCCCTCAAACCAGTCTCTCTCAGTCTCTCCCTCAATCCCTCTTCAGATGGAAACAGTCTCCCTCAAACTAGTCTCTCTCAAACCAGTCACTCGGTCTCTCCCTCTTCAGAAACAAACCGCGCTAGTCTCTCTCCCTCTTCAGATCAAAATTCAGGTTGGTTTTTGTTTCCTTACTTTTCTAGATTTTTTGTTTTTGGTCAAAATCTGAACTAGGTCTGTTGTATGAAATTGGTCTTTGATAATGATTTTGTTGAATTATTGATTGTTGGTGTTCTGTGGGTTCTTAATTTTGTGCATTTGGTGTTTGTGAGTTTGCTGTGTTTGGTTTGCTTTCTGGGCAATATCAATTCATGGATTCTAGATGAATGAAGATTGATTTCAATCATCGTAATGTAGAAAGAGTAATGGCCGAGGTATATATAGAGAATAAGTAATAGATTTCTAAATGGACCGAGAGGATCGGAGTAGTACTAGGAAAATGGTGAGAAAATAGGAATGTGTTTTTGATGAGGAAGCATGTAAGTTTGCAGAGGTATATATAGAGAATAAAAATTGTGTGTGTGATACTCTGGTACTTGGTGGGATGATCTAATATGAAGGGCTGAAACACATATGCAAGTAAACGAAAGTTATGGAACCTTATCATATAAGAAAATGATGGGTATGAACTGATTGGTTTTGTATTCGGCTATAAGACTGTGAGAGTGATAGGCTTGATGGCATATGATATTAGTTGGGCTAGCTCATATTCATGGTTTTCATTCTTCATTCATATGTACCCTGTAAAGTAAGATTATTTGCAAACTGTGTGTATTATTTGTAAACTGTGGTGAGAATGGATGATGATGATGATAGTGTATTAATTGTTTTGTTTTCAGAGTAATGGTGAGAATGGATGACCCGCTGTGGTAGAAAGAGGAACAACAGAGGTTTCTGCTCATAAGCGAAAGAAGACTTCTCGTTGTTGGTTGTCTTTTAAACAGTTACATGTGGGTGATGATCAGATAGAGTGTGCAAAATGCACCAAGTGTGGAGCCGTGTATAAGTGTGACAAAGCGACAGGAACATGTAGCCTTATACGCGATCATGACCTATGTTATAATAAGGATATTGTAGTGTCACCTCAGTCTTCTACACGTTCTTCAAAGTTTTCGCATGAAAAATTTCGTGAATTAGTAATTGAGGCTATTGTACGACATGATTTTCCATTTCGTTTTGTGGAGTATGAGGGATTAGAGCTGTGTTTCATTATATTTCTCCTACTCTTAAGTTGCCTTGTAGAAACACAGTTAAATCGCATATTACAAAGCTTTTTGAAAGTGAAAAGTTGAAGCTTCATAGTATTTTAAGTTCTGTTCAAGGGAGGATTTGTTTGACTTCTGATTTATGGAGTTCTCAAACAATTGATGGTTATTTGACACTCACGGCACATTGGATTGATTTGGAATGAAAATTGCATAATAAGATAATTAGCTTTTGTCGTTTTCCTCCACCACATAATGGTATTGCTTTGGCTAAAAAGATTACTACTTGCTCATTATTCCTGTTAAAACATAATCTCTTGATTACTACTTGCTCAGTATTTTTTTGTAGGATTTTGATGCTACTTACAAAAGTGGTTCAAGTTTGAGTGTTAAAAGTGACCTTTAGAAGTATCTTGATGAAGAAAGATTGGATAGAAAAAAAAAGAGTTTGATGTTCTTTCTTGGTGGAAAATGGAACAATTACGCTATCTAGTACTTGGTCACTTGGCTCGTGACGTGCTTACAATTCCTATTTGTCAAGACCCGCTCCGAATTTCACCTTGAAACCCGAGATAAGTCCTACGGGGACCACCTCCAAGGAAAATTTACTGAAGACTCGGCAATGGACAACCATAACTTATAAGAATTTAAGAACCACTTTTTTACTCCAACATAAATCTTCCGCTACAACCCAAAAATAGCCAGAATATAAAAATTACACAGAAGAATTTCAACAGTATTCAGAGCTACTAAAAATAAAATAAAATACAGCAGAAGCTAACAAACCCCAAGTAGATTAAATAGGTAACCTACTGGCGAAATGTAGCGGATAGATGGGTGATTATGCCTCGACGTCTCCTGCTAGACCTCAAGCGAACTCTGCAAACTGGGCATTTTTTAAAAAAAGAAGAGCCCAGGGGAAAATATTCAACACATCAGAGTGAGTGGACAAAACGATTCGGACGACAAATAAATATTTCCCTAAAAATGCTTTCAAAGAAAACACTTCATCAGCGGCTAAAACAAAAGCTCAATTGGAAAGATTCTGAACTGGGGTCCAGCCTGGCCAAAACCCCCAAACTTTAAGAAATTGCCTCTCAGGCTAGGATATTATATATTTTTGTATGTATGTATACTCGCCTCTTTGTACGATATCTATGGAAGACTTGAAAAATAGATACCATACAAAACTACTACGCTTGCGTCTAACGCTCACGTCACCCCATATTGGAACTGTACCTCAGGCTGGGGAAAACGCTCGAGTGGTATATATACGTGCTTACTCCTTGTACGAAATCTATGAATAAATACGAAAATAGAAAGTTGTAAAGGGCTACGACGCTCGCGTCTAATGCTCACGTCACCCCATACCGGAATTGTACCTTGGTATGGGGGGAACTCACGTATAGCTAGCTAGCATTTAATCATATACATACTATTCTCATATAAGAGTATAATCACCGAAATTCTCAATTTCGGGAAATATCCAACAACAGAAAATCATTCAAAACGATAAAGCATTTCGAACACAATAATTAAAACAAATGTCCATTCACTAATTAGGCCTAAGCCTGATGTCGGTTGAAGGTCTCTTCCACTCGAGCCTCCTCGCGTCCTGTTCCAAATAAATAAAAACCTTAAATAAAACACCGACGCTTAAAGCAAAACAGGCATAAGTAAATATGCTTCGCGCGCTCAACCAAGCCTAACGCTCTAAAATCTTAAATCCACTGCCAACTACAAAACTTCACAAATTTTACCGACATCCTCAAAATCACATTCCACCAAATAAAATCCAATGGCCAAATTCTAACTTAATAATCCGCCAAAAATACCAAACTTCAACAATTCTCAAACCTATCCAAAACTCCTCCAAAAATTCTAAAACTTATTCCATTAAACTCCTCGCATTTTTCCCTACCAAAAACATTTTCTCGGCGGCGGCGGCCGGAGACCAACTCCGGCGACCTCCGATGCTCACCAAAATTTGGCAGCATCTTCCTCTCAACCTCTTCTACAACATTCCTAACTATCACAAACTCCAATTCTAAGCCTAGCCAAGCCAATCGAACGAAAACACACAAAAAAAACCCCTAAAATTTCAAATACCGATTTCTCATTACCTAGCTCGAGATGGAGCAAGCCCTTTGGAGGGATTGAAGCACAGGAGGAGGGCTTTCTTTTGAGCTATGGCTCGCCGGCTATGGCGGCCGGAGGAAGGAGTTCCGGCGAAAGGAACACTTCGGCAGCCGAAGATTTCGGGCCTCGCCGCTCCTTCACAGCGGCGTTAAGGTTTCGGCCACCTACCCAGGAATGAAGAGAAGAGGATGGTGGTTCGAACGAGACCAGCGTGGTGGTCTAGGGCGACCGGACGGCGGCGAACGTCGGTTGGAAAAATTTGATAGTGAGGGGCTCGGGAAGGGAGAGAGGAACTCGGGAGGAAGAAAGAAAAAAAACGGGAGAGAAACAAAATGGGCGTTTAGCCCAACCCGGTCCACAAACTCCTCTAAAAACCAAATTTAAAATTTAACACCCTAAAAATAATACCCCAATAAAATTACCTTTTACTAGCAAAAACTACCATTTTTTACCGTGGTCAAAATTTCTTCCTTATAATAATCACACAAAATAATCGTCCCCTACACCTCTCTAGGGATCAATTATATTCTACACTTAATGACGAATACGGTAAAATTCTTATTACCACTATGCCAGTAATAAAGGTAAAAATTATGGGTCGGGGCGTGACAATTCTCCCCTCCTTATAAAAATTTTGTCCTCGAAATTTGCAAACTCGCTACTCAAAGAGATAAGGATACTGCTGCCTCATTTGCTCCTTTGACTCCCAAGTAGATTCCTCTACTTGGTGGCTTCTCCAAAGCACTTTGACCAGCGGAATTGACTTGCTCCTAAGCACTTGCTCCTTTCGGTCTAGAATCTGAATCGGCTCCTCTTCATATGACAAATCTTTCTGCAAACTAATCGACTGCTCTTCCAGCACATGATAAGGATCGGCAATATACTTGTGAAACATGGATACATGGAACACATTATGTATCCTGGACAACTCCGTAGGCAAAGCTAACCGATAGGCAAGAGAGCCAACTCACTCTATTATCTCATAAGGCCTAATGAACCTCGGACTAAGCTTCCCACGCTTGCCAAAACGTACTACCCCTTTCCATGGAGATAGTTTTAGGAACACCCAATCACCTACTTGAAACTCAAGGTCCTTCATGCGGACATCTGCATAACTCTTTTGCCTACTCTGAGCGGCCTTGAGTCTATCTCTGATTACCTTGATCTTCTCATTTGTGTCATGGATAATCTCAGGACCACAAAGCTCTCTTTCCCCGACTTCATTCCAACATAATGCCGTACGACACTGCTTCCCATAAAGTGCCTCAAAGGGAGCCATACCGATACTCGAATGGAAGCTGTTGTTATAGGCAAACTCCATCAAAGAAAGGTTCTTATCCCAACTCCCCCTAAACTGCAAGGCACAAGTTCTCAGCATATCCTCCAAAGTTAATTTGGATAGTCCTCTCTGATTGCCCATCAATCTGAGGATGAAAAGTAGTGCTGAAGTGTAGTCGGGTATCTAAAGCTGTCTGAAGAGCTCCCCAAAATTTAGAAACAAATCTAGGATCCCGATCTGAAACTATGGATTCAGGTACGCCATGAAGTCTGACAATCTCATTTACATACAACTCAGCCAATTTATCCAGTGAATACTTCTTTCCCACCGGCAAGAAATGAGCAGATTTAGTGAGTCTATCCACTATCATCCAAATACCATCATGCCCTTCACGGGTACGAGGTAAACTGAAGACAAAATCTATGGTGATGTGGTCCCACTTCCACAATGGTGAGAAGATGGGAGCAGCGAGATCGGAACGCTTAGTGGATATAGTGGTGATTAGTGGAGGAGGTGGTGGATTCACGCGGTTGTGATGAGTCTCTTGATCACTGGATGCGGTTGCCGATGGGTGGATGGGGTTTAATAGGTTAAGACGGTCGGCGGAGGAGTGGCGCATTTCTGTTTTTGTTCGAAGGTATTTAGGGATTTTTGCAAGTTTCAGACCAAGAAAACACCAAGTGTTCAGTATGTATCGATTTTATTTTAGGCGATGAAAATGTTTTGTCGCCTGATACAATATTCGTCACCTAAAAAAATTAAATTTTGGCAAAAAAAAAGGCGCAAAATATACCAGCCCAATATTTCGGGGTCCTAGGCGACCGAAACATAACTTTTAGTCGCCTTATTAAATTTCCATCGCCTTGGTTCTCGGAAGCCGACAACTTATTCACTTTCAATCGCCTAAGTAAAAATTAAATTGTATTTACCTGCCTAATATTTTGAGGATCCTAAGCAATGGAAAGTGGACACTCTGTCGCCTAAGTACGTCTAAGGTGATGAAATCTTCACTTTCCGTCACTTAAGAACTTCTAAGGCGACAACATCTTCATGTTCCATCGACTAAGTATTTTTTTTAAATTTTTTTGGACATTTTATGATATTTACATCCAAGTAATTTCATGTAACTTATCAAACTAAACCCAAATGTACTTACTCCACGTAAGTATTCGTACATAAAAAAACATACATGCTCATTTTAAAAATTACACATGTCCATAGAAATTAAAAATGGAAATTTGTATGAATATATAATTAATGGAAGACAAGTTAATTTAAAAATACATATATGAAGTTATGCCAAATTAATTAATACAAGTCGATTAGATCGATCGAAATCTACAATAATATTGACCTATTAGTACATTAATCGTACTCATGATAATTTGAGTCGTCTGAATCATCATCCTCCTCAGTTTGGTCAGAATACTCATCATCCTCTATGTCTTCGTCATCTATGAACCCGTCGTCATCATTATTGAGGTTGCGTTGTAGTGAGTTCATTTCAGATGGTGTAACTGGAATGTAACCTATGATAGCCGGAACATGTTGGTTGTTGACACGAATATCCTCAGTATTGGGGACTACATATGGAGATTCCTCTTGATATGGTTCATTTAGTTGATCAGTTGTTGGTTCGCTAGGCCCACTCTCATCATCCCCTCCCAATGTAGCTGCACTCCATATATTCCTATGTGACATCTCCTGCACAACTTTCCAACCTCACCCATAGCCGAATCATTAAGATAAAACACTTGTTTCGCCATGGTGGCAAGAATAAACGGCTCATTCTCATACCATACACTGTTTGAGTCAACTGATAACAAGCCACGATCCAGAATTGTACTCCTTCGTCTGGTTGAGTCAGTATTGAACCAGTTGCACTTAAACAACACGACTGGCATACCCTTGTCGTAGATTAGTTTGATGACACTGACAAGAACCCCGTAGTAGTTGAAACCCAGACCCTCAATCATAACTCCATTGTTTTGGGTGACATGGCCTTCATCTCGTTCTAACGTCACAAACTTAACACTGTTCACAAAACATCCAGCACGAACTATGTGGCTCTAGGGTCCTCCAGCCAACAAGTGCAACTCCGGGTCGTAAGAATCAGGAAAATGCTGTAGAATGTGCATCATCTGTAACAATTTTAAGAGCAACGTTGTTACATTATATAACATAAAAAAACAATATATATTTAATTTATGTAACATCATATATAGAGATCGATAGAAAGGTACCCAAATAGGGAAGTAATCAGGAAAATCTGTGTATGACTTCGTTACCATTTTGCCTTTCCAAATGGGACTTAAGTACCATTCTGCTTCGTCGCAATGTTGAAGGACAAACCAATGAGCCTCTTTGATCTTAACATTACTTAATCTTTCAGAATTACTTAATCTGCCATACGATTGAACATCGTTGGAAACAACTGATAGATTGAACTGCTGGTTACCACCTGCTCCAGATGATTCCCCCACTGTGTCTTCATTATTGAGATATGTGTTGCAGTATGTTACGCACTCAACCTGAATGTATGCCGCCGTGATCGACCCTTCAAGGAAACGTTTGTTTCTGTTCGACTTCTTGAAATCCCCCAGTTGCCTGCAAAACAGATATTTATTCTTTGACAATAAATATTTAAAAAAATTATCTTAATTTGAAAGGTTCATTAATTAGAGAATGAGTGCATATATACCTCTCATTTGGATAGCACTAGGTATACTATACCGAGCCAGTAAACAACACTTGTTCGAGAAGGTGGATCATGAGGTGAATCATGATGTCAAAGAAAGTTGGGGGAAATATCATCTCCTACTTACACATGATGTACACAATGTCTTCTTGCAATGACCGAACATCAGACTTTTTAAGCTCTTTAGCACATATCCTCTGAAAGAACTTTGACAAAGCCACTAATGTGTCAACCACATCACTCTGCAAATACGGTCTAACGATCACGGGAAGAAGACGTTGCAGCAAAACATGACAGTCATGAGTCTTCAACCCAATAATCTTATTTTCTCCTGTCTTAACACATCGAGCGATATTCTCTGCATACCCATGAGGATACTTAACATTTTAAAGCCACGGAAACACTTTCGTATTCTTCTGGGGATGGACTGTGTAGTCTGCTTGAGGCATTATGGTTTTTTTTGTTCTCTACTAGCCATAGCTTAGAGCGTATACCCATTTTCTGAAGATCAACACGGGCTTTGGGGGTGCGTGTCCTTGTTCTTATCTTTAAGATTTAGAATTGTTCCAAGAACGCTGTCATAAACATTCTTCTTTATGTGCATGACGTCCAGGTTGTGTCTGATTTTCAAAGTCGACCAGTAAGACAATTCAAAGAACACACTTTTGTGTGTCCAATACTTAAACTCATCAGGCGTGGGAGGATTCAAGTTGGTTACATCTTTACTGGTGCTCAAATATCAGAACCAGTGTTGGTTAAGCCTCTCCAAAATCCACTCACTAGACCTCAGTGGGGGTTTCAGATTATGCTCCTCAGTCCCATCAAATGTCTCAGCATCCCACCGCCGCTCGTGATCCTCGTCAAGCCACCTATGAGATCCTAAGAAACACATTTTTTCTGCGTGGCGACTAAAATTGATGTCATCTAAGCATACCAGACAAGCCTTGTACCCATTAGTTTGTTGACCAAACAACATCCCGTAAGCTGGATAATCACTGATGGTCCAATTAACAGCTTCTTTCATCATGAATGAAGTTTGACCATGCCTGTCAAAAGTAGGGAGTCTATTTTCCTATAACTCCTGCAGCTCGTCAATTTATGGTTTCATGTACACATTCAAGCACTTTCCTGGAGAATACAGCCCTAGAACCATACGCGTAAGAAAATTGTACTCCTTCCTCATACACATGTTGGGAGGTAGATTGTACGGAAATACTATCACATGCCAAATGCTGTATGACAAATTCATGTTTGCAATAGGATTAAAACCCGTCTGTTACAAGTCCGAGTCTGACATTTCGACAGTCTCTAGCAAATTAGGGAAAAGAACGGTCAAAGTGCTTCCAAGCCTCCTCGTCTGCGGGATGTGTGAGATTATCCAGATCTATCCTCTCCTCTCCTTGGTGCCTTGCCTGGTGCCATCTCAAATGCATAGCCGTATGTGAAGACATGTACAGACGCTGCAGACGAGGACCCAACGAGAAGTAATGAAGAACTTTCCTAGGAATGGGCCTGTTGTTCTATTTAGATGAAGTGGAAGCTGTTTTATACCTTGTCTCGTTGCAGTGTGGGCACTCAACTTCATCCTCCTTTTCTTTGTAATACAACATGCAGTTATTGACACAAGCGTCTATCTTCTGGTCATCAAGACCGAGGTGAACCAACATGTTGTTTACCTGGTTGAAATTTTCCGGAAAACTGTTACCTTTGAGAAACACTTTTTTCATAAGTTCTATATCTTCTTCAAAACATATGTTACTCTTTCCCCGCTTGTTTTTTATCCTTATTTGCTCCATGACGGTACCCAACACAGTATGCTCACTGCCATGATACAATGGGATTTGTACTTCCTGTAGAAGCTTGTTGTACTTATCATAATCACTGATGTAATCAACGTGTGAGACATTAGGGAAGGTGTCAGGTGCGTTGTCATAAACAACATTTTCCTGATATCCTGAGTCGGCGAACGGGAAGGCATCGTTTAAGAGGTTCATCACAGCAGGGTCCCCGTAACTTGCATCGGAAAATCCTGCCTGCTGATTATGTTGTGCTTGAATTTCTGTAAGTGTAGGCATTTGAACTTGATTATTGCCGTGCCATGTCCATGTGGTATAACTAGAACAAATACCGTTTAGTGCCAAGTGAGAATACATGTCTTCACATGTTACTGGTTTCCGATTGAGACATTTGATGTACAGACATATGTGGATAACTTTGTCTGGAGGACTACGTAGACGCACGAACTCAAGAAAATCAAAAATGTCTTTCATATAAAGAGGGGACCCTCTCGCTAATTGCATCCAACTCTTGTTCATGTTGTATACTATAATAACAGGAAACAAAAATATAGTTGTCAAAAAATCGTTTATAATAAACGGAAAATATAAATATATACTTAACTATTATATATATATAATATATATTAATTGATGTATGTTGTATATGTACACCTACAATCTTCACCTTATATCTCCGGTTAGGGCCCTAATTCCGTTTGAGAACGCATGACATTGTGATTTCATTTGTTGTTGGGGGGTTTCGAATTAGCGTATGTGAGAAAATTTCGGCTGCATCTCCCTACAGTTCCCCAAGTGCACGAATATCTATATATCTAATATGCACTGGAGGAACAATAAAGGAAGATCCTGTCGAAATATATATACTCACAACCAAAAACGAAACGCACCAACAATAAACGGAATCTCAATGTCATATATGCTCTCAAACTATCCAAATATGAGACAATTCAAAAACCATTTTGTTAGACACAGTTTTAACATAATTGTTCTCGAACGAGATTTTTAAGGGTAACGTAAAATTAATATATTGATGAATGTACGTATAAGAATATTATAATTTTTAATTACATGATTCATCATTTTATTTTTTATCATCATTTGTATACACAAATGATTTCCATGAAATCAAAAATTTGAATTGATAAACATATTATTCACATAATAATAATTAATCATATAAACACACAAAAGTTAAAAATATATTTTTGTGTATATATACACACACACAAAAACTTAATATTATATACATATATTATACGTACAAACATATTATACAAACATATTATACGTATTAATTCACACAAATTATACATACAAATTAACATATTAATATATACGAACACGTACAAAAAAGCATATACGAACGTACGTACGTAAAAACATATATTCAAGATGTATATACACTATCAAAGATATATATATATATATATATATATATATATATATATCATACATGCATCAAGGAATCCAGTAATTAGACCGCCGGTAAAGTCGCCGGAAAATATGTCTAAATGAAGAAAATTGCTGAATTAAAGTAGTTACATATCAATTAGGAGAGAAATAACTCTTAAAGATCGATCAAATTCATGAAGAAAAGCTTCCAAAACTAGATTTATATCAGATATGTGTGGGGCGGGGGGGGGGGGGGGGGGGAGGACTTCTATGAAGAAAATTCGTCGCCCAAGACCCACTACACCGACGAAACATTATTCGTCGCCCAAGACGTACTACGTTGACGGAAAACTTTTCGTCGCCTAAATCAGTTCCTACCGATGGAAATATGTCGTCACCTAGGAAAATCTTAGTCGACAGACAGTGTCCGAAGCCAGTTTTCGTCGCCTAAGATTTTCTAAGCCGACAAAAATGTACTGACGGAAATGATTCGTTGGCTAGGAATGTCTTAGCCGACGGAAATTCCTGACAGTTATTTTCCTTCGCCTTGGAAGATCTTAGATGACGGTTGTGTTGTCCTATACGACGGTTATGTTTCTGTCGACCAAGAAACACTTACTTGACTGAATGTTTTCGCTTCCGTCGGCTAAGACCTATTTTTCTGTAGTGATGGTTTTTCGTGCAGAATCATGGTCGAGCTCGCATGGGGTTTTGGGTGGTATTGTCTTTAGTAATGACGAGGTAGCGTTTGCCCTTGATGAATATACCACCAGAGTTATTCCTACAATAATGTTTGACATTGTTAAATGCAATGCAAGATGTGGAATCAATGAAAAATTTGCTCTTTCTTTCTCTAACGAAGTAGAGAGTAGTTAGATATTCCAAGTAAAGAGAGACGAATGAATATCTTGAAGATATATTAGTTGATTTATATCTTTATTGAGTTTCTTATTTATCTTTCTATCAAAATCTTGTAGCTAGGGAGCGACTCTTGCTAAAATCTATTGTCTTGTTTGACGTGAAATGAGGGATATAAAAGGAAGTTAGCGGAAAATATTTGACAAAAAAAAATTATGAGAACATACGACTCCTTTTATAATACGTGCTATAAATGTATGTTACTGGAGGTCGATCTGGAGGCATTATTCTTCTTCATCCTTCCCTAGTATTCAGTAGAGTCTGTCGAATTGGGAAGGCAGAAGCTTATCACCTAGTAGGAATTTTCAACTGTAATACTTGCTTTAAGAACCAAATGACTAGACATGGCATTTTGATCTATCTTGAACAATAGTGGGTATATAGTCAAATGGAAGCATCTACCCAAATGGGATCCTCAGGATTAGGTTAGGCCACGCAGAAAATGACGGTTTCTTCACGTGAAAATGGAAGGTGATTGTGATTAGTTATTAGTTAAGAGACCTAGCCAGATTGCTTTCTCCACTCGTCTTTCTTCTTATGTCTATCTTCACCCCATTCCATGCCTCCCCATACCTTCTTCACATTGTTTCCATGATTTCTTCTCCAATCTCCATACCAATTTAGTCATCGAACACCGTTCCGAAGTAAAGCTACAACCTGTATCGATGTGCATGGACAATGCAGAATTAGATTTTTTGAGTTTTACTACCTATGTGTAAAAATAGATAAAGAAATCACTAACATGTACTTTAACTAACGCCTAACCACTAGCCAACGAATCACGATATAAATCATTTCGAAAAATATATATATAAATCAATTTTAGGAGCACTGTATGGCGTGCTTGAACAATTGACAGTTTGTTTGTGAGGATGACACATTGTTCAAAGTTAATCAATTCTCATAGTTTGATTTCCTTATAAAAAATTACGAATACCAAATATTGTTTCACAAACCAGTGTAACCTCTACGCCTTTAGATGTTGTTAATTAATTTATAACCTTTGAGTTGTAAACTTTTTCTGACAATTGTGAGACTATAAACACGAGGATTTGCCAAGATGAAAACATAAGCAAGAGAAATTCTCGTGTTTCTACTTCTCATGTTTTCTGTTTTATAAGTGATACACTAACTGTGCGAGTGAACCAGTTGATATAACAAATTGAAAACATAAGAAGAATCACATTCTTGTTACTATTTATATCGGTAAAATGTCATTAATTTTACACATACTAGTAACGTTTCTTTTTTATTTAGTGAGCAAGTTTTCTCTCCTTATCTAAATTCTCCCTCTAGAGTCTAAGCCTCTAAGGCAACATTTTTTTTTGGAGAGGAAATGACAATTTTTTTTTGAATAGAGGAAATGACAAAATTTGGATTTCTAAATTGGGCCGGGCTAGTTAGGCCTGGTTTTTCTCTCTTATAAGATCAATACAAGCCCAAATTCCAATTTTACATGTCCAAAAACAATTATGTGACTACTAATACTGATGTGGAAAATTCGAGTATACCATATAGTATACCATGCGTTATAAAATGTGTGGTTATCATTGATTGACGAAGCAACAAAATGACCATGTAATGACCATTTACCTCTTCAAAAGCTCACATGTGCTATACAGTTAGACATATTTCCAATAAGTATGTCATACCATATGGTATGATAGGCAAACCCTACTAATGTTATATCACTAAGGCAATCTAGTCGTTTGCTCCATTTTTTTATACCAAATTTCCATTGCATATTTGTGTAGTAATGTATGGGAAAATCCATAAAGAAGAAGAAAATGTGAAACTAAGAGACATGGAGATGTAAAAATGTAAAAAGAAAAAAAGAAAAAAAAAAAAGCCAAAACAAAATTAAATGTTATACGTCTCTGAGAGCTAGCACGTGAATGCACCACTACTAGAGAGAGAGAGAGAGAGAGAGAGAGAGAGAGAGAGAGAGAGAGAGAGAGAGAGAGAGAGAGAGAGAGGCAGCAGTGTTGCATGTAGGTTTAAGAAGTTTTATAAGCTTAAACTTTTGGATGATTGTGACTCCTTTGTGTATCAACTTAGGAATTGTGGACTATAAGTCTAGTTTATACTTGATGCGAATGCAAAGGAATTGTGTAAAACATTTACATAACCCCAAGAACACTCTGCTACATATATACTTTGAAGTTGCATCGTCTATCCGACTGTGTACGTAACCTAGCAACTTGGAAGATGTAGGCAAATTACCGAAGCTTGTAACAAATTGCATTCATCAACTTATGCCATCGATCTACGGTATTATGCCTTGTTATAAAGATCAAATGCCTCGGTTCTTGACGATCCGCTTTCTCTCTTTGCTCACGGAAGACTAAAGATGAAATCCACAAGTTTTTCTGCCAACTTTGAACTTTTTCTGTAGTAACTAATACCAGAACTCTATACAAAACATAATTTGGTTCACGAAATGAAAATAATTGAATCTAGGGAACGAATGATCAAACCCAAGGGGGCCAAAAAAGGTTCTAATAATTTTCTTCATTTTGTACGTCTTTTTCCCATGCATATGCATGCAAGAGATTTCTTTTTCCAAATTTTGTAGCGAGCTGGTTACTTGATAACAAACAATCACAAAGAATTGCTTCTCTTATACTTTCAAGCCTCTAATCCTTGAAGGAAAGAAACCCTAACTACTGACGTGGGACTCATATAAGAGCAAATGCAAGTGAGAGAGATCCCGCGAGTTAGCTGAGATGATTCAGTCGGTGTGTGTAGTTTTGCATATAATTCTGTTTATGCAATGAGTTGAGAGTTCAGGTTGGGACAAAGATTCCAGCAACCTCTTTTAACATGTCTGCCAAAAACCATCGTCAACAAAACTGTAATGAACCAGAGGCTGTTAGGAAAAGTAAGAAGAAGACACTTAACAGAACTCAGAAAATTTACACACAGAAAATACAGAAAACAATAATGATTTGCAACAGAAGTTCAGCTTGGAAACAAAAATTACACACCAGTTGTTCACAGTCACACCGACTTTGGAAAAAACAAGAAAAACTAAAAACGCTTATCACCACGCTACCATTTGAGCAACAAGAACTGAACCACATTGGTATTTTCCTCATATGCCGAAACAGAAAACGAAAAGCTCCATATCCTTCACATTTCCAAGGTGACCCCATTAAAGATGTTGGTATTCCAGCTACAGCTAGCTACTGGACAATTGAGAACTTTGGATCGTTCTTGGAGATCAGTAGAAGCTAGTAGTGTTGGTACCTTGAGCAAACTGAGAAGAAGACGAAGAAGAAACCATCTCAATCAGATCCATCTCTCTCCTTTCAGTTGCAGGAGCTGCTGCTTGCTGTTGATGAGTCACCAAATCAATGTTCATGTTATAGCAATTCCCCATGTGATGATCATGATTCGCGGATGATGATGATGAACTTGCTCCTCCATTTAAGAGGTAAGAGAGGTAGTGATCAGCACTGATAACGGGATTAATGGATGGCGTGTTTTCTGTAGAATTTCCGATCTGAGATTCTATATTGTGAACAGCTGCCTGGATGTTGTTGTTGGTGCACATATTTGGTTTTGGAATTGAGGTGGCAAACCAATCAGTAGTATCCATTGGAGTTGCAGTAAAACCATTATTGTAATTGTCGATGGGTAATGGCTGCTGCTGATTGTGATTTTGAACATTATTGTTGTTGTTGAAGAAGTTCTGCATGAAGAGAAGTTCATCATCATTGTATGAATCAGCTGCAATGTTCAATGGAGAGTGATCACAACTAGATAAATCCGATGGGTCCGAGAGCACAATGTTGAAGGGGATTTTCGAAGGTTCATCCTGGGTGAGAGTGGAAGAGCTAGTAGGGGTAGTGGTGCTGATATTGCTCTGGGTAGGGGTAACATTGGAAGAAGAGTTGTTGTTAGGTTTGTTATTGAAATTCTTGCTTCTTATGTAGTTCTGAAGTATGGAAGGTTGAAGAGGCTTATTTGATGATGATGATCCAACTTTGGTGTCTGTCTGTTTGTTCTTTCTCCTGGAATTCTGCCTCCTTTTTGTGGCATTCCAATGATTCTTGATGGCATTTTCGGTTCTTCCTGGAATGCGTTTTGCAATCTCTGCCCAACGGTTGCCAACCTCAGCATGAGCTTCCACTAATATCTTCTCTTCCTCTTCAGTCCAGCAATCTTTCTGAGAGAACAAAAGAAAAACAACCAAAACGAAATTGAGGGAACTCAAACTATGCAATCAATTTCTTTAATTTTGTACTGTTCAAACTGAATCACAAAACCCTAGGAAAATTTGTGAAAGAACCCTAGGAAAAATTGAATTACAAATAATATGAAATTTAGAAGAAATAAGCTAGAGCTACTGAGCTAGCTAGGGAATGAATCGAACAATAGAAACCCTAGGTTTTGATTTATGATATATGACAGACGCAAATGGAAAGAGAGAAATCTCTTTAGATCTAAAGATAGATCCTTATAATCTTCACAATCTATATTTGCACAGTTGACTTCACGGAGTTAGAGCATAGATTTTATCCTAATAGACTACGAACTAGCTAGTAACCACTTAATTGTACCAAGAATCTATCAAAACCAAAACAAAAAGATCTAAGAACTAATCCCAAAGGTTTTAGTTCACAGATTTCAGGAAAACAATTGTTAGAATAACATTTATAACAACATCGTAAAAGATTAAGAACGAACCTTGATATCAGGGCGCAAATGATTATGCCACCTTTCTCTACATTGCTTCCCAGCTCTACCTACAAGCTTCTCAGCTATCTGTGCCCATTTCCTCACTCCATATTGCTTCACCAACCTAATGAGCTTTCTGTAATATATGAAACAAACACAAGCAAGAATCATTTTTACATAAACATTTACACATTAACAAAAACCAAATGGGTTAAAACATTTGTGTAAATCAAATCTACCTGTCTTCTTCATCTGTCCACTGTCCTTTGATTAAAGGCACAGATGAACCCTTTTTAGCTCTCTTTCCGACGCCTTTTGAAATCACCTTCATCTGATCTTCTTTGAACACCATGTTAGGGTTTTGGATTTTCTCGGGTGGCCAAGTCATGGCATCACCATGATCAATAAAGAGCATTTCATCCAAGCTAGCTTCTCCGAGACTACTCGGAGGCCAATTCGAACAAGGCTGCAGATCAGCCATCGCACCACCAAATATTTGATGAGGAGATGAGTCTTTCTTTGTTCTTTGCATTGTTCTGAGACCACAGGAACCTGTCTATGGCAGTCAACGGAGGACCAGGCCTGAAGAGTTGGTGGTGATGGTGATGGTGATGAGGAGTTTGTATGCTATTGTTTCTAAACCCATAAACACCGTGATGACGATGGTGAAGATGATGATCAGAAGCTTGAACTAAGCCTTGTAATGAGCCACATGGATTAACAGCCGTTGATCTGGAGGTTGATCCAGCGGTTGAGAATTGGTTGTGGTTGTAACTCCTGAGCTTCCTCTATTGTACAAAAGTAGCAAGCTGGGGGGAGAGAGATTAGTGGGTTCGTTATTAAATATAAAATTACTAATTAAATCAATTCTATTACAAAAAATTATTTGAATTTTGGATAAAATTAAGAATAGTAATTTGGGCAGCTCTCAAATGTTGTTTCTTTTTGGGGTTATTGTGCTGGAATGACAGATATTTATCAGGACTTTTAATTCTGTCACTTTGAAAACACAAAGTATAGGAGAAAAAATCATGAATAAATAGTAAGAAAACTCATGTAAAAATGGCACCTAAACATTCTTATGATTGATGAAATATGTAGTACGTACGCACGTACCATACTTTCATAACAAAAGGGTTATGTAAGAGTACAATGTGATTAAGGATGTGTCATATGTGTGTTCTTTTCTGAAAATTATTTCAATTCACAAATAAATGGAACGTATAGTCTAAACGTGTACATGAGCTCCATTGGTATGGATGGAAAATGCTGGATAGACAATACAAATTTGTTGTTATTGAGTCAATTATGAGATTAAATAGAATTTATGAGGATTAATTTTGGCAAAATAATATGCCTTTGATTGACTGTGTATGGCTACTAAATGCTAGAACAAATTACCAATGGTTGATTTGTTTTTCCTATTAACTCTTGTTTTTTGGGTTCTATTGGAACTTTTCCCTTGATTTCAAAAAGATATATGTGGCTTGCATACACCCTCCAAGGTTAAAACTCTGCAGGAATCTACTGCTGAGAATTCATAAGCTCAATTCACAATTCAATCTTTTTAGGACATTATTCTCAAGTCCAGAGACTGCAGTAAATATATATTGGACGTTACTGGAGTAGATGAAGAGAGATGTTAATTTAGAAATGTTAATAATAGTGGTTAATATACAGCTGAAAATGGTTACTCAGAAATTTAAAAGGCAATTTAGAGTAGTAAAGTCCAAAGTTATATTTGTTGTCCCTAATAGATTGGGGATTGAAGTTCATGGGAAGGAGGGCGACAACTTAGTTGGTTTCATAGGGGAATGAGAAAATTAAAGATTCCCACAACACTGATTTGGTAACAATGTAAAAGTAATAAAAAAAAAAGAAATAGTTGAGACCAAATAGAGATTTGTAATTGCCAATATGAATAGTTTATTTATTAAAATGGTCTTTTAAGGAAGGACAATGTGTGAATGAATGTTTTGGAAAACTAGAAAGGGGCACTAAATCTTAAGGAAAGGACGGATTATTCAATCTTTCACCTTTTCCCCTAGGTACTATATGAAGAACCAATTCCTCTTTCTTGCACAGTTGTACTTACTAAACATGTAGCCGTGTAACGCTTCTCTGTTCTCTAAGTCTCAAGTCCGTGAAGCATTGCATACCCACTCGTCTTTTTTTTTTTGCTCCATCAAAGCCAGAGGTACACGGCGGGTTTTGAAAATTCGTTTTCTTTTTTGTCCGACAAAACATCAATTGATGTTGTTGTCGGACAAAATTTATGGGCGGCCGATCCTGGTGGTCGTAGGGTGTGGTTATCTACGATAGTGGAATGAGAGAGGCGAGTTGTTGCAAGGACGAAGGATGGAAAGTTGGTGTGAATCTATGTGCAAGGAGGGTTGTTCCAGCATGATGTCTAGTTGTCGGGAGGAGCGACAGTCCGGGACAGGTATCTAAAACGCGTGACAGTGTGGTGCGATAACTGGGATGACATGGCGGTAAAAATGGTCTGATTTGATTTTCGATCTGGATTACGTCTGATTGCTGTGTTTTCGATGGATTTTGGAAGATGGTATGCTGAGTCCAGATGACGAAGCTTTTCCGGTGGCGGTCAACGTTAGGTCATGGGGTGGCGTTTCTGCCTTAGGTGCAGTACAACTTTATGGGCCGGGATTCTTGTGTGGCCGGTGTCTTGTGCCATTGTGGTAGATTTGGGTAGTTAGGGCCTGGGTTTAGGTTTTTCTTTTTTTGTTTTAGTTTGGTCATCCCTCCTCTTTGAGCGAGGGTTTACACTTTGGGTCGTCCCTCCTCTTTGAGTGAGGGTTTAGGGTCTAGGTTGTCCCTTGTTGAGGGGTTTGGTAGGTTCAATGTCGTTAGTCGTGGGGTGGGCCATAGTTATGGTGTCATTTCCTGAGACTATTTTAACGTTGGTTAGTTTTTGTTGTCAATGTAATGTGGAGGTTTCATGTGCATATATGCTGATAGTTTTGGCCTATAGTGTTTTAAATGGCTGTTTCTTCTTCATGTTGAATGTAAGGATGTATCAAGACTTCTGGAATAGGTAAGGTTACGGTTGAACCCCCTATCGCGGTTCTTGTCCACTATAATTGTTGGTATTTTCGGGTAGGGAGGCATATGAAGAATTTATTTCCACCACCGATATATCTTATGGTTTTAATCTTAGTTTTACTATCTAAAGTTTACCTTTCTAAAAAAGAAGAAGAAGAAGTCCGTGAAACTTTGTGTTTCAATCAAGGTGAGAACAAAGAAGAAGAAAAAATTGGCTCCCATGAATGAAATAAACATTCCTGCTTCTAATTGCTTGTTTTGGAATCGGAAAATGTTCCTATATATAGTTGAAAATTACTGAAAAGCTTGCAGTTTTTAGCTTGATTTGTTGTTAACAATGATTCAACTGAAAAGGAAAAGTTTTGTTGATATCGGTAATTATATTAATTTAAGTTTAGTTATTTTTTTATAAAATAGTTGGTTTCATATCTGATACGTGGACCAATGGTCCACACGATATTAAATTCATTCTATTAAGGGGGTTCACTGTTGACTCTTCTATATGCATTCTGATAAGTACATTTTTCACGTTGATACAGTAGCACGGCTTGCGACTATCTGATATGTGAGTGATGTACAGATGGCTTCCATTTAGTGGTGATCAGGATGTCCCGATGTTCCTATTTTCTGAGAGATTTGTTTGTTGTAAATATTGTAAGGGTATGTCCTAACTATAAATAAGGTGTGTTTGTATTTTTCTCAGTACACTTTTTCATTTCTTGAATAATATTCAGATAATGATTCAGCTCGATCTTCTCTCTCATTCTCTATTGTTAACGCTTCATGAGCTTCATAAGGTCTGCTATGCTACTATGTTATTATGGTACCAGAGCTTAGGATCTTGATCTGCTTATGATTTCAGCTTGCTTCAGCTCGATTTCCAGCTCGTTGAGATTTGTTTTTTTTTTTTTTTTGAGTTGAAACCCTAATTCTTCATCTTCTTAATTCGTCGAGCTTCCAAGGACATACTTCAACTCTTCTTTACTTTCGAAACTCTTCAATTGTGTAGAGATTTTTTAATTTGAAGCATATATAGATGTACGATTTATCTCTGCGTGCTAGATATATACTATCTCTTTGTTGAATAGAGTTGTTTTAATTTGTATGAATTTACTTGAAATCTCACTATACATGAGTTCTGATATTTTGAATGTTGATTAAGTTGGTGATCTAGTTGAAATTTCCATAATCGGTAACTTGCTCTCTTTGTGCATACTATCTAATCAGATTATAAGGTAATAACACACTTTGTGATATATCTTGAGGAGATATAAGTTTGAGAAGGATTATAACAGTTGATAGTTAAAGAACTCCAACAAATCTGTCATGGTAGAAAACTCATCGATCAACATCAGCACGTCAGATGGCTCCAAGGGCTCACAGTGCTGGCTCAGCTAGGGTTTTATTCGGATCGGGTGGACAAGCAACGATTTTGGATCGCCACCACGTCGGTGGGTTGCTTGGGTCCAAAAAACTCTATCCAGGATTGAAATGTATGATATCTACAATTTGGGGAAAAGATTCCTCTTCCAATTTGATCAGGCGCACGGTCACAGTCGCGTTCTAAATGGGGGATCATGGTTTCATAAGAAAATGTTGGTGATCAACACTTTTGACGGCCAGAGTCCACTTGAAGAGGTTCCTCTTTTTCTTTGGAAACCTCGATCATGATCAAGGGTTACCAATTACTTTGAGGCATAAGGAGGCGATTACCAGTATAGGTCAATCACTGGGGAAATTCGAGCGCTATGATTATACACAGCTTAAAAGAAAGGAAGAAGAACAACATGTTCGGGTTAGGTTTGATGTTCGAGATCGTATCCGTAGCTGGCTGCTGTTTGATGACTCTCCTTCATTGAAATCGGAACTTGAGTTGGTCTTTGGGAAGACCAAAGGGTTTCACAGAACCTGTGGATTATCCATGCACGATGCTACGGGATGTGATCAATATTTTCTCATAGAGAGGGAGGAACTCATGAAGGAGGCTTTTGGTGGAAATACTGCTTTGTATCCTTCTGGTTCTCGTGGGTCAGTCCCACAACACTCTATTGGCTCTCCAGTGAAGCTAGAACCGATGTCAAGCCCTACTATACTTTGGAGACGGACTCTATATATGGATGAACCTACTGATATGGTTCTGGAGAAGGTGCATGTTCAATTGACCTACCCGAAGATGTCCCCGACTAGGGGGGTAGAGAATATTTTCACGGCTAAACCCTAAACCTTGGACGTCATTATCAGGTTGATACTAATCCAAAACTAGACATGGTGGCAGTAGTTGAAGCATCTCTTCCTGATGTGAAGTTCGTGATGCCAACAGAGGTCCCTATACCAAAGAGTGCAGTTCAACATTTTTTTGGATTCGGTGGAACCATTGAACGATGGTAGATTTATGTCAGAGGCTTCTTCTCTGGTGAATCTTATGAAGAGGTTGTAAGTCACCGAATTAAAGAGACCATGGAAGAAGGATATCCAATCCAAAGCTGTGTCATTGTGGTTTACATAAAGCATGGCAAATTGTGGGCTTCACCACAAAAGAAGAAGCTTGGCAGTCCCAATGGGAGTAAAACTAAACCAAAGGCAGCGAGAGAGTTGGCATGTATTTTAGAGAAGCCTTCGAAAAAAAAAATAAATGAAATTTAGTCCAAGGGTGATTTGGAAATGACTGAGAAAAAGATGGAAGGAGAGGCCAAGGCCAGTGTTGAAGTGCAGATGGAGGAGGCATCGATGCCTCGGAAGATGGACAAGGCCCTAACGCCTGGGAAGACGACATCTTATCGATTTATTGGTGAAGGTTGCGGAGGCGCAGTCTGCTTCCTCTTCTAATTTAGTTTAATTTCTGTTTTGGTAACAGTTCAATCCAGGTGTAGTTGTTATCCTCAGTTGCATCAATATCTGTCTGCCCTCTTCACCCCATTCTGTGCCCCATGAGTTCTTTACCAACTAGTAGTATTTTGGCCCATCATCAACCGCGGTAATTAGCATGGTTAAAGATCTGCTCCATAAGTTCCTGTAAACGCAACTTGAATAGCGCATTGGAAATCCGATCAACTAGCATCAATGGTAGCCGAAACCAGAAATTGCTTGACTAACAATAACCTTAAGAAGGGCATCTCGCAATTAGCTGGGACATATATATGTCTTCGTAGCCAGTTATTGACTCTACATTACTTCCTTCTTGGCAATGCATGTACCATCAACTCCTGCGTATGGGGTAGTTAGCCTCATTATGTGCTGAGCCCTTGATTTTGATTGATGAACTGAAAGGTATTTCTCATCAAACCACCTTCACAACCTTGATCTTCACCGCTTGTGTTACAATCAACTAGCTCTTGCTTAGACATAGAGGTTATTTACCAGTTGAAAGTTGTGTAATTCCCTCTGTCACCAATTTTGTCATAAGAAAACTTTTTCTTGAATTGTAGTTTTACATGCTTAGAACATATTCGAATTGATCACCATCCCACAAATGTATGCGAGATAAAAATAAAAATAAAAAAAAAGAGAAAAAGATTTCAAGCAACATTTCATCATAAACAGAATATCTGGATCAATAGTGCTGATCAATATGATCCAATATGATCAACATCAGGAATGAACATTTGATCAGAAATGACTGATACTGATTAGTTTACATAAGTTTAGCTACACGTATTACATGTTTGTTGAAAATAAGAAGTTGGATACAAGTATGTTTCTGTTTCATTCTGTTTAAAGAAACAACCGTCAAGAGCTGCAATTTCCTACTCCTGTAACTCAATGATGGCTTGAAGCTATGTCTGAAAAGGAAGAAAACGTTTTGGCCTTCTTCAACCAAAAGCAAAGAAATTAACAAACTTTCCAGTTCCTGGAAACTGTTTTGTGCTGCCATTTTTGTCTTGTCATGATACGATATATTACAACCGTCTAAGGAACTGGTTCCCTTCATCTTCATCCTAATACTTTCATTCTGAATCAAGACATTTTGGCCCTGGCGAAAAATATTCCAGCAAATAAACCTGTATAGAAACGTCATCACTATGTAAGTAATTAAATCACTACAATAGTCTTCATGGCCTTAAGAGTTGATGAATATGTTGAGTACCAAATAGTATGCTGAAGAGGTTTGGTAGACTGAGAGGCACCCTGAACAGGACTAAACCAGCAAGAGAGATAGGAATCTTGTTTAAGGAACCCACCAAACTGTAAAGCAGAAGCACATCAGAAGTTCATATATATATATATATATATATATATATATATATGTATGTATGACTCATTTTTTAATTTTTGAACTTGATCGATTTTACAAAGTATATTACCTATAGGTGGTTGGCCCAGTTTGATGTAGAAACCACATGGAAGTGAAGCTAATGGCAAGTCCAAGCAACCCGCTAGCTGTTGCGATAATCCAAAACATTGGCAATTTAACTATATCCCTGCATATTGAAACCATAGTCTTAGTAATGATAAGCTAAATATGCTTTTGAAAACAAAAGAAAAAACATATGAATATATGTTCAACTTAAGCTTACGCATTAATCACGTATTCCCATTCCCCAAACAAAACAATCAAGAAGGCAGCAAAAGGTAGAGATAGCAAATTATTCAACAAGACCATCGAAACTTCATTCAGAGATCCAGATCTTGTATACTTTTTTGCTTCATCCATGACTCGCCTTAGAGTGAGCTATCACAAAGAGAAAATTCTTGCTTACAGAACTCCAAACCAAACTAAATCTAAACTGATCTCCAGAACTTAATAATTACTGCTTACTGAGTAGCTTGCTGTTAGTATGCAATTTGAAAATTGCCAAGCATAACCTACGGTATCAAAGGAGATATCTGTAATGCCACTGCTGATAGCAGAGATAATCTGAAAATACAAGAGGAAAGCGTTCATCAGAACTCTACTAGGAATATACTAGGAACAATGTATATGATCTTAACTGCACTTGCAGTTCTTCGTGAAATGATAAGTAAAGCGCTGATTACCATCAGAAACATGGCAGTCCACACTTTCTGATTCTGGTGTTTCCGAAACATATATAATTCTCCCAGTGCTGTTAAAATATTTGTCACATTCTTCAGAATGGTCACCATTGCAATATTTACGTATTTCAAACTGAAAGAAAGAAGTTGAACCACAATACAGTAAGCTTTACATGTAGTTATGTACATTTATCTTTTACTGATAAAGGATATACAACATCAAATGAACATATACTGTGGATCTTAGCAGCAGTATTCTCTTCAGAATTTTTCATAATGAGACACATCACTTACCTATACATGCCTGATACAAGCATGCCGATGAAGATTATATTAACAGGGATCCAGACCTTAATCAGTTTCCAATTGAGCTTTTCCACATGAACAACTCCAGAGAATCCCAAGAATACAACAATTACAGTAGTTATCAAATTCTGCAGGAAAAAAAAAAGAAACATAAAATCAGATTCCATTATGGCTGGTTAAATTTGTGGATTTGCATATAAAAGAGATAAAACTCAACTATAGATAATACACAGAAGAAGTATGCGTAACAATGATGGTACTGAATACTAAAACTCTAAATAAGACACATTTCACATGATTCAATCTGGTTGAAAAGGAACCAAGGTAGTGGTAAAGTAGATGACATACTTGATAGAACATCAACGATACTCCTGCATTAAAGTTGTAACCGGATAAAACAATTTTATTCAGCAATATCATGCTGCACGACGAAAGGCAATATGCTATCCCAGACAACAGAGGTCCAGATTTCTTTGCTGGCCCATGTCCATGCTTTTCATTTCCGTCACTTTGACTAAACGAGACGGCGTCACCATGCCCTGCTCGATTCCCTCTGAAAAACCTGCTTGAAGAACAACAAAACTTGCACATCAAGCCCCTTCCACCCTATTACAATACTTAATCATGTAATTAATTTACGTTCGATTATTTCATCAACTCAAATACACAGTGGAGCTCATGAGTTCACCTATGTACAACATGACTGTAGAACCACAATTAAAGCTTGCCAATTGATATAACTACATTCATACTGGACTAATTTATTAACTGAACTAGATGAGATAGCAATGTGAATTCAACTTATAACGAAAGGTACCAGCTAGCAACCAGCAATTTTTCGATGTACTAAGTTGAGGAATTCACATTGGCCAAATGTAGAACAACAGGTGATGATGACTTTACCTGTCACTGAGAGTCATAGTTCTTCGTTCTGCAAGAATCTTATGTACTCCATTTGGCGAACCAACTTCTGGGTCCTCAATTTCATGGCCTTTGACTCCCTCTAACTTGAAATCAGACGACATGTCACAAAAACTGCAAAAACACATACCAAGTTGTAAACAAAACTCCAAACTTCTCTCCATTCATGAGTCAAATTCATCCTCTTACCAATCAAATCAATCCTTGCACGCTTACGATTATCACTTTCCAGAGAAACACACAACAGAATTCACAGGGAATAATGAACAGGAATACTTAAACTTAGCCGAAAGCCGAAAGCCAGTTTATAATAATGAAACCAGAAAGGGAAGATCGAACGCGGCCAGAAGGGTGTAGAAATTCATGCAAAAAACGTGAGCACAGAAGGTTCTATCTTTTTCAAAAAGCACGCAAAGGGTAAAGACTGAAGAGTAAGCTGAAGAATAAGAAGAAGAACAAGGAGTGGATCTGAGGCATGTGAGAAGGGAGAGTGGGAATTAAGAAAGGACGGACCTGGTTGATAGGGCGTGAGATGAGGTGAGTGAATTGCACTGCCATGGAAATTGAATATTGGAGGAGGAACACTTCCCGAGGACTCCAAAGTCAAACCCATCGCCACCCAACTCTATGTGATCTGTCTCTGTTGCCTTCTTAGCTGAATTGTATTTCACTGAAGACGAAGACGAAGACGAAGATTGAAGGGTGTGTTGGATTTGGGGCGATGGGAAGTGGAATCGGGTAGAGCTGTGATTGGGGATTTGGTATGAAATTTCAAACGGTTTGCTTTTTGCGCGGAAATTATGGAAGCATTTGGGCTTGGACTACGTCTGTTTTTGGGCCTGACAAATGAGGGTATACCTTAATTCATGAAGGTACACGCATCATCAGTTGGAAAACCTCAAAACGATGCTAAGACTGACGAGGTCTAATCGAGGAAGAATGAATTTTCAGTTCTAATCGAGTTTGAAACAGTACGTTTGCTGTGGACGTGGAGCTCCAAGCTCAGTGTGGGAGTACAAACCCAACCGACTTGCAAGGACGTCCCCTGGAACTATGTTTCCTGCGATGGAGGTCACTTTGATCGAAGCTGCAAACAGAGCGGTTGCCAGGGAAATTCTCAAAGGGTTAGTACTATTCGAACCTCCGTTTCCCTTGCACAAGCTTTGTCGCATCCACTGTTCGAACTAATGTTATCATGATCTCGATGAACTAATGTTTCATCCCTTGCTTGAGATATTGCTGCGTGGACATGGAGTGCTACAATTTATATAGAACAGTAACTTGAGCTAGCTAGAACAATTTTATTGAACATTTCTGGTGAAGTTAAGCAATAGGTTATGACTGTAATATAAGATACGTTACAGGCCTGTGGGTATGGAGTCTATAGGTCTCTTCTTAACTGAAGTTCAACATGGAGACTAGTACAGTTGTGGGTATGGAGTCTATATATGGACTATGATTTTTCTGTCGCCGTTCTAAACCGGTATTATTAGAGTCTCACTACTAAGTCTGCTATAAGCAATATAGTTGTTCTATCATATTGACCGCGTACTCTGTGTGCATCATTGATGAGACATGATGTAGGCATGTGAAAAGTATCATATTCACCAGATTTAAGCATAAAGCTAAACAATGCCCCCAAAGAAAATGAGCATCTCCGTTACAAAATGAGATGGAAATGGCAGATCCAAAAGGCATCAGCTAAACTATCATATCGTTGGTTCATAACAACAATATTGAGCAACAACCACATACATTGTGTGGTCCTCAGAGGTGTTGTATTTTCCTATATATGTAGTTTTTTCACCTCATACTCGATCAATATCCACTTATAACCTTATTTTATGAGGTATCATGGTTCAAAAGCCACATATATGAGAAAATGCAACAATCCTAAATGCCACAACGTTGTTAGCAAACAAACACTCGCTAATTAGTTTGCCCCTCCAAAACTAATATCATGAACGCAAGTAGTCACAATAATAGTAACCGGCCAAAATTGGAGAAGAAAATCAACTTGTTCAATATTTACAAGTAGGAAAACCATTTCATATAAATCACTGTAAACATGATGATCAAAACTAAATATCGACATAACCTTGCAACTTTAAGCTACCGTAACCTGGCATAGCTAGGCAACCAAACATGCACCAGATTCCATAGATCGAAATCCATGTCCCCAATGGAGGCCACCGGAGCTGCCCCGTGACCGGATTCCGGTCCAGAAACCGAACACCTGCGCAAATCACGATCACAACCATCCATCACAAAAATTCACAATCTTTTAACATAAAATTTAGGAAAACCAAATTTGGCAAATTCTATCACTCTCACACTAATAATAATCTCAAACGGTATACACAATCACAAAGCAGGGGAGCACAGCCCTCGGGTTCAACACCAGGAGCTCCTCCTCATCCACCCTCATCTGGGTCCCACTCCCACTCCTCCCCACGACCGAGTCAAACCCGCCACCGTCCTTGTCCATGTCATCGTCTGAGTCGCACCCGACCCGACCCGCCACTACACGGCAGACCAGCATGGCCCTCTTCACGTTCAAGAACTTGAACTCCTCCTCGATCTCCTCCGGGATCGCCACGTGCGCCCTGGAGCTGCTCGACAGCGTGGAGATTCCGTCCAACTTGGGTGAGAACCCTGACTTGATGATCCCGCAAACGCTGCAGTACTGCTGGCTGCAAATCCCGGAGCTCCCGCCGATTCCCAAGTCGCAGAGGAAAGTCGAGCAGTGAAATCTCAGCAGCTCATTCCCGTCAGCCACGCACCTCTCGTCTCTTCTGACGGCGCTGTTTCTCGCGGCCTTGGACTTGACGAATTCTCTGTACTCTTCGAACCTGGCAAGTGTCTTGGCACTGTTATGGATCTTCAGAATGCGGTGGATCAGTGGCGTTTTCCGCGTGTCGTTAACGTTCCAGCCTGTTTGGAATATGATTTGGACTATGTTCTTACCGGTGTCGCCGTTGTGGAGCTCCGATACGGCGTGCTTGACTGCTTGGTGGTGGTCGAGAGCTTGAGGCTTATGGAAAATCTCGCCGCAAGTTGTGCAGGGGAAGATGTCGTTTCGAAGAGGGAAGAAGTGGTGGTCGCCGGAGAAGACATCGGAGTCGTCGGAGTGTTTAGGGACGTCGGGTTTGATTTGAGTTGGGACGACGAGGGAGACGAGGGAGTGGCTGGAGGAGCGAGGCGAGGTGGAGAGGTGGTGAGTTTGGGTGTTGGAGGACTTGAAGAGTTTCTTGAGAAAGGACCAAGAAGAAGAAATGGCCTTTTGGGGTTTTAGAGAGGGTTTGGAGAGAAGTGAATAGAGTCTGCGTTTACGGCGGTGGGGATTGATGGCCGCGGCGGCGGCGGGGGTGATAGTGAAGCAGCTGAGGTGGAAGAGGAGGAGGAAGAAAGAGAGGAACCTGTTGAAGAATGATGATATGGTCGCCATTAGATAGAGCTACGTACGTACTCGATCAATCTAGGTAGTTTAGTTAGGCATGAAGCTTCAGGAGACGAAGTGATTGAGAGAGAAAGCCATGATTGGGGTAATGGGAAATGATGAAAGAAGAGGGGAATAGATGAAGAAAGCTGGGTGGGACATGGAAGAAGATCGAAGAAGAATAAAGGGGAAAGAAAGAGGGTTAATCAAAGTAGGTGGAAGGCGACTTCATGGTATCTCTTTGTCTGCGATCTCTTCTCCTCTGCCTGTTATTGTGATTCTCTCTCCTTTCTTATACTAGCTAGGCTAGAAGAGGGAGAGATAGAATTGGAATTCCACGGTATTTGGGAAGGAAGAAAAATTGGAAATGTGACATGATAATCTACTATATATATACTTTCTCAGGTGCGGAGTTCCGCACCAATGGTTTTGATGCGGATTTCCATTTTTGTACCATTTTTTGATCGAATTTCATCATCTCCACCGTCTAGTATCTAGATAATATTGTGTAGATCATCTCTGCAAAATTTCAGCTAATTTAGTAATCGTTAAGGCCCTCAAACTCAAAACACATTGACAGACTGAATTTTGTCAAACATGAACCGTTCATGTTTATAATAGAAAAACACAATTTTAGTATCTAGATAATATTGTGTAGATCATCTCTGTAAAATTTCAGCTAATTTGGTAATCGTTAAGACTGGAGATGGAGAAATTCGATTGAAAAGTTGTGCAAAAATAGAAATCCGCACCAAAGATTTTGGTGCGGACGTTTGTAGCCAAGAAGCCACATATATATATATATATATTTATATATATGAATTATGACATCTGAATGATCTGATACCACTATTAGGGAAAGTTATTAGATTATATACTATCTTTGTAACAAAAAACAAAAGGCTTCGATACTTACTTAGATACATTATCTGAATATACGATACATATTGAACCTGAATGATTTAGTATAATATAATATTAATGTTTAACAAAATTTGGTAACAATTTTATTTGATATATATATAGCTGATTAATAGCTATTGGAAACTCATTTATGTTGCAATACCTATTCCGTGTTCTTACTTGCTTAATTAACAACCTATTTGCATATAGATTAATGGTAAATTTGTTTTCAATGGCTCTTATTCGTTTTCTATCTTTTTATTTGGGATCTCAAATATTTACAAAATATGTAAAAATAAATCGTAAATACAGAATGAGTTTGCTCATTTTATTACAGATTCTCCTTTATATATATAAAAGATGGATTACAAGGTATTACAATGGTAACTTATAACATAATGAAATTTAATAATCACTACCAGAAAATAGATCTTGGGCGACGAAATGAAAAAAACCGGGCGACGATTTTTTTTTTCGTCGCCTAAGAGAAACCCAAGGAAAAAAAATCGTCGCCTAAAGTTCAACTTTAGGCGACGAAAATAAAATCGTCGCCTAAGGATAAATTTCGTCGCCTAATATAGAAACTAGGGCGACGAAACAATATTTCGTCGCCTAAGATATTTATATCGTCGCCTAAGTTTTTTAATCCTTAGGCGACGATACTCAAATATATCGTCGCCTAAGTATTTTATTTTTTTATTTTTACTAGGCCGACGAAATAAAAGATTTTCGTCGGCCAAGAGTAATCCGAATAATTAAAATAAAATAAAACACATTTAAATTTCCTTGTACAGGATTTTTTACTCTTGGGCGACGAATTTAACAAATATCGTCGCCCAAGTATTATCTTGGCCGACGAATTACCCTAATTTCGTCGGCCAAGAGTAATCCGAATAATTAAAATAAAATAAAACACATTTAAAGTTCATTGTACAGGATTTTTTATTTTTACTCTTGGGCGACGAATTTAACAAATATCGTCGCCCAAGTATTATCTTGGCCGACGAATTACCCTACTTTCGTCGGCCAAGAGTAATCCGAATAATTAAAATAAAACAAAACACATTTAAATTTCATTGTACATGATTTTTTATTTTTACTCTTGGGCGACGAATTTGACAAATATCGTCGCCCAAGTATGATTTTGGCCGACGAATTACCCTAATTTCATCGGCCAAGATAATCCGAATAATTAAAATAAATAAAGCACATTTAAATTTTAAGGAAATGTTTTTTATTTTTATAGCCCCGTAAGCGTCTCGTCGATTGGAAACTATTCTCAGTTGAAGGTCCGGCCAGATTACGTGATTTGGAGGGTCGAATAGCCGTTTCCGTCCGTTTAGGGGTTTGACCGCGCCAATTGACCGGACGGATCGAGCCCTTATCGTTGTCCGATAGAGCTAAATTTTTGTCCACCCACGTAATTAGTTATGTTGGTCATATCTGACGGTAGGTTTTCAGTTCCTCTTCTCCGATCACCAAACTCACGATATATGTACTAATGTTGTATATCTTTTTTATATAAGTGTTGAGTTTAAGTGTCGTTTTGAAGACAACGTATACGTAGAAGCCTCAAACGCAAAAAAGTCGTGAAATAAGATATGACTGGAACGGTGAAATACGTCAACCCGTGAAAAATGAAGATATTTCAGTAAAATTTCGGTGCCGGTTGTTCCGGTCAACGAATTTATCTTATTTCTACCTAGTGGTAGCCCTATCCCGGGTTTTATTTTTTACCAAATTTTTATAGTCCCGTAAGCGTCTCGTCGATTGGAAACTATTCTCAGTTGAAGGTCCGGCCAGATTACGTGATTTGGAGGGTCGAATAGCCGTTTCCGTCCGTTTAGGGGTTTGACCGCGCCGATTGACCGGACGGATCGAGCCCTTGTCGTTGTCCGATGGAGCTGAATTTTTTCCCACTCGCGTAATTTGTTATGTTGGTCATATCTGATGGTCGGTTTTCAGTTCCTCTTCTCCGATCACCAAAATCACGATATTCTGAATTTTATGATAGAACTCTTGGCCGACGATTTTCTTTATCTTGGGCGACGAGATTTATAGTGAAGAACATCGTCGCCCAAGTATAGTATCTTAGGCGACGACTTCAAAAATCGTCGGCCAAGATAACTCTTGGCCGATGATTTTCTTTATCTTGGGCGACGAGATTTATAGTGAAGAAAATCGTCGCCCAAGTAGAGTATCTTAGGCGACGACTTCGAAAATCGTCGCCCAAGATTATCTTGGCCGACGATTTTCAAAAAACAGGGCGACGATTTTTATAGAATCGTCGCCCAAGAACGCCATTATAAAAGGTAGAAATTCGGAACCAACACCCAATATTTCCGATCTCTCTCTCTCTCTCTCTGCTTTTCTGTTTCTGAACGGTGATCCTCTGTCTCTCGATCGACTCCGCTTCCCCGATCCGACGCCGAATCCATTTCGCTCTCAATCTGTTTCTATTTTTGTTTGCAGGTTAAAAGCCCCTTGATTTGATTCAAAGAAAGTTTGCATCTTTGGTTTGATTCAAACAAGATTGTATCTTTGAGAAACAATGTGTTTATGTAATGATTCAACATCAATGAAAAATATTATTTGATATTATCCATCTGTCATTTCCTCCAAAATGTGTTTATGTAATTTGCTCATACTTTGTGCAATGATGAGAAAAATGAAACAAAACGTGTTCAAGGTTACAGTTCCTCTTCTCTCAATCGTACCGCTATCGGTTATCAAAAAAAAGAAAAGAAAAATAAAGGATAAATATCATCTATAAAAAGTAAAAAAATTTAAATATATCTTAGGCGACGAAATTGCTAAATCATCGGGAAGGACTTACCATATAAGACGACGAAAAAAAATTATCGTCGCCTAAGATGTAGTTATCTTAGGCGACGAAATATTTAGTTTCGTCGCCCCAGGTTATAAAATCTTAAGCGACGAAAAAATTTTTCATCGGCCAAGATGTTAAATCTTGGGCGACGAATATTTTTGGGCGACGAGAAATATATTTTAGGCGACGAAATTCGTATCGTCGCCTAAGAATTACTCTTAGGCGACGACGGTATGAGTTGTCGTCGCCCAAGTTCTTGGCCGACGCACTTCTGCCGACGACGTCTTGGCCGACGACATGTCGTCGCCTAAGTACTTAGGCGACGAAATTTTTTAACAGGGCGACGATTTTTTTTCGTCCCCCAAAGTGAAATTTCTGGTAGTGAATGTCTGATTGATAAGTTACATATAATCTCATAATTCTCTCTTCGTCAGTTACTTTGACGACGAAGGTACAAATGAATTTTTCTTTAACAAAAAACACATTTCCATTCAAGAAAAACAAGTTTCGGAAATCTCTATGTGGAAACGCGTGCATTTCGAAACATTTCCAAAACGTAAAACGCCTGTTTTTGGGCGTTTCCGTGCAACATAGCTTACAAAGTTATAGGAATAAAATTAATTTACTTTATGTAAATGTGCAAAGTAGTCACATGACTAGGGTTCCTTAAGGCATAAGCTGATGACGTTAACCATGAATTCCTGATCTAAATGTAGCATGCACCACCGGAATCACTGATCAATTTCAATAATTATATGGATTTAAAGAATGATTTAAATCCAAATCACTGCTAGCTAGATCGATGTGGTTCCAGACGTGAACGTACAGGTTATAAGGTTCCCTCATCAAGGGCCAAATCCATTTCATTAATTCTTTTTCAGAATTTCGATTCAGGTAAAACCAACATCCCATGGTTTTTCTTGATTAATCTATGTACTGGTTGAAGCTAGGGTTTAATAGTTAACATGCACGCACTGCCTGGCCGGTATCAAGCAGAATCCAAAGTCCTTTATTAACTTATCTAATTTGTCTGAAAATATATGAACAAATTAACACCGTGTCCATATAGTTTAATTTTTGTCTAATTGCATAGTCCTCTAACAAAATTATAACGTGGGACAAAATTCCACATACTTTGGATGATGGACTATCCTTCTATCCACATATATATAAGTCATCTTGGGTCTGAAACGATATACTTTGGACTACCATTCAATGTAATCACGAGTTACCATGCACTTTGTCAGAGCGCTCTCAGGCGGCAACGTCATTGTGCTCCATGTCCCAAGTTTAGTAAAGCTTTCCCAATGCCAGTACATCAAGGATATTGCACCCGTCCGAATGTCTTTTTGAAAGCTTTTTGGGACATCTTAAACGTAGCCAAACTAACAGCTGAAACGGTAAGGACTGTAGGGTTGAACGACTCGCCGGTTGTCCTGCCTAAGAGTAAGAAATCCAGATCGAAGGCAGGTTAGGTAAATAATGTCTGGGCGGCTAATGTTCTCACGGTCAACGATCACTTTGCGTTCTTTAGGGGCTACGGCTAAGATGTCCATCACCACATTACTGCATGCATTGAAAAAAGAACGAGCTTGTTCGTCTCCAAAGTGTTTGGTTGAAAATGCCCCTGAAAAGTGAACCATGCGCGGTTTAAAGTTGTCAGGAATATGAGAATAAAAATGGGTGCCGAAGTACTCTGCCAACCATTTATACACGTAGTGAAAGGGTAATGTGGCCGAACAGTTCCCTGGGTTTTTGGAAGCGGAAATCTCGTTTAAGCCTTGATAAATGTTACCCAACACAGGTATAGCTAGACAAAACTGATAACCTTGGGACATTTTGCTGGCAACTTTGAACACGCTAGGTCGCATCAAGCCTGTGTCGTCCATAGGAAAGACGAATAGACATAACCAGCACGCGTAAAATGCGTCCAAGTAAATAGACTCTATGTTTTTGTCATCCACGCCCAAGTCATCAAACGGTGCGGAGTCGTCATCAGTTCGGGCTTAAATCTCACGGATTTCATCAGATGGGTTGTACGTGTTATGAGGTGCATCTTTCTTGTTCAGGACACTTTTGGCGGGCGACCTCTTGTATCTCATATTTCCTTTGTACCAATACTGTATCCATGACGTGATCTTCAATTTTTGCCCTTTACCATCTTTGCAAAAATTGTGGTACGTGAGAAATAAAAACCTGCAACTCTTGGGAATGATTGGCTCACCTCCTTTACTCTTGGCTGAAAATTCTTCGATAGATGGAACAACTTCATCGTAAAACCTTCCAATTATGGGCAAGCCACAAATATATGTCAAGTCCCTCAAAGAAATAGACATTTCGCCACACGATGTGTGAAGAGTATTCGTGCTAGGGCACCAATACTCACAGAAGGCACGTATCACAGGCACGACAAGATCATAGCTGAAGAGCAATGCAAACACCGCGCGGTAGAGGCCAGTTTTGTGGATGAGATCTCTGCTTCGGCTTAAGATGTCTTCTAACCACTCCCAGTAATGTTCCGTGTAGGAGATGGTTCTGTTGGCACGAAACATGCTCTATTGCACTGAATCATTGCATGTACGGTCGCTGAGAAGCACGAACGGTGTTTAAGGAACATTATGATCATGATGGGTGGACTTCAACATCCACATGTTTGCTCTTCGCTTCTTGTTGGAGGATTTGGCTGATTGAAAGGTGGTCAGCTGACGTGCTTGTTGGAAGGTCCACCGGGGAATATGACCCGAACCATCGTAAGAGGGAGACTCGAGGGTGCGCGGCCCAGTCAATGAAGGATAGGTGTATAAGGTGGTGCCATTGCTTTGAACGTCGTCGACATCTTCAAGGATAGTGATTGTGCCTTTCTTGAAACTCGTGAAAAATGTCATGCAGAGCAATGTACGTCTACGTCCATGCAAAGAATTGATTTGTTGAAAGCAGTGCTGCGCCTCGCTGCTTTAAGTTTCTGTTGCGCCTCGCCAAGTAGAGTTTCTGCTGAAGATGGGCAACTCAGAAATACTTCGCGACCTACACATGCAAGATTAATAAAAAGTCAACGAATTACATAACTCTGCGCCATGGCAGTCAGATCAAAAAGAATAAAAAAAGAATAAGAGAGTATACCGCTGAAATCTCGCAGCAAGATGGTTGTGACTTTGGGATGAAGAATGTTAAACCGGAAGCTCTAATTTATACTACAGTCTTTCCTCATTGAAACTGGGAAATTATGGAGAATCGAGCAAATCAAGAAAGAAATACATCAAAAGGTTTCCGCCCACTATTCGAAAACTTTACCAAATCAAAATTTGTAGGAATCCTTGCAAATTTAAGGAACCTCTACAAAATTTTGGTATCCTATAAATTCAAAGAATCTCTATAAGAAAATAGGGAATCCTTACAAAATTTGGAATCCCTATAAATTCGGGAACTCCCACAAAATTAACCCATTAACGTGGACTTCAAGTCTCGCCTCTGGCACATGACGATAGCATGGCTATGATGCACCTTGAAGTGGGGGCATTTGTAGACATATAAAATTTAACGATAATAATAGTCGTTGAATAAATCAAATCAAAGCAAACAAATTGCATACGTTGCTCGTGAGTCGACAAATTGGAAAGCCGTCAGAAATGACACGTGACAACGTGGGAATGGTCGGCCGACAACAAAACCTTCAATCCCGATTGAAATCAATTATCAAGTGTCAATTGATGATCAGATATCAACTAAATTAAATTAATTATCAAAATAAAGAAGTCAGATGTCCCCAAAGATAATTGGTGATAGTTCGTCAGGGGTCAGGCGAGCTAGATAGTAGAGCTCACAGGCGAACTGGACTTCGCATAGAAATAAATGAAGGCGAGGCGGAATGACTTCGCGTGCTTAGATATACATGAAGGCGAGGCAAGATGACTTTGCGCACATACATGAAGGCGAAGCGAAATGGCTCCGCGCGCGTGCATGAAGGCGAGGCGAGATGGCTCCACGCGCATACATGAAGGCGAGGCGACATGGCTCTGCGCGCGTACATGAAGGCGAGATGGCTCTGAGCGCGTACATAAAGGCGAGGCGAGATGGCCCCGCCTAGGAGACTTCGTGAAGGAGCTAGTCAGTAGAGTTCGCATGCATGCAGAAATGTACGTCACCAGAACTCCCCGCTTACTTGGAAATCAAGGTTCCTTGCACCTTCCTTCCATACCCGCGAGATGGCACGCCCCTTCGCTAAGGATCTTGATCAAAACAGGATATTCAATCTAAAGCGATCTGGGCATATCTAAATTATAAGATTTGATTGATTTGATTATGGTAAAATTGGCAAATAAATTAACCAGTCAAGATTCATTGATTCGATTAAGGAAATATAATTGATTCAGTATCTTATTACATACCATAAGCGGAGGAATGTTAACACTATAAATACCCCCTCTCATACCAAAAGGAGGGGGTGAACAAAGTAGAGCAAAAGCAGGCAGCGAACCAGAGAGATTAGAACTCCCTCCCGCGAGCTCAGAAGTCTCCCAAGATCCTTGAAGAACTATCAAGCTCCCCAAATAGCCAGTTCTTCACCAAATCTAGATCCCCCCTTGAAGAACGATCAAGTTCTCCAAATGGCCAGTTCTTCACCAAATCCAAATCCAAATCCAAATCCTAGATATTCTTTATGTGATCAACCCGCGTAACCCTTAAGAACAAGTAATTGTCATCCTTCAGTTAAACATATATTCGGAGATAGAATCAGAGGAGTTCACAAAGATTTGTAACCCGCATACATATTAATCAAATATTATTCTTTGTACACATGTTGTTCTGTTATTTGTTGCAGATATTTTTTCTTGTTTACAATCTCAAATCACAAATTCCACAAATCTTAAGAACATTGACTTAATATTGCTTATAGTAGGGATTGTGTTCGTTCTACACATCATATCAAACTAGTCGTTACTCTTTAGAGGGCCTTTTAGTAGAACTTTAAGCCCTAGTTATCAAGCTAAGCGTTCATAAAATTCACCAAATTATATTTTGCCAAAATTAACCTTAATGAGACAACATATACAAATAAAAATAAGGGTTGTTATAGTGAAAAAAACAAAATAGAAAACAAAACAAATTAGATAAAGAGATAAACAAAATAAAATTGTATAATACGGTTAGGGAAAATCAAACTAACCACTTATGCTTATTTTTAAGTGATCATGTTCCAGTGTAAACGCATAGGTAGAAGACTAGTAATTATAAAACTAAAGAAAGTAAAGGAAAAGCAGAGTTTTGATTGTCTCTCCTAGAAACTGAGGTGAAATCTACTTCTTCTCATGAGATAATGAGAGCGATGAAATTATTTATATGTTGGCTCAGGCCCATTTCATATTAATGATATGGCCCACTTAGCGAATAGGACGATTGAGTACTGGTTTTCTTTCTTGGAAGGCGGCCAATACAATCCGAGATCTTGAACAAACAAAATTATACTAAAATCTCCTCGTCTCCTGGTCATTAGATTGGGAAGGAAATGGCCAAATTTACACTGCAAATTTGTTGAATTCTGAAGGGTATGTTTGGGAACTCAGAGAACTTGAACCTTCTCTACAAGTGTACTAATGTAGGGTTATCCTACTCGGTTCTCTCAAGCTTTAGAAATGTTCATGTGCAATCTACTCATGTCCATTATGGACCTGCTTCTATGACTAGAGGTAGTAAGGTTGATTCAAGCTGCTGGTCAAGCAAATATTGCAAAGGAGCTACACCACCGACCTCCTCATCCATATGAAGAGGATCAATTAGAGTTCCCAAGACCATAGCATAGGGCGTCTCCCTATTACTTATCCAAAGTTAGGATGCGATTGACAAAAAGTGCCCGTTTTACAATATGCAGAGAGAAGAGGAGTTTCATACGTAAGTTTTCAAATCCGTCTCTCCATAAGTAATGGGTGAAATATTACTATGATGCATAAAAAAATACGGAACGTCATAAAATCTGTGAATCTCATTAGGACCGAGTAGATTAAACTAAATTTTTGATCGAAATCATTAAGTGTCTACTTTGCTACCTTGAACTTAGGATTGTAAGGTTAAAACACACTTATTGACTTTGACTTCAGTATTGACAACGGAAAGTAAATCTGAAAAAGAAGCTCAAGCTATTGTGGTTTCATTTTTATGGTAAAAGCCTCTCTTTGTGACTAAGAATTTGTTCATCCTTTCAGCGTTTTGACTGTTTGCCACTATCTCACTAGCCCAAGAGAAAGCTGCCGACACAACATAACCATAAGCATCAATGTGACTAGGAAAAGGGTTGTTGTTAATCATGCATTCTTTGCCATAAACTAGCTTGTCCTCCACCAATGACAGACTGATTGAAGGCTTTAAGCTCTCTTTCTCTTTTATCATGTTTGGTGCTTACTTACGTCACTGGATGGTGGCCTATTATTTATACTTAAAACTATACCACACTCTGAAGATGATGTTAACACTCTTACTATAAGAATATAGACCGATGTATTATTTGTGTCCGATAAAAAGAAATTGTTGGTATGATATTAGAAAACATTTCTCTTGAATACAATTTGATTGGTTTTTGACACTACTACTTCAAATGCTACACATAATGACATAATGTATCGTCTGTTTTTGTGATAGGAGAGATTCTTTCTTTGTAGTTTAAGTTAATTGTTGTTGGGGTAAAATACTACAAATCCTATAGTCGATGTGTTGTCCAAAGCTGTTGATCAGTCTTTAGCAAGAAAATTTCAGCTTCTTCTCTGCACCCCGATCGATGAGTCCCCCATTGGATCCAATGCTGCTCTAACCAATTAACAGAGCAGATCTAGCTCCCTCATGTCATCTAGATCGATCAGTAGTACTGGTTAGGGTGGCAGAGGCTGAGGGCCAGTTCTATTTGTTTTTGTTTAGGTTTCTGCCCCACTGCGCTTTTGGTTCTATATATTGAATCTTGTAGAGCCATGTTAGTCGACATTATTGCTACTAGTCGCACAGGAACCTTGAGCATCTGAAATAGCTGTGGAGTGTGGACATGCGCGGGTTTAGGCATTATGTTGTGCAAGGTATGATGCCTAAGTGACCCACACTGTTGGGTCAGTTCATCAGATTGATGATGTGTAGTTGCTCGTTCTACTTCTGGAGGATGGACACAATAATTTTTGTCTTTTATTTTTGTCAAATCCAATCCAATTATGTATTGTGTGCTTTTAAAGAAGATAAAAAAATTTATATCGACGGTATAGAAAATTTTATCTAAAAGAACTTAATCGTCGATATTGTAGGTTATGGCTCTTTTAAGAGGATATGCTTCATTTGGCTTGCTAAGGAACCATCTTCTCAATGCTTCGGATATGCTTCCTATTTATTTTGTTAGAGGAATCAATTTCTCAATCCTGCCATTACCATATATGAGAAGTATGGCCGCTTTTTTCCTAAATTACAAATTCGTGAAACAAATTAGACCAGGTAGGAGTGAGACTGTTGGCCAAACATCATTTAATGTAGAGACATAGTTGGACTTATAAAAATACTAATTATAATATTTAAGTTGTTTACTTAATTATAAAAATTAAGTGAGCTTGCTTATAATGTGGCCTCCAAGGAGCATTACGGAACTGTAATGAGTGTCAGAAATGAGAGTTGCCAAATAATAGTGGGCCGCTTTAGTCCAACACGAATAGCAATCAAAATGAAGATTTTAGGCAGGTGAAGAGAACCAATCAAGCCCAAGAACTACTCTAGACAATTGTTGTAATGGTTGGGCTTAAGTTAAAACACATACAGCCCAGCCTAAGATCTCCAGTTACTATTAAATAATAGCTCCCAATTTGATTTTCCGTTAATTACCCGCCAACACAAATAACCGCCACCTCTTACCCTCACCTCCACAATCAACCATCTTCCGTGCAACCGCCACGTGCACAAACTACAGCCAGTCCACATAAATATCGGTCCCATAAAATCTTACCCACCATTAAAACTCTGAAGCTGCTCTCAGCAGCACTCAACAAAACCATGAACGCCAGAGCCCTAGTCTACTCTTTCTCTCCTAAACCCAATTTCCCGCCCGATATCTCCGCCCCCAAGAGAAGTCTCGGGTCCGGTTTCAGACCCGTGAGCCCGGTTCATCAGTTCCGGGTCAACCGGGGGCAGTACTGCTGCGTCGTGCGAGTTTCGGGTGAGAGGAGAGGCGGGAAAGTGTTTGCGGATGTTAAGTCAAAGGCGGAGGCGTATGAGTTGTCGAAGACGGCGAAGGAGGAGTTGGAGAGTCTGGCGGATGAGGTCTCGTGGTTGGAGCAGTTTCCGAAACGATGGGTTATTGTCATTTTGTGCTTCACGGCTTTTCTTCTTTGCAACATGGACAGAGTAAGCTTTCATGCTTTGCAGTTAGCTTCTACAAGAACACAAGTAATTAAAACATGAAAAATGCTAGAGAGCACAAATTTTTATACCAAAAAATGCATACCAAATGATGTGGAATCTGATATGGAGTTCTTTTAATTCATTAATTTTCACCATGTATTTACATCAAATTAAATAAAAGCTATTGATTATGAAAAAATAAAATCAAAATCAAAATACCTCCCTCTCATCATCCATTTTAGATGCTTACAATCTCGTTTCCAATTATGTATTCTTTTACAAAGACGCCATTGATGCATAATGAAGCATCAGCAGCCTAAGGTTCTCCAGATCTTAAATTATAACCAAAACAAATACATTAGATTTTAGTACTTGTTTCTGCTAGAACCCGCAGGCTCCGCAGAAGCACGGTGGAACACGAATATAAACAGTAAACATCATGGGCAAGAGACAAGATTTATAGTGGTTCACCACGCCGACGGAGGGCATGGCTACGTCCACTTAGAATTCACTATCGGGAGGCCTCAATGCCTTTTTGTGGGAGAAGAAGCAGCCCATCCTACTTAGGGGGAACCCTTCCTTTATAGATTAGGAAAGTTCCCACTTACAACCTACTTTCGATGTGGGACACATTACACATATTTCTTATCACGATGCCTCCTTGTCGTGCTTGGACGGAGGACCTCCCGATGTGGCATTGACGATCCGACTCCATGATGATGTGGTTTGGACGTCGGTCTACAAGTTCCATGACTGGTCTATGGGCAGAAGAGGTAGTTTACCGAATACCGACAACAAGTCCCCCCAAGTTCCCGTTCAAGACATGTCTTGAGTGGGGACTTAATATACAAAATGTCCATAGACCAGTTATTTACATACGGGCACCCCATCCAGTAATTGTTTCTGCTCGAGCGCGGGGTATTATCCCCGCGTGGGTTATCAGGCCACTATTCTCCGTATGAAGGGAATGATACTGGCATGCCCAACTCCCACTCTACGGGAGATGTACAAGGGACTTACAGTTATCATGGCTCTAGTTGTTTTGCCCATGCTTCCCGTTGGTTCTTGCTCGGGTATATGTACATGCGTGTTGGTTCGTGCATGCCTCCCGTTAGTTATTATCCGGGAATCGTTATTTTCGTAAGCAGTTGTTGCATGCTTCCTCCCGTTAGTTCTTATCCGGGAGTCAGAATTTTCCTAAGCAGTTGGTGCATGCTTCCTCCGGGAGGCAAAGTAAGATGCCAATATGATTTGCCTACCCATAAGATTTTCTACTATATTTTTTTTTGAATGACCAGCAGCCTCTTGCTCTTTTTCACTCCAATGGCTGTATCACTAATCTTTCAGTTTCGGCTAGACTTGAGAACTCATACTCTTGATCTTAATCCATTTGCAGGAGGAATGCTCGAATGATCCCCAACGGCGTTTATGTTGTTTAGCCTTGTGTTGAATATGAAGTTTCCTTAGTGATTGTACCTATCTAGTAACTCAACACGTTTACTCAATACCCCAATAGTTGTTGCCGAGCATTATAAGGGTAAGGTTTTGAGTACCTAGCAAAACAATTGGTCTAACAATTAGGCTTGTACTACGATTGATACAATCATCCCCCATGCAACTATACTTTCCCCAATTGCACTAACGTGCATGGTTGAAGGGTGCAGAAGAATTAGCTCATGCACGTAACAAATACCCCATGCAACTATACTTTCCCCAATTGCACTAACGTGCATGGTTGAAGGGTGTAGAAGAATTAGCTCATGCACGTAACAAATACCCCATGCAACTATACTTTCCCCAATTGCACTAACGTGCATGGTTGAAGGGTGCAGAAGAATTAGCTCATGCACGTAACAAATACCCCACAGACTGGTGCATAGAATAACAAATGATAGGTGTCTGACAAACAAACAAGTTGCTCTCTGGATGCGTGGAATCAAGCAGATGGCATGCAATGTCTAACCATTGATATGTATAACTTTCAGACTTCAAAACATGGCCAAGTTTGCTTATGAGAAAGAAAGAAACTTAGCTTGGCACCGGGGGTATGTACGACGAGCAGATGATCATGGTGCTACTGTGAGATAGAACAAGCATGCTTGTTGGAAGTGTAACACCCCCCCGGCCGGTAGATTCACCGATAGAGAGACTCATCGTTAAGACGGGTGCCTAGAGTAGTTGTGATGGGCCTCTCTTCCCGTTTGTACAGTTGATTCATGCCTGTAATTGTATAAACTCAACGGTTCGAAACACATGCATACTTGCGAATGATGCCAACGGGTTCCCGTTCGGGTGGAGATGAACCCGGTGATTTGGAACAAACCGGAGGCCGCCACCGAGAGGGACCCTCGGGGCTCGTTGAATCATCTTCGGGTGGTGGTTGGAGTTTGTTGCCTGGCATTGGTAATGTCCCGATGATAAGAGAACCACTTGGCCCTGGAGTTAGTTGTCATCCCACTTGGCCTTGGAAGAGTGCTCCTCGAGGCTGAACTCGACCGAGATGAATGCTGGCTCCCGGCGAATCATGCTTATCCTGCTAGAAAATGATTGACAAATGGAGCTGCTACGATATAGCTGGGCAGCTGAGTGCCTCTGCCATGCATATGTATATGTGGTTCAGCATGGAATAGTTATGTTCTGAGAGTCATGCTTGATATGTGTACTGCATGAGTTGATAATAGATAGGACTACAACTTTGTCCTATAGTGTGCAGACTAGCATGCATACTAATATATGCAGGTTGAATGAAATCAAAGAGAAGCAGACCCGACACGGCAACACAGGCAGGGAGAAGCTGATCACCGGGAATTTCAACTGATCAATCATTGAGCACTGATGGAAGTGATATTTCTGCTTCTGTCATTAAGGATACTACTGAATCAGGAAGTTCTGACGCTGAACATCTTAACAATAGTGAGAAGGGATCAGAGCAGACAAAGTAACATCTCCACTGGAATTGCTAGTTCTGTAAAGGACCAGCTTAGTGGTAACAATGGTCAAGAAGATTCAGAAGCCAGTAAGTTAGACCATAGTGTACATAATGATGGATTGAGTGATGTTTCTGTATCTCATGGCCATGTGAATACTATTGACCAGCAGACTGATGCATCAGATGTCTTGGAAGAGAGGCATACGCAAGGGAAATAACAGTTGATGGAAATAATAGTATTTGCAGTTCACAGGGAAGTGACAGAGTTAACCACATAGGTGAGGATAAAGTAGAAACAAAGGATCAGTTGGTTGGTATCAATCATGTAAACAACTATGCGGGTGATGGTGTTACTTCCGTTATATACTCATATGATCAATAAAATGGTCACCGGGATGATGTTGATCGAAACCCGGAGAGGTGAAGCGGTCGCTGAGCTGGGTGTCCATAGTAATACCGGCTTGGGTGTGGCATGTGCTTGTTATCTCTGCAAGCATGTACTGCACCATATATTTCTGTGAGCATGTTATCTACTGCCGATTGGAATTGGTGGAATAATAAGAAAACCGATACAAGTTCCAAGTCATGATGCAGTTATCAATGATTGATGCTCCCAGCAACCAACTTGCTTCCAATAACAAGCCTCAACCTTTGACCAGACTTTCCATCCTTCCATCAATGATAGCAGACTGAATTGGATCCCGAATATAAGCATGAAAGCTAGCACAAAAACCACAAAATAAGGATAAATATTTAATCCCGGGCAGTGTTAAACAGATAAGAAGACTTAGCTTGTTTTTCTTTCTTTCTTTCTTTCCTTTCTTTCTTTTTCCTTCCCGAAAGAAAGCTCCATCCGGGCTCCCGAAGGATGCTCCCGGACTGACTATCACCAACTTTCCAACTCTGGAACTTGTCACTTGCTGCACCCTCTTAAGGCTGCTAAGGACACCCAAAACCATCAAAGAAACCAGCAAACACCCGAGATGGTGCTTGAAGCAAATACGCATGCTGGCTGATGCAGGAGAAGTTGCTCCGGGTGTCCATAGCAATTTTTCAGTGGTCACCAAACGATTTGCAGGTGAGACCAGATGTCTTGATCGAGCTGCTTGAGCGGTGCCCTTCCCTCCGGGTGGCTGACCGACGCTGCCGGTGGATCCCGGGCGCTACTAGATGGTTCTCGTCGCGTCACTCCTCGCCGGCACTGAATGGGCTTGGCCCGGGATAGCTAATCCCAGACTGCGTCGAGTGGAGGTGACCCCGGAGAGGTACAGCCAGCTGCACACCCGCTCCTTGACGAAGACCCGGACGCTGCCAAACGGGAACCCGGAGAGCCATTCCTCAGACTGAATGGACAAAGGTCCGGGATGCCGGCAGAGCTCTGGCGCTTGCTTGAACTTATTGGTTCCCGGTGGTCCATCTCCGGGTTTCGCCTACAGACCCGTAGGGGTTTTTTTTTTAAGACGACCAAGGGATCCCGGGCGGGTCAAGCTGATGCCACCTAATGGCTTTGGGCCCGAAGCCTTGGGCCTATATACCGAACACCATGGGCTGATCTTCCTTCATGAATTTGCTGGCTGGCATGCCTCCATGTGCTTGCTGGAATGCTTCTCGGGTGGAATTCCCCTCGGGTGGAGCAACGTGACTTTTTGCAACATTTCCCACAGACGGCGCCAATTGTTTCTGCTAGAACCCGCAGGCTCCGCAGAAGCACGGTGGAACACGAATATAAACAGTAAACATCATGGGCAAGAGACAAGATTTATAGTGGTTCACCACGCCGACGGAGGGCATGGCTACGTCCACTTAGAATTCACTATCGGGAGGCCTCAATGCCTTTTTGTGGGAGAAGAAGCAGCCCATCCTACTTAGGGGGAACCCTTCCTTTATAGATTAGGAAAGTTCCCACTTACAACCTACTTTCGATGTGGGACACATTACACATATTTCTTATCACGATGCCTCCTTGTCGTGCTTGGACGGAGGACCTCCCGATGTGGCATTGACGATCCGACTCCATGATGATGTGGTTTGGACATCGGTCTACAAGTTCCATGACTGGTCTATGGGCAGAAGAGGTAGTTTACCGAATACCGACAACAGTACTAAATCATAATATCACCCTTGCCTTCGAATTCCTTGCTCTTTCTCTATCCGGCTTCCAGATGATGATCAAACTCATCAATATAAATCACTCAGCTGCTTGATGTGAAACTTATTCAAATATCAAAACACTTGGGTTAGAAAATCTAAACAAAGATCGAGGCAACAAGATGGCTGACTTCATGTAGGAGAGCGACGGCTTCTTCATCCTTAAGATGAGTCTTAGGGTTTACAGGTATTATTTTAATTCTTTCAAAATTTAATTGTAGGACAATATAACATATTAATTTAGTTTTGTATATATTAGAAATCAACACTGAATGACGTGGCATATAAAGCTAATGATATGGCATGTAAAGCTAATGACATGGCATATGCCACATCATTTGGTATTCTAATTTGGTATAAATTTTTGGTGTCTCTAGCATCACTCTTAAAACATAGTCATCATATCATTTAAGGCATTATTTTTTCAATTAATTTGAAACAAAAGTAATAATGTCCTAACTATCCCGTATCATTTAGTCGAGTGACATTGACATAGTCTATTCTTTATAAATCCGTCTAGTTATAACATTTGATTTGTTTATCGGATGAAAAAATAGTGTCCCAACTGATTAGGATACGAAATGTGGAAATTCTTGTATGCACGACGTGTATTTACACGACACAATCTTAACCGTTCATAACAATTCATATGTTTGACCATCATGTTTCTATATTATTTATTCTAATCCTGACCATCTATGTATGTATATGAAGATACACGCCGTGTACTAAAGATACTCTCTACGAAATGTGAACGTATCATATTTGACTATTTCATGATGACAGTCAGACCAAAAGGAAAACCACTAAAAGCTTTATTGAGAATGCGAATTCTAATGTTGGGGGTTCTAAACATTCTAAATATATAGTGTGACAATATATGAGAATTGGAGCGAGATGCCATTGCCAGTTAATTTTGGATACCTTGACATTAGTTATGTTTTGGCAGGTAAATATGAGCATTGCTATACTTCCCATGTCAGCAGAGTACCATTGGAACTCAGCGACTGTGGGTTTGATACAGTCTTCTTTTTTCTGGGGCTACCTCCTCACTCAGGTTAAATATATGGACATGAATCTCCTGATTTCATTATGTTTTTTTTTTCATTTTTTTTCACTTGTATATTTAGGTTCTCAAATCATGCTTGTATGTGAAATGTAAAGCTGAGAATGTGATACATTCCTTTTGTCGTTCTGAAAATGAAAATTTCACAACAAATATTAGCTTTTGATTTTGTTACTTAATCAAGTTAGATTGTAATTGCTGCAGATTGCTGGTGGCATTTTGGCAGACACAATAGGTGGGAAGCAGGTTTTGGCATTTGGAGTTATTTGGTGGTCTGTGGCTACTGCTCTCACTCCTATTGCTGCTAAACTTGGATTGCCATTCCTTCTTGTTGTTCGCGCTTTCATGGGGATTGGTGAGGTTAGAATTCTAATTTTTTGGATGTATAAGTTTCTAATAGGTTATGAAACTATATGTTATAATATCCAGATTAAAATAAATAAAATAGTATGAAAGGTTTCATGAGTTACACAAACGTTTCATAAGTTACACAAACGTTACATGAGTTACATGAGTTACATGGATGAGTTATGGTCAATGTATGAGTTACAAAAATATTCATGAAACACCATTTATTGGGAGAGCCTAATAAGGTCTAGATGGTTCCTCCTTAGCCTATAAAAGGAGAGTCTTTTGCTCATTTCATGCATCTCATTCATCTTAAGCATTTCTTCTAACAGAGAAACATCCATCTTCCAAGTAGAAAAGAGTGTCCACTCCAAGTTGAGAGTGTAGAGTAGTTGATAGTAAAACAAGTGTGAGAGAGAGTTTCCTTCAAAATACTGTTCTTGAAGTTGTGTATCTCGTGTATCCATTATTTCATAGTGAAAGTTCTTGTTGTTGTTGCCCCGTGGACGTAGGCACATCGCCGAACCACATTATATCCGGTGTTCCTTTTCCTCTATCTTTTACATCTTTGCATATTTATCCTTTGTGTGGTTTTGAGTTGTTACTTCCATTATATTTTTTTTTCCATCAGTGGTATCAGAGCCCTTGGTTCGTAGGGCGTGGGTGTTACAATGGAAGGTTCAAGGAGTACCATGGTGCGACTCAACCACTCAAGTTGGATTACATGGAAGCCGCGAATGGAGGACATCCTCTATTGCAAAGATTTGCATGAGCCCATCGAAGGAGTTGAGGCTAAGCCAGAAGGGACTTCGGATGCTAATTGGAAGAAGATGAACCGCAAGGCGATCGGTCATCATATTCGAGAGTGGGTGGACGATAGTGTGTTCCACCATGTAGCTAACGAAACTGATTTGCACGAGTTATGGAAGAAGTTGAAGTCCTTGTTCGAGAGGAAGACCGCCGCCAAGAAAGCCTTTTTTAATCAAAGAGCTTGTCAACATGAAGTATAGTGATGGCGTAAGGGTCACCGAGCATCTAAACAACTTCCAAAGTACAATTAATCAATTGACAACCATGGGGATGAAGATTGATGATGAATTACAAGCACTGTTGTTGTTGGGGTCGTTGCCGGACAATTGGGAGACTTTTTTCATTACTGTAAGTAACTCTGCTCCTGATGATAAAATGACTATGAAAAATGTTAAAAGTAACTTGTTGAATGAAGAGACAAGGAGAAAAGCCTCAAGCTCCGATAGTAGCCAAGTCTTCGTGGCGGAGAACAGAGGAAGGAGCAAGAGTAGAGGACCCAAAGGTCATGGAAAGAGTGTAAGCCGATCCAGAACGAGGTTCAACGGAAAGTGCCATTATTGTGGCATTTTTGGGCACATGAAGAAAAATTGTCACAAGTTGAAAAAGGGTCCAAGGGAGGTGCGAGAAGGCAGTTCTCAACTAAAGGATGACACAAGGAACACAACCGCTGCCGTGTGCAATGATGTGTATGAGTTCCTTTGCCTTGAAGGAGAATTCCTACATGTTCATGACGATACTCCCGGTGTTCCATGGGTTGTTGATTCTGGAGCCTCTTTCCATGCCACTCCAAATAAAGAGTTCTTCTCTACATATAGAGGTGGGGAATTTGGGATTGTAAAGATGGGCAATGAAAGCTACTCCAAGATTGCAGAAGTTGGAGATGTTTGCCTTGAGACTGATTTGGGGAACAAACTTATGTTGAAAGATGTTCGACATGTTCCCGTTTTACGTCTCAATTTGATGTCAACCGACATGCTTGATTGGGAAGGATATCATCATCACGGAGGAGACCAAAAGTGGAAGCTTACCAGAGGATCACTAGTGGTGGCTAGAGGGAAGCTGTGTTGTACCCTCTACAAGACATAAGGCAATATATGTAAAGGGGAGTTGAACATTGGAGAAGACTCTTCCCCAAGTCATAAGAGGCTGGGCCACAAGAGTGAGAAGGGATTGCAAGTTCTAGCAAAGAAGTCTCTTATTCCCTTTTCCAAAGGTACCTCTCTTAACTCTTGTGATCACTGTTTGTTTGGTAAGCAGCAGAAAGTCAGTTTTTCTAATACATTCGCCAAGAAGGAGAATCTTTTAGACCTAGTACATACTGATATATGTGGCCCCATGGAAGTTGACTCACTAGGTCATAACAAGTATTTTGTTACTTTTATTGATGATGCTTCACGAAAGGTTTGAGTATATTTGTTGAAATCAAAAGACCAGGTGTTCCAAACCTTCAAGGAGTTCCATGCCATGGTTGAGAGGGAGACGAGACGAACCCTCAAGTGTCTCCGCAGTGATAATGGTGGAGAGTACACTTCGAACGAGTTTAGAGGTTATTGTTCGAAACATGACATTAGACACATAAAGACAGTTCCTGACACCCCACAACATAATGATGTAGCAGAGAGGATGAACCACACCATCTTGGAGAAAGTGAGAAGCATGCTAAAGACAGCTAACCTGGCGAAAGAGTTTTGGGGCGCAGCAGTGACAACCGCATGTTACCTCATCAACCAAACACCATGTGTACCGTTGGGCTTGGAGACTCTAGAGAGAGTGTGGACCGGTAGAAGCGCTTCATATTCTCACTTGAAGGTATTTGGGTGCAAAGCATTTTCATATGTTCCAAAGGAGAAAAGATCGAAGCTAGATGACAAGGCCGTGCCGTGCATCTTTCTTGGGTACGGTAATGAAGAGATGGGCTACCGGTTATGGAATCCAATAACCAAGAAGTTATTCAGAAGTAGAGATGTGGTGTTCCATGAGGATCAGACTGTTGCAAATTTTACATGAGTTACACAAACGTTACATGAGTTACATGAGTTACATGGATGATTTTGGAGTTATGGTCAAGGTATGAGTTACAAGAATATTCATGAAGCACCATTTATTGGGAGAGCCTAATGAGGTCTAGATGGTTCCTCCTTAGCCTATAAAAGGAGTCATTTGCTCATTTCATGCATCTCATCCATCTCAAACATTTCTTCTAAGAGAGAAACATCTATCTTCCAAGTAGAGAAGAGTGTCCACTCCAAGTTGAGAGTGTAGAGTAGTTGATAGCAAAACAAGTGTGAGAGAGAGTTTCCTTCAAGTACTGTTCTTGAAGTTGTGTATCTCATGTATCCATTATTTCATAGTGGAAGTTCTTGTTGTCGCCGAACCACGTTATATCCGGTGCTCCTTTTCCTCTATCTTTTACATCTTAATTTGCATATTTATCCTTTGTGTGGTTTTGAGTTGTTACTTCCATTATATTATTTTTCCATCACTTTATATATAGACTTCCAGTCTGGTAATACAACACAAGCGCAAGACAAAAGAATTCTGTGGATAGTCTTAATTGCTAGCTCAATGTGAGATTACTTTGGTCTGCTTTCTTCTTCAGGGAGTCGCTATGCCTGCAATGAATAATATTCTGTCAAAATGGATTCCAGTATCAGAGAGTAGAGCCTTGGCTCTGGTTTACAGTGGGATGTACATTGGTTCAGTCACTGGCTTTGCATTTTCACCTTTTTTAATACATCAGTTTGGATGGCCATCAGTCTTTTACTCCTTCGGTTCCCTGGGGACAGTCTGGTTTGCTGTTTGGCTAAGTAAGGTGATAGAACTTTGCAGACAATTAGTAATCGATTTTCTTATTTACTTATGATGCATGAACATATTATGTATGTATGAGTAAACCTTTAATTTGTTTGGGTGATGTTATGTAGGCATACAGTTCACCTGCTGAGGATCCTGAGCTGAGACCTGAAGAGAAGAAGCTAATTCTTGCCGGTAATGTGTCTAAAGAACGCGTAAAGTGATTCCTTGGGGACAAATTTTTTCCAAAGCACCTATTTGGGCCCTGATAGTTTCTCACTTCTGTCACAACTGGGGAACATTTATTCTTCTTACATGGATGCCAACATACTATAACCAAGTAAGTCTGCATTTTTTAGAATTCAAAAGGATTATCATGAGACTTGTTAGCAATAGGTTTATGCTTATCACTGCATATGTGGCAGTGTATCAAACCTGAAATTGCTTGTTTTATGCTGATTTTATAATCCCACCATTAGGTGCTGAAGTTCAATCTTACAGAATCGGGGCTTTTCTGCGTCTTGCCCTGGCTTACAATGGCATTCTCTGCAAACCTTGGTGGGTGGATAGCAGACACACTTGTGAGTAGGGGTGCATCGGTGACAAGGGTTCGTAAGGTACCAGTCACATCTAATGTTACCGACACACAACTGTTGTTTTTAGAATTTTAGTTGAGAACAATTTTCGTAGCCAATATCATATTTCTTGTGGGCAAAAAGTAACTGCGTAATTCTGCCTTGAACTTAACTGACAACTGCTGAACTTATTGCCCACTTTGTGAAAAACATTAGATGCTTTCAGTTCAACAAGTTGGTTTTCTAACCTAGTTATTTGGTTTTACCTTGTAGATTATGCAGACAATTGGGTTTCTTGGCCCTGCTTTCTTCCTGACTCAGTTGAGCCATGTCAATTCTCCTGCAATGGCTGTTTTATGTATGGCATGCAGTCAGGTCTGATTTCACCTCTTGGTGCAGTTCTCATTACGTCTGTGTATTCTGTAATTTTTTATTTTTGTATATGATTTAACTAACTGGTTTCCCTTTATTTTTCTTCAATAGGGAACTGATGCCTTCTCACAATCCGGTCTATATTCAAACCATCAAGATATTGCTCCACGATATTCTGTGAGTATCGATTTTAGTTTTTGTTCCGTATTGCATATGCGCGCTGATTTCTTCTGTGTATGATATACATAAGATCAAACATCTTTCTGAGTAAAATAGTAGGAGGAAAAGAAATGTTCTAATTATCTTCTTCTAACTATTTCTCAGGGACTATTGCTTGGTCTGTCCAATACTGCTGGTGTTCTGGCAGGTGTCTTAGGAACGGCGTCAACCGGTTACATTTTGCAACACGGTTAGTACTTAGTACCCAGCTACTGCATTTTTTATGTAGAACTGAAGACTCAATCCAACTTTAATCGTTCTCCTGTTGAGAATTACTTAAGACATGCATATAGCTAGCTAGTATCACAACTGTGTCACTCTTCGCCAACTTACCACACACAGGACATTCTACATCTTCTTCCACACACATAAACACAAAAAGCATCACAGTATCATTGTTTGGCAGGCTGAATAGTTACTAGCTAGAAAGTAATAATTTTCTAGCATAAGTTCATAATTTCATATACAGTAGGCCTTGATTTCATTTGCCATGAGGATCATATCAAGTTGTTATCTTACAAGCTGATTTTAATACATTGCTCTTACACATTGACAAACTTTCAGGTTCTTGGGATGATGTATTCAAGGTCTCAGTAGGCCTTTATCTGGTGGGAACTGTTGTCTGGAATGTTTTTTCAACCGGCGAGAAGATCATAGATTAGTTCATGGTTAACTTGATCCTATAGATACACCCGGCACTTCAATCCTCTACTTATATAGAAGAGTTATTCTGAAGGAGAGAAGCAGAAAAATGCCAAGGAATTCAATTGGGAAGGAAAGCTTTATCTGTTAATAGGTATTATTGGCACAAAACTTGTTAAAAGATTTTGACAAGAAGCACATCGCTCGAAATTGGAGAGGTGAAGTTCTTGAGACTGCTGCTGCGTTCAAAGTTTCATAAGTTGGTTGGATTTCAACCATATAAATCAAGGGTGTATACATAGCAAAATGACACCAACACAGCATGTAAATGTTATATTGAACACTCGCTAACACTTCGAATTTGTTTTACTATTATGTGTAAGTAACTCTCATTATTACTATCTTTATACCAAGAGAATCACTTTCTCTTTCCGTGAACCAAATGAGACCATAAAGATAAAAGCGGCAATGAAAGTAAGCAATTAAGCCTTTCTCTACATGTTTAGCTAAATAAGTTCATCGAGAGTTTGCCTATACACGTTGGAGTCTTATTGACAAGTAAATATATATGAAAACCCATACCATACCAAAAGCTGATATGGAATACACTACCATGACAAAGACATCAATCTTCCCCGACTTAGATGACCAAAGTTTGCTCAACCTCATCCACCTTTCCCACCCAAAATCAAACAACAAAATCAAAACGTATACAAAAGTAAAAACAAATTTAAATGACAAACTTTCAGGAAATTAATCTTAATCCCCTATGCTGACGTGGCAACCAGACCCAGTCCGTCGAGCTTGCGGGGCTGCAAATACACCTTGAGCCCGTACTTCATGAAGAGAGTAAGAGACATCTTCTGCACCACCCGGTGGCCGGGAACCGGCGAGAGGCGGTACCGCAGCAACACCGCGGAGGCCACCGACTTCATTTGGAGGTAAGCAAGGTCCTTTCCCAAACAAGTCCTCGGTCCAGCATTAAACGCCACAAACTTGTAACTATCCTTTGGCGGTTCGAACCGGGTCCGGTCCGAAGATAACCACCTGTCCGGTTTAAACTCCATGCAGTCCTCTCCCCAAATAGTTTTCATCCTCCCAACTGAATATATCGAGTACGTAACGGTCGAACCGGACGGCACGAACGTCCCGTCCGGCAAAATGTCGTCGTTCACGACGTACTTAAAGTCCAACGGTACGGAAGGGTACAACCTTAAAGTCTCGGCCAGCGCCGCTTTTAGGTAAACCAACTTATCCGCCTCGTCGAACACCAACGGTTCCTCCACCCAAAGCTTCGGGTCGCTGCCACGTGTCTCGCTAAGAACCGAGGTGATCTCATTGACGATGTTGTCCTCGATTTCGGGGTTGTTCATGACGAGCCAGAAGAACCAGCTGAGGGCCACCGATGAGGTGTCGCGGCCGGCGAGGACGAAGTTGAGGGCGATGCGTTGGAGGACGGAGCTAGGGAAAGAGTTGCCGTCGACGTCGCGTTTGTTCATGAAGCGGGAGATTAGGTCGTCGGAGGGACGAGCTTTGCGAGCGGCAACGGCCTCGTCCATGTAGTTTCCGACGACGGCGAGGCTCCTCTTTAGCTGTTTCTCGGCTCCGAGGTCGAAGGCGTTTTGGAGTTTCCATACGAATGAGGGGTAGAGGAGACGTTGGAGTGTGGCTTCCGTGGCGTTGTCGAAGGCCTTGGAAAATGGGTTGTCCGGTAAGTCTGGCGACAGTGTTTCTGGGTCTTTGCCTGTCGGAAAATCAATATTATCAGAATCAGGGAAGGTAATACTAGTAATCCATGCACAGAGGGAAACATTCTCTATATTTTGAAATCCAAGTTGAGATATGATCTACAGGTTATGTTAGACTGTTAGTTCCAAAAATTAAAAAAATCTACAGGTCATGAACTATAAATTATAATAGTTTTCATTCGTAGTTTCGATTTTTCTATTTGAAATGCAAAGCTGGTGCGGGGAGTGAACCAAGTCGATCAAACTCACATGAACATCATCGGACTTGCATAATTACTATGAACAAAGTAGAGTTATATGTAGAATAAGAAGTAATATCAGCAACAAGCGGGGATAGCTCAGTTGGGAGAGCGTCAGACTGAAGATCTGAAGGTCAGGTGTTCGATCCACCTTCACCGCACAAATAAATTTTTAATTTTGTTTCAATATAACACCGTTTTTTTTTTCTCTTTATCAATTTTTAATAACACATCTCCTATATTCATGTTTGTCCTACACTTACCGAATGTAAGTCCGCAAATGTTGTCGAACGTCAATCGGAGCAGCAGGTCCTGCAAGTCCACCGAAGTATGATCCTTGGAAGCCTTGTCCAAAATGCACCGAAGCCTGTTCCGAATAGTTCGATTCACCCACCTCGCCATGGCCTGCCTCAGCGTCCTCGTCGTAAACTCCAGCGCCGCCGTCTTCCTCTGTATCAGCCACGTCTCCCCATCACTATTAAATATCCCCTCCCCCAAAAGATCATGGAACGCCGCCTGCCACGACGGCCCTTTCGGATAGTTGTCGAATCGCGTCCTTAGAATGTGCTCAATGTTCTTCGGGTGACAAGTCACCGTGAACATCCCTTGCTTGCGAGCCAAGAAAGGAAGCGCGATGGTGCATGTTTGGTACGTGGATGAGCCCCCGGTGGCGCGGAGATTGCTAGCGATCCAGTCATGGATTCGGTTGCGATTTGTGAAGAATGCGGGAAGGCTGCCGACCACCGGCCATACTTTTGGGCCGGTGAGCTTTCGGGCTAGGAGATAGAACCAGAAGCAATACACAGAAGTAGCAGCTACTAAGGTGAAGAAGAGGGTTAGGGTTTCCATCTGTGTCTGGTAATTATTGAGAGAGAAAGATGATGCACATATGTATATAAAGCTTGAGAAAGATGTAGGAGGAGTTGTTGGGAATCTTTGGTCATACATATCGCTGATAAGTTGATAAGAAACTGAGTATGTGGAACTACATACACGAAAACCTTGGGAGAAATTAAATTTCATTCTGTGTGCGTTTCTAAAGTAGGTGGAATAACTTTCATTTAGTTGGTGATTAATCTATTAGCTAGAGTGGAGGAAAATAATTGTATTGTTACTCATAGGTAGAGTTTCAACTATCTCTCATTTTTCTTTTGGTGGCACTACTGTGGCAGCTAGCCTATAAGCAATGCCACGCAATAGTATTGTTTATGGTTTGCTAGATTCACCATCCATCGTTTAATTTCAAATTGCATGTAATGTAAATGCATGGCATGTATGTTTAATCAGTTAGTTGATCAAATGTAATGGGGGAACTTGATTTAGTTTACCAAAGGAGTCAATATATACAAAAATCTTCAACTTAATTAAGTGCATAACTGTACAATAATTATGAGAAAGTTTCGAATGGGGGATAACCCTTCAAGTATCCGCCACTAATCAAAATGTACGATGGTGTGTGTGTCTATATATATATATCACTACCAGAAAATAGATCTTGGGCGACGAAAAAAAATCGTCGCCCTGTTAAAAAATTTCGTCGCCTAAGTACTTAGGCGACGACATGTCATCGGCCAAGACGTCGTCGCCAGAAGTGCGTCGGCCAAGAACTTGGGCGACGAAAATTCATTCCGTCGTCGCCTAAGAGTAATTCTTAGGCGACGATACGAATTTCGTCGCCTAAAATCTACTTCTCGTCGCCCAAAAATATTTGTCGCCCAAGATTTAACACCTTGGCCGACGAAAAATTTTTCGTCGCTTAAGATCTTATAACCTTGGGCGACGAAACTAAATATTTCGTCGCCTAAGATCACTACATCTTAGGCGACGATAATTTTTTTTCGTCGTCTTATATGGTAAGTCCTTGACCGACGATTTAGCAATTTCGTCGCCTAAGATATATTTAAATTTTTTTTAAATATTTAAATAATTTTTTTAAATATATAAATAATGTTTTTTTAATTTTTACTGGAATTTTTTTTTTCGGCATTTCTTTAAATTTTTTTAATACTAAAATTTAATTAAAAATAACACAAATTTATAAATAATTTATTACAAAAATTCAGTCCATCTGCCTACGGAGAAACTCGAAATCACACTCATCATTCCCGTTCGGAGGGTCCTGAGGCGGCGGCTGGTCAGGCTGAGGAGGCTGGGGCCACTGAGGTAATGGTATAGGCGTAGGCATGGGCGGAATATCAAGTCCGGCCGCATGTGCAGCGATGCAGGCAGTCATCCACTGTCCCATAGCCGCCTGGTTGGCATTGGTGACTTCATTCACCCGCTCCATATGCGCAGCCACCGCCATCTCCCTCGCTCTTTGGGCTTCCAGCTCAGACTGTAGACTTTCGAACTGATCATGTAGCTGACTGTTGCTGCTTGAGGCTCCGGCGGCTCTCTTGCGCTGAAATCCTGGCGTCATCTTCAGGATCCCCTTTCCAGCGCCTCCCATACCCCGGCAGTAGTAGGTGTTAGAACGCTGCGCGAAGGCAGTGGCCATAATCCGCGCCCCAACGGTAGGATCTGAAGTGTCGATCCTGGACATGGCCTCTGACATGTCATCCTCTGCCGTGCCCGGCCATGTGTCGTTCACCATGCCTCTCATGACCTCTTGCTCCGCCTCCCTCACCCTCGTCTAATTGGATATATTAAAAAAATATATTAATATACATTTAATAAAATGTAATTAAAATTAAAAATTAGAAAATATAAGGAACTTACAAGATCCTCCTCAGAATGAGGATATGCCCTCTGAAAGGTCCCCACATAGGGGTTCTCCTCTGGCCGCTCTCGCCGCACGTCGTCCATGATGGCCGAAAACGGCCTCGAACCGGCACGATGGTTGGTTGTGTTCTGTTGCCGGTTCTCAGCGTTCACCCGGGCGAGGTGCTTCAAAAAAAAATTATCGTTAGTAAATATTTAAAAACATACAATTATAATTAATTCACTAATTAAATTAATTCAAATTTGTTTACGAATTACCTGTTTGTGAGGGTCGTTGAACTGCGTGACAAGAAGCCACCGCCACTCGTACTCCCGATACTCGAACTCCTTCGGGGTACCCGAACAGTCGCTCCCGTACTGCTTCCAGTGTAACCGGAGGTCGTGCTTCCACTCCTTGAACCTACATATACAAAAAAAAATATTAAATATATTATTAAAAAAATAAAATTTAATAAATTATTAAATAGAGGTACCTCTCCCTATGGGCCTTGTCCGCCCAGTCACGTCCCTCCTCGGGAACCACAATTTACCATAATTTACATCACAATTTACAATTATCACAACAACAACAATTTACAATTATCACAACAACAATTTACAATTATCACAAAAACAACAACAACAATTTACAATTTACAATTTACAATTATCACAACAACAACAACAACAATTTACAATTATCACAACAACAACAACAATTAAAACCAATTTAGGGTTTTAGGGTTATACCTTAAATTGTGGGTCGGCGTCGGGGTCGGGGTCGGGGTTCTGAATTGGGGTCGGGGTCGGGGTCGGAGAGAGGGAGAGAGAGAGGGCTTCGGTGGATTTTCGGAGAGAGAGAGAGAGAGAGGGCTTGGTGGCTGCGCGAATGGTTAGGGTTCCGAATTTTTGCCTTTTATACTGGCGTTCTTGGGCGACGATTCTATAAAAATCGTCGCCCTGTTTTTTAAAAATCGTCGCCTAAGATACTCTACTTGGGCGACGATGTTCTTCACTATAAATCTCGTCGCCCAAGATGAAGAAAATCGTCGGCCAAGAGTTCTATCATAAAATTCAGAATATCGTGATTTTGGTGATCGGAGAAGAGGAACTGAAAACCCACCGTCAGATATGACCAGCATAACAAATTACGTGGGTGGGAAAAAATTCAGCTTCATCTGACAAAGATAAGGGCTCGATCCGTCCGGTCAATCGGCGCGGTCAAACCCCTAAACGGATGGAAACGGCTATTCGACCCTCCAAATCACGTAATCTGACCGGACCTTCAACTGAGAATAGTTTCCAATCGACGAGACTTTTACGGGGCTATAAAAATTTGGTAAAAAATAAATACCCGGGATAGGGCTACCACTAGGTAGAAATAAGAGAAATTCGTTGACCGGAACAACCGGCACCAAAATTTTACTGAAATATCTTCATTTTTCACGGGTTGACGTATTTCACCGTTCCGGTCATATCTTATTTCACGACTTTTTTGCGTTTGAGGCTTCTACGTATACGTTGTCTTCAAAACGAAACTTAAACTCAACACTTATATAAAAAAGTTATACAACATTAGTACATATATCGTGACTTTGGTGATCGGAGAAGAGGAACTGAAAACCGACCGTCAGATATGACCATCATAACGAATTACGTAGGTGGGAAAAAATTCAGCTCCATCTGACAAAGATAAGGGCTCGATCTGTCCGGTCAATCAGCGCGGTCAAACCCCTAAACGGACGGAAACGGCTATTCGACCCTCCAAATCACGTAATCTGGCCGGACCTTCAACTGAGAATAGTTTCCAATCGACAAGACTCTTACGAGGCTATAAAAATTTGGTAAAAAATAAATACCCGGGATAGGGCTACCACTAGGTAGAAATAAGAGAAATTCGTTGACCGGAACAACCGGCACCGAAATTTTACCGAAATATCTTCATTTTTCACGGGTTGACGTATTTCACCGTTCCAGTCATATCTTATTTCACGACTTTTTTGCGTTTGAGGCCTCTACGTATACGTTGTCTTCAAAACGAAACTTAAACTCAACACATAAAAAAGTTATACAACATTAGTACATATATCGTGAGTTTGGTGATCGGAGAAGAGGAACTGAAAACCGACCGTCAGATATGACCAGCATAACGAATTACATAGGTGGGAAAAAATTCAGCTCCATCTGACAAAGATAAGGGCTCGATCCGTCCGGTCAATCAGCGCGGTCAAACCCCTAACGGAAACGGCTATTCGACCCTCCAAATCACGTAATCTGGCCGGACCTTCAACTGAGAATAGTTTCCAATCGACGAGACTCTTACGGGGCTATAAAAATTTGGTAAAAAATAAATACCCGGGATAGGGCTACCACTAGGTAGAAATAAGAGAAATTCGTTGACCGGAACAACCAGCACCGAAATTTTACCAAAATATCTTCATTTTTCACGGGTTGATGTATTTCACTGTTCTGGTCATATCTTATTTCACGACTTTTTTGCGTTTGAGGCCTCTACGTATACGTTGTCTTCAAAACAAAACTTAAACTCAACACTTATATAAAAAAGTTATACAACATTAGTACATATAACGTGAGTTTGGTGATTGGAGAAGAGGAACTGAAAACCGACCGTCAGATATGACCAGCATAACGAATTACGTAGGTGGGCAAAAATTCAGCTCCATCTGACAAAGATAAGGGCTCGATCCGTCCGGTCAATCGGCGCGGTCAAACCCCTAAACTGACGGAAACGGCTATTCGACCCTCCAAATCACGTAATCTGGCCAGACCTTCAACTGAGAATAGTTTCCAATCGACGAGACGCTGACGGGGCTATAAAAATAAAAAACATTACCTTACAATTTAAATGTGCTTTATTTATTTTAATTATTCGGATTATCTTGGCCGACGAAATTAGGGTAATTCGTCGGCCAAGATAATACTTGGGCGACGATATTTGTTAAATTCGTCGCCCAAGAGTAAAATAAAAAATCCTGTACAATGAAATTTAAATGTGTTTTTATTTTATTTTAATTATTTGGATTACTCTTGGCCGACGAAAGTAGGGTAATTCGTCGGCCAAGATAATACTTGGGCGACGATATTTGTTAAATTCGTCGCCCAAGAGTAAAAATAAAAAATCCTGTACAATGAAATTTAAATGTGTTTTATTTTATTTTAATTATTCGGATTACTCTTGGCCGACGAAATTCTTTTATTTCGTCGGCCAAGTAAAAATAAAAAAATAAAATACTTAGGCGACGATATATTTGAGTTTCGTCGCCTAAGGATTAAAAAACTTAGGCGACGATATAAATATCTTAGGCGACGAAATATTGTTTCGTCGCCCTAGTTTCTATATTAGGCGACGAAATTTATCCTTAGGCGACGATTTTTTTTTCGTCAACTTTAGGCGACGATTTTTTTTCTCTTGGGCGACGATTTTTTTTTTCGTCGGCCAAGTTTTCTCTTAGGCGACGAAAAAAAAAATCGTCACCCGGTTTTTTTCATTTCGTCGCCCAAGTTCTATTTTCTGATAGTGTATATAAAAAAAATTAAGATGATGCCATATACATCTTATTTTGCTATTTATCACGCACCCTATTTCGCTAATAAATCTTAACGGTAACTATTTCAGGAAACAAATTAGATCAGCGAGGATTATTGTGTCAATTTACTCTGCAGGTCGAAATGCAATAAACTTGCAAGAAACAAATAAGTTTTCCATGGTTGTTAGGACCAAAAAGATGCCTGCGTTTTGCGTGTTCATTTCAAGTCCAAATCAATCATGTTGCTTCTTCATTTTGAGTTCTATCTTTCTACAAATACTCATAACGTTAACTTTCTTTGATGCTTATGCCCATATATGCACAAGTGGTTAGTTTTCTTATTAGCATTCTTGCAGGTTTAGCTATGTTTAATACTAAAGACCAAAGTTACCTGAATCGGGTAGGTATAAATTGTTTACCCAATTTGGGAAAATGGGTTTGTTCAAGAGACCTGGAAAAACGATTCTATATAAAGAATCAGTGAGACTTATGAGAGGAAGCTGAATTGACTCCTTTTCAAGTGGAAAAAAAATCTTGGAAGAGAAGACTTGGTATAGAAGAAATGGAGAATTTATACCAACCCCATTTTCCCTTTCTTATGTTAATATATTGAACACAAAACCCTTTGATGTCAGCTTAGAAATTAAGCGTGAGATTAACTGCCTTATTATATGGTAAAATTTGTGTCAAGTAATAAAGGAGCTAGGGTTGTAACTTGTATGACTTGTATCGATCCTCCTAGTTCATTACATTGCTAACTACATACTTCTGATCGATATAAACTATGACGATCCTGGACTACTCAAAAATCATTGAATCAGTCTAGGGACAAAACTTCTGAAGTAGGGAGAGAACATTTGATTGTTATATATATATATATATATATATATATTGTAGACATGTAAAATTTAACAAAATAATTAGGTTTATAAATGATAGCTCACAAGAAGTCAGGTGAGGCGGACTGAACTAAGCATAGAAATAAATGAAGGCGAGACATACTGACCTTCACGAAGCGAACCGGACTTCGCGAGGTGAACCGCACTTCGCGAGGCGAACAAGACTTGGCGAGGCGAAATAGACTTGGCGAGGCGACCAAGACTTGGCGAGGCGAAATAGACTTGGCGAGGCGAACAAGACTTGGCGAGGCAAAATAGACTTCGTGAGGTGAACAAGACTTCGCGAGGCGAACTAGACGTCGCGGGGCGAAACGGACTTCGCGTAGATTTACATGAAGGCGAAGCGAAATGGCTCCGCGCACGTGGATTTACATGAAGGCGAGGCGAGATGGCCTTGCGTGGGGGAATCCACGAAGTGGAATCAGAAATCACCGCTTGCTTGGAAATCAAGGTTCCTCGCGAGATACTTTCCATATCCGCGAGATGGCTCGCCCCTTACTAATGATCTTGATCAAAACAGGACATTCAATCCAAAGCGATCTGGGCATATCTAAATCTTAAGATTTGATTGATCTGATTGTGTTAAAATTGGCAAGTAAATCAATCGGCAAGTAAGTCAAGATTCATTGATTCGATTAAGGAAATATTATTGATTCAGAATCTTCATTACTTGTCTTAAGTGGAGGAATGTTAACACTATAAATACCCCCTCTCATACCAAGAGGAAAGGGGGCAGAAACAAAGGAGCGAACTAGAGAGAGAGAGAGAGAGAAATCCCTCTGCGAGCTCAGAAGCCTCCTTAAAATCCTTGAAGAACTATCAAGCTCCCCAAGTAGCCAGTTCTTCACTAAATTCTTGAAGAACCATCAAGTTGCCAAATAGCCGGTTCTTCATCAACCTCAAGACTAGAAGTTGTCAAATCCAGAAGAATCATCAAGCTACCAAATAGCCGACTCTTCATCAACCTCAAGTCTAGAAGTTGTCAAATCCTGAAGAATCATCAAGCTGCCAAATAGCCGACATCTTCATCAACTTCAAAACAAAGAATAAACCACAACGTGAAACCGCTCGTGGATCAAATCCGATCAAGAATAAGCCTCTACGGCCCTTGGTCAATCAACTTCTACACATCGTCAACATGACAAGAAGTCCAAATTACAACGATTTGATTTAAGATTAAGTGCTCGTTACCCTTGGATCAAATCGACGACGGAGATAGAATCAGAGGAGTTCACAAAGATTGTAACCCGCATTCACATTGATTAAATTAAATTATTCTTTGTACACATATATTTTCGTGTTTACAAAATTGGCACACCCAGTGGGACAACTTTGCCTCTCATCTCCTTCTCCGCAAGAAAGTTCAAATCCGTTCGATGTAATGGCCTCCAAGAGCACCCAAGCCAACTCGACGAAGAAATCTAAACCAACAACCTCGAGGTCAAGCAGCGAATCCTCTGGTCATGTCACTCGCAACATGGCAAGGAATCAACCCACAACATTCGTGGCTCTGCCTTCCCGACCTCGCAAACCAATCATCACCTTGACGAATCTTGCGGACCAGCGTGCCTCGCGAAGTGAAGTCAAGCGTGCCTCGCGAAGTGAAGAAAAGGAAACTCTAAACAAATCAAGGGAGCGATCATTCTCGCCTGCCATAGATGAAGAATCAAGCACGACTTCCTACAACAGGAGTCCAAATGGTGATGAAGACAACACGTATGGAATGCCAGTGAATTATTCATCACAACATATCCCCATGCAAGTCATGGTGACAGGTCCGTCCACCATTGAAAAGCAAATAGCCAAGCTGATGGGAGCAGTTGAGAAGCTCACCAAAATGGTGGAAGAAAAAGACATGCAGATTGCCGAGCTCTACAGTAGGCTTGAAAATCAAGATGAAGAAAAGATGGAAAAGGAAGGCGAGAACTCCAAGAACGATGGCAAAGACGATGATGGCTTGCTTGGCTCTATGTCCTTTCAGCAATTGCAAGACATCATCACCAACTCCATCAGAGCTCAATATGGAGGTCCTACTCATGATTCTCTCACCTACTCCAAACCCTACACAAAAAGAATCAATGGTCTAAGGATGCCATTGGGATACCAGCCGCCAAAATTCCACCAGTTCGAAGGGAAGGGCAATCCAAAGTAACATGTTGCTCATTTCATCAAAACTTGCAATAACGCCGGGACAGAGGGTGACCACCTTGTCAAGAAATTCGTTCGCTCTTTGAAAGGCAATGTCTTTGAGTGGTACACGGATTTAGAGCCCAAGTCTATCGACTGTTGGGACCAAATGGAACGTGAATTCTTAAACCTCTTCTACAGTATAAGGCGAACTGTAGGCATGATGAAAATCACCAACACAAAACAATGGAGGGACGAACCAGTAGTTGACTTCATCAACAGGTGGCGCTCGCTCAGTCTCGATTGTAAAGACCGCTTGTCTGAGACGTCTGCGGTAGAAATGTGTATTCAAGGCATGCATTGGGATTTGTTGTACATTCTTCAAGGGATAAAGTCTCGCACCTTTGAAGAACTTGCTACTCGAGCTCATGACATGGAACTCATTTTGGCTAGTCATGGCCAAAGAGAATGTGACATCATAGAACCAGAGAATCAAGAGTCTTTGGCAATCAGCACAGCTCCTGTAAGGGTCATGAAACGAGTCCAATCAAATAATCAAAAAAAGTTTCAGTCAACTCAAGATCAAGCAAGGAGGAAAACTCTAAATGACTTGGAAGCTAAAAGTTACCCTTTTCCAGATTCCGATGTTGCTGAGATGTTGGAAAACTTGCTTGAAGAAAAAGTAATCAAATTTCCAGACTGCAAGCGTTCAGAAGAGATGCATCGCATCAATGATCCAAAATACTGTAAGTACCACCGTATCATCGGTCATCCGGTGGAGAAGTACTTTGTTTTGAAAGACTTCATCATGAAGCTCGCACAACAAGGAAATATATGTTTAGACGTTGAAGATGACATAGCCCAGTAAAATCATGCTACCTTCATCTATAAACAAAAAGCAGTGTCATCGGTGTCTTTGCTGGGGGCATGCAACCTGCCGAGCCTCATGTAGACCACACCGAAGTCACCACGCTCCTTATCTGCACTAGCATAAACTGCAAATGACAAAAAAAAAATTCTCCTTGTCTGCACGAGCTTAAACTGCAAATGACACACACAAAAAAATGCGTCTTGTCTGCACGAGCTTAAACTGCAAATGACAAAAAAAATGCTCCTTGTCTACACGAGCTTAAACTGAAAATGACAAAAAATGATCCTTGCTCGCATGAGCATAAACTGCGTACGACACCAAAAAAAAAAATTTCCTTGAACTACGTCATGACTTGATCTCTTTCTGAATAAGAGTACGTAGGCAGGTTGGAAGAAGCTTCTGAGTCCAGTCATAACAAAGCATGAAAATGAGTTTGCTCGGGTTGTTCAGAGCACTGCCATATCAAAACAAGGAAATGAATTTGCTCGAGGTGTTTCCCATGTCAAAGAGGAGACATACAAAATTAAGGAGTCTCTACAGATACATGGATCCTTATAAACTCAAGGAGTCCCAACAAAGTCAGGAATTCTTAAAAAATTCTAGAATTCCTACACGCATTTGAGCCCAAGAAGTTGTCCCAGAACCATCCATAACAAAAGAATGGACTTCAAGTCGCGCCTTTGGCACATGACAACAACATGGCTACAACGCACCTTGAAGTGGGGGCATTTGTAGACATGTAAAATTTAACAAAATAATTGGGTTTATAAGTGGTGGCTCGCAAGAAGTCAGGCGAGGCAGACTGAACTTTGCATAGAAAGAAATGAAGGCGAGGCAGACTGACCTTCACGAGGCGAACCGGACTTCGCGAGGTGAACCGCACTTGGCGAGGCGAACAAGACTTAGCAAGGCGAAATAGACTTCCTGAGGCGAACAAGACTTCGCGAGGCGAAATATACTTCGCGAGGCGAACAAGACTTGGCAAGGTGAAATAGACTTGGTGAGGTGAACAAGACTTCGCGAGGCGATCTAGACGTCGCGAGGCGAAACGGACTTGGCGTAGATTTACATGAAGGCGAAGCGAAATGGCTCCGCACGCGTGGATTTACATGAAGGCGAGGCGAGATGGCCTCACGTGGGGGAATCCACGAAGTAGAATCAGAAATCACCGCTTGCTTGGAAATCAAGGTTCCTCGCGAGATATTTTCCATATCCGCGAGATGGCTCGCCCCTTACTAATGATCTTGATCAAAACAGGACATTCAATCCAAAGCGATCTGGGCATATCTAAATCTTAAGATTTGATTGATCTGATTGTGTTAAAATCGGCAAGTAAATCAATCGGCAAGTAAGTCAAGATTCATTGATTCGATTAAGGAAATATTATTGATTCAGAATCTTCATTACTTGCCTTAAGTGGAGGAATGTTAACACTATAAATACCCCCTCTCATACCAAGAGGAAAGGGGGCAGAAACAAAGGAGCGAACTAGAGAGAGAGAGAGAGAGATCCCTTTGCGAGCTCAGAAGCCTCCCCAAAATCCTTGAAGAACTATCAAGTTCCCAAGTAGCCAGTTCTTCACTAAATCCTTGAAGAACCATCAAGCTGCCAAATAACCGGTTCTTCATCAACCTCAAGACTAGAAGTTGTCAAATCCTGAAGAATCATCAAGTTGCCAAATAGCCGACTCTTCATCAACCTCAAGTCTAGAAGTTGTCAAATCCTGAAGAATCATCAAGCTGCCAAATAACCGACTCTTCATCAACCTCAAGTCTAGAAGTTGTCAAATCCTGAAGAATCATCAAGCTGCCAAATAGTCGATTCTTTATCAACCTCAAGTCTAGAAGTTGTCAAATCCTAAAGAATCATCAAGCTGCCAAATAGCCGACATATTCACCAACTTCAAGATAAAGAATAAACAACCACGTGAAACCGCTCGTGGATCAAATCCGATCAAGAACAAGCCTCAACGGCCCTTGGTCAATCAACTTCTACACATCGTCAACATGACAAGAAGTCCAAATTACAACGATTATATTCAAGATTAAGTGCTCGTCACCCTTGGATCAAATCGACGTCGGAGATAGAATCAGAGGAGTTCACAAAGATTGTAACCCGTATTCGCATTGATTAAATTAAATTATTCTTTGTACACGTGTTGTTCTGTGATTTGTTGTAGATATTTTCGTGTTTACATATATATATATATATATATATATATATATATAATGTAAGGACTTTTTTAGTTCTAACATGTATTTTGACAATCAAAGTCACCAATCTCCTAGGTACTTACTCACATATGAATCATACAAAAAATTAACCAAAATGAAAAACGTTTAATTATTTGATTAGCACAATATTCGTTTTAATTTTATCTAACGGCCTACAATTGTTTACGTTAATTTGAATAATCAAATGATTATGGAATTATTAGTTGAAATGTTGTAGACATATGTTTTGCATATGAATCTAGATAATCAACGGTTGAGATCGTTCTCATAAAAAAACGGTTGAGATTGTTAAATGAAATCATCTACTAATTTAAAATAGCAGAAATCCTCAAATTTTTAAAGTAAAGAGATCCTCCCTATATATATAGTTTATCAGCTGCGGACGTCCGCATTTATTCTTACGATGCAGATTTCCACTTTACACTCACTTTTCAATCGAATTTTCACATCTCCACTGTGTAGTATTTAGATACTAAAATATAGATCATCTCTGCAAAATTTCAGCCAATTTGGTTATTATTAAGGCACTCAAAACTGTTTAATCTGTTATAAACATAAATTGTTCAAGTTCGACAGAATTATGTTTATCCATTGGTTTAATCGAGTTTAAGTGTCTTAATGATAACCAAATTTGCTGAAATATTGCAGAGATGATCTATATATAGTATCTAAAGACTAGATGGTGGAGATGTGAAAATTCGATTGAAAAATGAGTGTAAAGTGAAAATCCGCACCGTAAAAATAAATGCGAACATCCGTACCTGAGAAAATCTGTATATATATATATTCAATTTAATTTTTCCCAATTTGTCAAATTTATTTTTGTGTTTTCTTGATGATGATATACTTATGTAGGGCTCTATATATAGATTTTCCACTCTTTCCCCGAGATTGAAATTTATGAAAAATAAGTTTTTTTTTTATTTGAAAAAATAAGTTCAATTATAGCTACAAAAAGTTAAACCTTGTTGATTTGAGGAGTAGTTTTTGAGAAACCAATCTCTTTGCTTTTTTATATTAATATTGTAGTTGTTTGGCTCCAGAATCGCAAGTACTAGTTAACGAGTAATTATTCCATATACCCGGAACACAACGCGGCACTGCCATATGATGTGTCTGACCAATTATATAACTTAGATTCATGTGGGGACTAACATGGGATGAAAAAAAATAAAAGTAATTAAATACACTAATAAAAAATAAAGATAAAACACTTGGACTAATGAAATTAAATGAGAACACAAAACAAGTGGTGTTCCATGTACAAATAATAAGTTAACAATCTCTTTTAATTTGATTGTGAGGCTGTCCGCACCTTAGATACAAGTGACTGATGGTGTGCACTAAAATTTGGCTTCGATCTCAAGCAGACATTGCGAAGAGAGCACCAACTCCGCGTCTAAGTTTTTGCTTCTCCTAAAACAAGACTAGGTCTTGTGGTGTGATCTCTACCCACGCGTGAATTTTTTTTCCTCTTAACATATAACTTCCACTTATTTGTTCAGCTTGTGGGATTACAAATCTGATTTATGGGCACTATTAATGGGAAATTGTACCCTAATTTGTTCTTGCACCAAGCTAAAGGTCAATTTGAGATCCACTTGGTTGCTAATTGCACTGGTTATGGTCATGCCATGTGTCTTGCTCACAGCCATGTCCACTAGGGATGAGCCCTCATCTTGCAAAATAGTTGTGGAATTTACCAACACCAAAAGAATGTTAGAGGCAAATGAAGATAAGCCTCTTGTGGAGAGCTTGTGCTACAAACACTTCCATTCAAATCTAAGGCTACAGAACCATCCAACGGCTCACATTCACTTGGCAACACCAGCCAGTAGGACTGGTATATTATCCTACTCACTTGGCCTTCCTCCTCTTATTTCACTTCAACTATTCCAACTTCCCCATACCATTTTCCTCTGCTAGCTAAATTCTGTAATCACTAACCCTAAAATGGCTTCCTTTACAATGGTCTTTGCCCCCATGGTAACCACCAGAGTAAACACTCGAGTTTATGCCGCAACCGCAGCCAAGGGTGCAGGAGGAAGCAAAGAAGAGAAGGGTTTTATTGATTGGCTAGGTGGAGTTATTGCAAAGGAGGAGCAGCTCTTAGAGGTTGATCCCATACTCAAGAAGGTTGAGGACAAGAGTGGTGGAACCACCAACGGCCGCAAGAACACGGTGGTGGTGCCGCCGAAGAAGAAAGGTGGGTTTAACCTTGGAGGCCTTTTCGCTAAAGAATGATTGGTTTCCATTCTCAGCTGGGAGTTTCAGGCAGTACCTCTCTGTATCTATATTTGCTTTATTTACTCATTGAGCATTTTGGAAAATTAAGCTGTGTTTCCTTCTTCATATTTCCACATGTAAGGAATTTGATTTTAATTCATTTTGATGATCAGATACATGGTAATTAATGTGATATGTTCCAAGATAATTTGATGCCAGATGGGTTATGAACTGTGGGATTGTATAAGCAAATCATCTGACTAAAACAGAAGATATATACTGTAATCTGTGTGTTCGGTTTAGCAATGTAAGAAACGTCTATATTGAAGATGACCTCCTCTGTATTTAAAGGACACAAGCCTTCTTTGTTGTCTAAACCTGATCCTAACTGGTTGTCAAAGACCTCTTTTGGAGCAACCAGTCCGAACCACATCAATCCTTGTTTTGATGGGGCGCAGGTTAGTCTGATTAGCTCTCAGCTCATAAGTCATAACCTAAGGAACTGAGAATTAGCCAAAAACTAGAGAAGAAAGCCAGTTAATCAAATGCATTGGATTGTCTAAAAAATTTAAGAGAAATTTGTCTGGAAGATGTATGAACTTTTACTTCTTATAAACATTGGTATATCAAGTTTTATTGTCCCTTTAAAAATATCAGATTGGTATCTCATGTTTCTATCTTGACCTAAGATTAGTATATATAACCATTAAAATTACTAATTTACCCTCAAACAAAAAAAATAATCAATTTACCCTTAAATTCTTTTTTTTTTCCTTAGTTTTTCTTCTTTGTTTTCATATTCCAATTTTCTTTTTTGGCTTTTTATAATTTTAGGAACGTAGAGAAAAAAATTCATCATCACTTTCTCCTTACTAATAATCAGTTCTTCATCTCAATCATCCTTAAGTGTCAACTGAAACAATAAGGATTGAACTTCTGTATGTTTCCCCTCTTCAATCTTCTTCAAGTTTATAAAAGTCAACTCAAATATCAAATTCCAAAACCTCTTTTAATATTTCTTGAATATGAAAATAAATTAAAAAATCTAAGAAAAAACAAAGAACTTGAGGGTAAATTGGTTATCTTAATAGTTATACATACCAATCTTACGTCGAGATGAAAACATGAGATACTGTTTTGATATTTTCAAAACATGATATACCAAAGTTTATAAGGAGTAAAAGTTCGTATACCATTCAAAAGAATTTCTCAAAATTTAATTGGCTTATCAAATTACGTCAAGACCCGCCCCGAATTTTACCCCGAAACCCGAGATGAGTCCTGTGGGGACCACCTCCAAGGAAAATTTACCGAAGAACTCGGCAAACCTCCCTCGAAAATAGACAACCCTAACTTGGAAAACTAAGGAACCACCTTTAAACCAAATAAAATAACAACCTCCGCTACAACCCAAAAGTAGCTAGAATAAGTTACACAAGAATCCCAACAGTATTCAGAGCTACAAAAAATAAAATAAAACACAGCGGAAGCTAACAATCTCCTAGTAGATTAAACAGGTAACCTACTGGCGAAATGTAGTGGATATATGTGTGACTATGCCTCGACGTCTCCTTCTAGACACCTCACGCGAACTCTGCAGACTGGGCATTTTAAAACGAAGAGCCCAGAGGAAAAATATCCAATTACGTCAGAGTGAGTGGACAAAACAATTCCGACAACAAATAAATATTTCCTCAAGAAATACTTTCAAATAAAACGCTTTATCAACGACAAAAACAAAAGCTCAACTGGAGAATTCTGAACTGGTGTCTAGCCTGGCTAGACTCCCAAACTTTAAGAAATTACCTCTCAGGCTAGGATATTATATATATCAGTATGTATTTACACTCGCCTACTTTTTGTACGATATCTATGAACAACTTGAAAAATAGATATCATACAAAGCACTACGCTTGCGTCTAACGCTCACGTCACCTCATATTGGAATTGTACCTCAGGCTGGGGGAAACGCTCGAGAGGGTATATATATGTGCTTACTCCTTGCACGAAATCTATGAATGAATACGAAAATAGAAAGCCGCACAGTGCTACGATGCTCGCGTCTAACGCTCACGTCACCCCATACTGGTATTGTACCTCAGTATGGGGTGAAATCACGTATAGCTAGCTAGCATTTAATCATATACATACTATTCTCATATAAGAGTAAAATCACCGAAATTCTCAATTTCGGGAAATATCCAACAACAGAAAATCATTCAAAACGATAAAGTATTTCGAACACAATAATTATAATTAGGCCTAAGCCTGATGTCGGTCGGAGATCTCTTCCTCTCGAGCCTCCTCGCGTCCTGTTCCAAATAAATAAAAACCTTAAATAAAACACCGACGCTTAAAGCAAAACAGGCATAAGTAAATATGCTTCGCGCACTCAACCAAGCCTAACGCTCCAAAATCTTAAATCCACTGCCAACAACAAAACTCCACAAATTTTACCGACATCCTCAAAAATCACCTTCCACCAAATACATTTTTTTCAGCGGCGACCGGCGGCCAGCTTCGGCGACTTCCAATGCTCACCAAAATTTGACAGCACCTTCCTCTCAACCTCCTCTACAACTTTCCTAACTAGCACAAAATACAATTCCAAGCCTAACTAAGCCAATCGGACGAAAACACACAAAAAGCCCTAGAATTTTTTTTACCGATTTTTCCTTACCTAGCTCGAGATGGAGGGAGCCCTTTAGAGGGATTGCTGCATGGGAGGAGGGCTTTCTTTTGAGCCAAGGCTCGCCAGCTATAGCGGCCGGAGGAAGGAGTTCCGGCGATTGGAGACTTTGGGCAGCCGGACCTTTCGGCGGCCTTTTCTCCCTCACGACGGCGCTAGAAGGGCTTCCACCGGTCTAGAATGGAAGCTGGGTCGGAGACTGATCGATTGGGACCGGCGCAGCGGTCTGGGGGGGCCGGACGGCGGCGGTCGGGCTTGGACAAAATCATGGCAGAAACGGGTCAGGGAGAGGGAGAGAGAGAGAGCGCGCGCGGGCGGAGAGAGAAGGAAACAAAATTAGGCTTGGCCTGAACCGGGTCCAACCCCTCTAATATACCCAATCCAAAAATTTTAACACCTCAAAAATAATACCCTAATAAAATTACCTTTTACTAGCAAAAATTACCATTTTTACCGTCGTCACAATTTCATCCTTAGAATAATCCTACGAAATAATTGTCTCATACAACCTCTCTGGGGATCAATTAAATTATACACTTAATGACGAACACGGTAAAAACTCTTATTACTACTATGCTAGTAATTAAGGTAAAAATTATGGGTCGGGGTGTGACAATTCTCCCCTCCTTATAAAAATTTTGTCCTCGAAATTTACAAATTCGTCACTCAAAGAGGAAAGGATATTGCTGCCTCATTTGCTCTTCTGACTCCCAAGTAGCTTCCTCTACTTGGTGGCTTCTCCAAAGCACTTTGACAAGCGGGATTGTCTTGTTCCTAAGCACTTGCTTCTTTCGGTCAAGAATCTGAACCGGCTCCTCTTCATAGGACAAATCCTTCTGCAAACTAATCGGCTGCTCTTCCAGTACATGAGAAGGATCAGCAATATACTTGTGAAGCATGGATACATGGAACACATTATGTATCCTGGACAACTCCAGAGGCAAAACTAACCCATAGGCAAGAGAGCCAACTCGCTCTATTATCTCATAAGGCCCAATATACCTCGGACTAAACTTCCCACGCTTGCCAAAACGTACTACCCTTTTCCAAGGAGATAGTTTCAGGAACACCCAATCATCCACTTGAAACTCAAGGTCCTTCCTGCGGATATCTGCATAACTCTTTTGCCTACTCTGCGCGGCCTTGAGTCTATCTCTGACCACTTTGATCTTCTCATTTGTGTCATGGATAATCTCAGGACCACAAAGCTCTCTTTCTCTGACTTCATTCCAACATAAGGGCGTACGACACTGCTTCCCATAAAGTACCTCAAAGGGAGTCATACTGATACTCGAATGGAAGCTGTTGTTATAAGCAACTCCATCAAAGAAAGGTTCTTATCCCAACTCCCCCTGAACTGCAAGGCACAAACTCTCAGCATATCCTCCAAAGTTTGGATAGTCCTCTCTGATTGCCCATCAGTCTGAGGATGAAAAGCAGTGCTGAAGTGTAGTCGGGTAAAGCTGCCTGAAGAGCTCCCCAAAATTTAGAAGCAAATCTAGGATCTCGATCTGACACTATGGATTCAGGTACGCCATGAAGTCTGACAATCTCAATCACATACAGCAGCCAATTTATCCAGAGAATACTTCTTTCCCATTAGAAAGAAATGAGCAGATTTAGTGAGTCTATCCATGATCACCCAAATACCGTCATGCCCTTCACGGGTACGAGGTAAACTGAAGACAAAATCCATGGTGATGTGGTCCCACTTCCACACTGGAATAGGCAACGACTCAAGCAACCTTGAAGGTTTCTGCCTTTCAGCTTTCACCTGCTGACAAATCAGACACCTACTCACAAAAGCTGCAATTTCCCTCTTCATGTTTGACCACCAATAATAGTCCTTCAAAGTCTGATACATCTTTGTACTCTCCGGGTGAGCAGCATAAGCGGAACTATGAGCTTCCTCCATTATCTGATTCTTTAACTCTTCGTTCATCTTTGGCACACAAAGCCTATTTTTGAACAACAACGATCCATCTTTTCTTACCGAAAAATCCTCGGCAACTCCATCCGCTGATCTTTCCATTAAACGAACTATGGAAGGATCATTATACTGTGTCTCCCACACTTTATCAACCAAAACTGGCCTCACATGGAAACTAGCTACCAAGGCACCAACTTTATCCATCGTTAAATCCACTCATGTAGCTCGCAGCTCACAAAGAAGTGGAACTCGAACCATCCTCAAGTGAAACAAAGACCCGGAGAGATTGCGACTAAGAGCATCAGCTACCACATTAGCCTTTCTTGGATGATACTCTATAGTGCAATCATAATCACTGATCAATTCCATCCACCTTCTTTGCCTCATATTCAACTCCCTTTGTGTGAACACATACCGAAGACTCTTGTGATCGGTAAAAATATGACACTTGGCTCCATAAAGATATTGTCTCCACAACTTAAGAGTAAAAACCACAACTGTAAGCTTTAAATCATGAGTGAGATAATTCACCTCATGCGGCTTCAATTGCCTAGAAGCGTAGGTAATCACTCGATCATGCTGCATCAAAACCCCACCTAGACCTAGTCTAAAAGCATCACAAAACACCACATACTCCCCGCTATCATCCGGAAGTGCCAACACCGGAGCACTAGTCAAGCGGTTCTTTAATTCTTGAAAACTTTGTTCACACTGATCTAACCACTCAAACTTAACTCCCTTCTTGGTCAATCCAATTAGTGGAGCTGCAATCTTTGAAAAGTCTTGCACATATCGCTGATAATAACCTGCTAACCCCAATAAACTACGAATCTTAGTCACAGTGGTGGGTCTTCTCCAACTTAACACTGCTTCCACATTATGGGGATCCACACTAACACCTTCAGCTGAAACTACATGACCTAGAAATCCCACTTTATCCAGCCAAAACTCACACTTACTGAACTTGGCAAACAACTGAGCATTTCTCAAAGTTCGCAATATCAATCTTAGATGTTTGACATGCTCCTTCTCACTTTTTGAGTACATCAGAATATCATCTATGAACACGATCACGAAGCGGTCAAGATATGGACTAAACACCCTATTCATGAGATCCATGAACGCCGTAGGTGCGTTAGTAAGTCCAAAAGGCATCACCACAAACTCATAATGACCATAGCGCGATTGAAAAGCAGTCTTGGCTGCGTCACTATCTCGAATCTGCAACTGATGATAACAAGATCTCAAATCAATCTTTGAGAACACCGAAGCACCTCTCAACTGATCAAAAAAATCATCAATGTGAGGCAATGGGTAGTTATTCTTCACTGTGACTTGATTCAGCTTTCTATAATCAATGCATAGTCTCATGGTATCGTCTTTCTTCTTAACAAACAACACCGGAGCACCCCATGGAGACATGCTAGGCCGAATAAAACCCTTATCTACCAACTCCTGCAATTGAGTCTTCAACTCTTTCAATTCCACTGGAGCCATTCTGTAAGGTGCATGTGAGATAGGCATAGTTCCAGGAAGCAACTCGATAGAAAAAATCTGTCTCCCTTACAAGAGGCAAACCAGGAAAATCCTCGGGAAACACATCCAGAAATTCTCTTACTACAGGAATATCCCCCACTTCCAACACTCTTATACTCGTATCCACAACATCAGCTAAGAATGCCTGACAGCCTTTATTTAACAATTTCCTAGCAGATGACTGCTACTGACCAAAAGAAAAAAGTCTGATCACCAGAAGTTCCCCCCTGAGAACTACCACCAACACTAAACTGACCAGCCTGCTGCCTACCCAACTGGCTCCTAGAGGATCTCCTTAAATGCCCTCTATCTCTGCTCCGAGGACCATAACCCGATCCCTCACTACTGCTTCGAGGACCATAACCCGATCCCCCACTACTGTCACTGCCCGCTGAAGATCCAGAAGCAGACGATGAAGCAGCCTTCTTAGATGGACCTTAACTGGGACCACTAAAATCTCGAGGCCGAGCACTAAAAGTCCCCTTGGTCTCAAAGGCCATAGCTGCCCCAACTGCATCAAGGAATGTCAAATAGACAACACCGACCATCTTGTCTACAAACACTCCTCCAAGTGCGTCAACAAACATATCAATCCTGGTCCTCTCATCAGGAATCAAATGGGGCACATGGTAGCTCAAAGTAGTGAATCTCTGCTCAAACTCGATGACTCCCTCATCGTCTCTCTTCTTCATGTTCAGAAAGTCCGACTGGATCCTGCTACGATGAGAGTGGTTGAAATACTGACCCAAGAAGAGCGCTGTAAACTGCTCCCAAGTCATAGTCTGAGCACCATCATTAATCCTCCTGGCGAGAGTCCACCAATGATGAGCTGAATCATCTAGAAAAGAAACTGCCATCTTCACTTTCTTTTCTTCTGGCAGTTCTTTGCTCTCGAAAGCCATCTCCATCTTGTCCACCCAAGAGTAAGTATTAAGGGGTCCCTTGGCACCCTTGAACTCTACTGCCCCTGCATCAGCAACATCTCTCTTCTTCACAGATCGAGAAGGCTGAACCCTATCCAAAACACCTCTCAACATGGCCCCTATAGAAACCACTAAACCATCTCACTTCCTCACCCTCATTGGCGTTGGTCCAGATAGCTACACGAGATCGGTGTCTAGGAGGCATAGTACATGAGGAGGAAGATATTTAGTAGTCTATAAACAAGACAATCAGAACTATCACACATACCCAATAACACATAGCGTCAAAAGCAAAAAATGCTGACGAATCCGCCGCGGTCGGATCATCACTCTATAGACACTACGGTTACTTAGGCAAGTACGATAGTGAATAAGAGACAGAAAATGAAACCTAGAGCTCTGATACCAACTGTCAAGACCCGCCCCGAATTTCACCCCGAAACCTGATATGAGTCCTGCGGGGACCACCTCCAAGGAAAATTTACCGAAGAACTCGGCAAACCTCCCTCGAAAATGGACAACCCTAACTTGGAAAATTAAGGAACCACCTTTAAACCAAATAAAATAACAACCTCCGCTACAACCAAAAAGTAGCTAGAATAAGTTACACAAGAATCCCAACAATATTCAGAGCTACTAAAAATAAAATAAAACACAGCGGAAGCTAACAATCTCCTAGTAGATTAAACAAGTAACCTATTGGCGGAATGTAGCGGATAGATGAGTAACTATGCCTCGACGTCTCCTTCTAGACCTCAAGCGAACTCTGCAAACTGGACTTTTTAAAAACGAAGAGCCGAGGGGAAAAATATCCAATTACGTCAGAGTGAGTGGACAAAACAATTCAGACAACAAATAAATATTTCCCCAAGAAATACTTTCAAAGAAAACGCTTTATCAGCGACAAAAACAAAAGCTCAACTGGAGAATTCTGAACTGGTGTCTAGCCTGGCTAGACTCCCAAACTTTAAGAAATTGCCTCTCAGGCTAAGATATTATATATATCAGTATGTATTTACACTCGCCTACTTTTTGTACGATATCTATGAACAACTTGAAAAATAAATATCATACAAAGCTACTACGCTTGCGTCTAACGCTCACGTCACCTCATACTGGAATTGTACCTCAGGCTGGGGGAAACGCTCGAGAGGGTATATATATGTGCTTACTCCTTGCATGAAATCTATAAATGAATACGAAAATAGAAAGCCGCACAGTAGAGTTCTATAATGGAAGCTGGGTCGGAGACCATTCGATTGAGACCGGCGCGGCGGTCTGGGGCGGCCGAACGGCGACGGTCGGGCTTGGACAAAATCCAGGCAAAAACGGGTCGGGGAGAGGGAGAGAGAGAGAGAGAGAGAGCGCGCGCAGGCGGGTGGAGTGAGAAGGAAAAAAAAATTGGGCTTGGCCCGATTCGGGTCCAACCCCTCTAATATACCCAATCCAAAAATTTTAACACCCCAAAAATAATACCCCAATAAAATTATTTTTACTGTCGTCACAATTTCTTCCTTAGAATAATCCTACAAAATAATTGTCCCCTACAACCTCTCTGGGGATCAATTAAATTATACACTTAATGACGAACACGGTAAAAACTTTTATTACTACTATGCTAGTAATTAAGGTAAAAATTATGGGTCGGGGCGTGACAAATTATCTATGGAGCTAGTGGCAAACGGGCCACTTCTTAATGAGCTCGAGCTTGGGCCGGCCCATTTACTCAAATGTAAGGCCCAACCCGACCCACGACCCAAGCCCATAACGTGGTGGACCGTGCTCGGGCCAGGCCCATGAACAGGCCGTGTCGAGCCCGTTTAGTGCCGAAAATTGAAAATAGTCGAGGTGAATGTCCTATACCACCGTTTTTACTCTTATAATCTTAACTTTTAATTATATATGATACGATTACAAATTAAAACTAATTCACACAATTTATCGATCATTTTTTTTCTTTGTAAATAAACTAAATAAATAAGTGATAAATACTTATTGTTCACAATTAATAAATTTTTATGTAAAAACTTCTTATGAGTTTAGGGAATCCAAATTCATACTCAAATAAATAATTATTAGTATATTAGTTTATTGTTCACACTCAAAACTAAGTTTATTATTTATAAATATGTTATCTTCGTATTAGAAATGGAAAAAAAAATCATATTTTATAGCGGGCTGGGCCGTGAGCCTCAAATTATCTTGCTTAGGCCGGGCCTACAACGGGCTCGGGCAGGGCCTACAACGGGCTCGGGCAGGGCCCATGGGGTCATTTTTCTAGGCCCAGCCGACCCATTAAAATAACGTGTTTGGGGCGGGTCGGGCCGTTAACAGGCTTGGGCCGTGCTCGTACTTAGCAGCCCGTTTGCCACCTCTATATGGAGCCATTAAAAAGATACCGCAAAAGAAATACAAATCCGATATCTGCTTTACTTCAAGTAATACACGTATATTTACATTTTAGCTAACATGTAAGGTAAGCTCCACGTAGGTTTCCAAAAAGATGGTTCACCTAACATTATTCATTAATATATGCATATATAGATTTTGATAGATTTCGATATATAGATTTCTTACTTAGTACATGAAACATCTATATAAGACAACAACCAACGCGCCTTCAAGCTTCCCTTATAAACAAGGAGTCGATGTAACAATAAAAACAGTTGGAATCAGAATTCCAAGAGATTTAAGAAGAAACCTGTGTCGCAATAGGAGTTGCTCTTGAGAAAGTAGAAGAAGAGTTGAAGAACTCAATGCAGTCTTCTATTGCTTCTTCTCTTTGACAATCACCTACAGCCACGTATGGCATTGTTCTTCTGGATGAAGAATCATTTACTGATCTTCTGGATGAAGAATCATTTCGAGAAGGTCTCGCCCTTGCCGAAACCATACCCAAGCACAGAGTTCCAGCCACCTTGTCGGCAAAATGTTTGAGTAACCTCATAGGCAAGAATCCCGACCATGTAGAGAGCTTGAACCTAAAGTCAACAAACCTTGTGTTTTGTTTTGGTTGTTCAACTCTCTTGCTGGAAGTTTGTTTGGAAAAGAGGATTGTCCTCTTGTTCACATAATCCCAGTTGCTCACCTGAGTCTCGGCTCTCATTGCCATATTCAGATTGAAACTTGAAAGCACGAGAGATGGAGACTGTGTGCAAGTCTATTTGAACAAGAAGATAGCAGGGTATAAATTTTATAGTGGGTGTGTAAAGCACAGAAGTAGAAAATGTCAAAAGGATATGCCAAAAGGAGGACTGGGACGGTGAGAAAGATCTCCAGCAGTAACCAAAAACGAACTTTAGCTAATTGGCTTTCCTACAAATGCAAATTTATCCTTGAACTTTAGCTAATGGGTTTTCCGACCTCCTTGTGAAAACAGTTACTTGCATGGAGAGCAAGCATAAAAAAGTGATCCTTCCAATCAACAAAATACAAAACACAAATAGAGAGGATGAAACTTGAAAAGAAATGATATCGACACAGCATCAACTAGTACAAATAATCAGTCGCAACAAAATTCTGCAGAGCCTCATGCCTCTCTGTCAACAACTACCCGTCGTATCCTGTCGGCGATGCTATTGGGAATGATAGCGAGAGAGACATATACACCTGATTCGACCAAAAACTTTCACCCTCATAGTTGTTTACAACACATTTACAGAGCAGATGTTCATGTCTGCTAAGAAACTCAGGTTTACTAAGGTTAGTCTAATATCAGAGAATAATCAATAGCACCTGATCTTACAGTGTTAGTTTCCTCAGTCTGTTCACTGTATAAAATCTATCAGCAGTTCAGCACCACCTTCAGATATCTATTCACTATTAGTTCCAAGTCCAATTCAGGACTCTACTACTAATTCTTCATGATAATGAGGTTCTCGTCCACTCCAGAAAGATTTGTAACACTAGTCTATATAATTTTCTCCAACAAAACATTTTCTTTATCCTGCCACAACTGCTTAGACATGGTGGTGGAACAAAATGGGAAACAATATGAGGCCAGTGTGAAAACAGAACCAAGAAAACAAATCCACAAAAGTTCTATTGATCGAGAAAAAGCTAAGAAATTAACATCAAATCAAGTACCAGTAAAAAATTTAAGGGACCTATAGAATGAATACCGACACAAGCAATAACTATCAAGATATCAGCTTTTCATTACGCAGAAAATATGGTCTATGAACAAACCACCTAACCTGCAATACCACTGATTCTACAGAGCATGAGCCGGCACAAGCACACTAGTCCACATACTGAGAGGAGCAACTAAATGCCTCCAAAGTTTATGTGTCAGATAAATCTTCAATCAACCAACTTGAAATCAATAGGCTAACAACAAAATCATACAATATGACACAAAAGATATCTTTCCATTACGTCCACAAAAAGTCCAACAATCCACACTCATACAACTCACAAGAAGCAAGTTTTTAGCACTTCAGGAAAAAAATCAACCGAGAAAGTGGTCATTATTGATACTAGCTGAGAAACCCATTCAAGATCACCAAAGATGTAATTACAGAAATCATTTAGCACTTTGCCAATCCCTACAACAACTTGACAGGTTCAAAGTGAAACTTTTCTTGTGTGAGCTAATTCTGTACGAACATTGTTACAGGCAGAATTGCTGTACAGACATTTGGAAATTTATAGAAAAGATACACTCAGGGCAACAAACTCACTGTATATCATTCATAACAAGCAAAACCTCTCCACCATGCCCAATGATGTAATCCAAGAACTTTCTAACTCTCCCACTATCTTCAAAAGCCTGAGGAGCAACAAGATCACTATCCAAATCGTACCAAACCCCATCAATCTTCCTCAACGTAACCCAATGCCTACTTTTCCATAGCCCCGCAAACCTCTTAACCGGAACATTAAGCAAAATACCCATCAAAGCATCTTCATCCCCATTTAGATCAATCGTATTAACCCCCTTGCGACGATCGTGCCAAACCACATTCTTACCCTTATCTTCTAAAGCCGCAATTAGCACATTTATGTCATAGTTTCCAGTAAGTGCATTATGATGAGGTTTAAAAAGCACAGATAAGGGTGTCCACTTTTCCTTGTTGGGTTCTTCAACCCCAAGTCTTTCAGCAATCTCATTCAATCTTGGTCGAGTAAACGCATCTTTCTGCTGTTTTATTTAGAACATTGTTTTAGTAAACAGCAAACCCAACTGAAGTTTCAAACTAATTCATTGAACTAAAATCTATTAATGGGTTTTCTTGTAGAACATTTTTTATGAGCAACTGAGCGAAGCTAAGGAAAAATTAACATGAAAAGAGAGATGGGTTTACCTGGAAGAGATTGTTGAGCGCGTGTAAGAGGCAAAACTGAAGCTTCTGGCGTTCGTGGTAGATTTGGGTATTGCTCTCGCTTGCCATTTTTCTTCTCCTCTAGAACTAAAATCAACTGCAAACAGAACACAGAAAGAGGATCGAACGAACAAGTAGCTTTGGTTTTCATTTTTTTTTTGTAGGTGGGACCCGCCAACCCGAATAGGCCCATTTCCCTAGGTTCCGCCTAGACTTGGCACGGCTCCGCCTAGGCCGCTTGTTCTTACTGGGCCTATTAGCTTTTAGCTACTTTCAGGGGTTATAGCCCATTACTTAGAAAATGGGGATTCAATTAACTAAACGTGGGTGCTTAATTAGCACAAAACAGTATTTAGTGGGACGAACGAGTACGACCCTGCATAATTAATTGTCTAAGAGTGACATTAGCTTCTAGATTATTAGCTCAAAATTGGTTGAATACACTTGGTTGCTATATATCCCTGCTTTCGACGCGAAGAGTGCACGTCGTGTTGATACACCGTGCACGTCGTGTTGATACACGATATCATGTAGTTGGTATGCATAGTGATCCCAATACACAAATAATTAAGATTATATTGTGTACTTATACTAACGAGCATTTTGATTCTACATACATAAGTTTTACCATTTTAGATTGAGAAACTTTGAGCCTCTTTCAAATCTCTCTCAACAATCTCTTCAGTATTGGGTCGATAACTTAAATTAGGCCGGATTCTCCAAATGAAAACCAACTATTTTAACTTATATGAGGCAGAACACGAAGAGCCATTAATGAGTTGATATAGGTTTTAAGCAGACTTAATCTTGCAGTTGCAATCCTTTATAATTGTGGAACAGAGCCCGTCCAAATTCTTCCTTCAATTCGAGGCCAGTATCTAAGCATTGCATTGCTTGAATTTAGCTCTAGGCGACGGACAAGATGTGTCGCGTAAGAACAACTTTTTGTCTCCTAGGAACCTAGATGATGGAATGCTCATTGCTTAAGTTTCGTCGACTATGAACCGTGACGTAAGTTCTTGGTCGACGAAAAATGACAGTTCATCGACTAGGATAGCTTTTAGCCGACGAAATTTTTTTGACTTTATAAACGGAGATTTCCGTTGACAAACACCTTAAGTGTCGGAACGATATTCGTTATTACTCACACGACGATTCTTCAAGTAATTCGTGACCTAAGATATTTTCCTAGGTGACGAATGTTCTTTTGATCCGTTGCCTATAATTGTAGTTCTAGGCGACAAACTTCTTTTTTCCTTCACGTGAAGGAAAGAGTCACCTTGGATTTGTCTGACCACCCAGAGGATGAAAATCCGCGCCGAGCATCTAAGAGAGGCCGTAAGGAGGACAATGTTGATACAGCTCGATCATCTCGCCAGTACACCTATAACGTCAACCTCGCGCATGAAGTTCCAGACGACCTTATCGACGATGAGCTTGTTACAGTGGACAGGGCCTTACCTTATATTAAATACAAAGAGGGCCGCATGCACTGCAAGTTCCATAATAGCTGGGGACACAGAACCCGCGAGTGCTACCAACTTCTCGAACAAGTCCAGGACTGGCTCGACCTCAAGTATATTCGCTTTGAAGACAAAGGCGGGTTCATGATTGCAACTGCTGACGTTGCTTAGCCTCGTATCGGCCATCGCGTGATCACATTGGACATCTCTCCAAATGTAGGCCCGCGCGAACCGCCAGGTCGAAACTGCAAGAGACCAGCAAATGACTATACCATGCTGGCGAACCAGAGTGGGAACCGTGACCCGGTGAGGCAGTCAGTCACCAGATCCCAGCCCGATCACCTTTCAAGGAAAGATAAGGGCAAAACTATCATGCAGGACGATGAAGCGTCCCCCGATGAGAATTTCCAGCCCATGAGCCCCAAAACTCGCGAAAAGCTGGAACGAAGGATCAAGCGCTTAGAGACGTTCGTCCAATCACATTGGACAGAGGAAGTACCGTCGTCTCCATCTTCAAGCGAAATGGACATATCAGATTCTAGCAGCGAATGCCATGAAAATGAGGCCCCAAGCCCTCGTCAAGGCATTTTATCTGATCCCTACATTCCACCGGCATCCAAATCGACAATCAAGGAAGGGATATGGTACACACAGCAAGGGAAGGCCAGTTACCATCTCCAAATCTAGGAAACGGAAACTCCAAAAGAAGTATGGCAGCATCCTGCGTGCCTTGCGAGCTGTTGACAATGGCGCCATCCGTCCCTCGCAGCTTGCACAGACACTCGAAAGGATGTGGAGAGAAGCTGAAGGTTTGCGAGCTATACTCCAAAGGCCACCTGTCACGCCTCCACGAGTGTGTGTGCAAGTAGCAGATGACCCTGCCCCGAAGGCAAGTGTTTTCTGTCGCCTCATCGTACCACAGCTAGATCCCCATCCTCTAAGGAAAAGACCATCTCCATAGCCAGAAAGGAGAAGGGATCCACAGCCTTCGCGGCGTAGGCCATCACCAGAGTCTGACAGAAGGAGGGAGCCACCAACTTCACCAAGGCGCAGGCATTCGCCAGGGACTGAAAGAAGAAGGGAACCACCTCCTCCAGTAAGGCGAAGACTGTTCGCTACCTCGGAGCCTGAACCAAAGTGCGAGCTACCTCGGTCATCACGGCCCTGGGAAATTCTTCGCCAGGAACCGGAAGCAAGGAAGGAACCACCACGTTCACATTGACGAAAACCACTACCTGACCCAGAGTTGGGGGCCAAGAGGGAACCACAAGTCCCAACCTCTCCTAGAAAAAGGGAAGACGGTTCTGCCAAGGTTCCTTTAGCCATAGGTGAGCAGATAGCTGAGGACAAGCGGTCCTCAACCAAGCTTGTGTGGCAGCCACGACAGCCGGAGACTGAAGCGCCGCCAGTCGCTGAAAGTTCTCCTGCTAGCCCTAACTTCACCCAACATATGGCCCGGCTTCTCGGCGGAAACACACCGGACAACGAAGCCCATTCCGATCCTCGTGTTCCTTTAGACGACGACCAAGAAGAAGGGCAAGAGGAGTCATTCACGTGCAACGTGGTTGAAGTCTCTGCATGGCTTGGGAATGAAGAAGTCAACTCCATGAAGAACTCATTCGCAATGCTTGAAGTCGAACATGGGGTAATTGAGGCTCCGTTGATCCTAGTTCGCGAGCAATTCTCTTTCCATGTTAGGATGGTGTTTTTTATATCTGAGAGATATGCCCTTCCGCCAAACACAACATGCAATGCGGCAGATATTCCAAACCACGTCCTTGACAGTCAAGAACTTCACCAGGCAAGTCTCTAGAACTTTAGGCTTGTTATTTCTACGAGTCAAGGTGGGTCTAGCATCACGGGTCTATACATTCTTCGTGGCTGAATGCTTCGCATCCTACAACATGATTCTAGGCCGCAATTGGATCCATAGAAGCTTCTGCGTGCCTTCCTCTATGCACCAAGAACTCATGGTTTGGGATACAGAGACATGCGAGGCGGTCCTCATCAAGGCGGACCCACGTCCTTTTTCAGTCTCCGCCAACTTCAACGATGTCTGCTATTACAATACTAAGTTGGGCCAGCTGGATGTTCAAGGCATCGACTCCAAAGGTCGCCCATATGGGGTCACGGCCTCCAACCTAACGCGATAGGGACTCATCCAGGCGAATGACGATTTACAACGTCCTCACACCATCGCGGATCCCCTTCAACCCTCTAATGTCTAGTGCGTCCTCAGAAGAAGCACGCGAGGCTGGCGGTTCTTGTGTGAAAGACTCCTTTCATACTGGGCGGAACGCGAAGCCTACGATAAGGTCGCGACAATGGAATACGTGGATGAAATAGTGGACTATACCGACACTAAGAAGGAAGTTATTCAGTTAGCTCTCGCCGCCTTGAACGACACACCACCTCAAGTCCGCGACCCCATCTCACAAGTCGATGTCGGGACTGCAGAGAAGCCCCTCTTCATTTCCATCAATGCTAAACTGGCGGAGGAAGAACGAGAAGAACTGCTCGCCTTACTACGCGAATACAGGGATTGCTTCGCTGAAAGGTATGAAGACATGCCCGGTTTGTCTCCAGACTTGGTCTGTCACCGGCTGCCTACTTATCCTGACAGATGTCCAGTCCGCCAGGATGGAAGATTCATACGAACTGAGACCCAGATCACGGTCAAGGAGGATATTGAGAACATGCATCGATCGCGTATCATTTGCGTGGCTAAATACAATGAATGACTGTCCAATGTAGTTCCTGTCCATAAAAAGAATGGCAAAATGCGTGTTTACGTTGATTACCGAGACCTCAACAACGCCACGCCTAAGGATATATACCCCATGCTCGTTGCTGACCTCCTCATTGATGCGGCTGCGGGGCATGAAGTGCTATCCTTTATGGATGGAACCGCTGGATACAACCAGATTCCCGTTGCCGAAGAAGATTGCCACAAGACCGCTTTCCGTTGTCCAGGGTTTGCAGGCGCGTTTGAGTATGTTGTCATGCCTTTCGGACTCAAGAACGTGGGGGCAACATATCAGTGCGCTATGAATCTCATCTTTCATGACATCTTGGGTAAATTGATTGAAGTCTACATTGACGACATAGTGGTCAAAACCAAAACGCGGGCGACACACGTCGAAGACCTCCGACAGGTTTTTATACTGATGCGACGACATAACCTGAAGATGAACCCCGCCAAATGTGTATTCTTCGCGGAAGCAGGTGACTTCCTAGGATTCTTAGTCCATCAAAGGGGCAACGAGATCTCTAAAGACAAGGCGCATGCGGTAATAAATGCCTCACCTCCTACAACTAAGAAGGAGCTCCGACAACTGATCGGGCAAATCAACTTTATTCATCGTTTCATTTCAAACGCTGCAGGGAAGGTTCAACCCTTTTCACCCTTTCTAAAGCTCCAGGGGGCAACCGAGTTCGTATGGGAGCCACAGCACCAAGAAGCTTTTGATCGTATCAAGAACTACCTGGCGAACCCGTCGGTATTGGTTCCTTCTCCCCCTGGCATTCCACTTAAACTCTACATTGCCGCTGGTGATTTATCCATTGGCGGACTCTTGGCACAAGACGATGAAAACGGGGTTGAACACGCCATTTACTATCTTAGCAGGGTGCTAACTGATTGTGAGACGCGCTATTCTCCAATGGAGAAGTTGTGTCTCGCCCTATTCTTTGCAGGTTGCAAACTCCGCCACTACATGCTGGCCTTTATCACAGTGGTGATCGCTCAGTCTGACCTTGTCAAATACATGCTTTCCTGCCCTATACTACGCGGGAGCATAGGCAAATGGATATTGGCTTTGTCCGAGTTTTCCTTGAAATATGTCCCTCAAAAAGCAGTCAAGGGACAAGCCATAGCGGACTTCCTCGCTCACCACCCACCAACCGAGTTAACAGCGTTCCGCGAGCTAGAATTCACCGCCATTTCCCTTACTCCATGGACTCTTTACATTGATGGTTCACGTACTGAACTCGCCGCAGGTGCCGGAATCGCCATTGAGAATCCCGCAGGCGATCGCTTCTCTTACTCTTTCCAGCTGGACTTCAAATGTACGAATAATCAGGCGGAGTACGAGGCGCTCATCATAGGACTGGAGATTTTGTTGGACTTAGGGGTCCGCGAGGTTCAAGCCTTTGGAGACTCTTTATTGGTCGTCAACCAGTTGGTGGAAAAGTTCAAATGCTTGAGTTTGTCCATTGAGCCCTATCTACGGAAAGCATTTGACGTATTGAACCGCTTCAATGACGTCCACATTGAACACATTCCGCGCGAGTTTAACTTCGTGGCGAATGAGCTCGCTTAGGTTACCTCTGGCCTCAGCTGTTGCAGATGCTCTTAGACCTTATTGATGCTCTTAGATGCAGATGCTCTTAGACCTTATTGATGAGGATTGGCGTCTACCGTTCATCGCCTACCTCACGAACCCTCATGATGCCACTTATTCCCGTCAGATGCGGTTCCTCGCCCTTAATTTTGTGCTGCTCAAAGGCGAGCTTCACCGGCGCGGCGAAGACTGTAATGACTTCTGCTGCGTATATGGCAGTGAAGCGAAACGACTAATGCGCGAGGTTCATTCAGGGGTTTGTGGCTCGCATAAGGCAGGCCCAAAGATGCATTGGTTAATCCGTCGCCATGGCTACTATTGGCCCACAATTCTCAAGGATTATATTACTTTCGCCAAGGGGTGTCAGGATTGCCAAGGTCACGGACCAGTGCAACACATTCCCAATATTCCGTTGCAACCAATTATCAAGCCATGACCAGGTTGAGGATGGGCGATAGACTTCATAGGCATCATCCATCCCCATTCCTCGGAACAACACAAGTTCATCATTGTGGCCAACAATTTCTTTACCAAGTGGGTTGAAGCCGAGCCACTCAAGGTTGCCTCCGCGACCTCGGTTCGCAATTTTATCTTCTGCAACATTATCTCCTGCTTTGGTATTCCGGAATGCATTGTGACAGATCGGGGGGGCTGTTTTCATGGCCGATTCTGTAGTCACATTCCTTATTGGTTATGGTATCAAGTTCTTGCATTCCACACCTTTCTATGCACAGTCTAATGGTCAGGCAGAGGCAAGCAATAAGGTTATCCTTGGTATCTTGCGCAAGATGCTAGAGTTGAACCCTCGCGTCTGGCATTTAGAACTTTATCATACTTTATGGGCTTACCGGACTTCCAAGCGCGGTCCGACAGCTACTACCCCATATGCTCTCATGTTTGGTCACGATGTTGTCCTTCCTCTCGAGGTTCACGTCGCCTCGCTTCGCGTCCAGGAACAACATTAGTTGATAGGTGACGATTACGTCCAAGCGATGTGGCAAGAACTTGAAGACCTAGACGAACACCGCATCACTACATTCAACAATCTCATCCTTGAGAAGCAGCGCATTGCGCGGTCCTATGACAAAGTTACCCGTGGTCGGAGCTTTGCCAAGGGCCAAACGGTGTGGCGAGCCGTGTTACCATTAGGAGAGAAGACCAAAGGCCGTGGGAAATGGTCTGCGCGGTGGGAAGGATCCTTCATTAATGGCATATTGCCTAAAGGGGCATTCCATTTGCGTAACCTTGATGGCACGCTCCATCCCAATCCTATCAACGGACGTTTCTTGAAACGCCATATTGCTAGCGTATGGGAGCGCGCTGATCCTTCACCATCTGCCCCGCGTGACCTGTCAAATTAAGACGTTAATCAATAATAAACCCTATCGTAGTAGTATATGCAAGTAGGGTATCGTTCTAGGCCGGGGACACTAGGGAAGAACTTATTTCTGCAAAACAAATTAGTTAGCAATATTCACACAAATATATACATAAAGAATAATATGGGGGTTTGGTTCGGCAATATGGATTAAAACAGAAAATAAACAAAACAAATATTTACATACATGGTCACTTTACCGTTTAAGCAAATAGCAAGACAAAACACCGATTAGTAAACAAGTAGTCTTAAGAAACAATCAAGTTACTTCATCTAAGTTTTCACAAGTGTAAACTAATTCCAACCTCTAAGACTCTCTCAAGTTGTACAAGAAACTTCCTATCGGCCTGAATCTAGACATATGTGACACCCCTGTTTGAGATTTCCTACCGGCCTAAAACAAACAAGAATTCACTTACCGTTCTTGAGTCGGTTAGAGACATACTCGTTAGCAATGGCGTCACCCATCCTCGAACCTATGCAAGTTATTCACCCTAACAACCCTTGGCAACACTTAGAACTAAAAGTTTCCTACCGGCCTAAATTTAGTCTAAGTATTACGGCTTATTAGACACCCCCCTAATAGTCAACTTGAGGCCACCAAATTAACTAAGGTTCGACTTCATGCTCAGGTGATAACTAATCAATTTAACACTTGTTAATAACCTAAATTTCGTATCCTAACAGATTCTTAATCCTAGCATGCATACTAATTCGTTACATGACAAACATGTTCATATCAAATCACAAAGAAGAGTCATAAACACATGCATCATATAAAACCTAAAAATCCAGAAAATATATATCAATAAAATCATTGTTCTTACACAGATAATATACATACACAACCTTGATGTATCCATCTCTAACCTACCTATTTAGATAGGCTAGGATGGTGGGAGGCAGTCGGCAAAGTGGATGGATGCAGTCGGCAAAGGCTGTGTTGCGGCAAAGGGATGGCGGCTGTGTTTGTGTATTTTCTGTGTGTGGAGGGTTTTTAGGTAGAGTTTAGGCTAGCTATAAACTTAAGGCAGATAAAGGACCACTTAACTATACATACAACAGCCCTATTTATACAGAAACTAAGGGAGAAAACCCTAGCTGAATCGGCAAGGAAACCTTGTCCTATTACAAATAGGTTTCCTAGTTGCTCCATGATTCCTTCTTTAATGCAGCTTCTTATCCGAATTTGGACTCCTTCTTCTGATTTTTTGGACCTTCCTACATGTTTATGGATCAATGTAGGCCTCATGTATGAAATCTTGGGCTTTGATGGCAGCCAAAACCAGTGATAGGTCCGGCAAGGTCAGCTTTCCCGGTTTGACCGGGAAACCTTACACTTAACCAAAATATGGCTGCCTTGATGCTTCTTCGTATTTTCTTCTTTTTTCCAGCTTCCTAACACTTCATTAAGGTCTTGATACATCTCTTGACAAATTTGGGAAGCCTTTTGTTGAAGAATCATCTCCCAAAACTCGTTAGACAACTTAGGCAGTTTTTGCCCAGTTTTGCAGCCTGACCTCTGTCCACTGTTTTGCTCATAACTCCTTCGTCGCAACTCCGATTTCTGCGATCCAAATGGGGTTGAAAAGTAGACACACGCAGCTTTGATTCCATATGTGGCACGCCTTCTAACTCCTCCTGGAACTCTAGATATGAATTTTTGAAGTTGATGTACGTTTTCTGGCAGATTCTGTCCGAGAGCAAAACAATGTCCAAAAGTGTTTTCTCTTTTCCGTGGCCTCACTTGTTGTCATTCATGAGTCCGTTCATCATGATTCTCGATATGTTAAGCGTATTTACCTGTCTTCTGCACATTTAAACAAAATACATCAAAACTGACAAGGTAACAAAATAACGAATCATAATAAAACGTCCAAGTGATAGTCCAAAAACGGTTTTCATCATTTAAGTGCAATTTTCTGTATAAAAACGGCTAGTAGTCACAACTCTACAGAAAAACCCTCTTGACTCTAAAATAAGTAAAAACGACTATACTAAGGCACAAACAAAGTATAAATGGGGGTGAAAATACATTAAGAACATGGCGTAAAACACACTTATCAAACTACCCCACACTTAAGCTTTGCTAGTCCCTTAGCAAACTGACTCTAACTAAAAGTTAAAACAAAAACAAAAAACGACACTAACAAAAACTCTAATACCCTTAAGAAATTTTTTTTTGTCTCAGATTCTTAAGTATGCATAATTTCAAGTTTAAATATTCAAGTGAAAAGCACAATTGCAAAAGTTCATAAACTTGTAATATAGCATGAAAAGGTGAGAGATTCGATATTCTTAAGTAAAACATGTTTGAAATTTTGATCATCCTCACTTAGGTATACTCTCTTATTTTTTTACTCGAAAAAGGGTACTCTCTTAAAAGTATATGCAAGAGAAAAGATGATAAATAACAAGTAACTTGCATATTTCAAGAAATAAAAGCTCTTTTGAGAATAACGTTTTTCATGGAAAAACCTCATTTAATAACTAAGTGCAATAATGGACCAAAACCATATGCTTACTTATATGAAATTCTCCACAAATCAAGTTTAGTCATCTTAAGAATCATGAAATAATCTCAAGGGTTGTAATGAGGCTTGGTTTCATAAGGTAGGAATTTTTTTGGATATAAGTGGTGTTTATCAAACAAGACTTAGGCAAATTTCAACTCCATCCTCCTTATGTCTCCACTCCATGAACAGGACAAAGGTCAAATATAACGTTCTTGGACCTTCAAATAATTACAACTCCACATTCATGAAAACACTATAAAAACTTATGCCTTAGACTTTTTCTTTCATACTTGTCCGAAATTCTTCTTTTCTTTTGCCGATTTCTTTTCTTCTCTTTTTTTTTTTCTTTTGTTTCTTTTTTTTTTCTTTTGTTTCGGCAACTTCTTTTGCAATACATTTTTTTTTATTTCGGACAAGACATATTTTGGCATATAACAATATAAAACAATGGTGTATCAACCCCACACTTCAACTCTTCCCCACACTTGTTCTTTAACATCACGGCACAGCTTGATCGAAAATTCTTTGCCAAGTCTTGACAACAAGGTAAAGATAATCTATACTAAGCTCAGGAATTCTGTTTAAGGGTGATGAAAGAAAAGGCATAATGTAGGCTCAAAGGGGTTTAACTAAGGAGTCCCACGACGGGCACAAAAATGGGCAAAGGCTTATTTTGGCTTTGGTGGTCATCCTAATTGAGATTAATTTCAATCCTATTCAAAATCAGAACAAGTTATGATTATAAAGCTTTGAAAATCACATAAATAAGTTCTAGTAAATTCTAGAGTCCATTAAACAGCTATAGCACATTGTTATTGAATAATGAAAATAATGAGGCTTTACGTGAATTTTCAAAGGATATGGAATTTAATCACTCAAAAAGAAAGTATATTAGGCTCAAAATCTCACAAAGGTTGTTATGGAAACAAAATAACAAAACATGCAAACTTTTCTTTCAAAAATCTCAAGTGTTCATACTTTACAAAATTCATGAAAAGTTGCAATTTTCTTAAGATAAATGTTCAACCATCCATTATGCATTTTAAAAGATAATTTTCATCATAGACATTCTAAGGGTATAAGACTCAAAACAATTAAAAATATGTTAAAAATAAAACAAACTCGAAATAAAAACAAAACAAAAAATCGGAATTTTAAAAGAGCTAAAAAAAATAAAATATACATTTATTATGTAATCTCTACCCCACACTTAGAAAATTACATTGTCCTCAATGTAAGCTCAAAATTATGTATAATTTTCTAAGTATGGATCGAAAACACATAATAAATATATAAAAATATCAACAATAACAGTGAATGGATTAAGAAATTCAAACTCTCGGTGATGGCTCCTCCACAGCTACGGTTGAAATGAGTTGCCTCTCATGCAGCGCTTAATGTTTATAGTCTGTCAGCCTAGACTCTTCTTCCTTCTCCTTGAAAAGTGGCGTCATCCCCACAATAAGGCTCGGCATGGCTACTTGCTTCATCTTGAATGGCACTTGGATGTCTCATGGCGTCAAAGATGTTGAACTTAATGACTTCGCCATCAAACTCCATAGTCAAATTACCCCCAACCACATCGATATTGGTCCTTGCGGTTCTAATGAAGGGTCTTCCTAGCAAAAGTTGTGTCGAATCATCAACTGACTCCTCCATTTCCAATACATAAAAGTCTGCAGGGAATATCAGGTGATTAACCTGCACAAGGACATCCTCCACATACCCCTGAGGGTATTTGCTTGATCGATCCGCCAATTGGATCACTACGTCATCATGTTGAAGTGGACCAAGACCTAGAGACAAGTAAACAGAGTAGGGCATGACATTAATGGAAGCCCCTAGATCAAGCATCACTTTCTCAAACCTTGTAGTGCCGATGACAACTGGAATTGAAAAGCTTCCTGGATCCTTAAGCTTTGGTGGCATCTTGCGTTGTAGCACGGCGGACACGGTCTCGCTCATGCTCATAACCTTTATCTCCCTTGTGTGTCTTCTTGTGGTGCAAAGCTCCTTCAAAAACTTTGCATACTTCGGTACTTGTTTAATACACTCCAACAAGGGGATGTTGACATTCACCTTTCGAAAAACATCCAACACTTCTTCGTCGGACTTGGCTTGCTTGCTCTTGGTGAAACGTGAGGGGAAGGGTATACAACAAGTGCTCGGCATGGCTGCATCTTTGGCAGCCGAATGTCTTCCTTCCATGGCAGCAGGGTCTTTCTCAAGAGCCCTTTTCTTCATAGCTTCCAAGTCTCCCTTGCTTGGCTTAGCTTGCTTGTGTTGCTCGGTACCTTGATCTCGATGTTGTGTAGGCTCGGCAGTCCCTTGCTCGGCTGTTCCTTGCTCGGCATTCCTCCCACTTGGCTCGACATTCCCACCTTGCATGGCAACATGTTCATGCTCGGCAGCCCCTTGGTTGGCATTCCTTTGCGCGGCAGCTCCTCCACACACGGCATCATCATCATCACCCCAATCGAGCACAATAACAAGTTCAATTTCACTTAAGCACATATCGTTGGCAACCTAATAAAGTTGCTAGTTCATTTTATTAACTCTTAACTTCATGGTACGTGGAGCAGGGAAGACCACTATGCAATGAGCTTGTATAGCTCAAGGTAGTGTTTTGCTTCGTCCTATATACCATGAAAATCTAGACCAATTTCAAAATTGAAGTTAGAATGCCCATATGCCAAGTTGCTTTCTAAAATCTAAAGCAAGGTGATGCTACGGCCCGAGCTTTTGACTAGGTCGAGCGGATTCCGTGGTTTCAGAAGGCAAGTGTCAATGTCACGGAGGGCGAACCCCCTACAAGAACCAGGCAGGACTCGTTTGTGATCAAGGAGGCGGACCCCTATCGACCCCTTCACCGAGAAGAGTGGTCAGTCATGATCTTGAGATCCAATTGAACAAACCTGAATTCCATATCTATGACAGAACGGCCCCTTACTCAGCTAGGAACAAACTCGGATCCCTAGATCAGTCACCTTATGTTAATCAAAGCCGCCCTCAACCTCAAACAAGCTAAGTTGCCTTTAAGAGTCAAGGACTCGAAGAAGCATCGCTCAAAAGAAGGGTTTAGGCTAAGATTAACACAAGTGGCTCCACCTGACATGTTTGACTTTAGAAATTACAAAACATCTTAACATATAAAAACCATAACTTCAAATATTACCTAAGTATTTACTAAGGTGTCGACATGGCATATAAATACAAGAAAGAACTCGGCACATATATTGCAATAAACATATACCACACTTCGGCACCTATATAAGAGAAAACAAAGAATAGTTAGTCACAAATATACAAAATAAATCCTTTTTAGCATCCCCGGCAACGGCGCCAAAAATTAACCTGTCGCACAGCAAACACAAGTTAGTACATGTAAGTCCCCGGCAACGGCGCAAAAAATTTACCTGTCAAATTAAGACGTTAATCAATAATAAACCCTATCGTAGTAGTATATGCAAGTAGGGTATCGTTCTAGGCCGGGGACACTAGGGAAGAACTTATTTCTGCAAAACAAATTAGTTAGCAATATTCACACAAATATATACATAAAGAATAATATGGGGGTTTGGTTCGGCAATATGGATTAAAACAGAAAATAAACAAAACAAATATTTACATACATGGTCACTTTACCGTTTAAGCAAATAGCAAGACAAAACACCGATTAGTAAACAAGTAGTCTTAAGAAACAATCAAGTTACTTCATCTAAGTTTTCACAAGTGTAAACTAATTCCAACCTCTAAGACTCTCTCAAGTTGTACAAGAAACTTCCTATCGGCCTGAATCTAGACATATGTGACACCTCTGTTTGAGATTTCCTACCGGCCTAAAACAAACAAGAATTCACTTACCGTTCTTGAGTCGGTTAGAGACATACTCGTTAGCAATGGCGTCACCCATCCTCGAACCTATGCAAGTTATTCACCCTAACAACCCTTGGCAACACTTAGAACTAAAAGTTTCCTACCGGCCTAAATTTAGTCTAAGTATTACGGCTTATTAGACACCCCCCTAATAGTCAACTTGCGGCCACCAAATTAACCTAAGGTTCGACTTCATGCTCAGGTGATAACTAATCAATTTAACACTTGTTAATAACCTAAATTTCGTATCCTAACAGATTCTTAATCCTAGCATGCATACTAATTCGTTACATGACAAACATGTTCATATCAAATCACAAAGAAGAGTCATAAACACATGCATCATATAAAACCTAAAAATCCAGAAAATATATATCAATAAAATCATTGTTCTTACACAGATAATATACATACACAACCTTGATGTATCCATCTCTAACCTACCTATTTAGATAGGCTAGGATGGTGGGAGGCAGTCGGCAAAGTGGATGGATGCAATCGGCAAAGGCTGTGTTGCGGCAAAGGGATGGCGGCTGTGTTTGTGTATTTTCTGTGTGTGGAGGGTTTTTAGGTAGAGTTTAGGCTAGCTATAAACTTAAGGCAGATAAAAGACCACTTAACTATACATACAACAGCCCTATTTATACAGAAACTAAGGGAGAAAACCCTAGCTGAATCGGCAAGGAAACCTTGTCCTATTACAAATAGGTTTCCTAGTTGCTCCATGATTCCTTCTTTAATGCAGCTTCTTATCCGAATTTGGACTCCTTCTTCTGATTTTTTGGACCTTCCTACATGTTTATGGATCCATGTAGGCCTCATGTATGAAATCTTGGGCTTTGATGGCAGCCAAAACCAGTGATAGGTCCGGCAAGGTCAGCTTTCCCGGTTTGACCGGGAAACCTTACACTTAACCAAAATATGGCTGCCTTGATGCTTCTTCGTATTTTCTTCTTTTGTCCAGCTTCCTAACACTTCATTAAGGTCTTGATACATCTCTTGACAAATTTGGGAAGCCTTTTGTTGAAGAATCATCTCCCAAAACTCGTTAGACAACTTAGGCAGTTTTTGCCCAGTTTTGCAGCCTGACCTCTGTCCACTGTTTTGCTCATAACTCCTTCTTCTCAACTCCGATTTCTGCGATCCAAATGGGGTTGAAAAGTAGACACACGCAGCTTTGATTCCATATGTGGCACGCCTTCTAACTCCTCCTGGAACTCTAGATATGAATTTTTGAAGTTGATGTACGTTTTCTGGCAGATTCTGTCCGAGAGCAAAACAATGTCCAAAAGTGTTTTCTCTTTTCCGTGGCCTCACTTGTTGTCATTCATGAGTCCGTTCATCATGATTCTCGATATGTTAAGCGTATTTACCTGTCTTCTGCACATTTAAACAAAATACATCAAAACTGACAAGGTAACAAAATAACGAATCATAATAAAACGTCCAAGTGATAGTCCAAAAACGGTTTTCATCATTTAAGTGCAATTTTCTGTATAAAAACGGCTAGTAGCCACAACTCTACAGAAAAACCCTCTTGACTCTAAAATAAGTAAAAACGACTATACTAAGGCACAAACAAAGTATAAATGGGGGTGAAAATACATTAAGAACATGGCGTAAAACGCACTTATCACCGCGCTGACTGTCCATAGTGCTCAGCGCCATCGCGCTAGCCCTCTGCCGCCTCCCACTAGGGGGCAACAAGATTGGGACATATTCCAGAGGCCCTAAAATTAAATTTTACATGCAATTTAGTCGTGCTAATTTGTTGGTCTCCTCTTTTCATTTCAACATAAACGTGCAAGGTCTAACCAACTGATCAGTACAAGATTGAGGCCTATTCCAGAGGCCCTAAATTAAAGGTTACATCAACTCAGTCTGACCATTTTTCACCTCAACGGAAGGTTTGCGCCTAGCGAAGGAAGGTTCATGCATGGGGGGAAAAATGACATGCGAAGCAAATTAGAGATCTCTTAAGTTTCCCTTGCAGCCTATACACGCGGGCATCAAGGCGAAGTCCGTTTCTCTCAATGGTTCGTTAAACTTCTATTCATTAGCGAGATGACTCGGTTCGCTGTGCCAATCTTACATTGGGATACTCACCCGCTCGCGACATGTTCAATATGGCCTTTTCGCTTAGACAACCCAAGCTCAAGGCCTAGGGGCAATGTTTGAGCCAAAAGACATTTTTATGCAAATAATAATACTTTACTAGACTGTAAAATGTCTATGTGGATATTAATTACTTCCCTAGCCGTTGTCAGCCGGCAAGCCCAAGTTCTTTAAAGTTTACAAATAATGGCTCGCCAGTAAGACCACGCGAGATGAATTACAAAGTCCGCACGCGGAATGACTCCGCGTTGACTAACATATCTCTCGCGCTTTCAAGCACAAAACAGATCTAGCGCGCTTTCAGACACAAAACAGGGCTCGCGCGGTACACACGGTTCGCGAGGGATGAATTACTTGTTGACTTCGTTAGTTCGCGAGGTAGACATATGTGGAGTTCGCGAGGTAGCCTTTTAATCGTTTTAGACTTTTACCAGTCTTTGACACGCTTTGGGCCAATCTATGTGGCCCTTATTAATTAAAAAGCCCTCTTTTTGGCCCGCGAGCTGCAATAGCCCGCGAAGTGAAATTGAGATGCAGGAGTCCGCGGTCCACATGAGCTATTAGCTTTCTACATGGACTGTGGCACCCCGCGGGATAAGGATTACTTTTAATTCCGCTTCGCATGGAAGTCCAAGCTTTTTCCTATGCGGACTGTGCGAACTGGATATGTGTCGCATAAGGATTGGTCTGCATGGGAGGAATAGTGCCCTTATGCTTTACATTGCAGAGTCTGACTTGGATTCTGATTATCTTTCTTTTGCTGCAAGTAGAGTTCCAATTATATAAGAGGTTCGAAAGCTTACAGAAAGCTTTATCTCTCTCAACATAATCAAACAAACACAAACAAACTGCAACACAGTTTCTTTCGAGCTACCTCGAAACCCTAACCCTAAGCGCACCGCCGCTTAGGATCTTTCAGAGCTCTCCGGACTCTACCCCGATTCCACTGAATCTTCCCTATAGTTGCTATGCTCACGCTGCCGTGAGTATCGACCGTCTTGTGCTCGTGAATTCCTCATCTGAGGTGGCACCTGGAACCCCTTTCTGCCTGATTCAAGAAGTCAAGACCTTTTCCTCGTCCGCGAGGTGGCACGCCCGCAACACTCCCCCTTTCTCTTTGTTCGCTATTCACCTCTCTTTGTTCGCTCCGTACGCTGAGGATCATGGCCAAAACATGATTGTCCCACTGTCAGCTAGAAATTCAATTTCGCCATGAGACATCTACACAAATATGTGAAACTAATTAGTCTTAGATCAAGACAAGACGAACACTCTAATTAAACATAGAGGGGTTAATTAGGAATTTAAACCAAGTTGGAACCCGAATGAGTGCAATTACGCGACATATGCATGAAAATCACTTTCGTGAAATCATAGTTTGTGGCCGGCCTAGAGGCTTGGCAGCAGCACCAAAAGTGCGCTAGCAGCGCTGGCGGATGGCAAGGACCCGCTAGGGGCTCACAGGGGCTCGGCAGCGCGCTTAGCGCATTCGGCAATGCGGCAGGGCGCGGCCGAGGGCCTATCTGCGCACGGGACACGCTGGGGCGCTGTTAGGGCGAGGCACGTCAGGGGCGCACAGGGGCTTGTTCGGGGCTCGGTCGACGCGCAGTAGCGTAGGGTGCGGCAGGGGCGCGGTCGGGGCTCATCTGGGGCTCAGTGAAGCTCAATGGCACTCAATGACACGTAGGGGTGCAACAAGGGGGCTCAGCAGGGACTCGCTAGGGGCACGTTGCCAACATTGATGTGCGGCAAGTCTCGACAGCTTTCAGCAGGGGCCTCTTAGGGGCTCATAGCCAGCACTAGGGCTCGGCATGCTGAGGTAGGGACCCTCTAGGGGCTCAGGCAACTGCCTAGAGTAGATAGTGCACATCAAGGACGCTTAGAGGCTCCTTAGGGGTGCTGCAACACTGCCAATACACGACAACTTGCTGCCTTGGTGTATTTTTGCCGATTTTTCGCAATTGTTCTCATGTTTGGCCATTCTTTATACCATAACCAATTCAAGGACCACAAACACATATGGATTTAGCATGTTTGCCATGTAATGAAGCGTTTAGCTTTGTGCAATTCAAACCAATCATAAGGGAATGAAATTCTCAATCCATTCAACACATTTGAATATAAAGGAGAGATTTTATTAATGCAAACTGAAAAATACATCAAATGATGTCTAATTCCATAAAAACTGACTGAAAAGTCAAAATAACTATGGCTAAATAAGTGCCAAACAGAAAATAGCAGAGAAAAAACATCTAATCAAAATAGTTTAATCAACATCCGTAACATCCATGTGTGTAGGACTAGCTTGCTTCTTAGCTATGAAATCTGCTATGGTGAGATTGGTGGAAGGCTCAGCACCAATGTCATCTCCCCCAGTAAAGTTAGCTTCTTAAGCCAAGTACTGCTTGTGTCTTCTGTATGTATCTGTAGCGTCCTTGCTGGCACGACAATCTTCGTGCATATGGGCATTAGAGCATCATTGAAAGCAAGGAAGACCATGGAGCTAAGTTGAATGCAATAGAAGTTGGTGGATGGTTTGCCATCTTGCCGGCAACGCTGGAAACTGTACATCATGTACGTAATCAAAGCTGAAATTCAAGTCATCCCACAGTTTTTTGGGATCCATTATCATCAGATATTGCATCTTCAATTCCTTATGGATATAGCGCCTCAGGAACATGAGGGCTTGAGCTTTGATCATCTCACTGGGAACCACATCTGGGCCACCAAGAAGAAAAATAGTGGAAGTAAATCATTTTCCGACGAACAATGGTGTAACATTGAATGCCTATTGAAGGTAATTATTGCCTCATAGCAGTCATCTACAAAAGACAAGGGGATTGGAATTAGTGAACCAATGATGTGGTCATAAAATCGATGCAAATAAAAGTATGTGACACGTAATCGCAGTTACAATTGATTCTTCCTTTGTAGGCGACACTCACAGTTGTCGCAGCGACGCGTAATCGCAATAGCAAATATATGGTGATACGTATGTCGCAGTTACAAAGTTTAATAGAGGATGGGAGCCCAAAAAAACTGTCAAATCCTATTCCATCCTCAAAACCCAATCCCGTCATAGAGAGGGGATAGATGGAAAGACTACTAAGCTTGAACTATGAATTGAAATTCGGAAAGCATTAACTTTAATTAAAAATTTACCTCTGATGAGTTTGAGTCGATTGCAGGCTTCGATCGAGGGTTGGGAACCTTTCTGGCTTTCCTTGGAAGATGAGCAATCTTGAAATCTTTAGTTTCTAGAGGCTGCTGAGAGGAGAAACAACCTTTCACCTACTTATGCTTTGAGTTTGGAGCTGAAATTTTGAAAGGAGGAGCACCACTGGAAGAGGAAGCTGCTGTCCAAAAATTAGGTCAATCGGAGCACTGGAAGGAGGTGAACCGGTGGTTGGATATGGCAGCGGTCTGGAAACTTCCGATGGCCGATTCAGGAACCATCCGGTCGATTCTCAGGGTGAGACTGGTGGGGTTGGAACCGGGACGTCGAGGGTGTTGGGTTTCCAACCCATGTGTTTTTCCTAAGATGTTTTGTCTTAGAGTATGGTATTCCAATAAGGAAATGATATCTTTATTGATGATGATATACCTGTAATCTTGGTTGATTACAGAGAAGGAATGAGGCATTATTGCCTACCACTAATAGGAATATGATTTCCTATTTGGTGAAGAGATCTGAAGATCCTTATGGCTATATAAGGAGGGGTTCAGCTCTAGGGTTTTGTATCGCAGAGACAAAGAGCAAAGTGTGTTTCATTCTCGGTTAGAGGGTGAGAGAGGGTAGAGAGGAGAGAGATAGGAAGAGAAGAGAGATTCCTTGTTTTCTTATACTTTCTGGTGTACCCATTATTAATATAGTGGAGAGTGTTTTATGCCGGTGGACGTAGGCAAAAGTTTTGCTGAACCACCTTAAATCTGTGTTCTTTATGTCTTATCTCTGTGGTTGTTTCTCTTGGTTTGTTGTGTTCTTTTGGGGTTCCTTGACATACATAATTGGCCGATATCCCAACAATGGTATCAAGAGCGGGGTTAGCCTGTAGATCCAAGGTTTGATTCGGCAGGTTTGGTGTTGTCAAGATGAGTGAAGACAAAGGCACAATGATCAAACTCACCCACACGAATTGGGTGACGTGGAAGCCAAGAATAGGGGATATCCTTTATTGTAAGGATATGCATGAGCCTATTGAAGGTGTGGCTGGCAAGCCTGCAGATATGGCGGATGACAAGTGGCGAAAGTTGCATCGAAAAACTATTGGCACGATAAGACAATGGGTAGATGATTCTGTCTTTCACCATGTGTCGAAAGAAACTGATGTGGAAGAACTCTGGAAGAAATTGGAATCCCTCTTTGAGAAGAAGACCGCTGCGAAGAAAGCTTTCCTTTTCAAAGAGATAATCAACATGAAGTTCAATGAGGATAAAAGTGTTGCTGTACACTTGAATGATTTCTAGAATATGACCAATCAGTTGACGACAATGGGTATGAAGATTGGCGATGAGATACTAGCATTTTTCTTTCTAGGGACTTTGCCGGACAGTTGGGAGACTTTCGTGGTGACCTTGGCTAATTCTGCGTCTGATGGTGTATTGTCTATGGATACCGTTAAGAACAACATGCTTAACGAAGAAACAAGGAGAAAAGTTGTTGTTATAGACGATGGGCACGGAAGATCCCTTGTTGTAAAGGGTAGAGACAAGAATTTAGGTCTAAGGTTTAGTGGCACATGTCACTACTGTGGTGAGAAGGGCCACATAAAGCGGATGTGTCAAAAGTGGAAACAAGACAAAAAAGGGCAACTACCAAGATGATGAAGATAATGGCCTGGCTTTACTGTTACTATCTTGGGGGAGCTTCTCACTGTTCAAGAATGTCTGTATGTTGGTGACAAGGGTCATGATTGGTTCGTGGATACCGGTGCAAGTTGTCATGTTACTTCCAACTTGAAGCTCTTTACTACATACGAAGCAAGCGACTTTGGGATATTGAAGATGGGTAATAGAGGCTGGTCTAAGATTTCGGGAATGGGAGACATTTGAATTGAGACTGATCTTGGTTGCTTTATGACATTGAAGGATGTGAGGCACGTTTCTGATTTGCGTGTCAACATACTGTTGCAAGTGCTCTTGACAGACAAGGTTTTCACCAGTATATTGGTGATGGAAAGTGGAAGCTTATTAATGGGTCGTTGGAGGTTGCTAGAGGAGGTCTATGTTGTTCCTTGTACAAGACACATAGCTTGGTGTACAAAGATGACTTGAGTGCAATGGGTGATACTTCTTCGGGCGCATGGCACCAGAGTGATGGCCATATAAGGAAGAAAGGCGTTCTGGAAAAGTTGTCCCATATTTCCTTTTCCAATGGTTGTTCTGACCAGGAAGAAGATGGTCAAGAGTTGTTCCACCACTGGGGACATGGTGATGAGTTGTTCGATCAGGGGGAGCTGCACGCTCCAACCACATAATTCTGCATCAAGTTAGCTTGGGCGGACTCCTGGTAATGGAGTCACACTAGTGTTCCTCCCTCATGATTTGGAGAGGGAGATTGTTGGGTTTCCAGCCCATGTGTTTTTCCTAAGATGTTTCATCTTAGAGTATGGTATTCCAATAAGGAAATGATATCCTTATTGATGATGGTATATCTGTAATCTTGGTTGATTACAGAGAAGGAAGAAGGCATTATTGTCTACCACTAATAGGAATATGATTTCCTATTTGGTGAAGAGATCTGAAGATCCTTATGGTTATATAAGGAGGGATTCAGCTCTAGGGTTTTGTATCGCAGAGACAAAGAGCAAAGTGTGTTCCATTCTCGGTTAGAGGGTGAGAGAGGGCTGAGAGGAGATAGATAGGAAGAGAAGAGAGAGTCCTTGTTTTCTTATATATACTTTCTGGTGTACCCATTATTAATATAGTGGAGAGTGTTTTCTGCCGGTGGACGTAGGCAAAAGTTTTGTTGAACCACCTTAAATCTGTGTTCTTTGTGTCTTATCTATGTGGTTGTTTCTCTTGGTTTGCTGTGTTTTTTTTTTTGGGTTCCTTGACATACATAATTGGCCGATATCCCAACAGAGGGTTGTCTGTGGACATGAAATTCCGGCCGTGGACAGAGGAAAATCCAGCCAGAAATCGAGAAAAATGAAACTAGCAAATTAGGGTTTTGGGAAAAGTTTGGGTTTTTGAAGGTTTTAGGGTTTTTCGGGATGGTTAGCCTATTATTTCTTGGTTATATATGGTACCAAGTCTGATAACATGTTATAGAGTATGAAAATACGAGGAAAAAAAATCTACTTATTTATTGATAGATTGACCTTTATATAAGCGTTACATAGAGGTAGGAATGTAAATTTCTATAAGGGTTGCCACTTTTGAAGTCGTTCAAGTTCAACAAGGAGTGGTGCAGATTCTCTGATGATGAGTCTGACTCTGAAGAGAGTGAGCCAGATCAGCATGATGCGTATGACTTTGATCATCATGATGCGTACGACTTTGATGATGATTTTGCACCATTTCCTTTTGTTCATGCTCCTGTTGCTCATGCTCCTGTTAGAAAAGATGAGAATGCAGATGCAATTGCTGTAGCAGGAACGATGCAAGGATTACATCACCTCCAGCTTTCTGGGATTAAGCTTACAGATGATGGCTTGATAAACATTCTTGATTCTTGTCCTCATCTTGAGTCACTTGATCTTCGCCTTTGCTTCAATCTCAATATGGGGATAGATTGGAAACAAGATGTGCTGAACGGATTAAAATTTTTTGGCTTCCCCATGATTCCATAGAGGGAAAAGGATTCGCCTCTAGATCAGATGGATACTACTTTAAATGGGTTGAACTTCCAGATGACGTTACTATGTCGATACTATCACGGCTTGGAACAGTTGATATCCTGGACAATGCTCAGAAGGTATGCATGAAGTGGCGCAAAATTTGCAAGGAAATGAAGTGGGCCACCATAGACATGCGCAATGATTTTGCTCCAGACATTACCTTCAACTATGATAAGATGTGCCACCATGTTGTTGATCTTAGTTGTGGTAATTTGGCCGATGTGAATATGGAGGACTTAATCTCGGATGATCTCCTAAACTATATTACTGATAGGTACGTTTTTTGCTTCTTTTATTAATATTTTGGTTTCCTGGTATTAGGCTCCAAGTTGAACATGGAATTTTTATTGTCTAACTTTATAGTTTGTATAGGTTGTATAGATTTTCTAGGACTACTAACCTCTGAAAGCCATCTTTGTAGGCTTGTATATTAAAGTAATGTAGCATATATGAAGTCAATGTGACAACATTTTATCCATTAAAAGGAAAACAAATGGAATACTAACTGTGCTGCTATACATATAGAGTAGACATAAATCTTATTGAGGGAAAGCTTGAACCTTTTTAGAGGGAACCCAGTTTGAAAAAGAAGATAAAATATATGAAGTAATATATTGTCTATGTTCGTTATTAGATATTATCTTTTTGAACCTGGTTCCTTCTTTAATCTGTTGGATGCTCCAAAGTTTTTGAAGAGATATGATTGATTGGGAAAGAAAGCACCGTAAAAAATGAATTTTTGAGCATTGTATCCTGTTCTTGTTTGTGGTTTACAGAGTTTGAAATAGATATCACTTCAAAACAGAGTATCCCTCACTGCAAAGTGGAAACTCTTAATACATTATGGACTGTGGATCATCTAGGATGTCCTGGATATTGTTCCCTATACACGCATGTACATGTTTGTTCGAATTTATGTCAGGTCAGTATTTGTGTAATTCTGCCATTTTGCAACTGTTTAACACATTACGCTTCCACATTTGTAGTTCGAGTGGGATCAGACGCCTGCGACTTGCGTGTTCTTACCAAAACTCCCACTGTTAGAGGAGCTTGACATCTCAGTATGCGAAAATATTTCTCATAAACCTGTGAAAGTGCTTGGGCGCTCTTGCCCTCTTTTGAAAACATTCAAGTTGAATAAAAAATGGCATAAATATTCAGACGATTTTTTTGAAGAGATTATTGACGATGATGGTCCTTGGAGTAAAGATGACGATGCACTTGCTATAGCAGGAACCATGCGTGGTTTACACCACCTGCAGCTTTTTGGGAATCAGCTGACCAATGTTTTCTTGAACAAATTAGAAAATTGTTGCTTCCCACAGATTCCATTGCTGGTTACGGATTGATGCCTTCTACAGGTTGGCAACCTCCCAGGAGGCCGAGTCCCCCGTCACCTAAACATTGGGAATTCTGGAACTGGGACTCTGATTGATTATTGAGCGGCTCTTCCCATGGTTTTGAAGATTGTGTAGTGTCATGTGGGACACTCTGGCTGGGACATAGCGGTCTTGAATTTGAATGGAAAAGAATTTCATCCATCCAACCGGTTTAGACGCCTTGAGCGAGAGTGGCTTTGAGATGGGAAGGAGATGGGACTTGCATTTTTCTTTAACCCTGAACCCTTTTTATAGTTTTATGATGAAGTTTTTTATTCTGTTATGAAAGAATGAACTAAATTTCGTTTAATTTGGCAGATTTATCTTTTATAGATTGCCTGTATGCATGAAATGGTTCATGAAATGTGTTTTTATCTTGAAAAGTCAAATATTGTTTCTTTGCCGCCGAATACGACACGTCGTTAAGACTCTGAATGGATAGCGGTAGCGGATAACAAAACCATCATCAATGACACTCTCACTCAAAACTCAGCTCAACAATGGCGACCTCCTCTTCTTCTTCCCTCTCCTTCTTCACCTCCTCCATCTTCCTCACTTCCTCCTCTTCCCACAAACCCCTCTCCTTCACCACCCTCAAACCCAACTCCCTCAAATCCCCCAAACCCCTAACCCTAACCGCCGAGCTCGCCACCCTCCCTGTCCTCTCCTTCACCGGCGACAAAGTCGGCGAGACCTTCCTCGACCTCAAGTCCGCCCTCCCCGACACCGCCCGCGCCGTCGTCCACCGCGCCATCATCCACGACCTCCAGAACAAGCGCCGCGGCACCGCCTCCACCCTCACCCGCGGCGAGGTCCGCGGCGGAGGGAGGAAGCCCTACCCGCAGAAGAAGACGGGCCGGGCCAGGCAGGGCTCGACCCGGACGCCGCTCCGACCCGGCGGAGGAGTCGTGTTCGGGCCCAAGCCAAGGGACTGGAGCATCAAGATTAACCGCAAGGAGAAGCGGCTGGCGATTTCGACGGCGGTGGCGAGCGCGGCGGAGAATACGATTGTGGTGGAGGATTTCAGCGATGAGTTTGAGAAGCTGGAGAAGCCGAAGACGACGGAGTTTATTGCGGCGATGAAGAGGTGGGGACTTGATCCGAAAGAGAAGACGACGTTCTTTATGCTGGAGGTTGCAGATAAGGTGAAGCTTTCGAGTCGGAATATTGGGACTTTGAAGATGTTGACTCCCAGGACGTTGAATTTGTTTGATATTTTGAATGCTGATAAGTTGATTCTGACGCCGGAGACGGTGGATTATTTGAATGGGAGGTATGGGGTTGATTTCGAAGGTGAGACTGAGGATGATGAGGATGAAGAAGAAGGTAGTGAAGGTTGAGTTTTCGTTATTTGTTATATGCTATGAATGTGCATTAATGTGTGGTGTGCTTGAAATTCATGTCTGTGTTTCGGTAGGATTGAATATTTGTATATATGTGCTTGCAGGTTAGGTTATGCAACTCATGGATGTTAATGTATGCAGTTTGATATGCATTTCTGCATTTAGTTTTCGAACTGGGTTTGTAGTATGTTTGCTGCAATGTTTTGGGAGTGAGGATGTAGATATATATATAACTAGAGCAATGAAAGCTTATGCTTTGACCCAGCTAAAATTCTTATGCTTGTTAGAAGGAACTATTCAATTTTCCTACTTTGAAAACAGTTTTGCAAGGCAAAGTGCATAATTACCTGGTGTTGTTTACTATGCTTTTACGAGGAATTTGTCATTGTGCTTGTTTATTTGGGGAAATATATTGGTTCAGTCGTGTCAGTATGGACCTGCAGGAATGATTAGTAATAAAAAAAACCATGGCTGAAAGTAGTTTGCATTTCACATTCGATGTCGAAAAGTAGCTTATGAAAGTAGCTGTGGCTCCTGTGTTTTACTTGTTATGTTACATGAAAGCTGCTGCTATTTCTAACTGTGAACAAGAGCAATTGTGTAGGATAGTCTTAGGAATTTTCAGTTTGCTGATCTGTTTTTCTTTGCTCAATCTGTGTTACAGGAACTGTGGAGGACGAGAGTTCTGATGCAGCAGAATGAAGAATTTATTTTCAACCGCTTTTTTCCTCCAAAAATTGACCTAGGATTCATTTCAATTTATCCTGGTAAGGGTCTGTGCCTTCTAAGTAACAATGATTTCTGCTTGGATTGACTAGATTGCAGGCTGGTTTGGTGAACTGAGTGTGCATCATTTTTGTTTGTAAAAATTTGCAAATTAGATCAATACAAGTGTATTTACTTTGACATCATCCAATGTTGTATCTTTTAGTCAGAATTCCCGAGTAATATCTGTTGGCTGCAACTTTCTCATCATTCCGTTGTGCATTAGTATGTTTCTTGAATCTAGATATTATATGCTTATGTGCCCTTTTGTTTGTGATTTATTATTGTCATGAAAACCTTCTTTGGAGCACTCGTGTTTGACATTTTGTGTTCCCTATGTTCATATTGTTCACAAGACGGGTGATTTAAAAGGTATAAAAGTTTACAGTCCCTGATACGGTTCCATCAAGTGAGCACATATAATATGTTGTTAATGTAATGTTTGTGACTTTGTATTGAGTTCAAGAGGTAAGTCCTTGAGCAGAAGGCATGACTTTGTAGTCTTCACTATTATCCTTTTTTATGAGAAACAAACTGTAACTGACAAAAGAAACAAATACAATTTACAAAACAGAGGACAAGGAGTCCACAAGCCTAAGAATAAACAGCAACAAAATCTAAGTTGAACTTAGATCAGTCATAAAGAACGATTATGAAATGAGAGCCGCCAAAGAAACAGACAGCAGAGCACTATTCCCCCTTGTAAAGCATTTCTATGCTTAAACTCTGATGTGATATTTTCTGTATGCTAGATTATGATCTTTTGACATGGTTGTTGCTCTGGTCTTGTTCAAAACTATAATGTGCTACTATTATCACATCTTTATATAGGATGTCCTGACATATAAGATATGCATATTGCTGATCCACTTTCCAGCACCCTAAGTTATCGGAGGTAAACCCATGAATGTCAGCGGTATTAAAAATGGACACGATGACACAATCATAATTGGACCAATGATCGGAAGCGATGCTTCAACCATGAAATGCAAAGAATGAGCAAATGGACACGATGACACAATCATAGTTGGACCAATGATATGCTTCAACCATGAAATGCATATGCATGAGATCATGTTGGTTCTTCAACTAGTACTTTAGCTCAAAACTTCAATCTCTTAGCCTCATATCCTAAATAGATTATTTTATAGTTTGTTATTGTCAATTGGTTTTGGATATGATCCTCAAACTACTTTATCATGGTATCAGAGCAAGGGATATAAGGGGAGGGAGGTGTCGTGGGTGTGGGGTGTGCTAGGAGAGGTGAGGGTTTTGGATTGAGTTTTTAAAATGCTTTGACAAAGACCTGATAAATTAAAAATGGGAAAGGAGGTCAACAAAGAATGAGCAAATGAACACGATGACACAATCATAATTGGACCAATGATCGGAAGCGATGCTTCAACCATGAAATGCAAACAATAAGCAAATGGACATGATGACACAATCATAGTTGGACCAATGATCGGAAGCGATGCTTCAACCATGAAATGCATATGCATGAGATCATGTTGGTTCTTCAACTAGTACTTTAGCTCAAAACTTGAAGCTCTTAGCCTCATATCCTAAATAGCTTATTTTATAGTTTGCTATTGTTAATTGGTTTTGGATGTGAACCCTAAACTACTTTATCATGGTATCAGAGCAGGGGATATAAGGGGAGGGAGGTGTCATGGGTGTGGGGTGTGCTAGGAGAGGTGAGGGTTTTGGATTGAGTTTTTAAAATGCTTTGACAAAGACCTGATAAATTAAAAATGGAAAGGAGGTCAATAAAGAATGAGCAAATGGACACGATGACACGATCATAATTGGACCAATGATCGGAAGCGATACTTCAACCATGAAATGCATATGCATGAGATCATGTTGGTTCTTCAACTAGTACTTCAGCTCAAAACTTCAAGCTCTCTTAGCCTCGTATCCTAAATAGGTTATTTTGTAGTTTTCTATTATTATTAGGGATGTGAAATTTACACAACCCAAATTGAAATCTACACACTATTTTTTCATTTTCGATAACTTAAATTTTGTCTTTAAGTGATTTAAACTTTGTCTTTTTGTGAATGAGTTAACCAAAAAAGAAAAAAAATGTGTGTGGATTTCAATTTAAGGTGTGCATTTCACATCTCTATTATTATTACGACATTTCAAGTTTGAAAATGATGGATATGCTCAGCTTTCTCGTCCAAAACCATTTCCACTATTATTGCTAACAAGTAACATCTTCCGAGTTGAAGATTCAAAACATAATGTGACAACTTAAGAAGAAAAATAAAACCGGATTTGACAAATAAATATATTCAAATTAACAATCTTACGGCGCGATTATAACAGAGCAGATTTTTGTTCTTCATTAGGCATGCAGTACGGTTGTTATACTGTACCTGCTGCCCTAGTTTATTGGAGTCAAATCCCTGACCGTTAACGGCAACAGCGTGTGTCCCTGCTGACCTCGACCTGCTATAGATACACGCAACAATTGATAACACTCGACCACGAAATAGAAGATGAACGTCAAGTATGGCCCGTGGTGATAAGAGTCGGGCAACAAAAGCGAGAGCAGTGAAGCAAGTGCGAGTAAACCAGAAGATCTAATGGCAATGAAAAACGTACGTGCATAACCAGGTGATCTTTTGGTGGCCAAAAGAGACGAGCAGTAGGAAAATAAGCTAGCAATGGAAACCACGATGGTGGTAGAATGTGTTTCGAACGGGGAGGAGGAGGTTACTGTTCCTGGGAACTTGATTTGGATGAAGGAAACGAGTACAGCAACAGTGAAAGCGAAAATGGCATGAGCGGAAGTTGAAGTTGGAATCCAAGTGGAACTGGAAGGAGTAGCTGACCTTTCTCCATGATTGATCATCAATACCAAAATGTTGAATTCTGGCTGGCGCCATTGCTGACCAGCTCTGGTGGAAATGTGTATGAAGGTTGAGATTTGTGTTGTGGGATAGAGTAGGAAAGACATGTCTGCTGAATCTATATGGCTGTAAATTCGGGGGGTTAATAATAAGGTTGTGAACTTGTGATTGCTTGCCTCGTTAACTGTTGCAATATATATACTAGTTGCACATGGATTTGACTAAAAAAACAAGAATAAATCAGTGTAGAAGCTTTGGATGCTTGGTTCAGAAATTGCACTGGATATTTGATATTAATTTCTATATATATTTACCCGGCCCTGTTCTATGGCAAACATTATTGGATGCTTAGTTCATTTGAACTGCGAACGGTTTAGGATACCAAGGAAGCACAAGAGAGGAGATACAGGAGATAGAGAAGCAAGGTGCAAACTTAAACAACTTATCCACAGCTAAATAAGTATATCATGTTGTAGAGTGGTTTGTAAACCTTCGCACCTTTTGGTTGTTGGCAAAATTTTACTTGGATATCTTACTATGTAGTAAATTATTGCTACACGACCCGTAAACAGACCTAATCTTGATCTAGACCCGTTCTGAATCCGTGTAACCCTCCATCGCCTCATGTTGCAAGCAAACCCACGGCCACGCTAAGCCTCCACAAAGCGTGTAGGTCTTTCTGGCCACGCTACAATAAGAGTAGACCATGCACGCATAGTCCACGACCCAAAACAACCATGTCGGTGACAAGAAGATGAAACCCTATGAAGACCCCTGCCACCGTAGCTCTCAAACAGCAAGGACGAGCATCCCAGAAACCTACACAAACCAGCAAATCTCAAATATCTTCGTTTATACTCGAGCCGAACTACAAATAAGAGACTACAAAGGCATATGGAATTCCCATCCGGCAGCAAACTCGACGAGGCTAGACCCTGAGGCCAGCTAGGTGAGGTTGTCGCCGGACGAGAGGGAGTTAGTGGGTTTGTTGGGGTCGCTAGGGTTTTCTTCTCTGGTGGCTTGGTTTTTTCTCTCGTCTATTCTTTAACAATCCATCCAATGAACAAAATAATTAATTTTTTTTTCTTGTTAGACAAGTTTCAATAAATATGGTCAGTATTTTATTAAATCTAAGAACTGAACATGAGTACTTAATCAAAGATATGAACTCATAACCTCAATGAAGTTAGTTAGGCTAGCTAACCAACTAGACCATAGCTCACCGCTATTATGCCTTCTTCCCAACAAGACCCTCCATCGCACTAATGAGTTGCGTCCAACGACAAAAGTGGGCAGCCTTCAAAGGAACAAAGGAAAATCCCAATCAAGCTGTTTGGTATAGTTTTGCTTTTAAAAAAATCAGATTGGTATAGTTTTGCTTTTAAAAAAATCAGTTTTTATCTAAACTTTCAGATTTAATAGTGTTTGGTAAACTAAAGAAAATCAGTTTTTTTTTTTTTAAATTACAAGTCACTACCAACAGCTATTTTAAATGTAACATCAAGGTTGCTTTTAGAAGCTGCTGTCATTAAAAACACTACAAATTAATAAATTTTATCTTGACAACACTTTTAAAACTAATATTTACCATACACAAAACTGATTTAATTCACAGCTGATTATTTTCACAGTACAGCAGTAGCAGTTTTTTCTTCAAATCACAGCATTATCAAACTAGCCCTTAGCTAGGTTGCTAAAATAATGATTTAAACTTTCTTCATCAATGAATTGAAGGCGACCCACGTCTGGTTTTTCTTTGCTGTAACAAAACAGGACTGATTCAAGCACTGTAGAGGGGGTGGTGCCATTTTATTTACCTATATCCTTGAGTAGGAGCAAGCCAATTGGGTACAGCTTTGAGCAAAAGATATCCGAAAAGATCTCAGAAATTCTATGATACTGTTTTGGCCCACGTCCTCAGCAAGGGGGTGATGAGGGAACAAAAGTAAAAAAGGGTGTGTGCGGGGCGTGCCACCTCACGGATGAGGAAAGAGAACGGTGCGCGTCCTGACTTCTGACCAGGCGAATGAGGGCTCCGGTGTCACCTGATGAGGAAATATTTCCGAGCTTACTCTTCTAATCACCTGTCGATCGATACTCACTGTGAGAGCGAGCAGAGCAACAATTGGGAAATCGGAGACGAGTCCTGACGGGCTCTGGGATCTAAGGCGGGATGTGCTTAGAACGTAAGGGTTTCGAGAAGACTCGAAGGTTTCGACTGTGTACGTCTGTTTGAGAGAGTTGTTGATTGATTGATTGTGTCCTTTGAAGACCATGGAGCTTCCTTATATATTCATCCGTAAGCAACTCGTGGAGACTTAATCACAATCCAATTCGGACTCTGCAATTAGAATCCCACAAGGATACGATTAACTTGCCAGTCGTGCGCTCCATGCAACACGTGTCAAACCTATCCTCGCTTAGGTTTCGTTCCCCGCCTCGCTGCATTTCATTTGTCGTGTAGTAAGCGAACTCAAACACTAAGCGACCTTATCCCGAGGGCGTTATTAGTCATTTCCAACCCATCCTCGCCAGGAACTGTAGAGTCCCATGCGAACTGGAGATAAGGATCCCGCGAGGACACCGAATCTCGCGAGGTATCAGAGTCTTCTGGATAAAATCCTTGTCACGTGCTGCCAAACCTCGCCACCCTTCGTGGGCTAAAAAGGCCACAGGCGTTGGCCCAAATGGTATCCAAGGCCCTTCTCGAGTCTTGGACCGAAAATGCCCACTGGGCTCAAACATTGCCCCCTAGGCCTTGAGCTTAATCCGTTTCGCAACAGATAAGCGAAAAGGCCTAAATAAGCTTTTTATGGGAACTCGTATTTCAAAAGGTGCTGACGCTTCGGCGCTATCACTTCCCTTCATCATTACGGCTTTTTGAATTTTGAAACGCGCTGACGTTTCGGTCGTCATTGCGTCTTTTCGTTGCGACCATTGATTGAAAGGGACGTTACGGTTCGTCTCCTTTATAAACCTCGACGCGGGTCCCCTCATCTTACCATCGCTTTCAAAACAATCTCTGCCTTCTGCAAACAGCCAAACTCCAGCACCAAACAAATTTTAACCGGAAACAATGCCTCCCAAACCGTTTGCCAACGACCCGAACCTCAGCCTTACGGCGGCGACCTCATGGTCGACCAGCCTTGCTCGCCACTTCGCCACCAACCCGCCTCAAGGAACACCAATCTATTTCCTTGACACAGGGGCGGCTCTGCTCGGTCCGACTCCTTCAAAGCCTCTGTCCGACGCCGATCTCAACCATTACAACGCCTCCGTGCATCGACCAATCTTGGCCCAACGGCGCGAGCCGGGAAACTTTTCTACCTGGCAAGCTCGCTCTCATTTAAATGTCCGGGTCGGAGAGTGGCCCAGCGCCACCGCAGAGGATCGAGCGTGGTACGCGGAGCGCCTTCAGACCGATCAGACGATCTGGGAAGCCACCGGCATCCATGAGGCCATTGCCTTGAGTTTCTCGCTGCCCCCTCACACCGATCGAGCGCCTATCGCTGCCATGGCCTGTTTGTGGAACAACGCCACTAACACCTTCGACTTCCCCTTCGGGCAGATGGGCATTACTCTGCTGGACATCCTCGCCATCACCGGGCTGCCGATCCACGCAAAGCCGTATGTGCCAAGCGACTTTGCGTCGACCGAGTTCACATACGCCTGCAACTTGGGAGCCCGCCGCGCCCTGAGAATTTCATACGGGGCATGGAGGAAATTTTACATGGGCCACGCGGAGCCGCATGAAGGAGGCATCGCTTTCCTGGAGTATTGGCTTGACAAGTTTGTCTTCTGCGGCAGCGCTCACAAACCAACCGGGAGATGGACCAAGCTGGCTGAAGCACTGTATAATGGGGTTGAAGTCGGGCTAGGGCAACCTGTATTAGGCGCACTCTACCAGACCCTGCATCTGCTGTCGCTGAGGCCTTTCCATCTTTCTGGCGGCCCTCTGTGGATTCTGGACCTGTGGACGCAGCTGTACTTTCCGCTCTTCCAGCGAGCCCCGGTGGAATTCCTGCCCGAAGATCAGCTGCTTGGTTTTGCGGTGTGCAGGAATGACGCGAATCGGACCCCTCTGTCCTTCTTCGCTAGCCTGTCCATCCTCTACAACCACATCGAGCCACCTCCGACCATGGATATGATGGTTCGCCAGCGCCACCCCGAGGTCCTATCGACGAGTTTCTTCCCCCGCCAAGACTCGGACAACGATGCGAGGACTGCCTTCGTAAGAGCAACATCATGCTGCGACCTTCAGCTCGCCGAGGATGACCAAGGCTTCGAGCTGTATGCCCCCAACCACTTCGCGAGGCAACTTGGCTTCCATCAAGGGATTCCTTACCCGCTCCTCCATTCGGTCAACAAGTACACCTCGTGGAGGAAAATTGGCGAGTCTGACCGGGTCACCCCGCTGCAAAACATCTACCCTCTTTCTCCTAACTTGCTGGAGATCGAGCCTTCGCAGGGTGTTGACCCCGTTTACCTCGCTTGGTGGCGGTCCCTGTCTGACAACCATTGGGAGTTCCCATACGATGCTGTCTTCGCTGCCATCTTTCGTCCTCTTTACGATACTTTGGGCGAATCAGACCGTACCATCCTCGATGGCCAGCGCGACCGTGCGGAGAGGGGTTCAGGGGCTGTGACAAAAACTAGGCTCGCGCTTCCGCCAGTCCCTGCTGCTCGCCGCCCGACGGGGATCGTCATCCGAGAACGCGATCCCACACCCTCGGTATGTCACTAAATGTGTAAATTTTGAACTTCCTTTGACATATTGATAAAATGCTTCTCTCTAACCATCTTGTTCTCTTCTCAGTCTACCCCCCGCCGGAGAACCGTCGACCGGTCTGAAGTTGCCAGAGGAAAGGCACCTGTCCGGAGGGAAACTGTGGCGGGCCACGACAGCGAGACTGCTCCTGTCGTTCCTCGGCCAACGAGCGGCGAGAGCTCGCGGAAGCGTCCTATCGAGGACGAAGAGGACTTGCTGGAGGATGCGCGGTACCAGCGAGAGTATGGCTTGGTAAGCAACCCGGTAAGCGAATCATCTTTCGGACTAATTTTTCCTAAGTCAGAGCGACTCGCTAACTTTGCTTTTGACAGGTCCGTCGCACTCGTCCTCGCCTCGCTGTTGTTGAAGAGGCGCCCATGATAACGGAAGTCCCATCTCCAGAACCATTCGATACGGACTTGGCCCTCCAAAGGGTCGCTGAGGCAAGCGCGGAGATGGAACTCGAGGAGGTCGCTGAAGCCGGCGAAGAGATGGTCATTGAGGAAGTCGCTATGGCAGGCGCGGAGACGGTCGTCGAAGAACCTGCTGAATCCAGCGAGGAGGTGATCTTCGAAGAGACTGTCGAAGCGGCCGCGGAGGAGACTACCACGGTCATCGAGGGGGCTGGCAAGGCTACTGAGGAAGTCATACAACCGTCCTCTCCAACCGCCGCTTCGGGCGAAACTGGTCCAATCCCAGAGCCAACCTTGGCTCCGGTTGAAAATGCAGCTCTCGACCAGTCCAACCAAGTCTCCGATCCTACTGCCCCCTTGGCGTCTCCGCCCGAAGGCCTACAATTGATACTTTGGGTTCCTCCTCAGCGATTGGGCCGAGCGGGTCGTCCCGACGAAATGCCCCCGGCGGTTCCAACAAAGGCTCTTACTGCCCCCTTGGTGGAGACCGAAACAGTTCGTGGCACTCCTCCACCCTCTCCAGAGGTTGAGAAAGCTGCCGAGGTTGAACCAACCACTCCGGCTCCAACGAGAACACCTGGCGAGGAGTCTTCTTCCTTCGGCACCCGGGCCGCTCGTCTTTGGGCCTGAACTACTCCGCCTGCTGATCCAGAACCCATCCGCCTAGCTCGGTCTTTCCTTCATGTGTTGTTTCATCACGGCTCTCGCCCGAACGTCTTTGACTTGGTAGGACGTATCCGCGAGGCCCATGAAGCTCTGGATCGACATCTCGCTAGCGGTAATCCTGTTCTGGACCAAGCGTTGGAGCTGGCCAGTGCTGTCGAGTCGCAGGCTCGCCGAGTCTTGGATATCGGTGCTCAATCAGCTTCCCATGATCAAGCTCGCCGCAACTTAGACAATCAGATGGCAAACCTCTTGGCCGAGCTTGGTGAAGCTGGCATCCCGGGAGCGTCTTCAGAGAATCCAAGTGCTGGCCATGCTCGGCGAGTGGAGGCCCTGAAGGCTCAGATAGCAGAGCTGCAGGCTCAACTTGCTCGGGCTCGCCAAGACTTGGCCCGCGCTTTGGAAGTGGAAGCCCGTTTGCAGGCCGCGGAGGAGGCCCAGGAGGCTTTGGACTCGGCCGTGGCTGCTGCTGAAGAAGTTCAAGCCCAAGCCTATGAAGAAGAAATAGCCTTAGAATGCATGCTCTTAGATTTGTATAGGGTTTGTAGGCGTGCGTAGGTTTAACTTGTATTTGCCCCCTTGTGTACGGACTTTAATGATAATATCAAAGTTGAATTTTTCCCGCTCTTTGCCAACTGTTCTGTAATAACTGTCAGGAAAAAATCCTTTTCCGAGATTTAGTGACGGTTTCCAATGTAACTACTCGCTCGGAACGCGGGCAATCATTATTGAAAAACGCGTCTGACCTTATCTCCAAAGCCCGTATCTCGGAGCAAATATTGCATGGGGGACAACTGTCAAACGCACAATCGCCCCTTCCGCCTATAAAAAGAAACGCTTGGCCGGGGTGAAGTATCAGTGAAGTCTTTGCCCCCTCACCATGATTTCTTATTCTCTTCTGTTCATCCTCTTGTCCCTGCTTAGAGCAAAGCCCCCAACCATACATTCTCATTCTTTGCTGATTCTGAAAATCTACTCTCAGGCCTAGAGTGATTCTGGAAATCTACTCTCAGGCCAAGCCTTTGTTCGGCCTGACCAAAGGTTGGGTACCCTCTGCCTTGCGCCTGCTGTTCTATCAGCGCGTGAGGCTCTGCCGGCCCTTCAAACGGAAGACTGGTGGTAGCATGAGGGATCCTGACCCACTGGACCTCTAGCTTCCCAACAATTTGTTTTAGGTCCAGGCCGGCGTCAGGGTTTTGGCTGGTCTAAAGACACGAAGCGCTTGTCAACTTTAAGCGAAGGATGCGGCGGCAGTCTTTTCTTTAGCCAAGCGAGCCGGGACGAGGCTTCCAGTATCTGTAGATCTATGCTTTTTGAAATGTAAACATAGTCTAATTTACCTTTTCTGATCAATGTAATTGCTTTGGCCGCAAAGCCATAATTCGAAACATGTATTGAACAAAGTGAAAAGGCAAAAATAAATGAATTTATTTTTTTAGGGCCTCTGGAATAGGCCCCAATCTTGTACTAGTCTTTGTGTTTAGACTTTGCACGTTTACAGAGAATGAAGAAAACAATAAAACTTTTTAGGGCCTCTGGGATAGGCCCCAATCTAATACAGGCCTTTTTAGGCTGGTACGTTACAATGTATTCTATTAGTCTTCTGTCCCGAGTTGCCCCCTAGTGTTAGGCGGCGGAGCGAGTACGCGATGGCGCGTAGCACTATTGACTGTGGTGGCGGGATCTGGTAGAGGTGTAGGATCCTCGCGCTCCCAGACCCCTGCAATGTGGCGCTTGAGGAAGCGGCCATTAATAGGGTTGCGATGAATAGTACAGTCCAAGTCGCGCAAATGGTATGCCCCTTTGGGAAGGATTCGGTGAATAATAAATGGTCCATCCCAGCGAGCGGACCACTTGCCCCGACCATCTGTTTTGTCCCCAAGCGGGAGGACTGCTCGCCACACCGTCTGGCCCTCAGCATAGCTCTACCCGCGCGTGATTTTATCATAGGAGCGGGCGATGCGCTGTTTCTCCAGGACAAGGTTGTTGAAGGCGGCGACACGGTGCTCGCCTAAATCTTCAAGCTCCTGCCACATGGCTTGGACGTAATCCTCGCCAAGTAATTGATGTTGTTCCTGGACGCGGAGCGAAGCGATATTTATCTCAAGGGGAAGGACGGCGTCGTGACCGTACATGAGAGCGTACGGTGTGGTATCCGTTGGGCCTCGCTTGGAGGTGCGGTAGGCCCACAAAGTGTGGTAGAGCTCCTGGTGCCAAACGCGAGGGTTCAACTCCAACATCTTGCGGAGGATGCCAAGGATGACCTTATTACTAGCCTCTGCTTGGCCATTGGACTGAGCATAGTATGGCGTGGAGTGTAGAAGCTTGATGCCGTAATCGTTTAAGTACGTAACAACTGAATCGGCCATGAAAGCTGCCCCCTGTCCGTAACGATGCACTCCGGGATACCAAAGCGTGAGATGATGTTACGGAAAATGAAGTTGCGCACCGAGTTAGCAGAGGCGACTTTGAGTGGTTCGGCCTCGACCCATTTGGTAAAGAAGTCGGTGGCAACGATAATGAACTTGTGCTGCTCAGAGGAATGGGGATGAATGATGCCCACGAAATCCATTGCCCATCCGCGACACGGCCAAGGTTTGATGATAGGCTGCAATGGGATGTTAGGAATATGTTGCACTGGTCCGTGAGCTTGGCAGTCTTGGCAACCTCTGGCGAAGGCAATACAGTCTTTCAGAATGGTTGGCCAGTAGTAGCCATGGCGGCGGATCAGCCATCGCATTTTGGGCCCGGCTTGGTGCGAGCCGCAAACTCCGCAATGGACTTCGCGCATGAGACGTTTAGTTTCGTTCCCGTATACACAGCGGAAGTCGTTGCCGTCTTCCCCACGCCGCCGGAGTTCGCCATTGCGTAATACGAAGTTTAAGGCGAGGAAGCGGATTTGTCTGGAATGAGCAGCATCGTTGGGGTTCTGGAGGTAAGCGATGAATGGTAGCCGCCAATCCTCGTCGATAGGGTCCAAGACTGCAACTTCTGGGATGGCGTCCCGAAATTGCCCCCTGGTGATGAAAGAGGGAAGAGTACGGCGTTCGACCTTGAGCAGGCGTTCGCGCACTCCATCTCTCAGGCTGAGGCCAGACGCTATCTGGGCGAGCTCGTTGGCAGCGAAGTTAAATTCACGTGGTATGTGCTCGATGTACACGTCGTCGAATCGATCCAGTACCTCGAATGCCTTGCGCAGGTATGGCTCAATCGACAAGCTTAAACATTTGAACTTTTCCACAAGCTGGTTAACGACCAACAAAGAATCACCAAAGATCTGGACCTCGCGGACTCCTAAGTCCAACAAGATCTCTAAGCCGATGATTAGTGCTTCGTACTCGGCCTGGTTGTTGGTGCATTTGAAGTCGAGCTGGAACGAGTAGGAGAAGCGATCTCCAGCGGGATTGGCGATGGCTATCCCGGCTCCGGCTGCTGTATCAGTCCGTGAACCATCAGAGTACAGGGTCCAGGGAGCGAGTGTTACTGTGGCGAAGTCCAACTCGTGAAACGCTGTGAGCTCTGATGGTGGGTGATGGGCAAGAAAATCCGCTATTGCCTGTCCTTTTACTGCCTTTTGCGGAACATATTGCAACGAGAATTCGGACATGGCGAGGATCCACTTACCGATGCGTCCCCGCAAGATAGGGCGAGAAAGCATGTATTTGACCAGGTCGGATTGAGCGATGACGACCGTGGTAAAGGCAAGCATGTAATGGCGCAGCTTGCATCCTGCAAAGTAGAGGGCGAGACATAACTTTTCCATGGGCGAGTAGCGTGTCTCACAGTCCGTTAAAACTCTGCTGAGGTAATAGACGGCATGTTCTACCCCGTTCTCATCATCCTGGGCCAGGAGTCCACCGATGGATAGATCGGCCGCGGCGATATAAAGTTTAAGCGGGGCGCCGTCGCGAGGCGGAATCAGGACTGGTGGGTTCGTAAGGTAGTCCTTGATTCGATCGAAGGCCTGTTGATGTTGTGGTTCCCATACGAACTCGGTTGCCCCCTGGAGCTTGAGGAGAGGGGAAAAAGGTTGGACCTTCCCTGCCGCGTTTGATATGAAGCGGCGGAGAAAGTTGATTCGCCCTAGTAGCTGTTGGAGCTCCTTCTTGGTAGTGGGAGGCGATGCGGTGATTACCGCTCGTGCTTTGTCCTTTGGGATTTCGATGCCTCTTTGATGCACGAGGAAGCCAAGGAAATCACCGGCCTCCGCGAAGAAAACGCACTTAGCGGGGTTCATCTTGAGGTTATGTCTGCGCATCCGTGTGAACACATGCCGCAAGTCTTCCACGTGGGTTGCTCGTGATTTGGTTTTGACTACCACATCGTCGATGTATACTTCAATCAGCTTGCCCAAGATGTCGTGAAAGATGAGGTTCATGGCGCGCTGGTACGTTGCCCCCGCGTTCTTAAGGCCGAAGGGCATGACAACATACTCGAACGCGCCAGCAAAACCAGGGCAGCGGAAGGCGGTCTTGTGTCGATCCTCCTCGGCGACGGGGATCTGATGGTACCCGGCTGTGCCGTCCATAAAGGATAGCACCTCGTGCCCTGCGGCAGCATCAATAAGTAGGTCAGCCACAGGCATGGGGTATATGTCCTTCGGTGTTGCGTTGTTTAGATCTCGGTAATCAACACAGACACGCATCTTGCCATTTTTCTTGCGGACGGGGACGACGTTGGACAACCACTCGTTATATTTCGCCACGCGAATGATACCCGATCGGTGCATGCTTTCGATTTCTTCTTTAACCACGATCTGGGTTTCAGTTCGCATGAAGCGGCCGTCCTGCCGGACTGGACGCCGGTCGGGATAGGTTGGTAGCCGGTGGCAGACCAAATCCGGGGACAAGCCGGGCATATCTTCGTATTTGTCGGCGAAGCAATCCCTGTATTCGCGTAATAGGTCAAGGAGGGCTTCCTTTTCTTCCTCCGCCAACTTTGCGCTGATGGAAATGAGTAAAGGCTTTTCTGCAGTCCCTACGTCAACTTGTAAAGTGGGGTCGCGGACTTGAGGTGGGGTGTCGTCCAAGGCAGCAGGAGCTAACTGAATAACTTCTTCCTTGGTATCGGAATAATCCACCACTTCATCGACATATTCCATAGTCGCGACCTTGTCGTAGGCTTCGCGTTCTGCCCAGTACGAAAGGAGTCTTTCGCACAAGGAGTCGCCAGCCTCGCGTGCCTCCTCGGAAAGGGCACTATCCATCGAAATGGGGTGTGAGAGTCGCGATGGTGTGAGGACGCTGCAAATCGTCCTTCGCCTGGGTAAGTCCCCATCGCGTTAGATTGGAGGCCGTTACTCCGTATGGGCGGCCCTTGTGATCGACGCCTTGAACATCCAACGGGCCCAAGTCCGTATTATAGTATCGGGCATCGTTGAGGTTGGCAGAAATAGAGAAAGGCCGCGGGTCAGCCTTGATGATGACTGACTCGTGTTTCTCGGTATCCCAGATCATGAGTTCTTGGTGCATTGAGGAAGGCACGCAAAAACTTCTGTGGATCCAGTCTCGGCCGAGGATCATGCTGTAAGAGGAAACGCACTCGGCGACGAAAAAGGTGTAAACCCGCGATGCTGGCCCGACCTTGACCCGTAGGAACAGCAAACCTAGGGTTCTGGACACCTGTCCTGTAAAGTTTTTCACCGTCAAGGACGTGGTCTGGATCATTGAGCGCGGGATGTCGAGGAGTCCCATGGTGCGGGTTGTGACGACATTAACCGCGGCACCAGTGTCGATCATGACCTTGTTGATCAGTTTCCCTTGGACTTCTGCCGTGATATACAGTGGCCGCATGTGGGTGGCCATGTCCAGGGTTGGCGTAGAAAAGGTCATGGTTGGCCTTTGTGCGAAGCTGCTCGAACTTTCTGCTTGTGGAGCGTCATCGGCTGGGACCAGTACTGGGCCCATTTCGCTGCTGCATGGCGGGGGTATGCTGTCATCCTCGCTGATGATGGTGATGTCCGCCGCGCTGCAGGTTGTGTTTGGTGGAAGGGCGTATCGTTCCGAAATGAAGAACACCATCCCGACCTGAAACGAGAATTGTTCGGAGACTGGGACCAGAGGTGTGTCAATGATCCCGTGTTCCCCTTCGAGAACTGTAAAGGCATCTGCTTCTCGGCTAAACCCTTCCTCAGCATTCCAACCGGAGACCTCTAGCATATTGCAGGTAAATGACTCTGCTTGCTCTTCGTCCTGGTCTTCCTCTAGGTTGAGTCGAGGTTCTGAGTGTGCCTCATCGGCTTCCTCATTTTCGCGGAAACGTTGGGCCATTTTCTCGGCGAGGTTAGGACTAGAGGGTGCCGGTGTCTCTGCTGGTGGCTCTGACGCCTCAGGTTGTCGCGGACGCCATACTGTCTTTGGCGAAGGCTGATGGTCCCTAGCTGGCTGTTTATCCGCTGCCGCGGGAGCCTTACTGTTGTCTTCTTTCGCCAACCGCTGCAGGGCAGATACTCGGGGCACCATCCTGGTTTCGGGTTCCGGAGTGTGCCGTGGCCGAGGCTGTTGTGGTGATGGCGGCTCCCTTCCCGTGCCAGCCTCTGGATCTCGACGTTCTTGTCGTCGTGAGGGCTGAGACGGTTCACGTTTAGACTCTGAGTCCGGAGTCGTGAACAATTTACGCCTAGGGCCGGTAGGCGGAGCCTTGCTTTGGTCGGGCTCCGGTGACGGCCTACGCCGGGAAAGCTGCTGATCCCTCCTCCTTTCAGGCTCTGGTGATGGATTGGGCCTAGCAGGCTGTGGATCCCTCCTCCTGTCAGGTACGGGTGACGGCCTGCGTCTGGAAGGTTGCTGGTCCCTTCTCCTTTCAGGTGCTGGGGATGGCCTGTGCCTAGGAGGCTGCGGATCCCTTCTTTGTTCAGGTGGTGGTGACTGCCTGCGCCTGGGAGGTTGCGAATCCGGCTTTGGTGGAACCGTGAGTCGCCAGAAAACATTTGGCTTGGGCGCAGGATCGTCACTGAACTGCTCGCAGATTCTTGGAGGTGTGACTGGCGGCATTTTAAGGACTGCGCGCAGATCTTCTGCTTCCTGCCACATCCGCTCAGGCGTCTGTGCGAGCTGCGAGGGGCGTATAACGCCCTCGTCGACAGCCCGTAAGGCGCGTAGGATGCTGCCGTATCGCTTCTGGAGCTTGCGCTTCTTGGACCTGCTGATGGTTACTGCCTTGCCCCCTTGCTGCGTGTACCAGACCCCTTCCTTGATCGCTGATTTGGACGTCGGGGGAATGTAAGGGTTGGTTAAGACGCCGTCACGAGGGCTTGGGGCGCCGCTGCTGTGACTCTGACTGCTGGATTCTGACATGTCCATCTCGCCCGCAGTAGGGGATGGAGGTATCGCTGCTGCCCAATGAGCGGCGACGTACGTCTCAAGGCGCGCTACCCGTTTCTCCAGCTCTTCGCGAGTCCTTGGGCTCGTAGGCTGGGAACCTTTTACGGGGAGCGGTTTATCGTCCCTCATGATTGCTTTGCCCTTATCCTTGTAGGAGGGGCAGTCTGGTTCGAGTCTTGCGACCAACTGTCGAGCTGGGTCGTCTGTGCTCCTCATCTGGTTATCCGGGAGCATGTAGTTGTTCGCCGGCCGTTTACGATTTTGGCCTGGCGGCTCGGATGGTCCTGCATTTGGTGACAGGTCTAATGTGATCATTCGCTGGCCGACGCGAGGCCAAGCGAAACCAGCAGTTGCGATTGTAAAACCGCCCTCGTCCTTAAAGCAAATGTATCCGAGGTCAAGCCAGTCTTGGATCTGGTCTCGGAGCTGGCGACATTCGCAGGTCCTATGCCCCCAACTGTCATGGAAACTGCAATGGACGCGTCCATCCTTGTACTCGCTGTAGGGCAAGGAGTGGAGTGTGACGAGCCCAGCCTCTCTGAGATCTTCTAAGACCTCGTGTGCCAGACTTTCATTGTAGGTGTACTGGCGACGCGGCTGGAGGGTATTGTCGTCTCCTTCCTCGCGGCCCCTTTTAGGCGCTCGACGTCGCTCGTCGTCCTGGGCCCGATCAGCCCAGTTGACCTCGACCATGCCCACTACGGGCGAGAAAGGGTCTACATCGACCAATGAGGCCGTGCTACCCGGTGCCTTCATCCTCAGCTCGCCTGAGTTTAACCAAGTCTGCAGCTGGTCTCGGAGCTTGAGACAATCTTTGGTGTCATGATTGTATACGTTGTGGAAGGCACAGTATTTCTTGTCCTTCAGCTCCTCCTTAAGCGGTATCTTGTGGTCCAGGCGCACATACTTTGCCTCGATTAGGTCATTAAAGACCAAATGGGCGTTTTTAGCGTCGTAGGTGTACGACTCGTACTCTGGCTTGGTCCAGGCAAAGGACTAGATGGTGATCGGCTCGCGGGTCATCTTCAGATTCTTCAGTTTATGAGCCACTTGCTTGCCAGTCAGCTCTACCGCGCCAATGTCGTCCAAGTCCTGGTCTGCGTGAGCTGGCTCCGGCCTTTGATAGTAAGGATCGTGAGCAGGGGTTTGCATGCTGAGTGCCCCCACGATCCGGTTCTTCCCTGGTACATAGGTTCCCTTGGAAGCGTTGGCCTTGTCGTCCAGCTCGTTCAGGATGAGCTCGTAGCTGCCAACCTTATTGATTAGGTCACCCATGGAACTGAAACGCTCTCCATGGTGCTTCAGCCGCTGGCGGTGCTCCAGACCCCGAATAGCCAACTTAATGGCTTCCTGCTCAGGCAGCAGGTAATCGCATTTGGCCTGCTGGATCTTGAAGCGCTGGAAGAAAGAAACTCCGGACTCCATGCTCTGCTGGCTCATCTGCGTGAGGGAGTCGAGGCCGACTTCGGGCTCAATTGTGCCATATGTCTCCCGGAAGAGACGTTCCATTGTGGGCCAGTCTGGAATTGACCCCGGCTTCAGTCTGGAGTACCAGGTGAAAGCGGCTCCGGACAGAGAAGTCCCGAAAAGCTTGAGCTTGAGCATGTCATCATTCCCGTACTGGCCGCATTGGACCTTGAAGCGGGCCATGTGAGTCGCTGCATCTTCCCTTGTCTCCCCAGAAAATGTGGTGAAGACGATGTTCTTGAACCCATGGGGGAAGGGATACTGTGCCACGCTATCTGGATAGGGGTCACGATAGTGCAAGCTAGCATCAGCCTTTCCGGCGTGCTCCTTGACAATGCTTGAGATGAGTTGGCGCCAGTCGGCCGCCGTTACTGGTGCAGAATCTGCCCCCTGGTCATGGCCATGCCATGCGAAGAAACTAGGGGCCTGTCCGACGTTCTTATGAGTCGAACTGGAATAAGCCACGATCGGGTCATCTGGTGTCCCCATTCCTTGCGACGCAAGAGCATCGGTGCCCTTGAGTGTGGTCCTAGGGCTGCATGGCGAGGGCAGGCGGGGTGGTGTCCTTGATGAGCTGGCCCCCAATGTGAATTGGGGAGCCTTCTGGGCCCCGACCCTCGGATTTGCCCTAGGGCGCTCATTAGGCGGGATATACCTCAAGCCCTCTGCTGCCCTTGAACTGGTATGGTTCACAGCGTGATTCTTTGGCGCTTGGGCCCGAATCCAGTCTTCCATCTGCAGGACCCTTGTATTCAGGGTATCATGGCGCTCTTTGTAGTCTTCGAGCTTGTCCATGCTATTCTTGCTCCCGAAGAAGGAAGCGTCCTGCTGTTGCTGTAGCTTGGTGTCATGGTCGTTCAAACGACAGGTTTGAACCTCCAAGGCCTTTGTAAAGGCCACCTTGCTCTGTTCCAGTTCTGTCTGGATCCTTTGCAGAGAACCGGTCATTATGTCCTTGTCCTCCCTGATCGTGCCAACCACGTAGTTGAATTCCTCGCTGAGCCTAGCGTGGTTTTCCTGGTTTGCGAGCCAGATCTCCTTGTCCTTAGCGACCTGCGTAGAGAGGTCCTGGACAGTTTGCTGAGTTTCTTCGACTTTTAAGCCGAGCTCACTCCTGAGCGCGCCGATCTCATTCTTGAGATCGCTCCTCAATTCTTGAGATCGCTCCCCGATCTCATTCTTGAGATCGTTCCTCAATTCTTCGAGCATTTTGCGGACTTCCTCTGCGGACAGAGTAGGTCCTGCTTCAGAGGTTGGTTGTGAGTTTGCCATTGTGGACTCAATAAGGTCGGGATTGCCGAACCGAGTGAGAATCTCTTCTTTAGCGAGAGATCTGCAAGCCGCGCTGTTATGGGGCTTGTATTGCGGAGCCTTATGTTTCAAGCAAGAAAGCGAAGGTCTCCGGTAGGGGGAGTTGTCAGACTTCCCAATGATTGCTAGAAAAGTGAACTCCCTGTCCCACTGGGCGTGCCAATGTTTTGGCCCACGTCCTCAGCAAGGGGGTGATGAAGGAACAAAAGTAAAAAAGGGTGTGTGCGGGGCGTGCCACCTCACGGATGAGGAAAGAGAACGGTGCGCGTCCTGACTTCTGACCAGGCGAATGAGGGCTCCGGTGTCACCTGATGAGGAAATATTTCCGAGCTTACTCTTCTAATCACCTGTCGATCGATACTCACTGTGAGAGCGAGCAGAGCAACAATTGGGAAATCGGAGACGAGTCCTGACGGGCTCTGGGATCTAAGGCGGGATGTGCTTAGAACGTAAGGGTTTCGAGAAGACTTGAAGGTTTCGACTGTGTACGTCTGTTTGAGAGAGTTGTTGATTGATTGATTGTGTCCTTTGAAGACCATGGAGCTTCCTTATATATTCATCCGTAAGCAACTCGTGGAGACTTAATCACAATCCAATTCGGACTCTGCAATTAGAATCCCACAAGGATACGATTAACTTGCCAGTCGTGCGCTTCATGCAACACGTGTCAAACCTATCCTCGCTTAGGTTTCGTTCCCCGCCTCGCTGCATTTCATTTGTCGTGTAGTAAGCGAACTCAAACACTAAGCGACCTTATCCCGAGGGCGTTATTAGTCATTTCCAACCCATCCTCGCCAGGAACTGTAGAGTCCCATGCGAACTGGAGATAAGGATCCCGCGAGGACACCGAATCTCGCGAGGTATCAGTCTTCTGGATAAAATCCTTGTCACGTGCTGCCAAACCTCGCCACCCTTCGTGGGCTAAAAAGGCCACAGGCGTTGGCCCAAATGGTATCCAAGGCCCTTCTCGAGTCTTGGACCGAAAATGCCCACTGGGCTCAAACAGATACATCGATACGAAAATGTTCATCTACATTTATACCCGTATAGAGCACTCAAAAAATATGCAGTCACGACAATGTTAGGTACTGGTATATAATTAGGTTCTAATTCTTTTCTGGTCCGCGAAATGATTATGCAGAATTATGTGCGAGACTTGCTAGCAAGAGGACGATGTTCTAGCCAGTATTGGCTTTGTTTTCTTATTTTCCAATAGCCAATGATAGAATGGCAGCTTACTATTCAATTTTGTAGTAGTTCAAAGAAGTTCATCACTGGATCTAAAACCGAGTTCGGAGGGCCATTGGAATAGACAAGAGGAAAGACATAAGGTTCACTTTACTATAGTAACTGTACCATGTAGGAATAATCGTGATGGGGTTATGTGTCACATAGATTTCCTGTTTCACAGAGCTTTCTTAAAGAAGAGCAAGCATCATAGAATTGCCCGCCAGCTGCTCCCGGCCATGTACGTGACTCATCTGCTAGCCCAAGTCATGAACGAAAGCTCTTTCTCCCTGTGATAGACAGGAAAAAGAAATGCACACTCCCTACGCAGGCATTAACCTGTTCAGGTTCAAAGGGACTATCTCAGCCTGAGCTGCTCGAATCCCAACCAAAGAGGCAGTGCTCGAGCAGATACAGGCACCCCTGGTGCGTCGTTTATGTTAATAAATTGCCAAAAGATAAACCAAATGTCTATGCAAAATGAAGGAAGCATTTTATTACGGAGAAACACATGCACGAGCAGGAAAAAAAAAATGATAGATAGACGTCTTGAAAAGTACTTCACAGACCCAACTACTGGTCTATACCACAGAATGAAAATGAAAACCTAAATTCTCCGTTCTGGACAAGCCAATCATGGACAAAAGCCTCCAGGGTTATCAACCTGGTTCCAGTTATTCACTTGATCCTGAAAAAATAAAAACATTTTCACATTTAAGAATAAGAAAATGGAAATAGATCAGGATCAAACTGCCCAGTTTTTTTTTTTTTTTTTTGAAAGACAAACTGCCCAGTTAAACACATACTAAAATGCAAGATAGTAGAAATTGAAGCCACAAAGAATTTCTGATATCCATGACAGATGCAAAAAAATAAGGAATGCTATTCAATCCATATAGCAGTCAATATATCCATGCTGCGGCACAATACATTATCATATCCTATGCTCTAGTTGAGTGACATGTCCCATGAAATCACATCCTAACTCTGTTGGCCCAGTTTATAGATCTTGAGACTTGACTAATGTTTATGACATGCAAATTGTATCCTTGGTTCGAAATTAGGAGAAATTGTAAGTGTTAAGTCACCATTTGTACTTCAAAGCAAACAAATTTCACAACCTTTTTAGAGCAGGTATACTATATAACAGTATATTCGTAAGGAAAACTAAGACCAAAAACATCCACTGACCTTCACCTCTCTGCGGATTTTACATAACTTTCTGGCAAGTAAATTTCTCCACCAATTTCACCATGTTGTTCTCCACTAACAGTTTTCTTGGCAGCAAGAAACTCAGCACTCATGGCATCCATACCACGCTTCACAGCTTCTTCTGCAGTTCCATAACCATGCTCCTCAGCATACTTCCTAACATCCTCTGTTATCTTCATAGAACAGAACTTTGGTCCACACATTGAGCAAAAGTGAGCCACCTTGGCACCTTCTGCAGGCAGAGTTTCATCATGGAAGGACATGGCAGTCATAGGGTCTAGAGACAAAGCAAACTGGTCCATCCACCGGAACTCGAATCTTGCCTTGCTCAGTGCGTCATCCCACTCTTGAGCATGGGGATGACCTTTGGCTAGATCAGCAGCATGAGCAGCTATCTTATATGCTATAACTCCAGCCTTCACATCATCTCGATTGGGCAATCCAAGATGCTCTTTAGGGGTTACATAGCAAAGAAGGGCAGTGCCTAGAGCACCAATATTAGCAGCACCAATGGCAGAGGTGATGTGATCATATCCAGGAGCAATATCAGTTGTCAAAGGACCAAGTGTGTAGAAAGGTGCTTCATTACACCATTCCAGCTGCTTTGCCATGTTCTCAGGAATCTTGTGCATTGGAACATGTCCAGGTCCTTCATTCATTACCTGTACATCCTTTTCCCATGCCCTGCGGGTCAGTTCTCCCTGAGTTAAGAGTTCCGCAAACTGTGCAGTATCATTGGCATCATAAATGGAACCAGGTCTGAGCCCATCACCTATTGACAGGGCCACATCATATTGGCTGCAGATGTCAAGTATGTCATCCCAGTGCTCATAAGCAAAATTCTCTTTATGATAAGCTAAGCACCACTTTGCATGAATGGATCCACCTCGCGAGACGATTCCTGTCATACGCTTTGCTGTTAATGGGATGTACCGTAGAAGAACCCCAGCATGGATGGTGAAGTAATCCACACCCTGCTCAGCTTGTTCAATCAGAGTTTGTCTGAACACTTCCCAGTTAAGATTTTCTGCGATTCCATCTACCTTTTCAAGTGCTTGATAGATGGGTACAGTCCCCACTGGGACAGCAGAGTTACGTAAGATCCACTCACGTGTCTCATGAATATGGCGACCTGTAGAGAGGTCCATAACAGTGTCGGCACCCCACATAGTTGCCCATTGGACCTTATAAACTTCCTCTTCAATAGAGCTAGCAACAGCAGAGTTTCCTATGTTTGCATTAACTTTGACCAGAAACTTTCTCCCAACAATCATTGGCTCCAGCTCCAAGTGCTTCTTGTTAGAAGGGATAATTGCCCTCCCACGAGCCACTTCTGATCTTACAAACTCTGGATCGAGCTTCTCGCGGGTGGCACAATACAACATTTCCTCGGTGATAATTCCCTGCTTAGCATAGTACATCTGGGTGTATCTTGGTGTACCTAGTTTCTCTCGCCTGTCAACCCAATCCTTCCTTAGTTGAGGGAGCCCTGTTATGAATATCAACCAAAGGAGTGGATAAGAAAATGTTAGTGTAAACCCGGAGCCAACAAAAAGTCTGAAATTAATGTGAGAAATCTCTAACAAAGGCTACCAACACAAAAGATAACAAAATAAGCTTGTTGTGCATACCAACACGAGGGTTGATGTTTTGCGGACCACTGGTGTCATAGTTATCAAAGGCTGGTTCATCTCCAGACAGGTGAACTCGTCGAAAGGGAACTTTGAGCACATGACCAGTTTCTTCATGAATAACTTCCCTGAAGATCATATCACAAATCAGCACATCACCACTCGTTTCCAAAATATAGCTTGTGAGTGTGTTACTGGATGTTACAAGTTACATGTACAATAGGTAAACCATATCCTGCAAATCAAAGGAGAACCACACCTTTGTTCTTTTGTGCTCTTTGGAAAACACTCTTCGAATGACGGAAGAGGCAGGAAATCAGGAGAAGCAGGATCGAGTGTATGCCTCGGTAGGTTCGGTAACTTGGCTTTCTCTGAATTGGTTGCTGGAGGATCAAAGGTTAAAGTGGCCTTAGGACCTGAGCTGATGGAACTCAGACATATCTCCTTCTTAAATGGGCTTGAAAGACGCCCCACAGCATCAAACCCAGACAAGAAGGAAGTACTCGGAAACTTTGCAGGGGAAGAATGATTGCCATTCTTGCACACAACTGATGTCAAGGCACTATGCACCGATGCCATCTCTGAGACCAACAAAGAATTGAAGCATCAAAAACCCAATTCATAAACAGCTAAAAAAGAATCAAGATGAGAAATTTGGGCTTGCAAATCAACTGATGTTTATTTTCAAGAACAATTTGTCTCCAACCACGCTCACTTTTGCCAAGATATACAAAAACAAAGAGACGAACAATATTGAAAAAGGCATATTCTTTTATAAAGATTCCATTTTAATTACACATACAGGTCTCCAAAAATATGAGATAAACTAGAAACAAAGCAAAAGAACAACACAGCATAACACATGTGATTGATCTGTTCCGTTTCACTGTTAACATTGTTTTATGCATGACAGACCAAACAACAACAGCTGTTGCAGAAACTGCAAAATCTAATCACAATGCATTCCGCACACAATTCTGTACAGCCAAAACATAATCAGACATGTAAACACCAAACTGAAACTAACAATCCTCAAAGTAACAATCTTTATCAAAAGACAACAAAAATCACAGCTTGTCTTATGTCAATTTTGCATGCTGAACCAATATCACTACCACAACAAACAATTTCATTTGGGTTCATTACATTCTGGGAAAAAGGACCATAAAATCAAGACCCCAGTGAGCTAAAGCTGTAAACAGAGTGAGTGAAGTGTTTGATTTAAAGGTGAAAGAAAGAGAGAGAAAACATACCTGGAATCTGGGGGTGGTAGAGAAGAAGGGGTGTGGTTGAATCTTATCCTGTCTCACAGTTTCTCACTACTGAAAGTTTCAATGGTCACTATGACACTCACATTGCGCTCAGCATTTTTATAGGGAGTTGAACGATAAGTGCGCCCTGCAGCTGCAGGCCAACCAAACGCTACCAAAAAGCGCATTGCCACCCTGGGTCCCGTGACTTCCATTTTCTCTAGATATTTCTGTGATTTCCCTTAGCAGGATACAAATGCGTTTGTCTTAGAAATTTTTACATTTCCAAAGTAGTTATGTAACGCTCTTGCATATTTGACCAACAAAAATACCTCTTTTGCCTCCGCAACGGTAAACTATAAGAACTAATCTTACGCATAGAAGAATTTTTGTATTTTTAAATGTAGCAGTGCCTAATTATCCTTAGGCGTCTCAAATGTATTTTTGTATGTCTTATGTTGTTTTTTTTTTTTTCCTTATTAACAATCTTCCACCACAAATCAGTTGTCTAATCACTTGATTCACTTCCCAATTAAGGGTATGGATGACATAAGCCACTATCAAGTCAAATTTAGTAAAGATAGGAATCTTAAGACATTTTGTCTTTGCATTCCCCATTGGAACTGCTGTATATTTCGTTTTCACCTGTCAATTTGAAATCTACCCTTCAGTGAGATGGTGGAGCAACAGTATTCTGTTTTTCTTTTTGGCAAAGACATGGGATTTGTGAAGAAATTATCTATATACAGCATACTAAAAACCCGAGACTCATTCTGATTAGCAACGACGGAGCCATGAAGCACAGCTCTGATTAGCAACAATGGAGCCATGAAGCACAACCCGGAAAATGCTGTACACTGTCCACCCGAAATACGTACGCACTCAGTAAACTATTGATGCACTTATTGATGCAGTAGTGTTCACCTGGCGTAAACTGAAACCGTGATGTCTATGTAAAATGAAAATGTGATGTGTATGATAAAATGAAAAGGTGAATTCCACTTGCCAATCCTTTTTTCTTTTTTTTTTCTTTTTTTTTTAAGCTAGCCTATCCATTTCATTAGTTGATGTTACTTCTCTTATAGATCATCTAAAGAGGCCGGTGAAACAACGTTTAAAAAGATAAGTCTTCGTACCCTTCAATTAATCTAAAACTTACCATAATGGGATCAAAATGGAAGAAATGTAGGAGTTCACTAAAAACAACTGAATGAACAAACATTGTGAATGGACGAAAAACAAAACCACATGGAACAGTGGTCCTTTTGCAGGTTAAGCTTTCCTATTCTTCCCTGGCTAAAACCAAAAGAAAGAAAATGCATACGTTGCCTTCAGAGAAGGACACTGATATTATGTACTCCAAAATATCAAAGCATCACAATCACAATATCATCTGCAATTACGATCCATCATTGCTGTTGTCGGTAGTCAGTAAACTACTTTCCTCGCCCATAGACCAGTCATGAAACTTATAGACCGACATCCCACCTACCTCGCCATGGAGAAATATCATACGGGAAGGTGCTCCTCCAAGCTCAACAAAAAGGCATCATGATAGTAGTAATGTGTATTCTGTCCCACATCAGAAATATAATGTAAGAGGGAACCTTCCTTATCTATAAAATGAAGGCTTCCCCTCTAGATATAGGGATCTGGAAGACAATAGGATCTGAAAAACTGTCCTCCACCCCACGGGATGGATCCTCCCCCATCCCCCCTTACTCCAGACCGCGCGGGACTGTTACTCTTGTACCCCGCGCGGGATGGAAACAATTGTAACTCCTCCACCCTGCGGATATAAACCCCCCCCCCCCCCCCGCGCGCGGGATTGGTAGCCCGCCCCTCCCCCATTTGTAATCCTCCAGACCGCGCGGGATGGTTCCTCTTGTAACCCGCGCGGGATGGTTCCTCTTGTAACCCGCGCGGGATGAAACTCTTGTAACACAAAAGGCCTATTGGCCATGATAGTAGAATCTTAAGTGGACATAGTCATGCCCTCTGATGGCATGGTGAACCACTATAAATATTGTCCTTGTTCATATTCATGTTCCACCGTGCTTCTGCAGAGCCTGCGGGTTCTTGCAGAAACAATTGGCGCCGTCTGTGGAAAATGTTACTAAAAGTCATGTTGTTCTACCACCCGAGAGGCAGGATAGATGCGAGGCGAGATGGCTCGCATGGGAGGAAAGGCGAGATAAATAACATGGAGGCGAGGCGAGATAGCTCGCGTGGAAGCAAGGCAAAGTAGCTCGCGAGGAAGCGAGGCGGGATACCTCGCGAGGAAGCGAGGCGAGATACCTCCCTTTGAGTGAGGTGAAGTAGCTCGTGAGGATGCGAGGCGAGATAGCCCGCATGGGAGCAAGGCGAGATAACCCGTCCGGGGTTATTTTTGTCATCGGGATTTCCCCAACAGCAGAATCCCACCCATAGTTCTTTTGTCCGCGGGATAGTATGTCCAACAGCAAGGGACCCGCCCGGGTGCTTTTTTTCAGCGGGACAGTCCAAGAGCACCCCACAATGGCTCATGTCCGATACCACCCGCCCATGGTTCTTTTGTTCGCGGAATAAGTAGTCCCAAAAGCAGAATCTCGCCGGTGGTTCTTTTGTTCCCAGGATAGGAAGTCCAACAGCAAGCGGGCCCGCCCATAGTTCTTTTGTCCGCGGGATAGGAAGTCCAACAGCAAGGGAATCCCGCCAGGTCATTTAGTCAGCGGGATGGGATCATGCAGGAAAAGATAGAAGGAAAATTGTGAGTCCCGGATAAGTTTCAACGGGAGGAAGCAAGCAACAACTGCTTAGGAAAATTTTAATTCCCAGATAATAACTAACGGGAGAAAGAATGCAACAACTGTTTTATGAGATTCTTATACCCGAGCAAGAACCAATAGGAAGCATGCGCACCAACTAGAAGGCATGCATACAACCCCGAAAACGAACCACCGGGAAGCATGGGTGAAACAACTAGAGCCATGAGAACCATAAGTCCCTTGTACAGCTCCCGTAGAGTGGGAGTTGGGTAGTTCATATCATTCCCTTCATACGGAGAATAGTGGCCTGATAACCCACGCGGGGATAATACCCTGTCACTCGAGTAGTAACACCCGGATAAGGAAAGGGCTCGCTACCCTTGTCCATCAAAGTGTATAACACCAAGATCCACCTCGCGTGTAAGTATTGTACGCGGAACGGATTCCATTGCTCGCGCGCGGAGCGAACCAAACAGCTCGCGCGGTAGTCATTGTAAGAGTGAGCGAACAACAGAGCTCGCGTGGTAATTGTAAGAGTGAGCGAACCACACAGCTCGCGTGGTAATCCCCACTCGCGGAGCGCACTTGTCAGCTCGCCCGTGTGTCAGCCTTCCTGGGCGAGGCGAGACGCCACAGCCCGCGTGTTCTCCTTGTTCACGCGAGCGGTCTCAGCTCGCGTGGTAATCCTCACACGCGGAGCGCACTTGTCAGCTCACCCGAGTGTCAAGCCTTCTAGGCGGACCCCTCAGTTCGCGTGCAAGATAGAACTCTCGGACTCCAAGGCTCGCGGGTACTCCTCGTTCGCGCGAGCGGTCTCAGCTCGCCCGTGCGTAAGCCTTTTTGAGAGCGAACTCCTCCGCTCGCCCGAGTGCATGTCCACCTATGCGGCAGCTCTTTCCACAGATAAGTCCATTTAATTGCCTCTTATGAAAGTACAAAGCATGCTTCACGTACGAACTATATAACATGGTTTATGACCACTATTGTCCATTCATATTTGTGAGTCCCGGATAAGTGTCACCGGGAGGAAGCATGCAACAACTGCTTCGGAGAATCTCGATTCCCGGATAAGAACTAACGGAAGAAACATACCAACTGTTTCATGAGATTCTTGTACCCGAGCAAGATCCAACGGGAAGCATGCACGAACTAAAATGCATGAACCATTTTGCCTTTTGATAATTATTATGCCAATATCCGTACTTGGTTAGCTCCATAATTGTGTCAAATCATTTGTTTATTGTGAAGGTACAACAATCCTCGCCACGCCGAGTCATAGGCGATCTCCACAGCTCGTGGGATAGTCCAAGCACACGGAGCGAACTGATCAGCTCGCGTGTATGGCATGTCTGCGAGGCGAACTCCATATCTCGCGGTGAAGTAGAGGCATGCGGAGCGAACCAATCACGCGCGGAGCGAACTGTTCAGCTCGCGTGTATGGCATGTCCGCGAGGCGAACTCCATATCTCGCAGTGAAGTAGAGGCACGCGGAGCGAACGCAGCTCGCGCGACGCCTTGTGTGCGGAGCGACCTGATTCAGCTCGCGTGTATCCATATCCACGAGGCGAACTCCATAGCTCGCGCGTGGTTCTTGCACGCGGAGCGAACTCAACAACTCGCCAGTGTCACCGACATCCACCTCGTGTGTGTCACCGAGACCCATCTCGCCAATGTCACCAAGATGCACCTCGCGTGTATCACTGATAGTCATTATTAGCGGAGCAGACTCCTCAGTTCGCGCCAGCAGACTCAGCTTGCTAGCTCGCCCGAGTATCAACCCTTCTGCGCCAGCGGACCCCTCCTCTCGCGGGTGTCTGTTGATAAATAGCTGATCTATGGGCATTTTATATGTTAAGTCCCCACTCAAGACATGTCTTGAGCGGGAACTTGGGGGGACTTGTTGTCGGTAGTCTATAAACTACATTCCTCGCCCATAGACCAGTCATAGAACTTGTAGACCGACATCCCACCTACCTCGCCATGGAGAAATATCATCAATGCAGCAACGGGAAGGTGCTCCTCCAAGCTCAACAAGAAGGCATCATGATAGTAGTAATGTGTATTGTGTCCCACATCAGAAATATAATGTAAGAGGGAACCTTCCTTATCTATAAAATGAAGGTTTCCCCTCTAGATATAGGGATCTGGAAGACAATAGGATCTGGAAAACTGTCCTCCGCCCCGCGGGATGGAAACAATTGTAACTCCTCCACCCCGCGGATATAACCCCCCCCCCCCCCCCCCCCCCGTGCGGGATTGGTAACCCTCCCCTCCCCCATTTATAATCCTCCAGATCGTACGGGATGGTTCCTCTTGTAACCCGCGCGGGATGGAACTCTTGTAACACAAAAGGCCTATTGACCATGATAGTAGAATCTTAAGTGGACGTAGCCATGCCCTCCGATGACATGGTGAACCACTATAAATATTGTCTTTGTTCATATTCATGTTCCACCGTGCTTCTGCAGAGCCTACGGGTTCTTGCAGAAACAATTGCTTTAGACCAAGTATTACACATGCTGTTTCTGATGATCACAATGAAAAAATGGAAAAGTAATCTTAAATTTGTTCAACTCAGTTTTTCTCCTCCAGATTCTATCATATTTCCAGTATTCCAGGTATGAATGGATGATACAACAACAAAAACATCATATCTACTAAAACAGTAAAAACAAAACTAGCACAGCAAAGGGAAACACAATAACCCCAACAAAGAAAAAGCCAAACTGACAAACCATCATATAATTTCTGTAGTATTAGGTCGACTTCTGGCACACCAAATCCAAAACTGGCCATAAAAAAGAATATAAACATGAACACCAATCATCTGAACTCCTTGAACCAATAAATGAAGAATATATCTATCATATAACAAATATCGTATACTGTTCATCAAAAAAGAACCAGATACTGTATACAACTTGATGGCAACAATTGCGGATAGCCAGATAATGTGATTAACAGTTAAAACTGCTTAAGTTCGCAAATAGCTTGATAATATGTAGTTATTAACAGTCAATGTACAATAGTTTCATTTACCGACCCGCTTGATCGTAGTTAATACTGCTGGCACATTTGAGAAGGCTCGGGGAGATATTACTCACCGGTTATCCCAATTGCTGGCTGGGTGGGTGGGAGAAGTGTGAGTTCAAACCAAGAGCTGAAGAGTAGGCTGTAACTTTCGGAAAATGAACCCAAAATTCACCATAAGAAATATACAAAGTTGTAATGGTGAGTCGCGGCCAATCAATAGGATGAAGTCACCGATATGACAGTGGCAAAAAGGATATATGTGACTCCATAATTTACTTGGCATCGAGGAGTAGGACCAAGATGGTAGATGTTAACCAGAGGTGGACTGCAATGGGAGAAGAGTCCGTTGCTTGCCTTTAATGAATACAGCAAGTTCTGCTGGTGCAACCACCAATTTTAACCACTCATGTAGCTCGTCACCTTCTACTTTCTCTTTTTCTGAGAAATAAACAATACCAAAAACCATGTCAACTGCAGAGTTACTTTTAAGATGGAAGGAGCACATAGTCCACTTCCTAAGTCAAAAGTTGCCAACTAAAATTAGCACAAAATTATATTGAGATCCCAAGAGAAAAAGTTCACGTACAAGCCACAGAATCTTATCGTTTAGAATTACAACTATGAGCAAGAATCTTTCAGCCGAGACTACAACTTATGTATATATTTTAGACATTTCAAATCTAAACCAACATGCCTGCATATCCAAAATACCCAGATAAAAGCTTTATTCAGCATCTAATGCGGGTTTCTACTGTTTTGAGAACCTATAAACTAAAATGTGTATATACCATGACGCTCTTTCAAAGTTACAAGACTAGGTAACATATAATATAATCAAATAAGAAAAGAAGACAAGTAAAGCTGAAGAATATCACCTTCCAAATGAGCACCAAGGCCCTCCAAAACAACAGGATTAGCACGCACAACACAAAGGGCTACCTCCATAGCAGATTGCAGCAATTCTTGAGTCTCTCGTTGAGCAAGATCAACAAGGTGTCCCTGTTATTATCAGTCTAGGATCAGCATTTACAGAAAATAAATCAACAAGGAACAGAACTAAAAAACACAGTACCTGATCCCTTCCAAAAACTCCACCAGACTCATCCATTCCACCAGCAGAGAGTGTTCCTATAGACACAGGGCCAATGTTCTCATTAAGACCATACTCAGATACTGCTTTATATGCCATTTCTGTGGCTCGCCGTATATCATCAAGCGCTCCAGTTGATACACGACCTGAATACACAAACTCCTCTGCTGCACGTCCTCCAAGAAGTGTAACTAAACGTCCACGTAACTCATCAATGAATAGTAAATATCTATCTTCAGTTGCTGGAGGAGTATAAGTAAAGCCCAATGCCCCTCCTGTCCTTGGCAATATGCTCAATTTCTGTCAACATATAGTTAATGTTATATATTTTATATAAAGTCAATCAATGAGCTATTGCATGAGTAGGACATTACTTTATCAACAAACTCTAGCATATAATTTTAAGTTACTTTAATATAAACATCATTTGATCCATAAAAAATTCAATGAGACAAAAACAAGAAATAAAACTCTATTAACTGACCTCAACACGTGGCTGTCCAGGAACAAGACTTGCAATAGCTGTCCCTACAACTGCATGACCAGCTTCATGTCGTGCAACTACACCCTTCTCACATCCCTGCAACTTGGTAGTCTTCTTTTCGATTCCCTATAACAACAAATTCAACCAGGAGAGCATAGGGTTAGCAAACATTACAATTGTGTCTGTGTATTATTGTGTGTGAATATATATATAGATAGATAAATAGATATATATATATATATATATATAGATAGATAAATAGATATATATATATATAGAGAGAGAGAGAGAGAGAGATTACTGCTATTGATCTCTCCACAGCCTGAATGAAATCAATCTTTTCCACAACAACCTTGCTTTGTCTTCCGGCCAACAAAGCAGCTTCATTCACCAAATTTGCAAGATCAGCCCTGCAGAATTGTACTGAAACAATTAGTGGAAATGTTGTCACAAGCATGTCTTCTTCTCCAACTGCTTATTTTTTTTCATTGGTCAGTGCAAACCTAAACAGAGTGAAAAGAGTATGGTAGTTACCCAGTAAAGCCTGTCGTCATAGAAGCAATGTCACCAAGGTAAACGTCTTTAGCTAAAGGAAGTTCCTTTTTAGTAACATGCACTTTGAGAATTGATTCTCTTCCAATCCTATCAGGCGTTTCAACCTAACATTTATATACACAAAGATGTGTAAATACATGCATACAGACATATAGGGAAAAACCTGTTCCAAGTGAAACTGGCTTTCGAATCATTATTGACATTCAAAGAGGTAAAAGAACTGTAATACAAACCATAACCACACGATCAAATCTCCCTGGTCGACGAAGCGCGGGGTCTAATACATCTGCACGATTAGTAGCTCCAAGAACAATAACTGCTGAGTTGCTGTCAAACCCATCCATCTCCTGCAAGTTGAAGTAAGATTCATTTCATATAATTTAGTAATGGATTCATAAACCTAAATAAGATTTTGATGTAGCCAAAGTTACTGAAATGCTCAAACTAAGTTGCACCAAGAGTCTTACAGTGAGCAACTGATTCAATGTTTGTTCTCTCTCGTCATTGCTGACAATGCGGTGTTTTCCATCACGACTTTTTGCCACAGCATCTATCTGCAAGACAGAAGAATTTTGAACTTCAATCCACTGTAATAGGTCAAGAATCAGGAAATATACGCAACATGATCACATATCACAATCCAAACCTCGTCAATAAATATTATTGACGGTGCTTCCTTTTTTGCCCGTGCAAATAGATCCCTAACACGAGAGGCACCCATGCCAACATACAGCTCCACAAACTCACTAGCAGAGCAACTTATAAAGGGTACTTCAGCTTCCCCAGCCACAGCCTTTGCAAGAAGAGTCTTACCTGTCCCAGGAAGACCCACCTGCAAGATATAAAAGCCATACTTACCATTAATTAAACAATGGAGGATTCTTTGTAAATATAATTCCCAACGAGGATTCTTTGTACATATAATTCCCAACATTTCAGCCTACTCACATAAATATTTCTCGCTAGTTATACTACACACCATAACATTTTAACTAAATGATAATAGGATGTCAGAAGCAAAATACAGACCAGATAGTAATCTTAGTATGGAGCACTCTATACTAATCACTTATACCATGGGCACATGCTAATAGAAAGCTAGCATATTCGGGAATCAAAATTGACCATTGAAAAAATAATGATAATTGCATTCAAACATCAAGTCCAAATTAAAACTCACCAGCAGAACACCACGGGGAGGACGAGCACCAAGTCGTATATACCTGTCTGGATTCCGAAGAAATTCCTGGCAAAGTAAACATCGGCATGATTTTAAGAAAACAGTAAGAACGTTTTCCTCCCACAAGACCAATGATCCATTATTGATTTACAGTAAATTGAGTGTCAAATTGCATACCACAATTTCCTCTAGCTCCTCTTTAGCCTCGTCAACACCAGCAACATCAGCAAAGGTTATTGCTTCTGAGGGTTCAGATGTTTTCGCACCACCAGAGCCCCCAGTTTTTCTATTCCTAATCTGACCAGCTGTATGCTGTACAAAACACACATTTACCTTAGAACCATATGGCACAAGTTTCAAAGTACAAAAAGAAACAAAAGGTTGAAACACCTGACTCGCACCTGAGAAAAGCTTACAGGGAACCGGTGGAGAAGTCCTGCAAGCACAGCAACATAAAACAAAGCTATCTGCAAAAGGCAGAGCCAATGCCAATATATTAGAACTTAGATGCATAAAGTACCGTAAAATTATGTTACAATACACATTATGAAATCTTGAGGATAAAAGTAACCCAATTGTACAGCATCCTAAGGTTTAGTGCTTGTGGATAAGCTCGAAGTACTCATTTTCAGAGCATTCAAACAATACATATCATAACTGCTTATGCTAACTACTTGTAACTAACCAGAGTGGTAATTTCACATATATTAACATTTACATGGCTTGAAACTCACCATTGCAGAGTTCATGAATCCGCCAGAGCGCTTATCCGGGGACCCAAACTCCACCTCATTCTCAAGCATCTTCTCATACGGCGTCTTGATATCAGTCGGCCTGGTGGTAGTATAAACCACCCTCCTCGTCGGAGCCACACTTCTTAACAAAGCCTCAGACTCCTGAAACTTACTAGCACTACCATTCATCTCACTCTCCACCTCACCAGCCGGCTCCGATTTCAGCTTAAACATCACATGAACCCCATCAACTTCCACCTTCTGCACCTGGTCAGTATTTATCTTACTCAAAAAGTCACTATACGGCACACTAATAAACGTCGTCGGCGGCCTCGGGTCGGACCCTGGCAACGGTATTCCTGGCCGGAGCAACCGCATAACGAAAATCACAATCCCTAACTGCAACAGCAGAATCCCAATCTCCTGGGCCTGCACAATCGGCTGCCACTTCCATTTCCCTCCTTTTGAAAACCACCAGCTCTCCTTCTTCTGCTTCTCTCCTCTCCTCTGATTCGACGCCGGCGGCGAGCTCGGTTTCGCCGGCGGCGTCTTGCCTTTCACACCTCCCTGCCCTTCCCCCGCCTCGCTCTTCTCGCCGGAATCGCTCTCCGGCCCGCTCGCCAAAACCCTAACCGTCCTGAACCCTCCGTTCCTCCACCCGTAACCGCCGAAAAGCCCGAACCTTTTCTCCGATACCGTCAGAGCCTTCGGGAACGGCGCCGCCGAAACGCAGCGTTTCGCGTCCGGGTTGAAAACCCTGGAATGAAATTGAAACCCGCGGAGGAAGAAGAAGCCCAATCCGTTATTCGGATTCGAATTTAAGCTGAACCTAGAATGGATAGCCGGACGTAAATACTCCACCGTCGATGACGTCATCCCGGAGCCGGTAGAAGAAGAAGAAGAAAAACCCTAACGAATCCAGAAACCCAAAATTCAAAAAGTTCATGTATTTATATATACAGAGCTATAAATTTGTATACCCTTTTTCAGAATTTCAATTTGTGAATGAAGGTTTGGGCTTTTCTTGAGGTAATGAGGTAAAGGTTGGGACTTCGGGTCACACACAGAGGGGGGCAAAGAAGGAGGAGGTTTGAATTGGAATTTGGGCCGTTGGATGAGGACGAGGGTGGAGATCTGACCCGATGAGTTTTGTTTTTGGGGACCTACCTGGTAACGCTATCCGTTTTGGTGAGCAATGTGAAATGGGATCGTCTGTGTCGCGGGCCAGGAGGGGGGGTGTGTGGTCTGAGGTGTGTAGGGGTGACACGTGTGATGTTGCGCCACCAGTGTTTGTAGCGGGGTGAGGAGGACCTAATTAGTTTTGGACGTGACGATTTTGTATTAGGCTATTGTCTTCGTTCCTTATTCGAACTTAGGACATCTCCCGTAATCATTTTTATATCTATACCTACCTATATTTTAACTCACTCAAACTCATTACTATTTAAACTCATATTTCATTTCCAACCGGGCCAATTACATATAAGTCCATTTTGAGACATTTTTTCCCACATAGATCCACCCAAACATTTTTACCCACATAAGTCCACCCAAGTCTAAATAAAGTTTTGTATTAAGTATTAAAGTTCAACATAATTACAGACTGCCATCCAACAAAAAAAATTAGATTTTCTCCTTTATATTTACAAGAATGCCACTAGTATAAAAAGTCAACAACCACTCTCATTTCGGAACAGTCTCCGGCAGACCTCCGGCGAGATTTCTAGCGGACCTCCGGCGAGATTTCCGGCCGACCTCCGGCGAGGTTTCCGGCAAAGTTTCCGACCGACCTCCGGCGAGATTTCCGACTGACCTCCGGCGAGGTTTCCGGCCGACCTCCGACGATGACAAAAATTACTACTACCAGCTAAAAAAGCTACTACCACCAGCTATAAAAGCTACTACCACCACCGCCTACAAAAGCTACTACAAAAGTTTTCGGCCGACCTCCGGTGAAATTTCCGACCGACCTCCGGCGAGGTTTCCGACCGACCTCCGACGATGACAAAAATTACTACTACAAGCTAAAAAAGCTACTACCACCAGCTATAAAAGCTACTACCACCGTATACAAAAGCTACTACTGTGAGATTTCTGATGAAAACAAAAGCTACTACCACCAGCCACAAAAACTACTACCACAAGCTACAAAAGCTACTACCACCGCCTACAAAAGCTACTACTGTGAGGTTTTCGACGAACACAAAAACTACTACCACCAGGGACAAAAGCTACTACCACCAGCGACAAAAGCTACTACCACCAGCTACAAAAGCTACTACCACCGCCTACAAAAGCTACTACTGTGAGGTTTCCGATGAACACAAAAGCTACTACCACCAGCCACAAAAACTACTACCACCGCCTACAAAAGCTACTACTGTGAGGTTTCTGACGAACACAAAAACTACTACCACCAGCCACAAAAGCTACTACCACCGCCTACAAAAGCTACTACCACAGCCTACAAAAGCTACTACTGTGAGGTTTTCGACGAACACAAAAAATACTACCACCAGCTACAAAAGCTACTACCACCGCCTACAAAAGCTACTACTGTGAAGTTTTTGACTAACACAAAAACTACTACCACCAGCCATAAAAACTACTACCACCAGCTACAAAAGCTACTATCACCGCCTACAAAAGCTACTACTGTAAGATTTCCGATGAACACAAAAGCTACTACCACTAACCACAAAAGCTACTACCACAAGCTACAAAAGATACTACTGAGCATATAAAAAACTACTGTCACCAACAAAAAAAGCTACTATCACCAGTTATAAAAGATACTATTAAGCATATGAAAAACTGCTACAAGGTAGAACAAAGCTACTGTCACCAACAAAAAAAACTACTACAACCAACAACAAAAGCTACTATTCGTAGCTAGAAAAGCTACTACAGCCAACAACAAAAGCTACTATCACCGATTACAAAAGCTACTACCGTCACTAACAAAAACTACTACTACCAGCAACAAAAACTACTACTACCACCAACAAAAGCTACTACCATCATAAATTAAAACTACTACTGTCAGCAACAAAAGCTACCATAATCTGTAATAAAAGCTACTACTAAGCACAATAAAAGATACTACCAAGTATTACCAAATATACTCAATGTGTCAGGAAAATATACTATCACAGTATCGAAAATGTACTATCCCAGTGTCATAAATATACTATCACAGTTTTGAAATTATACTATCATACATAAGCATTGCCGCTGTGATGCATCTACTCCCTTACACATCACTCTACTCCCTTACAGATCCATCATCCAAGCCATACAAAGAATGAAAAACCTTCAATTCCACATTGGACGTTGTTGTCGACGGTGCCTAGCTCCGTTTCCATATACTTATTGTTGTGGCTATTGACATTTCAACTCCTGCTTGGCATTAATTTGAAGATTACGACCAGGAAATCCAAGAAGACCTGTACAAGTCACCGAGGAAGCCGCCTGGCCATGGATCTAGGTGGATCGTGTCAAGGTCGAGAGCTCGTCGGAGATGAATCGAATCAAAAAGAGAGAGACCAAAGCTTCTTCGTCGTCATCAGGCGAGTAACATACAACAAAACCCCCAAAATCAATCAAAAACAGTCGGATCGGAGCAAATCAGATACAAATTCAAAGACTAAGGAGTAGAAGTACCTCAAATATGGTGTTGATGTGGCTGACGTCGATGGCGAAGGTAGGGTTCCGGCGATATCGTAGAGGGAGAGTTGGAAGACGATGACCATCGCTGCCTAATCGTGGTTGAAATCCAGAAGCAAGGGAGATGCAATCAAGGCCGAAGCGGAGGTCGTCGAGGAGTCGAGCTAGAAGTCGCGTCGAGACGGCCGATGGCTTCGTCATGGCGGCGGCGGCGGAATGGAGAGAGAGAGAAAGAGAGAGAGAGAGAGAGAGAGAGAGAGAGAGAGAGAAGAGAGAGAGAGAGAACCAAATGAACGGGTGAGAGGCAGAGAAGGGTAACATAGTCATGATAAAAAAAATTGAGCTTGCAAAGTGGACTTGTATGGGTAAAAATATTAGGGTGGACTTATGCGGAAGAAAATGTGTCAAGGTAGACTTATATGAAATTTTCTATTATATCAAAACTCATACTCATACCCAAATTTTAATCATTTTATATAATTTGGATATGAGTATGGGTTTTGATCATTAATAAATAAATATCATTTCATATATAATGTTTATGGTTAAATGATTTATATAACAACAAATAAATTATATAAATCATACATAATAATTTAATATAATATGTTGTCCTAGTTAAAATTAAATAATTTTTTTATTCTTAAAAATTAATAATGTCTATCTTCTCAATAATTACATATCTGATTAAGATTTCGGATCTTGAATTTTGGGTATACTTACCTCCTCGTGTCGTTGCGTGAGAGGCTAGTTAGATTACGTTTTAGATATTTATCTGCCACGTGTCATATCTTATCTTGATCAATCATTTTTGGTCCGTCCATAAATACAAGGCTCTTCACTCCATCATACCTCACTAATTCACAAACACTTCTCTCTTATATCAAAATTCAAGTTCTAAGTTTTTGTTGTTTGCTGCAATGAATAGGCTGAGGAAACTACTAATGAAGGAGGAGGAAGATTCCATCACAAGGAATCGTCAAAGAGCCCTGGTGATGCAGGCAGCTTCCTCACACATTCAGAGGATCCAAGAGGAAGAATCTGAATGAGGTGGTTCCCAAGAATGCCAGCGATACACCCCTAGAGAGCGTGAAGCTATGGATCAACGACTGAAAGCTCTTTACTTCACTTCGTCGTGTCAGTTCGAAGGCGATGTGTTTCGTAGGAGATATCGAATGCGGCCTCATGTGTTTGACCAGATGATGCACGATGTCGCTAACCATGACTCTTACTTTGTCCAAAAGTCTGACGCCTCCGGTCGGCTTGGCTTGTCATCTGAACAAAAGTTGACTTGTGCCATGAGGATGCTTGCTTATGGGCTTCCCGCCGACATGTGTGATGAGTTCCTCGACATAGCAGAATCTACAGCTTTGGAAATTCTAAGTCACTTTACTAGAGCAATCTGGAAAGTATACCACAAACATTACCTCCGTCGACCATCAAAGGCAGATTTGTGGCGGTTGCTCAATGTTGCTGACAAAAGAGGATTCCCTGAAATGGTTGGAAGTCTCGACTGTATGCACTGGCAGTGAAAAAACTGTCCAACCTCATGGCAAGGGCATTTCACCGGTTACAAAGGAAAGCCAACAATCATCCTTGAGGCGGTTGCATCATATGATACTTGGATATGGCAAGCCTATTTTGGACTTCCAGGCTCCCTCAATGATATCAATGTCCTTGGACAGTCTCCTCTATTTGACGAAGTCTGTAGAGGTGAGTCGCCTCGAGTCAAATACCATGTTGGAGATCGCTAATATGGTCAATGCTACTACCTATAGTTGATGGGATCTACCCGAAATGGGAGACTTTTGTGAAAGCAATTAGAAACCCGATCACACCACAACAAGCTCATTTTACAAAGATGCAAGAGTCATTCCGAAAAGATGTGGAGAGAGCATTTGGAATACTCCAAGCTCGTTTTGCAATTGTGAGAGGACCAGCTCGTGGATGGGACAGGAAAGATATCTAATACATCATGATGACTTGCATTATTTTGCATAATATGATTGTTGAAGATGAGCGCGATGAAACTGAAGATAATTATGAAGTTGATCCCGATGAGGTCCCAACAAGACCAAGGAGAGCAGAAATATATGACCACTACGAAGTAGATCATTTGGTTGAGCGTGATCCTCCTGCACTTGGGGAATTCATGCACCGATACCAGCAGGTTAGATGTCCAATTGTGCATAAAAGCCTTCAGGAGGATTTGGTTAATCACCTATGGAATGTGAAGCAACAGGCAGAACAGAACCGCATGTGAAGCAACAGTATGAAAAGAAAAACATGTGAAGCAACATGCAAAGCAGAACCGCATGTGAAGCAACAATATGCTTTATGTTTTCAATAATTGGCATTGTGCCTCTTTGGTGTGTGTTTAGTATTATTGTAATGTTTGCAATTTGCTTCTTTTATTTATTTGTTGTTTATGTGTTTAGTATTATTGTAATGTTTACAATTTGCTTCTTTTATTTATTTATTGTTTGTGTGTTTAGTATTATTGTAATGTTTACAATTTGATAAATAAATTACTCATTAATTATAATTGAAAGTCAAAGTACATTCATTTCATAAATTAAAGTACCAAAATGAAATTAAAATAGAGGCAACAACCTATTAATGCATTGGGTCATCTTCACCTTCAGATGAAGCAAATGGTTGGTGTAACCCGGTATTGTAAGCTTGTTCCTCCCTCTCAATAACCATAGCTTGCTTCCTTTCCCAATAAGCCCTAATTGGGGCGGGATATTTTGATGGATCCACAGCCATTGTGGCGGCATCATCCGCACGTTCTTGTGCAAGTCTAGTCTTCTCCCTAAGTTGTAGTCTGTGTTCGAGATCGCGATCTCCTTGGTCTGCAATTCTTTTCATTTGAGCTAAGAGTTGAGATGTGTCATCTTGTTTGCATCTTTTCTTAGCAGCCCTTTGAGCTTTTTGGCCTGGAGGGCGTGCATGCACATTTGAAGGGCTTGAGGTTCCCTCAATGGGTGTATCTTCTCCGGACAAGTCAATAGGTGACGGACCACTAGAGATTTCATCATCCAAGGACGGAGGTTTGCTAAACTTTTCTGTATCCTTCAATATTGGCCAACAATGCGCAAATTTAAAGTCCTCCCCCAAAGACAATGTACGATATACCGACCTAGCTTGCACTTCCTATATATTCATACAAGAAATATATAAGTGGTCATATATACACACACACATACACACATATGCTAGTGATTATAAACAAGATATTAAATGTCAGAAACATAAATGAATATTAGAAAATTCCTTATATTGGGTTATAAAACAAACAAAAAATATTACCGGTCATAAACAAATAAATATTACCAAGTCGGTGGCATTTTCACCACTTGCGTGAGCGGCCTCCGCTTTGGTAAGAGCTTCACGCCACCTTGTGCAACCCGGTCTAATCTTTCTCCAACGAGCTTCACACCCTCCTCTCAATCTAATAACGGAATCGGGTGGCTTGCAAGCTTCATACACTTCCCATATACGATCCCATAATTTTTTCTTCTCTTGACCGCTAGCTTTGTCACCGTCTTCACTAACTGTAACCACCGCCATGCACAACGACACATCTTCGGGGTTTTTCCAAGCTTCTCCTCTAGGTTTGGGGTTGGACATCTTTGGAAAAAAAAAAGTTTGAAAACTAGCTAGATAAAGAACAATTATGAAAATTAAAGAGTGTAGAAGGAGGAGAGAAGTTTTGAAGTGAAAAATTATGAAGAAGGTGGATGGTATTTATAGAAATTGGTACAAATTACTGTTCCAACAGGTAAAATAATTTTCTATATTTTCATATTTTTTTTCTTCTTATTTTTCAAGTTTTTTGTTCATTTCAAAACCAATTTTCGGCCTAATTTTTTCTTTTTCTTGTGGCTTTATTGGACTATTCATTTTGAATCTAATCAAACTCAGGCCGCTTATTTTCTGACCGTTGGAGGACCCCAGCCAAGCTCACGTGAGATCAGCCACACCAGGCAGCTTCTCTCAACGTGTGGTTAGCGTGTCGTCCGTCTCCTGCCGTTTTTTTGTAGTTTTGTGCGCGTCTGTTGCCTTTCTTGTCCCTGGCGCGTCGCTTCTGCTGCAGCAGACTGTTCCACGTGCAGCTGCTGGTTGCGGGTAACACGACCCACCCCGAATTTCACCTTGAAACCCGGAGTAAGTCGTGCGGGGACCACCTCCAAGGAAAGTTTACCGAAAATTCAGCATAACCTCCCTTGAAAATGGACAACCCTTCCTAATAATACCTGCAAACACTTCTGAAAATTTAAATCCAACCATAAACTCCTGGAGCCTTCGTGCTCCCCAAATCACAACATCTCCCAATTTAATTACTAACTTAAACAAGAAAATCTCATAGCCAACAACCACAGTTCAGAGCAACTCTATTTGAAAGGAAATGAACTAGAAATATAAAAATGAGGGGAAGCTACACTATTGACTATGCCTCTTCTCCATATACGTCCGACCTCAACTATGCAATCCTGCAAACTGGGCATTTTTAAAACGAATAGCCCAGGGGAAAACATTTGAAAACGAAACGTTAGAGTGAGTGGACAAAAATAAATTAACGAATAAAATATTTATGTTTCCCCAAATCAATTTCTAAAGAAAAATCGAATGCATGCTGCAAGCGATAAAACTTTCATCTCATAATATCGAGCCTCTCAGGCTCTATAATATATGTATGTATTTACACACGTCCATACTCCCTATATAGATTCATGGGTCTATATAGGGCTACTACGCTCGCGTCCAACGCTCAGGTCACGCCTCAATGCGGTGCTACACTACGCCATCAAGGTGGACAGACGGGTGTATAAATATGTGTCCATACTCCCTATATGAATTAAACACTCAAATAGGGCTACTACGCTTACGTCCAACGCTCACGTCACGCCTTAATGCGGCTATATGCTACGCCATTAAGGTGGACAGACACATATGGCTAGCTAGCATTTATATACATACTCTCTCATAAATACATATTTATATCCACCGAAAATCCCATTTTCGGTAACTCTTCAAGAGAAATAAAAATCGTCAAATTAAAATGACGTTAAAATATTCAGCAACATTAATTGTTCAACCATGAACTATAACATGCATTTATTTAAAATAAACGTCCACTCACAGTATTAGGCCTAAGCCTTGCAATGCTCGGCATACTCCTCGAGCGCTGCCTCCACTATTCACAATCTCGAGTCAATCCCACGTCTGATAATAAACAGCAGAATAAATCGGTCAAACCAGATTCCGAAATAATCATTGATTGGACTTCTTCCTAATTTGACTAGGTTTCCCTCGGTTGACCAGGATTGACCAAATGATTTAAATATTAGCCCACTTACGAAGCCTCAACAATTTCCATTTTAACCTTCGACTTAACAAATCGGGTTACCTTGATTACTCTACCATCCAATTTAATTCCAACAACCATCTTAATAATTCAATTACAATTGATTCCTCATCCAAACAATCCTCAATCACTCTCTCTCTAAACAACTTCACACCAAAAATCACTAAGGGCACCCAAAATGGGTTTCCATAAATAGAAAGTTTTCAAAAAGGGAAAGTTTCCCCAAAATAGGAACTTTCCTCACTTAGAAAGATTTCCGATTATAAACCGACAAACTTTCCTATTTATGAAACAACGCAAAACAAAAAGGAAAACTTCGATAACTACCTCAACTGCTCTTGTCGGACTAACTGCCTTCGCCGGATTCCGACGACTTGCCGGAATATTCTGCCGGATTCCGGCCACTTGCCGGAATTTCGCCATGACCTCCCCGCCTTCTTCAAAAACACCAAGTCCTCGACAACAAGCAACAAAACCCAATTTTAAACACCAATCCACCATATCACAAAAACACAGAACATTTCAATCACCCAACCGAGCAACAACTTAAGAGATTTCTCACCTTGCTAGCACCTTTGCTAGACTGAGTTCATTGTCAGCCAATACAGCTACTGCAAACCGTGGCTTTCAACAACACACAGGCTGACCAACGCCTCCAACACCACGGCAGAAACACCCTAAGCTTCTGCTCCGCTCCCAAAACATGTCTGCTGCTCTTAAATCCCTACAAGGCGCAACTGAGCTCTACTCAACTGCTTCTAGACTCACCAGAGCTCGGTAGTCCCGCCGGAGCTCCAAGAACAACCCACCAGAAAAACTCGACGAAAACCTAGAAACACCAAAGAGGGCTTTCTGAATTCGAACTCGATTTGAAGAGTGAAAGGCATAGAAAGGAAGAAGAAAGAAAGAGGAGAAGAACCCTACCGATCATTGTCGTTGTTGCTGCCTAAGCTGGCCGGAATCCGACGAACACAGTCGGGTTCAACAGCTTCGATCTCCTTTGATTTGGTTCGCTTGCGCGATCCACGGGCTGGGCTAGAAAGGAGAGGAGGAGAGGGAGAGAACGGCGGTGATCTCGCCGCCAGGGGTGGCCGGAGACGGCGGAGCTGCGCTGGAGAAGGCAGCGACTGAGGGAGACGAGGGAGAAGAGAGAGAGAATCGGGGAGAAAGAGAGAAGGAAAAGAGAAGACAAATGGTTTGGGCCTCTCACCCCCAAACCGGACCAACACTTATAATTTAATACCCACACCAAATAACAACCCAACTCCACAAATAACACCTCAAAAATAATACCCGAATAAAAATTACCTTTTACTAGCTAAAATTTACCATTTTTACCGTCGTCGCATTTTCCTCATACGAATAATCCTCCGCACATAATCGTCCCCGAAACCCCTCTAGGGACCAATTAAACTATTAACTCAAAGATCGAGACGGTAAAATTCTTATTATAACCAAGCTAGTAAATAAGGTAAAAATTTACGGGTCGGGATGTGACAGCGGGTCCCGCTTATGTGCGAAATGGGTTTCCTACTTCACAGTCGACCCATTTTGGGTCGGGAGATTGGGGGAACCCATTTATGGGTATGAGTTTTGATTGTTGGAAATGAATTTTTATGGGTTTTGAGTATAGGTATGGGTATAGATTATGTTGTTGGAGATGCCCTTAAGCAGCACAATATGATCTTCAATCTTCAAGTCTCATGGGTCATGACAACGACTTATGATCGTTAGAACTAGAGTGACACTGACTCTAGCAGCTTATGCCTTATAATTGTTATTTAACAAATTGCGTTATGCAAAACCATAGTGAAAAATGGTAGTTCCGTAAGAAAAAAAAAACAAATAATGCGAATTAGTGTTAACTACCGTGCTAAAATCATTTTGCAGTAGTCAGGCGGTGAAGATGCACCTAGTGGTTAGGCGTCTAAGCAAGACATATCTGGCACACTGCCATCTTATGTTTCTTTTGTCGATTTTCTCAAATAATCGAGACAACTAATCACCGTCTAAAATAAATTGTATTAGACTATGAGACTAATGTTCCTAATTCGAACTTAGGCACCACAACATGAACTTCAAGTCTCATGGTAACAACAACTTATGATCGTTAAACTTCAGTGGCACCAAGTCGACCGGTTTATTATCATTGTTTAACAAATCACGTTATGCGATGGAGATGTACCTTGGCAGGCTAATCATTTGTTTGAATTTTCTATTTTTATTAATTGTCAATTAATCTTAGGCCGATTTTTAGAACATATATGTTGATATATACAGTAGACGAAACCAAAGCTTAATCAATCCCATTACTCATATGTTGATGGAAAATAGGGTTGTGCTATTAACACATCCTTTTACACTATTAACACACCCCGATCAATTATGAAACAAATTCAAGTGACAAATTTATAAATAAATTTGAAATGTGTGGATAAAAAAATAGACGGGTTGTGTTAATAACAAAAAATTGTGTGTTAATAGAATCACCCAAAGTCAGCATTTGATCAAAGTTTTGAATTTTCAGAGTTTTTCCTAGTCAACTCGGCCAATTTTTTTTTAGGGACACAGACTAAACAGTTAAAACTACTATGATTACCTAATCACAACTGAAATTCAAACAATAACCACAAGCTAGGCCTCATCATGGGCCGGGTAAGGCTTTGATTTGGTCAACAAAATTTAGGGTCGGGTAGAGTAGAGCCGAGACTTGAAAATGTAAATCCTTACCTGCCCTAAAGGCTCATTTTGTTAGGGCTAAAAGGGCCGAGTAGGGCCGGCCCTACCCAGCCTTTTAAATAGGGCTAAATAGGGCCGAAATGGGCTAGTTTTAATTTTTTTTTCTCAAAATTTTCTCAAGGATTATATCACTTATATGTAATACACTCTATTTTTTAGTCATATTTAAAATACATGCATATATATTATACTTAAACTTAGAACATATATCAATAAATATTAATCTAAGTGCTTATATTCATATACCTTATGAACTTTTTCTCTAAATTATTAAAATTCAATCATTGTTTAACAAAGCAAAAGGAAATCAAAGAAATAAAGCTTACAAAACCAATTACAAGAAAAAAAATATTAGTTGTATTGCTCTAAAAATAAGAGACATTAAAAAACAATAGAAAAAATATATAATTATTAGGGCCTAAAGGACCGGTTTTTAGGGCCGGGTAAAGTTTGGCCCTAAAAGGCTTAATAGGATAGGGCCGAGTTTCATTTGCTTAACTCTTACCCTATCCTATTTGAGAAAGGCTAGGGCCGGCCCGTCCTAATAGAGGGGCCGGGCTAAGACCCAAGGGCTAAATGATGAGGCATACCGCAAGCAATAGCATAACAAACAATAACCGCCAATTCTTGGAGATACCTGTTTGCTATTTTGTACGTCCTTCTTGTGATGATGGAGGAGAAAGAAAATAGAAATAGAAGCTGAAGTAGTCCTACAATAAAGGGTCTAACAGAGCCATCAGCCAAGCAAAAATTGTAATTCCTAAAATTGGAAAACCCAAACCCAGAGCTCCACCGGAAAACAAAGCATAGATTGTGATACTTCACCATTTTTGTGGCTCCTTCTTTCTTGTCAAGCTCTCCGTTTGTGCTTCTCACATTCTCTTATGGTTTTCTACCAAAAACATCATCCCCCATTTCTAGATTTCTTGTTGCTCCCCTCTCATCTATTTGCTTCACCAAAACCCTGAGTTTTGTTTCTTTTCAGAATGCGGTTTTGCTTCTGATTGTACATATCTAGATTCCTAGTACTACATATCTAGATTGCTAGGTGTGAATGTGTGTATACCTCATAGCTGCTTAGAATTCACTTAGCTTTTGTATTGGTTCTGTTCTTGTATAAGATTGTAGGTATGGGTGTTTGTGCAGAGGATATACTAGTTTGTGTATGGAGTTTCCTTCACTTTTCAATGAGGACGAGTTCCATGTGTGCGCAGAACTACCCCTTTGTTGCAGGCGCTTTGTTCTTCTTGTTCCTCCTTTATGCATTTTTCAATCTATTTGTATTCTTCTCTCCATTTCTCGTCTGCGTTGCTCTTCTTCTTAGAATTTTTTGGACTTCTGGAGGACTGATAATCCTAGAAGCCAAACAGAGGAGTAATCAGATGCAATGTAAAAAAACTGTAGGAGGTGTTGCTGTTGCGAATAGAGACGAAAGCTCTTGTTTACTAAAGCAGAAGAGTAGAAGAACTAATGTCAAAAAGATCGAATGGGATGCAAAGAGCACCAAGGAAGGACTAGGCAACTCTTCATTGGCATCTCCTAACGATTTAGTTAGTAAAACTGTCTTGCTTGCGAAAGAAGTAAGGGCTTTGAATATGCGCCAGAAAGAAAGACCATTTAGTCATGGAGAGAGTTTTAATGCAAAAATGTCCTCCGTTGACTCCATTGTGCTTGATGATGGCCCTTCGATCCTAGATTCTGATCGAGATATCTTGTCATCAAGCTCATCTGATGACGAGTCTGACAAATTTGAAGGTGGTGGTAGGAAGGAAGAAGCAGCACAACAGGATGGGACTAAGGCTGTGCAGTGGACGGAAGATGATCAAAGGAATCTGCTGGATCTTGGACTATCCGAGATTGAAAGAAACAAACGGCTGGAGAGTTTGATTGCCAGAAGAAGAGCAAGAAAGTTATTCAAAATGCAGATTGAGAAAGGTCTTATTGACTTGGACACTATTCTACCAAATCAAATTGCACCCCTGTATATTGCAAGAAACAATCCATATATTGCTGAAATGGACGGCATGGAAACACCTGGTTCAGCCCCTTCGGTAATGTTCCCAGCGAAAAACCCATTTGATCTTCCATATGATCCATTGGAGGAGAAGCCGGATCTTAAGACAGATAGTTTCCAGCATGAATTCACAGCAGTCGCCCAAAGAGACATGCTATATTGTAGGCATGAGAGCTTCTGTTATGGTCCATCAAGAGCACTAGATGGACTGGGGTTTTCAAGATTCAGAAGGCAAACAAGTAATCCAAACTTTTCATCTGTTTCCTTCTTCCAGAAATGCCTTTGTTAATTGTAATCTTCATAGCTGTAATTTTTTTCCTGCAGGTTTGGGACCTCACGATAGGCGTATTGAAAGAATGTTGTCAAACAAAGGAGAGCATGACGAGCTTGTTGAATCACTTTTGGCAGAAGTAGAAGCAAAAAGCATCTCCCATATTGACAGCATTTCTGAAGTTGTTGACAGTGAAGCTACAACACCAAATCAAGCAACAACTTCAGGGGAATCCAAAGACGAAAAATGTAGACAAAATGAAAGAGAGAAAGATATTGAAGGAATGAGAAAGATGAGAAATGATCAAAATGTGGCTGTAATGGCTACTAGAAGTGAAACTGACATTGAGCAACATGTAACTGATGACAGCAATGATGAGTCAACCTCATCGGAAGAAGATGAACAACGGTATCCTGCCACAAAATCTGGATTCTCTCAACATACAGCATCAAAAGGGAGACGTGTTCCACCTAAACCTCTGAACTATGCACTTCCTAGCCCATCAAATGAAAAGGGAAGATTGGAAGACCGTTTGTTTTATGTAGAGAGGGGTCCTTGTCACACTCCCACCTACTCTATCGCATCTGATTTACAGGTGGAGGTCTCAGACATTGGTTCACCTCCGCTGACAGTTGATGGAGCCAATTCGCCTACTGATCGAGATTCACTGAACTTAGATGGGGACTTTGAGAGAGAGTATATGTGGGCAGCATCATCATCTCAATCATCCAGAACAGAAGAAAATGAATCGAAATTCAGAGACATGCGTGGCTTCAATGAGAAGGACTTAGCAAACATAGGATCTTTGGGAAACAGTAAGAACACCAAGGATGTTGCTGAATCCTCCATGCATTTGCAACAGCCAGATGAACTACATGACACGTACTCATTGTCATCTACAATGACAGGAATACAAGCAGACAGTAGAACCCATTCGATGAGTTTAGAGGATGTCAGGCTAGTAGTGGAAGAAGTTGGGCAGCCTAGTACTTCTGGTTTGTCAAATGCACCTTCACCTGTAAATCAGGTCGAAAAATTGATAATGGTCAGTAATTCTAAGCTGCAACCAAGTATTATAGTAAAAAAATAAAAATAAAACTTCTTATATCCATTTTTTTCTTTATAAAAGCTTTATAAACATAAGTATCTGTCTAGTGATCATTAATTTTACTGACATCTCTTCCTGATCTCTTTGCATATAAAACAGGAATCATCATCTAATCCTCCTGATGAAATGACCAAGGTGAATGTTGCGGCTGCCAATACGATTGATGATTTGAAAGATGAAAAACAGATTAAAGACAGAAATGGTGAAGCGAAGAGTGGGCTGTCACAACCAAGTGAGAGCACTGTTGGAGAATTGAGCAGCAAGGAGGGAGATTCTATAAATCTTGCGATACAAAAGGAAAATAGGAATTTGAATAATACTGAAGGAGATCTTCAAAAGGTAACTAAAAATGAGGGCAGCAAAGACATGTTAAACCCAATTGATGCTATAAAGACCTCTAATCCAAATCAAGACAGTAAAACTCAACAAAGTACTTCACAAATTGATGTTTCTGAGAAAACACAGACTTCTAAAGATCCCATTGCATCAGCTGTACAGCAAAATTTGGCGACTCAAGAGGTTTGTGACTCCAAAATGGCTGAATTACATTATTAGACAGAAAGTCAATTCTCAATGATGCTACTGAACCTGGATATATCTTTTCAATAAGAAATATAACAATATTGACTAAAAAACTAAAAAAAAAAAAAACCACCAAGAAAAGAAGAAAGAAACACCAAGCATTAGAAAAATTGATAAGCAGTTCATTTCTTTTAATTCTTACAATTTGCTACAATCTATTCTAATAACTCAGCTTAGTCAACCATAAATCTCAAACATCAATAAACAAGCGTTTAATTAAATTTATGTCATCTATGTTTGATTCTCTACTAATAAGATCCCATAGTGTGTGGTACTGAAATCACAATTGATATAAACTGGTTGGACTCATTTAGCATTTTCATATTCAACAGGAAAATTGTAAACCTCCGGAGAAGTCCACTGACGAAGCCAACATTATACTCAAAATACAAGCTCAAGATGTCTCACAAAAAGGAATGGACATTGCTGCAGAATTGAAAACACCAGCTGAAGTAGTCGGGAGTGTATCCCAAAAGGCAACAATGGCTAAGGCAGAACTGAAAGAAACAGACAAGAGAGAAAATGTAAAGCAAAACGAAACAGAGCCAGCTCTAGAATTGAAAAAATCAGTAGAAGAAATTGCAAGAGTAATGCAAAAAGCAGCAGAAGAAACTGGGAGTATATCAGAAAAGGCATCAGAGGCTCCTTCAGAAGTGAAGAAACCACCTGAAAAAATTGAAAGTGATTCAAAAAAAGCAACAGAGGCTAATGCAGAGTTGAAAAAAGAAGTTGAACAGGTAGAAAGTGTATCACAAAAAGCAACAATGGCGGCTCCAGATTTGAAAAGACCAGCTGAAGTTGGAAATGTATCGGGAAAAACAGCAGAAACTCCTGCAGAGCTGAAAAAATCAACTGAAGTTGGGAGTGCATTGCCAAAGTCAATAGAGCCTTCTTTAGAGTTAAAGAAATCAGTTGAAGAAATAGTAGGTGTTTCGCAGAAAACAGCAGTGGCTCCTCAAGATTTGAAAAAATCAACTGGTGTATCAACTGAGGCTCCTTCAGCAGAGCTGAAAAGATCAGTTGAGGGCATAGCAAGTGATTCACAAAAATCAGCAGAGGCTCCATCAGAATTTAAAAAATCAGCTGAAGAAAGTGGGAACGTGACAAAAAAGGAAACAGAAGCTAATGCAGATGTGAGAAACAAAACAACAGAGGGTCTATCAGAGGTGAAAAACCAAGCTGATGACACTGGAAGGTCAATGGAAAAGGCCACTAAGACTGCTTTAGAATCAAAAACTTCAGAAAAAGAAACTGGAGGCGTAACAGAAATTGCAAGAGGGGATACTGCAGAAATGAAAAAATCTGCTGTAGATATTGGAAGTGTATTAAACAATGCAACAGGTACTAGTGTAGAATTGAAAAAACCATCTGAAGAGATTGGAATTGTGTCTCAAAAAGAACCAGATACTACCGCAGAATTGAAAAGACAAGCTGAAAATGGAAGCATATTACAGAAAGAAGCAGAGACAGCAGCAGAACTTAAAAAAACTGTTGAAGAAATAGCAAATGTGTTGCATAAAGCATCTGAGGTTGTTGCAGACCTGAAAAGTCCAGCTGAAAAAAGTGAAAATGTATCTGGCAAAGCCAAGGAGGTTGTGGCCATGTTGAATAGCCCAGCTGAAGAAACTGGAAATGTTTCACAAAAAGCAACAGAGGTTGCTGCAGAAATGAAAGAAACAACTGACGAGATTGGAACTTTAGCACAGAAGGCAAACGAGGCTGCTACAGAATTGAAAATTTCAGCTGAAGAAATCAGTAACGCATCGCAAAATAATCATGAGGCTCCTGCAGAATTGAAAAAACCAGTTGAAGAAATCAAAACATGACGAACAAATTATTTGAAGATCGATACTGGAAATGTATTACAAAATTCAGAAAGGTAAGCAAGATATATGAGTTTTACATTGCAGTAACAATTTTACTTTTGGACAAGCAAGCAACACTTTACAAACTTCAGTATCTTTTGCTTCACATAGTTACATTTCATTCGTTCTGAACAACCACACTCTAACGTATACAAACTTTGTTAAATTGAACAGGAACCTGAAGATTCTCCTAGGAAGTCCCTGAAGACTTGTTAGTGAAGTTAGTGATCTCAGTAGCAAGTGACGAGGAAGACGTACCCAGAAAGAAGAAAACCTATTTAAGGAAGTGAAGGCGAAGCTGTGAACTTCACACATTCATCACAGCCAGTTAAAGCAGATCGGCAACTTGGAATAGCCTCCCAATACTACAATGTGAATCCAAGATCAATGGAAGTTGTGCACAAGCTGTTGATTCATCTTCAAAGTGGACAGTAAAAAGTAATTTCCCCATGCATGCAACTGCAGTAGAGGGATAGTAAATATGACATCATTGACATGCCATCACAGTTTCACCTGATTCATATGAATTTAAAGAAGAGAGTAGAGTAGGAAAGCATTAAAAGCTAATGTAACATGTACAAATTCATTTTCCATTTCCTCTTTTGTAGATATGTACTTTGTACCAAGACATACTTTATCCCACACTATAAGAAAACAAAGAATGAAGCTTTCACTTTCATACTGCCATTTATAAAAAATAAAAATAAAAAAAAACCAGAAATTCTCATAGACAGGCTGTGCTCTTACTCCTTCCCTATCTATCTATGATTGAGAAAAATTTGCCCAAATTACCCTCCAGAAAGTTAGTTTTGACCTCCAATCATTTGGGGAGAAAGCAAGAAAGTTCGGTTGAATTTTCCAAAGCAAGAAGATGAAGGTAGCCCTCTACTACTACCTACCCACTTCACAGTTCAAAATGATGGGTCTATAATAATGGAGCAATGCAACTCTAGCTACCCACTTCACTAAGTTCCAGATTCTCTTACCTGGGTTTTCTTGAACTCAAAAGATGGAAATAGCTGAAGACTTGAACTGCATATACAGAAACCCAAATGAAACCATTGAAGCTCGAGTGAAGGACCTCCTTTCTCGCATGACTTTGAAAGAGAAAGTGGGCCAGATGACCCAGATAGAGCGTCGGGTCGCCACCCCTTCTGCCATTAAAGACTTCCACATCGGTATATCCGAACTCTGTTTCTCTGTCTCTAATGTTTTATATTGATTACGTCATTGATGATGTTGATGTGTTAGGGAGTATATTGAGTGCTGGAGGGAGTGGGCCGTTTGAGAATGCTGTGTCAGCGGACTGGGCCGATATGGTGGACGGGTTTCAGAGGTCCGCAATGGAAACCCGGCTACGGATTCCGATGGTGTATGGGATTGATGCGGTTCATGGGAACAACAATGTGTATGGTGCCACCATTTTTCCTCACAATGTTGGTCTTGGGGCTACCAGGTTAATTTACTCTTCTTCTTCAGTCAGTTTGTAGTAAATGGTGTTTTTGATGCTTGTTTTCTTGCGTTTTGTGAAAGAAATGTGGGAGAATCATTCAAGTTGAAAAAATTAAATCCCTATTTGTGACTTGTGAGTGTGTGATGATCAGGTTTCATTTTCTGTTGGTGTTGTGTGTTATGGTGTTGTCCCTATTGATACTTTGCTTTCACGTCAAGTAAAATGGTTATAGAAACAAAGCCTTTTCGAGAGATTATCCCCTTCTTTGACCCTAAAATTCTGAATTATGTGACAGAGATGCGGGTCTGGCTGAGAGGATTGGTGTGGCAACTGCTCTTGAAGTCAGGGCGAGCGGCATTCAGTACACTTTTGCTCCCTGTGTGGCTGTAAGTCATTATGGATATATGTAACCAGTTCTTTAGATTGCTATGTAATTCTGTAAAATGTTTGTTAGCCGGAGAAGATTGCTGTGGTACTGGTGTGACAATTAACAGAATACTAAAATGCAGCTTGTGTTGATGTTAGGCTTTTTCAAAATCTAAATTGATTTAACAGAATACTATTGTGGATGTGGAGTACTGTATTAAACTTGGCATTTGATATTATCGGTATATTCATGTGAATGACAGGTATGCAGAGATCCCAGATGGGGAAGATGCTATGAGAGTTACAGTGAAGACACTGAAATTGTTCGAAAAATGACATCCATTATATCAGGCTTGCAGGGGAAGCCACCCCAAGGACACAAAAAGGGCTACCCTTTTGTAATGGGAAGGTAGAAAGGACTTACAAGTATTCATGTCCATCTGTACTTCATTTGCTAAATAACTTCCGTTTTGTCTGAATATGTTAAGTAATACATGTGGATCCTTAGTAATCTTCATTCAAAGAGACTGGAATTGTCTATTTGTTTCAAATAATATTTCCTGCCAATTAGAAAACAGAAAAAATAAAGTAAAGAATACTTGCTGGAGATTGATGCACTCAGACACCAATGAGATTGTTTTCGGAAAGTTCTTCTCCATAGATACCGATATCAAGTAAACTATGTCATCAGAGATCTTCTGTACTCATGTTCATCTCTCTCAACGCATTCATCCCTTGGTGAATTGATATTGTATTCCAATCTAAGTCATACTAGTTATTCTCAAGTATCCGAAATTGTTTCTTGACTTTTCATTCTTTTTATTCCAGAAACAGCACAATTGCATGTGCTAAGCATTTTGTTGGGGATGGGGGTACGCATAAAGGTCTGAATGAGGGGAATACCATATCATCTTATGATGACTTGGAGAGGATTCATATGGCACCATATCTGGACTGTATCTCTCAAGGAGTTTCAACTGTCATGGCATCTTTTTCCAGCTGGAATGGAAGTAAACTACATGCTGATCGTTTTCTCCTCACAGAAGTGCTGAAAAATAAGCTAGGTTTTAAGGTAAAAAACCAGATCATTAAAAAAAATCCAGTGAAGTATGAAGCCAAGATTTACCCATACCCTCCTCATCCCTACTAGTACAAGGCAGTACGTGTTTTTTTTTTTTTTTGGCAGTACGTTTTTGCTACTTAACTGTGAAATTGACTATTTTCCTCCAAAGTGCATTAGTATTCTAATAGTAGGCATAGTAACAGAACCAGACATTTGATAGAAAATATGTTGCTTCACACATTGATTGATTATAGTAGATAACTGTGCTCCTCGTATGCTTGTTCATGATCAATTTTGCTAACATTAGAGTGATATAGAAAACTTCAATAAATCAACGTACAGTGGCACATTTTTCTTTGGTATCAGTCTATTAGTGTAATTACCAGTTAAAGTCTATATGTCCTGATAAATACCATGGTGTGCTCTGCTGCAGGGTTTTGTGATCTCTGACTGGGCAGCACTTGACAAAATTTGCGATCCTCCAGGGTCAAACAATCGCTTCTGCATTTTGTCTGGCATTAATGCTGGAATTGACATGGTACCTTTTGTAGCCCGGTTTTGAAAGCCTAAACTATTTGTTGCTTCCTTGGGTGTCACTATGTTCTCTAATTGAGAAAGTATGCAGGTTATGGTGCCATTTAAATTTGAACAATTTGTGGAGGATTTAGTCTATCTAGTCGAACATGGGGAGATACCAATGTCCAGAATAGATGATGCTGTTGAAAGAATACTGAGAGTCAAGTTTGTTGCTGGTCTTTTCGAGCATCCCTTTGCAGATAGGTCTTTGCTTGACATTGTTGGTTGCAAGGTAAATCTGCAAACTCAGCCTGTGTTATGTTTACTTACTTTGCATATATCATTTGAAGGTTCCATATGGGGCATTTATCCAGTAATACTACTATTTTGAGGCAGTAGTAGACAATTCTGATGCTTTAACTTTACCGGTCATCTTACATAAACGCCCCAATCAGTTTGATACTTGATGTATATTTTTTACTGAAATCACTATATGTTTTGTAGCCGCATAGAGATTTAGCACGCGAAGCTGTCCGCAAGTCCTTGGTTCTGTTGAAGAATGGAAAGGACCCAAAGAAACCTTTTCTTCCACTAGACAGGAAAGCTAAAAGAATTCTTGTTGCTGGAACACATGCTGATGATCTTGGATATCAGTGTGGAGGATGGACAGCTACTTGGGATGGGAAAAGTGGCAGAATTACAATTGGTATGGAATGTTTTTATTGAATGCTCATAATCACTATTGACATTTCCTTAGTCGAAGACTTCATGACCCTAGGTCCTTACAGTTAATTTTTATTTTGAATTATTAGAACCAAAAGTATGTAAATTTTTTAATCCCATCATAAAAATATAACATATAAAAAATAAAGGTTGCATAGGCCTGTTTTTTTTGTATCTGCTAAATTCAGCAATGTGTTACTACTTAAATCATTGTAGTCTCAGTAGTCACCTTGACCTTAAACCAAAACTTTATTTGGAGTGAAAATTAGTCTTACAAAGAAAGGTTTCCTGGTAACTTTTGCTGTAATTCTGTAGAGGACAAGAATTCATAGATTGTGAACTGTCATATTACACAGGGAAATTTAACTCATTGAATATTCTCATTTCTGAACTCTTTGTAGGAACAACCATCTTGGAAGCTATCAAGAAGGCAGCCGGAGAAGAAACAGAAATAATTTATGAACCACATCCATCAACAGACACCTTAGCACGTCAAGACATCTCTTTTGCAATTGTAGCTGTTGGTGAGGATCCATATGCAGAATTCACTGGTGACAGAGATGACCTTGTCATTCCTTTTAATGGACCTGATATCATAAGCTCAGTTGCGGACAGAATCCCCACATTGGCGATTCTGATATCTGGAAGACCCTTAACTTTAGAGACTAGTCTCCTAAAAAAGATAGATGCTTTCATTGCTGCTTGGTTGCCTGGTAGTGAAGGAGAGGGAATTACAGATGTCATCTTTGGAGCTTATGACTTTGAGGGCAAGCTACCGGTGACATGGTTTAAAAGTATTAAACAGCTGCCATTAAATTTTGGGAGCAACTCCTATGACCCTTTATATCCTCTCGGCTTTGGATTGACATACAATAAGGATAAAGCTACACACAAGATAGATTTGATGACCGAGGTATTGTCAAGTAATATTGAGTAAGCCAAGTTCATTGAATCTTGACAAGGCTATTACGCAGAAAGGCTGTTCTTCAATGAATGTCTATGTTGATGTGCTCAATTTTCATGTGTATTAATTTAATAAAAAGTAAACCAATTTGTACATGATCATCTGTGTATATGTGAGATGTTTGCTCAGAATGTATAATGATCACCTCAATCTCTCATGTTAGTAAAGTGAAACGGAAAAGGATTTGTAATCTCCTAGTCTCAACTAAAGCCTCAGATCCCAACCAATACTGTTGACACTGTCACAACCGAACGTCTTATCTGTTATACCGTTTTCGCTTTGTCTTATTTCTGTTAAAATCAACTGTTTCTGTCATTATGTGATTCTGCGTTTGCATAAACTATTGTTATGCAGATATGATGCATCTTCTACTTTCCGACCTTCCATATTCTTTTCTTTGATACAAAACTTAAGCCCCCACAAGAGTTATTCCCAGATCCTAGTGGGCCAGTGAAGCAACATACAGAATCAACACTCACTCCTACACTGAATTCCCTACTGAAATTTTTATATATTGAAGTGCATTGAGCTAGTAACATTTTGAGAGATAAGAATCAGAACATATCACAGAAATTGCAGAGAAAAGAAGACCAGCCGAAAGTTGAAGCTTCGTGGTTCTACTGTTCTTCAAGGTGTTAATCAAACTGGAAATAAAGTGGTATAGAGAGTGCTTTCAAATGCAAGTTGCAGAAAGGTTATGGTAGATCAGTTTTGTCACTTGCTGTGGAAATTATGACTAGAATGACAATTTTACCCAGGTTGGCCTGGAATCTTTGCATATAGTGGGATGGGAGGACTGTACAGAAATGTGTCCCAATGATAGGGGCGTTTTGCTTTTCATGGTAGAAGCAAAAGAAAATTTGGTACAAGCTAAGTAGATAAAAACAGCACAGTACAAATTGAGCACTGTCATTATTTTGTCAGTTTGCATAGTAACAACTCTGAAATAGTGAGATTGGTTTGATAACGACCTTGTTCTTTGTTTTTTCAGTTGAAAGTGGGGGGGGGGGGGAGAAGATAGAGTTGGATAAATGATAGAGATGAATCATGGAGGTAAAGAAGACAATGAGGATAAATAGAACTTAAAGTCTTAAACTAATCCTAAGAAACTATATATCATCTAAAACACTGTAATGTATACTTTGTAGTGAGAGATTAAGATAAATTCTACAATAATCTTCATTGATAATGACAAGGACGTCACTTTTAGATGCATTTACATGAAGCATTCTGAAAATTTTCCAGAAAACAAAAGCATATCCAATAAGACAGCTACAAAATAAAAGCACTTTGATAATAACATCAAGCAAACCATTAGTCTGTTGGACTAAGTGACAAGCTTGCTGGTGACACTTACCTTTAGCATCAAACCAAAACCATTAGTGCAATGCTTCAACTAATTACAATACAAGACCTTGATCTTAATCCTAACCTGATTCCTCATTACCTCTACAGAAGTACGGAGCTTTACTGGTAGGTGATAATTGCTGATCTCTTCACTCACTAGATGTCAAATTCTAGTTCAAAGTTGCACTCAATTATGAAGAAGATTCTTGTTCCAAATAATAAAAGAGGGAAGGAAAGAATACAAGTCAATGAGATTTCCCCCACCAAAGAGAATCTCAAACCCCATTGTAGTAGTGAAATACCAAATTATAACATGTAATGACCAACACTAAGGTAAAGAAGTCTTTTCTGTTAATGAAAAAGCAACACAAAATTTGTCTCCAAAATTGGTGTCACAGGTCTAGTTTAGATTTGATTAGAGCACTATGAAGGCATGAAGTCTTTCTAACATTTTATTTAGTTGGGTAGGTGCCGTACACTAGGAATCAGCAAAATCATGCTCAGAAAACCAAATCCAGGAGAGAGGGAAATCTTGAAAGAGCTTTACAGAAAGAGAAGAACCACAAATTAAAATACAATACCAGGGTAATCTAATCTAATATCTTACTCTAAATGCTATATAGTTTTATAATTAAGTCACTAATCATCACTCCTAGGAGGGGTCTTCTTCTTTCTAATTATAAGAGGATCTCTTACAGAAAGAAAGATTACCAAGCCAGAAAAAGTTACTGAAGCATATGATTCTTTCATTAGTGCATGCAGAGTCAGCATTTGATCAAAGTTCTGAACTTTCATGGTCTTTCCTAGTCAACTTGACCATTTTTTTCTTTATGAAAGTTAGTTTAGGGACACAGACTAAACAGTTAAAAGTAGGCTAACATAGAACTTATAATTTGGTTTAACTGTATAATTTACCGACACAGCGAATAAGGTTCGTTTGGCATTACTTCCGAAACCGTCAAAAACCCTTCGACAGGATTCAATAGAAATTGGTTACAAGTGATTTGTGAATTCCAGAAAGGGATCAACCCTTTTGTTAGAAGTTAGAACACCTTCACGGCTTCACCAAAGAATCCCAAATGGCTCTTAGATTGACCCAACAGTCATATGGGAATATGGGACGCCTATTGATTTTTTTTATTTTTTTATTTTTGTCATTTTGGTTTTGCTGTTATCAACTTATTATAATCTGGTGCAAAGTCTAAGCCTTTGTGGCAGAATCATTAGTCATTTGACTCCAAATTCATATATAGTAAATCTCTGAAGATCCCATTAGTATTACAGATTTACAGTTAAATAATAGTTTATGTTACTTAGACATATCGCAAACCAAGCTACAGTGAAGAAGAAGAGGCTTATCTTGATTATGCCCCTTTTATTTCATATCCCAGGAGAGCTTGGAATTTCATGTCTGCCAGAGGATTGAAGATGCATTTTATCTCAGTGAATTCCCACTTTCATTTCTTAAGGTATCAAAATAAAGAGGCAGTCAACTGTTCAGAGTACCAAACTTGGAAATGTACAGCAGTTTCTGTCATATATGCTCTTCTTGCTCAGTTTAGATGCCTTACAGAAATATTCATCTGAAATCAGATAACGGAATATGAGATCCATAGGGTGCAATAAACCACAACAAAGGGTTTCTGAGATGCTTCAACTCAGTTTTCATTCATACTCCATAAGTTGAAATTCCAGGATTTGATCCTGTTCCCCCTTCCAATACTTTAGACTACCTCAAAGTTCTGAATTACATATTCACAAGAAACCATGAAAGCAAAAACAAGACTCAGATATAGCGCGCCCCGCTATACTAACGAACTAAAAGACCATGATGTGACATAAATCCTGCAGATGATTTAGTAGACGAGCTGCTAGATCATCATCCATGCAGGTAGTGGTGTGCGGATTGCATCTGAAAAGCCAAATTCTGAGGTGCATAGTATGATTCATGAACTGAACTTTTGTTTGGTCCATAAGAACCAATCCCATAAGTATTGGACATGAACAAGTTCCCATGAGCCTGACCAAAAGCCATGTTTGCTCCATTGCCGCCCTGTTGCCACTGGAAAGGCGGAATCCTAGCAGAATTCGGCTGCTGAGAGAAGGCAGAAGAACGGTGGTGATCCGGCGAGGGAGGCTTGTTGTCTGGAGATGGAGTTCTGCAGGTGTCACTGAGATTCACAGTTGTTATATCATGTATGCTAGCTCTTCTCTTGTCTTTCCCCCCTGAATGCTGCCTGATAAAGTACTTTTGTGCATGACTAGCCACCTGAGTTGGGGTTCGAGTCACCACAAAATTCCGAGAAATGTTCCTCCAGTCCCCTTTGCCGTACTTCTTCAGTCCCATTAAAAACAGCCTGTATGCACGCAATCATCAAAACAATGCCAAAATATAAAGTGAAGCCTAAAGCACAAACAACTCAAGCCCTCTTCATGTTTGACATTGCATACATGACAATGTTATTAGTTCAAGAACCAACTATTCACAAATTCAGTATGATCACTAATGCTTTACCATTACAATCAAAGCGAAAAATGAAATCTACTTGGGAAACTTACTTATGCTCATCCTCTGTCCAAGGAACTCCTTTCTTTCTTTCGTGATCAACTGGTCTAGTTGATGAAGATTTCTTGCCACCAATCCCATAAGTTTGTTTGAATCCAACATCATAGCCATGTCTATTCACCCATTCCAATGTGAACGGAGAGGTACCATATCCCGGAATAGGAACTAAACCCGCTTCGATCTTCCCCACATCAGCTTCCAACTCCTTGTACTGCTTCACCACGTCCCCTACAGTCTTCCCAGGTATCATCTCCGCCACCTTGTGCCACCTGTCCGGCGTATCCTTGTCGTGCAAGGCCAAGGCGTTTTCGAACATCTTGTTCTCAGCAGGAGTCCATTTCGCGCTCTTGGTCTCCTCAAGGAGCCAATTGGAGGCAGAGAAGTAAGATGAAGGGGAGAGAATTCCCATTTCTAACTTCATAACACCAAATCAAGTAAGCTCTGAATTCACAGCATTAGAATTTTGGGGATTGGAAACAGAGCAGGGAGAGATGAGGAACAAAGTGTACGAGAGGAAATGCAGAAGAAGAGGTGGAGGTTTGAGAATGATAATATCAGTGTTAAATCAAGGGGGCATTTACAAAAGGAATCAGAATACCTTTATCTGTATAGGAATCTACAAAAGACCCACCTTTCCGAAATTCAAAGGAATTGTGTTGAAAATAGTATTAAAACTCAAAACTACAAGATAAACCCCCAGAACCAATAATGGGATCTGAACCCATAGAAGCCTGAGGAAACCACAAACAGAGAAAAGGGATAAAACCCAACTGGATAAACCTTTTTCAAACAGAACAGAGTTGTATCTGCAGCTTCTTGTACCTCTTTGGAAACCCAATTAGGAAAACTAAGGAAGAGAAGCAATAAATGGGGGAGAAGGCAATAGGGACAGAGAGTGAGGGAGGAATGGAATGGGAGAAAGTAGGGGGAAGATCTCTTCTTTCTTCTGTTTTCGTTGAGGCCTGAGCAACTAAGAAAAGATAAGAAAGAAAAAAGTGAGTGCCTGAGCTATCAATGGAAAGAGAAAGGGAAATATTGAAGCTTCATAAAAGTAAAGCTTAGCATAGCCAAGCTTGAAGAAATGAATCTAAATTTTTGCTAAAATCATTGAAGAACAAGAGTGAAGGAGGAAGAAAAGCAGAGTTTGGGACTCAGAGGTGTGATTGGATAGCAAGAAGTTTGTAGATACTGAAATTTATGGGAGAAAATAAAGAGTTTCCTATTATATTAACACTCATGCTCTGTTATGTTTCTATTTTCTTTGCTTAATTAAAATACACTTTATTCCATTTTTCAGATATAAAAAAATATTCGCGTAATGTTTAAATATTTGACACCTGACTTATATTTTGAGCGAATAAAAAGCAATTAATGTTGAATGACCAACCTATTATGTTTAACGGCAAATTCTCAATTCTCATTAATCTGTAATCAACAGATTTAAGGTATTTTTAATGCAAACACGACAATATATTTATTTGTCTTTGTAGGAATACTTTTATAAAGATCAATCTAAATAGTGATTGAATAAGTTTGTTACTATTTTGCTAACTTATCTGAGGTAACTTACTGCCCCGCTCTTGATAAAAGAAAAGAAAACAAACGTACAGTTTAGACAAGAGAGATAATTTTCACACCCTTTTAATTTTAAAATAGTGTAATTAGTTATTTTAGATGAAAATGAGGTGTGCACTTTGAAAAATAATATTCGGGTCTCACTCAATTTAGATATCGTCTTACACTTGGATCATCACATCAAATTTTACCGTAAATCGTCACGTAATTATCTTGTTAAAAATTTGACATTTTAATTTATGAATATCATTTTAATTTTAACAAAAATGATTACACGTACATGACTAGATTTGCTCCCATAAATCATTTTCAAACTCTTTTTACAGTTGCAACATCGAGTGGGGGGGGGGGTTTGGGCCCCACATCCTCACTGCCAAGACTCTCATTGGCCACTCTCCTATATAATTGCAAAGTTGATGAACTCGATGACCGCATCTACACGTGTCATGACTCCATTCGCTTTAAAAGGAGGCAACTCCTGACCACTGAAACTTAATATTACAGACTGGCCAATGAGCTGTATCCACGTAAAGAAGTGTCACAAGTCATGGACCCGGGTCTTTGGTGACCCGTTGTAGGTGATCGCAGCCTCCTCCCGCCAACCACCGCCCCTCAGCTCACTTATTATTCGTTTCTTTGCCTGGCTAGTGGAATTGAAAAAGAGTGATGCCGTGTCCACTCTCTCGTCGGCGCGTGGAAATCTCGAGCTGGTTGGAGTCAGTCATAGAAGGCCCGGAATTCGGTTGGTTGCATACCGCGTGTGATACACGCGTGTATTGCTTCGTGATTGAATTTCTCTATGATAGAATAGAATAGAACAAGCACAGCCGAGAGGTCCCCGTCCGATGTGACCAACTGCTCCACCGCTATGTCATTCTCATCTTTTCCCCCTCTAGTTTGCTCTAATAGGACGCACCCCACAGTTGTTGTTATCCGTGAAATTTGAGGTGATGTCATGTAAGTGAGCAACTATCAGCCGTTGCATACATGTCTCATAACAAGCGTTGAATCAACCATTTACCTAAACATTACCTTTTGGTGGGACCATTATGGTACGACCTATGTCTATTGGCGACTGATGAGGCGTTGATAAGAATGTGAAAAGTATTTACATTCGAGTACATTAGCGACTAATGACTAAGTTTTCATGTGTTGTTGAGGGTAACTTTCTTTTGACAACGTGCGTCACCTCAATGCATGTCTATATCTTATTGGGGCCTTCCACTTTATAATCATGATTATTAGGGGGTGAGTGGATAATAGTCCATCATTCCCTTTTGATCATGCAGTGGCCTATTATCCTATTTAGTTAGGGCGTACTTTGAAATCATTACCCGGGTCATTATCCATACTAATGATTCTTAACCCACGTCTAATCTTTTGGGTTAATTTCACCCTGGGCTGTGTATTATATCGTGCAAGTAGCAAAGCCCACGTACAGAGGAATTTTTCTTCTTCTTATTTACTTCTTTTTTTTTGTGAAGATTCTTATTTACTTCTTTCTTATAAGTCTCTTTTTTTTTCCCTTTGACCGTAATGACTGTAATCTTTCTTAGGTTTGAAAAGATAAATTCAGTTATTTGAAATATACAGATCCACAGTGACGATAACCATCTCAATCTTCTGCAAAATAATATAATGCAATTTAAGCTAAAAAATCACTTAACTATTACAAGTTGTTTGCATTGGGCAAATCTTTGCTACATGATGTATAGAGAGTCTATGGATTATTAGCTACATTGGACATGCATCAAACTACCGATACAAATATCTAGTATTAAGATGACGTATTGTTATGCTATTGACACATAACAACTAATAAGTCATAATATGAAGAGATTAACAACATATAAGTTGTGTTGCACTACGTAGCACAATTTAATGACTATTGTAACCAAATAAAAAGATGATTATTCCTTATCACTATTCTCCTTAGAAAATAACTTGGGTGATCAGTTATGGTCATTTATGGGTGACAACACCAATGAACGATGGATAAATGTCAATAATAATCATAAACAAATATGTCAAATACATAAAACTCCTATGTTATGTCCTTAAATTGCAGGCAAGCCTTTTAAAATGAACACGTGTCTTATGTTCATTGGTTGTAGTCACCTTAAGGTGACAAGCACTTTTCACCGAAGTTGGGTTCTTCTCCCTATAAGTGAAAATGCTAAAACGAGGGTGGAAAAAGGAAAAAACCATACTTTGACGCTCATTGATTCATTATGATACTCAAATAGTCAAGTGTTATATTTCGGGACCGTGACACTTGTGTTTTCCATCCAATTTGATGTTATTAGTTTTCTTTTTATAATTTTGGCACAATATTAATACTAATTATTATTTCTTTTGTGAAATATAATTAGTAATTTGGACAGGAAAATGTAAAAGAAAATAGGATCAATTTACTGTTTTGGGTAAGATTCCGGTTGCAAGTTGCATCACATACAACACGGTTGTCTTTTTAATCGGTGGAAATGCATGATCATCATCATCTCAAAGGGTACCTCGAATCTCGCACCTTTAAACTTGAATAAATAAATAAGACAACGTGTCCATTAATGAGCCAAGGTCCCAATCTCCCGCAATAGCCCTCCCCTTCCTCTATCGACTCCCATAACATTGGTGTCGTTTCTGTTGGAGAATCGCAACTTGGTCACTACGAGTTCAACAAAAGCTGAAAGAAATCGACTTCTAGTGTGATGAAACATTTCCAAATGATTATAACCCTCTTGAATGATATTTGAAGATGGAAAATACTTACGTCCGGATTAATATGTACGTGTGTGTTCATGATCAGCTGTTAATTTGTTTGATTCATTCAGATAAGCAAATGATTTTTGTTTATATTTATATTTTACAAATATGATTTTCATTGGTTAATTTAATTTTTGAACAGTTAAGATCATGATTTACATTGACAAATGTAAGTAAATAAGAATGAGAGTGAACGCACACATACATATTAGTCCGGAAACAAGTATTTTCCTTTTCTTTTTTATGTGATAATGAAATAATATGCGGAGCTAACCCTATATGTTTTTCATTGTTTCTCTTGCCTGTCAAAACTCTAAATTGGACCTTCGGAATTCAAAAATCGATTGTTCGTACTTTTCTGGTTCCAACCACTAGTCATGATCGATGTTGATTAGTTGAAACCATTCGAATCGCCACTCATAATTATCTCATTTTGAGTTGCAAAGTCTAAAATCAGTAGCTTTCAAACTATTTCACAAACATGAGTCAACCTCTAAACATTGTGTTAAAATGACATTGTCGCTGTCAAGATATTGGACAACCAATGTCAATCATCGACATAGTTTGCAGTTACGATTTGAAATCCAAATCAATGACATCAAGTAAGGACTCCAGACTCGAAAGACCCTTGATTAAAATGAAGTCTTTTAACACCTTCACAAACACTCAATCTATATCAAGTAAACTAGTTTACTCGATTACTTATTGAGACATGCAAACAAGAAGATTAATTGATGATATTGTACTTGAAGATGTTATGCGGAAGCGGCCGACGAGCCTCACAGGTCCCACACACACGAGTCCAATAATGCTGATACTCCCCCTACTTTAGCCACTCAGTGGATAAACAGATATGTGATAATACAAAAAAAAACATCGACATTAGTGTGTGAAACCATTCCTTATAACCCAAGAATAACTTTTCACGTTCTAATGTGAGATTCTAAATGGATCTAATCTAAACCATATTTTTTCCAACAGAAGAAACCTTGACTTTGGGCTCAAGGAATAGAACAAGTAATAATCAAATCAAGGCTGTCATATAACTAAACGTGTTAGTTATTTGCATGTTTGTGATCTCTCATTAGAAATGTACAAGGGTGAGTTTGAAGTTTGAATAAACTGATTAGTATAATTTAGATGGCAGAATTTTTTTTGAGCTAATTTATATATTTGAGTATCATTTCTCACAAAGCTAGCTGTGCCTTTGTCGCGTACGTATTCATTATTTGAATATAAGCCTTGCGCATGCACAGTTGCACACAGAGCATGGGGAACAAGGACAAAAAGAATACTAGCTAATTGAAGAGTTGTATGTTCTTGAGTTGTTAAACTAATCGGCATACAAATCAACTAATAATAAAACATGTAGGTTCCCACGTCAAGTATAAGATGGATAAACTTCATGTTCTCCCTTGTTCTAATTTGTATTCTGATTTTGGGTTTGGTTACGGTTCCGGCATGGCTAGGAGGATAGGAATACAAGTTTAGCCAATAAGGTCATCTGTAAAAGACAAGAAGAAAGCACAGGAGGTAATTGTTCTTGGATCTGCTTACCTTCCCGGAGGTGCCGCCACGCCACAACACGATATGGAGAAGACGGTTGTTTTCTTTTGTTGGCCTAATGTTCTTGTTGTAACGTACTCGTCTTCCTTTTCCTACTTGCTAGCAAGGCTGTCATAAATCAAATAAACTACTTTCTAATCTTATGCAGCATCAAACGTAGTTAATAATATTAATACACATTAAGAAAGCCTACATAAGTCTAGGACAATTTTAGAAAATAAAAAGAAGTAATGTAGTCCTGAATACCAAACGTGTACTAAAAGTGTAGGCATTGTGAATTTTTTATGGGAAGAGTTTAGAAGCATGTTGAGTAAGTGAACAAGGTTTGGTTGGAAGACACTACTTGCCAATTCTCATTTAACTAACTTATGTGAATTAAGAAATTAGTTCAATAAAATTATAGATAATTAATGACTATATGTACTTAATGAAAAGTAATCATGCGTGCTTGTTAATTAGTTTTTTTGGACTATAATGGGACCGTAACATGTACCCTCTATCATCCCTTCGCTTAGTATGTTCGCTAACGCATCAAAACAAAAATGTCAGAATTAAGACGAGTTACTTTTCGATACTCTTTTACACTGATAATTAAGTTAAAAAATTTAAATTTTTCTGTCGGTGAGCCGTGACTTGGTTGGTTAAGGTGTTTAACTGACAACTTTGAGGTCATTTGTTCAAACCTCACAGACATATGTAGGGTGTGTAAGTTATTAATAAAATTTAAAAAGACTTAAATTTTTCTCAATATAAATGGCATATATAAGAAAAAATGGTGTTGTATCTTAATGCCAAAAATTCCTCTTCTCTTGCCGATCTTAATATAGCCACATTGAACAGCCCGGGTACATTGGAGCCAATTGAATTGGGTAAACTACCAAGAACGGTGTTGGTTGGAACTTGGAAATGGGAATGGCGATGGCGACTCTCATATGAATTTCGAATCTGAAGCAAAGAAAATGGAGCAGCGCCGATAATTGAATTGAATTGAATAGAATAAAATAATGAGAAGGGTGGTCGGGTCGGGTCAGTGGGTGCCCACCACCAGTTTGTTGCCAACTTGCCATTAAAGGAAAGATTCCTTTCATACGTCCCCCCCCTCCCTTTCCCTAAAAGTCAAAAAGTCACAGTGTGTGTGATTGAGATTTGGGACTCCTCCTCTTGGTTTTATTAGCGCCTGCATTACCTCATCTCCCTTTAAAATAGGAGCCCAACCACACTAATAATCATTCCCAACTCCTATTTTATATAGGAAATTAGCTGTAGATCTCATGCAATTTGATGTATAGATAATAATTCCCAATTTAATTTTTTTTTTGATAAAATAATTCCCAATTCAATGAATAGTTTTGCAAGGTAAATACTGAAAAAAAAATCGAAATTTAAGAAATGAAGGTTGATAATTGAAATATTGTTACTTGGTGTCTTAACTTTTTTCTAAATAGAACTAGCATGATTTGTTAAAACATCTGTGCTATAAGAAATGCCACAAGGTTTCTTTGTAATTAGATTATTGTTAGAAAGAATTCCTATAGTTGAAGTTGTGCCTATAAGAAATGCCACAAGTTGCAAGAACTATCAGTGCTTATGAACTAAAATCATCTTTTTATTTTAAAGTTGTAAAATAAGTCATTAAAGTTACATTTTTAGTTCTCAAAGTAATAATATGAGTGGTAAATATTCTTAATTACCACATAAGTCTTTTATATAGTGCTAACATGTGTTTTTTTTTTATAAATGTGTCCTTAAAATAGTAAAATAAGTCATTCGTGTTGTAATAAAAATTAATATATAAATAACATTGACACACCATAAAACTAAATGAAATTAGGAAATTACGAGGGTAACACCGATAACCGATTGATGGACCAACTTTGTGCATGTTAGTATTGTTTTAGTACCAAGAACAAAGATATGAGGCTACAATTATCCAGGAAGCCCATCCAAGAAGATCTGGTCGTTGGGCTACCTGCTGTGTGACTAGTTATGTGCACCTTGATCCCTTGAGGGAAGGCCGGAAGATTTACCAGAACTAATTTTCATTAACCAAAAGAAAAAGAACAACAAATCCCTTGTTGGTTTCGATAATTAGGAGTATACCGAAAATTTCAGATTTACAGATTAAGACACTCAAACACAACTAAGCTAAATATTCAAATACATAATTCCAATGCTCTTATTCAACGTGCAGGGCTGCTTCCTTTAGCTTGTATGCTACAAAGAATTCTTCCTATTCGTTTTGTCTGTTTTGATGACCTCTCCTGACCTTCCCATAATTTTTTGGGTCTGTATTTGTTTTGTACTTCCTTATATGATTCGAGTTGATCAGAAATTCAGAATCAATTTGGCATTAGTTTGTGTAGTGGTGTTCTTCATCGCTAACATTTGGGAAGATCGCTTGGAGGTGGTAGTACAGACTCGTTGGGGCCTTTGCCATTGTCCACCACGAATGCCATCTTAAGCCCCCATGTTGTGTGAACCTCAAGATGACAATGCATAAACCACACCCCTGAACAGAAAACATAAAAAACATGGTTACATAGGAAGTTATGTTATATTGAAACTTTATTTTTGCTAGACAGTTCGATATGTTATGTCCGCAAGCTACCAATGTATGTTGGATATAACTTTGAGGATGGTTTACCTGGATTATCAGCCCTGAATCTGATAGCGGCCCATCCACCTGATGGCACTCCAACTGTGTTCCTCTCGACAGGGTCAATAAGGTTGAATCTTTTCGGATCAGTCTTGGAGTTGAAATTTCCCAATCCCCTCCCAACCTCAAAGAAGTTGAACCCATGAAGATGCACAGGATGGTTTTCAGGAGCAATCATTCCAGTGTCTTGTAGCACTAGCTGCACTGTAGAGTTGTAAGCAAGTCTGTAAAGCCTAGTGCCCTTCATGGTCTGCATATTCGTTGGCTGCTGCGCTCCGGTATAGTTATAAGGCATCAAAGGGTTTCCGGGGAAATCATCAGTGAAAACTCCACTTATGTTGAAGACATGTGCTTGAAGGAGTGAAATCTTTGGCATCACAAACGTGACATTGTTAAGATCTGCCACCACTCTATTACCATTGGCACAACTAGGACAAGTCTGAAACCCAAGGCTTACGGTGAACATCAACGAGTGATCAATTTTCAATGGCACCTTAGCTGGATAGGTATCCGAATTTAGGCTGCGAAGCGACTTTGTGAAGCTTGTGGCTAGGCGTGTGGCATTTTGAGGAGGAGGGACGGTGAGAATGGTGTTGGTGCTTGCAAGGCTGCCTCTATAGTGCAAGGTAGCAGTTGCAGTCTTGTTGTCTACAGCTACCGTCGGATTGTCCATGAAAGGCGAGGCAGCAAGCAAGTACTTGCCTGTGCTGCGGTCTGCTGTTAGAAGGACGTTTGTGGTTTGGCCAGGGGCTATGAGAATGGTGGTGGTTTCAAAGGGTTTCGTGTACACGGCGTCCACTTCAACTACGGTTAGTTTGTGGTTGGCAACCTTGAAGAAGAGCTCATCATTCAGTGCAGCATTGATGATTCGTAGTAAGTATGTGTGGCCTGGTTGTACTGGTAATTTGTACCCTCCTGCAGGCACATCAGATCATCAGTAGATTAGTCAAAAACTTTGATGCGTGCATATTGAGCATAGTAGTTTACAATTTAGATAGACTTGGGCTAATGTATGCTACGCTTCAGTAATGCTAAAGGGCTGTACTGTCGAAGCCCATTTTTTTTTTTTCTTTTTAGAATAATTTTTTAAAGATATTTTATCGAAGTTTCTTACTAATACAATATGGTGTATACCTTGTGAGGAGCAGAGTGAGAGAGGCCCTGGGTGGCCATTAATTGTGTGAGCATCAGAAACATTTGGGGCTGCTCCAGATTTCAGAGCCTCATTGATAACATCTTCCACATCTGATTTCCACCATTCACCTGCAATTTAAACGATAAGTAATTTTAAAAGCACACTCTTGAATTGAACCGGTATATAAAGGACATGGTACTCCTAGTCTCACCTAGAATAACCACAACTTCTTTCTTGGGTGCAGGAAAGGGATATGGGACTCCCAGCTTGGGTAAGACGACCAAGGCGCCATAGACGGTAGCCCTGAGCCAGAGGATGTGTGCGTGCCACCACAGTGTGTTTTGGCCCAAGTCCTCAGCAAGGGTAGAGAGGGAACAAAAGGTAAAAATGGTGTGTGCGGGGCGTGCCACCTCACGGATGAGGAAAGAGAACGGTGCGCGTCCTGACTTCTTGACCAGGCGAATGAGGGCTCCGGTGTCACCTGATGAGGAAATATTTCCGAGCTTACTCTTCTTAATCACCTGTCGATCGATACTCACTGTAAGAGCGAGCAGAGGCAACAATTGGGAAATCGGAGGTGAGTCCTGACGGGCTCTGGGATCTAAAGCGGGGTGCGCTTAGAACGTAAGGGTTTCGAGGAGACTCGAAGATTTCGACTGTGTACGTCTGTTTGAAAGAGATTTGTTGATTGATTGATTGTGTGTGTGGTCTTTCTGTAAGCTGTAAAGCTTCTTTATATATTCATCCGTAAGCAACTCGTGGAGACTTACTCACAATCCAATGCGGACTCTGCAATTAGAATCCCACAAGGATACGACTAATCTCGCCAGTCGTGCGCTCCATGCGACACGTGTCAAACCTATCTCGCTTAGGTTTCGTTCCCTGCCTCGCTGCATTTCATTTGTCGTGTAGTAAGCGAACTCAAACACTAAGCGACCTTATCCCGAGGGCGTTATTAGTCATTTCCAACTCACCCTCGCCAAGAACTGTAGAGTCCCATGCGAACTGGAGATAAGGATCCCGCGAGGACACCGAATCTCGCGAGGTATCAGAATCTTCTAGATAAAATCCACGTCACGTGCTGCCAAACCTCGCCACCCTTCGTGGGCTAAAAAGGCCACAGGTGTTGGCCCAAATGATATCCAAGCCTTTCTCGTGTCTTGGACCGAAAATGCCCACTGGGCTCAAACATTGCCCCCTAGGCCTTGAGCTTAATCCGTTTCGCACCGGATAAGCGAAAAGGCCTAATTAAGCTTTTTATGGGAACTCGTATTTCAAAAGGTGCTGACGCTTCGGCGCTATCGCTTCCCTTCATCATTACGGCTTTTTGAATTTTGAAACGCGCTGACGTTTCGGTCGTCATTGCGTCTTTTCGTTGCGACCATTGATTGAAAGGGACGTTACGGTTCGTCTCCTTTATAAACCTCGACGCGGGTCCCCACATCCTACCATCGCTTTCAAAACAATCTCCGCCTTCTGCAAACAGCCAAACTCCAACACCAGACAAACTTTAACCGGAAACAATGCCTCCCAAACCTTTTGCCAATGACCCGAACCTCAGCCTTACGGCGGCGACCTCTTGGTCGACCAGCCTTGCTCGCCGCTTCGCCACCAACCCGCCTCAAGGAACACCAATCTATTTCCTTGACACAGGGGCGGCTCTGCTCGGTCCGACTCCTTCAAAGCCCCTATCCGACGCCGACCTTAACCATTACAACTCCTCCGTGCGTCGACCAATCTTGACCCAACGGCGCGAACCGGGGAACTTCTCTACCTGGCAAGCCCGTTCCCATACGAATGTCCGGGTCGGGGAGTGGCCCAGCGCCACCGCAGAGGATAGAACGTGGTACGAGGAGCGCCTCCAGACCGATCAGACGATCTGGGAAGCCACCGGCATCCATGAGGCCATTGCCTTGAGTTTCTCGCTGCCCCCTCACACCGATCGAGCGCCCATCGCTGCCATGGCCTGTTTGTGGAACAGCGCCACCAACACCTTCGACTTCCCCTTCGGGCAGATGGGTATTACTCTACTGGACATCCTCGCCATCACCGGGCTGCCGATCCACGCCAAGCCGTATGCGCCCAGCGACTTTTCGTCGACCGAGTTCACATTCGCCTGCAACTTGGGAGCTCGCCGTGCCCTGAGAATTTCATACGGGGCATGGAGGAAATTTTACATGGGCCACGCGGAGCCGCATGAAGGAGGCATCGCTTTCCTGGAGTATTGGCTTGACAAGTTTGTCTTCTGCGGCAGCGCTCACAAACCAACCGGGAAGTGGACCAAGCTGGCCGAAGCACTGTACAATGGGGTTGAAGTCGGGCTAGGGCAACCTGTATTAGGCGCACTCTACCGGACCCTGCATCTGCTGTCGCTGAGGCCTTTCCATCTTTCTGGCGGCCCTCTGTGGATTCTGGACCTGTGGACGCAGCTGTACTTTCCACTCTTCCGGCGAGCCCCGGTGGAATTCATGCCCGAAGATCAGCTGCTCGGCTTTGCGGTGTGCAGGAATGATGCGAATCGGACCCCTCTGTCCTTCTTCGCTAGCCTGTCCATCCTCTACAACCACATCGAGCCACCACCAACCATGGATATGATGGTTCGCCGGCGCCACCCTGAGGTCCTATCGACGGGTTTCTTCCCCCGCCAAGATTCGGACAGCGATGCGAGGACTGCCTTCGTAAGAGCGACCTCATGCTGCGATCTTCAGCTCGCCGAGGATGACCAAGGCTTCGAGCTGTATGCCCCCAACCACTTCGCGAGGCAACTTGGCTTCCATCAAGGGATTCCTTACCCGCTTCTCCATTCAGTTAACAAATACACCTCGTGGAGGAAGATTGGCGAGTCTGATCGGGTCACCCCGCTGCAAAACATCTACCCTCTTTCTCCCAACTTGCTGGAGATCGAGCCTTCGCAAGGTGTTGACCCTTCTTACCTCGCTTGGTGGCGGTCCCTGTCTGACAACCATTGGGAGTTCCCAGACGATGCTGTCTTTGCTGCCGTCTTTCGTCCTCTTTACGATACTTTGGGCGAATCAGACCGTACCATCCTTGATGGCCAGCGCGACCGTGCGGAAAGGAGTTCAGGGGCTGCGACAAGAACTAGGCTCGCGCCTCCGCCAGTTCCTACTGCTCGCCGCCCGACGGGGATCGTCATTCGAGAACGCGATCCCACACCTTCGGTATGTCACTAAATGTGTAAATTTTGAACTTCCTTTGACATATTGATAAAATGCTTTCCTCTAATCCTCTTTTTCTCTTCTCAGTCTGCCCCCCGCCGGAGAAACGTTGACAGGTCTGAAGTTGCCAGAGGAAAGGCACCTGTCCGGAGGGAAACTGTGGCGGGCCACGACAGCGAGACTGCTCCTGTCGTTCCTCGGCCGACGAGCGGTGAAAGCTCGCGGAAGCGTCCTATCGAGGACGAAGAGGACTTGCTGGAGGATGTGCGGTACCAGCGAGAGTATGGCTTGGTAAGCGACCCAGTAAGCGGACCACTTTGAATTAAATTTCCCTTAAGTCAGAGCGACTCGCTAACTTTTGCTTTTGACAGGTTCGCCGCACTCGACCTCGCCTCGCTCCTGTTGAGAAGGCGCCAGTGATGACGGAAGTCCCGTCTCCAGAACCATTCGATATGGACTTGGCCCTCCAAAGGGTCGCTGAGGCAAGCGCGGAGATGGAACTCGAGGAGGTCGCTGAGGCTGGCGAAGAGGTGGTCATTGAGGAAGTCGCTGTGGCAGGCGCGGAGACGGTCGTTGAAGAAACTGCTGAATCCAGCGAGGAGTTGATCTTCGAAGAGACTGTCGAAGCGGCTGCGGAGGAGACTACCACGGTCATCGAGGGGGCTGACAAGGCTACTGAGGGAGTCACACAACCGTCCTCTCCAACCGCCGCTTCGGGCGAAGCTGGTCCAATCCCAGAGCCAACCTTGGCTCCGGTTGAAAATGCAGCTCTCGACCAGTCCAACCAAGTCTCCGATCCTATTGCCCCTTTGGCGACTCCGCCCGAAGGCCTCCAACTGATACTTTGGGTTCCTCCTCTGCGATTGGGCCGTGCGGGTCGTACCGGTGAAGTGCTTCCGGCGATCCCAACAAAGGATCCTACTGCCCCCTTGGTGGAGACAGAGACAGCTCGTGGCACTCCGCCACCCTCTCCAGAGATTGAAGCGGCTACCGAAGCTGAACCAGTCACTCCGGTCCCAACAAGGAAACCTGGCGAGGAGTCTTCTTCCTTCAGTACCCGGGCCGCTCATCTTTGGGCCCAAACTACTCCGCCTACTGATCCAGAACCCATCCGCCTAGCTCGGTCTTTCCTTCATGGGTTGTTTCATCACGGCTCTCGTCCGAACGTCTTTGACTTGGTAGGACGTATTCGCGAGGCCCATGAAGCTCTGGATCGACATCTCGCTGGCGGCAATCCTGTTCTGGACCAAGCGCTGGAGTTGGCCGATGCTGTCGAGTCGCAGGCTCGCCGAGTCTTGGATATCGGTGCTCAATCAGCTTCCCGTGATCAAGCTCGCCGCAACTTAGACAATCAGATGGCAAACCTCTTGGCCGAGCTTGGTGAAGCTGGCATCCCGGGAGCGTCTTCAGAGAATCCAAGTGCTGGCCATGCTCGGCGAGTGGAGGCCCTGGAGGCTCAGATAGCAGAGCTGCAGGCTCAACTTGCTCGAGCTCGCCAAGACTTGGCCCGCGCTTTGGAAGTGGAAGCTCGTTTGCAGGCCGCGGAGGAGGCCCAGGAGGCTTTGGACTCGGCCGTGGCCGCTGCTGAAGAAGTTCAAGCCCAAGCCTATGAAGAAGAAATAGCCTTAGAAGGCATGCTCTTAGATTTGTATAGGGTTTGTAGGCGTGCGTAGGTTTAACTTATATTTGCCCCCTTGTGTACGAACTTTAATGATAATATCAAAGTTGTATTTTTCCGCTCTTTGCCAACTGCTATGTAATAACTGTCAGGGAAAAATCTTTTTTCCGAGATTTGGTGACGGTTTCCAATGCAACTACTCGCTCGGAACGCGGGCAATCAATATTGAAAAACGCGTCTGACCTTATCCTCAAAGCCCGTATCTCGGAGCAAATACTGCATGAGAGACAACTGTCGAACGCACAATCGCCCCTTCTGCCTATAAAAAGAAACGCTTGGCCGGGGTGAAGTATCAGTGAAGTCTTTGCCCCCTCACCATGATTTCTTATTCTCTTCTGTTCATCCTTTTGTCCCTGCTTAGAGCAAAGCCCCCAGCCATACATTCCCGTTCTTTGCTGATTCTGAAAATCTACTCTCAGGCCGAGAGTGATTCTGGAAATCTACTCTCAGGCCAAGCCTTTGTTCGGCCTGCCAAAGGTCGGGTACCCTCTGCCTTGCGCCTGCTGTACTATCAGTGCGTCTGGCTCTGCCGGCCCTTCAAACGGAAGACTGGTGGTAGCATGAGGGATCCTGACCCACTGGACCTCTAGCTTCCCAACACTTTCTCTTAGGTCCAGGCCGGCGTCAGGGTTTTGGCTGGTCTAAAGCTGCGAGGCGTTTGTCAACTTTGAGCGAAGGACGCCGCGGCAGACTTTTCTTTAGCCAAGCGAGCCAGGACGAGGCTTCCAATATCTGTAGATCTATGCTTTTTGAAATGTAAACATAGTCTAATTTACCTTTTCTGATCAATGTAAATGCTTTGGCCGCAAAGCCATAATTCGAAACATGTATTGAGCAAAGTGAAAAGGCAAAAATGAATGAATTTATTTTTTAGGCCTCTGGAATAGGCCCCAATCTTGTACTAGTCTTTGTGTTTAGACTTTGCACGTTTACAGAGAAAGAAGAAAATAATAGAACTTTTTAGGGCCTCTGGAATAGGCCCCAATCTAATACATGCCTTTTTAGGCTGGTACGTTACAATGTATTCTATTAGTCTTCTGTCCCGAGTTGCCCCCTAGTGTTAGGCGGCGGAGCGAGTACGCGATGGCGCGTAGCACTATTGACTGTGGTGGCGGGATCTGGTGGAGGTGTAGGATCCTCGCGCTCCCAGACCCCTGCAATGTGGCGCTTGAGGAAGCGGCCATTAATAGGGTTGCGATGAATAGTACCGTCCAAGTCGCGCAAGTGGTATGCCCCCTTGGGGAGGATTCGGTGAATAATAAATGGTCCATCCCAGCGAGCGGACCACTTGCCCCGACCATCTGTTTTGTCCCCTATCGGGAGGACTGCTCACCACACTTTCTAGCCCTCAGCATAGCTCTGCCCGCGCGTGATTTTATCATAGGAGCGGGCGATGCGCTGTTTCTCCAGGACAAGGTTGTTGAAAGCGGCGACCCGGTGTTCGTCTAGATCTTCAAGCTCCTGCCACATGGCTTGGACGTAATCCTCGCCAAGTAGTTGATGCTGTTCCTGAACGCGGAGCGAAGCGATATTGATCTCAAGGGGAAGGACGGCGTCGTGACCGTACATGAGAGCGTACGGTGTGGTATCCGTTGGGCCTCGCTTGGAGGTGCGGTAGGCCCACAAAGTGTGGTAGAGTTCCTGGTGCCAAACGCGTGGGTTCAACTCCAACATCTTGCGGAGGATGCCAAGGATGACCTTGTTGCTAGCCTCTGCTTGGCCATTGGACTGGGCATAGTATGGCGTGGAGTGGAGAAGCTTGATGCCGTAATCGTTTAAGTACGTAACAACGGAATCGGCCATGAAGGCTGCCCCCCTGTCTGTAACGATGCACTCCGGGATACCAAAGCGTGAGATGATGTTGCGGAAAATGAAGTTGCGCACCGAGTTAGCAGAGGCGACTTTGAGTGGTTCGGCCTCGACCCATTTGGTAAAGAAATCAGTGGCAACGATAATGAACTTGTGCTGCTCAGAGGAATGGGGATGAATGATGCCCACGAAATCCATTGCCCATCCGCGACACGGCCAAGGTTTGATGATGGGCTGCAGCGGGATGTTGGGGATATGTTGCACAGGTCCGTGAGCCTGGCAGTCTTGGCAACCTCTGGCGAAGGCAATACAGTCTTTCAGAATGGTTGGCCAGTAGTATCCATGGCGGCGGATCAGCCATCGCATTTTAGGCCCGGCTTGGTGCGAGCCGCAAACGCCGCAATGGACTTCGCGCATGAGACGTTTAGCTTCGTTCCCGTATACACAGCGGAAGTCGTTGCCGTCTTCCCCACGCCGCCGGAGTTCGCCATTGCGTAATACAAAGTTTAAGGCGAGGAAGCGAATTTGCCTGGAATGAGCAGCATCGTTGGGGTTCTGGAGGTAGGCGATGAATGGTAGTCGCCAATCCTCGTCGATGGGGTCCAAGGCTGCAACCTCTGGGATGGCGTCCCGAAATTGCCCCCTGGCGATGAAAGAGGGAAGAGTGCGGCGTTCGACCTTGAGCAGGCGTTCGCGCACTCCGTCTCTCAGGCTGAGGCCAGACGCTATCTGGGCGAGCTCGTTGGCAGCGAAGTTAAATTCACGTGGTATGTGCTCGATGTACACGTCGTCAAATCGATCCAACACCTCGAATGCTTTGCGCAGGTATGGCTCAATTGACAAGCTTAAACATTTGAATTTTTCCACAAGCTGGTTAATGACCAACAAAGAATCACCAAAGATCTGGACCTCGCGGACTCCTAAGTCCAACAAGATCTCTAAGCCGATGATTAGTGCTTCGTACTCGGCCTGGTTGTTGGTGCATTTGAAGTCGAGCTGGAACGAGTAGGAGAAACGATCTCCAGCGGGATTGGCGATGGCTATCCCGGCTCCGGCTGCTGTATCAGTCCGTGAACCATCAAAGTACAAGGTCCAGGGAGCGAGTGTTACTGTGGTGAAGTCCAACTCGCGAAATGCTGTGAGCTCTGATGGTGGGTGATGGGCAAGAAAATCCGCTATTGCCTGTCCTTTTACTGCCTTTTGCGGAACATATTGCAACGAGAATTCGGACATGGCGAGGATCCACTTGCCGATGCGTCCCCGCAAGATAGGGCGAGAAAGCATGTATTTGACCAGGTCAGATTGAGCGATGACGACCGTGGTAAAGGCAAGCATGTAATGGCGCAGCTTGCATCCTGCAAAGTAGAGGGCGAGACATAACTTCTCCATGGGCGAGTAGCGTGTCTCACAGTCCGTTAAAACTCTGCTGAGGTAATAGACGGCATGTTCTACCCCGTTCTCATCATCCTGGGCCAGGAGTCCACCGATGGATAGATCGGCCGCGGCGATATAAAGTTTGAGCGGGGCGCCGTCGCGAGGCGGGATCAGGACAGGTGGATTCGTAAGGTAGTCCTTGATTCGATCGAAGGCCTGTTGATGTTGCGGTTCCCATACGAACTCAGTTGCCCCCTGGAGCTTAAGTAGAGGGGAAAAGGGTTGGACCTTCCCTGCCGCGTTTGATATGAAGCGGCGGAGAAAGTTGATTCGCCCTAGTAGCTGTTGTAGCTCCTTCTTGGTAGTGGGAGGCGAAGCGGTGATGACCGCCTGTGCTTTGTCCTTTGGGATCTCGATGCCTCTTTGATGTACGAGGAAGCCAAGGAAATCACCGGCCTCCGTGAAGAAAACGCACTTGGCGGGATTCATCTTGAGGTTATGTCTGCGCATCCGTGTGAACACCTGCCGGAGGTCTTCCACGTGGGTTGCTCGCGATTCGGTTTTGACTACCACATCGTCGATGTAGACTTCGATCAACTTGCCCAAGATGTCATGGAAGATGAGGTTCATGGCGCGCTGGTACGTTGCCCCCGCGTTCTTAAGGCCGAAGGGCATGACAACGTACTCGAACGCGCCAGCGAAACCAGGGCAGCGGAAAGCGGTCTTGTGTCGATCCTCCTTGGCTACGGGAATCTGATGGTACCCGGCCGTGCCGTCCATAAAGGATAACACCTCGTGCCCTGCGGCGGCATCAATAAGTAGGTCAGCCACAGGCATGGGGTATATGTCTTTTGGTGTTGCGTTGTTGAGATCTCGGTAATCAACACAGACACGCATCTTGCCATTTTTCTTGCGGACGGGGACGACGTTAGACAACCACTCGTTATATTTGGCTACGCGAATGATTCCCGATCGGTGCATGCTTTCGATCTCCTCTTTAACCACGATCTGGGTTTCAGTTCGCATGAAGCGGCCGTCCTGCCGGACTGGGCGCCGGTCGGGATAGGTTGGTAGCCGGTGGCAGACCAGGTCCGGGGACAAGCCTGGCATATCTTCGTACTTGTCAGCGAAGCAATCCCTGTACTCGCGTAGTAGGGCAAGAATGGCTCCCTTTTCTTCCTCCGCCAACTTTGCACTGATGGAAATAAGTATGGGCTTTTCTGCAGTCCCTACATCAACTTGTAAAGTGGGGTCGCGGACTTGAGGTGGAGTGTCGTCCAAGGCAGCAGGAGCTAACTGAATAACTTCTTCCTTGTTATCGGAATAATCCACCACTTCATCGACATATTCCATAGTCGCGACCTTGTCGTAGGCTTCGCGTTCTACCCAGTACGAAAGGAGTCTTTCGCACAAGGACTCGCCAGCCTCGCGTGCCTCCTCGGAAAAGGCACTATTCATCGAAATGGGGTGTGAGAGTCGCGATGGTGTGAGGACGTTGCAAATCGTCCTTCGCCTGGGTAAGTCCCCATCGCGTTAAATTGGAGGCCGTTACTCCGTATGGGCGGCCCTTGTGATCGACGCCTTGAACGTCCAACGGGCCCAAGTCCGTATTATAGTACCGGGCATCGTTGAGGTTGGCGGAAATAGAGAAAGGCCGCGGGTCAGCCTTGATGATGACTGCCTCGCGTTTCTCGGTGTCCCAGATCATGAGTTCCTGGTGCATTGAGGAAGGCACGCAAAAACTTCTATGGATCCAGTCTCGGCCGAGGATCATGCTGTAAGAGGAAACGCATTCGGCCATAAAAAAGGTGTAGACCCGTGATGCCGGTCTGACCTTGACCCGTAGGAACAGCAAACCTAGGGTTCTGGACACCTGTCCTGTAAAGTTTTTCACCGTTAAGGACGTGGTCTGGATCATTGAGCGCGGGATGTCGAGGAGTCCCATGGTGCGGGTTGTGACGACGTTAACCGCGGCTCCGGTGTCGATCATGACCTTGTTGATCAGTTTCCCTTGGACCTCTGCCGTGATATACAGTGGTCGCATGTGGGTGGCCATGTCCAGGGTTGGCGTAGAAAAGGTCATGGTTGGCCTTTGTGCGAAACTGCTCGAACTTTCCTCTTGCGGAGTGCTATCGGCTGGGGCCAGGACTGGGCCCATTTCGCTGCTGCATGGCGGGGGTACGTTGCTGTCGTCCTCGCTGATGATAGTGATATCCGCCGCGCTGCAGGTCGTGTTTGGTGGAAGAGCGTATCGTTCCGAAATGAAGAACACCATCCCGACCTGAAAAGAGAATTGTTCGGAGACTGGGATCAGAGGCGTGTCAATGATCCCGTGTTCCCCTTCGAGCACGGCAAAGGCATCTGCTTCGCGGCTAAGCCCTTCATCAGTATCCCATCCGGAGACTTCTATCATATTGCAGGTGAATGACTCAGCCTGCTCGTCGTCTTGCTCTTCCTCTAGGTTGAGCCGAGGTTCTGAATGTGCCTCGTCGGCTTCCTCATTCTCGCGGAAACGTTGAGCCATCTGTTCGGCGAGGTTAGGACTGGAGGGTGCCGGTGTCTCTGCTGGTGGCTCTGAAGCCTGAGTTTGCCGCGGACGCCATACTGGCTTGGGTGAAGGCTGAGGATCCCTGGCTGGCTGTCTGTCTGCTGCCGCAGGGGCCTTACCGTTGTCTTCTTTCCCCAATTGCTGCAGGGCAGATACGCGGGGAACCATCCTAGTCTCGGGCTCCGGGGTACGCCGTGGCCGAGGCTGTTGTGGCGATGGTGGCTCCCTTCTGGCGTCAGCCTCTGGATTTTGACGTTCTTGTCGTCGTGAGGTCGTCGTGAAGGCTGAGACGGCTCACGTTTAGACTCTGAGTCCGGAGTCATGAACAACTTTCGCCTAGGGCCGGTAGGTGGAGCCTTGCTTTGTTCGGGCTCCGGCGACGGCCTACGTCTGGAAGGCTGCTGATCCCTCCTCCTGGTAGGCTCCGGTGATGGATTGGGCCTAGCAGGCTGTGGATCCCGTCTCCTGTCAGGTACGGGTGACGGCCTGCGTCTAGAAGGTTGCTGGTTCCTCCTCCTTTCAGGTATTGGGGATGGCCTGCGCCTAGGAGGCTGCGGATCCCTTCTTTGTTCATGTGGCGGTGATTGCCTGCGCATGGGAGGCTGCGAATCCGGTTTTGGTGGAACCGTGAGTCGGCAGAAAACATTTGGCTTGGGCGCAGGATCGTCACTGAACTGCTCGCAGATTCTTGGAGGTGTGACTGGCGGCATTTGAAGGACCGCGCGCAGACCTTCTGCTTCCCGCCACATCCGTTCAGGCGTCTGTGCGAGCTGTGAGGGGCGTATAGCGCCCTCATCGACAGCCCGTAAGGCGCGTAGGATGCTGCCGTACCGCTTCTGGAGCTTGCGCTTCTTGGACCTATTGATGGTCACTGCCTTGCCCCCTTGCTGCGTGTACCAGACCCCTTCCTTGATCGCTGATTTGGACGTCGGGGGAATGTAAGGGTTGGTTAAGACGCCGTCACGAGGGCTTGGGCGCCGCTGCTGTGACTTCCACTGCTGGATTCTGACATGTCCATCTCGCTGGCGGCAGGGGTTGGAGGTATTGCGGCTGCCCAATGCGCGGCAACGTATGTCTCGAGACGCGCTATCCTTTTCTCCAGCTCTTCGCGAGTCCTGGGGCTCGTAGGCTGGGAACCTTTGGCGGGAGACGGTCTATCGTCCCTCATGATTGCTTTGCCCTTATCCTTGTAGGAGGGGCGGTCTGGTTCGAGCTTTGCGACCAACTGTCGAGCTGGGTCGACTGCGCTCCTCATCTGGTTATCTGGGAGCATGTAGTTGTTCGCCGGCCGTTTGCGGTTTCGGCCTGGCGGTTCGGCTGGTCCTGCATTTGGTGACAGGTCTAATGTGATCATTCGCTGGCCGACGCGAGGCCAAGCGAAACCAGCAGTTGCGATTGTAAAGCCGCCCTCGTCCTTAAAGCAAATGTATCCGAGGTCAAGCCAGTCTTGGATCTGGTCTCGGAGCTGGCGACATTCGCAGGTCCTGTGCCCCCAACTGTCATGGAAACTGCAATGGACGCGTCCATCCCTATACTCGCTGTATGGCAAGGAGCGGAGTGTGACGAGTCCAGCCTCTCTGAGATCTTCTAAGACCTCGTGTGCCAGACTTTCATTGTAGGTGTACTGGCGACGCGGCTGGCGGGTATTATCGTCTCCTTCTTCGCGGCCCCTTTTAGGCGCGCGACGTCGCTCGTCGTTCTGGGCCTGATCAGCCCAGTTGACCTCGACCATGCCCACTACGGGCGGGAAAGGGTCTACATCTACCAATGAAGCCGTGCTACCCGGTGCCTTCATCCTCAGCTCGCCTGAGTTTAACCAAGTCTGCAGCTGGTCTCGGAGCTTGACACAATCTTTGGTGTCATGATTGTATACGTTGTGGAAGGCACAGTATTTTTTGTCCTTCAGCTCCTCCTTAGGCGGAATTTTGTGGTCCAGGCGCACGTACTTCGCCTCGATTAGGTCATTGAAGACCAAATGAGCGTTCTTGGCGTCGTAAGTGTACGACTCGTATTCTGGTTTGGTCCAAGCAAAGGACTGGATGGTGATCGGCTCGCGGGTCATCTTCAGGTTCTTCAGTTTGTGAGCCACTTGCTTGCCGGTCAGCTCTACCGCGCCAATGTCGTCCAAGTCCTGATCTGCATGGGCTGGCTCCGGCCTTTGATAGTAGGGATCGTGAGCAGGGGTTTGCATGCTGAGTGCCCCCACGATCCGGTTCTTCCCTGGCACATAAGTTCCCTTGGAAGCGTTGGCCTTGTCGTCCAGCTCGTTCAGGATGAGCTCGTAGCTGCCAACCTTGTTGATTAGGTCGCCCATGGAGCTGAAACGCTCTCCATGGTGCTTCAGCCGCTGGCGGTGCTCCAGCCCCCGAATAGCCAACTTAATGGCTTCCTGCTCAGGCAGCAGGTAATCGCATTTGGCCTGCTGGATCTTGAAGCGCTGGAGGAAAGAAACTCCGGACTCCATGCTCTGCTGGCTCATCTGCGTGAGGGAGTCGAGGCCGACTTCGGGCTCAATTGTGCCATATGTCTCCCGGAAGAGACGTTCCATGGTGGGCCAGTCTGGAATTGACCCCGGCTTCAGTCTGGAATACCAGGTGAAAGCGGCTCCGGACAGAGAAGTCCCGAAAAGCTTGAGCTTGAGCATATCATCATTCCCGTATTGGCCGCATTGGACCTTGAAACGGGCCATGTGAGTTGCTGCATCTTCCCTTGTCTCCCCAGAGAATGTGGTGAAGACGATGTTCTTGAACCCGTGGGGGAAGGGATACTGTGCCACGCTATCTGGATAGGGGTCACGGTAGTGCAAGCTAGCATCACCCTTTCCGGTGTGCTCCTTGACAATGCTTGAGATGAGTTGGCGCCAGTCGGCCGCTGTTACTGGTGCAGAATCTGCCCCCTGGTCATGGGCATGCCATGGGGAGAAACTAGGGGTCTGTCCGACGTTCTTATGGGTCGAACTAGAATAAGCCACGATCGGGTCGTGTGGTGTTCCCATTCCTTGCGGCGCAAGAGCATCGGTGCCCTTGAGTGTGATCCTAGGGCTGCATGGCGAGGGTAGACGGGGTGGTGTTCTTGATGAGCTGGCCCCCAATGTGAATTGGGGAGCCTTCTGGGCCCCGACCCTCGGATTTGCCCTAGGACACTCATTTGGCGGGATATACCTCGAGCCCTCCGCTGTCCTTGAACTGGTGGAGTTCACAGCGTGATTCTTCGGCGCTTGGGCCCGAATCCAGTCTTCCATCTGCAGGACCCTTGTACTCAGGGTATCATGACGCTCTTTGTAGTCTTCGAGCTTTTCCATGCTGTTCTTGCTCCCGAAGAAGGAAGCGTCCTGCTGTTGCTGTAGCTTGGTGTCATGGTCGTTCAGACGATGGGTTTGGACCTCTAAAGCCTTTGTAAAGGCCACCTTGTTCTGATCCAGTTCAGTCTGGATCCTTTGCAGAGAGCCGGTCATTATGTCCTTGTCCTCCCTGATCGTGCCAACCACATAGTTGAACTCTTCGCTGAGCTTGGCGTGGTTCTCCTGGTTTGCGAGCCAGATTTCCTTGTCCTTAGCGACCTGCGCAGAGAGGTCCTGGACAATTTGCTGAGTTTCTTCAGCCTTTAAGCCGCACTCTCTCCTGAGCGCGCCGATCTTATTCTTGAAATCGCTCCTTAGTTCTTCGAACATTCTGCGGACCTCCTCTGTGGACAGAGTAGGTCCCGCTTCTGGGATTGGTTGAGGGTTTGCCATTGTGGACTTAGTAAGGTCTGGGTTGCCGAACCGATTGAGAATCTCTTCTTTAGCGAGAGATCTGCAAGCCGCGCTGTTATGGGGCTTGTATTGTGGAGCCTTATGTTTCAAACAAGAAAGCGAAGGTCTCCGGTATGGGGAGTCGTCGAACTTCCCAATGATTGCTGGAAAAATAAACTCCCGGTCCCACCGGGTGTGCCAATGTTTTGGCCCAAGTCGTCGAACTTCCCAATGATTGCTGGAAAAATAAACTCCCGGTCCCACTGGGCGTGCCAATGTTTTGGCCCAAGTCCTCAGCAAGGGTAGAGAGGGAACAAAAGGTAAAAATGGTGTGTGCGGGGCGTGCCACCTCACGGATGAGGAAAGAGAACGGTGCGCGTCCTGACTTCTTGACCAGGCGAATGAGGGCTCCGGTGTCACCTGATGAGGAAATATTTCCGAGCTTACTCTTCTTAATCACCTGTCGATCGATACTCACTGTAAGAGCGAGCAGAGGCAACAATTGGGAAATCGAAGGTGAGTCCTGACGGGCTCTGGGATCTAAAGCGGGGTGCGCTTAGAACGTAAGGGTTTCGAGGAGACTCGAAGATTTCGACTGTGTACGTCTGTTTGAAAGAGATTTGTTGATTGATTGATTGTGTGTGTGGTCTTTCTGTAAGCTGTAAAGCTTCTTTATATATTAATCCGTAAGCAACTCGTGGAGACTTACTCACAATCCAATGCGGACTCTGCAATTAGAATCCCACAAGGATACGACTAATCTCGCCAGTCGTGCGCTCCATGCGACACGTGTCAAACCTATCTCGCTTAGGTTTCGTTCCCTGCCTCGCTGCATTTCATTTGTCGTGTAGTAAGCGAACTCAAACACTAAGCGACCTTATCCTGAGGGCGTTATTAGTCATTTCCAACTCACCCTCGCCAAGAACTGTAGAGTCCCATGCGAACTGGAGATAAGGATCCCGCGAGGACACCGAATCTCGCGAGGTATCAGAATCTTCTAGATAAAATCCACGTCACGTGCTGCCAAACCTCGCCACCCTTCGTGGGCTAAAAAGGCCACAGGTGTTGGCCCAAATGATATCCAAGCCTTTCTCGTGTCTTGGACCGAAAATGCCCACTGGGCTCAAACACAGTGTGCCTCTCTGGCCGGTGACGGTGAAGTTGTATATGTACTGTTGTCCAGGTTGAATTGGGCACTGAGTTATGTATGCAGGTCCATCAGCCCAGCCATTTCTTAGTTGTCTGATCCCATGCCTTTCATGCCAACATCATTAGGCATTAGAAAAACATAAGGGTAACATAATTATGAGGGATGGTAGAGAATTATAAACTTTAATCATAGCTAGTATACCTATTAACAACTGTCATCAATAATGATTTCTGGATGCTTTAGAATTAATTATATAAAATATGTATGTTTTAATATATTTTTTTAAGACATTTCTTCGAATATCTTGTCATTCTATGTAAATGTGATTAGAAATTACGTACCAATGGATGCTAACGTTGTACTTGACGTGGTTGACGACCTTGACGAGGACGGTGTCATCTTCCCTGGCATATATGGTGGGTCCGGGGTACTTTCCGTTGATGGTGACGATGGACTTGCTTGAGCACAGCCGTGAGGTTTTCTTCAGCACCACCTGAACAACCCAGGGCAGATTATAGTACGGAAGCTGTTAATAATAGATCACTTTACTGCTCAACGCTCACAGTAGTTTGGTGGCTTTCTCAACCGCACCTCCTCTTTGATTAAGCTATTGTTTAACAACTTTTTTAATCTTAAGAGCAAACTGACTTTTATTAAATTATTAAAAGATAAGTAGAGTGACTCGAAATTGTATTAAATATGTTCTTATCGTGAACTTGTTTCCTCAACTTGTGTCTCAAATGCAACTTAATTTTTTTTAAAAGAATATGCGACTTAAGTATGTATGCTGAATTTAGGAATGAATTATATTAGATGACGTGAACGTACCTGTGACCATGGAGTTTATCTTAAAATAGATAAAGAGATATTAACTGTGTGCGACACATTCCAGCTTGACTCAGAAAGAACTTTGGAACAATTTTGAAAGCTGACTAGTCACCTCATATCGAGGTTTTAGCAAGAAAATAAAGACCAAAAATAAGCCGGATCATGCAATGCATGGAAGTGATGGAACCAAGAGAGGCCAAATGAGTCGCTCCTTCTATAGGCCTTGGTTTTCTTGTGCAACTGGCTTACATGCATTTTGATATTTAATGGATACTTGTTTATCTAATGATCTAATCAGTGTAGGCAAGAAAAGAAAAGAAAAGAACCCAACAAAGAATTCGGACTTTTTAGAACATGTAGATAGAAAGCTTTGATTGGACTTGTAATGGAGAAACACTCATTTCCCAGATGTACTTACATTAAACTTATAATGTCTTTCCAGGCATTCGACTGGTACCGGAAACAAACAACTGATACAAGCCACCAAAAGCAATGCCCGAAACCACAGCACCATCTCCATTTCTCTCTTATTCGATCGACCCCAAAAGCAAGCTCTTTGAGATCGATTCACTCTTTCGATTATTTCTATGTATTGCAGTAGCTAGATGCTATTGATCACCAAGCCTATGAAACAATGGAAACTAAGCTGTTATATATATAAACAGGGAAACTAATATTGAGACTATAAAACCTCTGCTGCAAGGTCGTTTTTGCTTAAATTTTTTGGCGGGTAGAGAGAGATATGGAAGAGTACCTGAGAATATATGAAAGCCGTAGCCTATACGTATCGTATAGAACTTGAGAAATAATATGTACGGAGCAGGCTAGCTTGATCTTTCTAGAATTCTAGTGGTGAAGAAGGTGATGGAGTTGATTATCTTGTGTATTACACAAAGTATTGTAGTAGCTAGCTATGTGTCAACTAAAACACCTAAAACACCTTGGATTGGATTGAAGCCATGTAAACTAAGCAACGAGTGTAGTTGATATTGGTTAGCCACTGGTTTGGTGAACCCGTATTGGGTAAAGTACACCCAAACTCCAGCTAAAACCAGAAAGCACTAGGAAAAAAAATGGTCAAGGAATATGACATGGAAAACGACCCACAATCTCAACAGAATTCTTCCATGCCATTTGATCACTTGATTAATTTGGATCCATCTCTTTCGTTTTAGTTTGCATTGGTAACTTGTCATTGACTAATGAGATATATATCTATCTACATATTTACATCAATGGCATGCCCCCGTTCTAGATTTTGCTTTCGAACATATTATTCAATTTGATTTTCACCAAACCATTATCACTATAGATGATTTTATTTGCACGAATGATCCATGTAGAAAAAATGACCGGTTATCGTTGTTGGATTATGTTCGTGTTGTTGCTGGAAATGAGAAGCATTCACAAATTTTCTTTTGCGAACGTTGTTTCTAGCTAGATCCACCATGATATTTTGTATTGATTTTCAGATTTAATTATTATCGTAAGCGATAATGCGATAGTAATTAAGAAAAAAAAAATTAAGTCGCTAAATTATCAAGGGAAAATGCCCAAATGCACAAATTTCTTTAAAGTAAAACCCAATTCAATGAAAAAAGATTTCTATAGCCCATTCCAATGATACTTAATAAAAAGACGATTATACCCATAAACTTATAAACACTCTCTCACCCTCGATCACTCTCTCCCATCTCTCATTCTCATCCTCTCATTCTCATACTCTCTCATCTTTCAAATCTCTCTCTCTTTCTCTTCTTCTCCTCCCGATCTGCTCTCTGCTCTCTCTCTCTCTCTCTCTCTCTCTATACCGTCACTCGCCGGCAAGCCATGAGGAAGAGTGCGTCGTCACCGGCAAGCCAAGCCACGGAGCAGTGCGTCGTCGCTAGCAAGCCACGAGGAGGAGCTCCGATCTCCAACTCCAAGCATCTTCATCATGCCGTCTCGGTCCAACACACCTTTGCCGGCGAGTCGATTTGCCTGAGGCTTGAGGAGAAGATTCAATCTCCAAGCAACCAAGCTCCGAGCAAGCCAGATCTGGTCGAGATCTGAGCAGGTCGGATCTACTCCAAGCAGTTGGCGTCAAAGCAGGCCGACTTGGCAAGGACGACGGGGAAGCGGAGGCGCGTGAGGGAGTCGGAGCAGTCCACTTCCAGAAGCTTATTGCCACTCCGCACAGACTACAGACTTGGCAAGGACGACTGGGAAGCAGAGGCGCGTGAGGGAATCGGAGCCATCCACTTCCAGGAGCTTGTTGCCGCTCTGCACGGACTGCAGACTTGCCGCTCCGCACGGACTGCTTTAGGGCTAAACTGAGGAGCAGCAAAAGCAGGCTGAGAGGAGGACGAAATTCCGGTTGGGTGCCCAGAGTAATTTTTTTTACGAGATCAGAGCAACGTTTCTTTGCGTGTGTGCATTTTGTGTACTTATGTTCTATTACATTAAGCTGAAATAATTAAGTATATTATTGTGGGTCAGTAACTAATTATTGAGAGTCAGTAACTAATTATTGGAGATCAGTAACTCAGTTATTGGGGGTCAGTAACTGGTTACTGGGTGTCAGTAACTGAAAACAACATGATTATTGGGTGATTACTGGGTGATTACTGGGTGTCAGTAACTGAAAACTAAAAGTTATTGGGGGTCAGTAACTGGTTACTGGGTGTCAGTAATTAATCAATAACTGGTTACTGGGGGTTAATAACTGGTTATTATGGGTCATTAACTGGTCAGTAACTGATTATTGGGGATCAGTAACTGGTTACAGGGGAAAATCCGGTGACCGGAATCCGGCGGTCGGGCAAAATCCGGTGACCGGAATCCGGCGGCCGGTGACTGGAGTCCGAGGTTCCGGCCAAGTCTTTTCATGTTGAAGAGGTGGGGGCAAAATAGTCTTGAAATAATATGGTTTGTTAAGACTTTAGTAAAGATTTGTGCATTTGGGCATAAAAATGGTTACCTTATATTGGAATGAGCTAATGCAAAAGATTATCATTGGAATGGGAAATAAGAGGTTTGAATTAGTACTAAATAGGCATTTTCTCAATTATAAATGTCTCTCTCAATCCTATCGATCATAGCTAGCTAATAACTATATGTTTGGTCATCAACAAAATTAGTCTTCCATTTAGTTTCCTGTAATCAGATTAGATCCTTTCATTACCAAAAAAATCCGAACGTACAAATTAGTTCATTGTAATTCTCATTTGAAGATTGACTGGGGTGTTTAAACAAACTAATTAGGATCAGAACATAATTGTCATTGTGATTATAAGTTTATACTGATTAGCTAATTAATAGAGATAATTATGGTAAGACTAATCATGGTTAACTATATATCACTACCAGAAAATAGATCTTGGGCGACGAAAAAAAATCGTCGCCCTGTTAAAAAATTTCGTCGCCTAAGTACTTAGGCGACGACATGTCGTCGGCCAAGACGTCGTCGCCAGAAGTGCGTCGGTCAAGACCTTGGGCGACGAAAATTCATTCCGTCGTCGCCTAAGAGTAATTCTTAGGCGACGATACTAATTTCGTCGCCTAAAATATACTTCTCGTCGCCCAAAAATATTCGTCGCCCAAGATTTAACACCTTGGTCGACGAAAATTTTTTTCGTCGCTTAAGATCTTATAACCTTGGGCGACGAAAATAAATATTTCGTCGCCTAAGATCACTACATCTTAGGCGACGATATTTTTTTTTCGTCGCCTAAGATGGTAAGTCTTTGACCGACGATTTAGAAATTTCGTCGCCTAAGATATATTTAAATTTTTTTTTAAAACAATTAAATAATTTTTTTAAATATATAAATATTTTTTTTTAATTTTTGCTGGAATTTTTTTTTTCGGCATTTCTTTAAATTTTTCTAATACTAAAATTTAATTAAAAATAACACAAATTTATAAATTTATAAATAATTTATTACAAAAATTCTGCCTATGGATCGAGAAACCCGAAATCTAACTCATCATTCCCGTTCGGAGGGTCCTGAGGCTGAGGTGGCGGCTGGTCAGGCTGAGGAGGCTGCTGCTGAGGCTGGGGCCACTGAGGGTGGGGCCACTGAGGTAATGGTATAGGCGTAGGCATGGGCAGAAACGGCTGTCCGGCCGCATGTGCAGCCATGCAGGCAGTCATCCACTGTCCCATAGCCACCTGGTTGGCATTGGTGACTTCATTCACCCGCTCCATATGCGCAGCCGTGGAAGCCGCATATGATTCCGCCATCGCCGCCATCTCCCTCGCTCTTTGGGCTTCCAGCTCAGACTCCCTCGCTCTTTGAGCTTCCAGCTCAGACTGTAGACTTGCGAACTGATCCTGTAGCCGACTGGTCTGGCTGTTGCTGCTTGAGGCTCCGACGGCTCCCTTGCGCTGAAATCCTGGCGTCGTCTTCAGGATCCCCTTTCCAGCGTCTCCCATACCCCGGCAGTAGTAGGTGTTGGAACGCTGCACGAAGGCAGTGGCCATAATCCGCGCCCCAACGGTAGGATCTGAAGTGTCGATCCTGGACATGGCCTCTGACATGTCATCCTCTGCCGTGCCCGGCCATGTGTCGTTCACCATGCCTCTCATGACCTCTTGCTCCGCCTCCCTCACCCTCGCCTAATTGGATATATTATAAAAATATATTAATATACATTTAATAAAATGTAATTAAAATTAAAAATTAGAAAATATAAGGAACTTACAAGATCCTCCTCAGAATGAGGATATGCCCTCTGAAAGGTCCCCACATAGGGGTTCTCCTCTGGCCGCTCTCGCCGCACGTCGTCCATGATGGCCGAAAACGGCCTCGAACCGGCACGATGGTTGGTTGTGTTCTGTTGCCGGTTCTCCGCGTTCACCCGGGCGAGGTGCTTCAAAAAAAATTATCGTTAGTAAATATTTAAAAACATACAATTATAATTAATTCACTAATTAAATATTCAAATTTGTTTACGAATTACCTGTTTGTGAGGGTCGTTGAACTGCGTGACAAGAAGCCACCGCCACTCGTACTCCCGATACTCGAACTCCTTCGGGGTACCCGAACGGTCGCTCCCGTACTTCTTCCAGTGTTCCCGGAGGTCGTGCTTCCACTCCTTGAACCTACATATACAAAAAAAAATATTAAATATATTATTAAAAAAATAAAATTTAATAAATTATTAAATAGAGGTACCTCTCCCTATGGGCCTTGTCCGCCCAGTCACGTCCCTCCTCGGGAACCACAAACCATTGCTGCATTACCACTTGTTAGTATTTTTTTCGATAATTAAATAATTTATTAGTTAAAAAATAGTAATTGATCGAGTAAACACACCGACATCGACTGATGGAGCATTTCCTTCACTCCATCAGGAACCTGGCTCCAGACTCCCCATAACATAGGGAGTCTGGAGCGGATGGTGCCTCCCGCGGCGCGCGTGTAACGGTTTCCCAACGCGGCGTCCACCGGTTTCCCGTTGGAAAACGGGATGGCGATCCGTCCAGCGGACTCGACCAACCTATCGAGTCCCTTGTTGCTGACGGTGCCTTTCCTGTTCCGCCTTCTCGTTCCGGCGGCTGTGACATTGTGAATCAAATTTAATATTAATAATACATTTTTACAAAAAAAAAAATTAAAATCGACAAAAAAGTAATAATAAATTACCTGAGGATGAGGCTGAGCCGACGAATTCGTCTCCGTCCGCCTGCTCGGAGACCCTCACGGGATGAAGAGGCGTGGGAAACTCCCTGTAGATATAGGCCTCGTGCGGTGCCACATACGGGAGCTGCTCCCGAATCGGTCGACCCTAGCCTCCTCATCGACGCGAGGTATCGCCGGTATCGTCGGAGGAAGGAAGAGGCCGGACGGCACCATAGGGACCTCGGATGACCCGCCATCACCGTCGGTCGGGGACGACTGTGTGGGGGCGTCGCTGCGGGATCGCGACCGGCGAAGTATCTCTGGATGACGAGGAGCCGTCGCTGCGGGACCCGACTGCCCAGCAGAACCCGAGCCGCTCGCGCCACCCGTAAGCGCCGCACGTCGGGCCGTCAACTGCCACGGAAACCCGATCGACGGTGATTCTGACGGGTTGTTTGAGGTACCGTCCGAGCCGTCTTGGCTCCTCGCACCCGAATGTTGTCCAGAAGTTCTCCTCATGGCCATCCTGTTTAAAATAACCATAAATTTATTAAAAATATTTTACCGTCTTATAATTAATTTAACAAAAAATAACCATAAATTTCGAAAAATTTATTAACAATAATAGCACAAATAAAAATTAATTCTGGTAATAATAGGATTTATTATATTTTTTATTCACATAACAAATTATTTACATTAATTCGCAATTATTACATCACAAAAATTAATTTACGAATATTTACATCCTTACTCAAAAATAATCCATTATTTTTTACAAAATTTCCACAATATATTTACAATTATAATTTATATTATTTAATTATTTAATGAAAAATTATTTAATCATTTACAATATATTTACAAATTATTTCCACAAATCTTAAACCCTAAACCCTAAACCGTAAACCCTAATATTTTACAATTATCATTTACATCACAATTTACCATAATTTACATCACAATTTACAATTATCACAACAATAACAATTTACAATTATCACAACAACAACAATTTACAATTATCACAACAACAATTTACAATTATCACAACAACAACAACAACAATTTACAATTTACAATTATCACAACAACAACAACAACAATTTACAATTATCACAACAACAACAACAATTAAAACCAATTTAGGGTTTTAGGGTTATACCTTAAATTGTGGGTCGGCGTCGGGGTCGGGGTCGGGGTTCCGAATTGGGGTCGGGGTCAAGGTCGGGGTCGGGGTCGGAGAGAGGGAGAGAGAGAGGGCTTCGGTGTTTAGGGTTTGAGAGAGAGAGAGGGCTTGGCGGCTGAAGAAATGGTTAGGGTTCCAAATTTTTGCCTTTTATACTGGCGTTCTTGGGCGACGATTCTGCAAAAATCGTCGCCCTGTTTTTTGAAAATCATCTTGGCCGACGATTTTCAAAAATCGTCGGCTAAGATAATATACTTGGGCGACGATTTTTAAAAATCGTCGGCTAAGATACTATACTTGGGCGACGATGTTCTTCACTATAAATCTCGTCGTCCAAGATGAAGAAAATCGTCGGCCAAGAGTTCCCCGACCAAAAAATTCAAAATATCGTGATTTTGGTGATCGGAGAAGAGGAACTGAAAACCCACCGTCAGATATGACCAGCATAACGAATTACTTAGGTGGGAAAAAATTCAGCTCCATCTGACAAATATAAGGGCTCGATCCGTCCGGTCAATCGTCGCGGTCAAACCCCTAAACGGACGGAAACGGCTATTCGACCCTCCAAATCACGTAATCTGGCCGGACCTTCAACTGAGAATAGTTTCCAATCGACGAGACTTTTACACGGCTATAAAAATTTGCTAAAAAATAAATACCCGGGATAGGGCTACCACTAGGTAGAAATAAGAGAAATTCGTTGACCGGAACAACCGGCACCAAAATTTTACCGAAATATCTTCATTTTTCACGGGTTGACGTATTTCACCGTTACGGTCATATCTTATTTCACGAATTTTTTGCGTTTGAGGCCTCTACGTATACGTTGTCTTCAAAACGAAACTTAAACTCAACACTTATATAAAAAAGTTATACAACATTAGTACATACATCGTGAGTTTGGTGTTCGGAAAAGACGAACTGAAAACCGACCGTCAGATATGACCAGCATAACGAATTACATAGGTGGGAAAAAATTCAGCTCCATCTGACAAAGATAAGGGCTCGATCCGTCCGGTCAATCGTCGCGGTCAAACCCCTAAATGGACGGAAACGGCTATTCGACCCTCCAAATCACGTAATCTGGCCGGACCTTCAACTGAGAATAGTTTCCAATCGACGAGACTTTTACGCGGCTATAAAAATTTGGTAAAAAATAAATACCCGGGATAGGGCTACCACTAGGTAGAAATAAGAGAAATTCGTTGACCGGAACAACCGGCACCGAAATTTTACTGAAATATCTTCATTTTTCATGGATTGACGTATTTCACCGTTACGGTCATATCTTATTTCACGACTTTTTTGCGTTTGAGGCCTCTACGTATACGTTGTCTTCAAAACGAAACTTAAACTCAACACTTGTATAAAAAAGTTATACAACATTAGTACATATAACGTGAGTTTGGTGATCGGAGAAGAGGAACTGAAAACCTACCGTCAGATATGACCAGTATAACGAATTACGTAGGTGGGAAAAAATTCAGCTTCATCGGACAAAGATAAGGGCTCGATCCGTCCGGTCAATCGGCGCGGTCAAACCCCTAAACGGACGGAAACGGCTATTCGACCCTCCAAATCAAGTAATCTGACCGGACCTTCAACTGAGAATAGTTTCCAATCGACGAGACGCTTACGGGGATATAAAAATTTGGTAAAAAACATTTTCTTACAATTTAAATGTGCTTTATTTATTTTACTTATTCGGATTATCTTGGCCGACGAAATTAGGGTAATTCGTCGGCCAATATAGTACTTGGGCGACGATATTTGTTAAATTCGTCGCCCAAGAGTAAAAATAAAAAATCATGTACAATGAAATTTAAATGTGTTTTATTTTATTTTAATTATTCGCATAAATCTTGGCCGACGAAATTCTTTTATTTCGTCGGCCAAGATAATACTTGGGCGACGATATTTGTTAAATTCGTCGCCCAAGAGTAAAAATAAAAAATCCTGTACAATGAAATTTAAATGTGTTTTATTTTATTTTAATTATTCGGATTATCTTGGCTGACGAAAGTAGGATAATTCGTCGGCCAAGATAATCCGAATAATTAAACAATAAAGCACATTTAAATTGTAAGGTAATGTTTTTTACCAAATTTTTATATCCCCGTAAGCGTCTCGTCGATTGGAAACTATTCTCAGTTGAAGGTCCGGCCAGATTACTTGATTTGGAGGGTCGAATAGCCGTTTCCGTCCGTTTAGGGGTTTGACCGCACCTATTGACCGGACGGATCGAGCCCTTTTCTTTGTCCGATGGAGCTGAATTTTTTCCCACCTACGTAATTCGTTATGCTGGTCATATCTGATGGTAGGTTTTCAGTTCCTCTTCTTCGATCACCAAACTCACGTTATATGTACTAATGTTGTATAACTTTTTTATATAAGTGTTGAGTTTAAGTGTCGTTTTGAAGACAACGTATACGTAGAAGCCTCAAACGCAAAAAAGTCGTGAAATAAGATATGACCGGAACGGTGAAATACGTCAACCCGTGAAAAATGAAGATATTCCGGTAAAATTTCTGTGCCGGTTGTTCCGGTCAACGAATTTCTCTTATTTCTACCTATTGGTAGCCCTATCCCGGGTATTTATTTTTTACCAAATTTTTATAGCCCCGTAAGATTCTTGTTGATTGGAAACTATTCTCAATTGAAGGTCCGGCCAGATTACGTGATTTGGAGGGTCGAATAGCCGTTTCCGTCCGTTTAGGGGTTTGACTGCGCCGATTGACCGGACGGATCGAGCCCTTATCTTTGTCAGATGGAGCTGAATTTTTTCCCACCTACGTAATTAGTTATGTTGGTCATATCTGACGGTAGGTTTTCAGTTCCTCTTCTCTGATCACCAAACTCACGTTATATGTACTAATGTTGTATAACTTTTTTATATAAGTGTTGAGTTTAAATTTCGTTTTGAAGACAACATATACGTAGAGGCCTCAAACGCAAAAAAGTCGTGAAATAAGATATGACCAGAACGGTGAAATACGTCGCCCAAGAGTAAAAATAAAAAATCCTATACAATGAAATTTAAATGTGTTTTATTTTATTTTAATTATTCGGATTATCTTGGCCGACGAAAGTAGGATAATTCGTCGGCCAAGATAATACTTGGGCGACGATATATGTTAAATTCGTCGCCCAAGAGTAAAAATAAAAAATCCTGTACAATGAAATTTAAATGTGTTTTATTTTATTTTAATAATTCGGATTACTCTTGGCCGACGAAATTCTTTTATTTCGTCGGCCAAGTTAAAATAAAAAAATAAAATACTTAGGCGACGATATATTTAAGTGTCGTCGCCTAAGGATTAAAAATCTTAGGCGACGATATAAATATCTTAGGCGACGAAATATTGTTTCGTCGCCCTAGTTTCTATATTAGGCGACGAAATTTATCCTTAGGCGACGATTTTTTTTTCGTCGCCTAAAGTTGAACTTTAGGCGACGATTTTTTTTCCTTGGGCGACGATTTTTTTTTTCGTCGGCCAAGTTTTCTCTTAGGCGACAAAAAAAAAAATCGTCGCCCGGTTTTTTTCATTTCGTCGCCCAAGACCTATTTTCTGGTAGTGTATCCATTATGCATGCATTTCATGATCATTGAGGAAGAACACTAAGCAGATGTGGAAGTTGAATATTATTGTGGTGGGTAGATGATCGATACATTGATAACCGATGGAGGAGATGAGATCGATGTTATCCCACAACCAATTTGTTTTCATCAGATTGTTGAGCGATAGTTATCATGGATTGCCAAATCAAGCGGAAAGTTAAAGATTGATTTTGAAGATGGGTAACAGCTAGCTCATCTAATTAAGCAACCTTTACATTGGCATGCATGAGTTCATGTATCAATCTGTTGCTGTCTTTTTACAAAGGCTCTCATTCAACACTAAAATTATGATTAAGGAAATCGACAATTAATCAGCTTAGTTAATTAAGGCTCCTCTTGTCATTTTCTAGTTTGTTGGCATCGTGATCGAAACAACCTACATTGTCATTGATATCCGCCACGTTAATATCAATATCATATCATGAGTCCTTGCCATGAATGCTATATATCTAGGGCTTTCAAAAATCGCCAGTTAGGGTTTTCAAAAATGTCCCTTATTATTATTACCATTCTTTTTTCAATTCAAAATTTGTGATGCATTTCATATCATGACTCAGTACTCCGTAGCCATGAGAGAAATTACAGAAGAAAAGAAGATCGAGTAAAGATGAGAATATTACATCGATCACTTCAGGTGTGGTGCAAATGGTTTTGAACTACGCAAGAAGCCAGAAATTTTTGTGGGTTTTTGAGTTGAGAACGTAGCCTCCAGCTAGGGCTTTCTTCTGTACTCCAACACAAGTGCACTTGCAGTTCTCAATCAAATACTCCGCTGTGTTTATCCCTTTCGATGACGACCCTGATGATCGCCCTCCAGGCCTAGGCCATGTATATGATCTGCACATTCATGATGTTCATAATCGAAAGTCAGGCGACAACACAACAAGTCGAGGTTTGCATGTGTGAAATTGTGAATGCAATTAAGCTAGAAATTCTAAGAAAAAAATATACGTACTCACCCTAAATGTCCCTTGGCAAAAAGACTTCGCTTTTGCCCTATAACAACGATGTCGACCCCAAGAACTTCGCTATGATGCAAAATAGTGTTGGCTCTGTCTCTTCCAGCTTCCAATGCCACCCTCTCTATGCGCACATTTAGCTTTGGTTTTGTCCGATTGCATTCCTTCTTCATTTCTTCGAGAAAATCCTTCAAGGCGGTTCCTTTTTCTAAATTTGCAGTTCCACTCCCGCTGCCGTGATCTGAAGACATGGCATGGACGCCGGCATTAGCCGGCGGGATTTTGAGGAACGTATTGAAATGGAATGCGTGTATCCAGTTACTAGGGTTATCGACATGAAAGAGGATCAACTCGTCGTGATCGAGCACTGAATGAGAAAGTGCGTATTGGAGAGCACTCGATGATTCTCGGTTCGGATCCGCCACCACCAATACTGTCTTTGCCGGTTCTTGCATGGTCCTGTACGTACGGTTCTTGTTCCGATGTTTACGCCACCATTAACCGGAACATTTCCCTGGCGGGGGTGGAAACACCACAACTACTCGATGTTGTCACAAATATTCTATCAAAAAAAGGGCCCTGGAATGTAGGGTAGGGCAGTGAAATACGAGAAAGTGGTAATATTTTGACAAGGAGAACTAAAATGACAAAACTGGTTAGTGATTCACAGAGTTTTCTTTCTGGCCAGTGATTCAGAAATTAGCAGGTGTTTTATGCTATTATTAGATCATCCTTGAGAACCGGTCAATTGCATGCAAAGATCTTTGTAGGATACGTACACTGGTCTAATTTAATTCAAAATGTGTCATACTGTAATTTAATTGAGATCATCATACATATATCAGAGGATTATACCGAAAAAATATATATATATATATATATATATATATATATATATATATATATATATATATGTATCTGAGGCATTTACCGATAGTTAGCTTGTGTACAAATGTGCGTCTCCTTTTCATTTCTATTTTCTTAAATTCAAGAGCACTTTTTTGTATCGATCCAGTTTACAACAGAATAAGAAAATGGAAGGCATGAAGAAGATTTAGCTCAGCGTGTTCTATTCGATAGGGGTAGGTGAAGAGCCTGACTCAGTATTATGCGCGGATCAAACGCTGTAGGGGCGGACGGCTCTGCATTTAGCAGCCCCCCCCCCCCCCCCCCCCCCCCCCCCCCCCAACAACTTCTTCTACTTGAGAGTTGCGAGAAGAAATCTAGCAGCCAGTTGCTAGCTCTGAAAACCACCGTTCACCAGACCGGCTATCTGCATGTTAATCCTCGGTCAAAAGTATGTGTGTACGTAAACTATGTGCTTCCGCCCTTACCTGGAGTTGAAGTTACCGTTGATCTACATGAGTACAGTTACTGTAACTAGTTATTTGTCTTGTTGGAAGTAATTTTAAACCTCATCATGTATTCTGTTAGTCAATTCTTAAAAGAAATTATGCTAAGAAAAATTGAATGTTAATGGGATCCTCTTCATCAGTAACATATAATACATAACATTGAGGCTAGAAAACAAAAATACACACATGTACAGTATATATATATATAGGTTATGCAGTGTGTACATATATATATATATACACACACGAAAACGATGTGAAGCGCATGTCCGCACAGTCCTTAAAGTGCGGACGTGCCTTAGTTCGCCATTGGACGGAGCCGATGACGGCACGCCTCTACCCCAGAGGACTCCAACAGCGTCCCCGACTAATTTCCCTCCCTGGAGAGTCCGTCGAATTCTAGTTTCCGGCGAGATCAATCTTGTTTGAAGTTTTGGGTGATCTCACTGAAAAACTGGAATTCGGCGGACTCGCCAGGGAGGGAAAGTGGTCGAAGACGCTGTCAGAGTTCGCTGGGGTGGAGGCGCGCCATCGTTGGCGCCAGACAGTGCATACGGAAGAACGTACGCACTTTAAGGACAGTGCGGACGTGCGCTCCACATCCGGCCTGTATATATATAGAGATTGGATCAGGAGCAAACGTCCCTCCAAAACGTCCGCCTAATACCAGTTTGCAGCCGAGATCAATCTTATCTCGCCGGCAAGGAAAAGTACGTGATCGGGGATGTCTCTGGTATCCGCTCGGGTACAGGTGTGTGGTCGTTGGAGCCGTCTGGTAGAGAACGGAGGGATGTCCGCACTTTAAGCCCAATGCGGACGTCCACTTCAGAACGTTTCTACACACACACACACAAGGCGCTTTCACTAAGGGATCACTGTTTTTTGACATATATGAGGGATGAGGGATTATACTAACTTTTCGATCACAAAATCACATCTCCACCATTCAATATGTAGTTCTATATGAGTAGATCACTTATGTAAATTTTTAGAAATTTTGGTGATCGTTAAGGCATTCAAAACTACGATTTATAATTATAAGCATGAATGATTCAGGTTTGCGGATTTGGTTCGTTCATTGATTTAATCTTGTTCGACACCTTAACGATCACCAAATTAGCTGAAAATTTGCAGAATTGATCTATATATAAGGATCAACAAACTGAACGGTGGAGATTCAAAAATATAATCGAAAAGTTGGTGTAATCCCCCATCCCTCATATATGTCAAAAAAAAAGGATCCCTTAGCAGAATTCTCAGCTGCAGATATTCACATTTATTTTACAGTACAGATTTTCACTTTACACTCACTTTTCAATTGAATTTTCACATCTTCACCGTCTAATGTTTAGATACTAATGTATAGATCATCTATACAAAATTTCAACCAATTTGTTTATCATTAAGGCACTCAAAACTGCATTTTTCTATTATAAACATGAACGATTTAAATTCGACAGAATTATGTTCATCCATTGTTTTAATCGAGTTTGAGTGCCTTAATGATAACCGAATTGGCTGAAATTTTGAAACGAACATTCGCACTGGGCTTAAAGTGCGGACATCGCTTTGTTCTCCTCCTTCTGGCGCCGACGACAGCACGCCTACACCTAAGCGGACACCAGAGGCGTCCCCGATCACTTTCTCTTCCCGGCGAGTCCGCTGAATTCCAGTTTACCGGCGAGATCCACCTTGTCTGAAGTTTTAGGTGGAGGTTGTTGCCTAGACCTTCAAATCGATCTCGTCGGCAAGAGAAAGTGATCGGAGATGCTACAAGGATGCTGCTGGTGTTCGCTTGGGTGGAGGAGTGCCGTCGTCGGCTCCGGACGGAGGAGAACAGAGGGACGTTTACATTTTAAGCCCAGTGTGGACGTCAGCTTCATAGCGGCTGTGTGTGTTTATATATATATATGTGTGTGTGTGTATATATATATATATATATATATAAATGGAAAGAGTTTTGATTTGTTTTATTTTGTTTAGCCCCTTGCTACGATTCATTGGTTTGCCCCCTTGTTATTTTTGAGCGGCGGCGGTGTTGATGTGGCCAAAGAACTTCTTGCCGTTCTTAGACCATCTTTTACCATAGGCTAAAAAGCTAAATTTAGCCTAAAGTTATTTCTACCATAAGCCAAATTACAATTCCCAAGGTAAAAAATTTAGTTTGAGCTATTTTGTAAGCTAAATTTGGCTTATGGATTTGGCAGGCTAAAACTAAGTATTATTTTATTCAAACTTTAGATTTTGTTCTTCTAATTTCATTAGCATCTAAATTGAAAATTAGTTACTAACAAAATTTTATACCATCGCGACGATCTTGACGAGATCTTTCATATGAGCCTCATATCTAATATATTTATATAATTTTTTTTCATGATGAATTATTAAATTAAACAAATAAATGACAAAATAAAAAGAAATGACTTTACCTAAGGATTTAGCTTACGGTGAAAGTGCTTCTTTAGGCCAAAATATTATTAATTTGACTAAGAATTTAGTTTATGATGGGGTAATTTAATAAGTTAAAAATAGCAAGATGGGCAGCAGAGACGACGGAACCAACCATGATGTCGATTGTCGAGAATGATGATTAATGTAGAGAAAACGATAGAGGCTAGAGAGAACCCAACTCCAGCATAGACTCACTTTTTTGTTTTTGTTTTAATTACTACTAATTAGTATTTTAGCTTTTTTTTTTTTTTTTTTGGCAAAACAAGAATTTTATTCAATCAAAAAGAGATAAAAACAACAAAAAGGGGAGGACATAAGACCAATGTCCCTTAAAAATAATAAAAATACAAAAAGCATTAACAAACCATAAACATGGTAGAAGAGTAACTAAAGTTTAAAACAACTATAGGTCAAGACGCACGGGAGGTGTCTGATTACGTGCAGGGTATCTTGAACTCGATTGATATTGCTTTGTCTTGACTTTTTTGTGTTGAGGTTTCGGCAAAGCACAAAGAAGTCTCTCATCTGATGTAGTTTTATTCTCATGATACCAAGTTTCATAATTGATCTCAGTAGATGAAACATAATGCGTATGACCAGAAAGTTCTTCATTTTCCAAATCACCCCAACAAACCCTCTTAACCGGATGTTCTCCTAGAGCAGAATCCTCATTGTCAACCAAAGTGATTGAGTGGAGTCCAACTAAACTTTCTTGTTCCACTTGAGCTAGGATCTCAAAACTGTTATTAGTCGAGACATTGTCATCATTTGCAGATCTTGTTAGAGCAATGATGTCCTCACGTGTATCCTTCCTTAATCTTGTTTGTTGTGGACTTGAAACGCTAGGTGTTGCATGAGACACAATTCCAACTATTACAGAGTCCACAAGGGATTGGTCACTTGTTTCATTAATCACTCGGTGTGCAATTTCTACAATTAAGTCATTGGCAGCACCATCGATGACTACTTGTTCCAAAAGAGCATATTGATTTTCTTGAACCTGCAAAGATTGGTTTTGAACTTGAAGAACATGAATTTGGTCCTCTTGAGGTGAACCCTCATCAACACCTGGAACAATAGGAGTAATCACATGATTATCTTCATTTGACAAAGCTACTAACTCAATTGCATGATTAGTAGTCATTGTTGGCTCAGGAAGCTCCTGAAACCTCGATGTCGTTTTCACCCTATACTCTTGACGAGACACATTTTGAGGAGCTTTAAGAAGCTTCTCCCCAATGTTCCTTGGCTCCTTGTCACTATTTAGCTGCCGACACCGATCTGATGTGTGCCCAACAATACGACAACGGGTGCACATATTCTCATATACAACCTCAATGGGGAAGCAATGAGTCTCCCGCTCCACCATCAATGAAGAAGGCAAGTCACTAGCAACATCTACGTCAACCAATACTCGTGCATAATATCCAAATTCATGCTCTATTGTAGCTCGATCCAGTTGCAATGGAGTACCCACTCCCCGAGCAATCTCCATAAGGTGTTGGGGGTGCCAATAATCCTGGCTTAACCCGTAAAGTCTGACCCAAAGTTGAGCGTGTGTATATGGGAGGTCTTCCCCTGGCACAAAATCCGGTTTCCATTGAGCTAATCTGAAAAGGCCATCGGCAAGAGAGCAGGTTCCTCTACCCCAAACTCGTCGTAAATCATCGATGGTGGTAAAGTGAATATCAAAATAACCTTTCCCAACTTGCAAAATAACCAAAATAATAGATTCTACTATCATGGCCAATAAGCCTTTTATGTTACAAGAGTTTCCATCCCGCGCGGGGTACAAAATGAACCATCCCACGCAATCTGGAGGATTACAAAAGGGAGGGGCGGGCTACCAATCCCGCGTGGTGGGGTTTATCCGCGGGGTGGAGGTACAATAGTTTCCATCCCGCGCGGGGTACAATAGTTTTCATCCCGTGCGGTCTGGAGTAAGGGGGGATGGGGGAGGATCCATCCCGCGGGGTGGAGGACAGTTTTCCAGATCCTATTGTCTTCCTTAGGTCCCTATATCTAGAGGGGAAACCTTCTTTTTATAGATAAGGAAGGTTCCCTCTTACATTATATTTCTGATGTGGGACAGAATGCATATAACCACTATCATGGTGCCTTCTTGTGGAGCTTGGAGGAGCACCTTCCCGTTGCTGCATTGATGATCTTTCTCAATGGCGAGGTAGGTGGGATGTCGGTCTACAAGTTCCATGACTGGTCTATGGGCGGAGGATGTAGTTTACTGACTACCGACTACAAGTCCCTCTAAGTTCCCGATCAAGACATGTCTTGAGTGGGGACTTAACATATAAAATGCCCATAGATCAGCTATTTATCAACGGGTACCCGCGAGCGGAGGAGTCCGCTGGCGCAGAAGGGTTGACACTCGGGCGAGCTGGCAAGTTGAGTCCGCTCCGCTAATAATGACTATCAGTGATACACGCGAGGTGCATCTCGGTGACACTGGCGAGATGGGTCTCGGTGACACACGCGAGGTGGATGTCGGTGACACTGGCGAGTTGTTGAGTTCGCTCCACGTGCAAGAACCACGTGTGAGCTATGGAGTTCGCCTAGTTATACATGTCCACCTCCATAGTTCTTGCGTGTATACATGTGTACACGCGAGCTATGGAGGTGCAAGAACCACGCGCGTACACGCGCGATCTATGGAGGTGGACATGTATACACGTGAGCCCAGAAAGTTTGACACTTGGGCGAGCTCAGGCCCCTCGCGGGAACTGTGCCCAGTCCCCAAAGTTTGGACTCATGATGTGTTTTATCATTTCTTATTTTTGATGGACGAAGGTGGCGAACCTTTCCATATCATGTGATTCTGCTCGAGTGCGGGGTATTATCCCCGGGTGGGTTATCAGGCCATTATTCTCCGTGTGAAAGGAATGATACTGGCATGCCCAACTCCCACTCTTCGGGAGCTGTACAAGGGACTTACAGTTCTCATGGCTCTAGTTGTTTCGCCCATGCTTCCCGTTGGTTCTTGCTCGGGTATAAGAATCTCATGAAACAGTTGTTGTATTCTTTCTCCCGTTAGTTATTATCTGGGAATCAAAATTTTCCTAAACAGTTGTTGCATACTTCCTCCCGTTAGTTATTATCTGGGAGTCAAAATTTTCCTAAGCAGTTGTTGCATGCTTCCTCCTGGTGACACTTATCCGGGACTCACAATTTTCCTTCTATCTTTTCCTGCATGATCCCATCCCGCTGACTTAATGACCGGGCGGGATTCCCTTGCTATGAGACTTCCTATCCCACGGACAAAAGAACTATGGGCGGGCCCGCTTGCCGTTGGACTTTCTATCCCGCGGACAAAAGAACCACGGCCGGGATTTTGCTTTGGGGACTACCTATCCCGCGAACAAAAGAACTATGGGCGAGGCCGCTTGCTGTTAGACTTCCGATCCCGCGGACAAAAGAACTATGGGCGGGTGGCATCGAACATGAGCCGTTGTGGAGCTGCTCTTGGACTGTCCCGCTGACAAAAAGCACCCGGGCGGCCCCCTTGCTGTTGGACATACTATCCTGTGGACAAAGGACTATGGGCGGGATTCTGCTGTTGGGACTACCTATCCCGCGAACAAAAGAACCATGAGCGGGTGGCATCGGACATGAGCCGTGGTGGGTCTGCTCTTGGATTGTCCCGCTGACAAAAATCACCCGGGCGGGCCCCGTGTTGTTGGACTTATTATCTCGCGGACAAAAGATCCATGGGCGGGCCCGCTTGCTGTTGGGGAAATCCAAATGACAAAAATATCCCCGGACGGGTTATCTCGACTTGATTCCATGCAGGCTACCTCGCGAGGTATCTCGCCTCGCTTCCTCGCGAGCTATCCCGCCTCGCTTCCACGCGAGCTACTTCGCCTCGCCTCCATGTGATTTATCTCGTCTTTCCTCCCATGCGAGCCATCTCACCTCGCATCTATCCTGCCTCTCGGGTTGTCGAACAACATGACTTTTAGTAACATTCCCACAGACGGCGCCAATTGTTTCTGCAAGATCCCGCAGGCTCTGCAGAAGCATGGTGGAACATGAATATGAACAAGGACAATATTTATAGTGGTTCACCATACCATCGGAGGGCACGGCTACGTCCATTTAAGATTCTACTATCATGGCCAATATGCCTTTTGTGTTACAAGAGTTTCCATCCCGCGCGGGGTACAAGAGGAACCATCCCGCGCGGTCTGGAGGATTACAAAAGGGGAGGGGCGGGCTACCAATCCCGCACGGTGGGGTTTATCCGCGGGGTGGAGGTACAATAGTTTCCATCCCGCGCGGTCTGGAGTAAGGGGGGATGGGGGAGGATCTATCCTGCGGGGTGGAGGACAGTTTTCCAGATCCTGTTGTCTTCCTTAGGTCCCTATATCTAGAGGGGAAGCATTCCTTTTATAGATAGGGAAGGTTCCCTCTTACATTATATTTCTGATGTGAGATAGAATGCATATAACCAATATCATGGTGCCTTCTTGTAGAGCTTGGAGGAGCACCTTCCCGTTGCTGCATTGATGATCTTTCTCCATGACGAGGTAGGTGGGATGTCGGTCTATAAGTTCCATGACTGGTCTATGGGCGGAGGAGGTAGTTTACTGACTACCGACTACAATTATGAACCCTAATTGAAGCTGAACCAAAAGTTATTATAATGTGCATCTTTGATTTCAGTGATAATCTGTTATGGCCGTTTCTGAGTACTAAATTGGTGAAGCCAACAGCAATAACAAAACATCTGAGAGTGATAGGCTTGATGGCATAGTTTTAAACGCTTCTCTACAGAGCATGAGAGCAATGAGCTGGTATTATAAAACGATTCAATACAGCTAGCTGAAGATGATGAAGAAGAAGGCTAAAACGGTTCGCATTGACTTGAACGAAGCTCCAACAAGAACCAGCCAAGAATGACCTAGCTTCATCCGAAGGCAGCTGACTTTAAAAGGCAGGATTTGCCAAAAGAATTTGAATCAAGGAACAAAGAGAATTTTCAAAACTGCCTCCGGCCTGCAGTTCAGAGAACAACTGCTTCTACATATGCCTTTGGTAAGTTAATTACTCTTAATACTCTAAATTATATATAGGCTATGTTGTATATGTTAATAAAAGTACTTTGTTCATACAACCTGGGTATGGCAAAGTTTTCTAAACCATGAACTATATATCTTCTTCTTTTTTGGGTACATATCGATCCATGAACTATCTTTGTGAAAGCCGAGCACAATTTTGCTCAAATAAGTTCTAGATGGGGCGTTTTTGATATTAATCGGTAGGGACGTAGAGTAGTATTTTGCTCTAACTTTAGCCAAAATATACCCAAAAAAAATAAATTATGGTAAAGAAAACAGAAAAACCCACATCTTGAATTGATAATTCAAGATGTTAGTTCAAGTTAAGTGGTAAAAAACCATCTCCTCCTTGGTAAATTATTCACACCAAGATGTGTCATCAGATTCACTCTGTTCTTCACACCAACGAATTCAAGAGGGTAGAAAACTTGGAATCCTCCACCGTCGATTTAGTGCTGACAACGCATCTTTGAATCAGAATCTGTCTTAACACTTCACGCTTCCTCGGCCGGATACAAGAAAATGTGGGACCCACATTTTTGCTCATCACTATCTATTTCAAGTCAATGATTTGCCCCACAGTCCCACGCTGCTTATTTTCCTCCATGGCAGCTCTTTTGGACCAATCTACCCGACCTTTCTTGCTTTAGCTTTTCTCCAAAGCTTGAAACTTTCTCAATTCCTCGTAACTTTCACACTCTCGGAATTCATGTTCTTGATTTGGTACAGAACATTTGTTGTTGTTTTTTTTGTTGCTTAATGCATTTTCATACTGTAGAAACTAGAAAATTGTTACTAAAGTGAAAGATTTCTCTGTTTGATTCAGGTTCAGGGTTGTAGCTGTTTGAAGTTTGCAGCTTTGTAATCCCAGAAGCCAGAAGGGGTTTGGGGATTGACACAGTCTAAAAGCAATGGGAGAAGATGATGTGTATGCAAAAGATGGGAGGGTTGAACCCATTGCAGAAGATGATGATGTATACACCAAAGATGGGACAGTGGATTACAAAGGAGACCCAGCTAATAAAAAGGTCACAGGAACCTGGAAAGCCTGCCCTTTTATCTTAGGTACAGTTTTATTAAAATTTCGAAAATGGAATTAGTGGATATAAACATGTGGATATTTGATTTTTGGGTTTGATTTTTGATAGGGAATGAATGTTGTGAGAGATTGGCATACTATGGGATGAGCTCAAATCTGGTCATTTATTTCAAGACACATCTGCACCAAAGCAGTGCTAGAGCAGCTAAAAGCAATTCAAATTGGAGTGGAACATGTTATCTTACTCCCTTGCTTGGAGCATTTCTGGCTGATGCCTATTTGGGAAGATATAAGACTATTGCCTCTTTCTCAATCATCTATGTCATTGTAAGCTTCCTTTGCCTTCAGTTACATATTAACTTGTTGGGAATTTGGGATATATGCATCTGACCTCAACTTGATGGAGTAAAATGATTGCATGAAAACCGTATTGAGGGCATTCCATCATGGGATTCTTCAAGTTTGCCCTTTTAGCATTAGAATTGGATTCAGGTTTAAAATTGTAGAGATGGCCTTAATGTTTTTAAATTTTGACATATATATATATATATATATATATATATATATATATATATACTGGAAATAAGTAAGACGACCTAAATTTTGAACAGGTTAGAGTTTTGTTAGTCCTGAACTAATTGGTGGTTATATTCTTAGGGCTCATATAAAGGGTAAACCTTTAGTGGTGCAAAAAATGGCTAATTCAAACACCTTCCCCCAGTCATTTGAGAATGTTTCTGTTGAATTTGTTTTTCTCCCTCAAATAGTCGCTTATTGATTCTGTGTTGATGTGCATAGGGGATGACCCTTTTGACATTGTCAGCATCAGTCCCAGGCATGAAGCCAACCTGTGTTTCAAAAGATGATTGCTACGCAAACAATGGACAGACTGCAGCATGCTTCATAGCGCTTTACCTTATAGCTTTGGGGACTGGTGGGATTAAGCCTTGTGTCTCATCCTATGGTGCAGACCAGTTTGATGATGATGATGAGGTTGAGAAGAAGCACAAGGGATCTTTCTTCAACTGGTTCTATTTTTCCATCAATGTTGGTGCTTTGATTGCGAGTTCTGTGCTAGTGTGGATTCAAATGAATGAAGGTTGGTCATGGGGTTTTGGCATACCAGCAGTTGCCATGGCAATTGCTGTAGTAAGTTTCTTTTCGGGTACTCGGTTATATAGGAATCAGAAGCCAGGAGGTAGCCCGCTGACCCGAATAATTCAAGTGCTGGTGGCATCTTTGAGAAAATACAAAGTCAAAGTACCTGAGGACAAGTCTATTTTGTATGAGACCACTGATGCAGAGTCCGCCATCAAAGGAAGCCGCAAGCTTGATCACACAAATGAATTCAGGTTTGCTTCTGAACAGAAAAAGCTTAAGATTATTTACTCGAGTTACAAGATTGGATTGCAGTTTTAGTCTCATTGTTTTTGGTTGTGTAATGACCTGTATTTTATTGTTCAGCTTCTTTGACAAAGCAGCTGTTGTGGAACCAACAGACCATATAAAGGACTCGAAAGACCCATGGAGACTTGCTACAGTTACCCAAGTGGAGGAGCTAAAGTCAATCATAAGGTTACTTCCCGTTTGGGCCACTGGTATCATATTTGCTGCAGTCTACAATCAGATGAGCAACTTCTTTGTGTTGCAAGGCACTCTTATGGATCTTCATGTTGGCAAGTCCTTTGAAATTCCGGCAGCATCCCTCTCGGTTTTTGACACCCTTAGTGTCATTATATGGGTCCCAATATATGACCAACTCATTGTCCCATTTGCAAGGAAATTCACAGGTCACAGGAATGGCCTAACTACACTGCAGAGAATGGGAATTGGTCTCTTCATTTCCATCTTCTCCATGGTATGTGCTGCGATTTTGGAACTCATCAGACTCAGAAAAGTTAAAGAGAACAACTACTATGATGACGAACACATGCCCATGTCAGTTTTCTGGCAATCGCCTCAGTATTTCCTCATAGGTGCTGCAGAAGTATTCACTTTCATTGGACAGTTGGATTTCTTCTATGATCAAGCACCTGATGCAATGAGAAGCTTGTGTTCTGCTCTCTCACTCTCCACTATTGCACTTGGAAACTACTTCAACTCTCTGCTCGTGACCATTGTTACTAATGTGACCACAAAGAACAACAAGCCAGGGTGGATACCAGATAATCTGAATTACGGTCACCTTGATTATTTCTTTTGGATGTTGGCAGTGCTGAGTATTCTAAATCTCGGAGCTTTTCTCTTGATTTCCAAGTGGTACACCTATAAAAAGACGGTGGGATCTATCCGTTGATGGCTAAGAAGAAAAATGACACTGTTCCTTACAGGCTTATAGCCTTTAGTCCTTTACTTGTTGTTTGAAGATTGAACACTTGTACATAGTTTATATAAGGAGTATTTTAGCTTGTGTATGCAATGCTTTAAGACAGTAGTGGTAAAAATTACTCCTATGGTTGTGGTAAACTGTTTATTGAGCACAAATGGTAGAAAAGAAGTGATACACAAGTTTGTTTGATCAAGTTAAAATTTGTCTTTGTTCTCAAGTACCTTCCAACATATCTACCACTCTCAAGTCTCAAGCATCAGAGTTCATGAGCATTGCTTACTGATTTTTGTGCAGTGCTCTGATGTGCTTATTTCTTTCTTGCCGGTTCAGCATTACAATACATTCACAGTACCTTTAATTCATGATTTTACCACTAAATACTATTTATGACGCCAAAGGTTTTGTTTTGTTTTGTTTTTTTAAATATTTTTTTTTCCAGGTGATCAGACCATTACATTGGCAGATAATCTAATTAGAAATCATCTCCCAAACAATATGACTGTTTGGTTTCCGGTTGTCTTGTCATAAACGAATCCCTCCACCTCTAACATTTGGGATTTTTGTCTCAAAGTCGAGTAAATTTTTGTTTTGATTGGGATTGAGATAGCTATCTCGGTTATATTAGCAATTTAGTAGCATACACACATATTTAGTATTTAGACCGATATTCACGAGTGTCACATCAAAGCCATACTAATCTTCTGTGGCAGACGCATCTTTGCTGGTCAAAAGTTTGTGGTAGTTGAGACTCGAACTCTAAACATACGTGTTTCATACTATGCCACTCAACCAACTTTACACACCATGTGATTCAAAGTTGAGTAGTTTTGCTAGAGTAGTGAACTAAAGGAGGGAAAAAGAAAAAAAAATTAAAAAGAAAATCGCTTAATTTCTATATCAAGTGCAATGGGCTTTGTCCAAAATAGGCCTAAAGAGATAACAAGCTTTTCGTTAGGAAAAAACTGAAAAAAGATCAGAAACGCTGTTCTTCCCTCTCTGATCGCAAATGACGTGGAAGCGCTGTCAGCAGGCTCAAGCAGGTAAATATCTAATTATTTCCAGCAGGCAATCAAAGCCCAACTCCAAGCTTTCTATATTTTCTCGGTTGTATTTCTGGTTCAGATTTTTAAGTCATGCACACCAAGTGTTTAATGAAATGCTTGACTCAAAATGTCCTGAGCTTTTTGTTCTGAATATTGACATTTCAGGTTACGAGGTAGCGAAATCGTTGAATGGCCAGAAGTTCTTGAAGAAAATAGGGTGCGGCAAGGAGGACTACCACTTCTGGAAGCAAATCGGCAAGGCTTTACTATGCACATACACACTGGGTGGAGCAGCTTGGCTCTACAATGAGAAATCGCCACTCGGGTGGTGGACGCTGAAGCCTCGTCCCAAGGAAGAGAGAGAGCTAGCTCACTTGTATGAGCGGCGAGAGTTTCCGTATCCGGGAGACGAAGAAGCAATGGAAGAGTTTGTGGCCAAGGGTGGGATGATCGGCACGACGATTGGCCCGAAAGGGTTCATTGAGACGGATAAAGACGCCCTGAACTATCAGAAGGAGCTGCAGAACAAGAAGTTTGAGCAGGAAGCGCAGAAGCTGTGGATCAGGATGAGGAATGAGGTCATTTCGGAGCTTCAAGAGAAGGGCTATGATGTTGAATGAATGTATGTAAGGAGGTGAATTAGTGTATGCTTTTGTGCAGACGTTTCAGTAATCCAGGTTGTTTATAATAATGATCGAAATTGTGGGTTTGTGGAACAAAGTTGCATTAGATTTTATCATGTTTTCGAAGTTTTTGATTTGGTGAACTGAGATGTTCAGCACCCAAAACTTGTTTTCGATTTTGGTTGTAAGGGTTAGCTCGGAAAAGCTCGCCTTGGAATGTTTCTGATACAGAGAATGTAGTAAAAGTTGCGACAATCTACTTGGGCTGTGTTTAAAGTTGGTTTGTTTCCCCACTCACTATTTTGGTTCTTTACAGCTTTGGGTTGAACCAGACAGAACTGTGTCTCTTTGCGTAAAGGCAATTATTAGGTCCCTTCTGAGGACATTGTGTGAGATACACATACATATATGCAAGATAGAAGCGCATGGCTTTTAAACAAACAAGCTGCATAAAACTACTACCAAATAAAAGAACTTTATACAGAAGCATTCCATACAAGCTTTTCCTCTCCCTTCTGAAACTTGTCTTGTTTGGGGAATACAGCAAATGAGCAGGTAGAAGGGCTTTTAGGGAAAGCTTTATATACAAGCTTTCTCATTCATGAAAATTCTTTGCTCCTTTTGGGGAATAAGCAAATGAACCCTTCATCTTAAGAAACCCAATGAAGAATCTGCAATGTATTACAGACTCTTTAAACATCATATGCAGTTACGTAAACTATATAGTGAAAGGGAACTACCAAAACATCCTTCTGAGAAATTAGAGAAATTTACATAGGAAATAATATTAACTCCTGAGATCTCGATTACAGACAGATTAGACATCAAATAGGAAAGGGGTAGCGGTTTCTGATTATTGGCAATGTTAGGACTTAGGAAAGACATGTTAGAGAGAGATTTGCTCTCAAAAGAACAAGAAAGGCAACTATATATGGCTTTACAACATGACCTGATCATCATGACATCCATAGACATGGTGGTGCACCTTTACTACAACATATTCTTGGCCAAAGTCTGCAAGGAGTGGTTGTTTGGCAGCCTACTCTTCCCTGATTCACTCCTCCTATAGCTCCTCAATGGCGTCAAGTAAAACCTCAACAGGCCGTGATCAAGATTGCTCGGTGAGTATCGCGCACTTCTGTTCCTCTGCAGCGTCTTCAAGCCATTCCCTTTGCTCTCCACAGTGCTCACATTACTAAACAAACCCACCATTTTGCAGGAGTTTCTGCAGCTCACACTGTAGCTTCGAATCAGCTTCTGGCTAACAGTGGGATTGGCTTCTCCATTAGAAACCCTCCTCAGCTTCTTCCAAGACTCATCATCAACTTTCTGCTGGCTTTTCCTCTGCCCCCAGAACTTCCATCTCTTGTGCCATTTCTGCGGCTTCTGATCAACTCCATTCGAAGAAACAGCACCTGCATTCCCACAAACACCTTCAATCCCAAGACCACAACCACCCGCCACACCATCCTCTTCCACAGACTTTGAATTCGAAGAACTGGACTCCATCAATTCCTTCTCCGTAATCAGCACTTTCGCCCCGTAGAACAACTCCGTAGCGCCGCTAGAAACCAGCTTCAACTCATCCACCTCGGCCGCCATTACCCCTTTGCTAGGAGCACAACTACTCGACCTCTCAAAGCTCCTCCGCCGCCTCATCTGCGAAAAATAATAGTCCTTAGTCTGCGCTGAGCCTCCCGGACTCCTCTCCAAGCTCTCCAAACCCTCCTCCTCACTCATCTTCACATCCTCCACCACCGAAACCATCGGAGTCATCCTCGGGTAAGCTCTGGTGCTCAAGTACGCGTCCCACGAAGCCCGAGGCTCATCCAGCGACATCCGACCCGGATCCAGATCCGTATCGCAGGATCTCCGGCCCAATGCGTACTCTCCCACCTCCGATTGAGTCTCCCTCAGCCCCCGCCGTGTGCTCCTCTTCTCCGACCCGAAACCCTCGCTTCCGAGCTTCTTGGCCTTCTGCTTCCGCCGCCATTGCCTCACTTTGTTCGAGGCACTTTCCCAAAATGTCCCTGCGATTTCTCTCAAATCTCGGCCGTTACCCTTCTTCCTCTGCAGCTCGAGATCTATCAGCTCCTTCATCGTCTTCAACTCCGCGTCCGAAACCCTAATTTCATCCCCGTTCTCCTCCTCCGGCGGCGCTTCTTTCAATTCGAAGCCATGGCCGCTCGGCTCGATCTCGAAGTTTCTGGGCAGGCCCTTGCGGTCGTCGTCGATGTTGAAAAGCTCCGAGAGAGTGTTCCGGTTTCTGACGTCGCACGACTTCCGCCGCGGAGGCTCCGGCGGGTACTCGGGTCGGGTCCCGCAGCACGATTTGCTGCGGCGGAGCTCCGAAGTCCCGGAATGTGCGGTCTGGGAAGTTGGGGGAACTGCGCCTCCGGCGGCGGCAGAGGAGGAGGCGGAGTCGAGGCCGGCGAGGCGTTCGCTGAGGCATGGGGCGCAGAATCCGGTGATGGGTGTGGTGGGGTGGCGGTGACAGGTGGAGCGGCGGTGAGGTCGGGGTTGGCGGTGTTGGGTCATGGCTGGTGGTGGTGGTGGTTATAGGGCGGTGGTGGTGTGCATCATAGAAGAAGGAAGTGAAAGAGTGAGAGTGAGAGTGAGAGTGAGAGTGAGAGAGAGAGAGAAGAGACGAAGTTTGGGAAAGCGATGGAAATGGAAACCCCGGATAAACCCCCAAATTGGGGGATTTTTATGGTATCCATGACCCGACCCAGTTACAAAACAAATGTTATTTTTGGAAGTTTCATTAATTTCATTTAGTTTTTCTCTACCTGTTTGGGTATTAAATTATGCAACACATTGAGATGGAGGATCTGTCTCTCAGAAACACAGAAGAATCCTATGAAAGCAGCCCTCAGTATTTTTTTGTTTATTTATTTATTTATATTTATATTTTTTAACCTTACAAAAGTAAACAGCTAAAATTCAACAGAATTGTTAGTCTAACAGTGAATTACAAATCAACTAATTATTGTTCAAGGACTCTAGCTATGAGAGCTAAAAGTCTGACTACTTAAAAATGTTTCGATTGTCGATTTATCGTTATATTTTAGATACTAAAAATTATAGAAAGAACAACGATCGATGGAGTATTCTTTCATATTGCTTATTTATTGTTTCTTTGATCGTAAAAGCATAATCAAAACTCAAATTTAAACTTTAATGGTGAATCAATGTTGTATAAAGATTCATAGCACCTTCTATAATTTTTTCAAGTATGTGACATACATGAAAGTGGTAATAGATTAAAATGAATGATGCATGAACTCTGTCCATTTTGTACACAAAAGCACAATTTAAAGAGATAGAAATGCACGTACATGATCGTGAAATATTCAATGCTATCACCCAACAACTATCCCTTCCTTACGTACATCAAGTGCTAATACATTATTTACGAGCCATGCTAAATGATAGACTACACTATGGTGAATTACCCGTGAAAAATTATAATGCATGCTTGTAAGGCATGTAGTAAATGATTTTGGGTCATTGAGGAGTAAATGATATTGTTTAGGAAGTTTAACCCTATGCATTGTTCTTGATTATCTTACACTAAACTTGTTCTTGAGTATCACACTATTGCTTGTAACTGAAGTCGACCAATGATCACATATACATTAATAGAGTGTGAATTGTAAAATGAAGAGTGTAAATTTTACTCCCCTATATATATATCATCTACATATTAATAGAGTTTCGAAAGGCAAGTAATAAGATTTATTGGCTTTGAAAATGCTCAATATGTTCATGGTTTTTCACCTATTAGTAACTTGTGAAAGTTATCCTCCCTAACAACAAAGACACTGAATGTTCATGAGCAATGGAAACGAATGTTGTATTGACCTTCCTTTTTCTCATCATGATCATATAAATGTGAGACCAACCTATATATCTTAGTACGTTCTTCTTTTATAATGATCATATAAATTTGCCAACCTCTTCAACTAGGCAATAGGTTTTTGGTATCCTTTTGTAATGTAGCTTCTGTTGAGTGAGACACTATAGCTCGTGCATGTGCTTCTTCTCATTACTGTTACTAATTTCAGTTTGTCAAGTAAATGAAGATATTGGAGAAAAATAAACTGATTAAAAAAACAAGTATCATCTTTCATGTTAGGTATTGAGTTTAAAGTAAAAAAAAAAAATTAAGTATGAGAGCCTCTCTGCTAGGGTTTCCCAACGGCGGCGGCTCTCATCTTTTTGCCGGAATTGATGGATCTTCTTCTCTCTCTGGCAGTTCAGATGATGAAGGTGATAGGGTTTTCCCCTGTTGGTTTCTTCGTGCACCAATTGGATCTTGGTCTTATTGTTTTCTTCTGCTCTTTCTTCTTGGGTTGGTTCTGGTGAGTGGGATCGGGAGTTTCTCCGATTTCACGATGTGCGGCAGTGCAACCGTTGGGGTGAGAGGCAATTTTATGATGGCACACTTGAGGTTTTACAAAGGTAGGACTCTCTGTGGCGGCACTAGAGGGCCGGGGTGTTGCTTTTGGAGAATGTGGAAGCAGTGGCTCCTTTCTTGACCGATGAGGGATTGGTTGGCAACGGTGGAACCGGTGGATGAGCTTCCTTGTGGCGACCAGAGGACTGGTGGGATCCTATTTCGGCGTGAATTTTGAGAGGATGAATTACACAGAATGTAGGAAGAACACCATATTCAAGATCCATAACTTGTCAATCATGAGCAAAGGGCTTCACAGGGAAGATCGAGTTTGCCGGCCTTCGACCCTCCGATGCCTAAGTCAGCCACATGAGAATAGAGGTAAGACATGAATAGGGCGGAGATGGAGACTTACCCAAATGAGGGGTCGAAACATGTATTTATAGAGATATGGTGGAGATGAAGACTTACCTAAATGAGGGGTGGAAACATGTATTTATAAAGATAGGGTGAATGCACCCTAAAAATACCACTTTGCCCTTATTGGAGAGTGTATTACTATTATACCTTCAAAGAAGAGTGTATGTTTCTTAAGCTTAGTTAAGGCCCAAGACCGTTTTATGTGGTAATATGTGTCTTCTTAGGCGAGTATGACCGATGTTCTGTCTCTCACATATGATGTATTAACAAGTCCCTAAGTCCCTGTCAAGAATCTCTTGGGTGGGGACTTTATCCGATAGAGTATTGGGACTACAAGCCTTACTAGTGGCGACATAACCAGTCCCCAGTCCCTCAAGTCCCCATGCAAGGGAGGGGATGGACCGGCTCCCTCTAAGTGGGGTACGTCGTGTGTTGCTATAGCTCTGTCATGATATCTTGCCAAGAGATACACATGAATGTGAGACACTGGGACCGTTGCTCTCGTGTGGTGTCTGGAGATTGCAGGGAGATCGGGGGTCGAAGTTTAGGTACCGCTTGGTGCCAGGTGTGGGAACGCTAGTGAGCATCTCGCTTGAGTAGCGGGTACCAGCATGTTTGTATGCCTTAGACGTTTAGTAGCCTTTGATTTGTATCAGCTACAAGCTCTAGCTAGCTGAGTTATTCCAGCATGTATGTGCTCCAAGGAGAGATTGTGGTGACATATTTTGTCGTTGCCTCTAGGTGAGTGCTAGAGTGCCTACGTACCCGTTTATGGGATCAAACCAAACGTAATTCACCATTTCGCCATCGAGGCAAGTGTGCCATCGAGGTGTGGCAAGGAGCGCCGTTGGAGCATGACGAGAGGTGCCATTGGGGTATAGTGATGGTGCCGATAGGGCATGTATAGAGCTGCTGAGAAAGCGGTGACTATCGCTATGGCTCAGGGAGAGCACGGTAGGAAGCATCACAAAGATGCCGAGAGCACGCTAGAAAATGCAACCAAGATGTCGATGGGGTAAGGTGGGTGTTGCCAAAGTGTAGCGAGAGCATGTCATGACCTGATGAGGCATGGAGAGTGTCACTGAGTCGTGGTGAGTGTCTTTATGGCGAGGGTACCGAGTAGGAATGACGAGTATCATGGAAGCGTGGTAAATATCGGCATATAATGTTGTTGCCCAAGTCCCCTAGTGCTGGGAGAGATTATAGTGGCTGGGCACTGAAACGAGGACTGATTTGACATGGGGGATTTCCTATGGTGTATTCGAGAGGTGAGGAATGTCATATGTCGGGAAGTGCCTTAAGCACTTTGGTGACTTATAGGTGTCACACGCCAAGGAGTATTTTATGGACTTGTCCCGGGTGGCTAATAGATAATAGATGTTGTGTGCCGAGAGTTTTGCTCGTCACGGTTAGCTGATAGACGCCATATACATGGGAGTGTACTCACCACGGTAGGCTTATCTATTATGATATTATGTTGATAGGTGTTGTAACCTTGTGTATTTGGAGGTGTCGGAACCTCACACTTGGAGAAGCGATTGTGGAGAGATATTCTGGAGAGCAATTATAAATGGGCTGATCATAAATGGTGTAGCGAGAGGTGTGGCTATAAGGTTTAGCCATTAGGTATAACTAGTAGGTGTAGCTATGAGGCATGACCGTGTGGCGTAACCGTAAATTGCTACCGTGGAGAATGATGGTGGAGTAACCAAAAACCTTAGCGTAACCATGAGAGTACATAATGTCATGAAGAGAGAAGAGCCATAGGAAGCAGTCATAGAGACTATCCATATGTGAGCAACCGACGTGTAACCATAGGGAGTAGCGGTAGAGAGATTATAGAGATCATGCTATTGAGAAAAAACAAAAGAGAAAAAGAACCAAAGAGAAACCATAAGGAGATCGTGGAGAGACCATGGAGAGTATAGTCGTCTATCTTGGACAACAACTTAGAGAGTGGCTGCATGGAGTGATTGACAGGTGTAATTGTGAGAACATGTCGTGACTGTACTAGAGGATGTTAGAATATCATGGTGGTACTATATAAATTTGATGGCATTGTGCCATGAGAATTTATCATGGCAAGAGTGGTGCCATGAAAGATCATGATTAGGTACATTTCCTCGAGGCAAGGATGATGTATACGCTTATGACGTGTGTTGCTTGAGATTGCATGTTTGTATGTTGGTTGTGTACACTCGTGATGTGTGTAGCCTGAGATTACACGTTGAAGTGCTGGCTGTGTACACTCGTGGTGTATGTAGCCTGAGATTGCACATTTGAGTGCTTTTTGTTTATACATGCTGTGTGTATAACCTGAGTTTGCACACTAGGGTGCTGGCTGTGTACACTCGTGGTGTGTGTAGCCGTCTATGGCGTAGTCGAGAGGCCGACATGAATGTGTCTTGTGAGATGAAGTGTTGATGATGTTTCACTTATGTTTTGTTGGCGTAAGTTGCATGACTCTCGGTTGGGGGGGGGGGGTGCTGTGCCATGATCACAACTCTTGTTTGAGAGAATAAAATTATAGATAGATATATAGCTTGTATGACTTGCAATTATGTGGAACAAATGCCATGAGCATAAGTGCGCGCATCAATGTGCGCAGAATTGATTTGTAATTACAAGTGTGTATTTAGCATGAGTTTGGAGTGATATACTAATAACAACTTGCATTTGAAAACATGTCTATTAATCATAGAATAGTCATTTACAACATGAAATACATTTGGCGTGTATAAAAAAGAATGTTTTGGGTAACCCTGTATCATGTGATAAGCATGTTAAAAATATTGTATCATATAAAACACGGTATGTATATAAGCATAGGATGTATGCTACTAATGAGTAGGCATGCGTGAGGTACAACAATCAATGAAGCATGTTGTAAAGCATAACATGAGCTCAAATTAAAATGGTGTAGGTGAGAACTTATCTAGAAAGGTGTTGACATCATATAAATATTGTCGATGTAAGACTCCAAGTCGGCACCTTAAAGCTAATGTGAGAATTCTGATGGAGTTGTCAAACCGATGATAGAACTCCATTATTGAGCTTATCATTGAAGATAATATTGTTTTACCAAAAAGTAATGTATGTGTACCGACGTAGGGAAGAGAAGCCATGATGACCCAAGTATGATAGTCTGTAGTGTGTGCCGATCATATTTGGCAAGTTGATAAGTAGATAAGGTGCGGCCATTTGATAGGGGCATGACTCATGAGAGCTTAGTGTCATGTTGCCCATAGATAGATCATAGAGGAAGTATGTAGCCTTGTAGGTGAAGAGTAGTTGACCGCTCGCTATTGGAGCTTGGCTTGACATATAGTGCCGAGAGAGCATGGCAATTGAGGACTTCAGATATTAAGTAATTGAACAATCTTGTTGTGTGGCTAGGTGTGCAAAACCCATGCTATGGAACGGACTTGGTTGACATGCACCAAGTAATAGATATTGTTCCTATAGCTCCATAGCTACAGATGTATCGTATACGTGTCACTGCATATACCACAAGATATGTGGTTGTTGTATTGTCGTAGAAAGGCTCTGATACATTTATGAAAATAAGAACAACAACTACATATTCCAAGTACTAGAGCACCACATGGTGTGTAATTATACTTATACCCTTAACAACAAGAAGAAAAATGTAGAGCAACATAGAAGCCTTAACTTGAAGTACCAACAAGTGAATACGCTGCAAAAGTATCAACAAGTGAATACGAAGGATTAGTCTAATGATGAGTGGTTCTCCATTGCTAGGATGATCAACCACAGGAAAGCCAAATCTATAAGAAGTTTCAAAGTTGCTATGTATAATACAAACCAATTATGTTTTACGAGAGCTCGGGAGCTTGGGAAGGGGTGCCTAGAGCTCGGGAGATCGAGAAGGGGTGCCGGGAGCTCGGGAGGCTGAGGAGGGGTGGCTGGGAGCTCGGGAAGCTAGGGAGGGGTGGCCGGGATCTCGGGAGACCGAGGGCTTGAACTCAACAGTGAGAAAGGCACCGAGATCCCGGAGGAAGAGAGGCTTGGCCTCGAGAGAGAGGCACCAAGACCCGGAAGGGTGTCCCCGGTAGAGGGGTGCCGGGCGGGTGTTGACTGCGAAGGCAAGTCTCGAGAGGGAGGTGTCGGGTACTCGTGGCTGGGACCCAAGGAGGAGGGTGCGGGGTTTAGGTGGCAAGGACCCGGGAGAGGTGTTGGGAGTCGGACGAGTGGGTGCCGAGTTCGGGTCTCGATATAGAATGGTGGTGCCGAGATTGGGGTCACGAGACCGATAACGTATCACAACCAGGACCTTGCGTCGCTGCCATGATTGACTTGTGGCGTGGCTGGTATCCCTACCGGAATGAGAATTGTAATGTCGAGAGAAAAAAGATTGGGTTTGAAAATAGAAGCGAAGGGAAACCGGGGTCAATCATATTTGGCAGATCGGTTTGCAAGGTGTTCACAGATCAGCCGGGTGTCTAGATCAGTTTTCATATTATCACAGATCAGCCGGGTGTCCAGAACAGTTTTCTGGGTGTTCACAGTGGCGGCGCGTGAGCTGGTTTTCCTGCGTTGTCGAGCGACCGAGAAGCTAGGTTTGGTTCATCGGAGGACAATGAGTCTTATGGTAATGGTGGTGAGGCACGGTGGAGCTCGTAGATCAATGGTGGAGGAGGGAGAGAAAATCCAGATCTACTTTCTCTCTCCTCAAATCTCACAGTCTTCAAAACCCAGAAGCTTGAAAAGTTTGATTTTCATGTAATTGAGATGCAATATTGAGAGGATTTGCAAAGTAGACAAACTCCTTGTGTTTGTGGAAAGAGGGAGCTGAGAGGGGGGAGAGAAATAGTGTTGCCGGAAAAAGAAAAATTTCCACAAAAAAGGGAATTCCGGCCAAAAGATGAATATGCTCATGGTGAGCTATGTGAGGGTTACCACTTAAGGGCCCACCTTCCAGCGCCAATTGTTTCGGCATGAATTCTAAGAGGATGAATCACATAGAATTCAGGAAGAACACCATCTTCGAGACCCATAATCTGTCAATCATGAGCAAAGGGCGTCAGAGGGAAGACCGGGTTTGCCGGCCTTCGACCCTCTAATGCTTAAGTCAGCCACATGAGAATAGAGATAAGGTATGAATAAGGTGGAGATGGAGACTTACCCAAATGAGGGGTGGAAACATGTATTTATAGAGATAGGATGAGGAGATGGAGACTTACCCAAATGAGGGGTGGAAACATGAGGGGTGAAAACATGTATTTATAGAGATAGGGTGAATACACCCTAAAAATATAACTTTGTCCTTATTGGAGAGTGTATTACTATTATACCCTCAAGGAAGAGTGTAGGTTTTTTGGGCTTAGTTAAGGCCCAAGCTCGTTTTATGTGGCAATATGTGTCTTTTTAGGCGAGTATGACCGATGTTCTCTCTCTCACATATAATGTATTAATAGATCTCGAGGATGATGGTTGCAGATCTGGACCATGCATTGGCCGAGCGACGGTCACATATGGGATTGGTGATGTGGATATCTTTCTCTCCGGGGTTGGCGACTACGTAGGCGGTGGTGTGGTCAAGGTTGTCAGCGACGTGGTCAGGGATGGCAGCGATGCTATCAAGGTTGGGGTGCCCTCAAATTTGGGTGGTCGTGGCGGCGACGGCAGCTTGGGATCATGTTTGGGCTAGGGTTTCCATGGTTTCTCTGAATCATGGGCCTTTGCTTTGGGCCAAATGGGCTTTAGGCTTCGGTCTTCCTGAGTTCTATGCAGGGTCTTGGTCTATGGTTGAGTTTTACAAGACTAGATTTGTTTCTCCATCCGGGGAGGCTCCCTCTGTGTAGGGTGGTTCCGGATGGTTTTTAAAATAAGTTAGTCGTGCTAATAGGGTTTTGGTTACTTGGTTCCTGAGCTTCAAGGTTATGGTCTTTGACATAGAGATTGCTTAGAATCTAGGTAGTTTCACATGGTTCACATTTACGTAGTCTACGAGGACGGATCGTGTTCATGTTGTTTTCCTACATCAGTAATATATGAATTGACGTCCCCCTTTTAGAAAAAAAATGTTAGGTATTGAGTATTAATCGTAAAAAAATTATTATAATTGGGTATGATGTACTCACTTCATAGTTATATTTTATCTATCATTTCTCTGATGTAGACTGTTTCCACTATAATGAAAAAATCGTTTAGAGATCAAAATCTCATTTAACTATATGACGTAAAAATTAAGATAAATAGAGAAGTGATATGTCCATACCTCATTTTAGTATCATGTTATAATGTTATATGCTCTACAAATTATTGTTCGCTAGAGTTCAACTCTGAAATGTCTACTATACTAGTTGCAGAACCCATTTCGCTTCGGAATAGCCTTATCTGCGCTAAGGAAAAAAGTTTTTCCAAAATGGAGGTGGAAGGAGACTCTAAGCTTGTTATAGATGTTGTTGATGGTACATCGGCTATACTTGAAGGATCCTCAAGCTAGTACAAGACATTAGAAGCATGAGTGTAACACCCGGAAAATTTGACAAGCTTAATTTGAGGTCATTGGTAAATAGCTTATTGACCTCGATGGTTTTAAAATGGGCTTGACGAGATTTTCTGAATTTTTTACTTGGTCAAGTTTCTTAATTTAAGAGTTGGATAATAAAGTACGTGTTACAATGAGTTTGTGGAATATTTCAGAGTTCCGAGCTATTTTATATGAATTTCTAAAGTTTGGAAAATTCAGAAAATTATTCAGAATAGTAAGGAAATTATGCGGTGAGATCTGGACCATTGAAATTTAGACCGTTCAATCTCAGTCTGTAAAAAAATATGTCGGTCGTGAGTATTTAAGGAGGCTGACTTGGTCAACTAGTCAGACCGCCTCAATTTCTCTTTCTAGATGAAGCCTCGATGCTGACGGCTGAACGCCGACGCCATCTTGCCATTCGACCACCATACGGCGACTGACCACCACCAATCAAAACATTCTCGATGCCACCAAGATCCTTCTATCCTTGGTTATTTCGATCGGCGGCCATAAAAAGAGAAACGACAGCAAGAAGCTTTTGCTCTTCCGTCAGATTTCTGGGTTTTCAGGCTTTGAACCCGACTTCTCCTAGTCTGGTTTTCTTCCTCTCGTCGTCCTCACCATTATAGGGTATTCAAATTTCAGTTTAGCTTGGAGTTTAACAATTTGGTCTTTTTGGGATTTTTGGTTGTTCCTTGCCTTTTACGGAATTCATTACCGCCGATGTTCTCTCTTTCTCCCAACGACCTAAGTCGACTCCAGAGATGTTGGACCATGGTTGGAAACTTGGAATCGACTTCATGGTTACTTAGCTTAGTTAGGCAAATAGCGTGGATTTAGGTTTTCCGGCGAAGGACCTCTGTTTGTTTTTGGTTAACGACTCATCGATTCAAGGTGAGCTTTGGACATTTGGAACCTCTGTGTTTTGAATTAATTGTGTTGTATTGGTAAGTAATAGTTCTTGTGACAACAGAATATGGTGATACAAGGTGAAAGAAGATAGGAGTTAGCAATTTTAGCTTCCGATGTTCTTCGTCAATTGAGTTTGTGACGACTCACCCTGAATTTCATCCTGGAATCCGGGATGAACCCTACAGGGACCATCTCTAAAGGGGATGCTATCAGAAATTCGAAATAACCTTATTTGAAAATGGACAACACTTCCTAAAAACACCTGCAAATACACTTCTAAAATTATTCTCTCTTTTCTGCTCCTCAAGTTCATCACAACACCCAAAATATCAACACTAGTCCAAAAGAATCTCACAACCAATAACAAAGACATTCAATTTACTAATTTGATTATCAAAGCATATCTAATAATGAAGTACAAACAATGAATAAAGAATAAGCGGAAGCAGCCTTTGAGTATGTCTTGTCTTCATATACGCTCGACCTAAAAAAAACTTAGCCTGCATACTAGGCATTTGAAACCGAATGGCTCAGGAGAAAGTAATTTAAAAAACGTTAGAGTAAGTTGACAAAAATAAATTAAATAATTTAACAACGTAATTTAAATACTTTCTCACGTTTAAACTTTAAAAATTTAGTTGCACGCTGTAGTCGGTAGTCAGGAAACTACCTTCCCCGCCCATAGACCAGTCAGGAAACTTGTAGACCGACATCCGGGCTACCTCGCCACGGTGAAAGATCCTCGGTACCACACCGGAAATGTGCTTCTCCAAGCTAGATATTCCACCGAGGCAGTACAGAAGGAGGCGAGATAACTCGCATGGAAGCGAGGCGAGATGGTTGCCCAAGTTCTTTTTATCATCAAGATTTTACCAACAACAAAATCCCGCCCGGGATGAGAGGCGAGATGGCTCGCATGGATGCGAGGCGAGATGACCCGCCTGAAATGAGGCGAGATGGCTCGCATGGAAACAAGGCGAGGTGACCCGCCCTGGATGAGAGGCAAGATGGCTTGCATGAATGCAAGGCGAGATAGCTCGTAGGGGAGCGACCCGAGATGACCCTCCAGGAATGAGAGGCGAGATAGCTCGTAGGGGAGCGAAGCGAGATGACCCGCCCGCGTTCTTTTTGTCATCAGGATTTTACCATGAGTAGAATCCCGCCCGAGTTCTTTTTGTCAGTAGAATTGGTAATCCAAGAGCAGAGCCATAACGGCTCATGTCCGATGCCTCTAGCCATCACTCAGAGATGAGTCACCTACGGTATCACGAGAGCTTGAAGTAGGGCCTAAGTTGGCGAGGGGAGGAGTTCGCACGTATCAAAATAATGACATGAGTTGCATGCGAGTTGGATGTGAAGATATGCTACTCGGAGTGATGACTTCGCGTAGGGGACTCTGCATGAGGAAATGACCTCGTAGGGGACTCTGCATATATAAACATTCGGCAATGTAAGACATTAAGGTTCGGCAATGCCATGCTTGGCAATGCCAAGCTCGGCAACACATCCTACAAAACAGAAAAAATGTTAGTTAAATAGACATAAATACATGAATAAATCCTTTTTAGCATCCCCGGCAACGGCGCCAAAAATTGACCTGTCAACAGCAAACAAAAGTTAGTACATGTAATTCCCCGGCAACGGCGCCAAAAATTGACCTGTCAAAAGATGACGTTAGTGCAATTTAAAACCCTATAGTTGTAGTACATGTAAGTAGGGTATCGTTCTAGCCGGGGACACTAGGGAAGAATTTATTCTGCAAAACAAAGTCATTAGAAATATTCACACAATATATACATAAAGAATAAAATTGGGGATTGAAATCGGCAGAAAATAAAGAAAATAAAACAAAGGCAAATAATTACAAAGTTTGGTCACTTCAACGTTGTAAGCACTTCACAAATAAACTCCGATTAGCATGCAAGTATTTTTATGAAAGGTTAAATTATCTTATCTATGTTTTTACAATTGCAAGTTAATTCCAACCCTTAAGACTTCTCATGTGTTTAAGGTTGTCTTTGCGCTCAACCAAAAACTATGTGACTACTTAACTAAATTGTCTTTGCGCTCAATCTAATCAAGCAACACTTACCGTTCACGAGTCGTTGGAGACATGCTCGTTAGCAATGGCGTCACCCATCCTCGAACCCATGCAAATCACTCACCCTAACAACCCTATGCAGCACCTAGAACCGAGTTGTCTTTGCGCTCAACTCGACCTAGAATACCACGGCATATTAAACTCCCCCCTAATAGCTAACTCGTGTACTTTGAATTAACCTAGGGTTCGATTACGTGATCAGGTGAGGATTAACTAACCTAACAATTACTAAACACATAAACACAGATTCTTTAATTCTTTAATAATCCTAACATGCATACTAAACCGTTACACAACATGTACAATCATAATCAAGTCACAAAGAAGATCATACAATCACACATATCATATAAAACCAAAAACCAGAAAATATTTATCAATAAACTCAAAGTTCTTACACAATAATTACAAACACAAACCATGGATGTCTTCATCCTTAACCTACCTATAAGGTTCGGCAAGGTTGAAAGGGAAATTGGTGGAAGATGGCAGTGGAGGCAGTCGGCAAAGATGGCTGTGCGGCAAGGAATGGTTCGGCTGTGCTTGTGTTTGCTGTGTAAGGGAGGGTTTTTAGGTAGAGTTTAGGCTTGCTAGAACTTAAAACAATTGAAGGACTCCTAAAATATGCATACAACAGACCTATTTATACAGAAAACCTATAGAGAAACCCTAGCTGCAACGGCAAAGGAAAGACAATCCTATTTTAACTCTCTTTCCTATTTGCTCAATGATTCCTTCTTCAATGCAGCTTGTGTATCCGAATTTGGACTCCATCTGATTCCTTGGACCTTCCTACATGTTTACGGATCCATGTAGGCCTCATGTACGAAATCTTGGGCTTTGATGGCAGCCAAAACCAGTGATAGGTCCGGCAAGGTCAGCTTTCCCGGTTTGACCGGGAAACCTTACACTTAACCAAAATATGGCTGCCTTGATGCTTCTTCGTATTTTCTTCTTTTGTCCAGCTTCCTAACACTTCATTAAGGTCTTGATACATCTCTTGACAAATTTGGGAAGCCTTTTGTTGAAGAATCATCTCCCAAAACTCGTTAGACAACTTAGGCAGTTTCTGCCCAGTTTTGCAGCCTGACCTCTGTCCACTGTTTTGCTCATAACTCCTTCGTCTCAACTCCGATTGCTGCGATCCAAATCGGGTTGAAAAGTAGACACACACAGCTTTGATTCCATATGTGGCACGCCTTCTAACTCCTCCTGGAACTCTAGATATGAATTTTTGAAGTTGATGTACGTTTTCTGGCAGATTCTGTCCGAGAGCAAAACAATGTCCAAAAGTGTTTCCTCTTTTCCGTGGCCTCACTTGTTGTCATTCATGAGTCCGTTCATCATGATTCTCGATATGTTAAGCGTATTTACCTGTCTTCTGCACATTTAAACAAAATACCTCAAAACTGACAAGGTAACAAAATAACGAATCATAATAAAACGTCCAAGTGATAGTCCAAAAACGGTTTTCATCATTTAAGTGCAATTTTCTGTATAAAAACGGCTAGTAGCCACAACTCTACAGGAAAACCCTCTTGACTCTAAAATAAGTAAAAACGACTATACTAAGGCACAAACAAAGTATAAATGGGGGTGAAAATACATTAAGAACATGGCGTAAAACGCACTTATCACGAGGGGAGGAGTTTGTACGTATCAAAACAGTGATATGAGTTACATGCGAGCTGGATGTGAAGATTTGTTATGCGGAGTGATGACTTCATGCAGGGGACTCCGCATGAGGAAAGGACCTCGTGAAGCATTGACAACTCTACTACAATCTGCTTCCGCGAGATAGGGCGCCCCGCTTCCCTAGAAGCAGGGTCCCGGTCATCCCCCTGCTGAGGATTGTGGCGAAAACAATGTGCACAGGTCCCGTTGGCAGGAGAGCTACCACCAACACCTCGTTGATTTGTCTGGTGCATAGCTGAAAATTGCTATGGACACCTGGTATGAGGGGTATGGGGTGAAGAAGAAGGAAACTGGAGAAATTAACTCAAACCAGACAGTCATATAGTCCACGTCAAACTGGCGAGCCCGAGTATTATTGGGTTTAGAGGCGCGCGGGTTACCTCGCCTACGGTATCACGCGAGCTGGAAGTAGGGTCTGAGTTGGCGAGAGGAGGAGTTCGTACATATCAAAATAGGGACATGAGTTGCATGCGAGCTAGATGTGAAGATATGCTACACGGAGTGATGACTTCGCACAGGGGACTCCGCATGAGGAAATGACCTCGTGAAGCATTGACAACTCTACTACAATCCGCTTCCGCGAGGTGGCGCGCCCCGCTTCCCTAGAAGCAGGGTCCCGGTCGTCCCCCTGCTGAGGATTGTGGCCAAAACAATGTGCACAGGTCCCATTGGCAGGAGAGTACTTTAATACTCCGAATCTCGATCAAGCAGGGTCCCAGTCGTCCAGTTCGGTCATCATTTCCCTCTGGCAACGCCTGCTCTATGAGGTACAGGTGAATCCAGTCAGGATCATCTGATCTGCAAGCAATGGGTCCCGGTATTGCTATGGACACTCGGAGCTCAGTCATTTCGAACGGGAGCTTCGCCGGAGACGATCTTTTCAACCCGCAGCTGGATCATCTTCTTATCTCGGTGGCCACAGACTAGAGAAGCAGTCTCTAGGAAAGCAAAATCCAAGGTTCATGCTCCGGATTCATCGAGCTTTTCAGACGATAGATCTCGGGCAGGCACCACCGATCGGCCGATATGGCAATAGAAAGGGCAAGGGGCTCTTGTAGGGTCACCGAGAGGATTGATAAAACATCAGTGATTTGGGTCGAATTTAATCGGTATGATCCAGGAGTAGATCCCGCTCGGGATAAGAATTCGTCCGGAGGGAAGAGGGGATCTGCCCAGCATTATTGGGCGGACCCGTTGGCAGCACACAGGTTATCTTGTTCCAACGCCTTGAGATCGGTCTACCCGGAGACTCCATTAACCATAACACCCAGTCCATATCATTGTCTTCTCAACCGAGAAAGTAACTCACCAGGAACCCGCTAGCATTGTTCATGATGGGAAGAGGAACCGAGCATCCACAAAATGCTCACCGGCAGCGTGAAGCACTCTCTGGGAGGCGATAGTTCTTAGGCCGTTATGACCATAGAGGGCAAGTGGCTCTCTTGCAGTCACCGGAAAGGTTGATGAAGCAACAAGTCGGGATCCCAAAAGTGCTCTGTACACCCAAACATCAATTTTGGCCACCCGATGACATTGGACGGAGAAGCACAATCAGGATATGGAAGTTTAGTCACCATGAATACTGTGAAACCACCAAAAGATAAGCATTCCACTCGAGAGGCACTCCACCAAGAGACATGCATTGCACCTGAAAGACACTCCACCGAGAGACAGGCATTGCACCCGAGAGGCACTCCACCGAGAGATAGGCATTCCACCTGAGAGGCATGTCATTGAGATCCCGAGTATCACCTAGCGGGATGGGTAATCCACATGAAAATCCCTTGTAACACCAGACGAGATGAGCATTCCACCGAGAGTTATAATTTTTTTCCCAATAACACAGTTTTTCCTTGGTTTTTCCCAGTAACACCAAGCGGGATGGGTAATCCACATTAAAATCTCGTGTAAGACCAGGCGGGAAGGATAATACATTAAAATCCTGAGTAATATCAAGCGGGATAGGCATTCGACCGAGAAGCACAAGTCATTGAGATCTCGAGTAACACCTAGCGGGATAGGCATTCGATCGTAAGTCATAAAACTTATATCTTCCCTTTAAAAACAGAGCAAGTGGCTTGATAACCCACATATGACATTAACACCCCGTCACTCGAGTAGTAACACAGAAGGTAACACCCAGGTACAAGACCCATCTCGCGTGTCACCGAGATCATAACACCTAGTTCGCCAGGTACAGGATCCACCTCGCGTGTATTGCCGAATTTCAAGACCCATCTCGCGTGTCACCGAGATGATAACATAGTTCGCCATGTAAAAGATCCACCTCGCGTGTGTTGTAAAGTTTCAAGACCCATCTCGCACGGTAGTGCGCGGAGCGAGATCTTCAGCCTGCGCGGTAGCCCGTTTGCACAGAGCGCGATCCACATCTCGTGACTGAGAGAAGATTGACATTCCATCAAGATTAGCATTCGACCGAGAGATTGGCATTCCACTAAGATTAGCATTCCACCGAGAGAGTGGCATTCAACGTTCTGTATTACACAATTGCATGAACCATTTTGCTTTTCGATAATTATTATGCCATAACCATACTTGGTTGGCCCCATAATTGTGTTAATCCAATGCTTGTCGATCATTTTTTCATTGTGAAGGTACAACAATCCTCGCCCGGCCGAATAAGTTTTGAGGTCGGGGATCGGGAGGGGCATTTCTTATTTTATAGGCGGACTCCATAGCTCGCCTGGTAATGTAGTCCTATGCGAAGCGAACTCCAACATAGCGCCACTCAAACTCAGCTCGCGTGTATTCCTTGTGCACGGAGTGAACTCCTCAGCTCGCGCGTAGTCCTTATCCGCGGAGCGAACTCTTCAGCTCGCGTGTAGTCCTTGTGCGCGAGCGAACTCCTCAGCTCGCGCATTGTCCTTGTGTGCGGAGCGAACTCCTCAACTCGAGTGTAGTCATTGTGCACGGAGCAAACTCATCTCGTCCGATAGTGTCAGCCCTTCTATGCGAGGCGGACCCCACAGCTCGCCCGACAGTGTCAGCCTTTCTGTGCGAGGCGGACTCCACAGCTCGCATACTTCGTTAGAAGACCTCGCTCGGCCGAATCTATTTTGAGGCTAGGGGTCGGGAGGGACCCGGCTAACTTCAAGATATCAAGACAAGTAAGACTCGTTCTCTACACGTCTTGAGTGCAGACTTGGGAGGACTGGGACCGAGTAGCCATGACTGGTCTATGGGCATTTTGTATATTAAGTCTCCACTCAAGATGTGTCTTGAACGGGAACTTGAGGGGACTTGTTGTCGGTAGTCAGGAAACCACCTTCCCCGCCCATAGACCAGTCAGAAAACTTGTAGACCGACATCCGGGCTACCTCGCCATGGTGAAAGATCATCGGTACCACACCGGGAATGTGCTTCTCCAAGCTCCACAAGAAGGCACCATGAAAATGTAAATATATAGTTAGTCCCACATTGGAAGTATGTAAAAAGAGGGAACATTCCTTAGCTATAAAAGGAAGGCTTCCCTATGAAAAAGAGAGATAGATATCTGATATACACTCCACCCCGCGGGATGGGTAGACCCCCCCATTTGTAACACTCCACCCCGCAGGATGGGTAGACTCCCCCATTTGTAACACTCCACCCCGCAATGAATAATAAACGATCAGTGCCTCTTTGGTTATAGTAGTGTCCCACGCTAAGCGCTCGACTCACCTATGATGAGGACCGCTAATAAAGACCAGCTAGTAATAAATAAGAGCGACCCTAGTATGGTGAATAAAAGCATACGAAATCACTTTAATTCATAAAGCTTCCCCAAGATCATACGAATGGTACGGTTCCCAACCATACTTAAAAATTATCATAAGAAATTAAAATAAAACTTAATGATGTGTCTTATACGTCAAAATATTCTCAAATCCATAATTATAAACGAGATTTAATTAACAAGTAAAAATCGTAATTAATATCTCAATCCAAAATACTCGTAAAATAATCTCAAGGTCAAGATCAATATTCCACAAATATGAGAAAATTATAAATAGTGAACTACCGAAAATCCCATTTTTGAAAATCTTTTATAAATCTCAAAGTTCACAATAAAAAAATCATAATGAAATCTGGAATTTATAAAGAATATCAAAACTCAAATACCAAATAAATAATCCGAGCTCAAATCCATAAATCATAACCAACAATTAATCGATGTATCCAACTCAAATAATTTCCAAGATCATTTCATAAGCCGAAATTATAATATAAGTTTGGAAAATAAAATGATAAATTATAAAATCTTGCATGCATATTTTTTAAAAACCATAGTGTCCACTCACAGGTTAAGCCTAAGCTTTCCATTGCTCGGAACACTCTTTGAGCGCCGTCTCCAAATATCTAAGTTCTTGAGTCAATCCCATGCCTGACCATAAGCTGTCGGATAAATCAGTCAGACCAAACTTTGAAATAACCATTGCCTCGTCTTATTTCCTAGTTTGACTAGGGTTTCCTAGGTTGACTAGGAATGATCAACTAACGATGTTCAACGTTTTCCAATCCAATCTTTGACTTAACGATTCGGAACATTTTCCACTACATGTCCTATTAACTGGTAGACACTTAGGCCTCGCTTAATAATTCGTTTTGGTGAACTTCGATTTTGATTAATCAACTAATGTAATTTCGTTAACTCAAAAACATACAAACCACCTTAATCTGGAAAACCACCAAATTACTAATAGCACCTAAAAAGGTTTCTATAAATGGAAAGTTTTCACATAGGGAAAGTTTCCTAAAATAGAAATTTTCTAAATATGGCATTTTTCATAAGTCGCAACCAATATTTTCCTAAAAGAAAGCTTCAACACCAATCAGAAAAGAACTTGAAACTACCTCAATGGTCTTTGCATTCTGCCCTCGCTGAAATCTCTTGCCGAATTCCGGCGACTTGCTGGAATATTCAACCGGATTCCGGCAACTTGCCGGAATTTCGCCATGACCTCCTCGTATTCTTCAAAACACCAAGTTCTCGACAACAAACAACAAAAACCCAAGATTAATCACCAATCATCCATACCACAAAACACAGTACCATTTCAATCATTAAACCGAGCAGATTCCTAGAGATTCCTCACCTTGCTATAAACCTCACCGGACTGAGTTCACTCTCAGCCTAAACCGCCGCTGCTAACCATGGCTTTCAACAGCACCCGAGCTCACCAACGCCTCCAACACCACAATATTAGTACCCTTGATTTTCAACAGAATCGTCTGAGTCTCCATGTGTTCAATGTGACGCCATAAAGGAGGAGAAAGCGCTGCAAACCCCTTCGCCGGAGACTCACCAAGAAGAACCTAGAATAGGCAGAACATGGGCTTTTCAATTTAGAACTCGATTCAAGATGAAACAAACCTAGAAAAGAAGAGGAGAGGAAGGAGAATAAGACCTTGGTCTGTCGATTCGTCGCCGGGACTGGCCAGAATTTGTGAAGGATAGTCATCGTCCTCTTCTTCCGATCTCTGTCGAAAGTGGATGCCTCCCGGATTTAAGAACTGAGTTAAGTCGAGAAGGAGGAGAGGATCACATGTGTGGCAGTCTCATCGCCAGAGGTGGCCGGACAACGCTGCTCCGGTGCGGATACGACAGAGGAAAGAGAGAGAGAGAGAGAGAGAGAGAGAGAGAGAGAGAGAGAGAGAGAGAGAGAGAGACCGGAGCTCAGGTCAAAGCCCAAATTGGGCTTTTACAAAGTCAACCCATCTCTTTTCCCTTTATACCCGAATCAATGGTCAAGATCGAAACCATAATTGATCAGACGGGCAAGACTAAAAGTTATATTCTTATTTAAGAAAATTAATTTCTTTTACCAACCTTCAATAAATCGTAGAAAATAACTCGAAGCTTCGACAAATAATCTAAAGACACCGGTGAACTCGTGTAGACGCGTACTACTGCATCGGGGCTTAAAATGAGAATTTGACATTTAAAAAAAAAATCGAAAATAAACTTGAGTGTTACTTTACTAGATTACCGAACACGGTTAAATTTCTCAATAACTCGTAGAATACCCAGTAAATAAGTAAAATTGGGTATGAGACGTTACAGAGTTAGTTTCCTGGATTTCGTTTGATACTAAGGTGAGTTGAGACAACTTTGAAGTTATGAGATCATCCTGACAATATTTGAAGATTTGGTTGTTGGTGTAAGATTATATTAATCGAAGTGCTATGTGTGGGTTTCTATGAGGTTGCAGAGGTTCAACAGATTTGGTGAAGTTGGATCTGGTTGACTTACTTGGAGGTTGTGGCTTTGTCTGGGAATTGTTCTTCTGACTTTGGACTTAATTAAGGTGAGCTCGAGATATATCTGTTAATGTCCAAAAGTTGTTGATCATTATAGTGAGGATTTGATTGTTGTTTGGTGCTTGCGTGGTTTAAGAACTTGTGTTGCATTGTTTTGAAATTCTGGAAGAATTACTCTTTAATATAATTCTGTAGAAGAATTTACAATGATGAACTTGGATTTGATTAGGATATTGCTGGAACACTATATTCTTTATGTAAGTATGATAGTTGACGTTGAAACAAGTTTATGGTAGGAGTGGATGTATAGATGATTATGCTATTGGTGTTGAACTGTAATTGGTGGCTTGCTTTGTTACCTTCTGGAGATATTGATCTAGTCAAGCTAGCTTGTGTGTTGGTGATGAATTAATTTGATTAGTCCCTTGTTGGACAGTAATGTCATGAGATATAGATTAAGGATATTTTGCTTAACCAGTAAAACGGGGTTGTAGTATTAGTTTTGGCTGAACATGTTACTAGTTAAGATAGAACATGAGAAGTAAGGTGGAAAAGAATGAAGTCGATATTGGGTGCCTTTAGTAGAATTGGGGTGCACCTAATACCAAGTGAATGTGTGTGTAGTTGAGACATTGAAGCTTATGTGGTTGAAAACATAATTGATGAGTTTATGGAGTATTTAGTAACTGATATAATTATTGGTCAAACATGATCAATCTGGTCAGAACATGAAAAGTTGATTGGACGCATAATAGTTCCTGGTCGTGATTGTTTATACCTATTTGATAAGTTGTTAACGAGTAAAATGTCGGACGTTAGGGACTTCAGTTATCTGAGGAGCGGAATGCTTGTGATTCTCGAAGTTCGTAAGGAAAGCCTCGGATTCCAGGTAGGAGACCCGAAACTCCCTTGATTAATGATATTTGTTTTATAAACTGTTAATGCATATTTGAGTTTGCACGATTTGGTTAACATGAATATGGTAACCGTTTATATGAGTTATTGATGACTTGAGAGTGAGAGGAGCATAGCAACTACCTTGGGTTCGATCCCCTAAACCTCTGGAGCGGCCTTTATGGACGGAAGAGTGTCTTACATCCCTTGTAGAATGACACTGCTTCTAGGCAATAGGGTGTTTGTGGACACTCTCGCTACACTTACCTGTTGTACACATATATAATGAGGTAAGTTGGGTAGTGGATCTAAAGAGGACCGGCAGGTACAGTTTTATGGCGCCGCATTTATTTGATCATAGAAATGTTTTTGAAAATTTGTCGTTCTTTAAGTATTTGGATTCAATCTTGTTTTTATACTGGGCCCTATGAAACAATTTTTTTTATCTGTTTTCAAGAGTTCCTTGAGCAGCGAGGACGAAAGCTCACCCCTACAACAGTTTGTGGATGTAGGTACTGTGCAGTGGGACGAGATAGTGGCGAGGAGTTGGGTGTGCATGTTTATGATTCGTAACTTGGTTTCCATGTTGTCCCCTTATTTTTATACTTAAGTTTTATGTACCGAATTCTATCTTGTTGGTCTTGTTCTGTTCAGCTTCGTAATTTTATTTCTTTAAGTTTATTTATTATTGGTCATTCCGTAAATCAAATTTTAGGCGAAGGGAAAAACTCAATCCTATTATGAGTTTGTTTTATGATACTCTGATTGATAATTTGTATTCCTTTGAGTTCATGATTTCATAATCATTCTTTGTACCAGGTTTTTGGTGAATGTAAGTACTTTGAGAAAAAAAAAAAGTTTTTAGACCTAAAAAATGCTTTGCGTTTCTCTTTTTGAGACTCGCGGCACTGTGACGTGCTTAAATTGAGGAGATGCAGTTTGAGACGTTACAATGAGGAACTCTTTTAATTTCACCAGTTTCTAGCACATATGTAGAGAGACTAATTTTGTAGCTAATGTTGTTGCAAATCTCGATCACAGACTTGACAATGTATGCTTTGTTCTTTAATTCTGTAAACCTTAGGTGCGCTAGACGCACTCTATCTAATATTTAAGTTTTGGCTTTTGTTTAATGAGAAACCTTTTTTTTTTGGCTTTTTCAAGCTCAGTATAAGTTGATGGTGTCTCAATACTAGAAATGAATTACTTATGAAACAGTGCCAACCAAATAATCACTTTGATGTTGCATGAGTATTGTAAATCAATTGTTTTTTTTTTTTGAAAAGCATTGCAAATCAAATGTATGAACAAGTGAGACAAAATGTTTATCGTATACAACTCTTCATTCAATTATATTTTATATTTTCCAATCTCTAAGAACTTGACAATTCTTTTCAAAAAAAAAAAAGAACTTGACAATTAAAATTTTCCATAATTTGTTAATATCTGGAGAAAATTCTCCCTAGCCCTAATTTAAAAAAAAAAACATTTCCTAAGATTTCATAATTACAGTTTCCGGCGATCTTTGGCAAACCTTGACTCAATTGAGCCACCACCTCTCAAGCTTGTCATCTAGAACGCTGCATCAATCTCTCCAACACCAGCTCCCTCCCTTCCTCCGAAGCCGAAGAGCATGCCAAGCTCCGCCACATTGCCGCTGACCTACTCTTCGTCGCCGGTGACGTATCCGGTGTTCCTTCCCCAGCGATCAAGTCCGCCTACATCTACCACAAGACATCACCGTTAGATTGAGTTTTGTGTTCGATTGGGTTCGATTTCAAAGGGTATTTGATTGGGTTTTTGAGTCGTATTGGTCTGCTTCGCCTTAGGTTGAGGGTTGTGGTGGTGGTGTAAAGGTTATGATGGTGAGATGAATTGCTCGATGTGCTCTCATCTGCAGAACTAGGACTCTTTACATTTATTTGCTAATTGTGATTAGGCAAAGCAAGTATGGGCTTCAACTGTCATAAATATAGGTGCATCTAATGGCAATTCTTTTACTGAGTTCATGAATCAGTTGGTTAATACTTTATCCAACAGTTTGATCGAGTATTGATGATTATATGGTCTTTTTGGAAAAAACCAGAATTCACAGTTATGGGAGCTTAAACAAGCTAGACCGGCAGAAGCTACTATGCTGTGTTTGGGTTGATATAAGGAGTTTTTAAAGGCCATGGTGCCTGAATAGCCCAAAATTTGTAGTGTGAATTGTGAGGTGGGTAACGGTGGTAGGAACTGCCATGGTGAGGGATTTAACGGTGGAGAAAATGCAAGTCGTCTACTCTTATTGTCCTCAGTAGACCCCTAGACAACCCTATGCATATTGCCTCCAAAAGACCTCTTAATACCCCTAGTATACCCCTCGACATACCTCCTACTGGCTCCAGTAGACTCTCATATTGCCCCTAGTAGACCCCCGAACATACCCCATGCATATTGCCTTAAAAGACCCTCTACTGCCCCAAATATACCTCATGACAGACCCTTTACTGCCCTCAGTAGACTCTCTTACTGCCCCCAGTAGATCCTCCTACTACCCCCAGTAGACCCCCCAGACAGACCCTATGCATATTGCCTCCAAAAGACTCATTGCTGCCCCCAATATACCTCCTGATAGACCCCCTACTGCCATCAGTAGACCTTTGGACATACCCTATGTATATTGCCTCCAAAAGACCTCATATTATCCCCAATATACCCCCCGACAGACCCCTACTGCTCTCAGTAGACCCTCTTACTGTCCCCAGTAGCCCCTAATATACCTCCCGACAGACCCCTACTGCCATCAGTAAACTCTCCTACTGACCCCAGTAGACTCTCCTACTACCCCAAGTAGACCCCCGGACAGACTACATGCATATTGCCTTCAAAAGACCTCCTACTACCCCTAATATACCTCCCGACAGACCCCTTATTGCCCCCAATAGACCCCCCGACAGACTCATTACTGTCCCTAATAGACTCCTATTGCCTCTAATAGATCCTCTAGCTTTCGTCGGAGTCCAGTCAACAGTTGCCAGAGCTCGGTCAACAGTCGTTGGATTCCAATCAACGGCCCCCGGAGCCTGGTCAACATCATTGGTCGTGAGAATTTGGTTAGAGAAACTTTATTTTATAATAGCCTTTTATAATGGTCTATTATAGTTTATTTAATTCACTAAGGATATAATTATCTTTCTGTTGTTTAAGTTGGTTCTTAAAAATTTTAAAATCTGATTTTTTTAATAATTTTTTTTGAAATTAGAGCTAGTGGGCTGGGCATTGTCCCTAATATGTATGTATGTATGTCTCAAATTGAGATGCATAATTCTTTTCCCTGCATTATCGATTTGTCAACTATTTGAACATCAGAAATTAACAATTGTTGATGCATAATATTGGTAATGATCGTGAATCTGAATATCTGATGATGAACCGCTATACCTACATGAGGGAACCCGTAGAGAAACAGGAAACTTGTATATACTTTCAGAGATTTTATTAATCTTCATGTGTCACATAGTTGCACATAGTTGTTAATCCATTCTTTTATATGTAATGCTTTGACGAGCACATCTTGATGTAGTGTTAGCTCATTTGACAAAATAGTCTGAAGTATCTATCATTGACATAGATGATGTGGCTAGAGAGTTCCTGGATATGAATGAGTGATAAGTATGGATTTAGAAAGAAAAAAAAAAATCCTCGCCAGAATTTTAATTCACTTTGCATAGATTTTCATGGAAATTCCAACTTGCCGAACTGCACAAAATTGAAGTCAATTTCAGAAAGGACAAACCACAATTAGCATAAATCAACAATTACAACAAGTTTATCACGTAGCATTTCCAGACATAACATGGATTTCATACCAAACCAATGAAAAAAATTAAGAACCCAAGAAGGTAAAGCATCATTGATTTGTTAAAAATATAATTCGTTCTTGAAATTAAGAGTTGCTTATTGTTTGCCTTTACAGTTAATCTTCCAGAAAAAATGAAAAACTACTGTATATACTATCGTTGAAGATGTTTCTCAATAAATAGGAACAAAGTTTGCTTGTCGAGGCATTGTGATAAAATCAAGTCTAATTTTAAATGGAGGCGTTCATGTTAATTGATCGAGTTAAGCCTCCTCTCAGGGTATGTGTTTTGGCCCACGTCCTCAGCAAGGGGTAGAGAGGGAACAAAAGGTAAAATGGGGGTGTGTGCGGGGCGTGCCACCTCACGGATGAGGAAAGAGAACGGTGCGCGTCCTGACTTCTTGACCAGGCGAATGAGGGCTCCGGTGTCACCTGATGAGGAAATATTTCCGAGCTTACTCTTCTAATCACCTGTCGATCGATACTCACTGTAAGAGCGAGCAGAGCAACAATTGGGAAATCGGAGACGAGTCCTGACGGGCTCTAGGATCTAAGGCGGGGTGCGCTTAGAACGTAAGGGTTTCGAGGAGACTCGAAGGTTTCGACTGCGTACGTCTGTTTGAAAGAGATTTGTTGATTGATTGATTGATTGTGTGTCCTTTGAAGACCATGGAGCTTCCTTATATATCTATCCGTAAGCAACTCGTGGAGATTTACTCACAATCTAATGCGGACTCTGCAATTAGAATCCCACAAGGATACGATTAACTCGCCAGTCGTGCGCTCCATGCAACACGTGTCAAACCTATCTCGCTTAGGTTTTGTTCTGCTGCATTTCACTTGTCATGTAGTAAGCGAACTCAAACACTAAGCGACCTTATCCAGAAGGTGTTATTAGTCATTTCCAACTCATCCTCGCAAGAACTATAGAGTCCCATGCGAACTGGAGATAAGGATCCCGCGAGGACACCGAATCTCGCAAGGTATTAGAATCTTCTGGATAAAATCCACGTCACGTGCTGCCAAACCTCGCCACCCTTCGTGGGCTAAAAAGGCCACAGGCGTTGGCCCAAATGATATCCAAGCCTTTCTCGAGTCTTGGACCAAAAACGCCCACTGGGCTCAAACATTGCCCCCTAGGCCTTGAGCTTAATCCGTTTCGCAACGGATAAGCGAAAAGGCCTAATTAAGCTTTTTATGGGAACTTGTATTTCAAAAGGTGCTGACGCTTCGGCGCTATCGCTTCCCTTCATCATTACGGCTTTTCGAATTTTGAAACGCGCTGACGTTTCGGTCGTCATTGCGTCTTTTCGTTGCGACCATTGATTGAAAGGGACGTTACGGTTCGTCTCCTTTATAAACCTCGACGCGGGTCCCCACATCTTACCATCGCTTTCAAAACAATCTCCGCCTTCTGCAAACAGCCAAACCCCAGCACCAAACAAACTTTAACCAGAAACCATGCCTCCCAAACCCTTTGCCAATGACCCGAACCTGAGCCTCACGGCGGCGACCTCTTGGTCGACCAGCCTTGCTCGCCGCTTCGCCGCCAACCCGCCTCAAGGAACACCAATCTATTTCCTTGACACAGGGGCGGCTCTGCTCGGTCCTACTCCTTCAAAGCCCCTGTCCGACGCCGACCTTAACCATTACAACTCCTCCGTGCGTCGACCAATCTTGGCCCAACGGCGCGAACCGGGGAACTTCTCTACCTGGCAAGCCCGTTCCCATACAAATGTCCGGGTCGGTGAGTGGCCCAGCGCCACCGCGGAGGATCGAGCGTGGTACGAGGAGCGCCTCCAGACCGATCAGACGATCTGGGAAGCCACCGGCATCCATGAGGCCATTGCCTTGAGTTTCTCGCTGCCCCCTCACACCGATCGAGCGCCTATCGCTGCTATGGCTTGTTTGTGGAACAGCGCCACCAACACCTTCGACTTCCCTTTCGGGCAGATGGGCATTACTCTGCTGGACATCCTCGCCATCACTGGGCTGCCGATCCATGCAAAGCCGTATGTGCCAGGCGACTTTGCGTCGACCGAGTTCACATACGCCTGCAATTTGGGAGCCCGCCGCGCCCTGAGAATTTCATACGGGGCATGGCGGAAATTTTACATGGGCCACGGGGAGCCGCATGAAGGAGGCATCGCTTTCTTGGAGTACTGGCTTGACAAGTTTGTCTTCTGCGGCAGCGCTCACAAACCAACCGGGAGATGGACCAAGTTGGCCGAAGCGCTGTACAATGGGGTTGAAGTCGGGTTAGGGCAACCTGTATTAGGCGCACTCTACCGGACTCTGCATCTGCTGTCGCTGAAGCCTTTCCACCTTTCTGGCGGCCCTCTGTGGATCCTGGACCTGTGGACGCAGCTGTACTTTCCGCTCTTCCGGCGAGCCCCGGTGGAATTCCTGCCTGAAGATCAGCTGCTTGGCTTTGCGGTATGCAGGAATGACGCGAATCGGACCCCTCTGTCCTTCTTCGCTAGCCTGTCCATCCTTTACAACCACATCGAGCCACCTCCGACCATGGATATGATGGTTCGCCGGCGCCACCCTGAGGTCCTATCGACGGGTTTCTTCCCCCGCCAAGACTCTGACAACGATGCGAGGACTGCCTTCGTAAGAGCAACCTCATGCTGCGACCTCCAACTCGCCGAGGATGAGCAAGGCTTCGAGCTGTATGCCCCCAACCACTTCGCGAGGCAACTTGGTTTTCATCAAGGGATTCCTTACCCGCTTCTCCATTCGGTCAACAAGTACACCTCGTGGAGGAAAATTGGCGAGTCTGATCGGGTCACCCCGCTGCAAAATATCTACCCTCTTTCTCCCAACCTGCTGGAGATCGAGCCTTTGCTGGGTACTGACCCCGCTTACCTCGCTTGGTGGCAGTCCCTATCTGACAACCACTGGGAGTTCCCAGACGACGCTGTCTTCGCTGCCGTCTTTCGTCCTCTTTACGATACTTTGGGCGAATCAGACTGTACCATCCTCGATGGCCAGCGCGACCATGCGGAAAGGAGTTCGGGGGCTGCGACAAGAACTAGGCTCGCGCTCCCGCCAGTCCCTGCTGCTCGCCGCCCGACGGGAATCGTCATCCGAGAACGCGATCCCACACCTTCGGTATGTCACTAAATGTGTAAATTTTGAACTTCCTTTGACATATTGATAAAATGCTTTCCTCTAATCCTCTTTTTCTCTTCTCAGTCTGCCCCCCGCCGGAGAAACGTTGACAGGTCCGAAGTTGCCAGAGGAAAGGCACCTGTCCGGAGGGAAACTGTGGCGGGCCACAACAGCGAGACTGCTCCTGTCGTTCCTCGGCCAACGAGCGGTGAAAGCTCGCGGAAGCGTCCTATCGAGGACGAAGAGGACTTGCTGGAGGATGTGCGGTACCAGCGAGAGTATGGCTTGGTAAGCGACCCGGTAAGCGGACCACTTTGAATTAAATTTTTCTTAAGTCAAGGCGACTCGCTAACTTTTGCTTCTGACAGGTTCGCCGCACTCGACCTCGCCTCGCTGCTGTTGAGGAGGCGCCAGTGATGACGGAAGTCCTGTCTCCAGAACCATTCGATACGGACTTGGCCCTCCAAAGGGTCGCTGAGGCCAGCGCGGAGATGGAACTCGAAGAGGTCGCTGAAGCCGGCGAAGAGATGGTCATTGAGGAAGTCGCTGTGGCAGGCGCGGAGACGGTCGTTGAAGAAACTGCTGAATCCAGCGAGGAGGTGATCTTCGAAGAGACTGTCAAAGCGGCCGCGGAGGAGACTACCACGGTCATTGAGGGGGTTGACAAGGCTACTGAGGAGGTCGTACAACCGTCCTCTCCAACCGCCGCCTCGGGCGAAGCTGGTCGAATCCCAAAGCCAAACTTGGCTCCAGTTGAAAATGCAGCTCTCGACCAGTCCAACCAAGTCTCCGATCCTACTGCCCCCTTGGCGTCTCCGCCCGAAGGCCTCCAACTGATACTTTGGGTTCCTCCTCTGCGATTGGGCCGTGCGGGTCATACTGGTGAAGTGCCTCCGGCGGTCCCAACAAAGGATCCTACTGCCCCCTTGGTGGAGACAGAGACAGCTCGTGGCACTCCGCCACCCTCACCAGAGATTGAAGCGGCTGCCGAAGTTGAACCAGTCACTCCGGTCCCAACAAGGAAACCTGGCGAGGAGTCTTCTTCCTTCAGTACCCGGGCCGCTCGTCTTTGGGCCCGAACTACTCCGCCTACTGATCCAGAACCCATTCGCCTAGCTCGGTCTTTCCTTCATGGGTTGTTTCATCACGGCTCTCGCCCGAACGTCTTTGACTTGGTAGGACGTATTCGCGAGGCCCATGAAGCTCTGGATCGACACCTCGCTGGCGGCAATCCTGTTCTGGACCAAGCGCTGGAGTTGGCCGATGCTGTCGAGTCGCAGGCTCGCCGAGTCTTGGATATCGGTGCTCAATCAGCCTCCCGTGAGCAAGCTCGCCGCAACTTAGACAATCAGATGGCAAACCTCTTGGCCGAGCTTGGTGAAGCGGGCATTCCGGGAGCGTCTTCAGAGAATCCAAGTACTGGCCATGCTCGGCGAGTGGAAGCCCTGGAGGCTCAGATAGCAGAGTTGCAGGCTCAGCTTGCTCGGGCTCGCCAAGACTTGGCCCGCGCTTTGGAAGTGGAAGCTCGTTTGCAGGCCGCGGAGGAGGCCCAGGAGGCTTTGGACTCGGCCATGGCTGCTGCTGAAGAAGTTCAAGCCCAAGCCTATGAAGAAGAAATAGCCTTAGAAGGCATGCTCTTAGATTTGTATAGGATTTGTAGGCGTGCTTAAGTTTAACTTGTATTTGCCCCCTTGTGTACGAACTTTAATGATAATATCAAAGTTGAATTTTTCCCGCTCTTTGCCAACTGTTCTGTAATAATTGTCAGGAAAAAAAATCCTTTTTCGAGATTTAGCGACGGCTTCCAATATAACTGCTCGCTCGGAAAGCGGGCAATCATTATTGAAAAATGCGTCTGACCTTATCTCCAAAGCCCGTATCTCGGAGCAAATATTGCATGGGGGACAACTGTCAAACGCACAATCGCCCCTTCCGTCTATAAAAAGAAACGCTTGGCCGGGGTGGAGTATCAATGAAGTCTCTGCCCCCTCACCATGATTTCTTATTCTCTTCTGTTCATCCTCTTGTCCCTGCTTAGAGCAAAGCCCCCAACCATACATTCCCATTCATTGCTGATTCTGAAAATCTACTCTCAGGCCTAGAGTGATTCTGGAAATCTACTCTCAGGCCAAGCCTTTGTTCGGCCTGACCAAAGGTTGGGTACCCTCTGCCTTGCGCCTGCTGTTCTATCAGCGCGTGAGGCTCTGCCGGCCCTTCAAACGGAAGACTGGTGGTAGCATGAGGGATCCTGACCCACTGGACTTCTAGCTTCCCAACACTTTCTCTTAGGTCCAGGCCGGCGTCAGGGTTTTGGCTGGTCTAAAGCTGCGAGGCGTTCGTCAACTTTGAGCGAAGGACGCCGCGGCAGACTTTTCTTTAGCCAAGCGAGCCGGGACGAGGCTTCCAGTATCTGTAGATCTATGCTTTTTAAAATGTAAACATAGTCTAATTTGCCTTTTCTGATCAATGTAATTGCTTTGGCCGCAAAGCCATAATTAGAAACATGTATTGAACAAAGTCAAAAAGGGCAAAAATAAATGAATTTATTTTTTAGGCCTCTGGAATAGGCCCCAATCTTGTACTAGTCTTTGTGTTTAGACTTTGCACGTTTACAGAGAATGAAGAAAACAATAGAACTTTTTAGGGCCTCTGGAATAGGCCCCAATCTTGTACTAGTCTTTGTGTTTAGACTTTGCACGTTTACAGAGAATGAAGAAAACAATAGAACTTTTTAGGGCCTCTGGAATAGGCCCCAATCTAATACAGGCCACCAATCTATTTCCTTGACACAGGGGCGGCTCTGGAATAGGCCCCAATCTTGTACTAGTCTTTGTGTTTAGACTTTGCACGTTTACAGAGAATGAAGAAAACAATAGAACTTTTTAGGGCCTCTGGAATAGGCCCCAATCTAATACAGGCATTTTTAGGCTGGTACGTTACAATGTATTCTATTAGTCTTCTGTCCCGAGTTGCCCCCTAGTGTTAGGCGGCGGAGCGAGTACGCGATGGCGCGTAGCACTATTGACTGTGGTGGCGGGATCTGGTGGAGGTGTAGGATCCTCGCGTTTCCAGACCCCTGCAATGTGGCGTTTGAGGAAGCGGCCATTAATAGGGTTGCGATGAATAGTACCGTCCAAGTCGCGCAAATGGTATGCCCCCTTGGGAAGGATTCGGTGAATAATAAATGGTCCATCCCAGCGAGCGGACCACTTGCCCCGACCATCTGTTTTGTCCCCTATCGGGAGGACTGCTCGCCACACTTTCTGGCCCTCAGCATAGCTCTGCCCGCGCGTGATTTTATCATAGGAGCGGGCGATGCGCTGTTTCTCCAGGACAAGGTTGTTGAAGGCGGCGACACGGTGCTCGCCTAAATCTTCAAGCTCCTGCCACATGGCTTGGACGTAATCCTCGCCAAGCAATTGATGCTGTTCCTGGACGCGGAGCGAAGCGATATTTATCTCAAGGGGAAGGACGGCGTCATGACCGTACATGAGAGCGTACGGTGTGGTATCCGTTGGGCCTCGCTTGGAGGTGCGGTAGGCCCACAAAGTGTGGTAGAGCTCCTGGTGCCAGACGCGAGGGTTCAACTCCAACATCTTGCGGAGGATGCCAAGGATGACCTTATTACTAGCTTCCGCCTGGCCATTGGACTGAGCATAGTATGGCGTGGAGTGTAGAAGCTTGATGCCGTAATCGTTTAAGTACGTAACAACTGAATCGGCCATGAAAGCTGCCCCCCTGTCCGTAACGATGCATTCCGGGATACCAAAGCGTGAGATGATGTTGCGGAAAATGAAGTTGCGCACCGAGTTAGCAGAGGCGACCTTGAGTGGTTCGGCCTCGACCCATTTGGTAAAGAAGTCGGTGGCAACGATAATGAACTTGTGCTGCTCAGAGGAATGGGGATGAATGATGCCCACGAAATCCATTGCCCATCCGCGACACGGCCAAGGTTTGATGATAGGCTGCAATGGGATGTTAGGAATATGTTGCACTGGTCCGTGAGCTTGGCAGTCTTGGCAGCCTCTGGCGAAGGCAATACAGTCTTTCAGAATGGTTGGCCAATAGTAGCCATGGCGGCGGATCAGCCATCGCATTTTGGGCCCGGCCTGGTGCGAGCCGCAAACGCCGCAATGGACTTCGCGCATGAGACGTTTAGCTTCGTTCCCGTATACACAGCGGAAGTCGTTGCCGTCTTCCCCACGCCGCCGGAGTTCACCATTGCGTAGAACAAAGTTTAAGGCGAGGAAGCGGATTTGCCTGGAATGAGCAGCGTCGTTAGGGTTCTGGAGGTAGGCGATGAATGGTAGCCGCCAATCCTCGTCGATAGGGTCCAAGGCTGCAACTTCTGGGATGGCGTCTCGAAATTGCCCCCTGGCGATGAAAGAGGGAAGGGTACGGCGTTCGACCTTGAGCAGGCGTTCGCGCACTCCGTCTCTCAGGCTGAGTCCAGATGCTATCTGGGCGAGCTCGTTGGCAGCGAAGTTAAATTCACGTGGTATGTGTTCGATGTACACGTCGTCAAATCGAACCAGTACCTCGAATGCCTTGCGCAGGTGTGGCTCAATTGACAAGCTTAAACATTTGAACTTTTCCACAAGCTGGTTAACGACCAACAAAGAATCACCAAAGATCTGGACCTCGCGGACTCCCAAGTCCAACAAGATCTCTAAGCCGATGATCAGTGCCTCGTATTCGGCCTGGTTGTTGGTGCATTTGAAATCGAGCTGGAACGAGTAGGAGAAGCGATCTCCAGTGGGATTGGCTATGGCTATCCCGGCTCCGGCTGCAGTATCAGTCCGTGAACCATCAAAGTACAAGGTCCAAGGAGCGAGTGTTACTGTGGCGAAGTCCAACTCGCGAAACGCTGTGAGCTCTGATGGTGGGTGATGGGCAAGAAAATCCGCTATTGCCTGTCCTTTTACTGCATTTTGCGGAACATATTGCAACGAGAATTCGGACATGGCGAGGATCCACTTACCGATGTGTCCCCGCAAGATAGGGCGAGAAAGCATGTATTTGACCAGGTCGGATTGAGCGATGACGACCGTGGTAAAGGCAAGCATGTAATGGCGCAGCTTGCATCCTGCAAAGTAGAGGGCGAGACATAACTTCTCCATGGGCGAGTAGCGTGTCTCACAGTCCGTTAAAACCCTGCTGAGGTAATAGACGGCATGTTCTACCCCGTTCTCATCATCCTGGGCCAGGAGTCCACTGATGGATAGATCGGCGGCTGCGATATAAAGTTTAAGCGGGGCGCCGTCGCGAGGCGGAATCAGGACTGGTGGGTTCGTAAGGTAGTCCTTGATTCGATCGAAGGCCTGTTGATGTTGTGGTTCCCATACGAACTCGGTTGCCCCCTGGAGCTTGAGGAGAGGGGAAAAAGGTTGGACCTTCCCTGCCGCGTTTGATATGAAGCGGCGGAGAAAGTTGATTCGCCCCAGTAGCTGTTGGAGCTCTTTCTTGGTAGTGGGGGGAGATGCGGTGATTACCGCTCGTGCTTTGTCCTTTGGGATTTCAATGCCTCTTTGATGCACGAGGAAGCCAAGGAAATCACCGGCCTCCGCGAAGAAAACGCACTTGGCGGGGTTCATCTTGAGGTTATGTCTGCGCATTCGTGTGAACACCTGCCGCAAGTCCTCCACGTGGGTTGCTCGCGATTTGGTTTTGACTACCACATCGTCGATGTATACCTCAATCAGCTTGCCCAAGATGTCGTGAAAGATGAGGTTCATGGCGCGCTGGTACGTTGCCCCCGCGTTCTTAAGGCCGAAGGGCATGACGACATACTCGAACGCGCCAGCAAAACCAGGGCAACGGAAAGCGGTCTTGTGTCGATCCTCCTCGGCGACGGGAATCTGATGGTACCCGGCCGTGCCGTCCATAAAGGATAACACCTCGTGCCCTGCGGCGGCATCAATAAGTAGGTCAGCCACAGGCATGGGGTATATGTCCTTTGGTGTTGCGTTGTTGAGATCTCGGTAATCAACACAGACACGCATCTTGCCATTTTTCTTGCAGACGGGGACGACGTTAGACAACCACTCGTTATATTTGGCTACGCGAATGATACCCGAGCGGTGCATGCTCTCGATCTCTTCCTTAACTACGATCTGGGTTTCAGTTCGCATGAAGCGGCCGTCCTGCCGGACTGGGCGCCGGTCGGGATAGGTTGGTAGCCGGTGGCAGACCAAGTCCGGGGACAAGCCTGGCATATCTTCGTACTTGTCAGCGAAGCAATCCCTGTACTCGCGTAGTAGGGCAAGAAGGGCTTCCTTTTCTTCCTCCGCCAACTTTGCACTGATGGAAATAAGTAAGGGCTTTTCTGCAGTCCCTACATCAACTTGTAAAGTGGGGTCGCGGACTTGAGGTGGAGTGTCGTCCAAGGCAGCAGGAGCTAACTGAATAACTTCTTTCTTGGTATCGGAATAATCCACCACTTCATCGACATATTCCATAGTCGCGACCTTGTCGTAAGCTTCGCGTTCTGCCCAGTACGAAAGGAGTCTTTCGCACAAGGACTCGCCAGCCTCGCGTGCCTCCTCGGAAAAGGCACTATCCATCGAAATGGGGCGTGAGAGTCGCGATGGTGTGAGGACGTTGCAGATCGTCCTTCGCCTGGGTAAGTCCCCATCGCGTTAGATTGGAGGCCGTTACTCCGTATGGGCGGCCCTTGTGATCGACGCCTTGAACATCCAACGGGCCCAAGTCCGTATTATAGTACCGGGCATCGTTGAGGTTGGCGGAAATAGAGAAAGACCGCGGGTCGGCCTTGATGATGACTGCCTCACGTTTCTCGGTGTCCCAGATCATGAGCTCTTGGTGCATTGAAGAAGGCACGCAAAAACTTCTGTGGATCCAGTCTCGGCCGAGGATCATGCTGTAAGAGGAAACGCACTCGGCGACGAAAAAGGTATAAACCCGCGATGCTGGCCCGACCTTGACTCGTAGGAACAGCAAACCTAGGGTCCTGGACACCTGTCCTGTAAAGTTTTTCACCGTTAAGGACGTTGTCTGGATCATTGAGCGCGGGATGTCGAGGAGCCCCATGGTGCGGGTTGTGACGACGTTGACCGCGGCACCGGTGTCGATCATGACCTTGTTGATCAGTTTCCCTTGGACCTCTGCCGTGATATACAGTGGTCGCATGTGGGTGGCCATGTCCAGGGTTGGCGTAGAAAAGGTCATGGTTAGCTTTTGTGCGAAGCTGCTCGAACTTTCCACTTGCGGAGTGCCATCGGCTGGGGCCAGTACTGGGCCCATTTCGCTGCTGCATGGCGAGGGTACGTTGCTGTCGTCCTCGCTGATGATAGTGATATCCGCCGCGCTGCAGGTCGTGTTTGGTGGAAGAGCGTATCGTTCCGAAATGAAGAAAACCATCCCGACCTGAAAAGAGAATTGTTCGGAGACTGGGATCAGAGGTGTGTCAATGATCCCGTGTTCCCCTTCGAGCACTGCAAAGGCATCTGCTTCGCGGCTAAGCCCTTCATCAGCATCCCATCCGGAGACTTCCACCATATTGCAGGTGAATGATTCAGCCTGCTCTTCGTCTTGCTCTTCCTCTAGGTTGAGCCGAGGTTCTGAATGTGCCTCGTCGGCTTCCTCATTCTCGCGGAAACGTTCGGCGAGGTTAGGACTGGAGGATGCCGGTGTCTCTGCTGGTGGCTCTGAAGCTTGAGTTTGCCGCGGACGCCATACTGGCTTGGGTGAAGGCTGATGATCCCTGGCTGGCTGTCTGTCTGCTGCCGCAGGAGCCTTACCGTTGTCTTCTTTCCCTAACTGCTGCAGGGCAGATATTCGGGGAACCATCCTAGTCTCAGGTTCCGGGGTACGCCGTGGCCGAGGCTGTTGTGGCGATGGTGGCTCCCTTCTGGCGTCAGCCTCTGTATCTCGACGTTCTTGTCGTCGTGAGGGCTGAGACGGCTCACGTTTAGACTCTGAGTCCGGAGTCATGAACAATTTACGCCTAGGGCCGGTAGGCGGAGCCTTGCTTTGTTCGGGCTCCGGTGACGGCCTACGCCGGGAAAGCTGCTGATCCCTCCTCCTGTCAGGCTCCGGTGATGGATTGGGCCTAGCAGGCTGTGGATCCCTCCTCCTGTCAGGCACGGGTGACGGCCTGCGTCTGGAAGGCTGCTGGTCTCTTCTCCTTTCAGGTGCTGGGGATGGCCTGCGTCTAGGAGGCTGCGGATCCCTTCTTTGTTCAGGTGGTGGTGATTGCCTACGCCTGGGAGGTTGCGAATCCGGCTTTGGTGGAACCGTGAGTCGGCAGAAAACATTCGGCTTGGGCGCAGGATCGTCACTGAACTGCTCGCAGATTCTTGGAGGTGCGACTGGCGGCATCTGAAGGACTGCGCGCAGACCTTCTGCTTCCCGCCACATCCGCTCAGGCGTCTGCGCGAGCTACGAGGGGCGTATAGCGCCCTCGTCGACAGCTGGTAAGGCGCGTAGGATGCTGCCGTACCGCTTCTGGAGCTTGCGCTTCTTGGACTTGCTGATGGTCACCGCCTTGCCCCCTTGCTGCGTGTACCAGATCCCTTCCTTGATCGCTGATTTGGACGTCGGGGGAATGTAAGGGTTGGTTAAGACGCCGTCACGAGGGCTTGGAGCGCCGCTGCTGTGACTCTCACTGCTGGACTCTGACATGTCCATCTCGCTTGCAGCAGGGGATGGGGGTATGGCGGCTGCCCAATGTGCGGCAACGTATGTCTCGAGACGCGCTATCCTTTTCTCCAGCTCTTCGCGAGTCCTGGGGCTCGTAGGCTGGGAACCTTTGGCGGGAGACGGTCTATCGTCCCTCATGATTGCTTTGCCCTTATCCTTGTAGGAGGGGCGGTCTGGTTCGAGCTTTGCGACCAACTGTCGAGCTGGGTCGACTGCGCTCCTCATCTGGTTATCTGGGAGCATGTAGTTGTTCGCCGGCCGTTTGCGGTTTCGGCCTGGCGGTTCGGCTGGTCCTGCATTTGGTGACAGGTCTAATGTGATCATTCGCTGGCCGACGCGAGGCCAAGCGAAGCCAGCAGTTGCGATTGTAAAGCCGCCCTCGTCCTTGAAGCAAATATATCCGAGGTCAAGCCAGTCTTGGATCTGGTCTCGGAGCTGGCGACATTCGCAGGTCCTGTGCCCCCAGCTGTCATGGAAACTGCAATGGACGCGTCCATCCTTGTACTCGTTGTAGGGCAAGGAGTGGAGTGTGACGAGCCCGGCCTCTCTGAGATCTTCTAAGACCTCGTGTGCCAGACTTTCATTGTAGGTGTACCGGCGACGTGGCTGGCGGGTATTGTCGTCTCCTTCCTCGCGGCCCCTTTTAGGCGCGCGACGTCGCTCGTCGTCCTGGGCACGATCAGCCCAGTTGACCTCGACCATGCCTACTACGGGCGGGAAAGGGTCTACATCGACCAATGAAGCCGTGCTACCCGATGCCTTCATCCTCAGCTCGCCTGAATTTAACCAAGTCTGCAGCTGGTCTCGGAGCTTGACACAATCTTTGGTGTCATGATTGTACACGTTGTGGAAGGCACAATATTTCTTGTCCTTCAGCTCCTCTTTAGGTGGAATTTTGTGGTTCAGGCGCACGTACTTCGCCTCGATTAGGTCATTGAAGACCAAATGGGCGTTCTTGGCGTCGTAAGTGTACGACTCGTACTCTGGCTTGGTCCAGGCGAAGGACTGGATGGTGATCGGCTCGCGGGTCATCTTCAGGTTCTTCAGTTTGTGAGCCACTTGCTTGCCAGTCAGCTCTACCGCACCAATGTCGTCCAAGTCCTGATCTGCATGGGCTGGCTCCGGCCTTTGATAGTAGGGATCGTGAGCAGGGGTTTGCATGCTGAGTGCCCCCACGATCCGGTTCTTCCCTGGCACATAGGTTCCCTTGGAAGCGTTGGCCTTGTCGTCCAGCTCGTTCAGGATGAGCTCGTAGCTGCCAACCTTGTTGATTAGGTCACCCATGGAACTGAAACGCTCTCCATGGTGCTTCAGCCGCTGGCGGTGCTCCAGCCCCCGGATAGCCAATTTGATGGCTTCCTGCTCAGGCAGCAGGTAATCGCATTTGGCCTGCTGAATCTTGAAGCGCTGGAGGAAAGACACTCCGGACTCCATGATCTGCTGGCTCATCTGCGTGAGGGAGTCGAGGCCGACTTCTGGCTCAATTGTGTCGTATGTCTCCCGGAAGAGACGTTCCATGGTGGGCCAGTCTGGAATTGACCCCGGCTTCAGTCTGGAATACCAGGTGAAAGCGGCTCCGGACAGAGAAGTCCCGAAGAGCTTGAGCTTGAGCATATCATCATTCCCGTATTGGCCGCATTGGACCTTGAAACGGGCCATGTGAGTTGCTGCATCTTCCCTTGTCTCCCCAGAGAATGTGGTGAAGACGATGTTCTTGAACCCGTGGGGGAAGGGATATTGTGCCACGCTATCTGGATAGGGGTCACGGTAGTGCAAGCTAGCATCACCTTTTCCGGTGTGCTCCTTGACAATGCTTGAGATGAGTTGGCGCCAGTCGGCCGCCGTTACTGATGCAGAATCTGCCCCCTGGTCATGGCCATGCCATGCGGAGAAACTAGGGGCCTGTCCGACGTTCTTATGGGTCGAACTGGAATAAGCCACGATCGGGTCGTCTGGTGTTCCCATTCCTTGCGGCGCAAGAGCATCGGTGCCCTTGAGTGTGATCCTAGGGCTGCATGGCGAGGGTAGACGGGGTGGTGTCCTTGATGAGCTGGCCCCCAGTGTGAATTGGGGAGCCTTCTGGGCCCCGACCCTCGGATTTGCCCTAGGACGCTCATTTGGCGGGATATACCTCGAGCCCTCCGTTGCGCTTGAACTGGTGGAGTTCACAGCGTGATTTTTCGACGCTTGGGCCCGAATCCAGTCTTCCATCTGCAGGACCCTTGTACTCAGGGTATCATGGCGCTCTTTGTAGTCTTCGAGCTTTTCCATGCTGTTCTTGCTCCCGAAGAAGGAAGCGTTCTGCTGTTGCTGCAGCTTGGTGTCATGGTCGTTCAGACGATGGGTTTGGGCTTCTAGGGCCTTTGTAAAGGCCACCTTGCTCTGATCCAGTTCAGTCTGGATCCTTTGCAGAGAGCCGGTCATTATGTCCTTGTCCTCCCTGATCGTGCCAACCACGTAGTTGAATTCCTCGCTGAGCCTAGCGTGGTTTTCCTGGTTTGCAAGCCAGATCTCCTTGTCCTTAGCGACCTGCGTAGAGAGGTCCTGGACAGTTTGTTGAGCTTCTTCGACTTTTAAGCCGAGCTCACTCCTGAGCGCGCCGATCTCATTCTTGAGATCGCTCCTCAATTCATTAGATCGCTCCCCGATCTCATTCTTGAGATCGTTCCTCAATTCTTCGAGCATTTTGCGGACTTCCTCTGCAGACAGAGTAGGTCCTGCTTCAGAGGTTGGTTGTGAGTTTGCCATTATGGACTTAGTAAGGTCGGGATTACCGAACCGAGTAGAATCTCTTCTTTAGCGAGAGATCTGCAAGCCGCGCTGTTATGGGGCTTGTATTGCGGAGCCTTATGTTTCAAGCAAGAAAGCGAAGGTCTCCGGTAGGGGGAGTTGTCAGACTTCCCAATGATTGCAAGAAAAGTGAACTCCCTGTCCCACTGGGCGTGCCAAATGTTTTGGCCCACGTCCTCAGCAAGGGGTAGAGAGGGAACAAAAGGTAAAATGGGGGTGTGTGCGGGGCGTGCCACCTCACGGATGAGGAAAGAGAACGGTGCGCGTCCTGACTTCTTGACCAGGCGAATGAGGGCTCTGGTGTCACCTGATGAGGAAATATTTCCGAGCTTACTCTTCTAATCACCTGTCGATCGATACTCACTGTAAGAGCGAGCAGAGCAACAATTGGGAAATCGGAGACGAGTCCTGACGGGCTCTAGGATCTAAGGTGGGGTGCGCTTAGAACGTAAGGGTTTCGAGGAGACTCGAAGGTTTCGACTGCGTACGTCTGTTTGAAAGAGATTTGTTGATTGATTGATTGTGTGTCCTTTGAAGACCATGGAGCTTCCTTATATATCTATCCGTAAGCAACTCGTGGAGATTTACTCACAATCCAATGCGGACTCTGCAATTAGAATCCCACAAGGATACGATTAACTCGCCAGTCGTGCGCTCCATGCAACACGTGTCAAACCTATCTCGCTTAGGTTTTGTTCTGCTGCATTTCACTTGTCGTGTAGTAAGCGAACTCAAACACTAAGCGACCTTATCCAGAAGGTGTTATTAGTCATTTCCAACTCATCCTCGCAAGAACTATAGAGTCCCATGCGAACTGGAGATAAGGATCCCGCGAGGACACCGAATCTCGCAAGGTATTAGAATCTTCTGGATAAAATCCACGTCACGTGCTGCCAAACCTCGCCACCCTTCGTGGGCTAAAAAGGCCACAGGCGTTGGCCCAAATGATATCCAAGCCTTTCTCGAGTCTTGGACCAAAAACGCCCACTGGGCTCAAACAGTATGTTTCGTTTCTGGCACTCTCTTGCTGCTCTTCTACAGGCACAGATCCCAGTTCACCGGCAACAGCCTACCCCCGGGTAAGGTCGGCTACCCTGTGATCGGAGAGACCTACGAGTTCTTCTCTTCGGGTCAGAAAGGCCACCCCGAGAAGTTCATCTTAGACAGGGTGAACATGCATGCACTCCTCCCAAGTCTTCAAGACCTCCTTGATCGGGGAGAGAACTGCCTTCTCCAATGAGAACAAGCTTGTCCGAGCCTGGTTTCCCATCTGTGTCAACAAGATCTTCCCTTCTTCTACCGAAACCTTCGCCGCACAGGAGTCCAACAAGATGAAAAGTATGCTACCCAATTTCTTGAAGCTCGACGCTCTGCAACAATACTTTGGAGTCATTAACCAGTGCACCCAATCTCACTTTGCAGATAGCTCGGAAAATCAAAACCAAGTTCATGCCTTTGAACTCGTTCAGAAAGTCAGAAGTAAGTCCATGATCAGATTTATGAATTAATGTGTAACTATAGTATCCTTATCAAATTCTCTACGTACATGTCATTTACAGCCACACCTTCAAGCTTGCTGCACGCTTGTTCGTTAGCCCTGAAGATCAAGTAGACGTCGAAAAACTCAGGAAACCGTTCAGTTTAGTGAATGCCCGAACCATATCGTTGCCCATCGACTTGCCAGGAACTCAGCTTAATAAAGCCATCGAGGCCGGCCGTCAACTTGATCAGGAAGGATTTGTACAAGATGATCAAACAGAGGAAGGTCGACTTAGCAGAGGGCAATGCATCCCCCACACAGGACATGTTATCACAAATGCTCTTGACGTGCGATGAAGATGGATCATATCAGAAGGAATCCGAAATCGCCGTTAAGATTCTTGGTATGTTGGTTATTGGATTCGACACAGTTAGTGCTGCACTGACTTTTATTGTCAAGTATCTTGCCGAGCTTCCTCATATCTATGACGCAGTTTACAAAGGTATGCTTGTAGTGCTTTATATATGATCGAGTTAATTTTAAACTACAATGCTCTCCCTTAGCATATGGGGTCGTACAATTGATTATAGATGACCGTTATTTTTTAGTGTTGATAACGATTTTCCCGGTGTAAATGAAAACAGAGCAAACGGAGATTGTAAATTCAAAAACCATTGGGAAGCCGTTGAAATTGGAAGACCTTCAGAAGATGAAATACTCGTGGAATGTGAGGATGACACCACCTGTTCAAGGAAACTTCAGGGAAGCTTTACCAGATTTTGTTTACAATGGTTTCATCATCCCAAAAGGGTGTAAGTTGTATTGGAGCGCAAACTGGACACACAAGAGCGCCGATTGTTTCCCTGAGCCGGAGAAGTTTGACCCGTCAAGATTCGAAGGAAAGGGACCAGCACCTTACACATTTGTTCCATTTGGTGGAGGACCTAGAATGTGTCCAGGGAATCAGTACGCTCAGGTAGTAATATTGGTGTTCATGCATCAGTTGGTCACAAGGTTCAAGTGTTGCCCTCCGCCAAGGGACTTCCCATCCGCCTCTTTCATCACCAAAAGATGTAACTGATCCACATCATTTGTTCTTTTCCACAATCAAATCAATTTTATCAGGGAACTTTTGATAGCGGCAACAAAGCGGGATCTACTATATCCTTACACAATAAACAAGCTATCAATTCCATAGTCCATGCATCTGCAGAGAAACCGCACTCCACCATTTCTTGATTAAATATCACAGCCCTTGATGCCTCATTGTTGTTTAACAACCCTCTGATAATGATGTTACAAGTCCAAACATCCGGTGAGCAGCCTTTCTCTCCCATTCCTCTCAGCAACTTTTCTGCTACAATTAATAAGGCCCCTTTACAAAATCCATGAATCATTATATTGTATGTCCTCACATCAGGCTTGACTCCTTTTGATGACAAACCAGAGAAGAGATCGATTGCAGAATCCAATTTCCCAGCTTTGCACAAACCTTCAATGATAGTATTGTAAACTACAATATTAAGTTGCAACATGGTGGCTTCCATCTCTCTAAGCAAATCTATTGCCATGGAAAGATGTTGGTTGCTACACAGGCCATTTAGTAATACAGTGTAAGTTTGAACATTTGGAAGTTGGCCAGAAGCTTGCATCTCGGAGAACAGATTTTCAGCTTCTTGTAGTCTTCCCACTTTACAAATGTTTGAGCCCAGTGGGCAGTTTCGGTCCAAGACTCCAGAAAGGCCTTGGATATCATTTGGGCCAACGCATGTGGCCTTTTTAGCCCATAAAGGGTAGCGAGGTTTGGCAGCACGTGACGAGGATTTTATCTAGAAGATTCTGATACCTCGCGAGATTCGGTGTCCTCGCGGGATCTTTATCTCCAGTTTGCATGGGACTCTACAGTTCCTGGCGAGGGTGAGTTGGAAATGACTAATAACGCCCTCGGGATAAGGTCGCTTAGTGTTTGAGTTCGCTTACTACACGACAAATGAAATGCAGCGAGGCGGGGAACGAAACCTAAGCGAGATAGGTTTGACACGTGTTACATGGAGCGCACGACTGGCGAGTTAATCGTATCCTTGTGGGATTCTAATTGCAGAGTCCGCATTGGATTGTGATTAAGTCTCCACGAGTTGCTTACGGATGAATATATAAGGAAGCTCCATGATCTTCACAAACACACAATCAATCAATCAACAACTCTCTCAAACAGACGAACACAGTCGAAACCTTCGAGCATCCTCGAAACCCTTACGTTCTAAGCGCACCCCGCCTTAGATCCCAGAGCCCGTCAGGACTCGTCTCCGATTTCCCAATTGTTGCTCTGCTCGCTCTTACAGTGAGTATCGATCGACAGGTGATTAGAAGAGTAAGCTCGGAAATATTTCCTCATCAGGTGACACCGGAGCCCTCATTCGCCTGGTCAGAAGTCAGGACGCGCACCGTTCTCTTTCCTCATCCGTGAGGTGGCACGCCCCGCACACACCGTTTTACATTTGATCCCTCATCACCCCCTTGCTGAGGACGTGGGCCAAAACATTGGCACGCCCAGTGGGACGGGGAGTTTATTTTTCTAGCAATCATTGGGAAGTTCGACGACTCCCCATACCGGAGACCTTCGCTTTCTTGTTTGAAACATAAGGCTCCGCAATACAAGCCCCATAACAGCGCGGCTTGCAGATCTCTCGCTAAAGAAGAGATTCTCAATCGGTTCGGCAACCCCGACCTTACTAAGTCCACAATGGCAAACTCACAACCAATCCCAGAAGCAGGACCTACTCTGTCCACAGAGGAAGTCCGCAGAATGTTCGAAGAACTAAGAAGCGATTTCAAGAATGAGATCGGCGCGCTCAGGAGAGAGTGCGGCTTAAAAGCTGAAGAAACTCAGCAAATTGTCCAGGACCTCTCTGCGCAGGTCGCTAAGGACAAGGAGATCTGGCTCGCAAACCAGGAGAACCACGCTAAGCTCAGCGAGGAGTTCAACTATGTGGTTGGCACGATCAGGGAGGACAAAGATATAATGACCGGCTCTCTGCAAAGGATCCAGACTGAACTGGATCAGAGCAAGGTGGCCTTTACAAAGGCTTTGGAGGTCCAAACCCATCGTCTGAACGACCATGACACCAAGCTGCAGCAACAGTAGGACGCTTCCTTCTTCGGGAGCAAGAACAGCATGGAAAAGCTCGAAGACTACAAAGAGCGCCATGATACCCTGAGTACAAGGGTCCTGCAGATGGAAGACTGGATTCGGGCCCAAGTGCCGAAGAATCACGCTGTGAACTATACCAGTCCAAGCGTAGCGGAGGGCTCAAGGTATATCCCGCCAAATGAGCGTCCTAGGGCAAATCCGAGGGTCGGGGCCCAGAAGGCTCCCCAATTCACATTGGGGGCCAGCTCATCAAGGACACCACCCCGTCTACCCTCGCCATGCAGCCCTAGGATCACACTCAAGGGCACCGATGCTCTTGCGCCGCAAGGAATGGGGACACCAGACGACCCGATCGTGGCTTATTCCAGTTCGACCCATAAGAACGTCGGACAGGCCCCTAGTTTCTCCGCATGGCATGGCCATGACCAGGGGGCAGATTCTGCACTAGTAACGGCGGCCGACTGGAGCCAACTCATCTCAAGCATTGTCAAGGAGCACACCGGAAAGGGTGATGCTAGCTTGCACTACCGTGACCCCTATCCAGATAGCGTGGCACAGTATCCCTTCCCCCACGGGTTCAAGAACATCGTCTTCACCACATTCTCTGGGGAGACAAGGGAAGATGCAGCAACTCACATGGCCCGTTTCAAGGTCCAATGCGGCCAATACGGGAATGATGATATGCTCAAGCTCAAGCTCTTCGGGACTTCTCTGTCCGGAGCCACTTTCACCTGGTATTCCAAACTGAAGCCGGGGTCAATTCCAGACTGGCCCACCATGGAACGTCTCTTCCGGGAGACATATGGCACAATTGAGCCCGAAGTCGGCCTCGACTCCCTCACGCAGATGAGCCAGCAGATCATGGAGTCCGGAGTGTCTTTCCTCCAGCGCTTCAAGATCCAGCAGGCCAAATGTGATTACCTGCTGCCTGAGCAGGAAGCCATCAAATTGGCTATCCGGGGTCTGGAGCACCGCCAGCGGCTGAAGCATCATGGAGAGCGTTTCAGTTCCATGGGTGACCTAATCAACAAGGTTGGCAGCTACGAGCTCATCCTGAATGAGCTGGACGACAAGGCCAACGCTTCCAAGGGAACCTATGTACCAGGGAAGAACCGGATCGTGGGGGCACTCAGCATGCAAACCCCTGCTCACGATCCCTACTATCAAAGGCCGGAGCCAGCCCATGCAGATCAGGACTTGGACGACATTGGCGCGGTAGAGCTAACTGGCAAGCAAGTGGCTCATAAACTGAAGAACCTGAAGATGACCCGCGAGCCGATCACCATCCAGTCCTTTGCCTGGACCAAGCCAGAGTACGAGTCGTACACCTACGACGCTAAAAACGCCCATTTGGTCTTTAATGACCTAATCGAGGCGAAGTATGTGCGCCTGGACCACAAGATACCGCCTAAGGAGGAGCTGAAGGACAAGAAATACTGTGCCTTCCACAACGTATACAATCATGACACCAAAGATTGTGTCAAGCTCCGAGACCAGTTACAGACTTGGTTAAACTCAGGCGAGCTGAGGATGAAGGCACCGGGTAGCACGGCCTCATTGGTCGATGTAGACCCTTTCCCGCCCGTAGTGGGCATGGTCGAGGTCAACTGGGCTGATCGGGCCCAGGACGACGAGCGACGTCGAGTGCCCAAAAGGGGTCGCGAGGAAGGAGACGACAGTGCCCGCCAGCCGCGTCGTCGGTACACCTACAATGAAAGTCTGGCACACGAGGTCTTAGAAGATCTCAGAGAGGTCGGGCTCGTCACACTCAACTCCTTGCCCTACAGCGAGTACAAGGATGGACGCGTCCATTGCAGTTTCCATGACAGCTGGGGGCACAGGACCTGCGAATGTCGCCAACTCCGAGACCAGATCCAAGACTGGCTTGACCTCGGATACATCTGCTTTAAGGATGAGGGTGGTTTTACAATCGCAACTGCTGGTTTCGCTTGGCCTCGCGTCGGCCAGCGAATGATCACATTAGACCTGTCACCAAATGCAGGACCATCCGAGCCGCCAGGCCGAAACCGCAAACGGCCGGCGAACAACTACATTCTCCCGGATAACCAGATGGGGAGCACAGGCGACCCAGCTCGACAGTTGGTCGCAAGGCTCGAACCAGACCGCCCCTCCTACAAAGATAAGGGCAAAGCGGTCATGAGGGACAATAGACCGTTCCCCGACAAAGGTTCCCAGCCTACGAGCCCAAGGACTCGCGAAGAGCTGGAGAAAAGGGTAGCGCGCCTTGAGACGTACGTCGCCGCTCATTGGGCAGCAGCGATACCTCCATCCCCTGCCGCAAGCGAGATGGACATGTCAGAATCCAGCAGTGAGAGTCACAGCAGCGGCGCCCCAAGCCCTCGTGACGGCGTCTTAACCAGCCCTTACATTCCCCCGACGTCCAAATCAGCGATCAAGGAAGGGGTCTGGTACACGCAGCAAGGGGGCAAGGCAGTGACCATCAGCAGGTCCAAGAAGCGCAAGCTCCAGAAGCGATACGGCAGCATCCTGCGCGCCTTACGGGCTGTCGACGAGGGCGCTATACGCCCCTCGCAGCTCGCACAGACGCCTGAGCGGATGTGGCGGGAAGCAGAAGGTCTGCGCGCAGTCCTTCAAATGCCGCCAGTCACACCTCCAAGAATCTGCGAGCAGTTCAGCGACGATCCTGCGCCCAAGCAAAATGTTTTCTGCCGACTCACGGTTCCACCAAAGCCGGATTCGCAACCTCCCAGGCGCAGGCAATCACCACCACCTGAACAAAGAAGGGATCCGCAGCCTCCTAGGCGCAGGCCATCCCCGATACCTGAAAGGAGAAGGGACTCGCAACCTTCCAGACGCAGGCCGTCACCCGTACCTGACAGGAGGAGGGATCCACAGCCTGCTAGGCCCAATCCATCACCGGAGCCTACCAGGAGGAGGGATCAACAGCTTTCCCAGCGTAGGCCGTCACCGGAGCCCGAACAAAGCAAGGCTCTGCCTACCGGCCCTAGGCGTAAATTGTTCATGACTCTGGACTCAGAGTCTAAACGTGAGCCGTCTCAGCCCTCAGGACGACAAGAACGTCAAAATCCAGAGGCTGACGCCAGAAGGGAGCCACCATCGCCACAACAGCCTCGGCTACGGCACACCCCGGAACCCGAGACTAGGATGGTTCCCCGCGTATCTGCCCTGCAGCAGTTGGGGAAAGAAGACAACGATAAGGCTCCTGCGGCAGCAGACAGACAGCCAGCCAGGGATCCTCAGCCTTCACCCAAGCCAGTATGGCGTCCGCGGCAAACTCAGGCTTCAGAGCCACCAGCAGAGACACCGGCACCCTCCAGTCCTAACCTCGCCGAACAAATGGCCCAACGTTTCCGCGAGAATGAGGAAGCCGACGAGGCACATTCAGAACCTCGGCTCAACCTAGAGGAAGAGCAAGACGAAGAGCAGGCTGAATCATTCACCTGCAATATGGTGGAAGTCTCCGGATGGGATGCTGATAAAGGGCTTAGCCGCGAAGCAGATGCCTTTGCAGTGCTCGAAGGGGAACACGGGATCATTGACACACCTCTGATCCCAGTCTCCGAACATTTCTCTTTTCAGGTCGGGATGGTGTTCTTCATTTCGGAACGATACGCTCTTCCACCAAACACGACCTGCAGCGCGGCGGATATCACTATCATCAGCGAGGACGACAGCAACGTACCCCCGCCATGCAGCAGCGAAATGGGCCCAGTACTGGCCCCAGCCGATGACGCTCCACAAGCAGAAAGTTCTAGCAGCTTCGCACAAAGGCCAACCATGACCTTTTCTACGCCAACTCTGGACATTGGCCACCCATATGCGACCACTGTATATCACGGCAGAGGTCCAAGGGAAACTGATCAACAAGGTCATGATCGACACCGGTGCCGCGGTTAATGTCGTCACAACCCGCACCATGGGACTCCTCGACATCCCGCGCTCAATGATCCAGACCACGTCCTTAACGGTGAAAAACTTTACAGGACAGGTGTCCAGAACCCTAGGTTTGCTGTTCCTACGAGTCAAGGTCGGGCCGGCATCGCGGGTTTACACCTTTTTCGTCGCCGAGTGCGTTTCCTCTTACAGCATGATCCTCGGCCGAGACTGGATCCACAGAAGTTTTTGCGTGCCATCCTCAATGCACCAAGAACTCATGATTTGGGATACCGAGAAACGCGAGGCAGTCATCATCAAGGCCGACCCGCGGCCTTTCTCTATTTCCGCCAACCTCAACGATGCCCGGTACTATAATACGGACTTGGGCCCGTTGGATGTTCAAGGCGTCGATCACAAGGGCCGCCCATACGGAGTAACGGCCTCCAATCTAACGCGATGGGGACTTACCCAAGCGAGGGACGATTTGCAACGTCCTCACACCATCGCAACTCTCACACCCCATTTCGATGGATAGTGCCTTTTCCGAGGAGGCACGCGAGGCTGGCGAGTCCTTGTGCGAAAGACTCCTTTCGTATTGGGCAGAACGCGAAGCCTACGACAAGGTCGCGACTATGGAATACGTCGATGAAGTGGTGGATTATTCCGATACCAAGGAAGAAGTTATTCAGTTAGCTCCTGCTGCCTTGGACGACACTCCACCTCAAGTCCGCGACCCCACTTTACAAGTTGACGTAGGGACTGCAGAAAAGCCCTTACTCATTTCCATCAGTGCAAAGCTGGCGGAGGAAGAAAAGGAAGCCCTTCTTGCCCTAATAAGCGAGTACAGGGATTGCTTCGCCGACAAGTACGAAGATATGCCAGGCTTGTCCCCGGACTTGGTCTGCCACCGGCTACCAACCTATCCCGACCGGCGTCCAGTCCGGCAGGACGGCCGTTTCATGCGAACTGAAACCCAGATCGTGGTTAAAGAAGAGATCGAAAGCATGCACCGATCGGGAATCATTCGCGTAGCCAAATATAACGAGTGGTTGTCCAACGTCGTCCCCGTCCGCAAGAAAAATGGCAAGATGCGCGTCTGTGTGGATTACCGAGATCTAAACAACGCAACACCGAAGGACATATACCCCATGCTTGTGGCTGACCTACTTATTGATGCCGCCGCAGGACACGAGGTGTTATCCTTTGTGGACGGCACGGCCGGGTACCATCAGATCCCCGTCGCCGAGGAGGATCGACACAAGACCGCCTTCCGCTGCCCTGGTTTTGCTGGCGCGTTCGAGTATGTTGTCATGCCCTTCGGCCTTAAGAACGCGGGGGCAACGTACCAGCGCGCCATGAACCTCATCTTTCACGACATCTTGGGCAAGCTGATTGAAGTATACATCGACGATGTGGTAGTCAAAACCAAATCGCGAGCAACCCACGTGGAAGACTTGCGGCAGGTGTTCACACGGATGCGCAGACATAACCTCAAGATGAACCCCGCCAAGTGTGTTTTCTTCGCGGAAACCGGTGACTTCCTTGGCTTCCTCGTACATCAAAGAGGCATCGAGATCCCAAAGGACAAAGCACAGGCGGTCATCACCGCTTCGCCTCCCACTACCAAGAAGGAGCTCCAGCAGCTACTAGGGCGAATCAACTTTCTCCGCCGCTTCATATCAAACGCGGCAGGGAAGGTCCAACCTTTTTCCCCTCTACTTAAGCTCCAGGGGGCAACCGAGTTCGTATGGGAACCGCAACATCAACAGGCCTTCGATCGAATCAAGGACTACCTTACGAACCCGCCTGTCCTGATCCCGCCTCGCGACGGCATCCCGCTTAAACTTTATATCGCCGCTGCCGATCTATCCATCGGTGGACTCCTGGCCCAGGATGATGAGAACGGGGTAGAACATGCCGTCTATTACCTCAGCAGAGTTTTAACTGACTGTGAGACACGCTACTCGCCCATGGAGAAGTTATGTCTCGCCCTATACTTTGCAGGGTGCAAGCTGCGCCATTACATGCTTGCCTTTACCACGGTCGTCATCGCCCAATCCGACCTGGTCAAATACATGCTTTCTCGCCCTATCTTGCGGGGACGCATCGGTAAGTAGATCCTCGCCATGTCCGAATTCTCGTTGCCATATGTTCCGCAAAAGGCAGTAAAAGGACAGGCAATAGCAGATTTTCTTGCCCATCACCCACCATCAGAGCTCACAGCGTTTCGCGAGTTGGACTTCGCCACAGTAACACTCGCTCCCTGGACCTTGTACTTTGATGGTTCACGGACTGATACCGCAGCCGGAGCCGGGATAGCCATAGCCAATCCCGTTGGAGATAGATTCTCCTACTCGTTCCAGCTCGATTTCAAATGCACCAACAACCAGGCCGAATACGAGGCACTGATCATCGGCCTAGAGATTTTGTTGGACTTAGGAGTCCGCGAGGTCCAGATCTTTGGCGATTCTTTGTTGGTCGTTAACCAGCTTGTGGAAAAGTTCAAATGTTTAAGCTTGTCAATTGAGCCATACCTACGCAAGGCATTCGAGGTGCTGGATCGATTTGACGACGTGTACATCGAGCACATACCACGTGAATTTAACTTCGCTGCCAACGAGCTCGCCCAGATAGCGTCTGGACTCAGCTTGAGAGACGGAGTGCGCGAACGCCTGCTCAAGGTCGAACGCCGTACTCTCCCCTCTTTCATCGCCAGGGGGCAATTTCGGGACACCCTCCCAGAAGTTGCAGCTTTAGATCCCATCGATGAGGACTGGCGGCTACCATTCATCGCCTACCTCCAGAACCCCAACGACGCTGCTCATTCCCGGCAAATCCGCTTCCTCGCCTTAAACTTTGTATTACGCAATGGCGAACTCCGGCGGCGTGGGGAAGATGGCAACGACTTCCGCTGTGTATACGGGAACGAAGCTAAACGTCTCATGCGCGAAGTCCATTGCGGAGTTTGCGGCTCGCACCAAGCCAGGCCCAAAATGCGATGGCTGATCCGCCGCCATGGATACTACTGGCCAACCATTCTGAAAGACTGTATTGCCTTCGCCAGAGGTTGCCAAGATTGCCAGGCTCACGGACCAGTGCAACATATCCCTAACATCCCGTTGCAGCCCATCATCAAACCTTGGCCGTGTCGCGGATGGGCTATGGATTTCGTAGGCATCATCCACCCCCATTCCTCTGAGCAGCACAAGTTCATTATCGTTGCCACCGATTTCTTCACCAAATGGGTCGAGGCCGAACCTCTCAAAGTCGCCTCCGCCAACTCAGTGCGCAACTTTATTTTCCGCAATATCATCTCCCGCTTTGGTATCCCGGAGTGCATCGTTACAGACAGGGGGGCAGCTTTCATGGCCGATTCAGTTGTTACGTACTTAAACGATTACGACATCAAGCTTCTCCACTCCACGCCATACTATGCCCAGTCCAATGGCCAAGCGGAGGCTAGCAACAAGGTCATCCTTGGCATCCTCCGCAAGATGTTGGAGTTAAACCCACGCGTTTGGCACCAGGAACTCTACCACACTTTGTGGGCCTACCGCACCTCCAAGCGAGGCCCAACGGATACCACACCATACGCTCTCATGTATGGTCACGACGCCGTCCTTCCCCTTGAGATCAATATCGCTTCGCTCCGCGTTCAGGAACAACATCAACTACTTGGCGAGGATTACGTCCAAGCCATGTGGCAGGAGCTTGAAGATCTAGACGAGCACCGTGTCGCCGCTTTCAACAATTTAGTCCTAGAGAAACAACGCATCGCCCGCTCTTATGATAAGATCACGCGCGGACAGAGCTATGCTGAGGGCCAGAAAGTGTGGCACGCTGTCCTCCCGCTTGGGGATAAAACAGACGGTCGAGGTAAGTGGTCCGCTCGCTGGGATGGGCCATTTATTATTCACCGAATCCTTCCCAAGGGAGCATACCACTTGCGCGACTTGGACGGTACTATTCATCGCAACCCTATAAATGGCCGCTTCCTCAAGCGCCACATTGCAGGGGTTTGGGAGCGCGAGGATCCTACCCCTCCACCGGATCCCGCCACTACAGTCAATAGTGTTACGCGCCATCGCGTTTTCACTCCGCCGCCTAACACTAGGAGGCAACTCGGGACAGAAGACTAATAGAGTACACTGTAACGTACCAGCCTACAAAGACTAGTACAAGATTGGGGCCTATTCCAGAGGCCCTAAAAAGTTCTATTGTTTTCTTCATTCTCTGTAAACGTGCAAAGTCTAAACACAAAGACTAGTACAAGATTCGGGCCTATTCCAGAGGCCTAAAAAATAAATTCATTTATTTTTGCCTTTTTGACTTTGTTCAATACATGTTTCGAATTATGGCTTTGCGGCCAAAGCAATTACATTGATCAGAAAAGGTAAATTAGACTATGTTTACATTCAAAAAAGCATAGATCTACAGATACTGGAAGCCTCGTCATGGCTCGCAAGGCTAAAGAAAAGTCTGCCGCCGCGTCCTTCGCTCAAAGTTGACGAACGCCTCGCGTCTTTAGACCAGCCAAAACCCTGACGCCGGCCTGGACCTAAAACAAATTGTTGGGAAGCTAGAGGTCCAGTGGGTCAGGATCCCTCATGCTACCACCAGTCTTCCATTTGAAGGCCGGCAGAGCCTCACGCGCTGATAGAACAGCAGGCGCAAGGCAGAGGGTACCCAACCTTTGGTCAGGCCGAACAAAGGCTTGGCCTGAGAGTAGATTTCCAGAATCACTCTCGGCCTGAGAGTAGATTTTCAGAATCAGCAAAGAATGGGAATGTATGGTTGGGGGCTTTGCTCTAAGCAGGGACAAAAGGATGAACAGAAGAGAATAAGAAATCATGGTGAGGGGGCAAAGACTTCACTGATACTTCACCCCGGCCAAGCGTTTCTTTTTATAGGCGGAAGGGGCGATTGTGCGTTTGACAGTTGTCCCCCATGCAATATTTGCTCCGAGATACGGGCTTTGGAGATAAGGTCAGACGCGTTTCTCAATAATGGTTGCCCGCGTTCCGAGCGAGTAGTTACATTGGAAACCGTCACCAAATCTCGGAAAAAGATTTTTTCCTGACAGTTATTACGTAGCAGTTGGCAAAGAGCGGGAAAGATTCAATTTTGATATTATCATTAAAGTTCGTACACAAGGGGGCAAATACAAGTTAAACCTACGCACGCCTACAAACCCTATACAAATCTAAGAGCATGCCTTCTAAGGCTATTTCTTCTTCATAGGCTTGGGCTTGAACTTCTTCGGCAGCAGCCACGGCCGAGTCCAAAGCCTCTTGGGCCTCCTCTGCGGCCTGCAAACGGGCTTCCACTTCCAAAGCGCGGGCCAAGTCTTGGCGAGCCCGAGCAAGTTGGGCCTGCAGCTCTGCTATCTGAGCCTCCAGGGCCTCCACTCGCCGAGCATGGCCAGCACTTGGATTCTCTGAAGACGCTCCCGGGATGCCAGCCTCACCAAGCTCGGCCAAGAGGTTCGCCATCTGATTGTCTAAGTCTCGGCGAGCTTGCTCACGGGAAGCTGATTGAGCACCGATATCCAAGACTCGGCGAGCCTGCGACTCGACAGCATCGGCCAACTCCAGCGCTTGGTCCAGAACAGGATTGCCGCCAGTGAGATGTCGATCCAGAGCTTCATGGGCCTCGCGAATACGTCCTACCAAGTCAAAGACGTTCGGGCGAAAGCCGTGATGAAACAACCCATGAAGGAAAGACCGAGCTAGGCGGATGGGCTCCGGATCAGCAGGCGGAGTAGTTCGGGCCCAAAGACGAGCGGCCCGGGTACTGAAGGAAGAAGACTCCTCGCCAGGTTTCCTCGTTGGGACCGGAGTGACTGGTTCAACTTCGGCAGCCGCCTCAATCTCTGGAGAGGGTGGCGGAGTGCCACGAGCTGTCTCTGTCTCCACCAAGGGGGCAGTAAGATCCTTTGTTGGAACCGCCGGAGGCACTTCACCGGTACGACCTGTATGGCCCAGCCGCAGGGGAGGAACCCAAAGTATCAATTGAAGGCCTTCGGGCGGAGACGCCAAGGGGGCAGTAGGATCGGAGACTTGGTTGGACTGGTCGAGAGCTGCTTTTCAACTGGAGCCAAGGTTGGCTCTGGGATTAGACCAGCTTCGCCCGAAGCGGCGGTTGGAGAGGACGGTTGTATGACTTCCTCAGTAGCCTTGCCAGCTCCCTCGATAACCGTGGTAGTCTCCTCCGCGGCCGCTTCGATAGTCTCTTCGAAGATCACCTCCTCGCTGGATTCAGCAGACTCTTCGACGACCGTCTCCGCGCCTGCCACAGCGACTTCCTCGATCACCATCTCTTCGCCGGCTTCAGCAATCTCCTCGAGTTCCATCTCCGCGCTTGCCTCAGCGACCCTTTGGAGGGCCAAGTCCATATCGAATGGTTCTGGAGATGGGACTTCCGTTATCACGGGCGCCTCTTCAACAACAGCGAGGCGAGGTCGAGTGCGGCGGACCTGTCAAAAGCAAAAGTTAGCCAGTCGCTCTGACTTAGGAAAAATTAGTCCGAAGATGATTCGCTTACCGGGTTGCTTACCAAGCCATACTCTCGCTGGTACCGCGCATCCTCTAGCAAGTCCTCTTCGTCCTCGATAGGACGCTTCCGCGAGCTTTCGCCGCTTGTTGGCCGAGGAACGACAGGAGCAGTCTCGCTGTCGTGGCCCGCCACAGTCTCCCTCCGGACAGGTGCCTTTCCTCTGGCAACTTCAGACCTGTCGACGGTTCTCCGGCGGGGGGCAGACTGAGAAGAAAACAAGAGGGTTAGAGAGAATCATTTTATCAATATGTCAAAGGAAGTTCGAAATTTACACATTTAGTGACATACCGAAGGTGTGGGATCGCGTTCTCGAATGACGATCCCCGTCGGGCGGCGAGCAGCAGGAACTGGCGGAAGCGCGAGCCTAGTTCTTGTCGCAGCCCCTGAACCCCTCGCCGCACGCTCGCGCTGGCCATCGAGGATGATACGGTCTGATTCGCCCAAAGTATCGTAAAGAGGACGAAAGATGGCAGCGAAGACAACATCGTCTGGGAACTCCCAATGGTCGTCGGACAATGACCGCCACCAAGCGAGGTAAGCAGGGTCAACACCCTGCGAAGGCTCGATCTCCAGCAGGTTGGGAGAAAGAGGGTAGATGTTTTGCAGCGGGGTGACCCGGTCGGACTCGCCAATTTTCCTCCACGAAGTATACTTGTTGACCGAATGGAGAAGCGGGTAAGGAATCCCTTGATGGAAGCCAAGTTGCCTCGCGAAGTGGTTGGGGGCATACAGCTCGAAGCCTTGGTCATCCTCGGCGAGCTGAAGGTCGCAGCATGAGGTTGCTCTTACGAAGGCAGTCCTCGCATCGTTGTCCGAATCTTGGCGGGGGAAGAAACCCGTCGATAGGACCTCAGGGTGGCGCCGGCGAACCATCATATCCATGGTTGGTGGCGGCTCGATGTGGTTGTAGAGGATGGAAAGACTGGCGAAGAAGGACAGAGGAGTCCGATTTGTGGCATTCCTGCACACCGCAAAGCCAAGCAGCTGATCTTCGGGCAGGAATTCCACCGGGGCTCGCCGGAAGAGCGGAAAGTACAGCTGCGTCCACAGGTCCAGAATCCACAGAGGGCCGCCAGATAGGTGGAAAGGCCTCAGCGACAGCAGGTGCAGGGTCCGGTAGAGTGCGCCTAATACAGGTTGCCCTAACCCGACTTCAACCCCATTGTACAGTGCTTCGGCCAGCTTGGTCCATCTCCCGGTTGGTTTGTGAGCGCTGCCGCAGAAGACAAACTTGTCAAGCCAATACTCCAGGAAAGCGATGCCTCCTTCATGCGGCTCCGCGTGGCCCATGTAAAATTTCCTCCATGCCCCGTATGAAATTCTCAGGGCGCGGCGGGCTCCCAAGTTGCAGGCGTATGTGAACTCGGTCGACGCAAAGTCGCTTGGCGCATACTGCTTTGCGTGGATCGGCAGCCCGGTGATGGCGAGGATGTCCAGCAGAGTAATGCCCATCTGCCCGAAGGGGAAGTCGAAGGTGTTAGTGGCGCTGTTCCATAAACAGGCCATGGCAGCGATAGGCGCTCGATCGGTGTGAGGGGGCAGCGAGAAACTCAAGGCAATGGCCTCATGGATGCCGGTGGCTTCCCAGATCGTCTGATCGGTCTGGAGGCGCTCCTCGTACCACGCTCGATCCTCCGCGGTGGCGCTGGGCCACTCCCCGACCCGGACATTTACATGAGACCGGGCTTGCCAAGTAGAAAAGTTCCCCGGTTCGCGCCGTTGGGCCAAGATTGGTCGACGCACGGAGGCGTTGTAATGGTTAAGATCGGCGTCGGACAGAGGCTTTGAAGGAGTCGGGCCGAGCAGAGCCGCCCCTGTATCAAGGAAGAAGATGGGTGTTCCTTGAGGCGGGTTGGTGGCGAAGCGGCGAGCAAGGCTGGTCGACCAAGAGGTCGCCGCCGTAAGGCTGAGGTTCGGGTCGTTGGCAAAAGGTTTGGGAGGCATTGTTTCCGGTTAAAATTTGTTTGGTGCTGGAGTTTGGCTGTTTGCAGAAGGCAGAGATTGTTTTGAAAGCGATGGTAAGATGTGGGGACCCGCGTCGAGGTTTATAAAGGAGACGAACCGTAACGTCCCTTTCAATCAATGGTCGCAACGAAAAGACGCAATGACGACCGAAACGTCAGCGCGTTTCAAAATTCAAAAAGCCGTAATGATGAAGGGAAGTGATAGCGCCGAAGCGTCAGCACCTTTTGAAATACGAGTTCCCATAAAAAGCTTATTTAGGCCTTTTCGCTTATCCATTGCGAAACAGATTAAGCTCAAGGCCTAGGGGGCAATGTTTGAGCCCAGTGGGCATTTTCGGTCCAAGACTCCAGAAAGGCCTTGGATATCATTTGGGCCAACGCCTGTGGCCTTTTTAGCCCATAAAGGGTAGCGAGGTTTGGCAGCACGTGACGAGGATTTTATCCAGAAGATTCTGATACCTCGCGAGATTCGGTGTCCTCGCGGGATCTTTATCTCCAGTTTGCATGGGACTATACAGTTCCTGGCGAGGGTGAGTTGGAAATGACTAATAACGCCCTCGGGATAAGGTCGCTTAGTGTTTGAGTTCGCTTACTACACGACAAATGAAATGCAGCGAGGCGGGGAACGAAACCTAAGCGAGATAGGTTTGACACGTGTTACATGGAGCGCACGACTGGCGAGTTAATCGTATCCTTGTGGGATTCTAATTGCAGAGTCCGCATTGGATTGTGATTAAGTCTCCACGAGTTGCTTACGGATGAATATATAAGGAAGCTCCATGATCTTCACAAACACACAATCAATCAATCAACAACTCTCTCAAACAGACGAACACAGTCGAAACCTTCGAGCATCCTCGAAACCCTTACGTTCTAAGCGCACCCCGCCTTAGATCCCAGAGCCCGTCAGGACTCGTCTCCGATTTCCCAATTGTTGCTCTGCTCGCTCTTACAGTGAATATCGATCGACAGGTGATTAGAAGAGTAAGCTCGGAAATATTTCCTCATCAGGTGACACCGGAGCCCTCATTCGCCTGGTCAGAAGTCAGGACGCGCACCGTTCTCTTTCCTCATCCGTGAGGTGGCACGCCCCGCACACACCGTTTTACATTTGATCCCTCATCACCCCCTTGCTGAGGACGTGGGCCAAAACAACAAAAACCATCAATAAGAGTGGTATAAGTAATAGTATCAGGAACAAGTCCCCTAAGAGCCATTTCCTTGAAAATGCTGTAAGCCTTATCCATCTTTTTCTGCTTTAAGTATCCGTTAATCAGTATGTTACAACTACGCAGATTGACCATGGAGCCTTTGCTGAGCATTACATCAAAAACCTGTTTCGCTGCACCCATTTCTCCTTGCAAACAGAAACCATACATAACTGAATTGTATGTTATAGTGTCAGGTTCAATTCCTCTTTGAATCATTACCTCAATCGCAATATTGGCTTTGGCGACCATCCCTGCCTTACAAAGTGCATCAACCAGCATATTGAAGGTGAAAACATTTGGAAAGATACCTTGACTCCCCATTTCATTCAACAACCTCCAACCTTCTTTCCAGTGGCCTGCATTGCAAACTCCTTGAATCAAAGATGTGTAGGTAACAACGTCGGGAGCAATACCTCTTCCAATCATCTCTGAGAAGAGGTTCTTTGCTTGGTCAACCATTGTATGTTTGCCCAGGCTGTTGATGATGATGCTATAAGACACTATGTTAGGCTGGCATCCATTTTCTTCCATAATCCGAAGTAACTGAATAGCGGCAGTGTTGTTTCCAATCATGCAAAAGCCCTTTATTAGCGTGTTGAAAGTGAATGCATCCGGCTGACAATGACCTCCCACCACCATTTTGCTGAAAAGTCACGCTGCATCAGCCACTCGATTTCGGAGAACAAAGCCGTGAATTAGAGTGGTGACGGTTGTGACATTTGGTTGAAGACCCAATTTGAAGAAGTGGGCCAAGACAGACAAGGCATAGTCCATTCGGTTCAAACGACAGTAGCAGTTGATGACAATGGCCAGAGTATAGTGATTAGGACGAATTCCAGAGAGAAACATTTGTGAATTCAAAGAGAGGACTGTTGGATAGTGCTTGAGTTTGACAAGTGGAGCCAATACCTGAGTGAAACGGATAACAGACGGCAAAGGACGTCTCTGAAGCATTTCGTCGAACACCTTCAGGGCATCCTCAACGTTACTCACTTTCGGCCTATCTCTCACAAACTGGGTTGGGTTCGAGGATTGAGAATGAAACAAGGCCATGAAATTGGGGACGGAGACAACACGAGTAGTAGAAGGAAGACCATAAAGCATACCTCTTGTGCTGCCCATCATCTTCAGATGTCCTGGAGAATACTACACAAAGTTTTTCTGTATGCTCTCTCACCCTTTTGTTTCGTCCCTTGAGTTTGTCATATATTGACAAAAAGAAACAAACTTTTTTGTTTTGTTGGCAAAGCCAAATATGGAGAAGGCGAAGAAGTCACTGGAGCTAATAAGCGAGGAGGAGTCCAACCTCGTGACGCGACTCGCCGTTCCAGCTCACCTAGTCGGCTCCGGGTTCAGCTTCTACGAGGATTTCGCTCTCAAAGGAATACGGGTCGACCGGGTTGAACCCGGACTCGTCGTCTGTAGCTTCAAGGTTCCTCCCCGCCTCACCGTAAGTCCATCCCAACTCGATTTGATGCAGTGAGAGAGCATCAAAATTGGTTCTTTAGCTTGAGATTGATGGAAGTTGTTGGCTGAATGTGTGGAATTTTGTGATTGTTTGCAGGATAGAAGTGGGAAGTTGGCAAATGGTGCAATTGCAAATCTTGTGGATGAAGTTGGTGGTGCTGTTGTTCATGTTGAGGGTTTGCCTATGAGTGTTTCAGTTGACATGTCCATCTCTTTTATGTCCACCGCCAAACTTTATGTAAGCAGAGTTTTCTACAATCAGAATATACCCATCTCTCTCTGAAATTTCTGTGGTTTTGCATGTATATGGGTGAACTTTTGATAGATTTATTGAAACGATGCTGCTGGGAATGTTTCTACTTGAATCGAAGCTACTTGTCTAGTTTATAACCGACTTTGCCTCTTTAACTCTGTTTTCGATTTTTTAGAAATGGTGGCTTTTACCACTTTTTATTTGCATAATTTGTACTAGAATGATGATCAATTCCCAACAATATTTTGTGATCATTTCTATTTATTCAGCGTGGGAAGAAAGACTAGTTTGGTTGTCACGATCTATGGTATGTGATTTGGAATTTTATGTTTCTATCTGTAATGTGTGCTCTCTTTTGCTGAATTGCAGGATGATTTAGAGATCAGCTCAAAGGTCTTGGGAAAAAGAGGAGGTTATTCTGGAACGTTAGTGCTTATGAGAAATAAAGCAACTGGGGAGGTTATTGCAGAAGGTCGGCATTCCTTGTTCGGTAGACATCCTAGCAAACTCTAAGTCCTTTTCACTTTTTGACTTGTAAATATAAACTCTACTGAGAGGGAACTCCTGGATGAATAGGTTGGATCTCATCTTGTAGTATTTCACAGTTCTTTCATGAAATAAAGTTTCAGAATCTTTGGCAATAAAAGTCTAGTAAAACGATGTATATCTGCTCTACTATCTTGCCCCAGTATTGCATATTTCCTCCCTCAAGTTCTCTTCAATCTTCAATGCTTATTTCCAAACCTTTATTGGGTGATCTCTTGCTCTCGGTATCAAACTTGACATAGTAGTTCAGGAGTCATGTAAGGATTTAAAATAATTCAATTTACCAAAACTGTTTTATTTTATTTTATTCCACACATGGTATATAATCATTACGCCATATAATTTTACAAAATCAATCTGCAGTGCATTTTGTAAACTACAAGTTTGTCTCCATTTCCAGTATCTTTCGATCTCTAGCATGTGAATTTTATTACAGGGCTGTGTATCATTTTGACGATGGAGTAATTTTGGATGTTATGCAATATCTACCGTTAGGAGCCTTATAGATTACTATTAAAGTTGATTTAGGCTCTGTATAAAGGCAGCCTTGAAGTGATGAAAAGCTCCGAGGTTCCAAGCAGTAGACTCTTGTGGTTGACCCTGATGGTTCTGAGATACTGGAAAACAAGGATAATTAAGTAATCGAGTTTGGATCAGATTATGCTGAAGATTTCTCTATAATTGTTAATCTGAATTATCTGTTGCTAGGGTGAAGAATGATTTCTCTATAATTGTTTTTTTTTTCTTTTTCTAATGGCTGCATATATGTAATGATATCAGCTGTTTACGGGCCTCAGGTCGCAATCTATACATAAGGGAATCCTAACTATTGTTTCATTCATCAGATAATAGGAAGGGATCATTTTGTTTGCTTTATGTTGCTTCGATAACTTGCACTGTTATACACTCCCAGGATAAGAGATACAGTTTCATAATGATTTTTTCCATCTACCTTGGTTCTATTTGTGCAAGTGCTATACTCAGTTCCAGCCTGATTCACCGGCAGAATCGTATTTCATAACTTACTGTTTTGCTTTTGTTTCTTTTCCTTAATCTTAAGAATTCGAGACCTCATTTATCATTCCAGAGAAAAATATTATTACACCAAAAAGTTGGTGGATATGAGCTCTAACCAAAGTGGAAAAGAAAAAACTGGAGATGCAAAATTGTAGAATAATGGTTCAACATTAGTTTACTTTGACTAAAGCATCGAGTCTTTGTTTATGCATCTGTAGTCTGAAGTCTGAACAAAAAATAAACAATCCTTTATTCCAGTATTCAAATGACCACGTTTGGGAAAGGAGTGTTATTTTTAAGAGATGGAGCCTGATGGAGGAGAAGACCAGAAAGCCAGAATGGAAAAGAAGGCCAATGAATGTGTGGAGCTGAGCCTGCCTGAGTCAGACACCATGTTGCGAATCGTCATTCCTCCTCAGATACCTGGTGAGGCGAGCTTCTATGAGAATTTTGCTGTCAGAGGCATCCGAGTCGACCGGGCCGAACCTGGACTGGTTATCTGTACTTTCAAGATTCCTCCCCGTCTCACTGTGAGTTGTCATATACTCATATCTCAATTCTTTTTCAGTTTGAGAACTTGAATACAGTAAAGTTTGTGAATATATTGCAAGATTAATATGTTTCTTTTCTGACAGAGGAAAGACGAGTCTGATATCTGAAATGTTGAACTGTATTTCTTTTGTTTACAGGATAGAGCTGGAATTTTGGCCAACGGGGCTATTGCAAACCTGGTTGATATAGTTGGATCATATGTAACTTATACCGGTGGTCTCATGAGGAATGTGTCGGCAGATATATCCATCTCGTACATGTCAACGGCAAAGCTTGATGTAAGCAACCTTTCTTTGACACCATGGTCCATAGCACTCTGAATGGTTAGGTCATACATGTAGAGAACACGTCCTATATGTTCCCTAAATCGAATTTCTCATTTTCTGACTTTGGTTGGTAAGCTTGAGTCATTCCCTTGTATGTCGTTGCATCTGATATCTCTTTGTGTAAGAGTTCTGTTATGCTATGAGGCTAGCTATTATAGTTTTGTGTCTGAACAGCCGAGGCATATGATCTGTATCATTCCAAATGTATCTGATATCTGATATGCTAAACTAAAACATCTGATATCTCTTAATGTCAAATTGCAGGATGAGGTAGAGATAACCTCGAAAAGATTAGGACAAAAGGGGGGTTACACAGGGATATTGGTGCTCCTGAGAAACAAAGCAACTGGGGATGTCATTGCTGAAGGTCGACATTCCATGTTTTGTTTAGACTCTGCTTCCAAACATTGAGACCTTGCCACATATATGAAGGAGCACAGGTTGGTACTCCAGTTCAACAGCATATACATGTGATATCATATAGATTACTGCTGTGTTCTTTTATCTGATATGGTATAGATTACTCTGGTTCAGATCTCCAATATTAACCAACTTATATGCAGCGAAATGATTTACCAACTAATATGGTATGTGATATCTGTAGTATATTAAAATTGTATGAGGATTCTGTTATAAAAGCTTCTTTGAAGTCAAATGTATAGATAAAACTTCAAGCATTGCAAATTTGACCTGATCAGCTGATCTTTCAGCTCAAGATAATGAAAAATTCGTGCGGTACGTACTGTCTTGTTTCTTGGCAACAATTCATGATTAGAATTTAGAATTATTGAAAGTTCTGCATCTGTTTCGACTAACCTAATAAGTTGAAGCCAAACTTTCTTTTCCGATTAATGTTGCACAGAAACCAGTTCAAAGTGTGTCTAACTATATCTACATAGCTCGACATAACTTGCTTTTCATGCTTGGAGGTTCATTCCGTTGTCACAATCTATCTAAACCGTTAAGTGCATTCTCCATTTCGGTTTTGTTGCTCTTCAAACCAAGCCTAGTAAATTGGACAGAAATATCAAGTTCAACATGATCTAACACAGACCAAAAGCTAAGTTCATACTAATGTAATCTAACATTGAAACAGCTTCAAACAGACGCTACAACTTGTTCAAACTCATGGTTTTCACTCACGACTGGTTGATTCTCGAATATTCAAAAAATGAATGTTACCAGAAATAGACACAGTGATCAGTAAACAAAAATGAGACCGAAAAGGGAGAGTCCTTAGTACACATAACGTCTATCTACACATACCATATGGACCGTAAAAAAAAACTGGTCTAAAAAACAAAAGAGGTAAACTATGTCCCAGTACCCAGACTTTGATGGCAAGATCAACATGATACCCATACTTTAAAACTTACCATTGTGATACCTGAAATCTTATTTTGATATCAATAAGGGGTCTCCGTTAGTTTTTAAGAATATTTCGTTAGACCAATTTTTATTTTTTATTTTTCAATATATCAAAAATTGAAGGAGTATGGTGGGCCTAAGAATTTGAATTTGTTTATTTAGCATATTGCAAATATATAAATCTATCATCTTTACTCAAAGGTAAATAGTTAATTTTTCATCATTGGAGAATCTATTGATACAAGATTAGATTACTTAGCAGAAGTTAGACAATCTTATAAAGAATTGCAGGAAGAAAGGGAAAAATTAAGAAAACTTAAGGAATTCTGATCTAAGCTTCATAGAAGTACTAAAAATTATTGGGATATTATCTATCAGATCTAAAAAAAGTTCTATCAGGCAGAAGAAGAAGTCAAAATTCTTAAAAGAAACTTTCGAAGAAGATCAAAAACCTCTTGATTATTTAAGCATCGGTTAGATCTGCTCTAGCTGGTATCAGAGCCTGCTTTGCTCAAAGACAGGTAAGAAAAAAGCTTATGCCATAGAGTTGGCTTCTCTTGACAAAAAAAAAAAGAGAATCCAAGCTTAAAAACTATTAGTCCTATTGTACTGCAAAAGGAGCTGATAAGTGGGAAGTGTGCCTTCATACAAGGCATATTTAAGAAAATCAATACTCCATTTAATACGTTTGTAGAGTATTAAATACTCTTTACGACAAACATATTCATCTCCAAAAAGAGATCAAAGTAGATAGATCAAGCTTAATCGAGGTGGCACCTGGAAACCCTCTTCCGCCTGAACAAAGAGAAAAAGGGAGTTGCGGGCGTGCCACCTTGCGGACGAGGAAAAGGTTGATTGCGTGCACTTGACTTCTTGATCAGGTGGAAGGGGGTTTTCAGGTGCCACCTCAAATGAGGAATTTACGAGCACAAGGCGGTCAATATTCACGGCGGCGTGAGCAGAGCAACTATAGGGAAGATTCCGAGGAATCGGGGTAGAGTCCGGAGAGCTCTGAAAAATCCTAGGCGGCGGTGCGCTTAGAATTGGGGTTTCGAGGTGGCTCGAAAGACACTGGGTTGCAGTTGGTTTGTGTTGTTTGTAATTGATTGAGTTGAGAGAGGGTCTCCTTGTTGTAAACCGTAGAGCCCTTTATATAGTGGGATCAGCCGACTTTTGCTAAGAGAAAGATAATCAGAATTCATGTTGGACTCTGCAACGTGAAGCATAAATGCACTATTTTTCCCATGCAGACCAATCTTTATGTGACACATATCCAGTTTGCACAGTCTATTTAGAATAAGACACTGCTTTCGGAGCGCCTCTCAACTGTAGAGTCCTATGCGGACTGAAATTAGGAGTAATCTTATCCCACGGGGTGCCACAGTCCATGTAGAAGACTAATAACTCGTGCGGACCGCGGACTCCTGAATCTCACTTTCACCTCGCGGGCTATTGCAGCTCGCGGGCCAAAACAAGACTTTTTAATTAATAAGGGCCACATGGATTGGCCCAAAGCGTGTCAAAGACTGAAAAAAGTCTAAAACCATTATAAGGGTTCGCGCGGACTCCGCGTATGTTTACCTCGCGAACTAGCAAATCAGTTCGCCAGCTCGCCTAGATGCATTTTGCCTCGCCTGAGCGAAGTCAACAAGTGGGCATTTCGCGCGAACTGTGTGTATACCGCGCGAAGCGCGCGAGCTCGCGAGATCCCTTTACGCGCGAAACCATCCCGCGCGAGCTATGTTTTGTGTCTGAAAACGGGCGAGATCTGTTAGTCCGCGCCGAGTCATTCCGCCGGCATACCTTACAATTCTTCTCGCGTGGTCTTACTGGCGGGCCATTATTTGTAAACTTTAAAGAAACTTGGGCTCGCCGGCTGACATAGACCAAGAATTTAATTAATATTCACATAGACAATTATTGTCTAGTAAAATATTAATTTGGGCGTAAACAACTTAATTAAGCTAGAACAAGGAGCTAAAAAAGTCTCTTGATTCTCTTAATTATCTGCTGTGACAAGTGTCAATCCTATTGATTCAGTAACTGCTGTGAGACGTATCAATCCTTTCACAGAATCATTTGATACTCCAGAAGAGCGAGAGCAAGTAAAGCCAATCCAAACAAGTATATATTGCAATTATATCACTATTGGATTGAAGTTTTCCAATTACAAAAAGTATCATTTACATGCATTTGTAGATAGTGGTTCAGGATACAGTCTTGCAAAAAGATATGCAATCCCTGAAGAATATTGGGAAAAAGCTCCAAGATCAGTTACTGGAATTGCAATGGAAGAAAAGGAAATAGTTATGGATAAATGGCCCGAAATGTGAAAGTTTCTCTTGGAGGAGAAAATTTTATCATTAAGATCCTTTGGCAATGGGAAGGCCAAATGACTGATTTGTTGATTGGAAATGATTTTCTTCTTCAACAGACAGTAATTCAAACACCACAAATGATTGGGTTTGCGAAAAATCGAAAATTCCATTGGGAATCACGATTTCAAAATTCCATTGGGAATCACGATTCCAAAATTCCATTGGGAATCACGATTAACAGACGCGGTGCGCGTTACAAGTAAAAGATTTACAGACCAATATCAGAAGTCGCCAGCGAATAGTGGTGATTATAAGTTAGTTTTACAACTAGTTTTACTGTTGCAAGACCAGCTTAGAGGTTACAGTGAAATACTGTCAAAGGCATGGGCCATCCAGCTGACTTGTCTATAAATATAACAAAACATACCCAGTTTGGAGCAAACTTAACAGTTTGAGGCAAGCACTGTGCATCAGATAGGGAAACCTCCAGCAAATTCAAACGTGACAAGCCAGTTACGTCATGAAACTCAGCATTCTTACCGAAAGAAGAGGAATAGCGTCCTCCAACTTTTCGACCCCAGTCCCCAAACTTACATTGCAAGTAAAGTTCTTCTAATTTTTCCAACCTTGATATCACTTGAGATGGAGTTCTCTTAATACCAAAACTACTGCTGAACTTAAACATCCTTAAATTGGTCAAATTTCCTATTTCTTTTGGGAATTCCTTAATACGACATTCTGTCATACTAAGAATCTCAAGTTTCTTCAGATGGCCTAGTATAGATATGTCAATTCTTCTCTTGTTGCAATAATCCAAATACAAAGCTTGGAGGTTGGTCAGGAGACTGAATGATAGAGGAAGTACTGAAATACTAGTACCTCTAAGATCTAGGACCCTTAATGCATTCAGCCATTGGAAAAATGATTCTGGGATCTCTTCTAAGTAACTATTCCCTTTTAATGATAATATAAGGAGTTTTGAGCATACCAATTCTTGAGGAAGCTTGCAAATGTCGTTCTCCATAAGTGAGATTGCCGAGAAGCCCTCGTCTGCATCCACCGGCCAATCTATTAGTTCACAACTATTTTTTACCAAAACCCTGTGGCCATCAACTGACAAGGCAATTGACATGGTTATCTCCCGAATCACATCATGCATCCTTACGCATCCATCCATTATACCATACAAAAGCAAACGAGAAGCATTAAGGTATTTCGTCACTGAATTTGCTATGACTCTTGCATCTTCTATTGTGCTGTTGACATGTCGAAACAATCCTATTCCGAATCCAAACTTCATCAGTTCTTCACTTTGGATATCATAATCTTCGGGGAATAAGCAGCAAAGCAAGAAGCAAGACTTGGCATCATTACAGTCCAAGTAATCATAACATAACTTTATACATTCATACACAACTCTCTCATCATCATCAACGTTTGCATGTTGAGACATCTGAAGACGTCGAGCTGCTTCTTTCCATTCTTCAAAACCTTTATCTTTAAGCGCCCTCGCAACTGCTATCAATGCAACTGGAATACCAGCACATTCTCTTGCCACTGTCCTTGCTACATCATAGAAATTTGTTGACTCATCAATAGACTTTCTCGTTTCCTTCACAAACAGGTTCCAAGCATCTTCTTCTGACAAGATATTGAGTTGAATGTTTGCCTGGCTCTCCATGGAATGACAAACATTCAATCTCCGTCTGATTAGTAGGACTTTGGAGTTGCATCTTTGAAGCTCGTTGTAGCTAGGAATTCCAATGCTCGACAAGTCTACTCTGTCCCAAATGTCATCCAAGATTATGAGGATCCTGCTTCCTCTTGTTATCTTCTGCCTCAACCTGGCAGCTCTTTCCATTTCTGTCTCCTCCTCAAATTTCAAGTTCAGCAGATCTGAAAATGTGCCTTGGACTTTTCTCAAGTCAGGTCTTGGGGACACAACAGCCGTAATCACATGATGAAACAGCCCCATTTTTTGTGCTTGTTCACCAACATGTTTCACCATGGTTGTCTTCCCAACCCCTCCCATTCCATAGACCCCAATGGCAGTCACCTCATCATTTCCAAATGCCTCCATGAGCTCATCCATGGCTTGTCTTGTTGCTTCAAATGCTTCAAACTCTTTAGTAGACATCATAGAAATAGGCCCCCAATACTGAAAATGAAGACGAAGTACAGAAACCAAATAACCAGAAGAAAAAACGCCCACAAGAAGGAATGAGGTAGCTTGGAACAGATCACTTAAAGCCACAATGTAAATTTACAGATGCATGTTTGATATCGTTCTGTTAGTTCCATATTTCGTGCATCTTGTCTACAAGTATGTAAGCATCATATCTTAAATTTGATTTGCTCTATCACCCTACTGATTAATATTATCTATATGAGCACACGGTAGCTGTTTTTTCATTCATTTTTGTTTTTTCAGTACACACTCCAAATTCGTATGTATTTTAAGCTTGATAGGAAACAGGTATCGGCATAAAGAATTAAAGATCCTGTAGACCAGCTTATATTTCGTTTCTTAAAAGGCTAAAACTGCATAAGAATTCTTCCTAGAATCAGTTAACTCTCTGTAGAAAATCATTGATGCATACAAATAAGTGATGCACTTGAGAGATATATGTGGTATATCATTACAAGGAAATGGCTTCACTGCTTGGAAAATGAACTGCTTTGATATTCTTTGGACTATAAACATGTTTATTTGTGCATATTGTCTACACTTCAGTCATCGATCAAAGTCAACTAGATCGTTGTTGATCCCTCAGCCAACTAGTAGTTTATAGAAACATATTAAGATGTGAATTATAAACAAAAATGTAAATTAGGTAAAGAGATTAACCATGATCATTTGGTTACTAATTGACCAACAAATTCATGCCTAACCACCATTGGATATGAATCAAATGGTGATTGAAAATTAATTATTCTCTCTTAGTCAGTGATCGGGTGAACAATATTGTCTCTTCCAATTTTATCACGATCAAATTGCAAAATATATGTGTTCGAGATACTTTTTGAGAAACAAATTAAAAGTAACTTGGGACTTGGGAGACTTCATCTATTGAAAATATGAGGATTTGAATATGAAACACCATATACCGGATTTGAAAATTAACCAAGGACTAAAATATTCTTGATATTTTCTCAAAAATTTTGTTTTTTTCAAAAACACCAATAATAATTTTCATATCTTTCAGATATTTTATATTTAGTATATTTTTTGTCAAAAACACAATATTTATATAAAATATGGGTAAAATTTTCATCTATATTTTCTCGATATATCTATCATTTTTTTTTCAAACCATCCATACATCCACAAGTCCACAACCAAGAAAGAAAATATCGATATTTCACCAAGAGTGATAATTTTGGAATAATAGTGACAAAAGTTAATAAAATTCTTGTATGTATAAATATTTTTGGAGTTACATGTTAAGCAAAACAAAATAAAATAAATTAAAATATATAAATAAAATAAATTATATCGAGAAAATATTGAATATTGATAGAAATTTTATCATATTTTATATAAACATGGTATATTTAACTAAAAATATGTTAAATATTTTTTAAATATTTTTTTTGAATATTGAATGTCGAGTTTTTTTTTTGAATATGTTTGCTAAATTAAATTATTTTATTTGTATTTAATACCTCAAAAAATAAATTATTTTGTTAAAATAAATGTAAAAATGATATATTTATTGAAATGACGAAAATGCCCTCAAAATTTAACGGTGTTAGTGGTCAGGTTATCAAAATGCGAACGGAATGAAACTTTGGGTATGAAAATGCAAGTTTTTTGATAGTTAGGTATGAAAATGAAAATAACATCATAATTGGGGTGGTGGTTTGTAATTAATCCTAAAAGAAATGTGAGTCTAATATCCATTACTGTTGAGATGGTCTTCTTCATGATTGATTGATTGTATATAGTAATATGGATGAACCACATTAGTCTTCTAATGTTCTTATATTTGTTGTGTATTTGCCTTAGAGGATTAGACTCTGGTAATAAAATGTTTTGTTGAGAATTGTTTGCAGGATAGAGCTGGAAATTTGGCAAAAGGAGCAATTGCAAATCTTGTCGATGTGGTTGGTGGTTGTGTGATATATGTTCAGCGTCTCCCAATGTATGTTTCAGTAGACATGTCCATCTCCTATATGTCAACTGCAAAGCTTGATGTAAGCAACTCTCAATTCTTTGACATTTTGTTGGTGATTTGTAGCTGCCAGCTTGATCAGTCATTATACATGTCACTGATCAATCAAACAAGCTTTCTTCAATGCGTCTCATAAGCACTTTGAATCTGGTTTGAAACTTCGAATCAAATGTAAATATGTTTTTTTTAGCTCGATCCCATTCAGATCGATATATCTCTGTCATTCCCGTTTATTTTAGGGGTTTTACAAACAAACCTGCAGGATGAGCTAGAGATCACCTCAAAAAGGTTGGGACTGAAAGGTGCATATTACGGAGTGATAGTGCTCCTGAGAAACAAAGCAACTGGGGAGATTATTGCTGAGGGCCGTCATTCAATGTTTCGTCCACATCATACTCCCAAACTCTTGAGTCCTTTTCAAAGATATGGATCACCTTGTTTACCCCCAGAAAAGGAATAATCATTTATCGATAGCGCAGAGGTTATTTGGGATCCTCCGGAAGAAGTATTTACCCCCATCATGATGTTACCAAATGCAATCAGAGGGAACATTCTTGTAAACTTTGATGAACATTCTTGTCGGGTGCAACATAGTTTTCCAGACTTTTTCTTGCTTCTCAAACAAGTATACTCATAATAGCATGGATGATACAAACATGAGTTACTAACAAATTACTCGTGACAAGCATCAGACCGAACACCCTGAACCCAACATCCTAATAGAATTACAAATTCTCTGTTCCACCATGAAGCTAGAAAGATGGTCATATACTAGTATTTTTTAGCATAATTAAAATTAGTCAAGTTTTATAGAACAAAACATACGGAATCCAACATACAAACAAAAATCATTCCCATTTCAAACTAATTGTATCTAGCCAGTATAAAAATAGCAAGCACAAATGCTTTGGAAGTACTACATGCCACTGATCAATCAAAGTATTCCCGGCAAAAGCGCAAGTATCAAAACTTAACCTTTTAAGTTTGAGCTTCAACCTCTGTATCCTCCACATCAGTAGCAGCAACATTTGGCTCTGCACCATTGCCATCTTCAGTAGGGGGTTGAGCTTGCTCGTCCTCTGGTAGTGGTTCTTCCACATAGTCATTTTCAAAAGCATCTTGTGGCACCTCATATATTCTAACTTGTGGCTTAGATGGATCCTTCACCAGTACATACTTACCCTCCTTCAGTTTCATAAACAAGTCCACAATAGACTTGACAATTCCCCACATACTGGCCTGATTCAGATTAATCTGTGAGGAAAACTCCTTGGGCTTGTATCCATTTACAGCCAAAATCACATGGTTGAAGGGATCACGAGGATGAACCCTTGAAACATAACCCAACTTCATCATATCAGCACCAGCCAATAGAGCTTGTGCGGTCCATTTAGCCAACTTGTTAGCATTGTTCTTAAGCTCATTGGCCAAGACAGCACCCCTCTGAGTCTCCAATTTCTGCCTCCAATCAACACCAGAATATTTAGGATCAAATTCATTGAGCGCATTCAGAGTCAAAAACGACCTCTGGTTATTAACCTCCATAACACCCTCAACCTCACACCTTGCAACCACAGACACCTCATTGTCAAGCCTCCACCTTCTGTACCGATAAGCAACAGAGGCAGCTTCCTCCCCTTCATTTGCAAATGGATTAGGCTCCTCCAAGGTGACCTTGTTCCCATCTCTAACCAAAACCTGCCGAGAGAAATTCTGGTTAATGTAAGCAGCCTCGAAACTCAGTGAATAAGCAGAGTTGATATCGTCCTTGGCTTCGGGCAGTGGCTCCTGAGAGGTCTCATGAACCGAAGGCAAATCAAGCGGAGACCCATCACGTTTGTCAAAGAACAACTTGTTTCCAACTCGAGTCACCACAATGTCCCAAGAGTAAACAGACCTAGGTGCGCACATGAGGGTGGAGAGGATAGTATCGGTGGCGAAGACAGTGGCCTTGTCTTCATTGGCGAGGCGGCGGATGACTGGATCATCAGAGGTTGTGATTGTGGCCTTGGAGAAGTTGCGGTTCTTGAACCACCGCACGAGTCTGCGCTCATTCTTTGGTGTTATTCGATCCACGGTGCGGTCATAGCTCTCCAGGGCACCGCAGAAGAGAAGATCCTCAGGCTCGGGGACGGTGAAGGAGAGCTTCGAGAAGGCGGAGAAGGGGATCTGATCCAGCATATTCCATTCCGGCTGGATATCCACCGAGGATTTGCACACGGCGGCTTCACGGCGAGGAAGGTGGACATTGGATCGGTTCGAGTTGTAGTGGCGGTCACGGCGAGCCCTCTCCTTCTCAGCCTCGCGCTTCTTGGCCTCAACCTCCTCGTCGCGGCGGTGAGGGAGCTGTTTCTGCTGCTGGAACCTCCACCTGGGGCCGAATTTGGGACGCGGCGGGGGTTTCCCGTCGACGAGGCGGAAGCTGGAGTCGTCGTCGGCGTTGCCAAGGAACGACTCGTCGTTGGAGAAGTCAAAGACGGCGTCGGAGGGGTTTTTGGAGCGGGATGGGATGTTGAAGGTGCGGGTCCAGTCGGCGATCCGGCCGAGCTTCTCGGAGCGGGAGAAGGGGGCGTAGGGGACGTTGTTGAGGGTGCAATCCGGTGGGCCCCAACCGTCGGGGTTGAAGGGGACGCCGCCCACTTCGAAGCCTTGGACCATCGTGGATGAGATTCGGTTTAGGGTTTCAGAGATACGAGTGCAAAGGCGAGAGAGAGCGAAGCCGTCTGGGTTTGGGACTGGGATTTATCAGGGTATAATAGTCTTAAATACATCAACTTTGGGCCGGGTCTTGAAGATCATCTCTTGAGGTCCAATGGGCTTTGGTTGGGCCTGGGCTAGTTTTTTATTTTCTTTTTCTTGGTTTTATTAGTTTTGTTTTTTTGTTTGTTTTTTGGTTTTGGTGTTAGTTGTTTTGTCGTCCCTCCCTTTTGGGCGAGGGATTTAAGGTATTGGTAGGTTGTTATCGGTGGTTTTGATAGGGTCATGTTTGGTGTCATGTTAAGGAACTATCAGTTTTAACATCGGTGTTTTCTTGTTATCAATGTAATGGGGAAGTTGTCCTTGCATATATGCTGATAGTTTTTGTATATAGTGTTTAGTGGAGTTGTTTCTTCATGAAATTGGTTGTAAAGATATATCGAGGCTTCTAGATAGGGTTAGAGGTATGTTACATTTAGACCCACTCGGTTCATGTTCATTATAATTACTGGTGTGTTGGTAGGAAGAAGTCTAAAGATGGGGACTTGTTGTCCACCAACGTTGATTTTATTTATTTTTATATAATGTTTTATTCTTCGAGAAGAATAAAAGAAATAAAAGAAGGTCCAATCAGACCCAAAGCCTCAACAATTTGGCCCATAAGGCCCAGATTCCGTCCTGCTTTACTACAAACTTGACTAGTGGCAGTGATAGTCTGGACGAGGAGAAATGGATGAGAATATGGAGACGCAGGTCAAGGAGTCTCTGCAGCAGCTGCCGAAAACCCAGCAAGAGTCGGATACCCTGTCGCGACACGAAGACGTGTTCAACATCTATGATTATGTCGCTGTTACTGGCATCCGAGTTGACCGAGTCGAACCCGGACTCGTCGTCTCTACTCTCAAGGTCCCTCCCCGCCTCACCGTGAGTAGTCTCACTCTCGCTCTCTCTCTCTCTCTCTCAAGCTTTTGAGTTGGGTTTTGGACTTTTGATATTTCATGAAGCTTGGAAGCTTTGTTTCTTTAAATTGTTTGTATGATAATGTGAAAGGGGTTTTAGCTTTTATTTCTTGAGATTTGGTAAAGAAGAGATGAGTTTTGATATGGGAAGGTTGATTGCAGGACAGAGCTGGAAATCTGGCCAATGGTGCAATTGCGAACATTGTTGACATAGTAGCTCACTCCCCGATTTACGTTGTGGGTCAACCTGCTAATGTTTCAGTAGATATTTCCATCTCCTATGTGTCAGCTGCAAAGGTCAATGTAAGCAATCGAAGCTTTCGTCCCAAGTATTATCACTGTTATGTATTCCCGTTGCAGCATTTGTTTCTGTTACTTGTCGTGATTGGTATGTGGTCTGCAATTGGATTTGATAGTTTCGTCTATGATATGCTTCTGATCTCCCGATCGTTCCAGATCGACTTCCAATGGTGACACATTTGCAAAGAAGCATATGGCAGCTAATTATGTGTTGATGTGAAACTGCAGGATGAGTTAGAGATCACCTCAAAGTGGTTAGGACAAAGAGGACGTTATTCGGCAATACTTGTGTGCCTGAAAAACAAAGCAACTGGGGAACTTATTGCTGAAGGCCGGCACTCAGTATTTCTTTCAAAAGTTGTTCCCAAGCTCTGAGTCTCCGTAGTCCTTTCCATCGACACACTTACATAATGGAACTCTTAGACGTGTGTAATTAACTGTCATGTGCGTGTAACATGATCAGCATCAAGCATCCGACCTTGATTTGTCATTAGGGAGCAAGGACGGCGAAAAGAGCGACTTATTTTTCATGAGGACCAAAACCTTGCACCCAAAGTTGTTGAGAGTTTAGACAACTAGGACGGTATTGTAGAAAATAATGCACATGAGAAACATAGCAACTGTGGAGCCGTGGAGGTCGTTGCTGAAGGTTGACACAAACCAGTCTTTCTTCAGTAAACATTTGCATACTCTGAGTTGATATTGAACCCCAATGCAATTCCTTTCTTCGGTTCCTCTTTTTTTGATTATTTGTTTGTACCGAGCTAGATTTGGATTCTTAACAATGAAGTTCATCAGTAGCCTGGCTTTATATTCTTTTCCAATCTTTCTTTTGGGCTAGTAACTAGCCTACCTCTTAATTTCCCCAAAATCTTTATTGGGCTATTTCTCTCTTTTCAATTTCAAAGTCTTCACTGTTGGTTGGATTCAGAACTAGGTATCAAGTAGCAGACATGAGATTATCACACTGATCACAATCTGTATAACGAGCGGGATGAGGATTATGGCCACCTAGATCTCATTAGAATTAAACATGGGTCGTTTTAGAATTAGAGAGACATGCTTGGTGGGACGTACCAGTGGCTATTTGGACGCCTCCTTCTGGATAGATAAAATAGAGGCTACAAGAATTGGGCCCAACAGGCCCACAGTTGCTCATTTGTCAATTCATAAATTGATGTACACAGTTGGTTGTAGGCAGCATGCCCTTCACATTTTCCAATCTTCACTATTCATGTCGGAGTGAGCGAGTCGATCAGAGACGCATCCCAATATGCAGAAGGCGAAGGAGCACTTGGGTCTAACAGACCAAGACTCGGAGGCCGTGTCGCAACTCGAAATTGCAGCTAAACGAGTCGGGGGCGAGTCTTGCTTCTACGAGGATTTCGCTCTTAGAGGCATCCGAGTCGACCGAGTCGAACCCGGACTCGTCGTCTGCACTTTCAAGGTCCCTCCCCGCCTCACCGTGAGTCTCTACATCTCTCTGTCTCTCACTAGCTTCACAAGTTTCATGATATTATTTTTGGTCAATTTAAATTTCTGGGTTTTATATAAGAGTTATTTAACTTGACACTAGTGGAAAAAATCACTTAGCCGACGGAAAAATAATATTTTCGTCGCCTAAGATCTACTTAGCCGACGGAAAACCTTCCGTAGCCTAAGTTTTTACCTAGCCGACGGAAAAATATTCCGTCGGCTAAGAAAATCTTAGGCGACGGAAATTTTTACTTAGCCGACGGAATATTTATATATAAATATAAATGATTATTTATGATAACCTAGGCGACGGAAAAATATTCCGTCGGCTAAGAAAATCTTAGGCGACGGAAATTTTTACCTAGCCGACGGAATTTAAAAAAAAAAATTAAAAAATAAAAAAATAAAAAAAAATAACCAAATTTAAAAAAAAAATAAAAAAAAAATTTTTTGGCGGGATAACTGCCGCTTAAATATTTTGAACTTAGGCGACGGAAAAATATATTCCGTCGACTAAGTTCAAAAATTTTAAGCGGCAGTTATCCCGCCAAAAATTTGAAATTTTTTTCGGTTCCATTCTATAACTTTCAGCTCTCTCTCCCTCATCCTCTTCATCTCTCTCTCCCTAGCTCGTCTGCTGCTCTCTCTCTCCCTCGTCTGGTTGCTCCCCCACCACAGCGGCGCCTCCTCCTCCTCCTTCGCCGCGGCACCTCCTCCTCCTCCAAGCAGTGCCGCCTCCTCCTCCTCCTCTTCTCGGCGGCAACTCCTACTCCTCCTCTTCTCGGCGCCTCCTCCTCCTCCTTCGCCGCGGCACCTCCTCCTCCTCCAAGCAGCGCCGCCTCCTTCTCCTCCTCTTCTCGGCGGCAACTCCTCCTCCTCCTCCTCTTCTCGGCGCGCGACACCTCCTCCTCCTCTTCTCGGCGGCACCTCCTCCTCCTCCCGGCGAGTTTAGCGTCGGAGGTGGAGTGGAGTTGTTCGGGAACACGCAAACATAACCGTCGTGGTCGCCGGAGAAGAGGAAGAGAAGGAAAAAAAAAAAAAACCTAAAAAAACGAGAAAAAAAAACCGCGCCAATTATTCTAAAAAAAAAATTTAAATTTTTACTTCCGTCGACTAAGATCTTAGGAGACGAAATATTCCGTCGGCTAAGAAAAACTTAGTCAACGGAAAAGTAATTTCCGTCGATTAAGTTCCGTCGACTAAAATCTTGGCAGACGGAACTATTCCGTCGACTAAGTCCCACTTAGCCGACGGAATAATCAATTCCGTCTGCTATTGTCTTAGCAGACGAAGCTTAGCCTACGGATCTTAGCCGACGGAAATTCCGTCGGCTAAGATCTTTGAGACGAAATATATGTCTTAACCGACGGAACGGTTCCGTCGGCTAATAGCCATAATCCAGTAGTGTGAACGATAAAACTTGATCCCCAAATTGAAGAAAACGCTGATGCTCAAATGAAGGGAACAACTGGTTCTTTTACTTCAAATCTACGTCAATTTATAACTAGAATATGTTGTTAAGTTTTGAGTATGAACATCTTCCAAAGTACAGAAATTCTTTTTATTTCATAGAAAAAGAGGAAGAATAAATTCACATTATCTGAATTTTTAGGTCATTCTTTCATTTTCTTTATTGTAAATTTAACCAAGAAATATATATAATGTACTAGAGAAGAACGTATAGAGTGTGGATTTCACTAAAAAGAAAAACAAAAAAGAAAAAAAAACAGATTCTGTAATCAAGAATATACAATGATGAGCCACAGCTTATTCATAACAAGCCAAGCTTTTTATTTTTTTTGAGGATGATAAGAAGCCAAGCTCCGGATGTCATTATGTGATAATGTATGTGTCTAAGCGTTGTATTTCATATTGGTTTAACTGAATGACTGATGGAACTGTGGCGACGTACTCTATTAGAACTCTCTTCAAGGCTCCACTCAGAGTAATGAGTTTTATTGCAGGACAGAGATGGCAATTTTGCCAGTGGTGCAATTGCAAACCTTGTTGATGTAGTTGGTAATTCTTCAGTCTATTCTCTGGGTCAAACTATGAATGTTTCAGTAGACATGACCATCTCGTATATTTCAATGGCAAAGATCAATGTAAGAAGCTTTCCTCTTCATATCCTCGTTTCTGTTTGAACTTCTGTGTGGTCCATTGCAGCCTCAGAGTTGGTCATTGTCATACATGTATATGCTTATAAACCTTATATAACTACCTTTCCTAGATATGTTACCGAAATTACGTTCAGTTAGAAATGCACTTGGGAATTAGCATATTGATATCTCCTGATCTCAGAACTTTGTTTTGTACTATGGCTGTTATCTTGTACTGGTAATTAGTGTATGGTCTGCAACTCTGTATTTTGATTTGATCATAATGATATATATATTTTTGATCAATTGATCATAATGATCTATATATCATTCAAATGTTATTGGACTTTCCGAAGAATCGTATAACAGTTAATATCTGTTGGTGTGGTATTGCAGGATGAACTAGAGATCACCTCAAAGCGGTTGGGACAAAGAGGACGTTATTTGGGAACAATGGTGGTCATGAGAAACAAAGCAACTGGGGAGATTATTGCTGAAGGTCGACATTCATTGTTTCGTTCTAGTTTTGTTCCCAAACTCTGAGTCCTTCCTATTCATACAGAGACACATATAACTGAAGTCTAAGCTCTTGGGGGCATTCCCCATTTAGATTAGACTCTTGTAATTAGTTATTGGATTGTATAACTTCTTGGCAATTGGAGCTAAATTTTTCCCACGGTGTGCTCGTTCCATCTAAGAGCCTTTCACATTAAACAACTCAAATGCTACAAAGTCTTAAAATTTGTTAGAAAATTAATTATTCAATTAACGTTATTATAAGTACCTGGTTATCAAAAATTCAAAATTAAATAATCATTACTGAATTCCACTTCAACCCTCGAGGATCCTTCACACTTTCATACCCTCAGAGGGTAGTCCCGGTAATTTCACCAGCGCCGAGTGTCCCACCCGCACCCGATTCTCGTCGTCACTTTCAGTGTGGGTGCGTGAGTCTGGTGACGACTCGCTGTGACTTTTCTCTCTGCCACCATGAACTCCACAATCCGCACCTCTTATCACTCTCTTCCTCCCCGCCGGAATATTCCCTTACCGGAATCGCCGTTTCTGCAGCTACCTCCTCGTTTCAACTCTCCGAGCCGTCTCATCGGTTTCCTCAACATTTCGCCGGCCAACTCGCCGCTGATAACTCGACTCCGGCATGACTCGGCTGTGCTCCGCGGCGTTCAATCGAGACGAGTTAGGGTTTCATCCAGGGACGCTCAGTTCGGCTCTTTCTCGGACGGGAGTGAAGCTCAGGCGCCGAGCTTCGGTGAGTTTATTACGTCGGAGAGAGTCAAAGTGGTGGCGATGCTTGCTCTGGCTCTGGCTCTGTGCAATGCTGACCGGGTTGTGATGTCGGTGGCGATTGTGCCGTTGTCGCTCTCTAACGGTTGGAGCCGATCGTTCGCCGGAATTGTTCAGGTGGTTTGCTCACTCATTTCTCTTCTATTTGAAATTATGAGCTTACAAGTCTTTAGAAAAAGTTTGAAGAAATTTGCATAGAATTGAATGAAAATGAGGTATTTAAGTGACTCTGTGTAAAGAAACATTCAGTATCGAAAACTAAACTTGCTCATTGTATTTAGAGTAAATTTAGTGAGCAATTTTCTCGTGAAGAATCTCTTCAGATTTTTATTTCTATATCTTGTGTTGTCATTTGTTTTTGAGCTGAAGTAGTTTATTGATGAATGCTTGATCAGTAGTTGAAGAACTTGTTCGTATCGAAACTTTTGACTCATTGGAAAATTCACTTATGGCAGTCATCTTTCCTTTGGGGTTACCTTGTGTCTCCGATAGCTGGAGGGACACTTGTGGACTACTATGGTGGTAAGGTAGTCATGGCCTGGGGAGTGGCTTTGTGGTCTATGGCTACCTTCCTTACACCATGGGCAGCTGAAACTTCTCTATGGCTTCTCCTCGCAATGAGAGCTCTCCTTGGCATTGCGGAAGGCGTTGCACTTCCTTGCATGAACAACATGGTAGCAAGGTAAATATGGTCAACTTTCGTTTTTCAGTTACTAAATACATTAATTTGTGCTTTTGAACAGTTTATTTTTCAGCTAATAGTTGGTAAAGCTAAACCTAATAAACAGTTTTTTTTTCTCTTTTATTTTCTTTTTCAGATGGTTTCCTAAGACAGAACGATCCAGGGCTGTTGGAATTGCAATGGCTGGATTTCAGCTTGGAAGTTCAGTAGGACTGATGCTATCTCCGATTCTCATGTCACAAGGTGGTGTATTTGGACCATTTGTGATTTTTGGTTTATCTGGATTTCTTTGGGTTTTGGTATGGTTATCTGCAACATCAAGTACTCCTGACCGCAGTCCTCAGATATCAAAATATGAACTGGATTACATACAGAGCGGGAGGCAGAAATCCTTTCTGGGGAAAAGTAAACCTAAGACAACCAAAGTGATCCCTCCTTTCCGGCGCTTGCTTTCTAAACTGCCAACCTGGGCCATAATAGTTGCAAATGCCATGCATAGCTGGGTAATGCATACATACCTCATGCCAGGATATTCTACTCTGAGCATCATATTGTCAATGTCCGTAGCATATGTTTAATGTTGAATAATTATCATGTTGTCAGGGAAAAAAGGATCTATATGTTTGTTGTGTCTGTTCATGTTTGCGTAGAGCCATGAATGAGAAGTATTTGTCTGCCAACAGGGTCGCTAATTTTCATCTTCATTTTTCTGTGTTGCAGGGTTTTTTTGTTTTTCTTTCCTGGATGCCCATCTACTTCAACTCTGTGAGGCTCAATATCTTAGCTTCTTTTTTCTGTATTTATGTTGTGTGGATAGAGACTTATATAGCTTATGACTCTATTACAGGTGTATCATGTCGACCTCAGACAAGCAGCTTGGTTTAGTGCTGTTCCATGGACTGTCATGGCAGTCATGGGATATATTGGTGGTTTGTGGTCAGACATAATGATACGAAATGGTACAAGTGTCACTTTGACTCGAAAGATCATGCAGGTATATGAAAGAATTACATTTAGTTATAGATTTATGGTAGTCCAATTATGAGGGATAGATTCTGAATGATCTCACTCCAAATAGAAACCGATTAATCGATAGGATAGATGGGAAAGACACTTTGCTAATATGAGATTATTTGGAAACGGTATACTGTATGCTTGTAATCGAGGAGTTAAGTTACAGTATAAGATTTTTCATCATCAACCTATTGTTGCAGTCAAAAGAATGGGACCCTGAAAAGTAATATTCTTTAAGAGAAAACTCTGTTTACCATATGACATAAGGTCATGCCTTATGAGTTGTTAATGCTCTTGCAGTCAATCGGTTTCCTAGGTCCTGGGATTTCTCTTGTAGGTTTAACTACAGTAAAAAGCCCATCAGTTGCTTCTGCTTGGCTTACTTTAGCAGTTGGATTTAAATCCTTCAGTCACTCTGGCTTTCTTGTGAATCTTCAGGTTAGCATTTGTGTATATGTTTCAGTCAGATACAACTTAATTGGTTGTTCAATTATAAGTAAGCTTATTTGTTTCTATCTATAACCAGGAGATCGCTCCCCAGTACTCTGGTGTTTTACATGGTATGGTTAATCAAACTAATTCTTTTCAATATACATTCTGTTTTCTTTTTTCCATTTTTCGTTATACTAAATGCTTCATAGGATGATGTCAATCAGTAAATATGGACAAGTAATGTCACCATATGAATGATATGGTAGTGACCCCCTTTTTTCATCATAGGAATATCAAATACTGCCGGTACATTTGCTGCTATTGTGGGAACAGTTGGAGCTGGTTTTTTTGTTGAATTGGTGGGTTCTTTCCAAGGATTTCTGTTGTTCACATCACTGTTATATGTTCTTGCTGCCCTTTTCTACATCCTTTTTTCTACCGGAGAGAGAGTAAATTTTGATGAACCAAGTAAGTATTTTATTCTATTAATTATGTGAACTGTATATACCCATAACGCACCCTTTCTTGTGGGCTTCAAAAGCTTGTCCTACTTGGATGTTTGCAGGACTGTAATTTAATAATATCTCTAATATGGATTATTAAATTATTTGGTAATGTATGTGACATTGTTAGCTCTCTAGGCAGCATTTTAAGGAGGTACTTCGATTTTGGAATATGTTCAACTCTTATAATGCAGTTTTTTGAGGAAATGTTGGTTTTGGAACATGATCGACTTTCTTAAATCTGTTTTATACATCAAATTTGGGAGATTTAACTATTTTCGGCAAATTAGTTATTGCATTGAAAAGCCTGTTGAGCGGCAATCATACTTCTATATCCCTAACTATGCCGTTTTTCTTCACAGCTCTAGTACGAGATTCTAAGTCTGATGGCACCAGCATTACTTGTTGATGATTAGATGTGTTCGACTGTAACTAGAGGATGGTACAGAAAGGAAGGCAGTCTAGAGGGATGGTAAAGAAAGGAAGGCAGTCTAGAGGAATGGTACAGACCGTTGGAAATCATCTGTTGTGTCAAAAATAAACTCTTTCGTCCTTTTGTAACTGAATCTGAAGCTTGTATAGTGGATGTTATTAGTGTTCCTCATGCATCGACAATCTGTTTCAGGTGCATATGGGGATCCTGATAACCAAATTTTGTAAAAGATATCTGTAAATGTGTTTCAAAGAGGTACGATGTTGCATTCTTTCTTCATCGTTCTGCTTTACGATATGTGTAGCCCCCTTCGTCAGTATGAAAATCGACGGGCATTGATCTGAGCAGCTTTTTGGCCACATAACCTATAATTTCATGATATAATTCAAAATGAAGAAAAATTGAGGGAATGAGCCGTATAGGTTCATGTGCTCTTAAGTCGGCCCACTGTCTTGGGCTGCCCAAATTTCATATTAATAGAACATGCTTTCCATATTTGACTAAGCCGTGTAAGATTCTTCCATTGACTGAATCATATAAACCAAAATTGAAACGTAGTCCTGCTTCCAGTTGTCCCTTGTTTGAAATGGAAGCGTAGCTTGAATTATTCTTCAGCACAAGAAATAGGGTAAGTCCAAGAATTGTAAACTATAATAACCAATGGCAATCATTCAATAATATATAGGTAAGGAGCATTAATGTTGGAGGGGTACCTGTAACCAAAAACCATTCATCTTCATTCATTTCAGTTTTCAGCAAGAGATATGATCAAAGCGGCAGCAGCCGGCCAAAACCTCAGGATATGAAGAAAGCACAGAGTCCTTACAACCGGAGGAATCAGTTCTCCAATTTTCACTGTGAAGATGACAGCAATAATAAAACCAAGCAACAAAGTGGAAGCTATTCTGCCCTGAAGAATATCAAGGCTGCAGTGAAGAAAGTTTTCACAGTTCTTCTCTTTCGAAGAAAGGTCAACTCAAAGGCTGCTGCTTCTGTAATTGATCCAAGAAGAAACAGTAATAGGATCAGAGGAGTTTCCTGTAAGTTTCACTATTGCTTCTGGTTCTGCATAGATCTTATATCACCATATGTATTGCAGGTTGCTTAGAAATGCTATATATAGGTGATAGAATTGGTGGGACTCCTTCAATAGTCAAATATATTGCATTGAGAATTTGTGTTTGTTAACATTTTTCAATGTTCTGCAGCTTCAACCGATCGTTCATCATGGAGTACAGACACTAGGAACTCATCAAAGTTCAAGTTATCTGGGTCTTATGGTTCTTCTACTACTCTGAGTGGGATAATTGAGACGAAAAATTTCTCCTACGAAGAGATTTCCAAGGCAACTGAAAAGTTCTCTCAAGCAAATATAATTGGTGAGGGCGGTTTTGGGACAGTGTACAGGGGAAGGCTTGGGGATGGATCTCTTGTTGCTGTAAAGCGTGCCAGGAAGGTATAGACAGTTAATGATTGATACTTTTACAAAAATATTGAGATATAGCACCATCTATTGCTTAAATTTCCCATTTGTTTTGAGAGAATGTATCAGTAGAATCATGGATATAATGAGTAAATGACAGCATTAAAGGAAACAGATACAACTCTTTGAAATCCCTTGAGCATATTTTAGACAGTAGTTTATATCATTTGCTAATGGTTTGCACAATGACTCGAAACCATTTGCAGACAGCATCTGACAAGCTCTTACAATTGGAGTTCAAGAATGAAATACTCACCTTATCCATGATTGAGCATCTGAATTTGGTGAGATTATATGGGTATTTGGAGCATGGGGACGAGCGGATTATTTTGGTCGAATATGTTGGCAACGGAACACTACGGGAACATCTAGATGGTAAGCTTGTGAATAAGTTATGAAAATCTATAGGGTTAGGCAGTAGAAGCCAGAAAGCAGACATGAAAGTATTTGAGTATCTGGTAAAGCCAACTTTAGGGGGAATTTGGAATTTCTACTGAGAACCTGGAAATATGATCCTGCTCAACAGAGCTTTTGCAAAAGTTCATATATCAAAAGAACCTGAGTTAAACCAAACTAGAACTGAAGTGATGGAAATACATTCTAAGAATAATTTAGTAGTTGATCGGTGATCTAACTGATCAACTTCTTCTCACCCCAGACGACATAGGATTTCAGGAGTCTGCTGCTTCCTGTATTCCTAATTTGAATTAGTTTTCTCAGTTTCGAGTTTCAGATGAACTATAGAATACCTTTCTGACTGTGGATGCTCTATACTTCGTTTCCGTATTGCTCTAAAATTTTGATTCACTCTGGGGAAGTTCTAATTATAATAAGAATCTAGAAAATAGTGTTGATACCGGCATTGATAATTCCAGTTCGTTTTATGAAGGTACGCGCGGAAATGGACTTGAAATTGCAGAACGTTTGGACATTGCAATTGATGTGGCTCATGCAATTACCTATCTTCACATGTACACAGGTATGCACTTCATTGTCATTCTAAACTACTTGGATGGTCGAACCTATATATTGGCCATAAGTACACATGTTCGGTATCTTCTTCGACCCTTTTCGTTTCAGTTTATGGACCTTCACTTTGGAGAGCATATACCCATAGCTTTCCTCTTGTTATAGTATGGCGAAAAAACAAGTAAAAGGGGACCTGTTCTAACATGTGTATATCTTAGTCACGAAACAACTCCTTGTAACACAGTTTCTTATTATTGTATGGTACTTGAAATCCTAAAACAGTCTCATGTACTTTGACAGATCCTCCAATAATCCACAGAGACATAAAATCATCAAACATCCTAATCACAGAGAAATTACGGGCAAAAGTAGCGGACTTTGGGTTTGCACGGTTGTCGGCAGACTCTGATGCAACTCATATTTCAACTCAGGTTAAAGGAACGGCAGGCTACTTGGATCCTGAGTACCTCAAGACTTACCAGCTTACCGAAAAGAGTGATGTTTACTCCTTTGGTGTGTTGCTTGTAGAACTGATGACAGGAAGACGACCGATCGAACCCAACAAGCCAAACAACGAAAGATTAACAACTAGATGGGTAAGAATTCAGTATCTGTCTGAGCATCCTGAAATTATAAGACACACGATACTGCAGATTAAGTGAGATGTGCATTGCTTTAGATATTTAGCCCCCAAGTCCCCATCTTAGGTAGATCATTAATCATTGCTTTTAGTCTCACAAATGACCCCTCCTGGAGTTCCTTTACTTTTAGAGAGTGTTGACATGTTAATGTGGAGCATAAAGCTGATCAAGTCACATTGGTCCAGCTCTAGTAACAACCACCTTGCTTCTGTTGTTGCAGTTGGACATGAAAGATTCATCAAATGAAACTTCTGTACTGCATAGCAATGGTCTGTCATGTTCCTCTTCAGATGGCTTGCACTCATGTATGATTGACAAAAGATTAGGTATTGAAAGTGTATGAACCAAAAATCAGCCTAACCATGTTAGAAACATACAGGACAAATTTCATGTAAACATGGAACGCATATGTTGTGTACTTGTTTAGCATCAATTGCCCAAGTCCATCCAGTTATTTTTACCTAATACTATTGGATAGAAGAGAGTACATCAATCAAAGAAGCTTCCATTCATTAGATTATCAAGCAGAAATAAATCAAATAATTGATGTTTACCTCTGCAGGCATTCCAAACAATAAAACGAGGAGAAGCTGTACTTGTCATGGATCCAAGGCTACGGAGAAACGCAGCATCAACCATGGCAATGGAGAAAATCCTCAGGCTAGCTCACGAGTGCCTTGCACCTTTAAGACAGTCAAGACCCTCCATGAAAAAATGTGGTGAGGTATTATGGGGGATTCGCAAGGAATATAGACAGGTAGCCTTCCCTCCTCCCCCAACGTCTCATTACTCTGCCAATTTTCCTGTGAGAGATCCTAAGATGACTAGGCAGCAGACATTTGGAATCGAAGATGATGACAACTATAAGTTTGTCTCTGCATAACTATCGAGAACTTGGAGATGAATTTACTTTTGCACAATATATACGTCTTTCGTTCATGGATTGTAAAGTCTCGTGTATTATCACATCCTGAGTTTGATGGCGGTAAGATTTAAGACAAACGGTTGTGATTCATTCGATTCATTCATCATTTTCTGGAAGGCACTTTCCGGTAAATGGCTTATATTTGAAGGTACCTTAGCATGTGAGGGTGATCCATATTATACTAGTCAATTTTATTCACCAATTTAGGTGGTAGTGTATTTATTTTTGAGAAAATGCCCAAATGCACAAAAACAGGGATTTTAATACCCACTTCAATGTAAATTTTTTCTCTTAGCCCATTCCAATGATTTTTAATAAAATTACAAGTATGTCCTCTTCTCTCTCTTAAACCTCTCTCTCTCTCTCTCTCTCTCTCTCTCTCTCATCAACCCAGACCTTATCACCTCGCCTCCACCGCACCACACCAGATCTCCTCCGCCTGCGATGGCGTCTAGTCCTTCCTCCACCTCACCAGATCTCCTATCCGATCCCGGAGCGACTCCGTTCTGCGTTAAGCCGGTGACGACGAGATGGTGTAGATATTAGCGAGCTGCAACTTGGCTGGAGTTCGATCCGGGCTGGATCGTGGTTGGGGAAGGGCACTGCTTGCCGACGTGAGGTGAGGTGAGGTGCGTCGGGTTCAGTGGATGGAGGTGAGGTGCGCCGGATCCAGACTTGTTATGCAGAGTGAGGTGGGCCGGGTTTTGTGGAGGAGGCTGGTGTGCTCACCATCGGGGAAGGTGGGTGCCCAAAGAAGAAATTATGGGTGCCCAGTTCAAGTCAGTTAGAGATTTTTTTTTTAATCCTTTCATTTGAATATTAGGGTCAGTAAGTGATTATTGAGGATTGATAAGTGATTATTGGGGTCAGTAAGTTATTATTTGAGGTTTGTAACCTGATTATTGAGGGTCAGTAAGTGATTATTGGGTGATTACTGGGTGTCAATAACTGAAAACTAAGTGATTATTGGGTGTCAGTAACTGAAAACTAAAAGTTATTGGGGTTAGTAACTCGATTATTGGAGGTGAGTAAGTGATTATTGGATGATTACTAGGTGTCAGTAACTGAAAACTAAGTGATTATTGGGTGTCAGTAACTGGTTACTGGGGGTCAGTAACTGGTTACTGGGTGTCAGTAACTGGTTATTGGGGGTCAGTAACTGGTTACAGCTAGGGGAAATTCCAGTGACCGGAGTCCAACGGTCGGGGAAATTCCGGTGACCGAAATCCGGCGGTCATAGAAATTCCGGTGACCGGAGTCTGAGGTTCCGGCCAAGTCTTTTCATGTTGAAGAGGTGAGGTTAAAATAGTCTTAAAATAATATGGTTTGTTAAGACTTTAGTAAAAATTTGTGCATTTGGGCATAAAAAGGATTACCTTATATTGGAATGGGCTAATGCAAAAAATTATCATTGGAATGGGAAACAAGGGGTTTGAATTAGTATTAAATGGGCATTCTCCCTTTATTTTTCTCTACAAATCTACATGCATTGTAGCACTTGCATAAAAACACACACATATTCAAAGGTGTAGCTACACAGAATTAAATTTTGAAAAAACATTCATTTCTAACTAAAATTAAGTTCAAAACGTTAAAAATTACAACCTAACCCACTCTAAATTTATAAATTTAGCACACATATTGCCAAAATGAGTCCATTTCTAACATCAATTAGTTTGCGAACATTTAAAAAAAAAATACCTAGCCCACTGCTAAATAAAATCCTGGCTTGCCATTGCTCATATTGGTATATGTTTCATATCTTTGATGGCCTTTTGGCTAAAATCAAGTGTAGTATCTGTCTCAAGCCAAATAGCGTAAATAATCTTAGCATTTTCCATGAACAAGACCGTAAAATAACTTGTGAAAATCTAAATATTCTTGTGACGGTGGTGTGAGTAAACAGTCTAACCTTACCCATTTATATACAAGGACTGTCATGCAACTGTACTAAGGTCATATAATCTCTATCATCGAAATACATGTCATGCACTGAAGATGAATAACTGGCGACAATAATGTTACTGAGGTTAACGTAAGAAATGCAGGCATATGGTAAGAAATTCAGGGTTTTGTAAGAAGCCACGCGTCAGATTCTCATCGAGTTAAAACAGAGTGAGATTAAAAAAAGGGAAAAGGAGAAAATATCAAAAAGCTGATCCCCAAAACAAGCGAAGCGTGGCACTAGCGTCACTCACTTTCTCTCTCTCTCGCTTCCACAGCCTCAGTCCCCGCTCTCTTCTTTTTGGCTCCTTCTCCATGTGATCGTTCACGTTCACCTCAACACCACCTTTATCAATCACTTCTTCTTCTTCTTCTTCTTCTGCTTCTTCTCCAATCTCTCTGATATTTCTCTTCCACTTCCAAAACTCTCTTGGACTTTCCTCAAAATATCTCCCAATTTTCTAGCTTAATCATACCGCTCTGAGGACTCTCAAGCTCACTTTCGCTAATGTAATGTGCTTCGTCATCACTCTCTGCTTTCTTTAACAGCTTTTGTGATTGTCGCTAACTTTTTGTGGATTTTGCTTTGGATTTCAGAGACAATTGAAGAGGCTCTGCTTGCCTAGCCATGGCGAAACCGAACGGCGAAGCCTCCAAGATTCCGGCGGCGGCGAATCCGCTGGCCGAGGAACCGACGAAGATCGCGTCCAACATAAATTACCATGCGAATTTCAGCCCTCACTTCTCGCCGTTCAAGTTCGAGCCGGAGCAGGCTTACTACGCCACCGCTGAGAGCGTCCGTGACCGTCTGATCCAGGTGAAGCACCGGCCAGCCGTTGGATTGATTTTTTTTTTTCATTTCGATTCGGTTGAATTAGTGTTGAAAGTTGTTTTGGTTTGGTTGATTATGTGTAGAATTGGAACGAGACGTACCTGCATTTCCACAGGAAGAATCCGAAGCAGACTTACTACTTGTCCATGGAGTATCTTCAAGGACGAGCCTTGACCAATGCCATTGGCAACTTGAACGTTCAGAGTGCCTATGCTGAAGCTTTGAACAAGTTGGGCCATGACCTCGAGAACATTACCGAGCAGGTAATCTTGATAACGTGTGGTCTTTGGCCTCGAAATGTTGTTGTTTATGTATTCGTTGTTGAGTTTGTGTGATTGGAAATATGCATTTGAGTGTTTGTTAATGGCATACTCTTTATAGAAAATAGATATGAGCTGTATTGGTTGATTTGGTTGTGCAATAGGTTGTTCAATGACCATTGGAAGTACTTCTTTGTAGGAAAAAGATGCTGCACTTGGAAATGGTGGACTAGGAAGGCTTGCTTCATGCTTTCTAGACTCCATGGCAACGTTAAATTTACCAGCTTGGGGGTATGGTTTGAGGTACAGATACGGTTTGTTCAAGCAACGGATTGCCAAGGATGGCCAAGAAGAAACTGCTGAGGATTGGCTAGAGGTAAGGAGGACATCTATGACCTCGAGTTCTATAAAAGTTTTTTATATTTCCTATTTTGTCACTGATACTTTGAATTTATGCAGAAATTTAGTCCGTGGGAAGTAGTTAGGCATGATGTTGTATACCCGGTCAGATTCTTTGGTCGTGTTCATGTTAATCCTGATGGATCGTAAGTATCATATTAGGATTTCCCTTGTTTGACATTGAATTTATGTCAACATGAAGCATTTAAAAAAAGATTACAATGCACTCCAAGTATCCTTTTTATCAGAATATAAAAATTTGAAATATATATATATATAGGATCAGAGGCGCACGTCCGCACCGGCCTTAAAGTGCGGATGTCCCTCCGTTCACCACTGTACGGCGCCGGCGAGGGTGCGCCTCCACCCCAGCAGACTCCAGCAGCGTCCCTGACCACTTTCCCTCACCGGCAAGTCCGCCGAATTCCAGTTTTCCGGTCAGATCACCCAAAACTTCAAACAAAGTCGATCCGGCCGGAAAACTGGAATTCGGCAGACTCGCCGGGGAGGGAAAGTGGTCGGGGACGCTGCTGGAGTCTGCTGGGGTGGAGGCGCGCCCTCGCCGGCACCGTACGGTGGCGAACGGAGGGACGTCCGCACTTTAAGGCCGGTGCGGACGTCCGCTCTCGAACGGCTCTGTGTGTGTGTGTGTATATATATATATCACATAATTTTACATCTGCAGAAAATAACTGCAATTGGTTGTATTATAGGCGAAAGTGGGTTGAGGGAGAGGTTCTGAAAGCTCTGGCTTATGATGTTCCGATTCCGGGATACAAAACCAAGAACACTATTAGTCTTCGTCTATGGGACGCCAAAGCATGTTCCGAGGATTTTAACCTCTTTCAGTTTAATGATGGTCAATACGAATCTGCTGCCCAGCTTCATTCTCGAGCTCAACAGGTTGGTAAAATCTTAAGAGCTACTTAGCAAGGTAGTATTGAACTTTCCGTGTCTTTCACACAAAATGCTGTCCAATCTTTTTCATCTAATTTTTTTTTTTTTTTGCGAAGATTGTAGCTATAAGAATATGAAGGGATAACCAAAAATTATGAATTTAAATATGTTGGGTTACAGATTATTAATCAATCTCTATTCATAACCCTTTTGAAACAAAGTAGAATGTATAAGAATTCAAATCTAGTTAATGATGTCTATCCAACAGATCAACATGCTCAAGTGTTTACTTGAATTACATTGTACGGAATTTTGCATTGCAGATTTGTGCTGTTTTATATCCTGGAGATGCTACAGAAGAAGGGAAACTCTTACGGCTGAAGCAACAATTCTTCCTCTGCAGTGCATCGCTTCAGGTAGATTGATTAGCATCTTCTTTCCAAATTTTTGTGATTAGGTGTTTCTGATGACCACTTAACTTTGAATTTGAAAAAAGTTGAAAAGGTAATAGACAATTTTAAATGTAGAGAGATCTTTTGTGTTCTGTTTTCCCACACAATTAAGGTAAGCAATCTGATTATTATTAATAAGCTGGGAGAAATACAAAAACTGCTTTTGTGAGACTTTTAGTTTCTAGTTTGTCATGCCAATCAAGAAGTTGCAATCTGATATCCTCTTATCTTGAAATTGCAGGACATTATTTTCAGATTCAAGGAGAGGAAACAAGGGGCGGAATTGAAATGGTCCGAGTTTCCAACCAAGGTTGCTGTCCAAATGAATGACACCCATCCTACACTTGCAATTCCGGAGCTAATGCGATTGCTTTTGGATGAGGAAGGACTTGGGTGGAATGAAGCATGGGACGTGACATCAAGGTGCATTACATTTTGTTCTTCTTAATAGCTTTTTCCACAGCTTCTTCTTCCATGGCATTTCAGCTTATTTTCTAGTGCTTTTGATAAAATGAGCGGAAAGTGCTAACTTTAAATGATCAAAACAGGACTGTTGCTTATACTAATCACACAGTTCTTCCGGAAGCACTTGAGAAATGGTCACAGACAGTCATGTGGAAGCTTCTTCCTCGCCATATGGAAATCATACAAGAAATTGACAAAAGGGTAATACTTCTCACATGTTTCTTTACTCTGATTATGATTTCAATTTTATATTCCAAGTGTAAAGATTTCATCTTTGCAGTTCATTGAAATGGTGCGTGCTACACGGAAAGATCTTGAGAATAAAATTCCCACCATGTGTGTCCTGGATAACAATCCTCAAAAGCCTGTTGTGAGAATGGCTAATTTATGTGTGGTGTCTGCACATACGGTAAGAAATCCATGTAGGAATTGCCAGCAATTATTTTCCTTTTCCCTCCACATGCTGCAAACATTTGAGCTGATATTTCTAAATGTTTTGAACTTATTTTGCTCATATTATTGTAGGTTAATGGTGTTGCTGAGTTGCATAGTGATATTTTGAAGAATGAGTTATTTGCAGACTATGTCTCTATATGGCCATCCAAATTCCAAAACAAGACCAATGGTATTACTCCTCGGCGGTGGCTGAAGTTTTGCAGTCCGGAGCTCAGTAATATAATCACCAAATGGTTAAAAACGGATGAATGGGCAACCAACCTGGACCTACTTGTTGGTCTTCGAAATGTATGATCTATGTTTTTCAATGTTTGTTTATGGTTGTAGGACTGTTGCAGTTGAAATATTAAATCTTGTTCATGTTTTCTCCAATAGTTAGCTGATGATGCAAAATTACAAGAGGAATGGGCGTCAGCCAAGATGGCTAATAAGAAGCGTTTGGCACAGTACATAGAGCATGTGACAGGTGTTGAGATTGATCCAAACAGTCTTTTTGACATACAAGTGAAGCGGATTCACGAGTATAAAAGACAGTTGCTTAATATTCTGGGTGCAATTTACAGATATAAGAAGCTAAAGGTACAAAGGGATTTACATATTACTTAATACTTGATTAAATGAGTCTGTTTTTCTTTCATAGGCATTAACTACCCGTTGAATTTACCTTCCAAGTTGATAACTGTATATTATGTTTGAACCTTCTCATTATAATTTGTACATGCTTGTTATCCTATATAGTTTTTCGGCCTCATGTTAACCTGAAGAATTTTAGAACATTATTTCACTGAATAAATAGGAATTTTGATAAAAGTTCTCTAATTTTTTAGTTGCTTTTTCTTTTTGAAAGTTTTCTATTATGTTGTGGTTTAGAAGTTGAATTGAATTGTGACAGGAGATGAGCCCTGAAGAGCGGAAGAAAGCAACTCCACGCACAGTCATGATTGGAGGAAAAGCATTTGCAACATATACAAATGCGAAAAGAATAGTGAAGCTGGTGAATGATGTAGGTGATGTGGTGAACACTGATCCTGAGGTCAATAGCTATTTGAAGGTTAGTTAAATATCAGAGTCGTTTGGTTACTAATATGTGGCTTGCAGTATTGCTATACTGCGAGTATGAATCTCTTTGTAAATATTCATATTATTTGAGAAAAATGAATTTTCGTATATATAAGATTAAGATCTCGAAAATTGGGACCCCGATTGATCCAGTCCTGATAACCACTAATTGTGCAGGTTGTTTTTGTTCCAAATTACAATGTATCTGTGGCTGAGCTACTTATCCCAGGAAGTGAGCTATCACAACATATCAGCACTGCAGGCATGGAGGCAAGTGGCACAAGCAACATGAAGTTCGCTCTGAACGGTTGCCTCATAATAGGAACACTGGACGGAGCTAATGTTGAAATCCGTGAGGAAGTTGGACAGGAAAACTTTTTCCTTTTCGGTGCAACAGCAGATGAAGTCCCAAAGCTCCGGAAAGATAGAGAGAATGGACTGGTACGAAATTTATCTTAGTTGGAAACAGCAACTTTGGTGGTGCTAACTGGTAATCGACCACATTCTTTCTTATCTGACTTTCTAACCTTGTGCGTCACTCAGTTCAAACCAGATCCTAGGTTCGAAGAAGCCAAGAAGTTTATTAGGAGTGGAGCATTTGGGAGCTACGACTACAATCCACTTCTCGACTCTTTGGAGGGAAACAGCGGTTTCGGTCGTGCTGATTATTTTCTTGTTGGCCATGACTTTGCAGGCTATTTAGATGCGCAAGCAAGAGTTGATGAGGCTTACAAGTACTATTCCAGACCTTCTAGCCTCTACATCGGATTGATTAATCCCGTAGAAGGAATATATTAGATGTTTGTGATTTTGGAAAACCACAAGCTTACAATATTAATGCTTGCATTTCTTGTTTCACCTGCAGGGATAAGAAGAAGTGGCTTAAGTCGTCCATATTGAGCACTGCAGGGTCCGGCAAGTTCAGCAGTGACCGAACAATTGCTCAGTATGCCAAGGAAATCTGGAAGATAGAGGAGTGCCGTGTCCCATAGTTTTAACCCACGATGCTGATTTCAATCAATCATAATCTTGGCACAAGAGGAAGGTTACCATAAAGAATAAAACAACCAAAAGAATTTGCAGCCATCAAATCTAAATTTCAGTATTTATTTTGTTGATTCAATCATGTCTACATAAAACAATTTGGTTCATAAATGAATAAAATTCTGCCAACTTGTGCAAAATATGAAGTATAACTGAAAGTAGTTAATTTGCTATTGGTGTGTACCATCTCTAGATCAATTTTTTACTGCTAATTGCCTTGGTACTGATCTGTTCTAGGATGGTACTGAATATGGAAAATTATATAACATGCACTGATCGTACAGGTATACTGGATGCATTAACAAATTTATAAGAGCACAAATTACTCGGAACATATTTGCCAGATCCGGTTTAGGTTAAGCAGATCCAAATATTTGCCTCGTATTTAACTTAACGAATGACTCGAATACGTTCAGCAACATAAAAAGCGCAACCACCGGGCATTATGGAGATCATTTCCTATCTCAAGCAGATCATCTGTGCTGGTTGTATGGCATTTCTTTGGCATTCATGAATTGGGTAGGGTGCGTCAAACCTTGCAGTAGTGCAACACAAAGATGACAGTTGTGAGCCCCAAGAGCAAGCTATTGTGATGAATTCACCTCTTTAAAAAATTAATTTAATATCGTGTGAACTTCAAATATCAGATATTAAACTGATAAAAACATATATTACACTTGATCTTAACAAAAAAGCCGAGAAAGATATGAGTGTTGAGTTAAACCCCTTATTTTTTTTTTTTTATACATTCTTTATTTATGTGTTTTTCTCACATGGTGGATGGACTGTAAACGCTCTACAAACACTAGATCGTGATAACTGACGTACTTCGCAATAATCCTTGTAGTGCTGCGAATCCTCATTGTTTGCCATAAACGATCTGTCATGAAGAATGATTTCTTCTGTAGGTGATAATATATCTATATGTCTCTGTCTCTCAGTATTGGTGATACGAAGAAACGAAAGTAATAGTCATGTTTTTGTTTAAAGCATATATGACCTCTCGAGCGCGAAGACATGAGCTTCACCTGCTCAGTACAAACTACCACGTTATATGACAGCCAGAAAATCACCAAAGATGAAAGAACTTATTCCACACATGGTCTGATAGAAACTTCTGAGTGTTAATAAGAATTTGCAAAGAAGACTCATCAAACATGTTAGGGATGCAACTTACTTGTAATCTTTTTAGTACATCATGGATACAAAGGAACTACATTAAACAAAAATCTTTTATGTGAATGCAAATATGTGACTGCAAATCAATCAACACATTTTTGCCAGACGCAAAGAGCAGCGCTTCCCCTCCGGTCCATGAATTTCATGGTCATTGTAACTCTCTGAATATATGACTCCACTCGACTATGTTAAGCGACTTTTGAGGTGCAGCGGCTATATATGTTGGCAGGGAAGATGAGCATACATGAACCTCGCATGCCATGAGTAGAGCATTCTAAGAATTTTAAGCATGAACTTGATTTGGTAGGGTGCGCCAAACCTTGTTGAAGTGCAAAACAAGGATGACACGTGCAAACCCCAATAGCAAGCTATTGTGATAGACTCACCCCTTTAAAAAATTAATTTAATATCGTGTGAACCATTGGTCCACATATCAGATATTAAACTGATAAGAACAGATACTACACTTGATCTTAGCCAAAAGGCCGAGAAAGGTATGAGTGTTAAGTTAAACACTTTGTTATTTTTATACATTCTTTATTTCTGTGTTTTTCTTATATGGTCGATGTGGGATTATGAACGCTCTACAAGCTGATGATTGGTGAGGTAAAATAAATTTAAGATCTAGCATGGGATAATCAACTACTATCGTTTTACATCATCTTCAGCTCAAAGTACATATCCCTTTCTTCTGCCATCTCTCAATCTCCCATACGATTTGCAAGGCTGCTCATCTAGCTTTGTGCATTACACAGCGGCACTACGTGTTTCAACAATTTAGACCGATTCGCGACAACAATTGTTGTGGTTGCATGTCTGTGTGTTCATGAATAATTTCCTCTATAGAGATTACGTTATCTACAAATATTTTGTGTCTCTGTACTGAAGATCTCAGGCTATAATTTACAATACTGTATATGGTTTGCAATTTCTACGAATAAACAAGGAAAATGTTTCTTTCTTGCTAACAAATAAACAATTGTAGAATTAAAAAGTTTATAGCTGAAGAATATCAAATATTACATGAAGCACAAGCAAATTACGAACAAACGATTCCCATAGCATGAGAATTGAACACTATAACAGACAAGGATATGGATGTAAAAAGTGAAATTTGTCAACTAAATTTCTAGGGACACCCACAGAGGTGAACCCTTCAAAAATTGGCGTATGCCACTAAAAGCGCCGTGCACACGGTATTCTTTAGTAAAAGGCGAAAGAATAGTTGGTCATGTACTCAACGCATGGCTTCGTATTTGATTGCCCGGTCTCTAATCTACTCACAATCTTAGTTCGACTTTATGCTACATTGCTACTTACATGAAACAATACCAACAATTCAGAACTTCCATTTGAAAAATCTCTCATAAATCATAACTTAAAGTTACTGGAGCCGGGAATGCAAGGAATAAAATCCCCAAATCTTTCACTCTTAAAAAAAATAAAGGATTTCGATCACTGTTCTCTAAGTCATCATCACATCGTCGTATAGGGAAATTCCTATCCATGTACGAGTCGTTTTGTAGTCTTCCTACAGTGGCTACATATTGAATTAGTCCAATCTAACTCAGCAAGAGCCTTAAGCTATCACCGGAGTTGGTTCCTAGACCAGTCGGCCGTCGTGGAATACTATAGGCATCTGCAACTTTCTCTATTGAATTATTGAAGGATCTCACATGAATCCACTTGGTTGCAGCTCATTGCTCACCCTCAATGACAGGCAGCTCCCATGCGTACTGTTTGGATAGATTATTGCATCAGGAAGAAGATTTTTTGGCCAACGCATCAGGAAGAAGATTGAAGAACAGAAAGGCATCACCCTCGATACGTTTCACAGTAGCCTTTTTTAGCAGAATCATAAAAGACCTTGATTGGATTGATAGAGTTCTTCGTGAAGCTTCGAGCTTTATTATTTGACATTGCAAACATTGGAGGCTTCTTATTGTAATTTATATTTCAAAAAAATAGAAGACCTCGTCCTTCGCTTAAACTGTTTCATCACCCGTGATTTGGGAAAAGCTATTCCCCACACTTACATATTATCTGTTCAGACATAAAAATTAGATCGTAAAAAAATGACTAAGAATAATCAGAGTTATGAATCAAACATAATTTGTACTACAAAAAAATTCAAAATTAGATAAAAATTTAAACTTGGATTGTGAGGGTTGCGAGAACGCAAACCCCCTGCAATAAATTATGACGTAGACTCTCCCTCTTGGGGAGATCTTAAGCGAGCACCCCTCCAAAGTGCAATGGAGGTCACTAGCCTAGGCCATGAGTCTTCATGATCACCCATTGACCCCGTCCAGGTAAGTATGTTTCAATGTCGCACCACCATCCATACTTATCTCTCCCACTCTTGTCCGTTCTACTCATTCTCCAATGTGGTATGTTGAGAGGCTAGATATCCAACATATAATTCATAATAAGCGCACGATCAACTCCTGTTTGTATAAGCTCCTAGTTAAGCCGGGACCTAAATAAGAAAGGTCTGTAATTCTAAACTTTACTACACCCGCTAAGATGATAATTTAATGGGATGGTAGAATCGAATGAAGCTCAATCACATGTTCCAACAGTTGAGTGAAATCTAAGATATACTATGCGCCTTTTTCTACAGCAAGTTATGAACTCTCCTACACTCCTACTGGATTGTTTGATATTTTTTTTCTTTGAAGAAAATAAAGGAAGAAGCACTAGCATATCCGAGACGAGCTCTGTCAACATTGGACCACCCTAAATCCCAAACAAAATGGTTTAGCAATGTGTGACCATTCCCCGTCCCCCTTAGTTTGTTAAGATTCGTGCTATCAGAAATCGAAAAAAAATCATTATGTTGCACTTCAGTATCCTCATACAACATCAAGTAAGTGAATACGACACAAGTATGGCAAAGCTCTAGCCCTTAATTTGAACTTAATTTGGTAGGGTGCGTCAAACCTTGTTGTAGTGCTTTCAAGGATGACACGACATCTCGTAAGTGATTATGACATAAGTACGGCAAAGCTCTAGCCCTTAATTTGAACTTAATTTGGTAGGGTGCGCCAAACCTTGTTGTAGTGCAACACAAGGATGATACATGTAAGCCTCAATAGCAAACTCTTGTAATGGACTCGCCCATTTAAAAAATTAATTTAATATCATGTGAATCATCAATCCATATATTAGATGTTAAACTGATAAGAACAGATACTACACTTGATCTTAGCCAAATGGCTGAGAAAGGTATGAGTGTTATGGTCTAACCCCTCTTTCTTTATACTTTCTTTTCTTGTGTGTTTTGGGATTATAAACGCTCTAGAAACCGGATAATTAGAACACTCTATAAACGCTCTACAAACATCATATAGCAACAAAGGATGACATTACTCGTTATACAAAATTTAGTTGAGTTATTACCTAGCTCCTGGTTCGTGTTGCTATTCAAGCTTACTATGTTGTACTATTCTTTTTCTAGATACTGATCTGATGTCTGATGCAAGTTTAAATGTTAAGAAACAAGAAAATTATATGACATGCACTTCTGATTAATATTAGCAAACTATACCGTCTATACATATACTATGGAATTGAACAAAAATCTTTTATGCCAATACAAATCAATCAAAACTTATTTGCTAGATCCAAACAGCACTCTAAGCGCCTTTGTACTAGACTAAGTTCATGAAATTCATGGTCAATATAAACCTCCATTTATAATCGACTAAGTTCAGCAATTTCTATATACAGGAAGTGCATCATTCAAGCGATCCATGCGCGGCAAGCTACTAGATCAGGGGAATCCAATATATCACTTACATGTTCGTGTTGCATTCTCTGACAATGCTGGACTTGATTTGGTAGGGTGTGCCAAACTTTGATGTAGTGTAAGGCAATGATGATAAGTGTGAACCCTAATAGCAAATAGACTCGCCCCTAACAAAATTAATTTAATTTCGTGCGAATCATTGGTTCAAAAATCAGATATTAAATTGACACTTGATCTTTGCCAAAAGACCGAAATAGGTACGAGTGTCAAGTCTTAACCCCTCCTTGTTTATACATTATGTATTTTTGTGTTTTTCTCATATGATTGATTAGGGACTATAAACGCTATATAGACAAACATATACTGATAATTCGTGAGGTAAATATCACTTCATGAATACATATTTATGTGCACAAATAATTATCACCGTCGATAAAACAAATTAAAGGCCTAGTATGAGCTAATCTTAAGCTGAGTAGATATCCCTCGGGCTTTTGAACTATCTCTCAGGCTCCCATACGATTTTGAAGGCTGCTCATCTAGCTCTGTAAATTCACAGCCGCAGTATGAGGACTTAAAGCAACGAGCGTTGTGGTTGAAGAATAATTTCTTTTGGACAGATTTTGCTCCATAAATTACTACATCATTCCAGTCCAAAAGGAACAAAGACATCTCTATACATTATAACAAGCAAAGTAACATCGGGATGGCCTAAACCAATATGTCCTGAGCTCAGTACCAAGATATTAAAACAAAGAATTTCAATACTAGATTTGTAGGGCATTTACCCTGAAGGGAGCCATTCCAGATATACTGGCACACAGAGCTGGACCCATGGCCTCACAGGGGGGTTTGGAATCAACACAAACATAATAAAATTGAAAAACAGTAATTAAATAAGAGCTATGATTCAAATGAAAATTGCATTACAAAATTAAAACTTGTTTAAGGAAATTATGTTTCCGTCCTTCTGTTATGTGTCTTGTCCTAATACACATAGGATTGGTTAATCCAGTTTCTTTATTAAAATAGATTACAGTTAATAGATCTTCTAGATCATTCGGGAGACTCTATGTAATGCCTATAAATATATATGTCTTTCTATCAATGAATAAGTAGACCGTTATTTTCGTTATATTTTCTCCTTCAACACGTTTTCAGCACGAGTGCTCTTATCAAGCCTTGCTAATATCCCCTCCATTGAAAGAAAAAAAAAGCCCCTAAAAACCCTAAACCCTAAAATCTTGTTTTTCCCGATTTTCGACCAAAATTCTGACAGCTCTTGGCCGGAATTTTATATCCCCAGAAAGCTCTCTCCGTCCCGGATCCAACACCGCCGGCCTCACCTCGAGAACCAGCCGGAAAGTCTCCAAACCGGCGGCTAGAAGATTCCAGACCGCCGCCACTACCGACCACCGGTTCACCGCATTCCCTTGCTCCGATCAACCTGAATTTTTGATAGCAGCTTCCCCATCCAGAGATGCTCCTTCTATCAAATTTTCAGCCCCAAACTCGAAGCAGAAGTAGGCGAAAAGTTGTTTCTCCTCTCGGAAACCTCTAGAATATGAGAATTCCAAGATTGCTCGCCTTCCAAGCAAGTCCAGAAGGGCTCTTACTCCTCGGCTGACGCCCACAACCGACCTTAACTCATCAGAGTTATATATTCCTTTCGGGTACTTCTCTACTTGGAAAGAATATCTCAATGGCGGATTAACACTCTTTATCGAGACACCTCATTCGCCAAGAAAATTGCTCTGGGCACCCACCTTCACTGATCAGGCAGCCTAGCTCCGACTACTCACATTGACGGCGAAGCGCACCAGCCTCCTTACTAGCCGAGCCAGCGAGTAAAATCCACAAAGGGATAGTAATACACCACAAGGGTGACATGGGCCTATAAACATGGAACCCGAATAGCTAGAAACAGTATATAATAAAGCTAATAACATATACCTCAGGTGGGCCTACAACCCAAACCTAGGCCAAGGCCCAGGTCTAAGCCTAGACCCTCAGTTCCTGAGGCCTAATCACATAGGCATAGAGAGCCCACCACCTTACAACCCAAAGTGGAAGAAACCAGGCCCATATACCCCTGGTTGAGCAACCCTTAGCGGCCATCCCAATGTATTCCTTCTGCCGCATCGGAAACGTCGATCCTCCACCTCCCTCGACGACACGATGTCGGGATCGAACTCCCAACACCAGCACAGTACCGCAAAGGTTGCCGCACAACCACTAATCACCAGTAACAGATTCCGGTATAATGTCCTGCACGAAACCCTCCACACCACCGTCGTAGCCAACGTCGAGATCAGTCTCCCACTATCCTGACGAGAAAGCATAGCCGCCCACACACCCATCGGCCTTCAAGGACGAAATCCAATGCAAGATCTGATTTCGTCCTAGATCTGGAGAAGATGCAGACCAGATCCGATGAAAGGCAGACCATCAAACCTTGCCGACGTGCCAATCTGTTGAACCACCAACACTGCGCCCACCAACCTCCGTGAGGTGGTGGGCTCATCCCGCCGCCGTCCAACTCCTCTCTTTCCCCCTGTATCGACGAAAACAAAGTTGCAGCAATTGAAATAACCTGAGAATGATGAGTACAGGATATACCCAATCTCTTTCACCGGGCCTCCAGTACAAACTCAACATTGACATCCCGTCCGACCGACCATATCAGATGCCGGGAAGGCCAGTGGCCCTCCCCAGCACAGCGGCGCAGCAGGATGAGAGGAGGGAGACACGAAATAGGTTTTTCGAGTGCACGCGTGAGGCGCATTCGCTAAAAGCAAGATAAAACAACCTAACTAGATTTAGTTTTTAGTTTCTGCCTAAGATAAAATCGCTTGGCTTATTTGAATGAGAAATCAAGATAATGTCTTCAGCAACTTCAACAAGTTCCTCATATCTTGATTTTTGCTTTTTACCTATTTTAAGAGTAAATGAAAACTGTTGCTCCAAACAGATTTCCTATAACTATCAATGTTCATACTTTTGAGATACTGAGGAAAGAGAAGCCAAATTCCTTAAAGTTACAGCAATCTCTATAACTTACATAATCTATAAAGGGTTACAAATTTACAATAGATATTACGGTAAAATAAGAAATCTGTTAGAATTGAAGAATAAAAAATCTGTGTAGATTTGGTCTTGCTTCATACAACACCTTAATTGGGAATGCGCGTAACTCCCATTAATATTTTTAGGACTCGGCTTTGTCAACCCCCCTCCACACAGGGCAGATGCGGCTATGTGCATCAACCTCAAGAGTCAGAGACTCTCACACGTCGTCGATCTCTCTAGTTTCATATTCTTCAACCCGAAAAAGCTCATGCATGTCCTCTCAATCTCTCAAACCTTGTGTTAGTTTCTTCCATTTTGGAGCGTTAGAGGCCTTGTTCGATTTGATTTTCCAGGTTCGAATTAGTATGATTGAATTTGAAAGGGCCTAGAGGACCGAGATGGTGTCCCGTTTGGGCGGCAAATTGAACAAATTACACAGAAAATTCTTCAGCTTGATACTAATAAAAACACCATAATTATAAAAACACATATCAAATCAAAACATCATTATACTGCCCTGATCTAGCAGTATAACCTTCAAACAGTGTCAACAACCTCGAAATTTCACGAGGAAAACAAAACCAAAACAAAGAACTTCAAGCACCGTCGCCAGTGGTCATACACCGTCGCCAGTTCTCAAAGATTGTGCTCTGGATTAAAAAACTATCACACAGGATTTATGAGCTGATTGTATATTGTTATGAGCAAAAAAATTAGGACTAGAATTGTAGGACTTTACCCCGAAGGGAGCCCTTCCAGAAATTCTCGAGGGCACTAGGCAAACCCAGGCCCAGGAGGGGGTTTGGAAATAGTTTTCAACCAGCAATAGACGCGCCTCGGTTAGAACCTCATTAGCTGCGTCATTGCCCCAAGCGCAAAGATACATTACAACGAGACCCTAGCTCTCCTTTTATATGTCTTTTCTGTGGATATTCTTCAGTTTCCTCGATGTGGGGCCAAAAACAGACATTCTTACCAGGTTAGAACTATACTTCGGGGCACATCAGCGCGCACATTCACACCTCTTAAACATGAAGCAACACGATGTGAATGAAGGCGGATAAATATGAAAACTTGAATTACATGTAATGGAACAGTATGATCGTGAAACAAGCGCTTTTACAATGAAGTTACTATACTGAATTCTTCGTCTAAGAAAGAGAAGAGTATAACCATTGATTTGATCACTTGCAAGCTAAAAATCGTTTTTCTTCTCTTTTCTGGACCATGTTGAAGATTCGTTCTTCCATTACCAAACAAACAAACACAGATATTATTTGATATACAAACCAAACTACAAAGAACATGATATGCACTGTTGCTCTAGGCTGAAAGTTGATCATTGTTGTCGGTAGTCAGTAAACTACCTTCCTCGCCCATAGACCAGTCATGGAACTTGTAGACATACATCCCACCTACCTCGTCATGAAGAAAGATCATCAATGCAGCAAAGGGAAGGTGCTTCTCCAAGCTCCACAAGAAGGCGCCATGAGAATATAAATATGCAGTCTGTCCCACATCAAAAATATAATGTAAGTGAGAACCTTCCTTGTCTATAAAGGGAAGACTCCTCCTTTAGATATAGGGATCTAAGAAAGACTAGAGATCTAGAACTCAACCCCGCGTGATATGAGGAAGAGGAATAAGACTCCACCCGCGAGATAGAGATCAACTATACTCTACCGCGCGGGACGGATAATCCCTCCCCCACTTGTCAGCTCGCCACCTCGCGGGATAGATCCTTCCCCATTACTCCAACCCGCGCGGGATGGTCTCTCTTGTACCCCACGCGGGATGGCAACTCAAACTAATAATTTTACTCCATCCCGCGGATAAGCCCTACCGCGCGGGATAGGTAGCCCGCCCCTCCCCCATTTGTAAACCTCCAACCTGCGCCGGACTGTTCCACTTGTAACCCGCGCGGGATGGAACTCTTGTAACAACCAAAGGCCTATTGGCCATGATAGTAGAATCTTAAGTGGACGTAGCTGTGCCCTATGATGGCACGGTGAACCACTATAAATATTGTTCTTGTTCCATCAGAAATGTTCCACCATGCTTCTGCGGACCCTACGAGTTCTTGCAGAAACAATCATGGTGTTACCAATTTGAGTCATCTTTTGTTAATGTCTTCCACATAACTATCTACGACAACCCAACAATGATTGCAATCACTTAACAACATCCTCGCTTCCAAAGATGACAAAATGTATGCCCTACATCGATTCACACCAATTAGAACTAAGAACAAGTCAGAAACACAGGAGAACTCTTCATCTGACCAACTATTTGTAGAGAAAAGAGGAAATTTTTCAAATGGTGCTCCAAGTTAAACTCATTCATTATTTTGACATTTCAATTTTGAAAACTATAATAATGGTATCTCAACACTTAAACTCAATCTAACATTAGTTCCTTCCGTGATTGACACCGTTAAGTTGGACTTTATCCATAGGTAAAATTGTTTTTCCATGTTTTCCCTCCCCAAACATTTCCCTCCCCAAATATTTCCCTCCAATAATAATGTCTTTTTTCTCATAAGTATCAGAATTTATGGTGAACCATGTATTGGCTGCATAAAAAAATTAGAGACATTTAGAAATTATAATACATCATTGGTCATTAATATCCATAATTAAAAGTAGTTTTTGCAACCCACCGGTGAGAGAAAGAATCAACATTGATTAAAATGAATTTTGTATCAAGTACAGAAGTTCATGAAACATATATATACTTAACAGAACAATCAAAGATAACTAGGTAATAGGACTTACATTCATAGTTGATATATTCAGGTCGAGAAATTCTAATTTAACTGATAAGGTTTGTGAATGGAAAACATGAAGAGACAATTTTGCCTATGGACAAAGTCCAATTTATCGATGTCAATCTCGGAAGGAACTAATATTGGGTTTAAGTGTTGAGATATCATTATCATAGTTTTTAGGATTGAGATATCAAAATAATGAATAGACTTAACTTGAGACACCATTAAAAAAATTTCATCTAGAGAAAAATATCCATATATGCAACCAAAGAGGAGCACGAACAGTTGATTCACATTACCACAGCTGAAGCAATGCAGTCTTCAAGTAATTGTTCGCTTGAAGAGATGATGTGCAGTTTTTCAAAAGAACATCCATTCTTTTTCCAAACACCAAGTGCAAGTATTAAATCCGAAAGGAAACCCTGGACTTTACCGCATCAGTTGCTCCATATTGGGGTGTCTAAAAGATCTTGATGACCGTCAGAATTGAGGACGAACAGGATGTAAATTTTGACGGGCTAGAACAGTTGGTTTTCTGCCTATTCAACACATGTACAGATGGTTTCCTAACATAAGGCAATTCACTTTCTAATTGCAGAAACTAATTGTGATGAAAAGAAACGCATGACTATAAACAACAATGAAATAACTGGAGCATCAGAGGAAGTACCGAAGTAGACACCACAACGCCCTGACCAACCATGCAGAGGAAATAACTAGTACAACAATAACATTTATCACTAGCAAGAGCCACAACTCCCAACAGTATTTTAATACTATTTTACACCGTTTCATACTTCCTTGACTGATAACAAAGTTCAACATTATTCTAATAACAGTGAGTCGAGATACACAATCCCTACAGGATCACAATCCCTGCAAAGCCGGAGATGTGCTTAGTAACAGACTTCATGTCGAAGGTGAGGTATATCTAGGACTGGCAGATCTTGACATAAATCTAGAACTTGCACTCACACTCGAACTTCGACTCCTAGAGCAGCTCCTGGAGTATTTTCGCAGGGCTGAACCCTTGTGGGACTTTGAGCCCCTGTATCTAGGAGAAGCACTCCGAGAGTAACTCCTCCTTGAGCTTCTCCTCCTTGGTTCAGGAGATACACTAGGTGAGTAACTTCTCCGAGAAACCCTCCTAGGCCTTGAAGAGACACTACATGAGTAGCTCCTCCTTGAGCGCCTCCCGTACCAGGGCGAGACACTACGTGAGACATTGCGATAGCGTCGCCTCCTTCCATAGTAAGAGTCATCTGGTGAGTAATCCCTGCTATAAGGAGAGTAGAATCGCTCACGGTTTCTCACTGGTGACCTGCTGTACGGAGAACATGAGCGAGAGTAAGACCAGCGCCTCCTATAGTCAGGAGAGTAAGACCTGCGCCTCCTATAGTCAGGAGAGTAAGACCTGCGCCTCCTATAGCCAGGAGAGTAAGATCTCTGCCTCCTGTATGGAGGAGAGAGTGATCTGCTCCTACTTCGGTCAGATGAGTGACCGGGCGATCGACTGTAGCTCCTTCTGTAAGGAGAGTAGGAAGGAGACCTGCGAGGTGGGGAGTAGCTAGGGGTTCGCCGGCGCCCTACAAAGAAAACAAACAACTCGGTAAAAGAGACACCGGAGAAGTATAAGTGACATATCAAGTATGAGCAGATAAAAAAAAAGGCTTACCACAAATTGTTCGCAGACCAAGGTACCTTCCTGGAGTGGGTGTTCGCCCTCTCCGCCTTCTAGCCTGTAAAAGACCGAAACAAAGAACGAGATCGTTGAGTACCAAACCAACCAACAGCAAAATAGGAGTATCTACTACGAATTATTATATGCCAAGGCAATGGAAACAGAACATATATATCAAGAATATGTTTAACTTTTCCGAAAGAGAGAAATGCAGGGCATACAACCCTAGTGATCTGATACTTGGTGAGTTTGATTGGTTTGTTAAGTTGTGGTTTGGAATTTGGTGAAGAGCTGCTGCACACAGCTAACCCGCTGCCAGAAACACTTCAAGTGGAAAGAAGCAACAAACTTTCAATCTCAAGTAACCAATAGCAAACAATTAAAACTCCCACTATAATGTAGAATAGAGTACAAACTAAATAAAAAATTTGAACCAAACGGACGAACTAGCAATAATCACAGGAAAAAGGGAACAAACATTACCTTCTCCACTGTAATCACACGACCTTCAAGAACAGAGTGATCTAAATATTTGATACATCGGTCAGCCACATCAACATTTTCCATGGTAACAAACCCAAATCCACGAGATTCTCTTGTCCATGGATCAACTACAAGATGGACATCAATCACCTAAAACACCCAAATCAGCAAAATCAAAATCATTGAGTAAATATCAAACACTATTAGAAGATGATAAAAATACAAATCAAGAGAGAAAAGGGCAGTCCAACACATACTTTTCCCTCCGACGCAAAATGCTTCTCAAGTTCTCTCCTCGTGATCCGAGGTGATAATCCAGTCACATACAGATTGTTCCCAGCATTCTCCACAGATGGGCTCCTTCAAATCAAATCAGAAACGCATAAGCTTCCAAAACAAAACACATGAAGATCACACTAAAAACACAAATAATGTAAACAATTCAACAGAAAGTGAAAAACAGCTGGGATAAAGGCACGAACCTTGATCTGGACATGGACCTCGAGACGGACCGCGAAATGGACCTGTATCGCTTGGGCGAAGGAGAGGGAGAGTACCTTAAACTTCTGGAGTACGACATCTGTAGCCAAAGAACAACAACAAGGATTATACTCCAATTTCAGGAGAAAAAGAAAAAACTCATTTCGAGCTTTTACAAAATCAAAAGTTCATATCTCCCACTGAAATTATGCAAAAAACGAAGACATTAACAGCTAACCTATTCTTTTTCAAGACTAATCTTTAGAGGAGAAAAGAGAATAAAGCTGACGAAATCACCAGTCTCCCTAATTTCAAATCCTAAGATTCCTAAATTTCCATATACAAATATTGAAATATATAGCAAAAAAAAATGGAGAAATCAAATATGAAGAAGGAGAAGAGGAACAAACCGTAGAGATTGATGGCAGAAACAATACTTGCTCACTGAAATTGAAAATATCGATCTCTCTCGGATGATGGTTTGGGGATTAGAACTCGAAATTGTTCATAGGGAGAGCTTTATATAGGGATGAAGTCAGGTGAAGCTTCTGGAGAGAGTCGGACGCGATACCACACTTAAATCTTGTTTAATGTTTCGTGGCCCGTGCTTTGCGTCAATCTAGTGTGTACCACCAAAATTTAGACACGTGGTACACCCAAGCTGATTTTGGTAAAACTCTTTTGTTTTAATTAATTTTTTTTTTTAGTTCTATCGAGTGAAAAACCTTTTCTTTTTAATTAACTTTTTTTTTTCATAATCAAAACTTTCTTATGTTACCGACTACAATTGAGACGGACCTTGCTAGATTCGAAGATACTTGATTCAAACCTCAACTTGTGAAAGACATCTCTTACGGATAGGTTATACCTAAATTACTACGATCATGAAGAATAGTTCACCCAGTTACTATTTGTATATATCAAAAAGCAAAGAGAGTCTTATCCTCTTTTGTTTTCTTTTATGAACCGTATGGAACTATTTGAAATCATTTGAAATATATGCAAAACCATTTCATAAGCAATTGACTTATTTCATTATATGCAAATGACTTTTGGAGTTCTCTCATACATAAAAAGATAGGATCATAGGCGAAGTGGTTAAGTGATGTATAGGATGAAAAAAACACAAAGTCAAATTGAAAAACTTGTGTAAAAATTGGACTCCTAGTTGTTTGGCTACATAAATTTTCCTAAAATTCTTATTGATAGTATCAACAACAAAATTAATGTGATACTCCTTATGGGGTTTGGTTCAGTTGGTAGCAGACTGTTCCTGTAAGTTGAGCGAACGCTACAGCGATACTCCTGGTAGTAAGGAGGTCACTGGTTCGATCATCTGCTTGTGAAAAACATTCCATAGGGAGAGGTCTTACCCGCGTGCTCTCGGCCCCGGAGTGGTAGTCTCACCCGACCACCATTTTTTCTTACCAAAAAAAAAAAAGCAAAATTAATGTGCCTTGGAATATTTTGGTTAGTCATTTTATTTTAATTAGTTTTACTCACATACAAAGAGAGGGAAACCATGTTGCGGACACTTGAGCTAGTCTTGACCACCCATGTCGGAACTGTTGGTTAGATTGATACATTACCTAATATTTGCTCAACATGTCTGTTTTTGACATTTTTTTTTAATATGTTTTAAATGTCCATCGTTGTAATTTCCTTCTTTCATCGGAAAAACATTTTGCAAAAAAAAAAAAATATATCACAAAGGCAAGAGGCGCGACTGGGTTGAAGTGTTGAAGACATGACAAACTTTAAACCCTCGTGATTTCAAATTCCTCCGACTGCCCTTCTCGCCTTCTAGGCTTCTACACAATCCCGGCCGATAAATGAGTGACATTAAAGCCAACCCGAACAAAACCCGACCCGATAGAATCAAATACCCCGCTCCGAATCCAAAATGCCACTTAAAACCCCTCAGAACACTCAAACAGAAGTAAATGGATCCGATAGAAGCCGCGAAGGAGCTCTCATTCCGGGTCGGCTTCTCCGGCCACAGCGGCCACCTCAGGCTCGAGCCTCTCTTCACCGCCGAGCGCTCCGACCCCGTCAAGTCTCTCCCCGATTTCGTTCTGGTCAGTTTCCTCCTTCTACCTATTCGAATTGCCTTAAATTCTCGTTCTTTCAGTTTCTTCAATCCCTAGGGTTTGGCTTTATGTATCGAGCTTCTAGTACAAGCACTTTTAGTACAAATTGATTATCGAAATTTGCTTCTGAACCGAAAAGTTGGTGGAGTTTAGTGACAAATTCATGATCTCAGTGTTACTGATATGCGTTTAATTGTGTATCAGCCGCCTGCATTTGTTAGGGAGACGCCGGAGTCGATAAAAGAGTATATAGAGGAGACATATTTGTTGCCGAGATTGGATTCTGATGTATTTGCACCGGAAAAGGCTGGGAGGCAGTGGGATTTCGACTGGTTTGACAAGGCAAATGTGCCGTTGGAGCCATCGTTGCCGCAGTCTGTTCTTGTTCCTACATGGGAGTTACCATTTAGGTGCCAGAAGAATGGATCGGAAGGAGGAATATGGGAACCTAAATCTGTGCAGGTATGCGGCTCACTCGGTGTTTGTGTTTACATTAATAATATTGCTTAGCAGAGTATGGGAAGTCAGAATCATAATGCATTGTTTGTTGTCTTTGAGTTTATTGAGTCTAAATCACCTGAAATGAGAAGCAGTTGAGGTTGAGCCATTCCCTCTTGAGGAAGGGTGGAGAGGTTTTAATTTGGTCCACATTAGTTGACACAAACTAACAACTTTGGAGCCACATTTTCGCGTTGCTTTTCCAGTTGTTCTAGCCTGAGCAATATGTTTGCCCAGCATTTCCTTATATTTCATAAGGTCACTGTCGTAGTAATGACGGTACTGTAGTAATGTAGTGTCACAATTGTTTGCTTGGTTTTCGACATGTGGACCAGAGTTTTCTTATTATATTTCCTTAGGTTGATGAAACAGAACTTACTGTAGAAGCACAAGAGTCTGGTTCATTGCCACGCTTGGCCGGACCAGCCAAGGATTTTGTACGGGGAAGCATCAGCAACCGCCCTTTTTGTCCAGGAGGCTTGGATGATTCCCAATCTCTAGAAAGATCTCTTCCCGAAGGTGCTTCTAATGGCGAATGGGTATGCCAACTTCTTATTGGTGGCCCTGCGCAGGCTGTTCCTCCAAGTTTTAAGCAAGGATTGGACCTTGGTCCTCTCAAGGTTAGTTTAGTTGTGATCTTGATTGAAAGTTGTAAATTTGAACATATCATAGTGACAGAAGAGCTCTTGTGTTAGGCATATCCAGTCTCATGGAATGTATACAATGATCAAAGTTTAGTCAAGAGCACATCAGATGAAAAGCTGGTCAGTTTTGTTTCCACATTCTTTCTTTCCATTTTCAAATATTTTGAACCTGTTACAATTTTAACTAGACTCAGCATTTCTGAATCAATTTTAGAAGTTCTCGTGTGTAGTTACCTATTTTAGCCAGTTATCTTGTTATCGATTTGCCTACATATAGCCTTCCATGTATTACTCTCTTACATCTTGGAGTTTTTATCTGGAATTAGTAGCTAGTCAAGAAGTGAATGAGCAAAGTGTTTGGTTACATATATATACATACATGTATGTTATATATATATATATATATAGATATTATATATAGGCATGTGTGGCTTGGTATGTGAGTGAAGTCTTTTCTCAATTATAACGATCACTCGCTGACAAAGGTTTTCTCAATGTATTTCTAGGGTATGCAGAGTGAGTTGTCTGTACAGTTTGATGACTTGTTCAAAAAGGCTTGGGATGAGGATGTTGTTGAATTTGAAGGAGACGGTATGTGCAGTATGCAAATTTGATACATTTCAACAGCATATACCTGATTATAATGTTATGATGGATATAAATATATTCATGGAGGCCAATGCTTGGGCATTGGAATCTGAGCAGACGCCGAATTAGATATTACTTCATTCAAATATATTATGGCTGGCTTGGCTCTTCTAGATTTTCATTGCTTGAATTGTGTTCTTGACTTATTTTGCAACTATTAGACCAAGTTAGGCAAGTCGCTTCTAAATTTAAGTAGACGAGCAGACTTATGCAGAATTGTCAGACATTCCAGGATCCTGTATTGACTCTGGATGTCTGCTTCTGGTGTTCTGTAATCAGTTGTGCACTGATAAGTTTTCTCACCGCCTCCTTCTCCCATCATTCATCTTCAAGAACAATTGTGGATTTTAGCTGACATCACAGTTAACAATAAACAAGAGTGATCTTGTGGCAAAATTTATGCATAATAGGAATAATAACCGTGTGTTATTATACATATATGAGTATGTTTTTTTTTGTGTGGTTGACACATATGCTGTTAATTATTCAACATTACCTTTGAACCATGGACCAAATGCTGCAAGTATATGGTCTGTTAGTTTTGTTTTGATCATTTTAATATTTAGTTTTCGTTTGTTTTAATGAGGATGTTATTCACAAAGGTCAATTGTCAGGATCAGAATCTGTTGAGTCAGAGTATGAAGTAAATGTGGTTGATGTTGATATTACCAGCAATCCTTCCGAGCCTGAACTATCTGTTTTGGATGAGATCTTGTCTGTTGAGGAAGGAGACTCAAAGTCAAGATTCCTTGGAACTGGTGGTGAACAGAGCCCGGAGGTAAGAGTTAGTGATGTGTAGTTTAAGTAAACTTTCTCATATATGAACTTAGCAGGTCTCTTTCTCTGCATTACATGTATGTTTATTTTTGTAAGCTATTGACCATTGACAGGCCTGGGCTATTAGTGGACGTACTGAATGGATTTCTGAGAATTTTAATGATCTTGTTCCTGATATGGCACTTGATTTTCCTTTCGAATTGGATACATTCCAAAAGGAGGTATTGCTTGAATCCATCTTTCTGTATGTTTTCTATAGAGATTGATTGGTATCGTTTTTTCTTTTTGTGGGATATATAAAAATTGATAGATTGATTTTTGATAGGTCCAAACAGTAGAGTTGGATCTTTACAGTATCATTTGTTCTAAAAGAAACCCTGAAATATATTCTTAATATATAATTCTCAAAAAAAATAAGAGTGCTAAAATATAGTTCAGTCTCTAGCTGACAACAATCTGTGGTCAACTCAATCAACCTCTCTAGGAAATCTGCAACATCACCCAATTAAAAATATGTGTGTCTAATCACTCTAATGTACTAATTTATGTGTATAAAAGACCTGTTAAGCCTCAAGTTTCCCATCAAAACAACTAATTGGTAGGTAGGAATATGACAAAATCACAAGGTAAAACAAATATGAACCAACTTCGTGCTTAGAACTTTAATGTCAAAATATCTAAACTTTTTAGCACTCTTGAGAAGGTTAAAGATTGAAGAATAGTTTGATTTTCAAATTAGTCATATAAACTTTCACCATGCTCACTTCTTAAAGCATCTTTATCTCTAATGCTTTAAGGATCTGGATGTAATGAGTGTGAAACTTCTTATGTTTAGATCGTTAGTAGAATGTTCATATTGTATATTGCGGGATTTTCAAGAAAACAGAGCATGTATATTTTGTTCCTTTTGTTTTGCTGTGATAGAGTAGATATTATCAATCTGAGATTTATTTCTGCTTAGATAACCCTTGGTTACCGTTGTTCAGGCAATTTATTATCTTGAAAAGGGGGAGTCTGTATTTGTAGCTGCTCACACATCAGCTGGAAAGACAGTTGTTGCAGAATATGCATTTGCTTTGGCATCCAAAGTATATCCTGAATTCTTTTACTAGTGAATACTTTTTATTGCAGTTAAATGATTGTTGTTTAATATTCTTCCATATTCTAATACCGTGCAGCATTGCACTAGAGCTGTGTATACAGCTCCTATCAAAACCATCAGCAACCAAAAATATAGGGACTTCTGTGGAAAATTCGATGTCGGACTTCTCACTGGTGATGTTAGCTTGAGGCCCGAGGCTTCTTGTCTCATTATGACCACTGAAATATTAAGATCAATGCTTTATAGGGGTGCTGACATCATACGTGATATTGAATGGGTAATTGGAATTGTTTCTATGATATATCATGATTAGTGTTTTTCCTCCTTTCTATGGATAGTTCTCAATACTTTAATTGCTGAAATATTCTTGCTATCTTTCTGCATGTGCATGCGGAGACAGGTTATCTTTGATGAGGTTCATTATGTCAATGATGTCGAAAGAGGTGTTGTCTGGGAAGAAGTTATTATAATGCTCCCAAGACACATCAACATTGTCCTCCTTTCAGCTACGGTATGCACTCTTCCGTGATATTATTTAGCACCATAAAAAATGTGATGCAAATATGAAATTTAACAATCAGTTGTTAGAATCAATAGGTCATCAAACAATTGAATATTATTTAATTAAAAAACTTGTTGATGGGAGCATTATAATTGTTGATTGAATTATATCTATCAAAAGGTTATAGATCAGTGTTTTAAATGTTGACTAGTATAGGTTTCATTTGATATAGATATTTAAATGATAAATGAGTTTCTCGAAAATTATCATTTGCTAGTATTAGATATTAGAGCATCTTTAGTTTGCCGGCGAGATCGACCTTGTCTGAAGTTTTGGGTGGAGATTGCTGTCTAAACCTTCAAATCGATCTCGCCGGCAAGAGAAAGTGATTGGAGATGCTGCTGGGATGCCACTGGTGTCCGCTTGGGTGGAGGAGCGCCGGATGGAGAACGGAGGGACGTCTGCACTTTAACATAGTTGCGGACGTCCGTATATATATATATACAGGCCCGATTAGAGGCGCACGTCCGCACCGGGCTTAAAGTGCAGACGTCCCTCCGTTCTCCACCTTCCCGACAACACGCCTTTATCCCAGAAGACTCCAGCAGCGCCCCCGACCACTTTCCCTCACCGGCGAGTCCGTTCTTTTCTAGTTTTCCGGCGAGATCACCCAAAACTTCAAACAAAGTCGATCTCGCCGGAAACTGGAATTCGGCGAACTTGCCGGGGAGGGAAAGTGGTCGGGGACGCTGGGGTGGAGGCACGCCGTCATCGGTGCCGGAGGGTGGAGAATGGAGGGACGTCCGCACTTTAAGGGCCGTGCCGACGTCCGCTCTCGAACGGCTCCGTATGTATATATATATATATATATGTATATATATATAGAGGCCGGATGTGGAGCAGATGTCCGCACATGGCTTAAAGTGCGGACGTTCGTCCGTTCTCCACCCTCAGGCACCGGCGCCGGTGCGCCTCCACCCCACAAGACTCCAGCAGCGTCCCCGACCACTTTCCCTTCCCGACGAGTCTGTTCTTTTCCAGTTTTCCGGTGAGATCACCCAGAATTTCAAACAAAGTCAATCTCGCCGGAAAACTAGAAAAAAACGGACTCGCCGGAGAGGGAAAGTGGTCGGGGACGCTGCTGGAGTCTTGTGGGGTGGAGGCGCGCCGTCGCCGGCGCCTGAGGGGGGAGAATGGACTGACGTCCGCACTTTAAGCCGAGTGCGGATGTCCGCTTCACATCCTTTTCGTATATATATATATATATATATATATATATGCACTTCAATGCAGCTATATAATATTGTAAAGCTGTGCATGGCCTCTTCTTAAGATTTTTTATATCCTCGGAAATCTATATTCTGAACTATCCACATCTTGATTTCATGTTTACTTATTCGTTTCTGTTATATTACTTCTTCAGGTTTATTAGTTCTGTTGCTGAAAGAAAAATAATAATAATGTGCAGAAGACTTAGAATTTGTTAGAGTAAACTCTTTCTTAAATCTGACCTTCATAGTGGTGATCCTGGTTCAGATCTGAAGTTGAAAGACATGCATCTTGTGGAAACATACTCCAAGAAGACTAACTTATTGCAGAAGATGGCAAAGAATAAGTGCCATGGATGTATTAAATTGGAGGAACACATCAACTTAGCAAGAGAGATAAAAAGACACAGCGAGGAAGTTAATGCTCTTAAGTATCAAATGTCAGACGAAGCACTTCAACAGATGCCAGATTTTCAAGGACGGGTACATTTTCATGATTCACATATTTCTTTCTTTGTTGCTTTGGCTTGTATAGAATGTCTCTACACTTGTATGGGGTCCCACTGATATTTATTTTTTTAATTTCAGATAGATGTTCTGAAGGAAATCGGATGTATAGATGCTGACCTTGTTCAAATAAAAGGCCGTGTTGCATGTGAAATGAATTCTGGGGAGGAGTTGATATGCACGGAGTGTTTGTTTGAGAACCAACTAGATGACCTGGAACCAGAACAAGCAGTGGCATTAATGTCATCTTTTGTTTTTCAGCAGAAGAATACTTCTGAACCTTCGCTTACTCCTAAACTGTCTATGGCGAAAGAGAGGTCATTCTCCATCTTTTGCATATTAATTTTTCATCTGTGCTATAAGACTTCCAGGCTCAGATCTTGAATACAAGATATATGCATAGTATTTAGGCAGTATTACTGTATGCTTGCATTTAGAAGCTACATTTGCCATTAGATTTACCCATGTTTATTAAGTGCTGCCTTTGATCTTAGCATTGCAATGAATAAGGTGTTTATGAAGATCTGACTTCAGTATTCAAAATCAAAATGTTACTGACATACATGGCATATTTGTTATTAAAATGATCTGTTCTGCATTATCCTACTTCATTTTAAACTCATACCAAACTGTTTTATAAAAATAAAATAAAAAATGACAGTAAAAAAATAAGACTGATGTAGTGACCCTTAGAAACTGATTCGATGTGTGTTCTTTTCAGACTGTACAACACGGCAATAACACTAGGCGAGCTTCAAGCTTACTTCAAACTTCCAATAAATCCGGAGGAGTACGCTAGAGAGAATCTCAAGTTTGGTCTTGTTGAAGTTGTTTATGAGTGGGCAAAGGTTTTGACCGTTTGACCTTAGAATTTTATCAACGATTCCTTTGATTTGTCTGGAGCAGTCTATCTTACATGTCCTTATTATCTACAGGGCACACCATTTGCAGATATTTGTGAACTTACCGATGTTCCTGAAGGTATGATAGTACGCACCATTGTTAGATTTGATGAGACATGTCGTGAATTTAAAAATGCTGCATCTATTATGGGTAATTCTACTCTATACAAGAAGATGGAGACAGCTTCAAATGCAATAAAACGTGACATTGTTTTTGCAGCTAGCTTGTATATCACAGGAGTATAACTGCTTCACTTGAAGGTACAACTCTCCAGTTCGTCCTTGTAAGTACCAAATAGAAGGATCTGGAAATGAGCCATACCTTGTTGTAGATTAGTGATTCCTACCCTTATGTTAAAAATTTTCGCATAGCAAATGTAGATTTTGTAAGATATGGCAGGAAAATTTTGCCATTTTAGTTGAGATTCAAGAAACTGTTCAGCTGCAAACAAGCTGACAGTTTTAATCTGCCTCGAGTCTTGACGTGCATTTATGGTTCAAATGCATTATTCTGCAATTTTCTCATCATTGTTCTGTTCTCCTGGTAGTTATTATTTAGCCATTTAGGTTGTACACCAAGCAATGTTCTCTTGGTGAATCAACTCCAGCACTGATTTGTCGTGGCAGGTTTTTGACGTAATTTTACCATAATTACAACTCATATGAGAGAATCAAGGGAAAAATAGTAGTGGATCTGAAGTAACTTTTGATATGGAATATATTCAGCAGCTCTTTTTCTTCGGACAAACTCAGAAGCTCTTGATTGTTTCATAAAAACGAAGATTCAAACCTCCTTTTGTAACTGGAAGAAGCGTACAAAGCTCTATTTATTACATACTCATCAACTCAAGGCTCACAGGTGATTAAACATAAACTTATTGGCCACATCAATGGGTGTACAAACTACAAAGTCACAAATGCAGAGAGAGAGAGAGTTATGCGCCCTTAGCATTTCGCTCAAAATAGGTAATGGGGATCCACATTCCACCCTAGTTGTCACTTCTGCCTGGCTTGCCTGAAGCGTAAGGTACCTAAAACAAGAAAGCAGTCACATAGGTTCAGTTCACATAACCGAAACGAGACTGATCTGCTTAATGGAAATGTGGGTGGTTAACTTACTGCATTAGCAGCATCTGGTACCCAGTCATTAGTTGCTGGGTTGCACTGGCTAGAGGCATGAATGCTGGTGTCGGAATCGGGTTCAAGGCGGTAACCTCTGTCACTAGGGTTTTTCACCTTGATAAACCCTGTCCCTGTCGTGTGGTGTTGCTTGTCAATGCCGTTCAGATCCTTGTAGTAATCTGTCTCCACAAACTCCTCACTCACCTCACTTCCGTTCACAACCAATTTCTGCTTCAAAAACTCAAAATGAAAAGCAAATAAAATTATGTTAATTGCCAAAGTCAAATTTTTGTTTTCTTTTTTCTTAATTTAATTTTGGAACAGATTATGTACGTGAGGAATGAAAGAAAACCAAACCTGTGAATCATTCTCGAGTCGTTGGAACTCAGCGAGTTCAGGAATGGATTCTTGTTTAGAGATAACATCGACATATTGAGATTCATATTCGCTGCGTTGAGGCTTCAAGTGACGCTTAGGCGTTACTCCATCGAAGTATTCTCTTGTCTCGGACTCGATCTTTGCCTCTTCTTCTCTTGACAAATGAATGTCACTCCTGTTAGGCCTGCCACGACACTCCATTGTTTTCTCTTCTGTAAAGTTTCTCCTGGTCACTCCTTTGTTTCTATTCCCACAAAATTTTGGGGTTTATATGATAAATGGATACAAATGGTGGTTTAGTAGTAGGCAGATATTTGTTGCTTGCATTATTGTCTTGAGGACTTGGTGTGGCAGGAATTTTGTGATCCAGAAAGTCAGATAGCATCCAACTTTCTCAAGAGAAAATATCCAAGTGACTCTGATCTTATCCATTTAGTCTCTCCTATATGGCAGTTGTTAGGTGGCAAATTCAAGTGTGGTATTTCATTTTTCTCTTCTGTAGCTTTCAAATTTAAGGTCCCTTATTCCAGTTGTCCATCAATTGAGGTGATTTTTTTTTTTTTAAAAGAAAGCAGTAAATTGGTGCACAATTGTCATTGTCAACACGAGTTGAGATATATGACAAAAGAAAGAAAAAAAAGAAAAAAAAAACAAGGGTCAAATAATGTAGAATTCGAGTGAGCGTTAAGAATTAAAAGTCTTACATATCAATATCAAACTTGGTTACATGTAAAGTTTTACTTGAAAACTTGTTTAATAACGTATCTTGTAGATATTTATCTTCAAATTGAGAATCTAAGAGTTAAAATTTAATATCATGAAACATATTTTAAAAATTTTTTTAGTCTTGCTTTAATAAATACGAGAGATGGGACTGTTGGCTCAAAAATCGTCTCAGCCACGTGTCAATGGGCCGAGGGCTTCTTTGGGCTACACGTGTCCTCCTGGCTTGGTGACGTGTGCGATGGCGTGCCAACTCGCGGCCGAGGGGCCATGCGAGGTTTTGTTCTGATATGTATGTAGATGCGCTCCCCTGACTTCTGATCAGTCGACTGTGGACCGAGGAAGGATCGATCTCGGCCGCAGGGTTCTCTCTGCCTTGGATGCAAGGACTTTAACACGGATCGGCTTACCAGCCGATCTTGGTGCTGTGTGACTAGGTGAATGTTGTGATGGTGCAAGTGATGTGAATGCAGGAATATAAAGTGCAACAAATAAAGTGCAGAAATATTAAAGAAAAGGTAAAGAACACGAATGTAAATTGCAGGAAAGATAAATTGCTCGAATGTAAAGAACGATAATGTAGATTGCAGAAAAGATAAACGACAATGCAAGAAAGATAAGTACCGGTAAAGTAAAACGATAAGGTAAACACGGAAGAATTGATAATTGTGATGCTGAGAAGCAATTGTATTGAGATAAAAATGTGTAATCGCGTAGAGCGTTTGGTCGAGGACCTCTAACAAAGAATCCTAAGGTCCTTTTTATAGTGAAGTAAAATAAAGAGTACGTAATCCTAGCTTTAAACACAGGGATGAATTACAGGTAAATCATGGATTAAATTGTAATAAAGCTCATTCACTCTGATTGCCACCATTTTGGTAACTGTGGTGATGCCTCCCTTGAAGGCGCCATCTTTGACCGTAATTTAGCTTGTAAATATCAATCAGTCGACCTTGTAAGGGTTTGACAGGATAACATTTATTCTCCTTTCTTGGCCGCTGCAACTCACGAATAGCCGCAACTAAATAAGGTGTATGTGGCTCAACATAAAGTGACCGCGGCTCAACATAAAGTGACCGCGGCTCAACATAAGGCGACCGCGGCTCAACATACGGCGACCGCGGCTCAACATACGGTGACCGCGGCTCAACATAAGATGACCGCGGCTCAACATACGGTGACCGCGGCTCAACATACGGTGACCGCGGCTCAACATAGGGCGACCGCGGCTCAACATAAAGTCTCTGCGGCTCAAAACACTAATAGCCGCGGTCATCATCTATGTTAATAACCGGATAAGTCGCGATATTTACTCATTAATGACCGCGGTCACTAATGGACCCGTCCATTTGGTCTGCCACGTGGTTCGTGCCAAATATAGGTTCAAACAGAGCCCCCTAGTTCCTTATGCTTCGGCAAAGACGCCGAATGGTTAAGGAATTGGAAGTATGTCTATAAAAATTATTTGGCACATAACACACCCCTTATTTTCGTCGAGTTGAGTAGAGCTCATGAGTCATAGTACTCAACACAAATCTTGGTGGCCACAACGCTTATTAAATCATAGCTGCGAATCGATTTTTAAAGCAAGACTGCCATTTAACCATCCCTGATAACATCATGGCTGCCATTTGAGTGGTGAAGGTCTTGCTCTCACGTGAAGGGCATCACCACCACAGTCCTACATTAGCTTGGAATCAAACTGAATTTAAATATTTAAAACATAGACTCCTTTTCCTTTCTTGGTCGCTGCAACCCTTGAACAGCCGCGGCTCAATAATAGCCGTGATCAATCGTCATGGCCGCGGTCATCTGTTACCGTAACTCGTGAATAGTCGCGGCTCAATAATAGACATGATTAATAGTCAGTAAAACCGCGTTGTTACGCTGCGGCTCAAGAGGATGAGTCCACGATGCTCACTTTTTCATGGTCGCGGTCATTGGTGGACCACGGTCATCGCCGTCACTTAGTCTGCTGCGTGGGTCTTGCCAAATATTGGTTCATATAGGGACACAAAATATAAGGTATCTAGTGTTAATAAGAAATGGACACAAATAAAAGTTTTCATTTCTCCGTCTGCATTCTCTTGTATTTTCTACTACAAGAAAAAGCAACTATATCATACTTCTCCAAATTGGTATAGGGATCTCCATTTATACTCTCCTTTTCCTTGATCTCCTGTGACTAATCCTACGATTCCTACCAGCATTTTTTTTGATATTGAGGTTTTGACAAAATTAAAGTGTAAATCATTCTTCATGACTCGATTACCATTTTATTTAATTAATTATGGAAAATCATTTTCTAGATAATAGTGATGGGCTTTCCAGCCCAGCATCTCAACTCTTTGACTCTCATTCTTGTTCAGTTATCAGTTCAGCTAGCTCAGCAGTCAGCACCGTCCCAGTAACTCTAATCCGACGACATATTAACCAGGTAAAGACATTAACTTTGCTTCCAATACTAAAAAATGCCAATTATGATACTGTTTCTGCATTCGTTTCAACCTAGATTAATGTTGGGCGACAAGTTTCATTTGTTTGATTTATCAATTAAGCTCTTCTGAGGTTAGTGTTTGATTCCGGGTTTCGGGTCTCCTGTGAATATTTGTTCTGTTTTTTTCATAGAAATGGTCAAATGGCATTGTACCCACAACTTATCTTCTTCATCTTCTTTGGTTTAGAAGAAGAACACCAGATATGTCAATCATTGAGCTTCATTTATTGTTTTTAGTTAATTATGTCGTTAGTTGCTGCTCGCTGATTACTTGTTGAAATGGGGTTACTTGGTTTTGGCTATCTTAAGCTGTCCTGGCATTCCCTTATCATGTGCATCCATTGTGGTCTTTGAGGGAATCTGAATCTGATTCATCTATCTGTTTGTGGATACTGTTGATTCAGAAGAGTAGAGGTCAAGGTGAGGAAGAAAGACGGAAATGGCGGCAAAGGTTTCGAATTTCTCGGATTTGGTTCAGAGGGTGGCTGCTTCTTGCTTGCTGCACCCACTTGGTGCCGGCCGGAATGGTGAATTTGCAGTGAATGGCGCCGGAGACGAGGATGATTTCAGTGAGCTTGAGTTGGATGACCCGGAAGAGGAAGTGAGAGAAGAAGAGGTGAATGGTGGTGGAGGAGGGATTAGGGTCCGGGAGGAGGGGTCGAGGAAGGAGGTTATGGAGATGGAGATGGCAATGTGGGAAGTGTTTGATGCAGTTTCAGCAATGAAGAAGGCCTACGCCGGCCTGCAGAAGGCACATAGCCCGTGGGACCCAGAGAAGATGAGGGCAGCTGATGTGGCAGTGGTGGGGGAGCTTAGGAAGCTTGGAGTGTTGAGGGAGAGGTTTAGGAGGAGATGTTCTAGCGGTGGATGTCGTAGAGGTGGAGGAGCGGTGGCAGGGGGTACGCTGAGGGAGGTGGTGGCTCCGTATGAGGCAATGGTTGAGGAGCTGAAGAAGGAGGTGAAGGCTAAGGAAGTGGAGGTTGATAGTCTAAAGGAAAAGCTGAGTAGTGTTGTTAATGGCTCCAATGGGAATAATGGCAAGGAGGGCAGATCTATCTCGAGGAGGAAGGTAGGTTGCAGTCAGCTTCAAGGTACTAAATAGTAAAACCCTGTCATAACTTTATGGTTGTATTGGGAAATTATAATTGCAGCTTTGTGATGGACTTGTGATTACAGTTGTAGCTGCTCCAGCACCAGATCTGTTTGTGGCAACAATGAGCCAAGTGAAAGAGGCATCAAAGTCCTTCACTTCATTGCTCCTCTCTCTCATGCGTGCTGCACATTGGGACATTTCCGCAGCTGTGCGTTCCATTGAAGCTGCCACTGTCACTGCCATTACCGCAACATCTATTAGCACATCCTCCCTTGTCACAACAATGCAGAATGGCAATGCCAAGTATGCTCTCCAGTCCTACATTTCCAGCAAAATGTTCCAAGGCTTTGATCATGAGACATTCTACATGGACGGTAGCCTCTCCTCGCTTCTCAATCCGGATCAGTACCGTCGAGATTGCTTCACTCAATACCGTGACATGAAGGCCATGGATCCGGCCGAGCTTCTTGGAATCTTGCCCACATGTCAGTTCGGCAAGTTCTGCTCAAACAAGTACTTGGCGATAGTCCATCCCAAGATGGAAGAGTCCTTGTTCGGAGACGTGGATCAGCAACGCCAGGTCTTAGATGGAAACCACCCCAGGAGTGAGTTTTACAGCCAGTTCTTAGGGATGGCTAAAGCAGTCTGGTTACTGCACTTACTGGCCTTCTCTCTTGACCCAACACCTAGTCAATTTGAAGCTACTAGAGGTGCAGAGTTTCATCCACACTACATGGAGAGTGTTGTCAAGTTTCCAGGTGTGCGGGTTCCTTCTAATCAGGTTGTCAGATTTCCTGTAAGTCCTGGGTTCAAGCTCGGAAATGGGTCTATTATCAAGGCCAGGGTTTACCTAGTTTCCAGGGATTAGAGCTTTTTAACATATAAGGAAACACAGTGTAGCCCTTATGTTGCTAGAATTTAGTCCTACACTCCTTCTCCAATAAATGTTCACCAGTGTAATATAAAATGAAAGACTGTTTCTCTTTTTTCTCTAGTTGCTATTACACAAACATAAATTCTGATTATCTGGGATCTTTGTAGTCATGCTCATGATACTCATTCTGCAATGTCATTTTGGATTTAATCACTGTTGATCCAACTATCCAATAATGAGAAACAAGTATCTCATATTGGGTCTGGATTTGGATTTTCAGCTCTCATATCAAGTGAAAGAGGCATCAAAGTCATTCACTTCATTCCACTTCACCAGGGGAAGGTCCTTCGGGTCAAGTTGTTGGGTTTCCCTTAAGTCCAGGGTTCAAGCTTGGCAGTGGGTCGATTATCAAGGCCAGAGTTTATCTTGTATCCAAGAATTAGACGTTATTATAATTTATCAATAAATGATATCCAAGTACTATATTTACTAAATGTTGTAGTCCTACTCTAATGTTGAGAAGTGTCATATATGCTATGCAATAATGTAATGTCTTTTTGCTAAAATAAAGTACTATGTTATGAAATACGGGTGGTGACGACGTTCACCGCAGCTCCAGTGTCAACCATGATCTTGTTGACTGTGATCCCCTCCACTTCAGCTAAAATGTACAATGGCCTCATATGAGTGGCCATATCTAGGGTTGGTGTGGAGAAAGTCAGATTTGGCATGCGTGTGACGCGGCTCGTGACTTCCACTGGTGGAGCGGTCCCGAGTTCTGCCAGAGCAGGACCCATCTCGTTGCTGCAAGGCGAGGACATGTCGTAGACATTATTGCTAGTGTCTGGAATATTTGCCGCGTTGCATGTTGTGTTTGGCGGGATAACATATTTGTCGGATATGAAAAACACCATGCCAACCTGAATTATCCTAAGCTCGCCTTCGAGCACAGTGAAAGCACTCTCCGCGGGGTTGACTTCCTTGTCTTCAGGCCATGCAGAAACTTCAAGCATGTTGCAAGTTAATGACTCCCCTTGCTCTTCTGCTTGCTCTTCACCTAAATCAATGCAAGGCTTGGAATGAGCCTCGTCATTTAACTCATTCTCCCGAAAACATTGGGCCATCAGCACCGCAAGGTTAATGCTGGCGATGCGTCAGTATCCATCTGCCGTGGTCGCCATTAGTCAATGGCTACTCCTCCTCAGTTATCTGATTGTCCTCGGTTAGAGGGACCTTGGAGCTGTCATTGTCCTTCAATGGCGGAAGAGCTGAGACTTGAGGCTCTTGTTTGGCCTTCGGCTCCGGGTGAGGTTGTGACCGGGGCCGATGTGGTCGTGGTGGTGATTTCCTCCTTGCCTCAAGTTCCCGGCGAAGTTGTTCCCGGGGCCGTGATGATCGAGGCGACTCGCGCCTTGTCTCAGGCTCTGAGGTGACGAACAATCTTCGCTTTATTGGGGGAGGTGGCTCCCTTTTTCTTTCAGCTCCTGACGACGACTGACGCCTTGGTGGAGGAACCGGGTCCCTATGTCGTTCAGCTTCTGGCGACAGCCTATGCCTTGTTGGAGGGAGCGGTTCCCTTCTTCAGTCAAGCTCCGGCGAAGGCCTGCGCCGAAAGGGTTGTGGATCCCTTTTCCTTTCCGGCTCTGGAGATGGTCTCTTCCTGGAAGGTTGTGCATCTTGTATTGGTGGTACAGTGAGGCGACAGAAGATATTCGCTTTTGGAGCAAGGTCATCTACTGCCTACGCACACACTCGTGGAGGCGTAACATGTGGCTTTTGGAGCAGAGCGCGCAAACCTTCGGCTTCTCTCCACATCCTCTTAGGTGCCCGCGTGAGTTGCGAGGGTCGAGTGAAGCCATCATCGACAGCTCGCAGGGCACGTAGGATGTTGCCATACATCTTCTAGAGCTCCAGCTCTTCGCAAGTTTTGGGACACATGGGTTGGAAGTTCTCCGCGGGGGACGGTGTATCGTCCCGCATGGTAGCTTTACCCTTATCTTTCCTTGAAGGATGATCGGGCTACAATCTGGTGGCTAACCGCCTTGCTGGTTCGTGGTTTCCATCTTGGTTCACCAGCACTGTATAGTCATTCGCCGGTCTCTTACGGTTTCGACCTGGCGGTTCATGCGGACCCACATTTGGAGATAGGTCCAACGTGATCGCGCACTGGCCAATGCAAGGCCAAGCAATGTCAGTCGTTGCGATCATGAAGTCGCCTTTGTCCTCGAAGTGAATGTACTTGAGGTCGAGCCAGTCTTGCACATTCTCACGAAGCTGGTAGCAATCGCGAGTTTTGTGTCCCCAACTATCATGGAACTTGCAGTGTATGCGACCTTCCTTATACTCGATGTAGGGTAAGGCTCTTGACACTGTGACTAGTCCATCATCAATAAGGTTGTCTAGAACCTCATGTGCGAGGTTGACGTTATAGGTGTACTAGCGGGATGGCCAAACTGTACCAACATTGTCCTCCTCACGGCCCATTTTAGATGCGTGGCGCGGATTGTCGTCCTCTGGATGGTCCGACAAGTCTAAGTTGACTCTCCGCAGGCCTGGTTTCGGCGCGCGACTGTGGCTATTCTCCTCCGGCTGGTTGTTTCAATTCACCTCGACCATGCCGACCACGGCGGGGAATGGGTCCACATCCACTAGAGAGGCTGTGCTCTCTGGCATCTTCATTTTTAAAGCGTCAGAGTTTAACCAAGTCTGTAGCTGGTCACGGAGCTTAACACAATCTTTGGTGTCGTGATTGTAGACGTTGTGGAAGCTACAATACTTTTTGTCCCTTAGCCCCTCCTTTGGCGGGATCTTGTGGTCCAAGCGGATGCACTTAGGCTCAATCAAGTCATTAAAGACAAGATGGGTGTTTTTCACGTCATACGTGTAAGACTCGTATTCGGGCTTGGTCCATGTAAAAGACTAGATTGTGATTGGCTCGCGAGTTATTTTGAGGTTCTTCAGTGAGCCAATGGCTTCCCAGTCAGTTCGACCGCTCCGACATCATCATACTCCTGCGCGGCCTCAGCTTCCTCCTGCCTCTGGTAATAAGGATCAAACAAAGGGGATTGGAGTTTTAGTGCCCCCACTGTCCTGTTTCTCCCTGGAACGTAAGTCCCCTTGGAAGCATTTGTCTTCTCATCCATTTCATTGAGAATTAGCTCGTAACTGCTGACCTTGTTGATCAAGTCGCCTATATATGGATGTGAAACGCTCCCCATGGTGCTTCAGCCGCTGGCGATGTTCAAGACCACGGATGGCCAACTTAATAGCCTCCTGCTCAGGTAGCAAGTAATCACACTTGGCCTACTAGATCTTGAAACGTTGGAGAAAAGAAACCCCATACTCCATGTTTTGCTGGCTCATCTGGGTGAGGGAGTCAAGGCCGACCTCTGGCTCAATGGTCCCGTAGGTCTCCCAAAATAGTGTCTCCCTGGTAGGCTAGTCCGCAATGGATCCCGGCTTCAACCTGAAGTACCAGCTGAAGGCAACTCCGGACAAAGAAGTCCCGAAAAGCTTGAGCTTAAGAATATCATTATTTCCATATTGGCCGCACTAGACTTTGAAGCGGGCCATATGGGTTACTGTATCCTCCCTTGTTTCCCCGGAGAAGGTAGTGAAGACTATGTTCTTGAATCCTTGGGGAAAAAGGTATTGCGCCATGCTATCAGGGTAGGGGTCGCGATAGTGCAAGTCAACATCACCTTTTCCGGTTTGCTCATTGACTATGGTGGAGATAAGTTGGCGCCAGTCGGCTGTCATCACAAGCGTAGGCTCCACCCCTTCTTCATGGTTTGGCAATGCAGAGAAGCTGGCGGCCTGTCCATTACTCTTAGGAGCGGGGCTGGAGTAGGTTAGAACCGGCTCAGCTAGTGTCCTGGCTCCCTGGCGCAATGAATTGTTAGCTCCCTTGAAGGGAGTAGCATAGCCATGCGGGGTCAGATTCTTGGAAGTTCCAGTTCCTGACATGAATTGCAGAGTCTTTTGAGCCCCAACCTTAGGGTTTGCCTTAGCGCGCTCATTCAGCGAGATATATTTGGATGTCCCCTCGTTCATGCTTGCGCCAAGAGGATCTAGGGTAAAGTTTTTTGGTGCTTGCGACCTCATCCAGTCTTCAACCTCAAGGACCCGCAAACTCAGCTGGTCCTGTTTTTCCTTGAAGTTGTCTAGCTTTTCTAGATTGTTCTTGCTTCCAAAGAAAGAAGCACTCTGCTGGTTATGCAGCTTGGTATCGTGGTCATCCAAGCGGCGAGTCTGTTCATCCACTGTCACGCGGGTGAGCGACAGGACCTCTGTATTCTGCTTTACGGTCTCCGTGTGTTCTGGTCAAGGTCCGACCGGATCTGCTGAAGGCTACCTTCGACCAAGCCCTTAGTTTCAGTGAACTTTGCCGAGCATGGCAAGTTTGTCATGGGACAAAGAGGCACTTCCATCGCCAGCTCTCATTCGTAAAAGTGGGCAAGTCTTCCACCAAGATCTTAAACTTCCCCCGGGACATCAACGTCACACAACCCCGGGTGCCCTTCTTCACACAATACATCATGTGCCAACAAGCATTGGACTCCTCAAAATTGGGGAATTCTTGCCCTAGTAAACGAAATAATACCCTTGTCCCCAATATCTGCCTCAACATATTTGAGGTGACTTGCCCCGGGGCGACATGCAGACATGCCAAAGTGTACTTCACAAAAGGGGGAAGCGGGAACATCAACCCGCATCTCAACTGGTACTCGTATACCAAAGTGAAGTTGTCCGAAGGATCCCAAAACTTAACGCCCTTGCCAAGAGGCCGCAACAAGACCTCATTAGGAATACCCCAATTCTACCTAAGGGCTTTTAACTCTAACGCCTCATACTCTCGCCAGAAGGATCCCATAACGAATCGTTAGCCTCCCGAGATCTCACCATGCTAAACTCTTCTACCTCCTGCAATAGAGGATCAGACGAGGACACATGGGACCCTGCATCGATCCGAAACAGGAATGCCCTCCCCTAAGTCAAGTGCAACCTCCGCCATAAGATTATCCAACTCCTCCTCCCACCAGTGCAAGGTGTTCGAATCAGGATCAGGCGAGCTAGAGACAACCACAATCTCCTCGCTAGACACGTACCCACACCGGATCTGTCATATCCTACATGATCACATGTTAGATTCTCGCTACCTTAACCCTAACTAACCCAACAACAAACCGACCAATCCCTTACTCTAGACTCTCCTAATAAAAACGCAAATGATACGAAAAGCACAACACAATCCCTACTGATTTGAAACAAAACAAAAGCAAAACCCAGAATAGGAATTGACAAGTTCTGTTTTGGCCACGATCCTCAGCGCGCGGAACAGAGGTAACTAGCGAACAAAGAATAAGGGAGATGTTGCGGGCATGCCACCTCGCGGACGAGGAAAAGGTTGTAGTGCGCTTGACTTCTTGATCAAGCGGAAGGGGTTTCCAGGTGCCACCTCGCGGACGTTGAATTACGAGTACAAGGCAATTCGATACTCACGATAAATCGTGAGCAGAGCAACAATAGGGAGGTAGGAGAGAAATAGGCTAGGGGCAGAGTCTGGAGGGCTCTGAGGAGTAACCTAGGTGGCAGCGCGCTTAGGGTTAGGGTTTCAAGGTAGCTCGAAAGGGTAACTGGCTTGCAGTTTATTTTTGTGTTTGTTAAGAGAGTTGATTGTCCTTTGTCTGTAAACCTTTAACCCTTTATATAGTAGCCCGATTGCAGCAAAAGAAAGGTAATCTTTGAAACCCTAATCCTACGAGGACAAGGTTTAACCACTGCGGACTAACAAATGACACATGTCCAATTCGCGCATTCTGAATGGGCTACTGACTCCACCCCGTAGGCTTTTTTAGCTCGCGGGCATTAGAAGGGCTTTTCATATTAAAAGGGCCACAGGGATTAGCCCGAAGTATGTTTAAGACTTGTAGTAGTCCTCAACGATTAATATGGACATGCGGATTCCGCCTGTGGGTTCCTCGCGAAGTCTTGCCCGCGAGCCAACTCGCTTGCTTGCCTTGATGTCCTCCATCTCGCCTACGCGCGAAGTGACATATGCACGCGAGATTTGTAGTCCGCACAAAGCAATGATCCAGCTCATGTGGCCTTACTGGCGAGCTAACACTTGTAAACTTGGATAAATTGGGCTCGCCGGTTATGATGTGGACTAAGAAAGTAATATATTAACATTTACTCGGACATTTTACAGTCCAATAAAGTATTATTACTTGGATAAAAATGTCTTTTAGCTCAAACAAGTTCATACCTCGAAAACTTGGATATGTGTGGTGGCAGTGAAGCTAGTCGCAAACAGCCGAGCACTCGCACCCAATCGATCAAGGATGAAATTGGACGTTCCCCAAGTTCGATTTCACAAATCGACAAAGCACCTCTCCAGAAATTTGCAAACCACTCTTTTAGCCCTAGACCCTCTGTTTTCGAAACACGAACTCCCTCATTCCGTCTCTTCCAAGTCTATTTATAGACATCCTGATTAACCAAGACCATCCATATTCTACCAATCTCAATGGTCAGGGAACAACCACGTCGACCACAATCGTACAGGCATTTGGGACGAACTCCACGATCCCATGCAAGCGCGTCAGATACGCGCACGTTACAAAAAAAAAAGCCCAACCAATGGAACCATTACAACCTTAAAACTCGACATGAATGACCACGTGCCCTTAGCTCATAAATTGGCCATTTATGACACATGTGAGATATGGCGAAAAGGTTCGTATCGGGTACACGGAATGTAACCCCAGCCACCTCGCGACCCTCGTGTGGGGGCTTGGGTACTCGACACCATGCCTCCAACACCCGGGTAAGACACATTCTCGGCATAACTAGGGAATAACACCCCACCCAAGAGCTCTCTCGGACTAGGACTTGGGGACTTGTTAATACATAGCCAAAACACTTGGCAATACCGAGAATGTGGCACAACCACCTGGTCGTCTGAGACCATTCCGGGCAAGACAACACCGGCAAGCCCTTCACGGACACCCAAAGAGTGAAGGTCCAGCAGTAATACACATGCCAAAACCACTCTGCAAAGGCTAAACACCCCCGAAAGGAGTGAGACTGAACAAACACCATGAAACAGTCCCACATCGGGAACCAATGACAAAACCTCTCATACTAGTCTATAAAATAGGCACGAACTCCCAAAAGAGGTAGGCTCACTATTCCTTTTATACTCCTGTACTATACAAGTAGTAATTAAACGTTGACTTAAGCATCAGAGAGTCGAAGACTGGGCCACCCCAGTCCCGACTCTTGACGTGTTGTTGCTTGTGTAGTTATAGGACCTAGAGGCCAAGGATTCGACCTCCCGTCCCGTGATCTCGGGAGAGGTAGAAACAAATTGAAAGATGTGTTTTGTGATAGTAATTGGGTATATTAATTTTTATTTTTTATTTTTCAGTTCTTAACATGAATTTTTTATTTTATTTCTTACTTAACCAAAGTACGAGTGGGATGAAAATGATGAGCCAATGTTTAATTGGATACTGAAGAGGGCACATGAGAGGTACAAGGACTAGAAGTACCAGTGTCACAAAACTTATATGAAATAATGGCCCTCTGGCATGCCTTTAGATTTCATTGGGAGAGAGGACCAGTGAGAGTTTCTATGTAAGCACTTCGAGTCAGATACGTTCAAGGTGATTTTTTTTTAATTACCTTCATTGTTTCCCTTGTATTTTCTTTATTAGCTCATTCATGTATAGTTATGTATTTATAACTTGAAATGTGTAATATGTGCAAGATGTTAGAACTAATCTATTTAATATTTTTAATATTTTTTCGTGTATTAGAGACTCTCGTTGGTAAACAAGTGAAATCGTTGAAGAAGACTATGCACCACCACACGGGGTCTTCTCATATCATCTACACAATGGAGGAACTCAGAATATAAGGTGAGCAGCTTCTAATAATCAAAGGTTTTGAGAAGACCTATGTCAGGAAGAGTGATGAAGTTACAACCAAGCATTATGAAAGTGTCTCTCCTTTTACTATTATATAAGCTTATCTGTGATTAGTCAAATATGTGTAAATCCGGCTATTGGTATATATATGATCATAAGTTGAATGAATGTCATGTTTTCCTACTTCTTCCAAAAAAAAGAAGTGTTATTATCATTATCATTTATTAAGATGTATAGTTTTAGGGTGAGAAGCTGAGTTTTCCTGTGATAGGATTGGAAACTTCCTTGTTTATGATCAAACTTGGTTATAAACTTCCATGTTTATCATTATTAATATCATTTTATTGTCAACTTCCCTATTTATGATTAAACCAGGTTTATTAATAAATGTTTATGATCAAACCATGCATTGGAAAACTTCTATGTCTATTATTAATATAGGTCTATTAATACTTGCATATTTTATTGTCAACTTCCATGTTTATGATCAAATCATGCATTGGAAAGCTTGACAGGAAAGCTTCCATATTTATTAGGTACGCTTAATAAACTTGATATTTATTATGATGCATGGTTGATCAAGTCTATTAATACATGTCAAGTTTATTAAGCTTCCATGTATTGTTTGATCAGGTGTACCTAATAAGTGAAGCTTCTCTTATGCAAAATGTTTATTATTATGCAAAATGATCATGTTTATTATGAAAATGTTGAGCTGCATGTTTTGTTTATTAATTGATATATTTTAAATGTAGAATGACATGGTTGATGAGGTCAATAAACGAAAGGATGTATTTAAGGAATAACACCATGACGCGACGGAGGAGGAGATTATGAAAAGTGTTCAGTCCCAACAAATTGAGGTGTTGGGTAAGGTGCTCAAAACTCGGAAAGGAAAGGAGATCAGAGGGATGTGACGAGGAGGCGAGCGAGACTTGAGTCATTCTTCAAATGGTTCCACTTCACATAGTCGTCCTACTAGAGTTGATGAGTAGCAACTCCAAAAGGTGCAGGAGCACTATGAGCAGAGACTAAAGGAATCAAAGGAGTGTGCCCATCAACAAATCCAAAAGGTCCAGCAGCATGCCCTACGCGCCGAGTCTATGTATAGTGTTGTGCAGTCCCATGTTGCAACCATATATGAGCACCTAGGTATGCCACATCCTCCTCCTCCACAATTTCCTCCTCCTCCTCCACAATCTTCTCCTCCTCCTCCACGAGTTTCCCCACAGAACAATGATGATAGAGGAGACAACATAAGATTGGACGAGAATGACAATTGGCATTATTGATTTTGTAGTGCTTCATTCATAGTTTAAATAGATTGTAAGAACAATTTTCTACTAGTTTATTATTTTGTATATATGAACAAAATTTGTCCATCTAGTTATCATGATCAATATATGAATATGTTTTTCAAATCCAGCGCTTGCTTCCTGCCTGCTTATATGTATGTGTTTGATTATTGTTACTTATTTGTAATTTTTGGAAACAGTGAATAAGGTAAAAAAAATTACAATATTTTTACCCTAAATAAAATCTCTTAGGCAACAGAAATAGTAACATTTGTTGCCCAAGATAAACCACCTAGGAGACGAAAACAGTAACATTCGTCTCCCAAGATAAAACACCTAAGCGACAGAAACAGTAACATTCGTCACCTAAGATAAACCACTTATCCGACGAATACAAAGATCGATTGTCGACTAAGAACCATTATGCATTAATTCGTCGGTTTAAAACTCTGTCGATGAATATTCCGTCGCTTAAGGTCGATGCAATATTCGTCAGTAAACATACATGAGAATTTCTTCGGCTAAGAAAAATTTTATTTTCGTCGGCTAAGAATCTTTTCGACAAAAACGTTCCGTCAACAGAGATTTTTATCGACGAAACAGTTTGTTGACAAGGGAGGAAAATATCGGTCGGGTAGGATCCCTCTTAGTCGACAACTAACTTTAGTTCTGTCGCCTAAATGTCTACCTCACGACACTTAAGCGACGGAACTTAGCCGACGGATAATTCATCTGCCAAGATCCTAGATGACAAGTTGTTTCTGTCGATTAGGACAAGATTTCCTGTAGTGATATAATCACAGTTAATACTGCTTAACTTCTTGTATTATTATTGTTTATCAGCAATTCGTGCATAAGCAATACTCTGTTGGAGAATTAGTTGATCAGAATCATTTAGATTCACTCTACATATATCGATCAGGCATGAAACGTGAGGCTAAAAAAAAATTGCAACTCGTTCAAAGTTTTCCTTTGATAAAAATTACCCAAGCAATTCATTCAGGCATATGTTCGTGTTTGTCCATCTTTGTAATAATCATTGTGCAATTGTAGCAATGGAGGAAGTTTCAATGAGCCATGAAGTTTACTAGCTTACAGTTGCTTGTGTTCAATTCAATAGGAGAAAATATTTTCGTCGCATCTAAAATCGTGTTTATAGATGTTTACACGTACAAGTAAATAGATAGAATGATGGCCTTTCTTATCCCCAGCACACATTACTATTCACCATTCAGCAATGGCCAACCATTTGGTAAGATTTATACACAACCCTCCAAACAGTCATGTTAATCAAGGCATAGGTGATTTTAGAAGAATAAACGATAGCCATCGGTTGCCACTGTATCAGTCTATTTATGTTTGTTTGTGTCGTACGTGCATCTTATCATCGTTTTTGGATTGTCGGCTCTACTAATTAAGTTGGAGGAAATCTCTGAATTTGTGCAATTTTAGTGTTAGCAAGAGACCTAAAGTGCTTACCACAGTATTGATAGCTAATTCTCAGGTAGGAAACGCCGGCGGTCTTCATGTAAAGAATCGATATCGGACCGGAAAGATTCGATCCTCAGTAGTTTCTGCAGACAAAACTCCAACACCGATTCTTATAACAAGCACCTGCGGACATATAAGAACATTGTCTCAGGGGGGGCATGCCGATGTAGGATTGAAGCCCCTGACACGTGGTGTTGTTTGGTGATAGATTTGTCCAGAAGCTTAAGCAAAACAAGTAGATCAATGCTGATGCCAGCTAATTAAGCAAAGCCCCATGAACAAATTAGGAAACCATGCCTGCGTTTCTTCATAAACCCTAAATTAGGAAACCATCAGTAGCGATCGATTTGTCACTGATTTTCCAAATAATAAAGTTCATATTTCCCATGTCAACTGATACAGGTTTCAAATGAATTATTAGTGTAAAAACTGTCTTAACTTGTTTCTTTTCTCCTGCAAATATTCTTGACAACAATATATCAGGAGAGGATAAATATATAGAAACAAGTTATATATATATATATATATATATATATATATATATATATAGAACACAGTTTTACGCAATTGGCCTAATAGCTATACCCTAAATTTCCCAAAGCATAATAATTAATTAGGAAATGATCATATCAAGGAGAAAACAGCAACCATAAATTAAAATTAAAAAAGAAACAGCAAGGATTTCAAAAAAAAAAAAAATACAGCAAGAAAATAATTAAAAAGAAAAGAAAGAAAGACAAACCTCACAGATCAGACAATTTGCTGTGCGTAAAGGCAATAGAATCAAGAGATAGGTACATTTTGGCCTGGGAGCTAGTTAATAACAATAAATTTAACCATAGAATATCAAAACAATATCCTAAAAAATATCCTAAGATATCTAAATGAAGAAAAATATCTAGATATGATGATCAATACGCATGAAAAACTAAAAGAGGTCGATCGATCGACAACGTACTATGTACAAGAAGCGCATAATTTGAGGTGAAATTGTGTGACATGCATGAAAATATACAAAATAGAGCACAGTATATGTGATATGTCATACTTTTTGGTTTACTTTCATGATAACCCTAACAAAGATCAATTGATTCCATTCGAATTGTATGATATCCAGGGTAAGACAACAGCAAGGTTTCAAGGCAAGAGCTGTCTATTTTGTATTTGTCAATTATAACATATATACCACACAAGTTCGATCCTCACAAAATTATGCAGTACTTCTTGTATATATATATATAATATGTTGGTTTAGTTTGATATTGTGGTTTAAAAACTCAATTGTTAAAAAATTTAATTTTAAATAAGCAACACTTAACCTGCATTTTAAAATCGTGGTTATTTGAATTAAAAAGTTTTAAATAAGCATGTTTTAAGATTTTATCAAACAGAAGATCTATTCAAAATGATGATTATAAGTGATTTTAATTCTTAAAACTCAATGTCAAACTGGGCCATTGTCGATTGAAAATACTCAGCTTTTCATGTGTATTGCATATTGATCCTCATATCTGGATGTTTCTTCTTTTAGGCTTGTAGCTATTTATTATATCAGGATATATTTTCTTAAGTTAGTATTTTCATGATAAATTTTATTCTTATTATCAACTAGCTCCCAGGCAAAAATGTACCTATCTAGCTATTGCCTTTACGCACAGCAACTTGTCTGATTCGTGGAAGTGCCAACATAAAAATATCTGTGTGGAGATCTTGCTTGTAGGTGAAATTTAGAGTTTAGGGTTTAGGCATAAGATCGCAATGAGATGGGTTGGCGATCAAGATATATCACAACATCGATCATGCCATCGATCTAGAATCAATCCCAGCCTAAAGGTTTGGAGTCTTCATCATCCCCATCCTCATTAAAAGATATCAATTGATCAAACAAAGTTTTTTGTACTTGTTGTTTGTAAAACCAAAATCTGCAGCAAAATCAAAACTAAATCATTTTAAATTCAGAATTCAAAACCAGGGTTCATCATAGTACTCAATTTTAGCAAAAATAAATTACTTTATTCTATAATAGCTAACTAGGAAAGGATCATATCAAGGAGGAAAGCTAAAAAAATAAATAAGTAGAAACAAAAGAAAGAAAGACAATCTACGCAGAAATTTTTGTGTTGATACTTCCACGGATACAGACAATTGTTGCTGCGCTTAGTTAAACTCTTAAAAGGAAGTAGAATCAAGATTGCCTCGGTGCTATAGCTAGTTAATAACAATAAATTTGTCATGAAAACACCCTGTGATATTAAAATAGTAACTAAGTAGCTACATGTAAAAGATAATATATTATACTGATCGACAACGTACTATATACAAAAAGTGTATTATTTTGTGGGGAATTTGTGTGGTATATATGTTATTGAACAAAATACAAAATAGAGCACAGTTCTTGCCTTAAAAGCTTGCTGTTGTCTTACCATGGATCAAACAGTTCTAGTGTGCTTAAAAGGAATGGAATCAATTTGGTATTTATGTTAGCATCAAAATAAATCAAGTTATTCGATCAGTCTCTGCATGGGACCGAAATGTGTGATATATACTGTTACCGAGCTGGCTCCACGTACATCACAACACAGACGATTGCATTTGGAGACATGGAGTCTATAAATACTAGCGCACTTACACTGCTTGTTCTTCATTATATTTTCCCGGAGCTATCATATCTATTTCTCCTTCCTCGATCAAGTTTCATAACCATGTTTCCCAGTTTCTTGACTTGTTGCTCTTATCTAGACCCTTCAAGGTAACGAATAATCTCTTAGTTAGTACACATCTCTTTGAATAGGTTTATATATTCATACTCATTTTACTTTGTTGGCTTTACTTAGGAGTGTGTTTGGCCTAATTTTATCTAAAGGGATCAACAGATCATTTACTTCCTATTTTCGTAATATGCATTGCATGCACATAAATATGAAATAGCAGTACACGTATCCCTAGATCATAGCATATGAAAAGTGTATATGTGCATACAAAATAATACACAGATTCTTAGCTAACGTCTGCTTCTGGTTTCTCAGAAAGAAGAAGAACACGACCACCAACCGAGATCAGAGTCTGGAAACGAAGAAACTTGAAGTCGATCCACAGGTTCTCTACTTCAATGGGGATCCGTTCGGATCAGGAAAGCAAACAAAGTTGTCTCTATGGTCCGATAACCAGAACAATTATTTCCAAAATAACTCAAGGTTAGTCAGTGAGCGGTTATATATATATATATATATATATATATATATATATATATATATATATATATATATATATGTGTTCATTTTTTTCTTTTTTTTCTTTTTTCTTGAACATTATTTTCTGCTCAATACTGTAATACTGTCAAACTGCGTATGAATGACTTCTATATATTTTGTTATTTCAGAGGTGGGGAGGTCAAGGTGATAAACAAAGCCGGAAGGGCGAGGGCGGGAAGGTTCCCAAATTTTCTGCACCCACGCTCTTCCTCCGACTTGGATGGTAGCTTCAGTCATGACCTCAGCATGGATCATGGTGTCGGAGGTGAAGAGGAGAAAGATGAGCTAGAGGAGGAGGAGGTAGTGAGGGGAGTGGAGATAGTAATCATGAATGAAGTTTTTGATGTCATTTTGGCAATGAAGAACGCGTACGTGAGACTACAAGAGGCACACAGTCCGTGGGACCCTGAGAAGCTGAGGGCGGCTGACATAGCGGTGGTGGGAGAGCTGAGAAAGCTTGGAGGGTTGAGAGAGACGTACTTGAGGAGAAGGTGTTACGGCAGCGGCGATATGCTGATGGAGGTGGTGGTGCCTTATGTGGCCGCGGTGGAGGAGCTAAGGAGAGAGGTAAAGGCTAGAGATATGGAGGTTGAACAGCTCAAACAGAAGCTCAAAAGCATTGTTAGCGTCAGTAATAATAACAAGAAGATCAGGTCTCTGTCTAGAAGGAAGGTTTTTTGCAGTCCAGGTAACAACCGTTACACACCCCTTTATAATTTGTCTTTAATTAGGTCAAATAACTAATTTAATTAGGTCATTTTCTTTTTCAAACAATTACAGTGTTAGAATCTCCAGCACAAGAATTGTTTGAGGGTGCAATGAACCTAGTGAGGGAGGCATCACAATCCTTCACTTCTATTCTCCTCTCTCACATGCGGGCTGCTCAATGGGACATTGCCGCTGCGGTACGTTCAATAGAAGCCGCAACCACTACCGCCACCATGATAAGCACTTCCTCCGTCATCAAAACTCAACCTGCCAATGCCAAGTACGCTCTTGAGTCCTACATTTCCCGAAAAATCTTCCTAGGCTTCGACCACGAGAGCTTCTTCATGGACGGCAGCATCTCTTCACTTCTCAACCCAGAAAAACATCGCCAAGATTGCTTCTCCCAATATAGTGATATGAAGAGCATGGACGTCGTCGAGCTTCTCGATATCCTCCCCATGTGTAACTTCGGTAAGTTTTGCTCCAACAAATACTTGGCCATTGTTCATCCCAAGATGGAGGAGTCGTTGTTCGGAGACTTAGAGCAGCGACGGAATGTGGTAGAAGGAAGCCACCCAAGGAGTCAGTTTTACAGGCAGTTCTTGGAGTTGGCTCAGGCGGTGTGGCTGCTACACTTGCTTGCCTTCTCACTTGACCCGGCACCAAGTCTGTTTGAGGCTAGTAGAGGAGCTCAATTCGAGCCTCATTACATGGAGAGTGTTGTCAGGTTTCCGGGCGGGAGGGTTCCTCCCGGTCAGATTGTCGGGTTTCCTATAAGCCCTGGTTTCAAGCTCGGGAATGGGTCTATAATCAAAGCTGGAGTTTACCTGGTCTCTAGGAATTAGATCAACAGAAGTGATAAGGAAGCCAAATGTAGTACTAGTACTAGAGTTGTCCATCTACTGTATTATGTGACGTAAAAACTTTCTCTTAATTTCCTTCTGCCAATGTTTGAACATATATAATTTTTGATTGCGTCTTGTTTCTTTTTTGATGAGAGGAAACTAATTACAAAGACAACCTTCTTCTTTCTTTCTTTTTTTTTTTTTTTTTTAAAAGGGTGAACCTCACGACCGGAATTTATTTTATTTAAAAAACAAGAAAAAATTACATAATTCGAATAAGAAAAAAAAACAGAAACTAAGAAAAGATAATAGGATATTCTCATCTCTTATACAAACCAAAAGAAAAGCCGATAGATAAAACATACAAAAGTACTCCACATAATTTGAAGCATCAAAGAAGCTGCTGTGAACATCAATGTTGGACATCTCTATTCCCCAAATATATTAACAAGCCAACATGCAATGAGATGTGAATGACAAATGAAACAGCTAAGAAATCTGCAAACTGTTGCAGAAAACAAGATGAGACCACCAAACACACCAAACATGAAAAGTCACTAAGGTCTACCATCTAATTAGCTCGATAATTCGGATACCCCAATGCATCCCTTAAAAGGAAAAGAGATACACTAAGAGGAGGAGAAACATGCCAAAGCAATGATGAGAGACCAAGACCCAAATTTGCAAAACCACGGCATACCCCACTCGGGGATGAACCGGCTCCCTCCAAGTGGGGTATGTCGTGCGTTGCTATATATGATTGAGACACTGGGTTCATTGCTCCCATATAGTGTATGGAGATTGCAGGGCGCTCGGGGGTCGAAGTTGAGGTACCGCTGGCGAGCATCTCGCGCGGGCAACGGGTACCGGCATGTTTGTATGCCTTGTCATTTTAGTAGCCTTTGATATGTACCAGCTATATGCTCTAGCTAGCTGAGCTATTCCAACATACGTTCTAAGGGGAGATTGTGGTGACATATTTTGTGGTTGCCTCTAAGTGAGTGTTAGAGTGCCTACGTACCCGTTTATGGGATCAAACCAAACGTAGTTCACTATTTTGCCATCGAGGCAAGTGTGCCATCAAGGTGTGGCGAGGACTGCCGCTGAGGCATGACGATGGGTGCCGCTAGGGCATTATGATGTTGCTAATAGGGCATGTGTAGAGCTGTCAAGGGGTGGCTATCGAGAGCACGCTAAGAAGAGTGGCAAGGATATCAAGAGCACGCTAGGGAGCGTAGCCGAGATGCCTATGGGGCAAGGCGAGTAGTGTCAAAGTGTACCGAGAGCACGTCATGAGGTGCGGTAAATGCCGGCATATAAGGCTGTTGCCCAAGTCCCACAGTGCTAGGAGAGATTATAGGTGGGGAGTTATTCCCTAGATGCCGAGAATATGTTTTACTTGGGTGTTATAGGCATGGTGTTGAGTCCCCAAGTTCCCATGCTAGGGTCACGAGGTGGCGGGGGTAAGTTTTGAGAATCTAAAGCGGACCATCTCGTCATGCCGCACGTGTGTCATAAATGGCTAGTTTATTATGAAGGGCACGTGGTCATTCACGCCGAGTGTTAAGGTCGTAACGGTTCGTGCTGGTGGCGTAGCGGTCCACGCTTGTGGCGTAACAGTTCGTGCTAGCGGTGAAACAGTTCGTGCCAGCGGCATAATAGTTTGCGTTTCGAAATCGAGGAGTTTAGGGATGAGGGAGTTATTCACGATTTTCTGCATAAGGTTATGGCTAAGCTGAGAAACGTCCAATTTCATCCTCGATTGATTGGGTGCGAGCGCTCGGCTGTTTGCAACCAGCTTCACTGCCACTACGCAAATTCGCTATTTCAAGGTATGAACTTGTCGGTTTTTTGTTTTGTTTGTGGGTTTTGTTTTTGGCTATCTGGAGTCAATTAGGATTGTTCGCATGTTTGTGATGTTGGTAGGAATTTTTAGAGTAAGGGATTGTTGTCGGGCTGGTTAGGGTGAAGGTAGCAGGTTGGTTTACTGTCAGGTTGTTGTATATGCTTGTGGCATGTGTAGCTGGAGATTCGCATGTTTGTATGCCGGCTGTGTATACTGATGGTGCGTGTAGCCTGAGATTGCACCTTTGGGTGATAGCCGTTTACACATGTTGTGTGTGTAGCCTGAGATTGCTCCTTTGGGTGCTGGCCGTTTACACATGTTGTGTGTGTAGCCTGAGATTGCACCGTTGGGTGCTGGCCGTTTACACATGTTGTGTGTGTATAACCTGAGATTGCACCGTTGGGTGCTAGCTGTTTACACATGTTGTGTGTGTAGCCTGAGATTGCACCGTTGGGTCCTAGCTGTTTACACATATTGTGTGTAGCCTGAGAGTGCACGCTAGGGTGCCGACTATATAGACTCGTGATGTGTACGTGTAGCCATCTATGGCGTTGTCGAAAGGCCGTCATGACTGGGTGCCATGTGAAATGAAGTGTCGATGATGTTTCACTTATGTTTTGTTGGCGTAAGTTGCATGGCTCCCGGCCGGTGGGGTGTCGTTCCATGATCACGGCTCTTGTTTGAGATAATAAAATCGTAGATAGATATATAGCATGTATGACTTGCAATTGTGTGAAGCAAGTGTCATATGGATGGTATATGGTTTACAAGTATGTGTGTTTAGTATGTACATGAGAATATATGTAGCATGTTGTTTCTACCTGTCTCGGGGTGAGACCGCGAGTCGGGACAAGATTGCGAGTCGAGAAGAGACCGCGGGTTGGGACGAGGTAGAATCCTTAGTTCCATACTCTGTACCTACACAAGTAACAAGGCGTCAGGAAGTCGGGACTGGGGTGGCCCAGCCTTCGACTCTCCGATGCTTAAGTTAGCTTTAGGTTGCCACTTGTGGTGTACGGGAGTGTGAGAAGAGAGTTATGTCCTTACCTTTTTGGGAGTTTGTGCCTGTTTTATAGGCCATTTTTAGGCACTGCAGCCTTAGTCCCCGATGTGAGACTATTTGTAAACCTTTGCAGCGCCTCCCCTTTTGGAGGTGTTTTACTGCCAGAGAGTGGGTTTGGCAAGCGGGTTGTTACCGGACCTTCACTCTTTGGATATTTGTGAAGGGCTTGCCTGAGCTGTCTCGCCTGGAATGATCTTCAGTGACTGGGTAATTGTGCCTTATTCTCGGCTCAGCCAAGTATTTTGGCTGTGTACTAACAAGTCCCTAAGTCCCCAGTCCGAGAGAGCTCTTGGGTGGTGAGTTATTCTATAAATACCGAGAATATGTTTTACCTGAGTGTTGGAGGCATGGTGTCGAGTCCCCAAGTCCCCACGCGAGGGTCGCGAGGTGACGGGGGTTAAGTAACGAGTTAAGGTCGTGATTACGTGCGAACGGTCCGCATTAGTGGCGTAAACAGTTCGCGCGAGCTGGCAGGACAATTCGCGCTGGCGGGGCGAGATGAACCGCGCTAATGGCGTGACGGGCCGCTCTAGTGGCGTAAACATTTCCCGCTAGCGGACGAGATGAACCCCGCTAATGGCGTGACGGGCCGCACTAGTGGCGTAAACGGTTCGCGCTAGCGGCGTAACAGTTCTCGCTAGCGGGCGAGATGAACCGCGCTAATGGCGTGACGGGCCGTGCTAGTGGCGTAAACGGTTCGCGCTAGCGGCGTAACAGGTCACGCTAGTGGGCGAGATGAACCGCGCTAATGGTGTGACAGGCCGCGTTTTTTTTTGTACAACCGAAGGTGACGTGGCTGCGCCCTCACCGTATAGATTGGTAGGGTCTGGGGGAATGTCGATATATAGGTTTGGGGAGAACTGGAGGAGAGAGTTTGTGTTTTCGAAACTGAAAATTGAGTGAGCTGTGATTTGCTATATAGGGTTTCGGCGAATCTGCGAAATTCAGTCTGGGAATATCCAATTTCATCCTCGGTTTGTTTTTTTTTGGGTTTTTGTATGTGGTGTTTTTTTTTAGGTTATTTGGGGTGAGTGGGATTGTTCCAATGTTTGTGATGTTGGTAGGAATTCTAGGGTAAGAGATTTGTTGTCGGGCTGGTTAGGGTTAAGGTAGCGAGGTATGACAGATCTAGTGTGGGTGTCCAGCAAAGAGATTGTGGTGGTCTCTAGTTTGCCTGGTTCGGATTCGAACACTTTACACCGGTTGGAGGAGGGATTGGATAATCTTATGGCGGAAATTGCCCTTGATTTAGGGGAAGACATTCTTGTAATGGATGTCGGGTCTCATGTGTCCTCGTCTAACCCTCTCTTGCAGGAGGTAGAGGAGTTTATCATGGCGAGATCTCGGGAGGAGGAAGATTCGTTTTGGGAACCTCCTGGCGAGAGTATGACATCGTCGGAGCTTAAAGCGCTTCGACAGAACTGGAGTATACCGGATGAGGTCTTGTTGCGGCCGCTTGGCAGAGGGGTGAAGTTTTGGGATCCACCGGGTAATTTTACGTTGGTATACGAGTGCCAACTAAGATGCGGGTTGATGTTTCCGCTGCCCCCGTTTGTGCAGTACACATTGGCGTGTCTGTATGTCACCCCGGGGAAAGTTACCCCCAATATGCTAAGGCAGATATTGGGAACGGGGGTGTTGTTTCACCTATTGAAGCAGGAGTTCCCTAATTGCGAGGAGTTTAACGTGTGTTGGCACATGAGGTGGTGCGCGAAGAAGGGCAACCGAGGCTGTGTGACGATGAAGTCACGGGGGAAGGTTAAAGTCTTGGTGGAAGACTTGCCCACATCAAAAAGTGCGACCTGGAGACGTAGGTGTTTTCTCGTTGGGGGCAATGGCAGAAGTGGTACGGGCATCCTTTCCGGGTTCCTGGGAGGTTCCATAAAATAGGTACCGTGTACTTGTGCCTTATGTTTCTTTGTTTTGTTTTGCCTTGTCCCTGCTGACAACTGGCTTTGTGTAGTGCCCTCAAGAGCATAAGCTGACTGAGCTGATGGAGCGTCGGATTCGCCGGGTGATATGGGCATTCGAATGTAGAAGCTCGTATCGAATATGCCGCCTTGACATATACAACCATTTCGGCTATGCCCAGGTGCCGGGTCTGTATTTTAGTGGTTACGTTCTCTGCTTAGGTTTACGGGTCGTTGTCTAACTACCATTTGTTTGTTGCAGTGACAATGCCACGCAACGTTGGTTCGCGGAAGAAGGAAGGTTCGTAAAAAAAAGTGTCGAACGAGGACGTGCTAGATGGGCTGCTGGCTGAGGCCGACCATGCCAAGCAGTATGATATTGACCTGGAGACGGGGGAGGGTAGGGAAGTGGAGTTGGGCGACTGTGGTGATTTATTAAGATTGAATCTGGCGGATAAGGACTACGCCTATGTGCCTCCATTGGTGGCGGAAGTGATGGGTTTGGGCGTCCAGGAATTGGAGTTGGGGGAGGCGCAGACAGTGGGTGATCGTGAGGGCGAGCACGATCAGGCGCATGGGGAGGAACCTGTCGTGGAGGAGGTTGCGGATCTTGGTGACGAGATTGGCACGGAAAGGACTCGAAAGAGGAAGGAGAGGGCCGAGCCGGATCGCAAGGGTCAATCTAAGAGGTCGCGAAGGGAAAGTCGGTTTGGGGGATCCAGGAGCTTAGCCGAGATTGCCCAAGCTTTGGAAAGGACGAGGGAAGCGCAGCCGTACTTAGCTCAGATGGCATAGGACATGCGTCACTGCTCCCGAGATATGCATGTGTTGTAGAAGGCGGATCCGCTGGCTGGCATGGCGCTCGCCAAGGAGAAATTGACCCGGGTAAGCGCTTACACACTTTTTTTTCCTACTATTTTGAGCTTGGGTTACATTTTGTTGTGTAACTACAGGCCACAATGTTGATGTACGCTGCGAGCGAGAGGGCGGTCTCCCACCTGCAAGGGATTGCTGAGGCTAAGTGTCAGCAATTGAGGGAGGCGGAGGAACATAATCGTGTCCTTGTAGAGCGGCTAGCGCAGGTGGAGCAGAACGCTGCTGTCATCCATGCCTAGGCTGTCGCTGCAGATAGAGAGGTGGCGAAGCTGAAGGAAGCCATAAGGAGGAAGGATGAGCAGGTGGAGGTTGGGGAATTGGCGGTTGCCAAGGTAGCATCTTTGGAAGCTGAGGTGGCGAAGCTAACGCAATCACTTGAGGAGCTGGAAGTGTCCTGGAAGGCGAAGTGTGGGCGGGCTGCCGGGGTAGGGGAGAGGTTGTTTCGAGAGGGCTAAGTGTACAAGCAGCAGCTAAAGGGTGCCTATAGCAAAGGACAAGATGATCTGAGCCGAACTGGTTGCCAGGCGGGCTGGATTAATAAGTCGGCTATGCGCAAGTGGTATGCTGAGAAGAATGCTTCGAAGGTGGCGTGGGAACAAATGACACCTGAATAGAGGAAACAAGCCGAGATCGCACGGTCTCTGGTGAAGCAGCATGAGGCGTGGCGCGTAACGTCCTTCGTTGGGCAGAAGGGGACTCCAGTTGCGGGTGATCTGCGGCCTCTGGCAACTGCGGCTGCGTCGTCCGTGAGAGCTACCAGCCCCGAGGGCATCTTGAGAAGGTCTTTGAAGTCATAATGAGGTTCGGGATGAGGTTGAACCCTAGAAAATGCATCTTTGGGGTCGTTTAAGGAAAGTTCTTGGGTCATATAATCAGTCGGCGAAGAATCAAAGCCAACCCGGAGAAAATCAGGGCCATCTTAGATATGGAATGACCCACGCTCAGGAACTAGGTGCAATCGTTGGCCGGGAAAATTGTCACGCTTGCTAGGTTTGTGTCACGGCTCACGGATAAGTATACCCCTTTCTTCCTGCTGTTACGAGACCAAAGATGTAAGGAGATAGTATGGGCATCCGAACAGGAAGAAGCTTTCAAGCAGATAAAGGCATACCTCACGTCTACACCGATTTTGTCAAAACTAATCTCGGGTGAGATGCTTTACTTGTACCTCGCGGCATCCAAGTCAGCGGTCAGCTCGATGCTTATAAGAAAAGAGTCTGACGTCGAGCATGCAACATTTTACATTGGGAAAGGGTTCACACCGGCCGAGAGCAGGTACCCGGACGTCGATAAGCTTTCTTTGGCCCTTATAGTAACCGCCCGAAGGTTCAGGCATCATTTCCAGGCCCACTCAGTAACCCTTTATACCAACCACCCCCTGAGGCAGATCATGCAAAAGCCGGAGATCAGTGGGAGGCTGGTTAAATGGGCCATCGAATTGGGTGAGTTCGATATCCATTACCGGCCGAGAATAGCTATAAAGGGCCAAACAGCAGCCGACTTTATATCCGAGCTCACGCCCATGGAAGTAGTGGGGGAGCCGGCAGATTTCAGGCCCACAAAAGTGGTGGAGTTAACTATAGTGGACCGGGAAGAAACAGATTCCAAGCCCTACGCAAAGGTGCAACCCGAGGAGTCATCGACACCATTCTGGAAACTTTTTGTCGACGGCTCAGTGACAAAGAGTAAAAGCGAGGCGGGAATAATATTGGAGACCACGGATGGGTTCAAGCATGAGTACGCACTGGAATTTCAATTTCAGGCATCCAACAACGCAGCAGAATACGAAGCCTTGATTGGTGGACTGCAACTCGCCCGGGACATCGGTGTGGATAGAGTGGAGGGGTTCAGTGATTCTCAACTATTTGTGAATCAAGTCAACAGTAGCTTTGAAGCAAAGGAGCCTCAACTGAGGTCCTACCAAGCATTGTCAAAAGCATTCATACAACGGTTCACGTCGGCCACCCTTTCCCACATCCCCCTGAAGGAGAATAGTCACGAGGATGTCCTTGCCCGCTTAGCCACCGGAGGGCCAGGTAAAGGAAAGAAGAAATCAAAGATCGAGGTTCTTGGAAAACCGAGTATTAGTAAGACGATCTCGAAGATATTCATGATCGAGGCGGGACCCGGTGAGTCTACGTGGATGGACCCTATAATCGAATTCTTAAAGGAGGGGGTACGCCCGGAGGACAGGCGTGAAGTGAGAAAACTCCAATTGAGGTGCTCAAAGTACAAGCTCATGAATGGGAAGTTGTACCGCAGAGGTTACAGTTTCCCAAACCTCTAGTGCGTGACAACGAAGGAAGGAGGAGTGATCATGTAAGAAATCCATGAAGGGGTGTGCAGGAATCATTCTGGATCCCGGTCGTTAGCACATAAGGCACTGCGCACAGGGTTCTTCTGGCCCAACATGGGCGTAATAGCAGATAAGATGTCAGCGAGATGCCGAAAATGCCACTTGCATGCCAACGGGATACACTCCCCTTCTATAGCTCTATCCATATTATTGTCACCCTGGCCCTTCACACAGTGGGGCCTTGATCTCATCGTCACCGAGACAGTTGAAGTACGTAATAGTGGCCATTGACTACCATACAAAGTGGGTGGAGGCAGAGCCCTTGAGAAAGATAACGACCGAGTGTGTGAAGAATTTCCTGCTAAAAAATATATATTGTCGATCCGGGGTCCTGGAGATAATTGTCACGGACAATGGAACACAATTCAACAACAACAATCTAATTGAATTCGCGAAAGACATGGGCAATAAGATGGTCTTCATGTCGGTGGCGCACCCTCAGACGAACGGTCAGGTAGAGGCAGTTAACAAAATCATAAATAACTGCTAAAGAAGAAGTTGGACGACGCAAAGGGTCTGTAGGAGCAGAAGCTGCCGAAGGTGTTATGGGCGATCAGGACCACAACAACTGAAGCAACGGGAGAAACACATTTTAGCATGGCTTTGGGCACCAAGGCTGTCCTGCCAATCGAGACATTGATACCATCGAGAATGGTGGAGAACTTTGACGCCGCCACTAATGAGGAAGGCCTCTGGTTAAATATCGATCTCGTCGAGGAGAGAAGGGAGAAAGCAGACTTACACAACCAGGTCTATAAGCAGCGAGTGGCACGCCATTCCAATAGGAAGGTCAGAACCCGGACGTTGGGACTGGGGGACTGGGTAATGAAGACAATCATGACAAAGACGGCAACCCTGGACCCAACCTGGGAGGGACCGTACGAGATCATTGAAGAGGTCGGCCCATCAACTTTCTTTATACGGGACCAGGATGGGGTAATCACCGGGCGGCCCTCGAACACGGAGCACCTAAACTCTACCCAGTGTGATTGACAGAAGTCCATTCCTTTTTTTGTAAAACGCACATTTGTAAGTATTGCTGCCTCCTGGGAGAAGGAAAACACCAAAGTCCCGGAGGATGCCTCCATTCATTTTGAATGATTACGAGAATGGCAGTTCATTTCGAACTCTAATGATAGGTATACCACCGGGAGGCGTAAGTCGGTCATTCCCGAGTAACATCAATCTGGATACGTAAACCACAGGGAGGCATAAGTCAGTCGTTCCCGCGTAACATCAATCAGGATACATATTCCACCGGGAGGCATGTGTCGAAATCCCCCATAACACCCAGCGGGGCAGGCATAATACAAAACTGCATATACCACCTAGACGCAAGCAATAAGGTTAGCCAAGGCGTAATATATTAAAACCCGGGGTGAGGGCTTTTACCACTAGTGGGTATTTACAAAAACCACCGGAATGTGTAATTACTGGGATACGGCACAAAACCATTGTCTTACATGAATACCAAACAGAAAATTACATCCTATGACTGGCCTGGTTCTTCTTCCTCATTCCCGGACGATTCAGCTGGCATTATGTCTTCGTCAGTTCCTTCAGCATCCTTCTCGGAAGACCCACCTGTCTCGAGTACTTTCTCGGCCGCAGCCATGGACTTCGCCGCTCTCTCTTTGGCCTCCCGAGTAGGGAGCAAATCGGCCGTCATCCTGGCCTTGTCAAGGTACCCAAGTCTGCTCCAGACGTCGAATTTTTCAGATATGCCACTCCCCCGGGCAGACTTGAGCATAGCCTTCAGCTCATCTGACTCATTGAACTAGGCAACGACAAGCTCTCCCTGAGCTGGGATCTGGCTTTGCAGATCAGCTACCTGATCCTCCTTCTCCTTTAGCTTAGACCGTAGCTTCGCATTCTCCTGCTGAAGCACGTCTATGTCGCACTCCAAAGCGATAACCCCATCAGCTTTTCCCTCTAGCTCTTTGGTGTGGAGGCGAAGTTTGGTCAACTTGTCGGCCATCGAGAGTTTCTCTTTCCTCTCGGCCTCCAAGTCCTTCTCCATTTTCTTCTTCTCTGACTCGAGGTAGCTGATCTGGTCATTCAATCTGGCCAGACGCTCTTTCATCTCGTTGGAATCCTCATTGGCGTCAATAGCATAGACAGCAAAGAGAGCCTGCAAGCAAAACAAGTTAGTTCTACAATCCCAAACAGTGGTAGTAAAATTTGCATTACTCGGGGAAAGTTTACCTTCATCATTGCCTCCCGGGCGTACCGCCGGTTCTCTTGAGGAGTGCTGGACCTGATCTTGATCCTGTCCAACTCGATACCCTTCAGATCACCCACCATGCTACGGACGAACTTCTCATCCGCGCACCCATACTCGTCTAGGATCTGCCGGATGGGGTCTTATGAACCTAAGGAAGTGCCGGAGCGAGAACGTTCATTGAAACCACGTTCTCGGCCGAGGAACCGGTAAATTTATGTTTCTTCAGTGGTGATGAGGTGCCTGAGAGGCTCAATCCCGTTAAAGTCACGCCTTCCTCCCGCCGCGACTTCGATTTGTTGGATGACGATTTCTTCCTTTTCTCGCCCAAGTGGACATTGACCATGTCATCGGTCTTCGCAGGCCCCTCTTTGTCAGATGGCTGTTTCCTGTACCCTTCGTCGAGAATCTCCAGGAGTACAACTTCATCCAAGACTTGGGCAGTTTTATCTACGAGGTTCACCTCAGTTCGGGAGGCCACTTTCCCGACCTCCAAGAGTTGGCCCAGCAAGTCCATATCCGACTCCATATCGCACGGGTGCGACTCGCGGTGTTTTCGCCTGGGCGCTTTAGCTGAAAGTAAAACCCACAGTCAAGATCACGGGTTATTAAAATGGGAGAGCAGTGAAAAGAGTGTAGAAAACAAGCGATGTTAATTTGGAACCCCACCAGGCATACGGCTGAGTTCATAGTGAACCAGGACTACCCACCGGATCAACCGATACGAGCTTCGATCCTCATCTGAGGGCCAGGCCGCGAATATCCGCACAATACGTCGCTTCTCGATCTCTAACAGCGAGAAAGACTAATCCCGAATGTATCTAAACCGGTTGGGCACCACGTACGTTGGACACTTTCTTTACCATCGACTGCTGACAAGCACAATATTTGAACGCCAGTTGTTATTCATGGACGTCGGGAGATCTATGACTGCAGGCAAGTATGCCCGGGCAGCAAACGAGACACACCCCCGACAGTTCTGCTTCTTCAAGTACGAGAGGCGTGGAACTCCTTGATGGTCGGCCAACCCATCTTGGACAAATAATACAAGCAGCAAAGAGAGAGCAGCTGGCGCCATTAGTTTGGGGGTACCTGCCCGGGAGCAAGTTGAAGCATGCTCAATAGGTACTGGACACACTGGGGTAGCGGGAGGGAGAAACCGTTCCTAAACATATGCTCGTGCACCGCAACAAACCCGTCTCTCGGACAGCACGCCAGCTCGCCCTCGTATAGGCCACGCAAGGTAACTGTGGGCGGGATTCCCCAATTTTCACGGAACTGTTCTATCTCGGCCGAGGACATACTACTCTTGGGTTCATCGCACACTGTGCCATCCTCCAAGATATATCGCCTTACCGAGCTTGCTACGTTGGCAATCAGTATGCTATGGAACACCCCTACGGTCCCGTCGACGTCTCGGGCGGGTATGCTTTCGGATAGCTCAGTACGCTTTCGACTAATGTAGTCGTCCATCCTCTCATCGTTGTCCACTATAGGCCGAGAGGATGTGCTCACTCCGCTTAGATCGTTTGAACTTCGGGAGTCCATCTACCTAGAATAACAAACCCTAACATCTTCTCAGTATGCGCCGCCGGGAGTACGCACACCAATTCAAAGTTCAACACATCCTCCACCCAGAAATCCCTATAACTCTAAACATTTCCAGTCTTACCTACACAAGCAACACTAACACAGAGCAAAATGGGAGGCACAAAAAAAATAGAAACAAGCCACACAGACAGCAAAATGGAGAGGCACAAAACAAAAACAAGCATGAAGCGCAACAAAATGGAGAAAACCTTACTAGATTCTCGACGTGCTAGCAACGTCGGAAACGCAGACGTCGGGTGACACCTTACAATCGCAGGGATCGGCAGCAGCGAAACACAAAAGCAGAGAGAAGCAGAAAAAGGGGAAACACCAGAGTGACCAGAGAAGAGTGAGCGAGAGAACGAAGACGAGATGAAGACGAAACGTAAAAGGGAGGCAGAGTTATATACTCGGTCAGTAAACAGTCGCCTCGATCCATGAGCCAACACAAACTAGTCACCAAACAAGAGGCACCCTTAGCCACCCGATCAAACAGCAGGATGGTGCCACATGGCACAACTGACACAGCTTCTTGAAGAAGGAAAGAATGAAGTGACGTGCATTAAATGCTTGATAGTCATCCAGCATTATTGCGACATCCGGCGAACATGCATTTAATGCACCTGCCGCCACTGGTGAAAGTGCAAAACCTATCTTAGATGTGCGTCACCGAGATCACAAGTACAAGACCCATCTCGGGAGAAATTCACCGAGATTATAAGACCAGTGTACGATTCATCTCGAGTGAGTCACCGGGATCGTACGAAACAACACCACCTAAGCAGAATACGACCAATATATTCATTTCACCCGAGACATTCGACCGAAAGGTTGGTAGTCCACCGAGAAATTAGCATTCCACCGAGATCGGCATTCCACCAAGATCGGCATTCCACCGAGATAGGTAATCGACAGAAAGTTCTATACCATCCCTTTAAAAATGGAGCAAGTGGCTTGATAAACCACGAAAGGCGTTAACACCCCGTCACTCGAGTAGTAACACTGGATGCAACACCCAGGTACTAGACCAATCCCGCATTTCATTCCTTGTGCACGGAGCGAACTCAGCTCGCGTTACAATTTCAATCCTTGTGCGCGGAGCGAACTCCTCAGCTCGCATTACAATTTTCAATCCTTGTGCGCTGAGCGAACTCCTCAACTCGCGTTACAATTTCATTCCCCGTGCGAGGAGCGAATTCCTCAACTCGAGTTACAATTTCAATCCTTGTGCGCGGAGCGAACTCAACTCGCGTTACAATTTCATTCCTTGTGTGCGGATTGAACTCCTCAGCTCGCTTTACAATTTCATTCCTTGTGCGCGGAGCGAACTCCTCAGCTCGCGTTACAATTTCAGTCCTTGTGCGTGGAGTGAACTCCGCAGCTTGCGTTACAATTTCAGTACTTGCGCGGAGCGGACTCCACAGCTCGCCTGGTAATGTCAGTCATGTGTGAAGATATCCAGAAGCAAAGACTCGTTCAACCCACGTCATGAGTCCGGACTTGGGGGACTATGGTGGGACCCATCTGAAATAGTACACTGGTCTACGGGCTTATTATAGCAAAGTCCCCACTCAAGATATGTCTTGAACGGGAACTTAGGAAGACTTGTAATCGGTTGTGCATAAAATAACCTCTCAAACCCATAAATCAGCAAGCATCCCACCACGGTCAAGACAACTGAGGCCACCCTAGGGTTCCCGTTCGTGTGTAGGATAGGCCAGGCCCGACCTCGGTAGCATCATTGGGCCGAGAGCGATTCCAGAAGGCATAAGAAAGCTGGGTATTAGAAATAGCAGCAGAGACATTATCCCACATCGGTTTTCAAGTGAAAGAAACCCACCCTAGGCCATATATATGGCCCAACCGCCAGTTTATCAGGTATGATCATTAATTGTAGGGCTGGGCATGGGACGGGATGGGACGGGATTGGGGTCATCCCACGTCCCGTCCCGGTTGTTACACACTGGACGGGATCGGGACGGGCCTTGCATTTTTTAGAATGAATCCCGCCGGGCCCAATCCCGGATGGGACGGGACGGGATCGGGATGGGACGGGCCCAATCCCGCCACAAAACTGAAAACAGAAAAGAAGAAAAACCTGCTTACATTCATAACTTACATGCATCAATCCATGATCTGATTACAATTACACAACCTACTTACATTCATAAGTCACAATCCATAACCTAATGATACCAAACATAACAAGAATAACATCCATAATCTGTTACACAAGTTCACATATCATAAGTTTAACAAGAAAAGAAGAAAATTAAAAACATAGCAATACAAGATTACAAGCTGCTCCAAAATAGAATTAAACATTGATCACTCCAATTGCAACGGACTTCCCCTTCCCTTTCGCTTTTGGAGCTGGAGGTGGACAATTGTTCTTGCTTGAAGCAGTGCTCTCATAAAGAGTTAGTCTGGTGCGCATATAAAAATAGCCAAAATGTGTAAACTATAAACACTTCAATAATTATACCTCGCTCGACATCATAATAAAACTCCATGTTTTCAATTGTTGGTTCATCAATATCCTCAACAACCTCTGCAATATCATCTCCTAGCATCCAGTTCTGCATGCAAATAAGTCCCTCTACTGATTTAGGAGTCAATGAACTCCTAAAAGAATCAATAACTCTGCCCCCTGTTGAAAAACACGACTCAGAGGCCACTGTTGAGGTCTGAATGGCAAGAACATCCCTTGCTATTGCTGCTAAGACTGGATACTTGCAGCCATTAACCTTCCACCAACACAGGATGTCAAACTGATCTTCTTCATCAGTTGGATCTAATGGAGCATCCAAGTATTGATCAACTTCATGAGCTGCAACTGCCTCATCATTTTCTTGCACAATCTTCTTCCAATTACTTAGTCGGTTGGATCTACTAGTACTGCTTCTAAAGTCCCCAATCTTTCCCCTAGGACAGAATATGCAATGAGCCCTTCTACGAACTACCTCAACTATGTTTCCCTTCTCGTCTTTTACTTTCTCAATTTTGTCATACTCTTTAAAATACTCCCATACAGAACTAGATCGTTTCGTACCTGATGCAGATACAGTAGGAGTCTCACCACCCTCACCTACAGATGCAACAGGTGCCTCATCTTCAGATCCAGCAGGAGCCTCACTTACAGATGCAGCAGGGCCACTTGAAGGAGTCTGAATTGGACTCGGATTAGCAGGGACTAATGTCGTTGGAGGAGATTGTGATCCGACTGATGTCGCTGTTGAAACATCCTGAAGGCCAGAAGCAGAGCTTCGTGGTCGAACAATTGCTTTCTTCCCTCTAGCCATTGTTTTTCCTATGGCACCTGCAATATAAGGTCATCTATTAGAATTCAGATCGAAAACCAATTAGTTGACATATTTCACTTCACACAAATCAAACACTTCGATTTCACACAAACCAACAAGAACTATATACAACTGCTTCATACATTTCGATTCCATTTCTCACAGTTCAATCAACAAATCAAACATGAAAACAGATACATAGACATGTACACCTGCTGCATATCTTCTTCTACCAGACAAATGTATTTCAATGATGTGATGAAATTAAACACAAAGTTCAAATCCTAGTAATCAGAAGTTCATAGGTAAGTTTATTTCTCAGAGATTAGAGAGAGAGAGAGAGAGTTACAGTTGAAGGATCGGATAACAGCAGCTTGAGGCGAGAAGCGGATGGAGGTTGCAGATCGGGTTGAGCGAGCAACGGATGGAGGTTGCAGATCGGGTTGAGGCGAGCAGAGGTCACCGATTGCGTCAGCTTGAGGAGAGCAGCGGGAGGTTGAGAGTGAGGGTCAAAGCAGAGTGAGGAGAGGAGAGGAAGCAGAGAGAGGAAAGGAGACTCGAAACTGAATAAGGAGGCTGAGTAAGTTTTGTTCAATGTTCGGTATTAGGGCACTTCCATCAACGGTGAGATATAATAAATTTAATAATTAACAGTCAAGATTAATTATTCACTGTTTATACGGGACGGGACGGGCCTGACGGGACGGGAAATTTCAGTCCCGCGTCCCGTCCCATTATTTCTCTAACGGGATGGGACGGGACGGGACGAGTGTTTTTAGATTCAAATCCCGTCGGGATCGGGACGGGACCGGGACGGGACCGGGATTTGCGGGATTTGTGCCCACCCCTAATTAATTGCTTCACCATATTCATCAATATACTGACTTAAGCTTCGGAGGAGGAAAGACCGGAACATCCCGGTCCCTTTTATTATTATAGGCCGGGAGAAGGATAACTCATCATCAGCTTCTGCTAATACCACATGAGATTGTGCAGAAACATATATATATATATATATATATATATATATATATATATATAAGAAAACGATGTCAATCGCACGTCCGCACAGTGTTTAAAGTGCCGACGACGACAGCGCGCCTCCACCCCAACGGACTCTAGCAGCGTCCCTAACCACTTTCCCTCCCGGCGAGTCCGTTGAAACCTAGTTTTTCGGCGAGATCGATCTTGTTTGAAGTTTTGGGTGATCTCGCCGGAAAACTGAAATTCGACGGACCTGCTGAGGAGGAAAAGTGATCGGGGACGCTGCTGGAGTCTGCTGGGGTGGAGGCACGTCGTCGTTGACGTCGTACGGTGGCAAACGGAGGCACCTCCGCACTTTAAGGACAGTGAGGACGTGCGCTTCACATTCGGCCTCTATACAGTCTGAGTCCAAAGAAGACATCCACACTGGGCTTAAAGTGCAGACGTCCCTCCGTTCTCCACTGGATGGCTTCGACGACGGCACACCAACACCCAAGCAGACTCCAGCGGCGTCCCTAATCACTTTCCCTTCCTGGTGAGATTGATTTGACGTTCTGGGCAACAACGTCCACCCAAAACTTCACACAAGATCGATCTCGCCGGAAAACTAGAATTCGGCAGACTCGTAGGGGAGAGAAAGTGGTCGGGGACGCCACTTGAGTCTTCTCGGGTGGATGCGCGCTGTCATTTTAAGGGCGTGCGGACGTCCTCTTTGGATCCTCTATATGTGTGTGTGTATACACACACGTCCCTCATTTCTCCACCATCCGGTGCTGACAATGGCGCGCCTCCACCCAAGCAGACACCAAAGGCGTCCTCGATCACTTTCTCTCCCCGGTGAGTCCGTCGAATTACATTTTTCTGACGACGTTTGCACAGCCCTTAAAGTGCGAACGTCCTTCTGTTCTCCACCGGATGACTCCGACAACGACGCACCTCCACCCGAGTAGACACCAACAGCATCTCCGATCACTTTCTCTTGCCGGCGATATCGATTTGAAGGTTTGGGCAGCAACCTCCACTCAAAACTTCGAACAAGGTCGATCTCGCCGGCAAATTGGTATATATATATACTGGCCGGATATGAAGCGGATGTCCGCACTGGGCCAAGAGTGCGGACGTCCCTCCGTTCGCCATCATCCGGCGCTAACGACGGCATTCCTCCACCTGAGCGGACACCAGAAGCGTCTCTGACCACTTTACCTTCCCGGCAAGATCGATTTGAAGGTCTAGGCGGCAACCTCCACCCAAAACTTCAGACAAGGTCGATCTCGCCGGAAAACTGGAATTCGGCGGACTTGCCGGGAAGGAAAAGTGGTTGGGAACGCCTCTGGTGTCCACTCGGGTAGAGATGAGCGTCCCCGACCACCTTCCCTCCCTGACGAGTCAGCTGAAACCCAATTTTTTGGCGAGTCCGATGAAACCTAGTTTTTCGATGAGATCAATCTTGTTTGAAGTTTTGGGTGATCTCGTCGGACTACTGGAATTCGGCGGACTCTCCAGGCAGGGAAAGTGATTGGGGATGCTGCTGAAGTCCGCTAGGGTGGAGGCGCGTCGTACGGTGGCAAACGGAGTGTCACGCCCTTAAATCGAGTCCAATATTATAAGGAAATACAGTGCCCGAATTTGCGGCGTGAGTTAAAACAAGTAAAATTTTCTCGAATAATTTATTAAAAGAAGGAATATATATGTCTGAATAATACTTTTATTAGAAAGCGAAAGCATTAATATTTTACAATACCAAATATTTTACAATATGAGAGTTTTAGCAAAAGAATATAAGACATTACATTTATTCTCAAAATAGCAAAAGAAAACATTCTTTTATTTAGTAGGTTCATCACATTCCCCAAACATCTATTCTTTACCTGAAAACAAGAATGTGTAGCATCACGAAAGCATTAATATTTTACAATACCAAATATTTTACAATACAAGAGTTTTAGCAAAAGAATATAAGACATTACATTTATTCTCAAAATAGCAATAGAAAACATCTTTTATTTAGTAGGTTCATCTCATTCCCCAAGCATCTATTCTTTACCTAAAAACAAGAATGTGTAGCATCATGAGTAACACAGACCCAGTAAGTACAGCTTACATTCTTATAATAATATGTCTTATAAGAAACCAGAAATAAACACAACTAAGTAAAAATGTACCAAGAATCATTTTTATTTGTTCATACCGATTCTTATTTATGCGCACACATACACATATATATACAAGCATGAATAAATTAATCCATATGAATATTTAGGAAACTGGTAATAAATCACAAAGATCACGTACTAAGTACATTGTACTAAAGTACGGATAAGCCGCAGCATACCAGGGATAATTGGTCGATTATTTATAAACCAATTTATTTTCCTTATTCACAACTAGATCGTTGTTTATAGTATGGGCAAATAAGGGTCATTCCCACAGAGGACTAAATGAATCTAACTACTCAAACGATGTCACAAAAGTGACTACTGATCCTATTGAATAGCAGTCGAAAAATAAAAGAAAAACCTAACCTAGACTACTCAGAAAAACACGAAAATTTACAGAGGTGTACTAGACACACAGAGCGTCTAGCACACAAAATTTGAGATGATTTGATAGGGAAATAAAATACGGTAAGATGATGGACAGAAGATAAGAAAATTGAAACCTAATTTCAAAGTAGTTAAGAATTAAGATAATGAGACTCGCTAGGGAGGAAATATCTACCCCTGAAAATCACACACAACATACTTTGTCCAATTTGTGACCAACTAACTCAATTGAAAATGCTCAGATTGACTCGGTACGCTTGAGCACAATCTATTACTCTTTCTTACTGTGTACGTTAGGCAGGAAGTGCACCTAAACTATTCTCAAATATTGTAACCTAAAGGTACGTTTATTAGGTCAAACAAGCAGAGATCAATAATCATGAAAAGAGTTTGAGCAATCACTAGGCATCGCAATAAACTTAATTAGCGCCTTGCTAAACCTAGGGTTTCGTCTACTCGCTAGTGAAAACTACTGATTACATCTCTAGATAATTTGTGGGATCCGATATTGACCCAGACATCAAATAATCAAAGTGTAGAATGTATACTAACTAGGCCTCCAAAGCACACACACAAAGAATTCATTGATGAACAATCGCGGTAAACAAAACTTCAATCTTATTAATTGGAAAAACAAACTAAAAATCAAAGCATGTTATGATTCATGTCTAGGGGCTTCAACGGCTCCCTAGCTACTATGAATTTAGTTGCACATAATGAAAATTGAAAACACAAAAGAGTTCATGAAAGAAGAAGACAACAATAACCAAGCTTGGAGAATCCCTGAGAAGAGAGCGATCTTTGATTCTTGCGTTGTTTTTCTTCCCTACTTCCTCTTCTTCTTCCTCTTCCCATCATATATCTGATGATATTAGGGTTAGATAACCCTCAATTTCCATCCATGGGCTAGTTGATTTGGATTGTGCTTTGAAATTGAAGTTTCGGTCCAAACCAGAAATTCGGGCAGACTGACCTTCGACCAATAAAATGATTATAACTTCTTCTCCAAAATAGGTATTGACTATCCGTAAAAAGTTCTAGAAAGTAGACTCTTGTAGATTTCTATTGATATATAACTCATCATCTGGATCATTGTGAGCTGGTCACAATCCTCTGTCGAAGTTAGATGATAATTTCTGGCAGATCTTCATAATTCTTTCCTTGCACGACATAGATTCGTTTTCCTTCAAAATTTCTCCTCTCGTGCTTCATATTCCCTTCTTTGCTCCAAAACACCTAATAAACATAAAAATAACTAAATCAAATGGAAAATACGATAAACTAACAAAGTAAAGAGGAGAATTAACCATTATATCGTTGCATATTTATGTTCCTATCAACAATACCAGAGTATGTATACTCAAGGTTGACACTTTCTTCTTATGAGTATAATAGTGCACTATCTGTAAGGACTAAGGCCCAGGCTAACTCCACAATTTAAAAACATTTTTACTAGTAATTCACTTAAGCATGAGATAGTACTAATCACCCGGCTTCACATCTCCAAATATAGTTACGTCAATAAAATATAGCAAACTTCAACAAGTAAGACAATTACTTCAAGACCAACAAGTATACAGGTGTACATCAATATACTTTAAAAATTGTCAATAACTCAAGGTATGCACAAGATAAACAATTTAATAAACTTGAAAGTAAATATGCAATAAAATAAATGTACTTTAAATTAAATAAACAGAAAATATTAGTTAGTAGTCAAAGAATTAGTAGTCACATTTCCCATAGTGAGGGAAATCCTTGTCCAAAGAACCGTCAACTTATTATTTTCATACCTCATTCAATTTATGTCCAAATTAGGCAAGTGAGGAGTTTATGTTAAAATATTTTTCATAAGGAATCCATTGAGATAAGTCATATAATCCAGTTCAAAGTCATAGAGTCCATAAATGGTGAAAAACAGTAGTAGTGCAGAAAGTTGATATCTTTTATATTACCATTGATGTCTAAGTCTTTACGTGCTTTATATTTTACCATTGCTTCTAAAACTTTCCAGATTTAAATTAGAGGTCCTAAGCTTCAATTCGATATAAATTTTGTAGAAAATGGTTTAGAAATGAGTGAGATATGAATTTTTGAAGTTGTGGTAGTTGTAATGGATTTTTAGCGAGTTTATTAGTTTGGAAATTTGATTAGCTATAACTTGTTCATTTCTAAACCTTTTTAAGTGATTCAAAAGCCTAAACTGAAGCATTTTTCATGAAAAATCTAATTATGTGATCAAATTTAAAAAGTGATATTTCATTATATACGAAAGTATAAGTTTCTAGAAAACATACTCTTTTCCATTTTATCCTTAGTTATGCATTTTGATAATCTTAAAGACAAAAGAGTATAGGAATGTAACCATGTACTTACTCTTGAATTTTCAGTAGTGAAGTGGGGGTTTTTGTGTTGATACAAGGTTGGACTTCTTTAACAAAAAGATAACTTCTCAAGAGAAAAAGAGTGAAGGGTATGATTTTGGTGTGGGAGCTTTTCAACTAAGGAAGTTTGTGATCATTTTTACATTTGATCTTGGAGTGTGAAGATAAGATGTTGCAACTCCCAAGTATAAATAGGTCATGAAGCATGCATTGTAAATTAATTTTCACCAATTTTATTTGACTTAAAAGACCAAACATTAAATTTAAGTGATAGTCTAGCTAGTTAGGGTGATTGTTCACAAAGAAAACTAAATAGTAAGAGGGGTAAAAGAAAATCAGCTAGTACATGAATCTATATATGAGGTATACCTTATATATGTATTGACATGAATCTATAGATACACAAATATTTATATATGTATATATAGATATATATCTACTCAAGCTAATCAGTAAATGAATATGATGTTTCCCTTTCTTAAGATCTTGTAAATATTGTGTTATTAATATTTAAGATTAGAATAGTATGCATGATAAAAGTAATACTAACTCGAGTCTTAAATTCGATAACGAGTATTGATTATATGTAAGAAATACGGGTTAAAGTATTTAAGTAATTTACTCAAATTCTAATACTTAATAAAAATACATATCTTGTAAGTATGATACTTGGAGTCATTGGATTCTAAAAAGAATATTTTAGAAGATATTTGGATTACTATCTAAGATTAAGGAGTCTTAGTGTGCTATATAATTAGTACTAAGTTTTGGGGTACTACATGTCAAAACCTCACACTTGGAGAAACGATTCTGGAGAGCAATCATCAAGGGGCTAATCATAAATGGTGTAGCGAGAGGTGTGGCTATGAGGTTTAGTCATTAGGTACAACCAGTAAGTGTAGCTATGAGGTGTGACCGTGTGGCATAACCGTAAATTGCTACCGTGGAGAATGATGGTGGAGCAACCAAAAACCTTAGTGTAACTATGAGAGCATAAAGTCATGATCGAAGATAAAAGAACCATGGGAAGCGGTCATGGAGACTATCCATACGTGAGTGACCGACATGTAACCATAGAGATCATGCTATATATAAAGAAAAAAGAAAACAAAACAAAAAAGAACCAAAGAGAATCCATAAGGAGACCGTGGAAAGTCCATGGATAGTAGAGTCGTTTGTTATGGAGAGCAATCGCAGAGAGTCGCTGCGTGGAGTGACTGATAGGTACGACTTTTGAGAACATGTCGCAATTGTATTGGAGGACATTGAAACATCATGGTGGTACTATATAGATCTGATGACATTGTGCCATGAGAAGTTACCATGGCAGGAGTGGTGCCCTGAAAGTTCATGATGAGGTACATTTCCTCGAGGTGAGGTTATTGTATATATTTGTAGCGTGTGTAACTAGAGATTGCATGTTTGTATGCTGGCTGTGTACACTCGTGATGTGTGTAGCCTGAGATTGCATGTTTATATGCAAGCTGTGTATGCTCATGGTGTGTACACATGTTGAGGCACTCTTGCTTGGAAAATCTCAAAATGTTGAGGCACTTGCCTTCAATACAAACCCATTAAATGCCTACCTCCCAATTTCCTTCTTTCGAAATCTATCTACATCACTTCAGGATGTTTATCTATACGAATGCAACTTGAGAGGTAATGTACCTGATGATGTAGGCAACTTGAGCAGCTTGACAGTTTTATCCATATATAACAACAAATTAAGTGGATCAATCCCAATCAACCTCACTAGGAAATCTGAAAAATCTCCAAGGACACATCCCGGACGAACTTTGTTAACTAAAATATCTTAGGGTTGTATGGTAACCAGCTTTCTGGCTCTATACCTTCTTGTTTGGGTCACCTGGTCACTGCACTAATATATCTCTACCTACATTCCAATTTGTTAAGTTCCACAATACCATCTAGTTTGTGGGGATTGACATATATCTTGGATCTATACTTGTCATCCAATAACCTAAGTGGATCTCTCTCGGAAGATGTTGGTACTTTAAAAGTTGTCATAGTTATAGATTTATCAAACAACCACTTATCCGGTAGTATACGAGCAGCATTGGGAATCTACAAACGTTGCAAAATCTCTCCTTGGAGAATAACAACTTCAAAGGCCTTATTCCTAGTGCACTTGGAAAATCCCTCAGCTTGGTACTTTTGGACTTGTCCAAAAACAATATGTCTGGAATGATTCCAAAGTCACTCGAATCACTTAAATATCTCAAGATTTTGGATCTATCTTTCAACAAACTCCAAGAAGAAATCCCAACAGGTGGACCTTTTCGAAACTTCTTTGCTCAATCATTTGTATCGAGTGGGAAGCTCTGTGGTGCATCCCGATTCCATGTCCCAGCATGCAAGAATAGTACATTTGAAGCACATTCAATTAAATCAAGCAGATCCATCTCGAAGTACATTATCCTAGGGATATTGTCAGCAATGTTCATAGTGTCCTCCGTTTGGATAGTGATACTATGTAGAAGAACAATGTGGAAGCTGCAGAAAAGAATGAACTGTTACCTCAACTTCTATGGAGAGTTTCACACATTGAACTTGTTAGAGCAACAAATGCATTTGATGAAAGAAACTTACTTGGCACTGGTGGTTTTGGCTCAGTCTATAAAGGAACATTTTCTGGTGGGATAAATGTGGCCATAATGGTTTTCAATTTACAGCTAGAAGAATTTACAGCTAGAAGAGGCCTTCAAGAGTTTCGATATTGAGTGTGAAATGCTAAGCAACATTCGTCATCGAAATCTTATTAAAATCATCACTTGTTGTAGTCAAATTGATTTCAAAGCCGTGGTACTGAACTACATGCGTAACGGGAGCCTTGAGAAGTGGTTATATTCTCCAAACTTGTGTTTAAACATCCTGCAGAGATTGAGTATTATGATAGATGTTGCATCGGCATTGGAATACCTTCATCATGGTTATGAACAATCTGTTGTTCACTGTGATTTGAAACCCAGCAATATCCTACTGGATGAGGATATGAGTGCACATGTTGCTGACTTTCGCATTGCAAATCTCTTGTGTGGAAGAGATTCCATGACCCAAACACTCAATAAAGCTACAATTGGATATATGGCCCCAGGTAAATAAATAATGCTAGTTTTTCTTCAATTTTACATGTATTGTCCTTAATTATGACAAGATTAAAGCTGTATTTTCATTATATCTTTTAAAAATAATTACACATTTGTATGGTGCAGAGTATGGAATGGAAGGAATACTTACTAAAGGAGGGGATGTGTACAGCTTTGGTATTATATTGATGGAGACTTTCACAGGAAAGAAGCCGACGGATGAGATGTTTGTTGAGGAAATGTGCTTGAAGCAGTGGGTTGCAGACTCAGCATTACTTGATGGTGTGGATGCCAACTTACAAGTGACAGAAGCAGATGATCGTGATTTTGTGAACAAGAATGAGTGTTTGTCATCCATAATGAGATTAGCTCTAGCATGTTCCGCAGAATCGCCAGAAAAGAGGGTAAATATGCAAGATCCACGCTGAACAAGATCAAGATCAAGTTTTTAAAGGGCGCTGCCGAAGGTGTGGTGTTGAACCGTTCTCTTGTTTAGCAAGGCTTTGCAGGTTTCATTTCTGTAGCATATATGATCTTGGCCTATGATTCAGTCATCAAAATCTTCAATGAATGCTATATTCACTTTGTATTTCTTCTGCTGTATTTGTAATACATTCCAACGCAGATTGAACATACATGCTATACCATTCTAGTTTTGCAATGACAAGAACCGCTTTCTCAGTAATGTAGGTTCAAGACATGGGTAAAAGCTTCACAATCTAAATCAGGAGGAAGATCAACTCTTGGTTGATTTGGTTCTCATTGCTCTCTGTCTCATAGTCCAAAAAAAGCTGCACCACCAACTTGAGCTATAATATATAGGCATAAAATGAGCCTCAGGCCAACAATAACACTGTTTTAGTGACTTCGCTATGAGCTTGAAGAATGCAAGAGGAAGAACCCTTGTTTCATTCTAAATTATTGTTATTTGCATGAAGTTCCACTCAGCTTTTCGTTGCTGATTGCCTAGTCTGAATATGGTTTGTAATTCCTTTTCGAGATGGGTAAAAACCATAGATCAATACCCCATAATGCTTTGCAGCCTGTGCTGGTACTGGACACATTGCATGTCTGGTAAACCATTACAAATAGCACTCTGCTTTCCCCATTATTTCCACATTTGCAATACATAGATTTTGAATTTCCTTAGTTGTATGCTAATCCCTGGCCTTTTTAAGTTCAAGATCCAAAAGTTGACAGATTCCAATTATTAACACAGCTGAGCATCTGAAACGAAGGACTGGATGGTGCAAGAACAATACTGAAACTTAAGAGAAACTTATGGATCTGTAAACAGACCTCTCATTAACTTTCATCAAACAATGTAACAATGTAATCTGATACAATTTCATCGCATTATACATCCGAGCACTTTAAAGTCTAGACCTTTGAACCTCTTCCAAACAAGTCCACTCTGTTCATCATCAAAATAAGCTTCTTTATAATATGTTGGGATCTGCAAGAAATGAATATATTACAAACATTCCACAATACAGGACCAGCTTCAAGCAGCATGATATGGTATAGTCAAATAACACAATGCGACAAATAAATAAATAAATAAACACCAAGAGAAGACAGGAAAGCCTGGAAAGAGATGCATGACAGGAAATCAAGGAATGGCAGGACTAGGAAAGAACCAATATTTTTCCAAATTACTTCGAGAAAAACCAAGGTCTTCTTTCCCAGAACTCCACTCCACAACTTCCCGCCACTCTTCCCTTTCCCTCCAACTCATTTCTCTTCTCTCTCACCCCATCAAGTTCAGAGCTTCTCCCCAAAGGCTGTGTTTTTGGGTTGATGAATCTCTATAGGAAAGAAAGAAGGAACGGGAAAGGGAGAGGTCTTGAGCAAATCTGTAGAAATGGCAGGTTTAGGGAAGAATTGAACTATTTATTCTCTGTTGAAAGAGAGAGAGTTTGAATCCTTTCCTTCCCTAACCTCCATTCTAAAGCTTTGATCAAGACACCTGCCATTCCCACCCATCTTTCAAGCTCCTGTAAAGACGGCAACTTTAGTCTTTAGGTTTGATACTACCAATTTATAGAGAAGAGGTCTAGGGTATGTAACATATCAGACCTTTCCGGCCCATTACTGTTCGGCTTCCAAATTGAAACTCGGGCTCATTTGTGAAACAGTTTAGTCACAGTCACACCAACATGAAGTTGTTTCTATTAGGCACATATTATGTTCTCTTCCTAGCTTCATTTTATATGTAAATATATTACTCCTTAGGATGAAAAGGTATGAGAAAACTAAAAGAAGTTCAAAGGAGAAGGAAGATCTACACCAAGAACGTCTGAGTAGAAGTTGAGCACCATAAGCAATACCTTCATGGTTTCATCCTTTGGTGGTGATGTAGAAGCTTTTACCTTTCTTTTTCTTGGTCGATAAGAAGCTTTTACCTTGTCTTCCAGATTTCCTTACTTGGGTGGTTCTACGAAAAAGGTGCGAAGCATTATTTTCCACTACTCCAACAACACAATGGGATCCTCAAACAAGTTAAAATGGCACACCAGATAAGATTGCACATTATTAAGTCAGAAAGGGAAGTATTAACAGCTTTTGAATGATCAAGAATGGGGCAGCAAGCGTGTGTTGAAGTCTCAGATGAGAATGAAATTGATAAATATTATGCGACTGTTCATTACAACGGGATGGAATAGCTTCCCACTAAAGGGTACATGCTATGATCTGCCTTCTAAATAGATCTACTTTTCAATATTTATCAAGTGATACAAATATATAAGCAGTACACTACAGTACAATACACAAAACTGAAAACCAAAAGAATGATTCTTTAACAATAGAAGAGGCAATTCCCAAGCAGAAGCTGTGCATTCATGCTTGTACGTGGAAACTCAAAATCCGGAAAGCAGATTTACACCCTGAAAACATTTTTCGCCTGCCACGAAGAAAAAATAAGGCCATATAGGTATCAGTACGTTTTACAAGCTGCAGGTTGAGTAAAAACCAATAACCTATCCAAAGTGATCGAATGGTTAAACAAATACTATGATTGTTATCTTACTTGCTCTAGCATTAGAAACATAAGAACATTCCAAGATCCTAGCCGTCCAAAGTTTGGAAGAAACCCTTTATAGAAGGCCAAAAACCCCTGTGTTATATCAGCAGACATAAGTTAACAGATATTTACAAAGCTGGTGGTTTCAGACTTTACTTGGATATCAAACAGATCTAGAGGACAATGACTACAAATAACAGAGAACCAGGGTGAAAGCATGGATTGAAAACAGTGAAAGAAAGCATCAACTTCCGCACCTCTGGCGATTGGCGAATTATTGGTTGGTACAGTGAATGGACTAAAACTGAATGAATCAACATACCTCATACTTCAAAGTTTTGATGAAGCAATCAAAGGTGTTTTTGTAACTTGGATCTCCCATCATTCTAGATTTCACCTGGAACATAAGCAGGGTATCCAAGGCAACATTTGCCTTAACAATGTAAATTGTTCCATATAATAAGAAATGACAACACAATCTTTCACTAGCCACCCTTGTAAGTAGCCTGCAACTTTTAATGTGCAGGTTTATGCTATCATTGCCCATTGCAAAATCAACATTCAGTCATTCAGTTCTGATTAAAATTTGAGAGCACATACAACATGCTACTGATCAGTAAACAGAACATCCATTACACCTCTAGTTGTCCATCTTTGGTCTGTCTATCAATTGAATCAATTCTTATTCAAAGTTTTGTTGTGTATTCACAGTTCGGCTAGTAATAATTCATATCGTTATTAGCACTTGGTTCTTGAAAGCCACAATAACAATATATGCTGATGAATAACAAAAAGAGAAGGGAGTAGTACATTTGGACAATAATATCTGAGGTTTCAATATCTTTGAGATTTCAAAATATTTTTTAATCCATATGCAATTCACTGTGATTCAATTTCTAAACTGCTACACATAATCACCTCCTTATGATGATAAATGAAAACACCAAACTTATTATTAAGGCTAATACGTTTCAGAATGCATACCACATCAACAGGAGAGCCAATTGAAACTGCAAAGAAACCAGCACCCAGACCAGCTAGGAGATGAGTGAAAATATTGTCAGTGAACCCTGGAATTTTCAAAACTGTCTGCATAAGTATGAAGAATTAGGATTCATTGGGATAATTATCCTATATGTAGGAATTAGCACTAACTAGCAAGCTATAAAAATACTTGAACTTCAGAGATTGAAAGCAGTGGTCTTACCTCCTTCACTTGATCATAACTGGCTAGCTCAGCAGCATTTATAATAGCATTTCGTGCTACATTTGGTCCCAGCCCAGTCCATAGAGCTCCTATACCTTCCTAATTTTTGACAACCATAAATACAAAAATAAAAAAACATTAATAGCTGATAAGGCAAATATATATAAAGAAAGGCAAAGAAGCTAATTGTTCTACTTCAAGAATACAAACCTGCCTCACTATAGTGAAATAAGCATCCTTAGCTCCAGAGTAACGCCTAGGAACTCCGGCTGGCAATTTTCCTTCAGCCTGGAGTCGAACCTTTACAAGATCAGTTGGATTAGCCACTACGATAGCCAGAGCACCTGAATATGTTAAATTTTCCACCTTTTTAATTCAAAAGACAAGGGATATATAGAAGGTAATTTGGAGGGCCTTAACAATGAAAAATACTTGCATGCTATAAAATTAGTAGGATGGTTGCACTAACCAGTCAATAGTGCAGCAAGCACTTTATGGTATATAGGAATTTCTCCAACAAAAGCACTGCCAACAAGGAAAAGTTTGACCTGTTCAACAAGCAGTTTATGGATATACAGTGTCACAAAGAAAGAATTAAACAGGCAATTCAGGATCATATTACAAAAGAGTAATATTTTTAACTCACGGGATCATATAACCCAATTCTTAAGCCTCCATAGATGCATTGTCGTTGTAATCCTGGAATTATACCATTCCAAAGTGCTCCTAAACCTTCTTCCCTAGCAATGGTAGCCATAGTACCCAACAAGCCCTTATATTTAGGGGCACCAGCAGCATCCCCTACAACTGCTTTCTTTTGAAGCTGGAGCCTAACTTTAGCAGTGTCCAACGGAATGGTACAGAACTGCAAAAGAATATATCTCCTGTCATATACCAAGCTGTGATTCTTAAAAATACACACAGATACTTGAAGTTGAGACACCTCAACTAGCGTCCGACAAATTGTACTTCAATTGCTTAAGTTTCGACTCTAACAGTCTACCCTAACATAATCACATTGACCGATCACCATTCCTAGTTGTCTTTTAAGCCACATCATGCAATTTCCAGATAGATCATATTCATACATGCCCTTAACTTTAACTTCATCTAATCCAGAACACAAACCCATAAAACCGAAAATGTATAGACATCATGTAATTTCTGGATTCTTAAACACAAAATCATGCAAAACCCAAGTTAGAAAATGCAGTGATTAAGCTAAATGATCATTATACCACCGACCCAGTTAAGCAAATTTCACAACCACGAACTCAAACCAACAAAAAAAGAAGAAGAAGAAGTGAAATATTGATATAAAGAGAAGGGTGAACGATACCTCAGCGAAACAAGCAGCGAAGGCACTGCAGAGGAAGGTCTGCAAGAATGAGATCTCAGACCTGGGGCTGAGATCCGCCATTGGAATAAAGAGCAAAACGAAAGCAGAGAATTTTGGGGAGATTTGTGGGTGGGTTGAGTAGAAGAGAGTGATTGGGTTATATAGATGGAAGTGATGAGTAATTATTAAGGAAAGGTACTTGTTGTTTAGGCTCCATTCATGGCTTTTTGCTATTCTCTGTTTTTCACAGCTCTGCGGATTCTACCTTGTCGACATCGTTCTGGTTATTTTAGGAGCAGTTCAGGTTTTATTACATTAACCATTCCGAAGAAAATTATTTACTGATGTGTTTTAGATCGACCCTCGAAGTTGATATATATTTTTTCTCCTTTTCTTTTCCTATGGTCGGTGCCTATTGGACTCTAACAATGGAAATGTACCGTGTTTGATGTCAAATGATGAGAAAGAGATTTATGGTGAATGCAAAACATGATGCAAAACATGACTCATGTGACATCAAATCGTTATTTCGAAAAAAAAATAAAAAATTTATCCATAAATATCAAAAATGACCCTACTATATATTTGATTGCAGATATACCCTCATCAAAACACTCCAGCATTTTCCCGTTGAGCAAAAAAAAACTGTTTGGAAATGTTGTTAGAGCGTCTCTAACAGTTTCTTCAAAATTTCTTTAAAATGGGAAAGCAAAAACTAAAATCTTCAAAAAATTTATGTTCCAACTTCAACAGCTTCTCCATTTTGGAAATTTTGGCATTTATTACAACAATAAAAAATTATACATTATTATTAATAATAACAAAAAAATCATATATTTCATTGTAACATAAATTACCCAATAAAATATTCTAGATTTTTAATCTTATCGTTGGAGCATGTGAATAATTAATATTTAGGGAATGAAGGTTTTGCTGCAAATTTGGGGAATGAGTGATTCTCTTTCTTCTTCATCCTCATTTTGGAGAATGAGATGGGGAAGCTGTTGGACCACAAAACAACCCAATATTTCCCAAAATTGATAAAATCAAGAAAATGGGGAAGCTGTTGGAGATGCTCTTAGACTCTACAATTTTGGAAGGCACAAAGGAACTATGCAATGGGTGATGACTGAGGACTTTGCATGTATGACTTATCGTATGGCCTTGTTTAGTACATAGAAAGTAACTATTAAAAAATGAAAGTTGTTATTTGTTGATCGCCAAAAAATAACAAAAAAAAAAAGAAAAAAAAAGAAAAGAAAAAGCAGAAACCCTAAGGGGTGGCGAGCCAACATTCACGCCAAGGCAGGAATCCTAAGGGGTGGCGAGCCAACATTCAAGCCAAGACAGGAACCCTATGGGGTGGCGAGCCAACATTCGCGCCAAAGCAGAAGCCCTAAGGGGTGGCGAGCCAACATTTATGCCAAGGCAGAAGCCTTAAGGGGTGGTGAGCCAACATTCGTGCCAAGGCAGAAACCCTAAGGGGTGGCGAGCCAATATTCGTGTCAAAAGAGGAACCCTAAGGTGACTTCACATCAAAGCAGAGACCCTAAGGGGTGGTGATGTCGCATTCGTGTCAAAGCAGGAACACTAAGGGGTGGCGAGCCAACATTCGTGTCAAAGCAGGAACCCTAAGGGGTGGCGAGCCAACATTCACGCCAAGGCAGGAACCCTAAGGGGTGGCGAGCCAACATTCACGCCAAGGCAGGAACCCTAAGGGGTGGCGAGGTGACTTGACATCAAAGCAGAGGCCCTAAGGGGCGACGAGCTAATATTCAGAAGCCCTAAACTCAGGCGATGGGAGATGATGTCACAGACGAGGCGAGATCCATTCATGCAGAAGATGAAGCAAGTCGGGGAGTCCGCTCACAAGCATACGCGCGGAGTCCGTTCACACAGACATACACGCGGAATCCGCTCACAGACATACACACGGAGTCCGCTCACAAGTGTACACGCGGAGCCCGCTCACCGACACACGCGCGGAGTCCGCATGAAGGGGCAGTCCGCTTACACGCGGAGATCACCTACGCCACTATGTGGCCGAAACCATGCAAGTCTTTTGCCACACTACTGCATCACCGGTTCTGGGTGCCTAAATCGAATCAACAGACACTCTACCAAATTGGGTGTCCACAAAAAACACAGTTAACGGATTCAAAATACGTCTGTTAAACCAAAAGCCGGCATTAAGCCATAAAGCCTACAAACCTCTCATGAACTACGGTCGGTTTGATCCCACAAAGGGGTACGTAGGCAGTCTAGCAACCCACTAGATGCAACCAAAATTCAAAACAGAATCCCTGACACCACCAGTCAAATTCGTCCAGTCAAAATAACTCTGGCCAAATTCCTGAAGCACCAGAGAATCAAATCCATAACCAAATCTTTCGAACTACATTGGTTTGATCCATTTACAAGGGTATGTAGGCAGTCTGGAATTGAATCTAGATACAACCACCAATCCAAATAAACTCCTGGATCGCCTAAAGCCAAAGTCTCGCTCCAAAGCTCAAATGCCTTCAAACACAAATCCAAACACATTTCCAAACACTACTTTCATCCTAAAGTCAAAGCCCTCCAACGAGTCATTCACTTGTTGGAACCCTTGAACTACGAGTGACTTGATCCTCTACAGGGTACGTAGGCAACTCATTCCCAAATGTGGGTGCAGTCACAAAAACAAACAAACCTACAATGGTCTCTTGGTAAACGAAATCAAAATGTGTTCCCTTGTAACAAAAGATTGTAATTAAGAGACACATTCTGTCTTGAATGGGTTGAACCTGATATAATTAAAAACCTTATCTCAGTAAATAAGATAGGGTGAAATCGTGTTGGGTACATATTTATTTACAATTTTTACCCAACATTATTTTCTTACGTTTGAAAATATTAAAGGAAATAAAATATTTTTCTGAAGGTGGGGAAAATATAAGGGAAAATTGTTCTTTCCAAAATATATATGAACCACTTTACCATTTTCTTTCTTTGCATTTATTACTCACAATATATTATTTTATTATTTTAATTAACAACTTTTCGAATAATTTTCCTATCGTTACCAAACATCATAACAGAAAGTCATCGGGAAATTTCATTTCCATTCTCTTTCCCTTCCCCTGAGAAAGACAAATAAACTACTTTCTTTATCCGCGAACCAAACGAGGTCTATGTGTTAAAATAGTAGTCTCTTTGTATGTTGGTAACTGAGTATAACCATGTTCGTGGACATTTAGAGCCGACGGTTTTGACAACAGTGAATTATGGTCATATTATTGTAAAACGATCATAACACAAACCGTGGACATTTAGAACCGACAGTTTTGGTAACAATGAATTTTGGTCATATACATAAACTATAAACACATATATTAGTGAATTATCATCATCAGCTGATATTGCATCATGTACTATATATATATTTATTTTTTAAAAAAAACTTTTTTTATTAATAACTCACACACCCTACATATGTCGTGAGGTTTGAACACATGACCTCAAAGTTGTCAGTTAAACACCTTAACCAACCAAGCTACAGCTCACTGACTATAAACACAGTAATGAATTTATGTGTTTAGAACACTTCCCTCAAATCGCAATAGCAAATGCAAAAACATCGACTGTAGGCAAGTTGAGGCACATGATTAAATGTAGAGACTCACCGTAGGCAAGTCCTCCCAAATCGCGAGCGGGAACACAATCCCACTAAATCCCGCCAATAAAACCCAAAAAATTCCCAAATCCAGTCCCCCTATATAAACCCTAACCCTCCCTCTCCTTTCTCTCTCACAAAAGAAAGTAATAAACCCTAAATCTCTCATTTCTCGCCGGAAACGATGTTGGAGCTCCGATTGGTCCAGGGCTCGCTTCTCAAGAAGGTTCTGGAGTCCATCAAGGACCTGGTCACCGATGCCAACTTCGACTGCTCCGCCACCGGGTTCTCCCTCCAGGCCATGGACTCCAGCCACGTCGCCCTCGTCGCTCTGCTTCTCAGATCTGAAGGCTTCGAGCACTACCGCTGCGACCGGAGCATCTCCATGGGGATGAACCTCGGCAACATGTCCAAGATGCTCAAGTGCGCCGGCAACGATGACATCGTCACCCTCAAGGCTGACGACGGCAGCGATACCGTCACCTTCATGTTTGAGAGCCCCAGTATGTACTCTTTATTTCATTTGCCCCCTTTTTGTTGAATTAGGGTTTCTTGAGATCTTTGTTGTTGCTGAGGATTTGTTAAGTAAAATGTGCTCTTGAAAGAAATTGGCTTGTGAATTTTGGAATTGAGCCCAAATTGGTTTTGGTATAATTACTTGTTATTTGGCTTTAAATCATGATCTGTTTGATTGATTGATGACTTCTTGAGATCTTTCATTGTTGAATATCTGCCGTGTAAACTGTGCTCTTTAGTGTAAAGTAAATGGCTTGTGAATCTTGAAGTTGAGCTGAAACTGGTTCTGGTAGAAATATGTATTTGGTTTAAAATCTTGGCCTGTTTTGTAGACAATCAAACAGGAAATGATTTTAAACCAATTGTATAAATCTGCTTGTATGGTAGTTTCTTGAAATCTCTGTTGGTATGCAAGTAAGTTCTTGGACAGAAAGAAGCTTGTGGGTCTAGAAATTGAAGCCAGAATGAGTTTGATAGAACTGACGCAGTTTTTTGATTTTGTGATGCTAAGCTGTTTGACATGATAGTTAAAGATTGGTGAATAAATGAATTGGATATGTTTTATGCTAAGATTTTGATGCAGATTGCCCAATCCATGGCTTGGAACCGTGATTGTATTTAAATATTGATGGTGAACATTGGGAAATAATGGTACTGGGAGAAATGAAATGGATGAAAATTTTGGAAAATAAAGTTTTGTTTGAAATTTGATTCCTGTTTATGAGAACAAGTTTGGTAATTGCATCTTCAATATCCAACTCTGCTTTCAGTTTTAGTTTTGTAAATGGTGTTTTTGTATCTTGTTTTGATTTTGCATTATCCAAAAAAAAAAATCTTGTTTTGATTTTGGATGTTTCCTTTGGGATATGAATTGCAGCACAAGATAAAATCTCTGATTTTGAGATGAAGCTGATGGACATTGACAGTGAGCACCTTGGAATTCCAGAGGCAGAATACCATGCTATTGTTAGGATGCCTTCTGCTGAGTTTGCCAGGATTTGCAAAGATCTCAGCGGCATTGGTGATACTGGTATTGCACTTATCCCTTTAGAATTGGTTCTAAATTTTCCCTGTTTATATTATGGGCTTCTGAGTTATGTGATGTGCTTGCAGTTGTGATTTCTGTGACAAAGGAAGGTGTCAAGTTCTCTACAAGAGGGGATATCGGCACTGCTAATATTGTCTGTAGGCAGAACACTACTGTTGACAAGGTGCTGCAATTGAATGCTTGTATTATGTAAATCTCCTTTCAGAAGCTTATGTGTTTTGTAGGATTCAATGTCTAACTTTGGTTTTGTGACTTTGTGAATTGCAGCCTGAGGAAGCAACAATCATAGAGATGACTGAGCCAGTTTCATTGACATTTGCTCTGAGGTACATGAACTCCTTCACAAAAGCATCCCCCTTGTCAAACACAGTTACTATCAGCCTCTCTTCGGAACTGCCAGTTGTGGTTGAGTACAAGATTGCTGAGATGGGCTACATAAGGTTCTACTTGGCTCCAAAGATAGAAGAGGATGAAGAAGAGACAAAGCCTCAAGTTTGAACCTTATGCCACTGCACAGGCCTCCTCTTAGTTGACTTGATTGTGCTTTTAAAAATCCATATACAGGATTTGCTTAAACAATTTCTGTTTGAGGTTTTCCCTACTTTCTCTGTGATTGAGTAAGCATCTCTGTAGTTACAGAAGTATTCTAATTCATTAGGTAGTGGGTACTATCTTCTTGCCTTTCAATTGAAAACAATGTTGTTTGTTCTGTTTTTGGGTTCTTCTTCTTGGATTCATCTGATTTTATCATTGATGGTTATATAATCCCCCAACTAAGTCTCATGAACTTGCTATTTCAGGCTGCTACCTGAAAGAGCCATATACCCAGTTAATTGGTTTAAGAGCCTGTATTCTGATTTGGAGGGAACTAATTTCCCACTTATTTTCCTTGCTCCCAGGAACCACGTTCCATTCCAGCTAATTTCCTATAGCATCCAAATCCTTTCCTTATGTCCTTAAGAGTAAAGAGAGAGATTACAATAAGTGACTTGAGCGCCCGTGCTGCTGTTGCAGCAACGCACATCATAAATCCAAAGAGGTGAAAGCTCGGCTCTCCCTTCACTCAATGTAAAAACACAAAAAGTGATCCACATTATTCATTTCTCACAAATTGAACACCAAATTATAGGTATTGAACATCCCATAGAAAAGAGCATTATCTTATGCAAGCCCCTAGAAATTTGTACATAATAACCCTGGGGATACAACCAATATGAGAGCACTAGTAAGTTATATGTGATAACTTAGAGTGACCAACGCGTTATATGTCAACAACCAATATGAGTAATATCTCATTACTAGTAAGTTATATGTGATAACTTATTGTGACCAACACGTTATAAGTCATGCTACTCTTAGGGCAAATCATTTCTTTGCATTTTCCATTACCATGGGAAATTGTAATTCCTATCTATTTTAGTAAGTGTAGGAAATTGGGAGGGAAAGTAATTCTACGGGGTGAGTGGGGGGAACTAATTTCCCACTTATTTTCCTTGCTCCCAGGAACCACGTTCCGTTCCATTCCAATAACGTGATCAGCAGTCGTGAGATCGAGAGACTGAATGTGTTGTGTACTAAAGTTTTCTTAAAAACATTCATAGTCACCCGTTGTATACAAAGCATGTCCCTTCACATAAACAAGTAGAATAAAAACTTGCTTTGCTCAGGGTGTTTCTTGTTTTGTTTTGAATTCTTTTATCTACCAAAGGTAAACTAAATTACTGTAAAACACAATGTACATTAAAACTAAATTAATATCTGGAAATGAGCTAGGGTTAATTACGTTCTTACCCCGCTGGCAATAATAACTCCGGTGACGACAGGTATAAGAGTTACGTACGTGAGCCAGCCCTCCTTCTTGAGAGTCATCAAGTACGCGAAAACCGCCGTGAAGAAGGGCGTCGTGGACCCTCGACCTGATGCTCTGCATGGGAACCACCTTGAGCCCTGCAATGGCAATGTAGCTCAAGAGAGAGCAAGCCAGCATGTGGCAGAGGGTGAGGAAGATCGGGTACTTGAAACCGTAATTTGTTAGGAGGAACTTGTTCAACAGCAGAACTCCGATGTTTGAGGAGTACCATATATGCTGTTATCAACCCCACGGTGAAGACCCGGCTGGACGCCATTGATGATGGTTTCAATTTCGGGTTGTGTTGATCAGAAGTTGGATGGAACGGTGTTACAATTTGGAGCTGTAAATGGAGGTTGTGGTGGAGGGAAATGAGAGAAAGGAATTGATGGATTATAGGAATGGAGGATCTGAGGAAGGTGATGGACAAGAGTCTGGACGTAGGTTTTGAGCTTTATGACTTTAAAGTCGGAGGAGGTGCGTTTTGTTTCCTTACGTTTTCATGGTTTTGTTACATTTTAAATATGTAGGTTACCGACCATTTTATGGGTTACTTTTCCTTACCATTAGATATGTGCTTTTTTCAGCTAATCGAACTATGAAAGGTCAGGATTAGACTAGTTTATGCCTTTTGGGTTCCATTTCCCTCTAATATAACTCAAAAAAAAATTAAAAAAATATGTAGAACAACCTGCACTCATGCACTAATGAAATTTGTGTTCTTGTTCGTGAGTAAAATTCAAAACGAAAAAATTGCATAAGCTTTAATGCTAATACAGCCAGTACAGTTGACTAGCTTTCAATTGATCAGAGTTTTTACTTGGTTTGGTGATTGAAGCTACAAGTTTACCATCTAAAAAGCAGCATGCTTATGCAATTATGTTAAGGTTCTAAAGAACAGAAATCAAATTGTAATTATATGCACAAGTTGTGTCCAATCTACTCAAAAAAGGGTGTGCATTCCATTTCTCCAATTTGTGTCCGAAAATTTCATCAGGCGATCCTTGTCTAAAATTTCTGTAGATCTAATTACAAATTCCTTGATGCTCTCTATTCTCTTCAAAAGTAGAAACACTTGATAAAAACAAACAAAGCAGAAGAATGACTGATGAGCGGCTGACCACGTCCCTGAGTATGTGGCATGTGGACAATTTGAGCTTCTAAGAGAGGAAATAAGGATAAGGAAGTTCTGAGGGAACCTGAAGAAAATGATCAGGGTGACTCCCTCCACTCTTCACCGGCATAAAATGCATCGTCCCCAAGCTCTTCCTCAATTCGAAGCAACTGCAAGAAACATTGTTTATCAGTTTCAATCATGCTTTGCATTACCAAGACAAGGCTGCATATCTAATACATGGTAGTAACTTATGACATGGTTCAACCTCTATGGAAAACTGACCATATGGCTCAAATTGATCTTTAGATGTCTGTGAAAATGTGCCATAAGCAGGAGTAGGGAGTATAGAGACAGAGTTAAGTTAATAATTAGATGGTGAAGACCAATCTTATTCACCATCAAGGATAGACTTTGATAGTATATGTGTAGATAGAAATGTATCCCTGGACTATACCATACTACAACTTGTTTTGACTAGTTATCACAGGCTGTGGAAGAAAAAAAGAAGAAAGCAACCGCCACCCATGATATATGTAAAGGAAAATATAGTTCACAGTTTCACACACTCCCAAATGCAGAGAAGCCTTTATAACACAAAACTGAATCATGTGTTCCTTTAGTTGCAAGAATATATATATATATATATATATATATATATATATAGAGGCCAGATGTGGAGCGGACATCCGCACTCGGCTTAAAGTGCGGACGTCCGTCCGTTCTCTCCCCTCTGGTGCCGGCGCGCCTCCACCCCACAAGACTTTAGCAGCGTCCCCGACCACTTTCCCTCCCCGGCGAGTCTGTTCTTTTCCAGTTTTCCGGCGAGATCACCCAAAACTTCAAACAAAGTCGATCTCACCGGAAAACTGGAAAAAACCGGACTCGCCGGGGAGGGAAAGTGGTTGGAGCGCTGCTGGAGTCTTGTGGGTGGAGACGAGCTGTCGCCGTCGCCGGAGGGGGGAGAACAGACGGACGTCCGCACTTTAAGCCGAGTGCGGACGTCCGCTTCACATCCTTTTCGTGTGTGTGTGTGTGTGTATTAAATGCTGCCTAGTGTAAAGGCCTTCTAAATCACTTCGCTTTTTGTTATAATAAAAGGCTGTTTCTTTTCAAGAGAGAAAAAAAAGGTAAGCTGTGAAGCAGTTGAGGGACAAAAGAATCGTGGACATGATTACGTGAGTATGAAAGCAGACCTGGTTATACTTAGCCAGTCGCTCGCCTCTGCAAGGAGCACCAGCTTTGATCTGACCAGTAGAGAGACCAACAGAGAAGTCGGCTATAAAGGACTCTTCAGTTTCACCACATCTATGAGATGCCACCACTCCCCAGTGGGCATCCTTTGCCAGTTTAACCACTTCAATGGCCTCAGTCACAGTCCCAATCTGATTAATCTATATTGAACCACAAAATGAACAGTCACCCTATCTTAATCTCTCCTATTATTATTATTATTTTTTTTTAAAGTAAGGACTGTAAAGGCATTAAATAAAAATAAACACTTGAATGAAAGCATCGTAATACAAACTAAATACCTTCAAAAGAAGAGCATCACATGTAGATTCCTCTATTGCTTTCTTCATACGTTGTAAATTTGACATTAACAAGTCATCTCCCACTACCTGCAAAAACCATTCAACAGACCAACAAATTAATTTATACATTTGAGATCCTAAAATACTCGGCCAAAAACATTTGCAAGGGTCATCAAATTGTTTCTGTAAGTCATTGGACTTTGGGATGGTGATGTAGGATACAATCAAATGATGGTAAAATAAGTGCAGTTGCCTCCATATAGTTTTGTCATACATAATCCTCCGTAAGGAGGGACCAAAACCAGAGTATTCTCTGGTCAAAGATAAAGTCGGGGAAAGAGTGCCCAGGCAACTGGAACCTTTAATTAACTACCAATAAAAAGAGCCAACCTGACAAATTGCAAGGTTAGAAAAGCTTTTAGTGTGTTCCCAGTCCTCCTTATCAAATGGATCTTCAATAGATACAATTGGGTACGCTGAGACATCAAACACAAACAAAGGGAGAAAAGGGAAGAAAATGTTAAAACTAAAAATTAAAAAAAGAAAAAAAAAGAAAGAAAAATAAAGACACCGAAAAAGATTGAAAGAGTTTCTAATGTACCAGTACAAAGTTCTTTATACAGCTTAATCATATCTTCTGCAGTCTTAAAGTTTTGCCCCGACTTATTTGGTGATTTGTAGTCCAAGTCATACTTCGTGCCTGTATCGTGCAGAAAGAGAATGTGAAATATCAGTCATTAGAGCCACCTGCGTCATATTACAGGTGAAAATCCCAGACAAACGTTATCTGGACAGAGATGCAAGAACTGAAATGCAATCTTAACATTATCAAAGGCATTTGCTTAATTTCTGCAACAATAAGTGTACAGACAGTACAGTACACATATCAACGTCTTCTCAAGGAAAGAAAAGAGATATATTCCGGTCTTTACCATACTACAAAAGTTATGGTTCTGTAGAGAGAACATAGGATTATTTAATTTCTCTATCTGCTTATTCAACTAAAAGATCATTGTTGAGGAAGATCCATTACCCATGCAGAAGTCTGTAGCAGCAACATCAATTGCTATTTTTATCTGGTCATTATAACCTGTTCTGCCGATGGCCTCTTTTACAAGATCCAAGCCTTCTGTAAAGCTGCCAACAAATATAGCATATCTTCAAATACAACAATATGATTATTATTTAACAACAGGAAAATACAATTAGTTAATAAAAACTCAAATAATATTGTATGCATTTAAAGAACTTCTAATATGATTTGCCTTTTTTAAATAGCCTTTTCATTTTCTTTTTTCAAAAGCAGTTTCAGCCTTTCTAGAGATGAGAAGGTGATCCACATGAGGTATAGAAATTAAATAACATGACATATCATACTAAGGAGAACTTGCCTGGAGATGTTGGGTGCAAAACCACCGTCTTCACCGACATTACAACCAGTTGAGCCATACTTATCTAAAATAACAGCCTGCTCTTTTCATAAACAATAACAGCAATCAATATAGAAGGGGTGCTGATATCTTCATTGGTTCAGAGGAAACTCTATCTCAACTATTTTGAACATTTGAATTGGATATCAGGGAAAGCTGGATATTGTGACTTCACCATGCAAACCCAAAGATTGGTCGGTCAAGAGTCAGCCATGAAGTGCCATGGAGAATTCATTTCAGGGATCACAGCAATGACTTTATGAGCACATTGAAGCAATAAATGATTTGTAAGTTCAGAGTTTCCCACCTAATACTAAAGAGGAACCATAACAAGCTACACAATTTGACTTCCGTTTCCCTTACAATTTCAATTCATGTTGAGTTGCGAGTGAAAGACAGGTGACTACTCATATGAAACAAACAATTGAACAAGTCTTACAAACTGGAGTATTTTATCAGGTCACAAGGAGCATTATGCCAAAGGTCACTTCAAATTTGAACAGTTCAGACAAAAAGATATACCTTCAAGTGATGATACGTTTCTGATCCCATTTGAAGTGCCTCCTCAAAGCTGTTAGCTCCAATTGGCAGGATCATAATTTCCTATATATATAATGATGTCAATACAAGTACTCAAAAGAAAAAGAAAAAAATTGTAATATTGAAATAGCTTTCCATAGATAATACAACCCTGAAATCAGAAAAGAAGTTAACATTAAAGCTTACCAGAGCATACCTGAATGGCCAGACTATTCCCAGCACGCTTGCCTCCACTTATAACAGTGAAAGCAGGAACAGGCAGGGTCAGGGTGTTTCTTCCAGAAAGGTCAGCAATATGTTTGTACAGTGGAACCTGTGGTTTACTTCTTCTCAGAAACAATAGGATGTATAGAAATTTCAGCATATTTATGAAATTTATAACTTAAACGTGCCTCTTTCTGAGCAGCCCCAGCTTTGCAAGCAGCCATCGACACAGCCAATATGGCATTTACTCCAAGCTCACCCTGAAAGTTGAGTTGAGAAGAACCATGACACTCCTCCAAAAGATGAAAGAATCAAAACTAAATACTCTAGTTTTCATTAAATTAACGAAAACACACAAAGGAGTAGTGTATCCTGTGCCTAACAAGAATATAATCAAATTTCAGCTAGAATCAGAATATCTAGATTACGATTATAGATGTTTGTTACAGTTATAATCTAGCATTTCAGCTACGCAGAATTTGGAAATAATTATACAAAGATGCTTATAATTAGCCATCATTTTATAGATAAAAGAAATGCATTTTTTTGGATTCATCAACATATAACAACAACAAATACTTGACAAGCAGCTCAACTACATTAAACCACACCAAAAAGAGAGTAATATAACAGTACCTTCTTTTCTGTCTTATCCAAGTCTATCATCGCTTGATCAATCTGAGATTGAAGCGTAGGATCCATCCCAACCAAGGCTTCAGATATCTTCTCATTTACATTCTTAACAGCTTTAGTCACACTACTTCCGAGATACAATTTCTTGTCCCCGTCTCGCAACTCAACTGCCTCATACCTAGTTTCACCACTGCGATTCCGCAAATCAACAATCATCTAAGAATCTTATACTATATAATGAGATACTCTACTCTAGTAAATTCTTCGCAACCGCAATAACAAATTCAATTTCTCAATCAAAACAAAGCATTTCCACAGTCAAAGTACAAGAGGAAAGCTTACACTCCAGTAAGATCGGAACTGGGAGCCGAAGCTCGGAACACTCCTTTGTTAGTATGAAGATCAACTTCAACAGTAGGAATTCCTCTGCTATCGAGGATCTGCCGAGCTTTGACCTTCGTTATCATTGAAGGAATCGCCTTCCTCATATGATTCGACTGCAGATTATTCATTTCACAGCAAAAATCAAACACAAAATCGACCTAGAAGCTTCGAATTTCTATCTCCTTCTAAAAAGTCGATGCAAATTGCAAGAAATCAAAACGGAAAATGAGAGAGAGAGAGAGAGAGGGATTACGATGAAGAGGACGGGATCGGGGGCTTTGGCCCTGACGGCGGCATTGACGGCGTCTTCGATTTTGCGAGAGAGCATGTGATTGTCCAGGTACTCTTGGACCGACATTTTGCTTCTTTCTTCTTCTTTCTTTGGTTTTCGGTTTGAGGTTGCAGGAGAGCTGAACCCTAGTTTTGATAGAAGAGTGAGAGAAGTGAGCTGCTTAAGTGAAGGCTGGAATATTTTATTATGAAAATATTTAGTCGGAGAGAGTCTGAAGCAATCGGAAGAAGATTACTGGCAACTGGGAACCGAGCATTCCCTTTCTCAAATGCAGACCTAAATTATTTGCGTCATCAGCTAGCTACAGTGAAACGCACCGTTTCGACTCCCACCACTTTTGTTTTTTGTCTTTTTCTTTCTAATTCTGTTCTTCACTGCCTTCATGTGTTCATAATCATATTATTTGGACCTAAATTAACAAACAAATAAAAATTTTCTTTAAACCTGCCAGACATAATAGTCATAGACAATATAATCAATGTAAAAAACTTGGAGTTGAAATAAACTGCAAAGGATATCATCTAGCAAGTAAGGGCGTTAAAAAAAACATAAAAGTCCATCATATTAATAAATTTTTCAGACAAATTATCTTGCTCATTCTTGGGCATACCATCCCTAATTCCCTATAACAAGTTGGAATGGTGCACTTCAGGCCTCGGCAGCTGATGTCTTAGGGTTTAGGGTTCAGGAAGAAGATTACCCGGATTATAAATCTAGGAAGAAGATGCTCCAATTTTCTCCAAAAGTACTAGTCACTCTCTTTTGTGTTCTAACAAAAGTACTGTTGATGGTAGATATACCGCAAGCGTAAGCAACGATCTCATAGATTGTTTTCCGGTCACGAAGGGTCCCGCCCCTGACATACTTCTAGTAGACCGACATCCAGACTACCTCGTTATGGTGAAAAATCATCGGTATCACATCCGGAAGGTCCGCATCCAAGCTCCACATAAAGACACCATGATAAGAGATATATGCAACTTGTCCCACATTGAAAATATGTAATATGAGATAATCTTCTTTAGTTATAAAAGGAAAGCTTCTTATATATAGAATGGATGGATCTCAATCACTACTCACTCCGTCTTGGGGAGTTCTTGTAACACCAAAGGCATATTGACCATGATAGTAGAATCTTAAGCGAACGTAACTGTTAGTACATAGCCAAAAAACTTGGCCAAGCCGAGAATATGACACAATTGCCCAGTCGCCGAAGATCATTCTAGGCGAGACAGCTCCGGCGAGCCTTTCACGGATATCCAAAGAGTGAAAGTTCGGCAACAATCTGCTTGTCAAACTCACTCTTCGACGGCAAAACACCCCCGAAAAGGAAGATGCCGCAAGGGATTACAGATAGTCCCACATCGGGGATTGAGGCCACAACACCTAACCTTGACCTATAAAACAGGCACAAACTCTCAAAAGAGGTAAATACAGACAACTCTTCTCACTCTCCGGTACACTACAAGTGGCAGCCGAAAGCTAACTTAAGCATCGGAGAGTCGAAGGCTGGGCCACCCCAGTCCCGACTTCCTGACGCCTCTCTACTTGTGTAGGTACAGGGCACAGAACCAAGGATTCAACCTCGTCCCGACCCGCGGTCTCTTCCTAACTTGCAGTCTCTTCCCGACTCACAGTCTTGTCTCGACTCGCGGTCTCGTCCCGAGACAGGTAGAGACAATTGGCGCCAGAAGAAGGGTCCCTCTTGTGGAACTCCCATTCAACTCGGCACAATGATGGAAATCATCAATGACCCCACCGACCCTGGCACTCAGATAGAGAAAGAACTTTTCCAATCCAGAGACATAGCCCTTCTCCAAACCAGCAATGTAGCCCCCATTAGCCATCCCGACCCCGCCACGGCCCTCGAAATTCTAAAGCGAGATTTCCATTCGTTCCGCGAGCAAGCGGCCAAAGAGAGGGCTGAAGCAGAAGCGTACCGAGTACGCATCGCCGAGTTGGAAAAGAAACAATTCTTGCTTCGCGCCACGTTAGACCATCGTAACGTGTACAACGACAGCTTGGACAGCGCGGCACGAGTGGCCAAAACCCCAGACTCCGCCACCACTTCTCTTCCTAATTAAGGTCAGGGCGGTTCCATGTTTCCGGGAGGCCCTAACCAGATCATATACGTGACCCATCCTCTTACCAACTCATCATTTCCACTCCCAGCCCCTAATCCATCTGCAATCCCTAATGACCCCCCTGCCAAATCAACCTAATCCATCTGCTCAACCTATCCCCACTCCTACCTCTGCCAACCCCCCTAACCCACCTCTCGACATGCCAATCCGCCTGCTGCTCCAACTTAGCTAGTCTGTCACTCAGTTGGCTTCGCGGATTGAAGACGTCAAGAGTCGCGGGAGCCAGCGACCCTTATTCTCTTGCTATGGACACCACCTAAGTCCCTTCACACCACGAGTGCAGATGGAAAAACGATCTCCCGAGGCCAAACCCCTCAAGGTGGACAAGTATAAAGGCACTGGGGACCCTCATCTCCACCTCGAGACATTTTTCTCGCTATGTAGCTCCACTCGCTACACCGACGTCATGGCCTGCCACGCCTTCCAAGAGACCCTCTCAGACGAAGCGCTCAGTTGGTTCCTCAATCTGCCGCCCAACTCTATTGACAACTTTGACCAACTCTCAGAACGCTTCCTCAATCGTTTTATACTGCATGCCAGCATTTATCGCAGTGTAGATGCCCTATTCCACATCAAGCAGAAGGACGACGAGGGCCTCCATGAATTGTTGTCCCAACTTGGAACCTCGCGTGGCGGAGCAGGCTTTCGGCCAGGCCCTGCTCCCTGGCAGCTTTCTAATGGAGATCAATAGGAACCCTCCGGGGTCCTACGATGCCTTGATGGACCTGGCTGTCCGGTGGGCTCGCCTTGAATTTTCCACCTTCGGACATTCCGCCCTCGCTGCATTAGCACTTCCCGTTCCGCCGCCAAAGCAACAATCTCTGCTGAAGTATGAGCACTTCTACCGCGGGCAGGATAAGGGGAAGTCACGTGCCTCCTCCTGGGACCAGGGGCCCGGTTCCGACCATAGCCATGGGGGGCAGAGGAACCGCGACCACCCTTACAAGTCAAGGGACCAGAGCCCTCCGTAGCAACAACGATGTCCCCCCCCCCGCCGCCTCGTTACGAGGCCCACACTATTCTGACCACCACATATGAGGACATATGGGCCAGACACAAAGATCTCATTCCCCCACATCCCAAGAGCAAGTATCCAAAAAAGCCCTGGCGAGCCACAAACAACAGCCTATGACCCTGAGACAAATGCAGTAGGGTTACGACTTAACATGGACCTCCTGGAGGAGCGTAGGGACAAGGTGCACCTCAGGACCATCAATAACAAGCAGAAAATAGCCCGATACTACAACAACAAAGTCGTCCCCCGCCCCTTGAAGATAGGTGATTGGGTCATGAAAGAAGTCATCCCCCACCATACTAGCCTCAAGGCGAAGTGGGAGGGCCCACTCGAGATAGTTAACACTCTTGGACCTGTCACTAGGGGTGGCACTTCCGAATCGAATAACCGAAAACCGAGCCGAAATAACCGGGCCGAAACCGAAAAAAACCGAGCCGAAAGAAAAACCGAACCGAAAAAAAAAAAACCGAAAACCGAAAAAAATTCGGTTCGGTTTCGGTTCACGGTCTGGACCGAACCGAACCGGCCGAACCGAACCGAATTGAAATTTTGACGCGTGTGTGTTTATTGGAGATGCCACCCTCCTCTTCCTAAGTCCAAATAACACAGCCAACCAAAGAAAGCAAAGATTCCCCCACTCCCTCATTTTTTTTCAGAATCACAAAACCAAGAAAGAAAGAAAGACGCAACCTTTTTCTGTGAGAAACACAAACACCTGTTTGGAAAGCTTTGGATTGTCCGCAGCAAACATGAACCAAAAGGCTAACGTTTCTAAAGAGCTTAATGCCAAGCACATAAAGGTCTATTCTTTTCTCTCTCTCTTTTCTTTCACTTTCATCGTGTAATCTCATGTTTTGCATAAGAGTTTGTATTAGGAGTTGCAAAAGTTTGAGCTTTGTTTCACACCCATCTGGGTTTTGTTTTGTTCCCTTTTGAAGCTTAGCATGATTGATATCTGTTTTGGGATTATGGGATTGGCTTCAAACTCTAGCATATGTCAATTATGGTGTTCCAGTTTGCCGAGTTTGGCTTAGGCACTCTCTTTGGTGTTTTTAACATTCTTTTTTCGGTTTGGTTCATTGTTCTTGTAATTCTGAACCCTGCTTTAATGTTTGTATTTCTTTGATGTTTTGGTTGAGCTCAACTGGGTTTTTCATTGAAAGATGCTAATTGGGTCTTCAACTAGATATCATGGGTTGTTTGCTTATTGGTCTGACGTTTAGAATGGGGAATTATAATTCTGTAGTTTTAGTTAACGCGTCGACTGGCTTCTCAGAAGATCAGTAGAATTGTTGGTTGACATTTTTTTTTTTTAAACCGAACTGAAAAAAAAAAAAAACCGAAAAAAACCGAACCGAACCGAACCGTTCGGTTCGGTTTTCAGTTTGGATTTTCTGAAAACCGAGAACCGAACCGAACCGAACCGAATTTTTTTTTCGGTTCAGTTTTCAGTTTTGGCCCATAACCGAACCGAATGGGCCGAATGCCACCCCTACTTGTCACATTCTATCTCCGAGATTGTGACGGTCGCATGTTACCCCGCCCCTGGAATGCTTGCCACCTCCATCTCTACCCCAGTTAATCAATTTTAACCTTGGTATCATAGTCGTTACTTCATTTTTCATGTACTTTAGCCCAGTAGCGGCTCCAACAATGTACACATTGCCCGCTAGCGGCCAAATCTAAGTGCAATAAAGTGCTTTATCATTCCAACATGCTACACTTAGTCCCAGAAAAAAAAGGGACCACAAACCAAAACATTAATCAAAGGCAACACAAAACACAGGCTAAGCATAACGTCAAACATTAACCTGGACTCCCAGGCAAATTAGTATAAACCATATTCAAAATGGCTAACCACGCCACTTACATTGTTCCCAACAAAAATTCTTTCCCTACGTCTACCAAAAAGTTATCAAGTACATCCCATTTTCCCCCAGAAGATGAGTCGCCAGAGTTGTTGACACTCCCCCCGCTCTTCGACCCGCTGCTACGCCCACGGACCTGGCTAATATTGACCGACACCCTCTGTCCAAACGGGTGCTTCGACTGGTCCCGTGACAAAAATGAAGGCCTCATAGCCGCGGTAGAGCGCACAAGCGAACTACCAGGTACTCCCTCCGGGCAAGGAGACCTTTTTACTGGAGCCTTCTGCACTTTAAGGCAAGCGTGGGCCAGAAGCCTCGGGGCTCGAGGATCACGGGACTGGACAACAGAAGACGCCACTTGAGACACCATTACTTGGGTAGGTATGGACCCCTCGAGGCTGGCAGCTCTCACGGATGATGTAGCTACAGTTGCTAGAGGCCGCAGATCACCAACAGCTGAAGCCCCCTTCTGCCCAGCGGAGGACGTTACGCGCCACGCCTCATGCTGCTTTGCTAGAGGCCACGAGATCTCGGCTTGTTTCCTCTATTCAGGTGTCATTTGTTCCCACGCCACCTTTGCAGCATTCTTCTCAGCATACCACTTGCGCATAGCCGACTCATTAATCCAGCCCGCCTAGCAGCCAGTTCGGCTCAGATCATCTTACCCATTGCTATAGCCACCCTTTAGCTGTTGCTTGTACACCTCGCCCTCCCGAAACAGCCTCTCCCTTACCCCGGCAACCCGCCCATACTTCGCCTTCCAAGACACTTCCAGCTCTGCAAGTGACTGCGTCAGCCTCGTCATCTCAGCTTCTAAAGATGCTACCTTGGCAACCGCCAACTCCCCAGCCTCCACTTGCTCATCCTTCCTCTTTATGGCTTCCTTCAGCTCCGCCACCTCTCTATCCGCGGCGACAGCTTGGTCCTGGAATATTGTGTTCTGCTCCGCCTGTGCTAGCCGCTCTGAAAGGACACGATTGTGTTCCTCCGCCTCCCTCAACCACTGACACTTCGCCTCAGCATCCCCCTGTAGGTGAGAAACCACCTGCTCACTCGCGGCATACATCAGCAATGTCGTCTGCAGTTACACAACAACACATAAACCCAAGCTCAAAACAATGGAAAACAAAAAAGCGTGCAGGTGCTTACCCGAGTCAATTTTTCCTTGGCGAGCGCAATGCCAGCCAACAGATCCGCCTCCTCCAAAACATGCATGTCCCTGGAGCGGTGACGCATATCGTATGCCATCTGAGCTAAATACGGCTGCACTTCCCCAGTCCATTCCAAAGCTTGGGTGATCTTGGCTAAGCTCCCGGAACCCCCAGACAGACTTTCCCTCCGCGACCTCTTCGATTGACCCTCGCGAGTCGGCTCAGCCCTCTCCTTCCTCTTCCGAGTCCTTGTCGTGCCAATCTCGTCTCCAAGATCCGCAGCCTCCTCCAGGACAGGTTCCTCCCCTTGAGCCTGATCGTGTTTGCCCTCGCGATCACTCTCTGTCTGCACCTCCTCCACCTCCACTTCCTAGACACCTAAGCCCATCACTTCCGCCACAAAAGGAGGCACGTAGGCATAATCCTCATCCACTAGATTCAATCTTAAAAAATCTCCACAGTCGCCCAACTCCACTTCCCTCCCCTCCCCCATCTCCAAGTCAATGTTATACTGCTTGGCATGGTCGGCCTCAGCCAGCAGCCCATCCAGCATGTCCTTGTCCGACATTTTGTCGTACAGACCTTCCTTCTTCTGTGAACCAACGTCCCGTGGCATTGTCATTGCAACAAACAAAAGGTAGTCAGACAACTACCCACAAACCTAAGAAGAGAACACGACCACCAAAATACAGACCCAGAACTCGGGCATAGTCGAAATGGCTGTATATGCCAAGACGACATATCCGATACGAGCTCCTACATTCGAATGCCCATATCACCCGGCAAATCTGACGCTTCATCAGCTCGGTCAACTTATGCTCTTGAGGCACTACACAAAGCCAGTTGTCAGTAGGGACAGAGCAAAACAAAACCCCACATACAAAATTAAAAAACTGACAAATTCATACCTTGAAACAGCGGATTCGCGTAGTGGCAATGAAGCTGGTTGTAAACAGCCGAGCGCTCGCACCCACTCGATCGAGGATGAAATTGGACGTTTCCCATACTAAATTTCGCAGATTCGCCGAAACCTTATACGGCAAATCACAGCTCACTTAATTCTCAGTTTCGAAAACACGAACTCCCTCCTCCAGTTTTCCCCAGACCTATATATAGGCATTCCCCCAGACCCTACCAATCTATACGGTCAGGGCACAGCCACGTCAACCACAGTCGTACATGCAAAAACAAAAAAAAAAGAAAAGAAAAAGAGAAGCGCGAACTGTTACGCTGTTAACGCGAACTGTTTACGCCCTTAGCGCGGCCAGTCACTTCACTAGCGCGATCCATCACGCCCGCTAGTGCGAACTGTTACGCCGTTAACACGAATTGTTTACGCCCCTAGCGCGGCCCCTCACGCCACTAGCACGATCCATCCCGCCCGCTAACGTGAACAGTTACGTTGCTAACGCGAACTGTTTACGTCCTTAGAGCGGCCCGTCACGCCACTAGCGCGATCCATCCCGCCCGCTAGAGTGAAGGCGAACTATCATGCCACTAGCGCGCATTGCCACGCCACTAGCGCGGACCATTCGCAAGTCATCACGACCTCACCTCGGTACTTTCTCCCGTCACCTCGCGACCCTCGCGTGGGGACTTGGGGACTCGGCACCATGCCTCCAGCACCCGGGTAAAACATATTCTCGGCATCTAGAGAATAACTCCCCACCCAAGAGCTATCTCGGACTAGGGACTTGTTAGTACATAGCCAAAGTACTTGGCCAAACCGAGAATAGGGCACAATTACCCAGTCACCGAAGATCATTCTAGGCGAGACAGCTCCGGCGAGCCTTTCACGGATATCCAAAGAGTGAAGGTCCGGTAACAATCCGCCTTCCAAACCCACTATCTGAAGGCAAACACCCCCGAAAGAGGAGATGTGTCAAGGGATTACAGATAGTCCCACATCGGGGACTGATGCCACAACACATAGCATTGACCTATAAAACAGGCACAAACTCCCAAAAGAGGTAAGTACAGACAACTCTTCTCACTTTCCCGTACACTACAAGTGGCAGCCGAAAGCTAACCTAAGCATCGGAGAGTCGAAGGTTGGGCCACCCCAATCCCGACTTCCTGACGCCTCACTACTTGTGTAGGTATAGGGCACGGAACCAAGGATTCAACCTCGTCCCGACCCACGGTCTCGTCCCGACTCGCAGTCTTGTCCCGACTCGCGGTCTCGTCCCAAGACAGGTAGAAACAATAACCATGTCCTCCGGGATTTTGCAAAAACATTTAGCGTCGTCTGTAGGGAGCATTACAAAAAGTCACATTGGTCTACCTCCAAGAGATAGTTCACTCATATAGGTCCATGAGAACTATAAGTCCATCGGGTAGCCCCTAAACCCATCAAATAGCTAGCCAGTCAGCGGCCCAACGAGTGCCCTACCAGGTCCATCTACCATCGGGCCCAAGTATGAGACCGATGGTTCCTATCCCGATGACTACGGCTGCGTCCGATTCGTTAGTTCTTTGCCAGAAGCTCTGCTCGGTGCCGGTATCCTCAAGGATCATGTCACCCCAGAGGTACGTGGTAGTAAGACCGGGCTGATTGCATGCACGCTCCGTGATGGTTGAATTCATCAAGAGAGGTCGTGCCGGAGTTTGGATCAGTATCGATCAATCGGCAGACACTCTACCGACAGCACCTACAACATAATCATACTCGATGGGTATCACACCGGCATCACCTATCAACCAGGCGAATCCACTACAGAATCATGAGCGAGCTAGCAGGATGTTATAATCGGCCGGGTCCAGCCTGATTAGCTCTCCTGGGCCAAGCTCATCAATTGCCGGCTAGGAGTGATGCATCGGGAACCAGTTGGTAGCCTCCGAGATTATGCAGAAACAAGTACAAAAATGAGTGAGCAATAATTTGAAACACAAAAGGAAGGTTGAGATGCTAGCATTTGAGATGTTTATGATCAGAACGAAAACATAAGAAAGTACCCAAAAGAAAGTGCAACTATCACCTACTAAATCCATTATAATATTTGGATATTTGGTCATGATTTATGTTTCTTACAAAGTTTGTTTATGTTGCAACGTAAAGCGACCATAATGCAAATACAAGATTAATGAAAGAGAGGATGAGATGGATTCATGGATATAAACACTAATTTCAGAACCTGTGGTGAACTGGTAATCACTCGGTCATATGTATGTTATCGCATAAAGTGCTCACAAGTACATATACAGAATTACAAATACTACTCTTAGGCTACCACAAAAGCACTAGATGACCCTGTGAAGTGGTGAATCGACCCAACTAGGCTCTTAGAGGCACCAAAATGCCTTATTCTGTATACGCCAGGAGTTGCGGACTGAGGAATTCTCCATTCTATGGTTGCCTGACTTCTAGTACTGAGTTTGGAAGGTCTTGACCACTTAAAGCGCAGACAGAAATCATCGTCATCGTAAGCTGGAACCCAAGTATCCTTTCCATGTAGAATCTCCACAAGGGAAAATGTACCTTCAGTCATAAGGTCATTACGAGGACAAGCCGACCAGAAGGTTACTGTTACCATGTCATGACCTCTCTTAAAAGTAGAGTTCTGAGGCACATCCGAACTGCAATCCCCAAAACTGACACCAGGAGGGGTTGCATCCATCACAACCGGAGTAAGCAAGCTTATTTGCCTGTCGAGCAGATCTGGGGGTTGTGGACCTGGTGCAACAGGTTGGTTACTGATGAGAGCTTTAGCAAGCTTCTTGAACTCCTGAATGTAGGCACTTAGTGTGTGTGGTCCATAGAGAGTGGATGCACCCTGGGAAGTTGAATGTGTTAAAGAAACGAATATAGTAATGAAACTGGACCAACATTGTACAACTTTACAGAGTTTTTATCAAAATGATATTTTAACTGTAACAAAAGAAAAAAAAAAATGAAACTTGTAAGAAAAATAGTTAATCACTTATTACCTCCCACAAAACAGTTATTAGTCTATTCCAGTTAGGAATAAACATCTGCAATTTAAACTCCCTATATAATCATATCCTGATGTTATGGTAGGTAACCTTTCTTACGAGTTTTCTTATAGTATGATTTTATGACTAAACTTCCTCTCAATTACTCCAAACTAGAATGTATTAGCAAGTGATAGATTCAAGAAAGTAAATACTCACCTCATATCTCTGCACCTCATACTCTTCAAAGGTTGTGACATACTGAGAATAAGTATTAGTCAATCCTGCTAGCACAACATGAATGTTTCCACCATGACCACCACTAGTCAATTCAGCTTTCACAGCATCACGGAGCCGTCTGCCAGCCATTGTCGTAAATTCTGTTTATAAAAATAATTCATAAAAACTGTTAGGACTCAAATAACCATGTTCGCCAGTACAAAGTAAGCTCTGTCCAGAAGCAACTTCAGCTTATAGAGAAGGACAATAATAAATGGAATACTTCATAGGAAAAATCAGGATGTTTCTTCAACAGCATACTAATCATTCACTGTAAGGCCACTGACTATTATCTGAAATAACTGCTATCCATAGATTGCTCTAAATTTCTAGAACATAAATCTAGACAAATACTGTAGTTATTCAGACTTAAAAACCACTCAAAAAAGTTAAACATGAATTCTTAGGATTTATTTTATTAAATTAGCGAAGAAGGAGAAGCAGGAATACTACCTCCAGGTACACTGAGAATGACAAGCTGCCCAATCCGGAAAATCTGAATTGGAAGTATTGCAGGCTGCCAAAAACAATGAGGATCTTTAAGGAGACATCACAGTAGTCCAAAATATATTAACCAAAAATATTTATGCCACTCATAGAGAAAATATTTCTCTACAACTGAAACAAACAGGTAAAGGGACCTGATACAAGTTCACGAATCGAATGGCAGTAAATTCATGCCTTATCATTAAAGATCTTTGGATTTACTATTGCCCATCAGATGATTTACCTGACAACTTCCCAAACATCTAAAAGATAAGTGACCCAGATACATTGAGTTTTAAATAGTTTAATTGAGATACTACATTGATCTAACCAATTTACGAGTTTTATATCCAGTGACATCATTGTGAAATGAAATATGTCAAATAACTGCAACCTACCGCCCAATCATATGGTTGCTTCATTTCACCAGTATCAAGCAAGATTGGCTTTGGACTCTGACAATCAACCTGTTCCTGGCCTGGCGTTTTGAGCACATTGCGCACCAATCTCCAGAAAGGATTTCCCTGATACCATGCAAAAGAGTTAATCAGTACTAAGGAAAGAGCATAAAACATGCACCTTGGTAATATGGCAAATAAATGTTACCTTATTATCCCCTTGCTTGAAATCAAAAGCTCCAGGTCCGTCAGTGGTTCCAGCAGCAAATCCAAATCCCATTGCAGCAGGACATGTCTTAACCACCTCAGAACCTCCCCCCTTCTTGGGAAGGGTTACTTCAAGTTGCGAGAAGTCGATGTAAGTGTGGCGATATTCAATATTCCCAGTCAATTGTTCAGATGCTTTGTTGAAAAGATCCACAGCTTTTCTAAATTGCCTCTCACCAATAATACGTGTACTTTCAAATTCATCTGGATAACTGTCATATTATGCAAAAAAAGGCAGTTAAGTATTCATACGAACATCATACAGATATATCAATAACTAAAGGTATATAGTGCAGAGATTTAATACCCCGGTCCTCGGCCATAGCACAACTCATTCTTCCCACCACAGGTGCTGTGATTGAAATCACAAGGTAGCCCAGTATCTGTGCAGAAAGCTCCTAAAACATTTGGGCTCACGTCACCACAGTTTGATTGACAAAAGGCAGATACAAATCTAGGCTTGTTAGCCTGCCTTAGTACACCCCTGACACGTCTTGCAACACTCAAGGACCTGGTTGCTGGCGTACCAGGAGGAGACTGAAAGGACGCAGCAAGCTCCAGTAACTCATGGTCTGCATCAGAAAGAAAATATTAATAAACAATTCTTATGGCTCCCACTAGTAGAAGTATTGTGATGACTGGATGAAAACTTAGTGAGCAAAAGAGACAATCTGATCTACACCCCATAGTTCTGGACATGCACAAACTCATCATATGGTATGCATTTGCACCAAAGTTCAGTTCAGTCAATGTGGCATGGCATATGTTTGCACGATATTTCACAGCACCAGGTTGATTATATATATCGAGCCATAAAGTCAGACATCAAGCCATTATCATCTTATAGACTAGTGGGTTAACTGGTTAAGAATCACCGAAGTCTAGAGCAAGAATCGCAGATATATGGAATATATCATTTAGGTAATATAAGGCTCATCTTTAATGCCGTATCTATATTTCTGACGCATTTTTAGAATCTGCTGATACCGGCATCATTATAGCTAACAAAAAGTAAAACATATTGGAGAACATGGTGAAATATGAGGATTTGTTCTATCCTATGCGAAAGATATTGGCCCGTAAGCACTAAGATAATTTACCTCTATAATTCAACTCTACCTGAAGAGTCTAAGCCATCATATATAAATTCCACAAAAGATAAATGCAGCTAGAAGATAACTTACGATTATCATGATGGTCAGAAACTATATTTGACACTCTACGAGGGATCTCGTCAGCGTCAATATCATCAGAATATGCACTTTTACCGCCATTCTCCTCAAACCAGTCTTCCATAAATCGTGCAGCAGCACCCTTATTATCCCCACTAATTAATGAGTTTGTCCGACTCATAGAAGTTCCATGAGTTGCAAACCAATTGAAGCTACCCACTGAACCCCATTGAACATCAACAAACTTTAGAAGAGTCATTTCCTTATCAACATCATATTTGTATTGACTGCGCTCTGCTGCAGGATTATTCAGATAAGCACTAGGACTACGGTTAACCCCCGCATCTAAGATTTCTCCTGTAAAAACCAAAACTTACATTAGTAAATAATCACCAATAGTTGAAACCAATAAAAAAGCTGCAACGAACCTCCCACTTACCCTTATTAACAAAAACTGATCCTGGTGCAAGATTTTGATGGGCTTGAATAATGCTTTGCTCAATACCATCAACAAGGGCGTCAAACGACTGACGCACAAACCCTAGAGATGTCACAATATACACAATATACTGAAGATAACCCCCGGGACCAGCGTGCGTGTGAATTCCACTAATAGCTACATTCTTCTCAGTGTATAGATCCCCATACCTGCCAAAAAACAACACAGTACCAATAAATTCCGTTACACAGAACCAACAAAAAACACTGCAGAATTAGCCACATTTGTAAACTTCGATATTAAATTCAAAATTTCCTTCACTAGAATTTAGAAATTTCATAATTCTAGTCTCCAACATAAAACAAGGTGTGGCCAATTTCATTAGATTAAGCTAATTCACAGCTAATATGAATTTACAGAACAATTTGTTCTGAAAAGAAAAAGGAAAGGGGATTAGGACACACAGTACCTTTCCTTCAACCTCTCGATGACTTTCAGTTTCACAAGCTGCGAGGCCATGCAAGCATCAAGGTTCACAAACACCACACGGTTCCCCTGCGGCTGCGCCACCACGAACGAGCGAGCCCTCAGCCTGAAGTGAACTCCAGAAGCGATCTGCTCCGCATTAGCATACCCCATCATGTTGACATCAGCCGCCGGTCCGGTGATGTCATAGCTCCCGAGCCCAATCAAGTAGCTGGAATCGCATACCCCTCCTTGAACAGCGCACAGAGCCAGTAGAATTGCCAGTTTGGGCCATAAACCTCCGTAGCCTAAAACCTCCATTGCAGCTCCACAAAACGAAACGATTAGAGCTTAAACCATAGTATGAGTCAATAATAAAGAAAATTGGAAGCAGTTTTTGATGGAATTGGAGAGAGAGAGAGAGGAATGAAATTGGAGTCAAAGGGAAGGAAGTTAGCGGGGAAGGGAAGACGGGGAGGGTTTAAATACAATTTAGTATTTTCACTTTCGAGATCTTTTCTCAGTTTGATTCCACGTGGCGCTTTAGGTGCATGGAATATCTGTGCAACGGCGGTTATTGCTAGACTGACTTTCAGGCTTTGAGCTACTACTCTTGTTTGAGACTGGTAGCTGGGATAAGGAGTGGGGTAGAAATATAGAATTAAAAAGTTCTAAAAATATCAAGGAAATTAAGCTGAAAAACTACGAGCGGGAGCGTACACATGCGTAGATTCACACTACCATATGAATGGTTAAAATCATACTGCTTAAATCTAGATGCATGGTGGTCTTTATATAGATAACATTCACATGTATGTTTGATCATCTTAATAGTTCTCACATATGAATGACTAGATTGCACGATGTACTTAACGTTGTGCGTATTTAGAATTTTTTAAAATATATTAGTATTATCTTATCAGTTTTCCCGTACAACTTATAATCTTATGTTGTGGTTCGAAAGTCTGACATTTTTAATTGTTTTAAACAATTTAACATTTTGATCGTTTTGAAGGGAAAATGTTCTCAACTTGGGCTTTGATGGATTTGTAGAAAGTACGCATCAAGAAAAAAAAATTAGATAAAAGAGCTTCACTGATTCTTGCATTTGAGATGTAAAATGAAAGGAAACGCTTTCCTAAATGGGGGAAATGGGACTTGGTCATTTCTCGCTTTCCTAAATGGGGGAAATGGGACTTGATCATTTCTTGCGTATGAGAATTGATCGATGCAAAAGAAATGAAATACTGTCCTAGCTAAATAAAGGGCAATAACACCTAATCCTTTCTTGCATTTGAGATGCTAGAGAAAACGACGAAAGTGGTTCATTTCGTATTGTAATCACTTTCCTCTCTTATTTTCGAACAATTTTATTACTCACAAGTATTTCTCTACACCAAGAAGCTCGAAAAAGCTGAAACACTAGTAGTGTTCAACCATGGTAATTGTCATGCACCTAAAACCCACTAAGCCGGCAACAAGTCAGAAAACGAGTTAAAGAACACGACACTTCTGTCCATCCTTCGCCGGAGATTCTGATACATACATACAAAACTGTCTGTTTCAACTCTCAACTTACACGAACATGATTGAGCTCACTACGGCACGCCAAAGCAAGGCCTCACCTAGCTTCACACTGGTTAAACAAAACAAAAGCTGTAATAGAAGCACATGTTTTGCCAAAAACGGTACTGCAATTAGGAAAGATCGTGGAAATTCTGAAAGGGCCCTCTTGATGATTTGATTCAAGGTACAACTCGGACATCATCGATCCCAATTCCCAAACAAGCACTCTTCCTTATGCTTAATGGAGTCATTATCCATTCCTTAGGCTGCAAGCCTAAAAAATCTCAGCTTGAACTTTGCAAGTGTCCAACACTGTTTTGTGATCGAAGCTAATTATAATTGAGATTACTTATACGACAAGTCGAATCGAAAGTTTGCAGAAGACATCTGTGTGTACTGTGTACTGCAAGTTTGAACTTGCAGACAAATTAAGCTCAACATCTTTGTGGAAATTTCTTGGCAATGCAACATTAATGCATATATACATAGAGTTTGAGGACAAATATTTCAAAACCTCAACAGCAAAGCTCAAAGTTGTAGCAAAGTTCGATCCACAAACTTTTCGAACCCAATATCCTGCTTTCTTATCTCAGTCATCTTTCTAGCGACTATCCAGGTTGTATTGTACCATTGTTCTTGCTTTGGTTTTTGTTCAGCTTTAGAGTACTAATGAATCCATGAAGGCATTGGTCAGACCAGAATTAAGATTATAATAAGGATTACTCAACGCCTGCAACAAGTAACATATTCAAGAGTCACCAACAAGCTAATTCAGATTACTCAAACTGGACAACTAGGCGCAAAGATGTGATGAATGAGGAAATAGGTTGGAGTCCCTGACAGTAACAAAAGTACACAGTTTCATGAAATGATGCAAGATGAAAACTCATTCAACTATGAAGTAGAAATGGTTTTCTTTGAAAGAACAAAATCTTGAAAAGTCTCACAGGTCATACACTCATACTAATGAACAACAACGTCAACTCAGAATATTTCTGTCACGAGTGATCAAAGCTGCAAATTTAGAACCATGAATCAGAATTGTTTTATATAGCAGGAACCAGAAGATTTTAAACTTAGGAATTTTCTTAGCATAGTTATTCATGAGATGAAAACTCACCTCCTTGCCCATATGGCCATTTGTACAAAGTGATCCACAATATGTAAGTACTGATGGGAACATTTCGATTCAAAGATTGGCCGGACATACCGGTCTTACAATCAGATTGTTAGGTACCATGAAAACTGCTGGTTCTCTTTGGCATTTTCATCCCTAGCTATCCTGATAGGATTTGGGATCCATGACATCGAATTTAGCATACAGGCTCTGGTGAGCTATTGGGAAGGGATGAGGGTTCTATCAGTGGTATGTTTAGGATCAAAAAAAAATTATACACAACGTAAAATGAAGTCATGAAAACCTTCATGGTCTTATCTCTAGCTGCGAAGCTCTTTGGCTGGGTAATTGGATCAAATTGTACGCTGTCTCGTGTCTATAAAGAGTGCAATATGTCTGCTCATGGAATGGACAAGTTGGTCATACATTGAGTTTAGGATATATCACTATTTGAAGAATCCACTGAATGCATCAAAGAAAGGCTGAAGGAGGCCGGACAGACATGGCCTACTGAAACTGTTAAACTGAGAGATTTTTGCCAATGTAACAGTGAATATATACACTTAGTGGCATTTGGTCTTTTTTTTTTTTTTTTGAAAGGAAGTGGCATTTGGTCTTTCGATTAGTTGGGAGTTGGAACTTGCAACATTGCTCACTGACACTGTATGTTTATGTTGGAATTGCATTGTTGTTCAAATTACTTGCCACAGAAGTTCACTACAATATATGGCTAAATCCTAAATCCGAAATGTATATGCCAATGTGTTTGATAAATTTCACATGCATTTTGATTCTAGCTATTTTGGGTGCTTATTTAGCTAATGAATATACTACTAACCTCTAATTATTTTGAAGAACTGTAATTCCATGTCTATATATATATATATCTTACTAATGCAACTTAACTAGTAGCTAGTGCAAACATATCAGCTTATAACCTCATCCAAGTCTGATGTTCAAATTCCATGGCCAGAGATCAATGCATTTAAAATAATCCAACATATATAACAAGGCAATTAAAAACTGAATTTTTGCTTCTTTCTGTTATTGGAGGCAACTAGTGGAGCATAACAACCTAGCCATGAAGCCATCACTTTCACATTGCAAAGAGTGAGAGCAAATTCTCTTGGCTACAGATGCAAGCTTTTACCTAAAAATTCAGAACCAATTATCTAGAGTGGAGCCTCTGAGGCCATCTGGATAGGAGATACTTCAAGAAAATCTTCTAACTTCATTTTCACCAATGAGAGAAGAGATGAAGATATGAGAAAGATAAGGACACACCTTGTCCCCAAACCGCTATAAATACCCACCATAATCTCTGCTAAACAGAAACAAGCAACACTCAGCATTCTAGCTTTTCTATCAAAACACTTGCTTCAGTTCAGTTTTCTTTTCTTTTTTCTCAAATGGCTTCTTCAGCAATGGCTCTCACCTCCCCTTCTCTAGCTGGCCAAGCAGTCAAGCTCAGTCCCTCCACATCTACTCTCTTTGGTGAGGGCAGAGTCACCATGCGCAAAACCGCTGCCAAGTCCAAAAATGTGTCATCTGGCAGCCCATGGTATGGCCCAGACCGTGTTAAGTACTTGGGTCCATTCTCCGGTGAGGCCCCATCTTACCTCACAGGAGAGTTTCCCGGTGACTACGGTTGGGACACTGCTGGGCTATCAGCCGACCCCGAGACCTTTGCCAAGAACCGTGAGCTTGAAGTCATCCATTCCAGATGGGCCATGCTTGGGGCCTTGGGCTGTGTTTTCCCTGAACTCCTAGCCCGCAATGGAGTCAAGTTCGGCGAGGCTGTTTGGTTCAAGGCTGGAGCCCAGATATTCAGTGAGGGTGGGCTTGATTACTTGGGTAACCCAAGCTTAGTCCATGCCCAAAGCATATTGGCAATTTGGGCCACGCAGGTCATCTTGATGGGCGCGGTTGAAGGCTACAGAGTTGCCGGTGGGCCTCTCGGTGAGGTAGTCGACCCATTGTACCCTGGTGGGAGCTTTGACCCATTAGGACTCGCTGAAGATCCAGAGGCATTTGCAGAACTTAAGGTGAAGGAGCTAAAGAATGGGAGATTAGCCATGTTCTCTATGTTCGGGTTCTTCGTGCAAGCCATTGTCACCGGAAAGGGACCAATTGAGAACTTGGCTGATCACTTAGCTGACCCTGTTAACAACAATGCTTGGTCATATGCCACCAACTTTGTTCCCGGAAAGTGATTGAAGTTAAAGAGTTGAGAGGGGGAGAGTGACATTGTGTGCATGTTTGTCGTGACATCAATGGAGATTTATTTTCTTAATATGTGTCTATGCAGTGAGTACTTGGTTGTTGTGACTGGATAAGCACTACAATGTATATATTATAAACGCCACTAAATAGCATTTGGCTATCAAAGCCACCCCTTAGTAAACGTATTGCAAAACTCACTGAATTTCCATGTTGGTACTGTTCTGTATTAGAACAGGAAGGAACAAAGGGCAGGTTTATCAGTAGTCCAGGAGCGTGCATGACAATTCAACGTCTCAGTCCATAATCAATTCCAAGAAGCTAGATGGTTATTCTCATATCAGGACCAGCATAAAGCTTGGGATTGAGTACAATTTTTCTTCTAGTAGTATGATTTTAAGAATTCATTATCAAGATCCTGACACTTTAGTAGAACTGCTCAATGCATCCTTTCAAAGAGGGCAGGAAGAGCCATCCTGGATCTGTTTTATCATAAACCCAAGTGGAACTGTAAGCAAAAAAAAAAAAAAAAAACAGAAGTACAGAACAAGCGAGTGATGCTGTGAAATGACTTGGGATATATTTAAAGTTTTATACCAGCAGTACGTAGGAAGATTAACAGCAAACATGCATGTATCCTTAAGTTGAGGGACAATCAAGTACTGGAAACTGCAACAACTTAACTTAAGAAGGCTAGGGGACAATTAAATCAATTCAGGAATTAATTTCTGTCAATGATGCCTGCCTTCTTTCTAATCAAATGGCACGACCAATACTTCAGATACTTTTCTAGATCAGTTACCGCAGCGAAGCGCGCAAATTCCCTTCCAAAGACTAATTCATTCGTATCTCGGGGCCCGTTTCGATTAATGACTCCCTTCAACAAAAAGGGGATCTCTTCCATGTCAAGACCAAGAGATTGAAGGAAATTCGTCGCTAAATGAAGTCCCCACATTTCCTTGACATTGTTTACATCAAATTCAAGGCTCTGCAGGATATCAACCACCAGATAAAGTTGCCACATCTTATTAGTGTCATCCATGTTAAGTTGAAAGTGATGGTATGCATCCATGATCCTTTTAAAATGGCTCTTCTGCGTCTGCATCTCCCTTCCTTTTACAGTATCCGGAGCTTTCAATGCCTTCAAGAAGCTTTCTTGCCCAAGAATTTGCAGGTTCCGGATGACTTCTTGCATTTCGCTTCTGGCATCATCTATCTTTTTGCTGTTCGTTTCTGATGCCCACAATATCCACTTCAAAATCTCGTCATCCAGATGAGGGTTCTTGAGATGAGCTTGGGCCAAACACTCAATCTCTCTATCATCAACCTCTTTCTTTCCTTCTGCCATGCACCACTTAGACATGTCTTCCTTTGCTTCAATAAGGGTCTTTGGCCTCTTTTTGTTGTCAGTGTTCAGTTGCATCAGCTCTTTTACTAGTTCTTCCATCTTCATCAACTTACCATCAAGTTCCTCCATTTTGTAAGTCGAATCCTGAGGAATATTGTTTGGTTGCATTTCAATACCTTTGTCCCTTTCTGCTTCCCCAGTACTCTTCAGCGTCTTCCCTTTTTCAGCTTTGTCCTCATTGTCAATTATCTGCTGTTTCAGTTCTTTGAAAAGGAGATTCATCTTCTTCAGTTCACCCTCAAGCTCCTCCATCTTCTTGGTTAACTCTTGAGGAACATTGTCTGATTGCATCTCCATGCCTCCATCCATTTCAGTGCTCTCCTACAAAACCAGGGAAAACTTTTAATTTCTTTTCATTTAATTTGTTGGCTTTTTGTCAAGGCTTACCTCGAGTAATGTGCTCATGATCTTTATATTCATAACTGTATAGGATTTTTTTTATTTTTTTATTTTTTATGATCCTTTTCTAAGTAAGCGAATAACTTCTAACCCCAAAAGAGACCCAGATGCAGCATTTAATTTTTAAACTATTTGAATCACTGATAAGAAACAGGAACCTTTGGTACCATAGTTTTAAACTAAACTATTCAAAATTCAGCTTTGTTATTGTTTCCTGGTACAAATAATTTACTCATGAGCAATTGGTACCATAATATATGTTATTTCCTGCTTAAATTGAAGCGATGAAGATGATCGAGCTGAAGTTAAGTTCTTACCTCAGATAAAGACTAAGACAAAATTAAGGATCAAACAGGAAAATCTTAAAAATATTAATTTAGGGACCAAAATACGAAACCAAAAATACTACACATCCTTAAATTCTTTGCCAAAAATAATAAATAAAACCTCTTAAAATATCAGATGCAAATACAGAATGTTGACCTGAGAAACAATTAGGAGTTCGATCAGGAGTCCTGAGTGGAGTTTTTCTAAACAATTATAAGAAAGAGAGAGATACCATACACAAATTATGTTCTGTTTTGGGAGCTTTACCAATAAAACTATACTTCTCTCAAGGGTGCAGCAGTACTTCGAGTTCTGAATCACCAGGTAGTAGTATTGCAGAGATGAGCAACTCCCAGCGATAAAACTTTGTTGGCTACAATCTGCTCTGAATCACTCTTAAATGCCCATCATCCATGTAAATTATGTAATGACTCACCACTTTAAGGCTTTAAGCTTTTCAAAAGAGAAGTTCTTTTTCTTTTTTAAGTGTGTTAGGCAAAAATTATAAAAACATATATACCCAACACAATTTCACCATATCTCATTAATTAAGATATAGTTTTAATTATGTCTGCTTCAACCCATTCAAGACAGAATGTGTCTTTTAATTACAATCTCTTGTTACAAGGGAACACCCTTTGATTCCGTTTACCAATAGACTATTGTAGGTTTGTTTGTTTTTGTGACTGCACCCACATTTGGGAATGAGTTGCCTACGTACCATGGAGAGGATCAAGTCACTCGTAGTTCAAGGGTTCCAACAAGTGAATGACTCGTTGGAGGGCTTTGACTTTGGGATGAGAGTAGTGTTTAGAAATGTGTTTGGATTTATGTCTGAAGACATTTGAGTTTTGGAGCGAGATTCTGGCTTCAGGCGATCCGGGAATTTATTTGGATTGGTGGTTGTATCTAGATTCAAATCCAGACTGCCTACATACCCTTGTAAAGGGATCAAACCATTGTAGTTCGAAAGGGTTTGGTTATGGATTTTATTTTCTGGAGCTTTAGGAGTTTGACGGAAGTCATTTGGACTGGACGAATTTGACTGGTGGTGTCAGGGATTCTGTTTGGAATTGTGGTTGCGTCTAATGGGTTGCTAGATTGCCTACGTACCCCTTTGTGGGATCAAACCGACCGTAGTTCATAAGGGTTTGTAGGCTTTACGGCTTAATGCCAGCTTTTGGTTTAACATATGTATTTTGACTCCGTTAACTGTATTCTTGTGGACACCCAATTTGGTAGAGTGTCTGTTGATTTGACTTGGGCAACCAAAATAGGTGATGCAACAGTGTGACCAAAAGACTTGAATGGTTTTGACCACAGTCCTTGTTTGGGGCGTAGGTGATTCCTGCAAATCCAGCCTTGGTGTGTAAGCGGACTCCGCGTGCATGCGGGCTTAGCGTGTAAGCGGACTCTGCGTCTTGCTTCTCGCGAAGTCTACTGTGCTGAGTTATCTTGCCTCACCTGAACTTTCACTTTACGTGACGTCATCTCGCCTCGCCTTGGACTTCCAATTGGCTCGCCTTGAACTTTCACTTTACGTGACGTCATATAGTAGTAGCTATTTTCAGTGCGTGTTGTAGTAGCAAGTTTTTATTGGTTCGGCTAGTGTAGTAGCATCTTCAGTAAAGGCAGTATTGACAGAAAAATTGATGTTGCTGCACTTGTTGAAGTTAGCTGCTGCTGCTGCACTTGCTGGAAATTTAGCTGCTACTATACTTGCTGGAAACTTAGCTGCTGCTACACTTGTTGAAGGTAACCTATGCTATTGTTGTCACTAAATTGATTCTGCAACTATACTTACTGTACTCATACTCATTGAATCTTTCTATTGCTTCTGCTACCTCAAAACCCTCAAGTGCTTGAAATTTATTTTTTGATAGAAACACATCAGACAAACCATATACTCCTCTCTTACCCACCACCCACCAACAAGTCCAAAAGGCTCTAGCCCATGACCTTAATTAGGAGCACTAACCCAAGGCATACATGGCCTAATCTGCATCCATCTTCATAGATGGTGAATCACATCTTCTTCTTGGTGACACCGTAGAGTCGAGCACTATGAATAACCTAAACACTAGCGGTGCAGATCAACGAGGAACGAAAGCTCGTTCAATTTCATTCAATTTCTTGGGCAATACCCAAGATTGGTATATCAATTTGCATCCATCTTCATAGACGGCTATCCCAATCTCAACCTCGTTCAATTTCTTGGGCAACATCCATGTGATTCTGCAAAAACAACCATCCCGAGTGCCAAGAACCCAAGAGACAGATGCTTTATGAGCTGCTACTATCCCTATGTCGACCTCGGCGCATCCACTGCCTCAACCAAAAGCTCCTCGGTGGCGAACCCGACCAGCAAGACGCCGACATACGAGCACCCAAAGTCCACTGGAAATCTCCAATCTCCAAAGATCTAGTTCTAATTCGGCGAGTGCAAATGTTTGATTCGAGTCCAGACGAGTCTGTTAGAGATGGAGGTCCATTTTGTTCATGGAGAGAGAGAGAGAGAGAGAGAGTGGCATATGCGTTAATTTTGTTGTTAAGTTGGGTATTTTGGTCATTTTCTAGTTTAAATTTGGGTCAGGCCTCCTCCATCTGTTTTGGGTTTGGGCCCTATGTCCTTTTTTGTCTAAATCTTTTAAAAGTTAGGTTTTTTGTGTTTTGCTAATGTTTATGGTAATAGTATGTCATTTTCTCTTATTTCTACAAAGTAGAACAAATTGACAAAAATACATGAAATCAAATAGTTAATAGGTAAGAGTAAGCTCCTTGCTCTCCGTATTATTTTTCAGGGAATGGTTTTTATCAATAAATTTTCAAGGCTGAACTGCTGAACAGATAGCCCTTATCTCGCTTACCAAAAAAAAATAAAAAATCGAAGCAGGAGCTTACGACCGTGTTTTATCAATAAATTCTCCCTATCACTACTTGCGGTTGAAAAAAGAAGGTGATGTTCATGAATTGGGTTTGAAACTCGACATGAACAAGGCTTACGACCGTGTTGAATGTGATTTCCTTGAAGCTACATTGGTTCGGTTTGGTTTTGATTGAAGGTGGATCAATCTTATCATGTCTTGTGTCACAACGGTTTCATTCTCTATAGTCTTAAATGGAAATCCTGGAAACTTTTTCTACTCAAGTCGAGGATTACGTCAAGTTGATCCCTTATCTCCATATCTCTTCTTACTTGTAAGTGAAGTCCTCTCTCTCAGGTTAACTAAAGAAGTAAGTGATGGCAATGTTTTGGGGGATAAACTTGCGAGGTCTTGTCCACCTCTCTCTCATCTTCTTTTCGCTGATCTGAGAGCCACTTTAAAGAATTGCCAGCAGCTCTCCCTGTTATTTTTAGAATTCTGCTCTGCCTGCCGACAAATGATTAATTATGGGAAGTCAAGTATCTACTTTTCTCCTAATACCCCACTACAGATGCAGCTATTGATGTGCTCCCTTCTAAATATAGTGGTCACAGAGAATCCTGGAAAGTACCAACCTTTTGGGGACGATCTAAGTCTCAAGCTCTGAGCTATATAAAGGACAGAATTTCAGGGAAAATCAGTGGGTGGAAAGAGAAGTCCCTTTCACAAGCAGGGAAGACTGTGCTTAATAAGGCAGTGGCTTTAGCAGTTCCTGCCTTTCCGATGACATGTTTCAGGTTCCCTAAAAATGTCTGTGACGATATCAATTCTGCTTTGGGCAATTTTTGGTGGGGCTCTGTAGATGGGAAAAATAAAACTCATTGGCGCAGTTGGTCACATCTCTACAAATCTAAGGAGGAAGGAGGGCTGGGTTTCCGAGACCTTCATCACTTTAATCTTGCTCTCCTAGCCAAGCAGGCTTGGAGACTTACTGAAAATCCAGAGTCAACGTGGGCAAGAGTTCTCAAGGCGAGGTATTTTCCTAGGGTTGGTTTTTCAGAAGCTAAGAAGGGGTATCAGGCTTCTTGGGGATGGTCTAGCCTCCTGGAAGCCAGAGATTTTGTCACAAAAATGGGGTGTTGGCATGTTATCAACAGT